>OY728141.1:1465494424-1467894424 GCA_963277665.1 Viscum album | reverse complement strand
ACCATCCAAGGTCTGTGTTAATCATTCAGTGAATATATATAGTTGGAAATGTGCAATGAGTAAGGCAGTAAACAATGAGAACCCAAAATTAAGCATCATTTAAGTTCTTGTACTCATTTAAAATCTAGTACATTAAATTTTTTATCATTTAAAAATTCAATTACATTGAATTAATAAGTCCTGAGGTCTAGATCAATCTTGGCATACCTTGTGTAAATAGAAGTACAACTGATGCCTTAGAAGGCCATCTAAATAATCCATGTCAACAGTAGCTCCAAGCATGTGGTTTATCTTGTAGATGCATCATAAGTCATCTCATTTATAATTCAATTTAGAACCTAAGACCGTACTTTACATTCCTATGTTAGTATTAAAGAATTTCTATAGGTATAATATCAACCAACAACCTTCAAAACCATCACTAATTAACCTCTCGGGAACCTAGTATCACTCTAGGATAGGTATAAAGTCCATCCAGTTATTTCTGTACTTGGTGTTCTTCAATGGAATCATTAATATCACCCAAGGCATAAATAGTCAAATTATTGTTGAGTCATTCCATGGAATTTGCAGAATAATCCATTTATCACTTGATAAATAAGTCAATATTCAATGAGTCCATCCATGGAATCCATCACATGCATCCATGTATCACACATAGAATATGTTTCAAGCCTCAATGAGTTTATCCCTGAAATACCTCATTTAGATCAATATATTACTCATGATATATATGGGTTCAAGACATTGAGTTCATCCATGGCATCAAATGTGAATCCACATATCACCCAAGGCGTATAAGTCAATAGGCCCAAGAGTTAGTCCAAGGAATTATAATCTAAACCATTGTATCACCCTTTCATATTAATCATTTTACCAATTCTATTCCATTTAAACAAGTCATTAATCATTCCATGGTGGAAACCAAAGTCACTCTATATAACATACCTCAAAGGGGTGACCCAATAAAGGACAAACCTCAAGGGCTTGTCCTTTTATTTACTTATGTGGGAATATTTCATATAACAAGAGTCACATGCATAATAAACTAATACATGGATTTAACATCATTTAAATCATGTCGGTAAGGAATAAAATAAATCAATTCATACAAAATAGGGACATTACATAATAATACCAAGATAAAATTCTTTCCTTTAATAACTCACATGGCCACTTCTCAATAAACAAGATTTAAAAGCCTGAGAAGCTATGACATGGAATTATCCCATTTTATCTCACATAGGAAAATCATTATAATGTGAAATTCATGAAAAATTAGTGATTTTTATAAAACATACTTCAATATCTCATGTGGGAATACTATTTAATTAAACAACTCATGCTTTAAGGTCCATGTGCATAAAATGGAATTTGGGTTAAACTCTCACAATCCTTTCCATTAATAAAATAATTTTCCATTCAATTTAACAATTTATTTATATATCATTTCAAAAGTGATATCCCATAATAAGGGAGAAAAGGAATCTAAAGTTCAAAAGTCGTCAAATGGTTTTAATGGACAACTCACCCATGGGGTGACATACATCTTTAGTGTACGACCTCTAAACATCCATAAGAATACCCCTTTAATTTCTTGGTTCATACATGTCAATTCTTTGAGTTAAATTCTATTTAAACGACATGTAAAAATTGGTTTTGTGGAACGCTGGCATATATTAACATTCCAATATTTCAGAAAAACATCATGACAACTTACCTTCGGCTTCTTTTTGATATCTCATCATGTATCAAGCTATGATTTGACATAAAAGAATGAAAAATGGATAAAATGGAATTGAGGCCAAACCATTATAGATCCAAGGAGATAAACCACTTTTAAATTGTTGATCGGGTGTATAATGCATCATATTTCTTATTTTTGTCTCAAACGAGAGCTCTGATGGTTCCCATTTTCTAGGAAACAAAAGTAGGAATAGTTTTCTGAGTTATAAAACATTTCAGGGTAAAAAATATCATTTACCCCATAATATTGGGTCACATGGTTTAGGAACATAGTTAATCAAATTTTTCACCCAGTTTCATGGTATCGTATAAGAGGAGGGTGCACCCGCACTCTGACCCCATATTATATAATAACCATGTGGAAACCATGTGAAATTCCTCATTTAAGATCTGCTGAAAGTGCAGACCTGGATGCATGACTTCATTCCTCCACTCTCACATTTTACCTGAACTATGTTGTCTAAAGACCCCCACTATCCAGACATGTATTTTTTAATCAAGAAAGGTGGCCAGCATAGTATGGTTTGCACTTACCGTGTTCCAGGTATAAAACACCCCAAAAATTGGTTCTAGGATTCGAACGAGCCCAAAACACCCCCTAAACCTCCGTGAACCCAACGAGCCTCCACATTATTCTATAATTAAGAAATTAAACATAAAATTGATAGAAAATAGAAGATCCATACCACAAAGAAAAACCAGGTTCTTGTAACTGATTTCGATACACTGACTCAAATGATTGGAGGACTAGTCACCTTTAGTGGCAATAAAAATGTAATATTGTTCGAGTTGGAACTTTTGGATATCCAAATGTAGTTTTAATAATATATGTACAAGGAATAAAGAAATTTTTTTTATGTATTTATCAACATTTTTATGATGTATTTTATATTGATTTTTTTAACAATTCATGTTCTGTTTCAAAAGAAAACTGCTTAAATTTAGGGCACTACGAACTAAAAATGTTTACGCCTTGGATCTCATTTCATTGGGTAATAAAAAGGTGAATTTTTTAACTTCATAGAAAAATGAGTCATGGATATGTAATAAGGGACATGTACATTCAATATATATGCTTGAAATAAATTATCTAACAAAGATTTACTTTCTGATTTTCCTAGTCTTAAATTTGATAATGATATATTTCGTGATGCTTGTCAAATTAGAAAACAATTGAAATAATTTTTCAAATATTCTAACAAATTTGTACATATAAATCATTAGAACTTATACGTATTTATTTTTTTAGACCATCTAGGGTATCATGTTTAGCAGGTAAAATATATGATTATGTTTTATTTGATGTTTTTTCAAGATTTCCTATGGTTTATTTTCTAAAACACCAAAGATAGGTATTCAATGTTTTTTAATGATTTTGAAAAATCTTTTAGTATCAAAAGAATTTTAAAATATTTTATTGATAATTTATCATGGTGATGAATTTTAGAATCAATAATTTAATTATTTTTTCTCACATTTAGTTATTAAACACACCTTCTCTACACTATGAACAAATCAACATTGTAGGATTGTTGAAAGATGAAACATAACTATTAATGAAATGAAATGACTACGATAAATGAATATAGTATTCCTACCTATTTCTAGAAAATAATCTATAAGAATAGACTAGTATATCATTAATAGAGTTTTAATAAGACCTATTATTAACAGGACACCCTATGAACTCTAGAATAACCAAGAACCTAAAGTAATGTACTTTAATATTTTTATATACAAGGTATATATCTTTAATACTATGAATAACCATGGTAAATTCAATTGAAAAGTTGATGAAAGAATGTTTTTAGGATAATCTACTACTTCTAAAGCATATTGAGTGTTTAATAATAATTCAATGATTTTTCAAGATTCCATTCGTGTGAGGTTTGAGGAAACTGACCCTTTCAATAGAAAGTACGATAAAAAAATGGAGTTACAGACTAAATTGACAACATGAGACACGAAACTCCTAAAATAGTTTTTCAAATTAATGAAAACAAAATTCATTTCAGTTTAGAAGAACATGAAAGTAAAGAACTTTAATGTTTAGAACCTATAAAATATTGAATCTTCAAGAACCATCCATTAGAAACAGTAATTGAAAAACTATATGCACAAATTATAACTACAAGAAATATAAGAAACCTAGATATATTTTCCACCATTCTATCTTAGTTAAAACCCATTTCTTTTGAAGAATATTTATGAGGTGAGATTTGATTTTTATCAATTAAAGAATAACTAAACCAATTTATAAGAAATAAATTTTTGGAATTAGTAGAATGGCCATCCATTTATCCATTTATAGGAACTAAATGGATGTTTAGAAATGAAAAATATGACCAAAGGATTATAATCGGAAAAAAATCTAGAGTAATAGAAAAATGATATAATTAGGAATAAGGAATAGATTATGATGAATCCTTTGTATATGTAGATAGATTAGAATCCATTAGAATCATTTTATTTTATTCATCACATAATAATTTCAAATTATATCAAATATATGTCAAATATAACCTTTTAAATTGATATTTAATAGAGGAAATTTATGTTAAACAACTATTAGGTTTTCAAAACCATCACAAAACAAATCCAATTTCTAAACAAACCAATGACCTTTGTGGCCTCAAATAAGCATGAAGATATTAGTAAGAAATATTAGGTTAGTTTTTTTTTGAAATGGATTTTAGGTTGTATTAGTATATCCTAAACATTTTGAGAAATTTTTTTGTCCTAATATTTTATTAGTACACTTTTAGGTTGATGTTTTTATTTTTAGTTCAAAAAATTGAAATGATTTGTAATGATTTTGCCAAAATAATGCAAATAGAATTTGAAATGAGTATAATTGGAGAAAAAAATTTCTTTTTAGAGTTTCAAATATATCAAAAATATTATGGAAATTTGTTAAATAAATATAAATATATTATTGATTTATTGAAAAAATTTGGACTTGAAAATAGTAAGACTTATACAAATCTTGTGTGTACCAATATAAAACTCAATTTGTATGAATGTGGAAAAATATTCGACAACAATTAATATTGATGTATGATCAGTAGTTTTTTATATCTAATTTCTAGAAGATCATACATAATGTATTATATATGTCTTTATGAAATATTTCAATAAAGTACAAAAATAATCCCATATTACCACTATTAAAAGAAATTCCATGTATTTAAAAGTAACCATTTTTCAATATATTGTTTATCCAAAAACCTATGATTTTAATTTAATTTCATACTCAGATATTTACTTTGGAAGATGTAGAATATATAGAGACCATACTTCAGGAACCTCTCACTTTTTAGGTAAATATTTAATGACATGGCCAAGTAAAAAACTATTTTCTGTTTCCCTAGTAATAGATGTGTTAGAATATATATCTACTAGGAGTTTCTATGCATAAGTGTTGTGAATGTAACATGCCTTAATTGAATTTGGACTGAATTTTAATAATATATTTATTTTATGAGATAACAATACTACAATAAATATTTCATAAAATTACATTAGTCACTCTAGGAATATGAATATTGAAATGTGGCATCATTTTCTAAGATATCATGTTTTTAAAAATGATATGACATTAGAATTTTTAAAAAACCAACATCAATTAGATGATATTTTTACTAAACCACCTCCCAATGCATGTTTTTATTATATTAATGGAGAGTTATGATTATTTTATTTTAATTATATGTTTTTTTATTTAATTATTTAATTTATCAGTAAATTATTTTCATTTTTAATTTTGGTCATTTATTTTTTTAAGTAAAATATTTATTTGACCTATTTATTATCGTGTCTTTTCAAATTTAAAATTTTAATGATTATCACCCATGTTATTAGCACAAAAAACTATACCACATCACAAAACCATTAGAATCTCCCACTATCCTTCCTACTCTTCATGAACCGTTTGATTACAAAGCATCTTTAAAACTAGTTCTTTGGATCCCTAACCTCCAAAACATCAATATTAAAACCATTTGAAATTTAAGGATCATGAATAATTGGTTAAGTTGATCTGAATGAGCCAATTCACCAGCATGTGATTTATTGAAAAATAATTCAAGGAAAGTTAATAGATTTCAACTGGATAAATGAAAAAATCAATTATTAAATAATGAAATCAAATTTAAGGGATAATAAATTATTTTTTGGAGATACTAATATGCCCATTATGTTTGATATTAAAGTAATAGAGTTTTATTAGAATGATTTATTTTGTTTTGGATATGATGAAGATATTTTGTGTCTAATATTTATCATGGAGCATTTTCTAGTTATTCATCGCAAATTGGTAATCTCATGGTCTTTCCCCATGAGGAAAAATATCATTCTTATTTGAGAAATATATGACATGACATATTTAGATCAGATAATGTGATGTAATTATTATTTGAAACATATTTTTTCAAGAAGATGATGACTAAAGAGCTAAATCTAGATCAAAATATATTAACAATGTCTATTTAGTCATCAATTTTTCCAAGGACTATAGATTTAGAAAATTTTAATTATCTTGATATGTATATTCAATTTTTTTGATGAACTATATCAATCTTAATTTTAGTAGGTATATGTTTAGTTATATAAATTATTGTTCTTCTAAATAAGCTAAAATTATTTTTTATCCATGTAGAAGGATTTTTTCTCATTTATTTTTTAGATTGGGAAGATTTTGACAAATCTTATTAGGTATGAGACTTCAACAAGGTAATACATTAAATTATGGAACTATAAGGATTCTATGATATTTTTGGAGAAACTCTTGTGTTGGTATGTTTCCTGTTAGGATGTTGGAACAAGATTGTATTATAGGAACTAATTATGGGGAGAATAGAATGATACTATCTGTTTGATATATAAGACCGAGATCAGAAGAAGAAGTTGAATCAAGATCAGAGATACTCTTTCTCAAAGAAGAATAATTTCAACAAACCTGTCTGAGGTTTTCAATGTAGATGAAGTAGAATATTGAAGAAGAGGTGATCATGGAGCTAAACTAGCTGAGAATATTGTTCAATATTCTCAAAGGAATGTTTAATATAGGGAATGTTTTCCAAATTCAAGTGGATCCATCCCTTTAAATATTTCATTGGTTTTTGTTGATTTAATAGAAATGTAGGTTTCTATATTTAGATAAATAATGGATGTTTGATAAATAATTGGTTCTGAGAGAGAACCAAGGATGGGTATTGTGGAGGTTGGACAACCTTCAAGATATGTTTTTGTAGATTATTAAAACACTTTTACCATAAAAAGTAATTCCCTAGTTCATAGGTATAATTTTTTTTATCAATATAACTTTTTCTCTAAGACAAGAGCCAGTTGCTGAGAAGAATAAAGTAGAAGATCTAGGAACGTCAAAAGTTTCCAGAGATGAGTTTGAGGAACTTCAGACTAATTTAAGAGAAGTTCCATAAACACTTGTTTTAGTGGGTGACATTGAATATTTTAACCATTTTTTTATATTAGATATTTAATAGAAAAATATCTTCAAACCACATATTTAATGAGTTAAAATAGTTTTAGGGAGAAAATTTTATTCTCATAGAGTAAGTTAGGCATCACCTTCCTTTCAATAGATTACTCTAGATATGATGAGAATATTTGAATCAATAACTTCTGTGATGGATAATTTAAATAACAGAATTCACATTCTTTAATGTGAAAGTACTCTATTGAATATTCTTCAAGAGAATCAAGGAAATTTAATCTATCAGCTGACCTCTAATGACTCTTGGTTAGGGACATTTCTTTATAAAGTGAGATATAAGTTGACTGGTTTCATTCAGTCTAAAGAATAAACTAATGATTTTGTTAAAGTAAATATGGTTGAGATCTTGAGGATTGACCAAACTTCACGGATGATGCTCTAGTAGTGGATAGGAGTTTTCAAAAATCATATTCTGAACCTGTCGGTAAAGCTAAATGATCTCCTTGGTTCTATCCAATCACATCATCATCATGTAGCATCCGCTCTTAGTGAAGATGATGAAGTAGAAGAATCCACCCCATCTAACCAAATACAATCTTTTTAGTAACATTTATTATGCTTTTTAGAAGATTTCAATCTATTTTAAAGACATTTTATTTGAAATTTATTTACTGAACTTAACTTTTATATCTATTCTTTTTATTTAATTGTTTTAATATATTTTTCCAATATTTTAACATATATTTATAAATTTATTTAACTTTCACGAATTTCAATAACTGTTCATTTACAGTTTAGTGAAATATTAACTATGGTCCGAACCTTTTTATTTCAAAATGTTTTTTGATATCAAAAAAGGAGAGAAAACTGAGTAAGCACATACATTATCAAGTTTCTAGTATATTTTTTTAATCAAAATAATACTGTGAGTTTGAAATATAATTGTAAAAAATGTATGTGTTCAATGAAAATGTTTATAAATCCAATATTTTCAATAAGTTACTTTATATTTTTTGTGATCATCAAAAAGGGTGAGATTGTTGGGAATGTATTTTATTAAAAATAATTCAAAAATATATATTTCTTTTGATGCTTAGAAATTCCTTTTTAATAATAAATTTTCTTTAAGTATTTTTTAGGAATTTAGATCAATTTTACTTGTATCTTTATTTGTGGAATAAAATGTTGCGGGATGTGTTCTGTAAACATTGTTCATACCATGCTTTTTGTAAATGATTGTATGGATAGTCATCCCTATGCTACAGTGAATATTTCTCATATGGATCTGCAACGCTTCATTAGATAAATGAACGTATGGATTATCTACCCTACGTTGGAATAACCATGTAAAATTTCAATCCAACAGTGAGGTTTGGAATCATTGTTCATTTTATATGCTGGAAGGATGAACGTATGTATTTTCATCCCTATTTTGATTAGAAATCCTATTATAACAAAAGGTACCCTACACAATGCAAAGGAACTCTACACTATATAGAGGAACTATACACTATGCAGAGGAACACCACACTACATAAATGTACACTACACTATGGGGTTGAACCCTACATTGGTCTATTAATAATAAGAGATTTAAATCCATGATTTTTTATTAGTGATTAATTCAATAGTCTGGATGGAAATAAAGACTAATTAAAATGATTTTTATCGATTCAGTAAATTTTATTCAATGGAATAAATAATTCATATTTAAAAGAGAAGTTAATATCTACTAAATGATTTGGTTTGAATATCTATTATCTGTAAAAATAATTTTTTATATATTCTCAACCGAAAAAAATTGTAAATATGTTCAGACAATTTTCATGAAACATGCACAGATACATATATTCATAGTGATTTCTTTTCAATATAAAAATCTCCATAACTTTTGTGAGTATCTTTTGCCGACAATTTGAAAATAATGATCGGCTATTTATTTTTCTAGAAGAGGATAGACTTTGAAAGTTATATATTTTCAACCTAAAAATATTGGATGTCTGTTTTTGTATAATTTTTGATCATTTTCAACTAGGATCTCTTCAGATATTTTATTTTTTTAATACATTCATATTTAAAGAAGAAGATCTGAAATTTTTCTGTTTCTACTGAAATGTTTTCGTTTCTAATGAAATAGTGAAGATCATCATGTTACGTTAACAAATCAAACACTTTTTAATTTTCAGCGTTCTTAGTACTCAGACTTAGTAATGATAGAGTGTCAGTTTCTCAGACTAAGCTCTAGATAACAGGTTTTTGTAATTAAACTAGAGGAATCTATTTAGCCTCATTGTAGAGTTGTCAACTGCCTATACTGAGTTGGGGATTTTTAGGTCTTGTGATAAGATGACCTTTTAGTGGAAATCACCAAGATTTCAGAGAGGGAATTAGTAGAGTGGATTATAGAATCTTTGTTCCCAGAACTACTATAAAAATTAGTGTGTTCTTGTTTTCTGTTTACATGATGCTCCATTAATTATAGTACAGAAAACTGAATATCTTCAACAACAGAAAATAAAATGTAAACTCTATAATATATCAATATTTTCAAAAACATATAATTCACCCCAATCATTTTTATCTTTTTATTATTTTGACCTTAAAAAACACATGTATGGGAAAAATTTTATTCAATAATCCAACACTAGTATTTTGACTAAGGATAAAGGGTGGTAAATCACCAACATAATAAAATCAAAAAAATAAATTCAGTGTACATGATCAATTAAATTAATAAAAATAAATCAAATAGAATTAAAAATAATATTAATAAAAAAAATTAGTCGTGAAGACCCACAAACATAAAGAATCTCCAAAAATATCCAAAATAATAGAGTTATGGTATATCTTTATAACATTAAAAACTATTTTAATATTTATAATCTAAAACTTCCCATTCTATCTACCAATATTATTTTGGATATCTAAAAATCAATATAATAATTAGGGGTGAGTATAAACACCATAATTTGGCTCTCACTCATGTATATTACTATTATAATGTGATAAAAGAATATTAATTTATCCTTGACTGTAAAAGATAGTCCATACAACCAATCGGCTCTTGTTAAAGTGGAAAATATCCAGAGTTACCCTACAACACATCAGTATAATTCCCTCTAAAACCAAATGATATCTATATACCGAGTGTATATCACTTACATAACCCAAGTACATCAGAACAGGGGCCCCGAAAATTCCAAAATAGCATACATGTAGCATACACCTACCCTTAAATATATTAACAATAACCAACCATTAGCTCTGTAACATCATATCCATAACCATTTATATTATCTATATGAATCTATATACAGGGTGAGGAGACAAGGCCATCTCATCTAGCCATATTATAGGACATAGCCTCCCAAGATGATCGTGAAAAAAATTACATCCTATACACTGGTGGATATTTGTGATGCGATTAACTTCCTAAAATCACTCAAATAATATAACAAACATGTGTGGAACAGAAACAACATAATTTCTAATACACCACCACAACACGTATGAAATTTCAATATTTCTAACCAATGAAATCATCTAACCCCACATTTGGAATTGGTTTATCTTAAAATAACACATTAGGATATTACACAAAAAAGAAAAGATAATCACACATCTACAAAAATAATTACACAACCATATAAATAAGAATAAAAAATCTAAGGGAGAAAATTGGGGTAATTACATATCCAAGGAAATCTATCACGATAAATGAAACCACACCATCATGAACACACCTTCAAAAAATCATTGCAACGATCCAAAATTTCACTATGTATTTTTCTTAAATTAGAATTATTTTAATACATTATTCTACACACAATAACGAAATAAAACAAAATTTTGGTATGATAAAAATAAAATTTTACCATTAGATTAATTTATTAAAATTAGAAGGTGGAAAATGAAGTAACCATTTTATGAAATTATATAAAACAAATAAATGGCATCGAGTAGAGGAAGTATCCATTATAAGGATTATTTATCCATTATTTGGAAGGTGGTGCCTTTATTTTTCCTTAATCTAGACCAATTCAAAGCTTAACTAAAACAATTACGATATAAGTGAAATCATATATAATAGAAATTTAATAATTTTAGAAATATAAACGAAATCTATGAACGTACAATCATCACCCTCAGGTACAACTAGAGTATACCATATGCTTAGATATTATGATGAGATCTCCAAATGATATGAAACTATAAATTAAGATGATATTACCATGTAATTATTAATGTAATAATTTATTTATCACATGCTTTAAAAAAATCATTTTGACATTTAAATAACAACAAATGATTTTTTCTGTAAAAATAGTTTTATTTATAATTTAAATTTAAAATAAAAAATTATAAATTTTTGTGGATTAATACGACGAAATTATCTTGATTTTAAGAATAAACATGTAAATATATTATACTAATTAATTTTTCTTATGTTCTTGAATAATGGATTTTTTAGGTGAATAAATGAAAAATTGTTTTTATTGAAAATACCAATTTTTTAATATTATTACAAATAACTAGAAGTGTAGAATCCTTTTAATTTGTAATATTTTTTATAAAATTAAATCTAAATATTTTATAGATACAATGTTTAATTTTTAAGACCTATGATTACTATTTTTTAAATATAATAAATAATTTCCAAAGAAACAACGGTTATTGTTTTTTTCCTTTAGTTAAATAATATTGTAGTAAAATTTGTTTTTAGATTTATTTCAACCACCATTAAATTTTATTTATTTTATAAGTAAAATATTTATATCTAAAAAAATTACCCAACATATGATTTTTAATCTTAAAAATACACTTTTTCTAAAAATGGTTTTCCACTTGTTATAAGTTATAATGTTAAATTTTATTTATCTAATATGTATAAATTTTAACTAGTAATATTTATTTCATATATGTAATTATTATGTATATATAATTTAATAAGAATTGTTTTTTTATTGTATAAATGGTATGTTTGCGAAGTAAAAAAACTATAATCATAGTAAAAAAAATATTATAATATTTAACCTTATGAGAAAAAATAATAACACATTGAAACATGTTTTTAATTGAGTGGTTATGGTTTGGGTCCAATAATAATTATATTCACACAATTATTTCTCATTTTTTTCCACTTTACATTCTTAAAATATGAACTCTTTTCATTAAGTGGCAAAAATTATATAAGTAACATTCTTTCCACTAAAAAATGTTTATCTCACAACCCCTTCAATACTACACAAATAATTAGGCTTACTCTTGACAGTTTAATGTTTTTACATCCTCTATAATCATATGCTCATAAGATATTGGATTAATTTCCAATTTCTTAGGTAATCCTTCAACGTTAACATAATGATTTCAATACAAATGCTAATTTTTCATTTACAATTATGTTTAATATATAGTGATATTAGTATATTTTGTAAACTATATTATATTATGATATGAGAATGATCATAAGCCATTGTTTTCTCTTTCCCTTAAATAAAAATGAAAATGTTAGTCATGTGTATATTCAAACAACCACCACTATGAATAAACAAGTTTTGTTTTCATTCAACACCAAACATGGATGGTCCAAACAAAATATTTAATTTATAATTATTATATTTATAAAAAAATTTATATTATGTTATTATTATTATTATTATTTTTATTTATTGTTTTTTAGAAATGAAATCATTATCCATTTATACTTGTGAACTACCACCTCCATGGACTAACATGTTATACCCTTCTTTTCCTCCTTTAAGGGATGGTTCTAGGAATGTGTTTAATTTATAAATATTATTATTAAGGAATTTTTACATTTATAATAAGGTAAATTTTATGTCCTGTTATTTATAGGAAGAATAATTAATTTTTATGAGTTTAACCATCTAAAATTAGTATACTAAGTGTAAAACGATCACTTCATTCAAAGTAATAGGTCCATATCAATTATAATCCTCTTATAAATCCTTAAAATTATAATATATCATAATAATAAACACTTAATAATATCATTATGTTTATTTTATATTAATAGGACTAAAAAACAACTTCCTAATCACCTACTAAATTATTGCATGTTCTTGTTTGGGTTAGTTTGACTACTCACCTGAACCAAGGTAAAAAATAATATCATGGGCGACTATTAGAATAGTAATAATGGGTATATTAGATATCAATATAGAAATAATGGTTTTTTTGGAATGGTAATACTAAAATAATATTCATTCATAATGATAACGCTTCTTGTTTGTTAGAAATCACTGAAACATGATTCTGACCAATTTCATCTTCATGGATCATAACTGAAACACCATTATATTGAAGTTATATGTTAATAATTTTTTTTAAATACAAAATTACCAAAACTTAAGGAATATCATAATTAAGAACATTGGGAGAATAATGTGTAACGACACAAAATTTTATCAATGGAAATTTCATTCCTATAATTTTTTCACATATTATAAACCACATTAATTCACATTGAGAACACAATAAAAACATTATAAATGAATAATAAATGAAATAAAAAATACTTCTATAATATAAGGATCATAAAATGATGAAATAATAAATGAACTTTAGAATAGTAATATGAACCTTATGAATAGTAAACCAAGCAAATAAATAGTAACCTCATCAATGCAAGTATAAAGAAAATCTATCCATCTTATAAATGATAATATGATATAATTATATGACTGAATGGATCGAAGGCCTTCATTTTTTTTATTTTTGATAACCCCATTTCATGGGATGAGGGTGAACCCTTAAAAGGACCACATGATTAGTTATTATATGGCCCATAGGCTTAAGAGACATTACATGACCCAAAGTTCTTAGGTAATTCATCGAGACTATAATTACAAGAAACTTCAACTCCCCAGCATCTTCATTGTGATGGTAGCTCTCCACTTTCTCAAGGCCATCCAGCTAATCGTCCCACGCAACCACAATGAGGTCCTAATGCCATAGTCATACACTCTAATTCCACTAAATCCATGGGGTCTACTCTTGTGAATGCGCATGTAATTATAAGATAGATTAATTAAATAAATATTTTAAAAATTATTAATTAAGTGTTTGTATTTTTATAAGTCATAAATATTTAATTAAAATTTTATAAATAATTTGATAATTTAAAAGGACATATATTTTCATTAAATTTATTAAAAAATTAATATTTTGTTTTAATAGTATTGTAAGATAATTTTTTCAAACCTTTCTTAATTTTTCAAAGTGTTAAAAAATATATTATCATTTGAAAATCAATATTTTCCAAGAAAATGATTACATTATCTAAAAATTATATTCTCCATATTAACAGAACTATTTTCATAAAATGGAGTTAATTTTTGAATTCTACATGTACATAAAAGTTTAGGGTGAATTTTCGTTTTTTTCTAAAATACATGAATTTTTGTCGAATAGAAATATTCATTAATTTACGAGGGAAGCTATGTACATGAATTATGGAGTCATAGATGATATATGGATGATGTAAGACCAAAATATTGAACAATACTTAAATATGTTAATATATTTAGTGATAACTATGAAACTATTCATAGTATTATGAAATCTAATAAACTAATGAATAAAATAATGAGAAAAACCCATCTCCTCCAATATTAATACCACCCTCACCACATATTCTCCTCACACCTCTCAATCTTTGAAAAATTTCCAAATTATACTAAACTATCTCACCAATCCACTCCTCCATTCCATATTACGTTTTTTTACAAAATACCAAAACCAACCCCCCTAAGGATATTCTTAAGTAGAAGGATTCAAGAGGTAAAATCCTATTTCTTTTCTTTTAATTTCTTTTCATGTTTTTTTCTTTTCCTATTTTCTCCCCACCTTACCTCATATAAATGGTTTGATAACACCAGTACCATAAATGTAATTTAATTTTATTATTCTAATGGAATAATACATCATCAACAACTTTCTCCTCCCCCTTTTATTCTGTGAATTGAAACGTTATTTGTGAGGTGTTGTTTTATCGCCATTAAGGATGAAATGTTTTTATTTTCCAACATATCCTTTGTGCCTGGTCATTTAACCATTATAATGGTTGAAAAATATTTCAAAATTTATATTATAACACTTTTCATATTTTTGAACAAACATATATACAAAAAACTAAATGATAAAAGAAAACAAGTTCGTTGGGATCAAAACCCACTAAAATTAACCTAAAATGAGTATCATTAATTGTTATCTACTGATTCATCCAAAAAAATAAAACCATACGATTTTTATGATAATTTAATCACTTTTATGTTATTTAATAAAATATAATAATAATTCAGGATATTTATTATGACTTTAGAGTAACTTCCATTCATTTATAAATGTGAGTTTAGCATGTAATATATGAAAACGAACACTCCTGAACAATGAAATTAAACTCTATAACTAATATAAAATCCCATAAATGACCTTAATAAAACAATATTGAATAAAATTCATGTGTAAAAGGTTATGAATTTTTAAAATTAATTAATCTAATCTGATTATTAAGGATATTAAAGTATTTAAAATATTCATACCTAAGGTAAGGGGGATTCTGAAACCGAACTCTCCACTGGGGTTTCACTCTTTCACACCATTTTCAATATGGATTCTCCATTATTTTCCGATAAATATAATTTATTTTTTTATTCCTATTTCTTTTCTTGGATATAAATTCTTCCAATATGGTTTTATGACAAAGGAAATTATTTTTCCAAAGGAATTCTTATATTAAAAAACATATTTTCCTTCTCATGAGATTGTTTCTTCATCAATCAAGATTGATACGAAGATTATTATTCCATTTTTATCTAGGTAAGTAAAAGTTTTATTAATTGCTATATTATGAAATGAATCTCATTCCATTCCATCTGTTATTTTATGTCAAATATTGATATATGTTCTATTTGGAATGCCTAGTAATGTAAATGTTATGATTTGATGGGTACACATAGAATTATATAGCATATGAAAATGTTATGATTTAAAGGGGGAGACTAGAATTATATAGTGCACTAATTAAATGGATAATGTGATGAATATCATGAGGTAAAGTGAAATATTCATGAAAATTATTCTACCATTGTTCACACTTATGTGTGGTATTTGACCAGTAAGACAAGATTCTTTATTTTTTTTCATTTCCACATTCCATGAAATTATCCAATGTTTCCTCCCAGGTTTATTATTATAACTATTTTCATATATTATGAATATGATGATTATTATAACCCATGTTTCAGGTATCTTATTCTTCCTCTTAATTGTATTTTATCTCACCCCCTTTTTTAATCGGTATCCTCAGTTGTTTACTTGAACTAAGAAGTACATAAGAGGAAATATGGGGCTAGAGAAGAAGTAATTAAATAAATGTTTTGGTTTTATTTTGAAAATTTTATATATGGTACAAATTTTCCAATGACAGAAAATCTTTGCATCTGGGATGTGTAACAATTTTATGTTCTTTATCTTTAAAATGATGTAATATTTATTTATGAAAAATAAGTTCGATGTGGTTTGTATTATAGAACGGTTTAGTAAATATGGGAATTATGATTAGAGAATCATACTGAAAACCCTTAGTATGAGACTAAGTGTATGTAAACACCCAAGGGGTTATGTTATAGAAAAATAATAATCATTAAAATCCCAAAATATATTATTTGGGACTTCATTATACATATTAATAAATTATGTATTCATGACTTTGTTACTCATTATTTTTTTCTATCATTTTCAATTTTACAAAATTATTGGAACCAAGATAAACTGATCCAATAGCACATGGGAGGTACAATGTAGTTATTTCTTATATAATATCCCCAATGACTTAGTAGGTGGAGTTCAAAATTTCATGGCGATACTTACCCATATTTCTCAGGCTATGAACAATAATGTGAATAATGTGGAATTCCCCCTTCAACAAAGAGGAGTTTGCTGGATATCATGTCTTTTATGCCATACCAACCACTGAAATTTAGTGGATATTCTAATCAACTCATTATAGAATAGTGGTTCATCTCAATACAGAATATATTTTATATTCATCGCGAGTATGATATGGAGAATGTGACTATGTCCTTTTATCATCTAGATCGAGAGGTTGATCAATGGTGGTCATAATTAAGAACACCATGTCAAAGGTCAAAATAGAATAGATGGAGTGGTAAGAATTTTGTAAAAAATTAAAGTATTTCTCTTATAATTTTCATAAAAATAAGGAGAGGGAATTTATAGAGCTAAATAAAAATTATGGTGAATATTTCATGGACTATAAATCAATTCTCAGAAGGATTTCAAGATGCACTTCGGGTTTTGTTGTTAACAATGTCAGAAAATTAGATTGATTTTTTAGTGATTTAAAACCACATCATAAGAAGTTTCTATAAATTTATTACATTTAGAGTTATGATGAATTTTTTTGATGTGCTCTCAAAGTGAAAGTAGAGTTTAGAGAATGATCCAATTGCTATAGTGATAAGAAATTAAAGATGGAGTTTCAAGATGGTTTATTTAATGAGATAGGTGGAATGATATCTCAACCACCCATATGTCAAAGAGGTGGTAAAAATAAAAATGGGAATTTACTTAAAGGGATCGAGAAATGATATAAGTGTTTTAGTGAAGGCCACCAAATACATGAATGTATAAAATAAATACGGAAGTTGGATAATGTGATTCAATAATACAGATTACCACTTATGGTTTAATTCATCAACTTTTGGGAGAATGGGTATTATGCAATCTAGTTTACTAAACCATGATCCCTCAAGGGAAATTAGTGTCAACAGCCACCAAACACAAAGGATAAAGGGGAGTCTTATACCATTACTACTAATTAGGTGGATCCTGACAATGATGTGGTGACAATTATGTTGTTAATTCATTATAGAATAGTGATTGTGCTATTTTATTCTGGTTCTATAAATTCTATTACATCATCCATGTTTTATAGATCTATTCAAACACCACATAAAAATATGGAGGTAGATTTAAATGTGAGAACATAAAATGGGGAAATTATTTCATCCAAATTTTATAACTCATCCTTAGTTTATGTTACAGGATTGAACTTCTAAGAAAATATTGTCTTAATTCCTTTTGTGGAGTTTGATTATATTTTTGGGAAGGGATTGGATATCTTTATTCAAATCCAAAATCATCATTAATGAAAGCAGTATCACTATTCACATCCTGAAAACATCCTCTAATTATTTTCAAGTGTAAGTAGGAGGTTGAATCTTCTTTAGAGTCATCATCTCATATGTGGATATAATTGACTTATGATAAATAATATCTATCTCAAATTATTGATAAAAATGAGACAATAATGCTTCAAGACATTCCCATTGTGAGGGACTACACTAATGTGTTCCCTAAAGAATTGTATTGTATTCCTCCTGACCGGGATGTTGAGTTCTAAATTGAACATTTTTTGGATGTCTTCTTATATTAAAGACACCATATTGAATGACCAACACTTGGCTATAAGAACTGAAGGAGCAATTACAGAAGAATCTAGACAAGAGTTTTATACACCCAAGCACTTCATCAAGGGGTGTCCTAGTCCTCTATGTCAAAAAGAAGGATGGATCAATGTACCTCTACATTGATTATCATGAGCTAAATAAAATCATGATAAAGAAAAATTATCCCCTAACAAGTATAGATGACCTGTTCGATCAACTGTGTTGTGCCATGTATTTATCTATGTTGCACCTTCTATTAAGATATCGCCATTTATAGGTGAGGAAGGAAGACATTCCCAAGAATGCCATTCAAACTAGGTATGGATACTATTATTTCATAGTGATTCCCTTTAGACTCAATAATTCTATTGAAATATTCAAGGAAATAATGAAAATAATCTGTAGATATTACCTTGAAAACATTTTCACAGTTTTTATTAATGATATTCTGATATACAATAATACAAAGGATAAAAAAGAAAAGCATTTGAATACCATGCTAAAGACTTTGAGAAGTGAGAAATTTTTTGAGAAGTATTGTAAATATGCTTTTGGGTGGAAGAAGAATCATTTTGGGAACATTTTATTACTAGGAAATTGATATCTATGAACCCTTACCTGAAAAGGAAATTGAAGAGTGGCCCATTCCAACATCTGTGATGTAGATCTATATTTACCATCATCTAGGTAGGTATTACCTGTGATTTTTGAAGAATTTCACATGATTTTAAGACCCAATAATCAATATGAACCAGAAAAGAGAATCTTTTTTATGGATCAATGAAAAATGATAAGTTTATAGCGTATGCCTCAAGGAAGTTTAAAATTAATGAGAAAAATTATGCCACGTATGATCTAGAGTTCGCAGATGTGATCTTTGCAATGAAAATATGGCTGCATTATCTATATGGGGAAAATTGTGAAGTATATACTAATTATAAGAGTCTCATATATATATATATTCACACATAATGAGATTAATATGATCCTACTAAGATGGTTGGTGATCATGATGGACTATGAGTACTCAATCTACTACCATCAGGGCTAAGAGAATAAAGTAGTGGATGCTCTAAGTATAAAGGTTCTGGATACAATATCAATGATGAGAATTGAGAAAGGCCTAATATTCATTTATTTAAAAATTATGGACAGGGGAATAATTGAAGAAGAAAAAGCATCAATGATTTCTCAAATTATTTCTAAATTGTCCCACATAGAGAAAATAATGGATTCTCAATGAAATGATGTGGAAATTCATAAGATTGTGGATTCTATGAAAAAGGTAAATCTTAAAATGTTAAAATTGATGGAAAATGGCTTATAATATTTGGATATTGATTATCTATACCATTAGATCTACATATAAATAAGGAACTTATGAATGACACACATAGGTTAACCGTCTCTATTCACCCCAAGAACACAATGATTTATCTAGATATCCCAAAAAACTATTTCTGAGAAAATATTAAGAAGGGGATCTCTAATTATACATCAAAGTGTCTAGTGTGTCAGTAAGTGAAGTCTGAAATACAAAACAATAATGGTTTGATGCAACCATTACCCATACCAACATGTAAATGGAAATACAACACCAAGTACATAGTCATTGAACATCTAAAGACATATATAGGAAACTATTATATATGGGTTATTGTGGATCATCTTACAAAGACAAATCACTTTATCAAAATTAGAGTGGACTTATAAATAGATAAAATTTCATGGATATACATCATAGAATTGGTCAGGCAGCATGGAGTACCACAATTTATTATATTTTGTTGATAACAAAGAATCAACTCCATGTTTTTGAAATGTAACTAACATTATCTAAACACTGAACTGAACTAAAAGACGGAATACCAACCTCAAACAGATGGCCAGTCTGAGAGGACTAAATATACACTGAAAAAAATGTTAAGAGTATATTCTATGGACTTCAAAGGAGGATGGGACCAACATCTTCCTCAGGTTAAATTCTCTTATAATAATAGTTTTTACTTGAGTATCCAAAAGGATTGGTATGAATACCTTTATGGGAAAAGATGCATAACACTGGAATGTAGGGATGAAGTTGGTGGATGAAGGATACTAGGACCAGAAATGGATGGAGAAATGGTGGATAATGTTAAAACCATTCAAAATAATATCAAGATAGCCCAGTGTTTGTAGAAGAGCTACATAGATAATCATCAACAATACCTTGAGTTTATGGTCGTAGACATGGTATTCCTTCGTATATCTCCATGGAATATGATCATGAGATTTAGGAAGAAAGGAAATGTGAGTCTTAGGTACATCGACCCCTTTGAGATTCATGATTGTGTCCATGTTTGGGCTTATCAACATGAAATTGCACCAAACATATCTCAAGTACATGATATTTTACATGTATCCCTTCAAAGGAAGTACATACCAAATCTCTCACATGTACTGAATCTAGAGGTGGTATTGTTCAAAGATGACGTCTCTTGCGAGAAGAAGCTAGTAAAGATTATGTACCATAGAGATAATGTTCTATGAAACAAGTCTAATAAACCATACAATGTACTAATGATAAACCATAAGTATAAATAGGAACTTGTGAATTAGAGGAAGTGATGGTGGAAGAAATACCCCCACATGTTTATGTAAAATGAAATATCAAAGGTGAAATTTCATATGGGGGGAAGAATGTAAATTCAAAAAAAATATCAATTGAAATTACCTTATTATAATTGTTTCATATAGTATGAAACCCATTTAATATCATTGATAATACAATAAAATTACCTTATTATAATTGTTTTATATAGTATGAACCCCATTAAATATCATTGATAACAGAATAATACACCATCCAAATATATAGTAACGTCATCCATGAAGGTATATGTAAAATTTATGCATACTATAAATGGTAATATGATATAATTAAATTACATTAAAATTAAATAAATGTTTTAAAATTTATTAATTAAGTGTTGGTATATTCATAAGTCAGAAAATAATTATTTACAATTTTATAATTAATTTTATAATATCAAACGAAAATTTAGTTTCATAATATGTATTCATAAATTAATATTTTCATGTCTTATGATTATAAGATAATTTTAAGTGACCTTTATTAATTTTTCAATGTGTTGTATATCTATTATGATTTTAAAATTAGTATTTTTCATGTAAATGGAGGTTTAATTAAAAATTAAATTCCTCATATTTTGAAAATTATTTTCATTAAATGAAGATAATTTTTTAATTCAAAATTTTAAAAAATGGTTAGGGTGATTTTTTTTGAATTTTCTAAAATACAGAAATGTTTTTTGAATAGTAAAATAAAATAATTTACAATAAAATCTAAATAAATGAATTATGGATTCATAGATGATGTATGGATTATTAAAACCCAAAATATCAAACAATACATAATTATTTTAATATATTTAGTGATAATTATCAAACTATTCATAGTCTTGAGACAAAATAATAAACAAATGAATAAAATAATGAGAAAACACCACTCTCCTACACTATAAATACAACTCATCAACACCTCTTCTCCTCACAAATCCCATGAATTGATCATTTCAAAAATTCAGCTAAAATCAATTACTAATAATCTCCCCCACGTCCATAGGCCTTTGTTCTCAAAAAGATACCAAAACCAATCCCTCTATCGAGGTTCTCAAGGAGAAGGATTAAAAATGTAAAACCCTTTTTCTTTTCTATAAATTTCATTTCAACTTCTTTTCTTTTCATATTATCTCTTCACCTACGCTCATCCATATGGTATGATAAATACAGTATCATAAATATAATATAATTATATTATATTATTTTAATAATCCATCATTAAACATTTTCTCCTCTCCCTTTTATTCTAAACATGGAAACATCATCCATCGGATATTGTTTTATCGCATTCAAGGACGACATGTTTTCACATTCCGTCACAACCTTCAAGTACGATCATATGGAAATTAAAAAGTTTTAAACAAATTGTAAAATTTATTTTAAAAACTATTTTATATTTTATAACTAACATATATACATAATACTAAATGATAACACAAAACAATATCATTGTGATCGTAAACCATGAAAATTAAAAAAATAATTATCATGAACTATTATCTAATTATTCATCCTCATACCATATAATAATATGATTTAAAAGATCATTTATACTTATGTATTTCCATAAATATCATATAATAAAACTTTTGTATATTTTTTCCATTTTACGTGAACTTCAATTCACTATATAGGTGAATCAAGCATGAAAACCCAGAAAAAGAACACTCCTAAATGATGAAATTAAACTCTATAAATCTTATAAAATCACATAAAGGAACATAATGAAAATATAATTAATAAAATTCATGTATAAAAATTTATTTATTATTAAATTAATGGTTTTAATTTTATTATAATGTATATTAATGTGATGAAAGCATTCAATGATAATGTAAGGGGATTTCTCAAACCTAAATCTCATTCATGGGGTTTTCTCTCTTTCACTCCATTTTTAGTACGAATGTTCTTTTTATTTGTATATAAATATAATTTATTTCATTATATTTTATTATCAGGTATATACATTGATCCAATATTGTTTTAGTACAAATTAATAGATTTTTCCTAAGAATCTATTCTTTTTTAAAAAATACGTATTTTACTTATCATGAGATTATTTCGTATCAATAATGATTAATACCAAAAATATTATTCACTTTTTATCATGAAAAATCAAAATTTTATTAATATATGCTTTATAAAATGAAAATAATTCCTTTAAATGGATTATTTTACGTACATGATTGATATATGTTCTATGTGGCATATATGACAACTAAAATGTTATGATGTGATGGGTACTCCTAGAATAATATAGTGAACAAATACCTTGGGTAATGTGACGAATCACATGAGGTAAATTAATATATTTTTTAACATGAGGCAATATTGTATCACAACTATGTGTGGTATTTGACCACAAAGACATGATGTTTCAATTTAATGTATTTCTGTATTCTATTCCCTTGTCTAATGTATCTTATCATGATTATGATTATGATCCTATTATTATATTATTATGATGATGATTATACTCACATGTGTTTCATGTATCATATTAATCCTTTTATTTGGATTTTAGATCTCCATTTTCTTTGATGTATATCCTCATATGATTACTTATACTATGGAAAATATAAGGACCATAAGAAGATGGAGAAGAAATAACTAAATAAATGTTTATGTATTATTTTGTAAATGCGATTTATGTTTTTAAATTTCCCAAGAAACTAAACCTTTGGATCCTAGTTATGTAATTATTATATGATGTGTAACTTTAAAATGATTTAATAATGATGTATTAAATATAGGGTCAATATAGAATGAATACTGAAAAGTATCTCAGGAATCAATTATAAAACAATCAAGATTTCTCACACCCGATATTGAATATGTATAGAAAATAATTAATATAAATATTATGAATGATTATAAAATATTATTATAAATGGTAATATATAGGAATAAGTTTAATCAATAATTAATAAATATTTTTTATGTTTGTATTACAAGAGGTTATAGCATGTTAAAGGAAATCAAGATAAAATATAATTGTCCATGTCTCAATAGTATTTTATTGAGGAATATCATGATATTATGAACCAATTTTCATTTTTATAGAGTAAATACTTCCCCGAGACTTATGATGTCTTAAATTAATATTGATATTATAAATTTCACATCAATTAATTCCTTTCAATTTTTTGTAATATGATTTATATCTTTCCTAAAATATATAGTTTTTTTAATACACAATATAATTTTATTAGTTATATTGTTTCTCCTTGATCTCAATATTTCATATTATATAGTATACAATACCTATATCTTGGTAGATGACTTTTGATTCGAATCGTCATTATTGATGAACTCTATTCCTTATTCAAAATGAAACTATGTTAAAAATAATTATCATCATCTTAAATGATGGTTTATCACCCATGTCTCTGTATTTATCTTCCTCTCAATGTTATCCGATAATATTTTGAAACCCTAATATTTATTGACCATTATACCTGAAGTGTTTCCCATTATATGTTTTAAAAAACATGTCTTCTTATCTTCTTTAGTGATGTGGGTTTTTAAACAATTTATTTTAAAAAATATCAAGAGGTTTTTACATCGATGATCAAATGTATTATCATTAAGACAATATTTTATTTGGGAAAAATTATATATTTTTTAATTATATATTATTGTATATTATTGTAAAATTAAAAGTTTTAAATGTTTTCAATTTACCATTTTTTAATGTAATTATGAAAGTGACTAGTAATATTGTCTTTTATAAAAATGTCAAAATGGTTTTTAAAATTCTTTTAAGATTTTTCATTCACATTTTTTTTAATTTGAAAAAGTATTTTCCTTCATGGGATTCACATTTCAAGATTTAACCACTTTAAATATTTATAATATGGGGGATTGAAATCATCGTATCAAAAAACCAATTATATATCCCTTTTAATGTGGTACATTTTGAATAATTATTTTGCACGGGTTATTTTATCTATGTCAACATTATTCTATGTTACACTAGTTAACAGGGTACATATTATTTTATAACCATAAATCTTATTTCATAGGATGTTTTGGTTTCATTTATTGTGAACAAAATTTTGAAATACATTTCTTTCTCAGCATAATTTTTCTCTGATGTAATTATATATGTTTTTGTTCTATGTGGCACAATTATTCATGAATATAATATAATGTGATGGGTGGTACATGAATTATATATGCATATAATTCATTTGAAAAAGGTTTATATCTCATGATATGTTATGTTTGGGATTAGGATGTGAACCCTAATCCACCATGGTACTTTTTCCACTATGTGATGATTTTAATTAGAGTAAACTTTGACTGGTGATAATGATGTCATGCATTATGTTGTGGTCACAATATTATGATTCTATGATCCTTAGATATCAGTTTATTTATAATAAATCCTCATGAAATGATAATTCTATTATTATCCATGTATTATTAGGTATGGATTATTTATATTATGTTTTGTTTCATTTTTTATATTTTCATACCCATAGGTTCGTATTATGCACACAAACTATCATTGATTGTCATCACTTATACTTACCCTTACTGGGTGTTGGAGATCACACCATATAACTTTTACATTTCCATAGGAAATTGGGGAATGTTATATATATGTTATGACTAGAAAATTATATTTTGTAAAAAATTTATTGGATATATTAAAGATTTATTATGGTTTTTCCAATTCATAGTGTAGTGAAAAATTCCCATTGGATAAGAAAAACAATGGAATTAGTTTGTTAAAAGTTATTGTTTTCCTCAATTATTATGAACACATTAGAAATTTTCATTCTCATGTTAAATTAATTAATTAATTATATTTTAAAAATAGTATAATATCATATTCATGATTCTAGGTTCAAAATATTTTCTATAAATTGTAGGGTATAGTTATTTTTTAATATTGGGATGGGATAAAATTAAAGAAAACCATAGAAATAAGAATAAGTATATGATAACATCCTGAAGTTTTTATAAAGTATATACTTCATGGTTCTCCTAGAAATAAATTCCCATTTTAGATACTACATGTGGATGTAGTCTCTAGAACAGATATACCTAGGGGTAATAACCTAGAAAATGGTGTGTTGCATACTAACTCAATCATCAACTAGTAAATTCTAAAGAATACTAAATACCCATGTCATTTGACACTCCCTTAGGATATAATTTAGTTAATAATATTCTCTTTACTAAATATTATGAAGTATTTATTATTTTAATGAATTAAGATAAGAAGTTCGAGAGAACCTCATCATGTAAATCCTAGATTAAATAGATAGTGGTTTATAATGAACTGAAAACAAATTTTATTTTTCCAATAGAAATAATTTTTATGTTTTATTTTTCATGAAATCATTTATGATAATTATTTTGTCATGTTATTTATTTATCACTCAAATTAACATATTTTTTTCAGTAATGGAATAATCACGAGGATACCATATCAACAATCGATATTATAGACAATGTAGAGATTGTCCTAATAAGAAACTTAATGGGATAAGGTATGGAGTAATAAATCTTATGATTATTAAAATACATATACCAATAAGTATTATGTAAAAATATTTGAAATATTAAACAAAAAATGAATATAAGGTTACAGTTTCGAGGAAGTTTGAGTGAAAAATAGGATAAAGGAATGAATCTCCAATTTCATTCATGTAAACAATGTTGGAAGAGGCATTTGGGTAAATTTATCATTGAAATTAAAAGATGTTTTATCTATGGTGGGGAAGGAATATAGTAACTAACTATCAAGGAAAAATGAAGAGTATATTGGACACTCTAAATGGAAACAATATTTCTCTTCATGGTACCACAAATGATCCAGTCTCTTCAATATAGGGAACATGGGAAATATCCATGAAAATTCCCTAATAAGTGGGATAAAAATAATTGTGGAAATTTGAAACATTCAATGAAAAATAAAACAAGGGATGTATTAAACAACTATAACTTTGGAATAACGTTCATGTAATGATGTTGTGTAAGGAACATCAATCATATAATCAAGAACAATGCTTGTTGTATTTTTGTCCAATACAAAACACTTATTTATACCATGAATATTTTATAAGGACATAAAATTCTCCCCTAAATAACTATATTTTTATTAATTATTAAAAAATTATATTGGTATGATTATTATATCTCTTGTATATAACTCTTATCTGAATGGTTATATAGGTATATTCTCACTATAAAAAACATTAAGCTTCATTTCGTAAAATTAAATTTAATGGTAGGTATGGATGTACCTCTCCATATAGAGACCATGATAATTTATAGTATCGGTAAAAAAATAAATTACTAAATAAACCAATGATAACCTATTTTGAAATTTTTTATTATATAATCTCTATGAAACATTACTCCCATTAAATTAGGGTATTTGGCACAAATAGTAAGAGAATAACTCAACATTATCCTTATTCCAATTATAATGGAAAAGATAAGTTTACTGGCTAAAATTAAGTTAGTAATGTAGAAATATTACTATAAATAAAATCATTATTAATATGTATATTTTATATACATTGTTGAGTAGTAATTAAAATTTCAAAGGTAAAATTTATTTATATAAATGACACAAAATATTCTATATATTTTCATAAAATAAATATAATGTTAATTTATTATAATACATGTAACACCGAACTAAAAAAACATGAAATGTTTTTTAAAAAATATTTATAATATAATCTTTAAATTCACAATTATAAAAAAAAAGTTACTATATTATCAAATCTATTAAGGAAAAAAATGACATCAGGTTGTTATGGTATCCCTTTTTAAATCTATTTTAGCTGAGTCCAGGTAAGAGGAATCTTTTCTAGGGATTTCTCTAGAACAATATTAAGAGGAACTCAAATAATTATGCTATAAGAAAAATCATATGTGAGAAAAATTCCATCTCTTAAAAATTTCAACATGAACTATGGTTGCAGAATCACTACCCCTGACTACCCCCAAAGTACACCATATACATGGGTCTTATATAGAGATATTAAGGGGATATGTTATTGCAAATTAAAATCATAAAAAATTTAATTATTAATGTATTATTTTTCCCCATGTATTTTACAAATCTCATAATCAAACTTTTTAAGAAAATGAATTTTGAACTTTTGAAAAAAATAGTCTCTCTTTATAATTCATATTAAAAAGGTAATTTTATTAATTTTTTGGAATTCTGAAATTATTAAATTAAATTCATTTTAAAATTTATATTTTTAATAAAACATTAGGGTGAATTTTTTTATTTCTCTTAAATAATTTAATATTTAGATGAATAATGCAAAATATAGTTTTTAACGAAATTTTAAGTTTTAATCCCTTATATGAAATACCTAGAAGGGTATAAAATATTTTAATTGGTTAAATATTTATTTATGAATTCAAAGATATACCATTTGAAAATATTATTATGAATTTAAAGAACCAATGATAATAATTTTAGGGACATATGTAATATTTATTAATAAGAATAGTTTTTGTTTTTTCTTTTAAATAAATACTATTTTTGAAAAAATTGATTTTTGATTTCATCTAAAGCCACATAATTATTATTTTCATATAATTAAAAAATTTATATAAATCAAATAAATTCCATGGATAAATTTAACCTACACATAAATTATAAGAATAAAAATACAATTTTTCTATAAATAGATACACGCGAAAATGATAATATTGATTTTCATTTATATATAAATTTTGGCTTGTAATATTTACCTTGGTAAAAAACAAGTTATTTTGGTAGAAAAAAATGGAAAACGTGTATCTCAAAGACAAAAAATAATCCACATGTGAAAAGTACGTTTATAATTGTGTGGTTAATGTTTGGATCGACCAAAAATTATCTCTAATCAATTATTTTCTTTTTTTAGTCCAATTTACACGTTTAACATTTTCACCCTTTACATTTAGTTGTTATAATTAAAAAAATCCATTCTCACAACTTATTAAAGGGCCCTCTCACCACCCCATCAATACAACAGCTATAATTTTAATTACTCCTAAAAATATAATCTTTTTTCCTTCCCCTATTATCAACTTCCTTTTATGTGACACGTTATTCAAAATATATTAGTTTAATACCTCTATTCCCAAGGAATACAAGAAGTAAAACACAATTCTTTCAATGTGAGTAATCATTTATTCCATGAACTTACCTCTCTACTATCTTACATATTCAATTAATATTTATTCATTGCTATTTATTGAAGTCAAAAAAATTTATAACTAATATTATTATTCTATGTTAAATATAATTAACTTCATTTCTCCCTTTCCCTTAAGGAAAAATGAAAACCCCAATTAGGTGTACGTGTATATTTCCACATCAAAGAAGAAATGTGTTTCACTTTCCTTCACTAAATAAAATTTATTGTAGAAAAGTGGAATATAATAAATAAATTTTATATTTTTAACATTTTTTAGACTCTATAATAATAATAACCATCACTCGTTTCACCCATTATATGGAAATGAAATCAGCATTCATGTGTATGTGTAGACTACAAGCTCCATAGAGTGATGTGTTACATATTTCATTGCCCCATCTAGGGTATGGTTATAAGAATGGGATATATGGATAAATATTTTTTTATTAATGAATTAATGGTATAATAACACAAAATTTAAGACCTATTAATAATATAAATAATAGACAATCATTATAATTTTAACAGTTTAATAGAATCAGAATAAGAGGAAAACAATCTAGTCATTCTATGAAATAGATTTATATCTGTTTTATTATTCATATAAATCCTTCTAAATTTTATATATCACACTAATAAAACTAAATAATATAATTATTTATTTTTTTATAGTGTTATTATAACTAAACCACTTCATAATCATCCATTAAATGATGGTATGTTCTAGTTTGGGCGGGTCTGACACCCCACTTTAACCATGCAATAAATTAATATCTTTAGTGACTATGATGTTTTTAAAACAAATAATATATTTTATAAATATGGAAATAATATTTTTATTTTTATTTCTAGTATGGTGATACTAAAATTAAACTCATTCACTAGGATACCACTACTTGTTTGATAAAAATCAAAGAAACATGCTCATCATTGAGTTCGTTTTCATGGATCATAACAAAATATCCCACAGCATAAAAATATATCATTATAATTAATTGTAAAGAATAAATTTATATATCATTAATGATTTTATAATGATGATATTTAACTTAATAATGAAAAAATTGTCATGAAACTATTTCAAAAAGATAAAATCACCCCCGATATTGATAATGGATAATAACTAATTAATATACATATACAGAGTGATTCTATTTGATGAGTATAAATTGTAATATTTTTATGAAGGTTATGAAATATGTAGCTAATATAGTTATTTTTTTATAAATTAGTCTATATAGGGTTTAAGTAAATAAAGCGAAAATTTAAGGGGATTCTTCTATACAATCCTTTATTTAGTCTTATGTTGATATTATGTACTAGTATTTCATTGTCCTATTTGAAAACTTTATATTGACCTCTAAAATTATAAATTATTTTTTTATCTTTGAAACTTAACTTCCATTCAAGCAATTAATTTATTTGGAATATTAATGATATCTTTATAACGGATTTTCATAACTCAATATTTTTTTATTGAGTTATAAGGATTTCATTTAGATTAATCATTAATTTCATATTCTATACACAATTTCTAAATTGGGATATTTAATTTAATTCAAATCAACCTTATTGATGAGAAATATTCTCTCTTGAAAATGAAATTATTGTTAGGAATAACTCTCATCCTCTTAAATAAAGGTTTGTCAGCAAAGTCCATGATTTATTCTTCTATCTAATGTTCTCCAATTGTATTTTACATAACTATTATTTATTAACTCTTTTGAATATCATATTTCCCTTTAAATATTTGGAAAAATAATTATTATTACAAATTTTTATGATGTGGGTTTTCAACAATTGTATTTCTTAAAATATTAAATGGGTTTTCAAACCCTGATAAAAATATTTATCTTACAAACCGCATTTCCTATGCATATATTTAAATCTTTTTCGATGATCCAATATAAGATACTTTTTTCAAATTAAAATTTTTCAGAGTTTTTACTTAATCATTTTGTGAAGGTCTTTTGAAATTGAACCATAATATTTTATTTTTTTGAAAATGTTAAAAGGATTTTCTCAAACTATTTAATTATTTTATATTCTATTTTTATTTTACTTTTCAAAAGGATGTACCTTATTGGAATTTAAGTTTTAGGATTAACCCACTATTTATATCTATCATTAAGGAGATTGAACCCATGATACTAAATAATAAAATTACTGATCCCTTATTATGTAATACCATTTAAAAAATTCTTTATTGATGTTTTTTTGTATATGTCAACATCCATGTAAGTTTATCTTATTTACAAGGGATGCTTTTTTTCAGGCATACACCATATTTACCTGGATGGGTATAATGACTATTAATTTACATACATTTATATTAAATCTAAGATAAATAATATTCAACACAAAATATAAATAATCTATAATAATACTGTATCGGTATGGTGTCTTTAAAATCTGGGCAACAAAAACAACTAGTTGATTAGACATCTTCGTTGTCACCCACTTATTTTGTCATAATTGTACCCCTTTTTGACATTTCTTACTTAATAACCATATTCATCCCCATGAAAAAACAAACATATTAAAGGCTTAGCTCAGATGGTCAATAAGGGTAATCAAGTGAGAAATAAATCATATCATAATCATAATATATAAGAATGCATCATTTGAAAATCATATCATGTATATGAATGATCGTGATATCACGCCATAAGATAAGACATGAAAGTTCATAATCATCGATGAATGTAATAACAAAAGTCATAACATAAGAGATGAAGTTTTCTAGAAGAAAATAATCATAAAAAATCATTTCATATTATTCAAGGCTCAATTCCATGAACATCATGGTGGAGAAATTCTATTACTGAACCGAGTTCACTCCTAATTCCAGCCCTGTATTTCTGAAGTGAGATCATTTCTCATTCTTTACATGTCTATATCATAATATAAATCATTACCCAATTCCTTATAGGGAGATATTGGTACCACCCATCTAATAATGAAATCATTCTTATGTTTTCCACAAAAACATAAATCATTCGTCAGAGCATCACCCACGAAATAAAATGGGTTTCTTAAACATCATTTTATCATAGCATAATACATTTAATAAAATAGAATTCATAAATATAATTCTATCAAAAACATAATCAAATCATATAAATAATAGGTATAATATACTTTAAAAATAACCCTCTTAAATAATGATATCTTAGATGGAAAATAATTTTGATTTAACATTGTAAATTAATTCTTGAGGAAAATATCCTTTCCACTTCAAAAACATTTTTTCCCAAAAATTGGAATGCAATTTTAAAAGAAAAGAATTTATTTTAAAATAAACATGAAATATTGTATAGAAATATTCATGGAAATATGGCATTATGAATACATCAAAATTGGTTCATTTTATAAAAGTTAAAAAAACATTATCCTCATAGTTTTAATGGAAACGTCAAAAAGGACCTCATATTGAATAACGAGAAAATATTCCTTTTATAGGGTTTAATAAAAACTCACCAATGGGTAAAATTTAAAATTAAAAAATATAATAATTGAGATAATATTTTATATTTAGGAAAAAGTATTTGGATGATAAATATACCTTAATAAATATTTACGTATAAACAGCCTCGGATACTGATGAGATTTCAAAATTAACACTTACCATATATATGATATCCTTCGTATGTATCGAGAACTATTGTGTAATGATTTAATTAATTTCATTAAATTTTTCTAGAATCATATCCAATTTTATGATATCATATATGATCATATTATCATCTGTTTGTTAGTAATGTTTCATTGTTAATCGTTATTCAGATATTAACTATTTTATGTTTTTAAGCTTGTTTTGTCGAATAAGTTATGCTTCACCTTCTTAGGTCAGATTCATATCATTAAAAAATGACATTAACATAACATATACCATATCTATTAATTATTTACATTTATATATTCATTCTTTAATTAATATCATGTATAATGAATTTCATTATATCGTAGAGACAGTAGGTCATACGTACGCACAAGCGATGACATCATTACCATAATTGTTGAATAGAATTGAATTGGATGGTCTATAATATTTAAAAATTAATATTATGTTATAATAATTATATAGAGTTATTATTTTCATCATTATACCCATCAAAGTATGGTTGTAGTGAAAAATATATTACACCATAGCGTGGTGATGGTAAGTCGTACGTGTGAACATGTGGTGATTTTGTTTTCATAGGATGAATATAAGCAGGAATATGGTTTCTAAATAATTAAGATAAAATATAATTATATAATTGATACTGTATTTATTAATTTATAATTAAATAACTCATGATGTGGTAGTATAAGAAGAAAGAAATTTTGAACAATTGTTAGAAGTTATTTCATCTTCATTGATGTGCATCCTCTAAATCTCCCCATAGAGTACTAGAGTTGTTCATGAAAGAATACCAGAACCTCTATAATGTTACTAGGGTAGTTTATAAGATAAAATATTATTCTATGACTGAGCTAAAAGGCTCCATGTTAAGTAAAAAGGTGATGGGAGTGGTTCCCTTTTATAATTGAGGTGAGGGGAACTTTTGGGATCACCAAAAATATTAATTTATAATAAAATAAAACACCATCAAAACTACCAAAACGCACCAAATTCAAATATTAGATTATATAATGTTTCAATATCATAAAAAAATAAGTTTTTTAAAAGTGTTACAATCAATATAAACCTTTTCATTTTAATTAACACTTAGTAATTCATCTTACTTTTTACTAGGGTAACAAAAAATTCAATATTAAAAGGGTGAAGCATTTACTTATTTGATGAAACATAGGACATAAATTAATAACCTAAAACATTTTAAACAATATCATGATTATTATATATTTATAAAATTGTTTTATGATTTGTAAATAATTCAGTAAATCATTATTTTGATAAATAATCAATGGTGTCAATTTTGACACTATTCAATTCATTGATTTTTAAAAATATTAATATAACAATTTAACTTCAGACCTACTATTTTTTATATTCATAATAGGTAAGTCCCATGTATAAATTTTATTAGAAATATTAATCAGCCCAAATTATATTTACTTTTATATTTTTAAGATTATTTAATTTTTTTTTCTATTAACAAAATAATTACTACATCAATATTGTGTAATTATATAATATACTAATTTGTTGAATAAAAATTAAAAATAAAATACTATGATTTATATAAATCAACTTTATTTTAGAATAATATATGTACCATAATTTATTATGTGGTAATATATAACATAAAAAATGTTACACTTATTAAATTATGAATATCAAAACATTAACATCACTTTAAATAAAATAATATAAGTGCCAAAATATCATTTATAAGGATCCAAATGGTCACTAAATCGACCATTGGATGGTTAAAGAAAATATATACTCTACCAATAATACATAGTCAAGTGTTTTGGTCCTTTTATGTAATTATAATTTTAATAATAATTGTTTTATTGATTACCCATCAATTAATAAATTTTTACATCATCAAATTATACAATTGTAAGGTAATTATTTATTTATGATAAATAAAAAATAAATTTCCATGATAAATAAAAAAAATTTCTCATTAAAATGAGTTCTTATAGTCTAATTTATCTTCTGTATAAACATATATAAAAAATAACGTGGTAAGAAAAATTTTCTAAAGACATTTTTAATTTTTCATTAACTAAATTAAATTAATGTTCTTAGCCTCATACAAGTGGCTTCCAAATGACCCCATTTCGATGCTAGGATTATTTATTTCAAAACACACCCAATCAATAATATTAATACATGAGTTATAGTAATTTTATAATAGTATTATAACCCTTAATTACATGATTTACCATTTTACCATATTAATAAAAATTACTAAAGTTACTGATCATAATGCCCAAAAATAAAATAAAGCTATTTACGTAATTTTAACTTACTAATTAAAAATATGGAATTAATTTTTCAAAATCAAAACCCATAATTTTTGGAAATTAATTTGAAATTATTCTCTTTGTCTGAAAGACTAAACGCGTTTTTCAAAAGAAAAAACATTGCAAAAGAATGAAATTTTTTTACATATGTTTTTAATGTAAAATTAATTCTAATGAAATAAATTATATTGAATAATACAAATATATTTTATTTATACTTTAAAATAACTAAATATTATAATTTATCCATTTATATTATTTCAATGAGAAAAGACGTTTTCAATTAAAATTTAGTGTATTTTTAATATTAATCCAAACTAAAAAGTAATTAGAAAAATATTTGAATTCATCCAAAATAATATTTTATATCCCACTTAAAAGAACATGTTTATTATTTCATATAAAATTAATTAATTTGCCAAAATATTAATTTAAAAAGGGTTCTCCATTAAATGGTGGAAAATTACCCTTTTAAAAATATGGGTTTTTATACATCAATTATGGTTTATTAATACCCTATGAAGAAAATATCTATGGGATGAATATATAAATATTTATATTAAGTATATAGAAAATATTTTAGTAAGTATATAAAAAATATTTTTAAATTGTGATTATAAAATATATATTTCATTAATTTCATTAACTAATAGCAATTCAAAAAATATATAAAAAATACAAATAAAAAAATTCTTTATATTTTTCATAAATAATTTATAGAGAATTATATCACCATAAATTTTCATAATTTAGTTATATTTATTCCCACTAACATAACGACCAGGTTAATGTGGTCATTTTAAACTAAGGGTATCTAATTGTTTGTTTAAACTCATGATTTTGTGGAATGCATTCTATTGAAGAATTAAAATTATTTAGAGAAAAAAATTCATAAAAAATATTCGGGTGTTAGAATGGGTTATGGTATTGAATTGTGGATGTAATCTTGAAACCCATTTATTTATTGTGTTAATATATCTTTAATGAAATTATGTACGTTCATTCTAGGTGGAACACTAATGAATGTATATAATATGATATAATGGGTATGGCCAAAATTATATCGTCCACTAATACATTGGGTGCCTATATATATATATATATATATCATTAGGTGATATGAATGGGATTATGGAGTGAACCTAATCCACTAATGGAATTTTTACACTGTGTGATGATGTTCTTGGGAGATAACCTTAACTTATGCTAATATTGTCCAGAATTATTTTTCAATCATGATATTATGAAGTATAGATCCTTTGATATCAGTTTCATTATGATAAAGCCTCATGATTTGATTCATTAATTTTGATCTATTTTTTGTGGGTATAAATTATATATATTAGGTTTATGTTCATTGTTTATAATATTATACCCATGGGTTTATTTTTTTCTCACTTATGAACTTTTATTGTTATCCCTTGTTCTTAACATTAATGATTAATTGAGATTACCCATTCTAATAATTTAATTTCTTTATAATGAAGGAAATTAATACATGTGGTATATATAAAAAATTATATTATGTAGAAATATATTAAATATGATGAAGGTTAATGATGTTTTAACTAATTCTAATTGTAGTGAAGATAATTTCATTAGATAAGGATGGTATGATTTTTTATTAGTTAAAGGTTCTGGTTTTTCCAAATTATCCCAAAGAGACTACATACATATATTCTATGGTATTATTCATTGGATAAATTTATGTGTAAAATAGTGTAATATCATGTACATGAGGCTTGGATCACTATAATCAACCCTTTAAAATGAACCAACTAAAACACTCTATAAGTTATTTTCATAACATATCGTCCAAAACCAATAGTTGGATTGTTAATTTATCTCTCCCGAAAAAGACATCAAGTCACCATTATTAAAATACTGACCTATCAATGAGATTACATAAATAATTCCTTTGTGCATGTAAGTATAATAATCATCCTCTAAAAATAGTCATTTATTAAACATTCTCAATAAACCTATTAGGTGAGAAGCATAAATATTCAGAACATCTACACTGGCTAATACCATAACCACCTGGAACATCCAACTAATTCAGTACCATATAGTTCACTATAATCACATCCTTTAAATCATACTTCAATTCTAATAGTTGTTCATGAAAAATTATATTAAGTTAAATAAAGAAACAACACTCCTATCTATTATATTTTGATCCCATAAACCATGTTACACTAAATATTCATAGAAACCCCTATAAGAACTATCTAATTAAAAACACTTATGAAATCACACTAAAATAACTTCATCTATGAACCTATATTATTCCCCTCAATATATTTTTATTTTCATAATATGAAATAATAATCACTACTATACTCTCTAAGGAAACCATGTGTATTTTAACCATTTAAACTATTCATACTTTTATAAATCCTCATTAGATCGAGTTAGGGTAGACTCATCTTCCATTTACTATATATATTCCCCAATCAATGTATAATATATATCCCTTATGATTTTTTTGTATTTATTCAGAATTCTAAAAATGAATAATTTTAAAATAAACTAAATTAACCTTACATAAGAATACAACCATAAAAAATTAGACTCAAACCTAATGTTTTAGTTTATCCGCTAAACAATATTATTTTACCATTAAATCTATTCACTCCTTCATTCCATGTCATATTCATCAATGCGAAAAACTGGTTAATCCTTGAAATAAATAATTTAATCATTTATAAGGATTATTTTTATGTAATAAATTAATTATTGTTTTTTAAATACTTTTATAAATTATTTTTAGAAGTTTTCAGTTGAAACAATGAATAGTTTTATTTAACTAAATTGTTTTTCTATGAATTTCAGGTTTAATATTTGAGATAAAATAATTTATTTTAGAAATATAGATTAATAAAATTTAATTCATTTTGTTTATCTTCATATAAAATATATATTAGGATTATTTATTTGGATTATGAAGAAAAAAATGATTTTTGAGTGAATAGTGTAAAATGTTGCTTGTTTGTATGTGTGGACTACGACCTCCAAAAGCCGATGTGATTTAATTATTATTTCGAAATTAGAGGGATATTGATAAGGATGAAACTGATAAATAAATGTGATATTAATGAAATATTTCTCATTCAATGAATGTAAAATATTATCTACATTATTTATACTACACAAAACAGAAAATTGAAAATGATATTCTTGTGTTTGTTTGGGCTACTATATCCATGAAACAATGTTGTTCATTTTTCATGACCACCTTACATGGTTAGTTATAAAAGTTTATATAAATTATAATTATGATAATTATACAAATTACAGGACTTTATAGTTAATTTGACCATAGCTCCTTTGACTGTGGTCAACACACCAATGTTCTTTTGAGTTTATAAAAAAATATCCTCAAAATGACCAATGTGAACATAAACATATTGGTAATTAAATAAAATATTGTAACAAATAAAATAAAGGTAATAATTATAAAGGAATTAACATGATAAATTTTCATAATTAATTATAAACCCAAAAAAAATTATTACTTAGGAGGGTAGACGTACAAATAAAATGATTCAGGACTCGAGGTAAAATATTTTCCTTTAAAATAATGTTTTAAATGTTTTAAACCTTTTATAATAAATAAAATGTTCTTTAAAATATTTAAATAATATTATTATTTACTCATTACATGATTTTGATGTTCATTTTTTACTATATATGACTTTATTTAACAAAAATTAAAATGAATCTTTACTATAACGTCTTGGGTCTGGGACACTCATAAGTAACCTAACATGGATATCCACAAGGCTTCAAGCATGCCTCCTCGTACGTTAGAGGATACCAACTAATAGTTATGGTATATGATGGTATAGTTGGGAGACTATACCCACTTTCTCAGAGTGTATATTACCAGTATACAATAATAGTAATCTATAAAAATAGTATTATAAATGAACTACAAAATTGTATTCCATCCCAAAAAAATTAAATATTAATAAGAACAATATTTATCATATATGAAATTATAATCACATCATTAATCTATAAAAAAGGAACATGGGAACAGACATATAAATAATTATTTACAAAATTAGAAAACACCAACAACCATCTCAAGTAGAATAATTAGCAATATCTCAATGTTATACCCCAATACATCATCCAAAAATAGAATATCAGGTATCCAAAGTCGAATGCATTCCTTTTCCCCTAACTATATCCAAAACCTCTATTAAGGAACCAATCGATGGACTAAATTTAATCAGTTGTCAACCACCATTTATTTCTAAAACGTTCCATTCCATTCATATAATATGAGTAGTGTGTAGGTAATAAGAAATGTAAGATAGAAAATAAATAAACCACATAAAACCATGTTCTTCATGGGATACCAGAATGACATTACCTGCGTTGACCAAAGACAAATGGATGCAACCCTATATATATAGGTATGTATTTATATACCTCATATGTATGTGAACATTTATGTGTATGTATATATATACACACATAATAAAACTCAGGACCCGAGGTATAAGCCCAACGTTTCCATAATTTTATATAGGGGTCTTATTGAAACTGGGAGAATATATACTAGAAAGGAATTTCAACTAGGATTTCATATAATTAATCATATACTGACTCTAATCGTGTTTTTATATTTGTGGTTCATTTCAAATCCTTTAATTTATTTTCATCATGAGACCAAAAAGGCACTCAACAAAAAAACCAATGTATTGCACTAGGTGTACTACTAAATCCCATCACTATAGGAATTAATCAATGGATTTTGGTATATGGAATCCAAGTATCACTCACATAATGATATAGGGAAAACCCTATAATCATATCTATAGTGTACCACATAGGGAACCTTGTATCACTCAAGGCATGGTACAATAGTTATTCACATCAATTCTGTCATAGTTAATCTACTAGAGAAATGTGCATTACTCATAGGTAACAAAAAGGAATCCACCTGGATATTTTATCCCAACTGTTCTATGAAGAACTTTATACTCACTCATGTTGTGTCAAAAATAATTTATAAACTTCCAATTATTATGATCAATGATCCCTTCCATGGTGTTCAAAAAATAACCCTTGTATCACCCTTGACATGATGCATATAATGGTCATCCTAATAATTGAACTCATCCCATTTAAAAAAAATGTTTTTATTTTATACAGTCAATTTATTACAAGTGGATACTCATGAAATAAACTAGAAGAAAAATTCCATTTCCCATGGATTACCATTTTCCAATATATTAATTCAATTAAATTTCATTTATAAATTCCAATCCAAACACACCTCATTTGGTGGTTCAATTTAATTCCAATTCATAAGTATCCTGCCTGTTAAGGGAAACACACTTTTAGTGGTGTCTTTTTTTGAGGTGGTCATCCGCTAACATTGATTTTTGGGTTTCTAGTAAAACTATTTTCATTTAAATATTAATTAATTTAATTAATTTTACATTTTCTGTGCATTTTAGGGAATTTCCATCACATTATGAAATGGTGCATGATAAAAATCATAAAGACTTTAGGAATGTATATCTAGAACGCCTACCATGTTGCAGTAGATGAATACTCATTCATTTTGGTCCATTAATTCGAGTTAAAATGTGAGAAATCATAAAAACATTAAAATTTATTAAAATATGGGATTTTGGATGACAAAAATTTATCATTCTATAAATAATTGAGAATGAAGAAAATAATGAAGAGGAACATAGCCCTTACTTATATGATTCCAAGGCAACTGATGATGGTCTGATAAAAGTTTGAATGGAAAACCTAGCTCAAAGGCTAGAGTTGAAGAAGAGGTAAATATACATGAGGCTGGGTAAGTGATTCATGTGAAATAGGGGATGAAAATAAGTATTTAGTTAAAAAAATAAAGGCAGGAAAAACTATTTTTTCATACACATTTAAGAGGCACATTATTTTTTTTCACGACATTCCAAACCATGTGCCATCGCTGGTTGAGGGGGACTAAGCATGCTATCTAGTTGGAATTTTTTGGAAGAACTATGTGACCCCTATATATTTTTGGAGGACTCTATATATCCATGAATCATATGGTGTGTGGTTTAAAAAAAATGTGACCATATGTAGTTCATTATAGCATTCTCATGGTTGAGGTGTAGAGATATCACTATTATTCTCTAACAATATAGCTCAATTTACCTGCCCAAAATATGGATCTTCAGGCTCCAATTGATACCATAATGTTCTTGAACCACCCTTTGGTCTCTTTATCACATCCATCAGATAGAAAATAAAATTTCAAACCACTAATGAAAGGCTAAATGAATCAGTAGAAAAGTCAGTTTCTTGCAATCTACCCTCTTTAAAACAACCCCCCATGAGTTTTCCTTCTCAGATAGTAAAGTGTCATCTGATAATCAATACAACCCTTGAGCATTAAAATCAGACTCCTTCTCCATGATCGCATCTTATACACAACAATTCTTCTATATAACCCATTATTGGGGAAACAACCATTCATGAAGAGGCTATGTCCTCCTCTCAATGATCATGATAGGATACACATTAAAGGAAGAGTCAACAACTAACACAACCCCACGAGGGTGAAATATAAGACATAGGTATGAAATGTAATGATTAATATGTGATATGTGGAATATTTCATGAATGGATTGGTAACTATGAGGTAATTGAATCTAATAGTGTAACAATGAAAACTTTTGTTAATAAAAATTCATCTTGATGTAATTAAATGTCTCATTATGCAAAATGGTTATATAAAATATTCAATTCTTTGGTTTTATGTTTTTGAATTTCAAAATACTGTTATGAATTGTTACCATTGGTAATATAGTCATTGAACAATGATCACATGGTTTATATAAATATAGGTGTTTAACAAATCCAATTCTATTATAAAAAGGAACTGATGGATTCATCCAGTAGACATTCCTCATACGAATCGCATTTGTCGGAGCTTGGAAAGGAGGTGGCATCATTGGGATTTGCTCTTGACCAAGCCCAAGCCTAGCTTCAACATGTTAAGCTCGAACGGAACTGCCTTCGGGAGAAGTGGAAGTTGATTGCGATTACCACCCAAGCAATGTTATCTGAGACACCCCAAGAGTCTATCACCGTCGCACACCTTACCCTTTTGTCCTATGTGGATTTTATAACGGTTTATGTAACAAGACATTAGCATAATGATAATGTGCATTTTTGTTTTATATAATAACTAATATACATTTAGTTTATTACTATTACTTTGTAAATAATTTTTAAATCAAATATAGTATTTTGGGTTAATATTCAATTATGAAATATATTTTGATGAATTAATGGATTTTTAAATTAAATAATATTTTAATAAAATATTATTACTAAATGAATTTTTATTTAATAAGAATGATCGTATAGTTTTTATGAATACAATTTTAATTTTTACTAATGATTGAAAACTATTTTAGTCAAAAACCAATGAATTTTTTATAAATGCAATTTTTTTTATTTTAAAATTAGAAATTCTAATATTTAGGAAATTATTTAGGTAAAATGAATATTATTTTTGGAATAATAATGATAAAATTAACCAAGTGTGAATTTTTCATAATTTTCTATGACATACAAATATTTGGGTAAAAATTAAATACTGTTTAAATATAAAATGTGTTTCTATGACATCATAATGACCAAATAGTGAGGTAATAAAATACTATAAACATTATTTTCGGCCAATATTTGTTTTTTCATTAATAAAATGTGATTTTAGGTTTTTTTATTTATTTTAATAAGCTTTAGTGGAACTTCCAAGACTTATAAAACATTTTATCTTTTTAAATTGATTTCCTTGGGAGTGTGACTCACCTCCACATAAGCAAGCCTAATATTTTAATAAGTTCGACCTTTGGCCTTATAAAATAAGTTTTACCACTCCCCTTTCTAAAAAAACCTAGGAAAAACAATGGGATGGTTTGTGGTTTTGATTAGTTTAATGCGATGTGTCCCAAACCTAAATAATAAAAAATTCCCTCTCTTTTCCTATATAAACCCACCAATTCTCCCACTTCCACTTCATTAAAAGCCTTTTAAGCTCTACCAACCTTTTTCATACTCTCTCTATAATCCTCCCAAGGCTCTCCAAGCTCTCAAGAATCCTTTCTTAATCCCCTATCATGCCTTTCAGATCACACATCAATGTAAGGGATTGCTTCCATTCATATTTTTACCAAAGTTATTTTATGTTTCAATACCTTTTTTATTTCAATTAAAAATGTTTGGGTACGATTTCTCACCTCCATTACATTACCCTCCTTATGTTTTAGTGATTATATAACCCTTTCTCTCTCATTAATACCTCCCATGTACACCTGTTACCATGCCAAAATTCTTAATGGGATTTTTTCCTTTCTCACTTTTTTCCAAATTTCATTATATTGTTATACCATTTTATTTAATTTAACAATGTTGGGGTATGATTTATCACCACCCACAAACATCCCTCCTTGTTTTTTAATGATGTGATACTACTTTCTCTTTCATTAATTCCTCTCATGTACACCTGTTACCATGCAGAAATTCCATATAGGATTTCTCTCTCCTCGTTTACGTTGAAGCAATTATTTTGTATTATGAATCTTAATTCCATTAATTATGTCGGGATATGTGTCTATATTACCCCATTACAATTCATTACATTTAAATATTATGATACACCCTTTTTCATCTCATCAACATTTTTTATGATGACTTATGTCACACGGTTATGCACTCCACAAAACAGGGAAAGGGAAGTGCTGCCCTTTATCAGCGCTAAATAGAAAGCACTGATAAAGGGGTATGCCTTTATCAACACTAGTTAAAATAACTGATAAATATAACATTTATCATTGCTAAAAAAGAGCTGATAAAGGTATACCCTTTATCAGCGCATTTTTTACCGCTGATAAAAGGGCACATTTTTCAGCGCTTATTTTAGCACTGATAAAAGTTATTATTCTTAATTCATATAAAATTATAATATTTATCAACGCTTTTATTTTAGCGCTAATAAAACAAACCTTTATCAGCACTTTTATCGAGTGATGATAATGGTTCCAACAGTTTCTATTTAATAACCCTAACAGGCCCTCTTCTCTCGCACGCGGTAAGGCTTTCGCGGAAGCTGAACCAGGACCCTCTTCCACCGTGAATTATCCTCCTCGTCTTCGCCGTGTCCTCGTCTTCCTCCTACCCTCATCCTCCGCCTCCTCTTACTCCCCTCCTCCACCTACTTCGTTGGGTCTTGATCCTCCTCCGCTGCCTCCACGCCGTTGGTTTTTCTCCTCCACTGCGACCGCCGCTGTCTTCGCCACCGCGACCGCCATCGTGACCACTGCTGCCTCCGCTGCTGCGACTGCCGCTGCCTCTGCCGCCACCATCTCCACCACTGCTGGTCAGTGTTGGAGTATTTTTCCTTCTCATGGGTAAATAGAAATGAGAAATGATGATCCTAGAATTATTTTGATTACTTATAGTTTTTTTATAAGTGAGTTGAACCTATGTATGGGTAGTTGGGGCAAGAGTGAGAGCCCAGGTGGTGAGAGCCTTGTATTATAGGTTGTTTTAGATAGCGTGTGTGTGAGAACCTATAGTAAGTGGTTGGTTTGGTTCACTAGATGACATGTGTTTTGAGGTAGGGATAAGAGTGGCAACCATGGGCTAAGGATTGTGTAAGAATTGATGTAAGGGGTTTGTGTGAGATCCCAGTGGTTGTTAGCATGTGACTCGGGATGGTAGAAAGTTAGTGAGTTTTGGTGGTTTGGGGAGAATAATGAGTGGGGGTATCTTAGTGTTATTAATACCTTAGATGCATAAATCCAAGGTAGATTCTTTGATACGAGGTATTGATGCATATTAGGTATTATCATGTTGATAGCGAAGGAATGGTCATGCCTTGGATTTGTATAAGGGAAGCACTCTCTATTATTGAGTTTTGGTGTCATAACTGGGTTGAGGGACATGATCATTTGGATTACTAACCATATTAATTTGTATCATGGTTTTAATGTGACCATCACTATTGAACCTAGATGGATGGGTTTAGGGTAATGAAGCATGGGTATATTCCATTGGTTTTGGAATAATGTTGGGTAACTGGTGATCGTGTGGTGAGTTTTGGCATGGTGTGATGTTAAGATTGGAAAAGAGTACCAGGGGTGTCCCATTTGTAATATGAGTGTTCCCCCTAATTTTTGTCAAGATTTATTGGTAGGATCATTGAGTTTGAATAGGGATATGATCCTACTCACTACGTACCACATGTTGTGTTGAAAAGATTGTACCGTGAAGTTTAAAGTCATGCGATTAGGATGTATGTGTCGTGAAAGGTGTGATAACATAGGATTGATTACGGCTTACTCATTTGGGATATGATATCTAGAATAAACATGGGGATTATACCTAGTACGGAGGACCTATTGGTTAGGGATTACCCATTGTATGTTCATCTTTTATATTTTAAAAAGTGTGTTGAACTCATTCTATCGAAGGTGGGTTCTATAATTTCTTGTTATATTAAGTTTTGTTTAACCATGGTAACGGTTGATTTTGGTTTTAGTGGGTTCTTGGGGTTTGTGGGATATGGTAAATGGTTTACTCGGTTTTATATTATATTATTCTCATGAGTTTCCCCTGTTTTATGTTTTTTTCAGTTGGAAATCTCCTCTGTCGTGCACCTCTCCTCTACCATAAACGCACCACTTCCATGTGATTAACGACACCTTCGCGATGAGTTTTCTCTTATTACTCATTGGTTTCCTCTTGTTTGCATGTTATTACTGTTTGATATTGATGGTTATAATGTGAAATGTACGGGCTAACTGCCCCGCTGAAAATCGTGGCCATTGGTGGTCCTTGTTTGTGCACTAAATGAATTTCATGTTGGTTGGTTCTTGTTGAACATTTGAAGATAAAAATTGGTAATTTATGTATACATGACTTATTAATGAACTCCCCGAGATGATAAAAATTCTGTGATAACCCTTGAATTAACAAACAAAATTGAATAAGGGATGCTTTGTAAAATCTGAAATTTTGATTGTTTGGTTTGTATGGTGTTGCGATTGTGAGCACGATATTGTTTTTGTATGTTGTTGTGGGTGTTGGCATGATTGATATTCCATTTTTTTCCATGTTTTAGTTATTCCACCATTGAATATCAATCCAATATTTACCCATTTCAATGGAACCACCACTTTGTTATTAGTGCAATTCCACTGAATCCTAAAAACCCACTTCTAGAGGACTCTATGAGACACTTTATAGTGTGAAGATGATGTTTTTAAGATTCTATATATTTTTAAAATACATGGTATGTAGTCTTGTTAAATGGAACATGCTTCACCATATATGGATTTCATGTAGATTTTAATGCCAGACAATAGTTATCTCCAAAATTTACACCACATGACTCATCTTCTGACACAAACATGGAATAAGTTTTATTTTAAATGTTAAATGTCATGTGAATGTAGGTCACACACAATGTATCTCCAAGACATATACTTCATCATGAAACCATGTACATGCCATGAAATAATGGTAGAACTATAAGATATGTGTTTTACTTCACTCACACCATGTATAAATACCATAGAAACTTGATGTCTATAGACTATACACCCCTAGTGGCAATGTAATGACTACACACCGTGTTTTCCACAAAAATGTGATGCATAGCCGGTGAAGTGACTCATTTTGTATCTAAAGTACATGCCTTTAGCTCAAGTTGTTCTATATGTCATTCATTTTCAAAGGCATCATGCAGTCTTTGTAAGACTAACTTATAATTAATTCGATATATGTCAGACTAAACCAGGTATCTTATCCATAGAAGATGTTCACCCTACTGGACAAACCATGTATATAGATTTCACATGAGTTTAGAAATTTTAGTATACAACCAACCTTGACTGAGAACCCTACACATTGTGTATCCATTGAACAAATTGTGTGCTATGTTAATTTCATTATTATTATTTATTTTTTACTTATATGATAATACTTCATGTATGTGTAGCCTATTATAAATATCTTCTCGTGTATATCACAATATTATGATTCCCTCCTTCATCGGAAATTTAACACGATATGGTTTGGATATTTTAATTATCTTCACTCTTCTTGAGAGTTAACAAGTGATAAGTGAGTTGTTTGGAGAAAATATGGAGTATGGTACTCCCCCATATTTTGGTGAAGTGTCCTACATGTATAGGTTTTAGGTACTCCATGGAGATATACAAAAGACAGTGCACAGTCCCCCGTATGTAGATAGAGTTCAAGTAATTTTACATGTTTTGGGGTAGGTTCCTCTATTTCATTATAGAGGCATTTGTACCATGATTTTTTTCATAAAACCCAAACAATGATACTTGATTAATTAAAACATAATATTATGAATGTTCAAGATCGAACCCACAAAAACTATGAATATGAATAAAGAATGGATGAATGCCAATTGGATGAAAAAAGAGTATGAAGATGGCATGAAAGAGTTTATCAAGTTTGCAGGAGATCATGCATGTGACCCTTCTCAAATCCACTATCTGTGTTTACGCTAATGTCATTCAAGACAAATTAGTATAGAGGAGTTGCAAGAACACCTGATTTGTCACAGAATAGATTGAAGTTATACATTTTGGAATAAACACAGGGAAAAAACAAATGTTGTTAGTGGCTCGGATAACACGACATTTTATCGAATATCTGATATGATTACAAGCGTGAACAGTGAAGACGAGCATATGGAGGGTGTGATTATAGATGTGAATGATGATGATGATTGAATTGAGGAAATGACAAGGATAGTTGAAGATGAACTTCGTTATTTCCCAAAATTGTTTGAGAAGTTAAATACTTGTTCAAAAATGCCATTGTATGCTGGTTGCACTAAATATATAGCATTGTCAGCCGTACTGAAGCTGTATAATTTGAAAGTAGGAAATGGGTGGAGTGACACCACTTTTACGGAACTACTTTCTCTCCTGAATGACATGCTCCCAGAAGATAATGAATTCCAAAGCTGAACATATGATGTAAAACGAATCCTATGATTGATGGGTATGATCTCTAAAAGAATAAACGCATGCCCGAATGATTGTATATTGTTTCGCAAGGACCAAAAATCACTTAAACAATGCCCAAAATGTGGTTCTTCTCAATAAAAGAAAGATGATTCTAGTCCTATGAAAGTTGTATGGTACTTTCCAATCATTCCAACGTTTAGGCGCCTATATGGAAGTGAGGTGACTGTAGGATAATTGACATGGCATGCAGATACAAGGATTAAATATGGGAAACTACGTCACCAGAAAGACTCTCCTCAGTGGAAGGGAATTGATCACGAGTATCCTGAATTTGGAAACGAGCTGAGAAACCTTCGGCTGGCGTTATCTACAGATGTGGTGAATCCTTTGGGTTTTCAAAGATGTAGTCACAGTACATGGCCAGTTATGTTGGTAAATTATAACATTCCACCGTGGTTATTCATGAAACGAAAATACATCATGTTATCTATGCTTATATCAGGAACAAAACAACTGGGTAATGATATTGATGTTTATTTGGCTCCATTGATCGAGGATTTGAAAATAGTGTGGGATTCAGGTGTTGTATTGTATGATGCTTACAAAAAAGAAGATTTCACTTTGAAAGCTATGTTGTATGGGACGATTAATGACTTTCCTTCTTATGGAAATTTGTCAGGATATATCATTAAAGGAACTCAAGGGTGTCCCGTTTGCGAACATGGTACACAGCCAATTAGGATGAAACATTAATAAAAAACGATGTTTTTAGGACATCGGAGATTTATATCCCGAGAGCATAAGTACCGATATGGTATGACGTCATTCGATGGATGTTCAGAAGAACATACAACACCATCTCCACTAACAGGTGATCAATTGTTTGAGAAGGTAAAATATTTGAACACTACTTTTGGTAAACCATTTTAAAAAAACCTTATGAAAACTAGTTGGAAAAAGAGACCAGTTTTTTTTAATTACCATACTGAAATTGTATGTATGTCAGACATTTTCTTGATGTTATGCATATTGAAAAAAATTATGTGATAGTGTCATCAGCACATTGCTAAATGCACCTGGAAAAACAAAGGATCGAATTAAGGCTAGATTGGACATAGTTGAGATGGGAATACGAGAAGAGTTGGCACCAGTGAAGTGTGAAAAATGAACATTTCTTCCTCTTGCTACTTACACTCTTTCCAGGAATGAGAGACATCAGTTTTGCAAGTTCTTGAATGATGTAAAGGTTCCATAGGGGTATTCATCAAATACCAGGGACATCATGTCAATGAATGATTTAAAATTAAATAGTTTGAAATCACATGACTTCCATGTTTTGATGCAAGATCTAATTCCTATAGCTTTACGTTGCATTTTTTTCAAGAATGTCCACCATACATTAACAAAGCTCTGTTTCTTCTTCAAAGCTATATGCAGCAAAGTTATAGACCCTGAAAAATTGCCAACTATGGAAAGAGAAATTGTCGTCATATTATGTGAATTGGAAATGTTCTTCCCGCTGACATTTTTTGATATGATGGTTCATTTGATGGATCATTTGGTGAGAGAGATTCAACTATTTGGTCCTGTACATTATAGAAGGGTCTACCCTATTGAATGCTATATGAAGATTTTTAAAGGGTATATCAAAAATCGAAGTCGGTCATAGGGTTGTATTGCGGAGCAATATATTGTTGAGGAAGCCATTGGATTTTGTACTGAATAGCTATATGGTGTGGAAAACGTTGGCCTACCAAAATCTCGTCACACTGAGCGACATTAGGGTGAAGGAATTTTTGGAAGAGAGGTTGTCACAATCAATATAACAGATCGAGAGCAGGCACAACTTTACGTATTTCATAACAGTTTCTATGTTGACCCATATGTTCAAACCCACAAATAAATTCTTAGGCATTTGAATCCATATAGGGCTGAAAAATGGATATCAAATACACATAATCGACAGTTTATAGGATGGTTTTAGGACCATATTTTGAAGTAGTTATATGAAAATCTAGATTCAATTTTAGAACGAATTCGATGGCTAACCGGAGGAGCAAGTGTGTATGTATTATCTTAGAACGCTTATGTAGTTAAGGGTTATACATTCTATACTAATGAACATGATCAACACAGTATTAAGCAGAATAGTGGGGTTACCCTTGTGGCTGATGTGATGTATGTTTCCAATGCTAAGGAAAAAAATCCAATTTATGCGAATATGTCATGCTTTGGCATCATCAAACGAATATGGGAGTTGGATTATATGAAATTAAAAGTGCCGATTTTTCAATGCAAGTGGCTTGATAATAGGAGTACTATTAAAATAGATGAATTAGGATTCATGAAAGTTGATTTCAGTAAGCAAGGGAAGAAAGACGAACCATTTATAATTAAATCACATGTAGTACAAGTATTTTATGTTCCAGACCCTGCAAACTGAAATTGTTCAATTGTTCTGTTATGGACCAAAACAAATGAAGGGTCAGATGAAAGTTCAACGGAGGATGACCCTTTTATAGGGACTTCACAATCATTTCACTGTGGTTGCAATGTAGAGGGCATTTTGTATGTCAGAGGAGACCACAATGAAGGGATTTACATAGTCGATAGAGAAGTCAAATCTCTTCATCCATTAAAGAAAAAAAAGTGAGTTCAATAATCAGGTTATTTGTTTATTGTAATATACATTGCATTACATTATGTTATTATCTATCTGCTTCTTCTTTTATGTAATATAAATTAAATGTTAAACCACTTCTGTAGATAATGACTTCTTCACCTGCTGATGCGCCTAATTCCGAGGAACAAAAGGTCTCTCAACCACCTGCTGGTGGTCCCAGTGCAGGGCAACAAAAGGTTTCTCAACCAGCTGCTGGTGGTCCCAGTGCAGAGTAACAACAAGTTTCTCAACCTGTTGTTGCTGTTCCTAGTGCAGAGAAACAAAAGGTTTCTCAACCTGTTGTTACTAGTCCCAGTGCTGATGCTAATGCTCTAGAGAAAGATATTGATGACACTTCTACATAAATGGTTGGAAATGAAACCCTGAAAGTGCAAAAAAAACAAGAGTTTCATAGTTTGACAATGTTATCCAAAATCCTTAAGGAAAAAGAAAAAGGAATCAAATTTTAGGTGGAATGGAATAAGAGAGGCCAACATATTTACCACAAAAGAGCCATCTTTAGTAGCTACATTGGAATAATCACTTGGAAATGCGTGCTGATTAATGTACAGTCATGGAACCATGTTGTCACTGGTCTTAAGATACTAATGTGGGACGAGATAATGGTAACATTATGATTTTATTTTTTAAATTTATTAAAATAAAATACCAAAACATTGACTTACTCTTCATCATCCATTGCAGAGTGCATTTATAGTAGATGCCTTTCACAACGAATATGTATTAAGATTTTTAGGAAGAATTCATAGAGGTTTCCACACAATTATAATGAAATATCATCTTAAAGATGTTGAAGGGAAAATCAAGCCACACCCACCTTCTATTTATGCACACTTGATATCCCAAGAAGCGTAGGATGGATTTATCAACCATCATGGAGAGTATAATTTTTAGGTACATTGTGTGGGGTAATACGTTGTTTGACATTGCTTGTATTCATCACTTTTATTGACATTTATTTATTTATGAAACAGAAACTGAGTGCTGAAAATAAAAAACGCACAGCAGAACAAGCGTACCCTTACCGTAAAGCAAGGTTGGGGTACGCTTCACTTGAGAAAAAATTTGTACGTCTTTTAAATCTACAGTAATACTTATATGTGACATAATACAACACCATAACCATGCGTGAAGATCCCACCCCACCCCCCACTATCTTTGAGGGAAGCCATTACCCTAAGAAGCCTGACATAGCTAAGGTAATCAATCATTTAATAATTGTTTTTGTGAAATGTGATTCACATAGACACTGATACCTTTCCTCTATTAATATTCAATAGGGTGAAAATGATTGTGATTTATATCTAGCAACTCCCACCTATCGCCTTGTAGCAAGGGCTACAGTGTTCAATACACAGAACGAAATGCAACATAATAGATAGCTTCCAAGAGATCATTTTAGAGTGTAAATTAATGTAGCTAATGAGCTGAGTACCGAGCTACCTATTGAAAATGACGATGATGAATTTCATACAGTTGAACAAGTTGTTGGAACATTCATCTCATGGTCGTCAGTTCCTGTAAAAAAATATGTCGACAAGGAGGTTTCCATTTCCAAGTTATTTTTGAAGTTGTACCTTTAACATTTAATGAAAAAATGTCTGAACCAATGAATGTTATTACCGAATGACAAATAGAAGGGGGTGAAATGAAATATCATCTCATAACTATCTCAAGGATCAACCAACCGATTGAAACGGTCTACTGAGAGCACCTTCACCCCGCCCGTTCTATATCCACAGTTAATATCATTGCAGGCTCATGTGGATACAACTTTGATAGACAACAATACTCACTTAGTTGTTTTTGAAAAAAATATGTACGAAGAGGAAACATCAGATTTCATTTGTGTTAAAAATGTAGATGAAATCCTCAAGTATCAATGGTTGGGCGCCTCAGTTGTAAATGTATACATGAGGTATGTTTTCATGATTTTATTTTATAAAAACTGATATACAATGATAATATTGACTAGATACATTTTATATTTTTCACAGGCATATATATGAAAAACAATTGAAGGTATTTCCCCATAAACAAAAATTTGGACTCGTTAGTCCTCACACTACTTCTTAAAAAGAAGAAATATATTCTGATAAAGAGGCTGCAATAATGTCATCCTACTCAAATCATTTGAAAACAAAATTAAGGATGACAGACTCTTTTTAATACCAATGATGCAGGGGTAAAACTCTACAATTTAATCATATAAACTATATTTTCATTTATTTCTTTAATTATTCCTTTTTTATTTTTAGGGTGAATTGGATGCAGATTGCAGTCAATTTGGATACTCCAAAGATTTGTTTTCTGGATTCAATGCATGGATATCCAACAAACTGACCACGCATGATGGCGTTTGTTAATTTGTAATACACTAGATCCAAAATTTTAAAACTAAACATCTAGTTATATAATTTATGTTATATTTTAATGAGGATTATGATATGATGGGGTGATGCATCAATATCGTCTAATGCATGGAATGAATCCATGGTATAAGGATGAGAAAGCCTAAAAGATCTAAAACTCGAAAAGTATCCAGGTATATATAATAACATTGCACTATCCAAACACATATAAAAAAAATTAATTATTGTTTTTGATGTTTCTACAGTGTCCAAAACAATCAAATGGAAAATAATGTGGTTATTATGTTTGTAAATTTATGATAGAGATCGTATTTCATCCACAAACTAGCATCCCTGAAGAGGTATTTTCGAAAATAATTACGGGTTCATTTTAAATATTTATTAATCCTTTGTGTATTTATATTTTTCCAGTACTACCATTACTGTCGCAAATAAACATATTCAGAAGGTGATATAGATGTGTTTATAAATGAATGGGAAACATACCTGATGGAAGATTGTGCACAAATAGGATGAAGAAGAATTCCTACTAATGTTATCCATATATGATCATTGATATCTCCCTTGTTTAAACATACTGAGCATATATGATCACCCATTATTATTATTTTTATCCTTAGGTTATGAAGAATAGTTTTATATATGATTTTTATTTCTATTAAAGCATAACTCATTGGACTACACTGGTCGATAGTGTGGAAGTCGACCGATGTATAGTCATTCAGTCCACTCACGAGCATATTAAAATATTGATGGGAACCAACATCATGGATTTTCAATTTTATAATTTTATTTCCCTTATATGTGGGTGGGGTGTCCGGGAGGGAGGGGGTCTCCCTTGTTTACACATACCGACGCACGCTGTGACCGGTATGGCTAAAAGTGTTTGATTCCAGTTTCAAATTTGACATTAACATTAAAAAATAACACAAGTGACATATGAAAAACCGAGCAAACATGTTCGGATTGTTTTGATACGTTAGGACAATGATACATGAGTCATTTGTGATGAGTAAAAATTGACTACACCTCAATCTGACATACGGTGTGACCCGTATGGCTAAAATTTTATGATACCAATTTCAAATTGACATTAACTTTAAAAAACAACACAAGTGACATACGGAAAACTGAGAAAACGCATTCATATTGTTTTCATACATTAGAAAAATGATCCATGAGTCATTTGTGATGTATACGAATGAATCGTACCTCAATCTGACACACGGTGTGACCGGTATGGAGAAAAGTGTCTGATATAAGTTTAAAATTGACATAAACTTTAGAAAACAACACAAGTGACATAAAAAACTAAGAAAACACATTATGATTGTTTTGATACTTTAGGAAAATGATCCATGAGTCATTTTTGACATGAATGAATTGACCACACCTCAATCCGACGCACGGTGTGACCGGAATGGCTAAAAGTGTCTGATACCAGTTTGAAATTGACATTAACTTTAGAAAAAAACACTATTGACATACTGAATACTGAGAAAACACGTTCGGATTGTTTTGATACTTTAGTACAATGATCCATCAGTCATTTGTGAGGTGTATGAATTGGCTGAACCTCAATCCGACGCACTGTGTGATCGATATGGCTAAATGTGTCTCATATCAGTTTCAAATTGACATAAAATTTAGAAAACAACACATGTGACATACGTAAAACCGAGCAAACACATTTTTATTGTTTTGATACTTTAGGAAAATGATCCATGAGTAATTTTTGAGGTGTAAGAATCGAACACAACACAATCTGACACACGGTGTGACCGGTATGGCTAAAAGTGTCTGATACAAGTTTGAAATTGACATTAACTTTAGAAAAAAACACTACTGACATACGGAATACCAAGAAAACGTGTTTGGATGGTTTTGATACATTAGTTGAATGATCCATGAGTCATTTTTGAGGTGCACGAATTGACCACACCTCAATCCGACGCACGGTTTGATCAGTATGGATAAAAGTGTCTGATATCAGTTTGAAATTGACATTAACTTTAGAAAACAACACTAGTGACATACGGAATACAAATCAAACGCTTTTGGATTGTTTTGATACTTTAGGAAAACAATCCATGAATCATTTTTTGAGTTGTAAAAATTGACCTCATCTCAATCCAACACACGGTGTGACCGGTATGGCTAAAAGTGTCTGATTTCAGTTTGAAATTGACATTAACTTTAGAAAACAACACTATTGACATATGAAATACCATGAAAATGCATTAGAAATGTTTTTATACTTTAGGAAAACGATCCATGAGTCATATTTGAGGTGTACTAATCAACCACACCTCATTATGATGCATGGTGTGATTGGTATGGCTAAAAGTGTCTGATAACAGTTTCAAATTGATATTAATTTTAGAAAACAACAAAAATGACATAGAGAATACCGAGAAAACATGTTCAGATTGTTTTGATACTTTAGTAAAATGATCCATGAGTCATTTGAAACATGTGCGAATCAACCGAACGTCAATCTGACACATGGTGAGACCAGTATGGCTAAAAGTGTCTGATACAAGTTTCAATTTGACATTAACTTTAAAAAAACACAATTGACATATGGAAAACTGATAAAACGCATTCTGATTGTTTTGATACTTTATGAAAATGATCCATGAGTCATTGTTGACGTGTAAGAATCAACTGCACCTCAATCTAATGCACGGTGTGACCGGTATGGCTAAAAGTGTCTGATATCAGTTTCAAATTGACATTAACTTTAGAAAACAACAAAAGTGACATACTAAAACCCGAGAAAACACATTCAGATTGTTTTGATACTTTAGGAAAACGATCCATGAGTCATTTGTGACGTGTACGAATCAACCACACCTCAATATGACACATGGTGTGGCTGGTATGGAAAAATGTTTCTGATATCAGTTTCAAATATACATGAACTTCAGAAAACAACCCATGTAACATATGGAAAACCAAGAAAACACATTATGATGGTTTTGATACTTTAGGAGAATGTTCCATGAGTAATATTTGACATGTACGAATTGACCTCACCTCAATCTGACGCAAGGTGTGACTGTTATGGCTAAAAGTGTCTGATACAAGTTTGAAATTCACATTAACTTTAGAAAACAACACTACAAAAATATAAAATACCAAGAAAACATGTTCAAATTATTTTGATACTTTAGGAAAATTATCCATGAGTCATTTGTGAGTTGTACAAATTAACCGCACCTCAATCTGATGCACAGTGTGATTGATATGGCTAAAAGTGTCTGATATCAGTTTGAAATTGACATTAACATTAGAAAACAACACAACTAACATACTAAATACCAATAAAACGCATTTGGGTTGTTTTGATACTTTAGGAAAACGATATATGAGTCATTTTTGAGGTGTAATAATTTACCACACCTTAATCCGATGCACGGTGTGATCGGTGTGGCTAAAAGTGTATGATATCCGTTTGAAATTGACATTAACATTAGAAAACAACACTACTGACATACAGAATCACAAGAAAACACGTTCGGATTGTTTTGATACTTTAGAACAACAATACATGAGTCATTTGTGAGGTATACAAATCAACCAAACCTCAATCTGATGCACAGTGTGACCGGTATGGCTAAAAGTGTCTGATACCTGTTTCAAATTGACATTAACATTAAAAAACAACACTACTGACATATATAATACTAAGAAAACATGTTCGGATTATTTTGATACTTTAGGAAAACTATCCATGAGTTATTTTTGAGGGGTAAAAATTGACCACACCGTAATCCGACGCACAGTGTGACCGGTAAGGCTAAAAGTGTTTGATACCAGTTTGAAATTGACATTAACTTTAGAAAACAACACGACTAACATATGGAATACTGATCAAAGGCATTCAGATTGTTTTGATACTTTAGGACAATGATCCATGAGTCATTTTTGAGTTTTATGAATCAAACTCACCTCAATCCGACCCAAGGTCTGATTGGCATGCCAAAAAGTGTCTGATATCAGTTGGAAATTGACATTACCTTTAGAAAACAACACTACTGACATATGGAATACTGAGAAAACCTATTTAGATTATTTTTATACTTTAGTAAAATGATCCATGTGTCATTTCTGAGGTGTTCAAATCGATCGCACCTCAATCCGATGCACAGTGTGACCTGTATGGCTAAAAGTGTCTGATATCAGTTTCAAATTGACATTAACTTTAGAAAACAACACTACTGACATACGGAATATCGAGAAAACGAGTTCTTATTGTTTTGATACTTTAGGAGAATGATCCATGAGTCATTTGTGAGGTGTAAGAATCGACCGAACCTCAATCAGACGCACAGTGTGACCGGTAGGGCTAAAAGTGTCTGATAACAGTTTCAAATTGACATTAACTTTATATAACAACACTACTGATATATAGAAAACTGAGAAAAAATGTTCGGATTGTTTTGATACATTAGGAAAATGATCCATGAGTCATTTTTGAGGTGTACGAATCGACTGTACCTCAATATGACACACGGTGCGACCGGTATGGCTAAAAGTGTCTGATAATAGTTTCAAATTAACATTAACTTTAGAAAACAACACTACTGACATACGGAAAATAGAGAAAACACGTTCGGATTGTTTTTATACTTTAGTAAAATGTTCCATGAGTCATTTTTGAGGTGTATGAATCAACCACACCTCAATCTGATGCACGATGTGACCGGTAAATCTTTTCATTAGATAAAGAATCAGTATTTATTAAATGAGATAAATCATCCAAAAACATATTGATTTTACATTATTCCCTTTCATTGTTATCAGAATGAAAACATTTGAGTTTTCATTTTCATATTTTTGTTTCACATTTTCATATTAATTTATTATTTCATATTAATGTTTTAATTAATTTCATTATTTTATTACTAACATAATATTTATTTTCTTATATAGGTGCATTTTTTTCCTTGAGTTTGGATGCTTTGTTCGGCAACAAATACTGTGGAAAAAATTTTTGGAGAGAGGATCATGGATATCAAAGGATGAAACATTAATGTTTATAACTGTTGTTGGATAATTGTAAGTGTAACCACGTAAAAAATTCTTTGAAATGTATATAGCAGTGTTTTTTTGTAATCATGATGTTAAGTAAATGTATATAGGATTGTTTGTCACAATATTTTGTGCGGGTGCTATTTTGTATAGGTTTGAAGGTGCTATTTTGTACAGGTTTTGGTGCTGGTTTGTGCAGGTTCTAGTTCTATAGGTGCAGCTAAAGTAGCCATTATCAGCGCTATATTGAGTGCTAATAAAGGACACCTTTATCAGTGCTATTTTGAGCGCTGATAATAGGGCCCTTTATTAGTGCTATATTGAACGTAGATAATATAGCCCTTTGTCAGTGCTCAGGATAGCACTGATAAAGGAACCCCTTTATCAGCACTAAAAATGATCTATAAATGCCAGCATAGATAAAGGGGGGTCCCCTTTATCAGCGCTCTAAAAAGATTTGATAAATGCGACCTTTAACAGTGACAAAAAAATCACTGATAAAGGGTGGCCTTTATCAGTGCTATTTTTAGAGCTGATAAAGCCCCCCCCCCTTTATCTTTGCCGGTATTTACAATGCTTTTCTAGCGCTATTAATATCAGTTTTTAGCACTGATAAATGGCCAATTTGTAGTACTGATGCTGCCGAAATTCCACCACCATTTTCCAGGCCAAAATCACTATGTAGTAAATATCATGCCCATTTCTCTATAAATGGTATTCACCTTTATGAACATTTAAAAATTTATGTAAGAGTTTCATGTATTAATTCTACATTCCTTTACCATTGAATAAATTACGGTGTTTATTAAATCTATGATGTCTCATCTTGTGGCACACTTATGCATGGAATAAAAAATTTAAGAAGGGTGCGCCCTGATAGTTTCCCAATGCATTGGATAAAGATTAGTATCTTGATATGTAAAGTGAAATGAGGTTTTAATCATTCTAATTCATATACAATATGATTTTACTCATGCTCTATGTGCAATGTGACTTTGATCATGTTAAAACCATGCTAAGTGTTGTTGCCACATTTCCTTGTTATGAAAATCTTATTTTATCACGCCTTTGTGTTCATATTTCTCCTATGCTCCTTTGATATTAGTATTGACTAACATGTATTGTATTCTTCATGTTATGTCTTGTTTCCCCCCTTATTGGGCTTCATAGAACACCCTTTTCTTATGCATGTCCTAAGGTTATACCATGCAATGCTAAGTATGTTGGAATGAAGTGGCCAGGTAATGTAATTTTTCAATAGAGATGTTATGTTCTTATGTCCAAAGATGTTGTGTAATGTTCGTAATACCCAAAGACACTAGACCTCTTGATCTTATATGTTGTATCATGTGAATATTTTATATAATAAATCATCATTACGTGTGTAATGAAAAGATGGGTTGTTATAGTTGGTATCAAGGGATAAGTTTTGTTATTTTGGGGATTAGGATTAGAAACCCCTAGTGAAAGCCTTAGGGGTAAGACTAAGTATAATGAAAACATCCCAATGTTTTGGGGAGTATTGATTAATTGGTTTATCAATAAAATAAACCCCTTTATGAATATGAGAAGATATAGGCGGCTCTGGCACATATGTACCTTATAGTGAAAACTCCGACTAGGAGTTTCGGGCTTGGCCTGGGGTATCCTAGTACCCGACAACATGTCCTATAGCACACTTGGTTATGACACTCCTATGTAATTTTCATTGGTAAATTCACAAGCTTAGTATGATCCATTATTAAGGGAATTAAAAAAGTCCTTTAGGAATATATGTTATAAATTAGATCATGTCTAACATAGATTGAAGCCAATAAATTCATAATTAAAGGAAATAAACGTTATTTATAAGCAATCCATTTTTGTACATTGATTACCCTTTATGTGTTTCCCCTAACATTCCTTTTATTATATATAATGTCCAGTAATAGGATGTATTGGGCTAACAGCTGATGTGATTATCAATGTTATGACTATTCTAATGAGATGCTCAATTCAATGGGAGTGTGAATCGTGAACTCGGTCACGATACTCTCTCAGTTAACTCAATATTTGAATAGAAACATGGGTCAAGAGGAACATTCAGACCCCCTAGGAAATAAAAAGTCAATATTGAGAGCTTCATGAGACAAAGGCCTCCTACTTTTAATATATTATCTGATTCCTCAATTTCTGATCAATGGGTCAACTCCATTGAAAATATCTTCTCCATCCTTCAATGTTCCAAAAAAGAGAAGGTATTTCTTATTGCTTATCGTATAGAGGGTGAAGTTGATCAATGGTTGACATGGATAAAAAATATGAACCCTAAGGAGGATATTGATGCATTGGAATGGAAGGATTTCTGGAAAAAAATTGATAAATAATTTATCCGTACCCTACGACTTAATATGGAAATGGAATTCCTTTCCCTCAAGAAAAAAAATACAACGAATCCAACAGATCGTATGAGTCAAACATCACAAGGCTTGCATGATACACCTCTGGCTTTGTCATTACCCCCAAATGCAAGGTTGACCACTTCTTTCATGGGCTGAAACCTATCCTACCGAAATCCCTAGAGATCCATGACTTCGATAGCTATGAGTAAATTGTATTATATGACCTCAAAATTGAAATAGAGATTCGAAAATCCCATGGGTATCATGGGGATAAGAAGCGTAAGGTGGAATTCAATTATTGTGGTCTGATGGATAAATCCAACGGTGATAAGAAAATCAAGCACCCCACTTTCCAAAGGTGTGGAACGAAGCACACCAGAAATTGCCTGAAAGGGGTGAGGAAATTCTTTAGGTGCGGAAGAGAAGGGAACCTAGTCGTTCACTTCAAACAAGAAAACTCTATAGCTATGGGAGAGGATAGGAACAATCTGTTTGACCCACATTGCATTGTTCATTACATTAACTACAAAGATTCTGGGCACCTTGAAAATCATTTCCCTAACCCAAGGGTTTTTGTTGGCTTCCAACAACCTCCAAGATAGCATGGTAAAGATATTTCAATCACTACCGTCTAAGTGAGCCCCGAAAATGAAGTGGTGATAGGTACACTAATAATTCATTCAATAACAGCGAATGTACTTTTGATTCTGGTTCCACACATTCTTTCATATCCCAAAATATTATTAGAACAATCCCTACACCCCCCACAAATCATAAAAGTAAATATGTTGGTGAGAATGGTAAATGGGAAATCATTGCATCTCATGAATATAACTCCTCCCTGGTCACAATTTTTGGAGTGAACATTCTGTCGAACCTCGTCATACTCCCTCTGACAGAATTTGATACAATTATTGGCATGGATTTTCTTTCCATATATAGAGACAACATAAATTGTTCTGAGAGTGAAATCACTCTCCACATGGCGAATCAACCCCCAATTATGTACAAGTGCAAGGAGGAGGATGAATCTTCCTTAGCACCATCATTTAAAGCCTAGATATTACTGCCCTATGATCATCTGTATCTAGCTCAGAGGATTGATTCTAAGGTAGAAACCAACCTTTAAGATATTCTTATTATGAGGGAATTCACTGAAGTGTTTCTTGAGGAATTTCATGGTCTTCCTCCTATAAGAGATTTTGAATTCTTAATTGACCTTATACATGGGGAATTTCCAATACCCAAGACTCCATATGGAATTGCTGTTATAGATATTGAGGAGCTGAATAAACAACTACAGGATAATCTAGATAAAGGGTTTAGATGCCCAAGTGCTTCACTATTGGGTGAACCAGTCCTCTTCATCAAGAAGAAGGATGGGTCAATGCACCTCTACATTGATTATCATGAGCACAACAAAATCACGATAAAGAACATGTATCCTCTTCCCCGAATTGATGAATTGTTTGATTAGCTACATGGAGCACAATACTTCTCGATGGTAGATTTGTGGTTGGGATATTACCAAGCATGGGTGATGAAGGAGGATATCCCAAACACTTCTTTTCATAAAAGGTACAACAACTATGAACTCATAGTAATGCCTTTTGGACTCACTAATGCTTCATCAATCATCATGGGCTTGAGGAATACATTATTTAGAGATTACCTAGAAAAATTTGTGGTAGTCATTATAGATGATTTTCTAATATACTCCAAAACCAAAGATAATCACGAGGAGTATCTATGGACTGTAATAGAGACCTTGTGAAAGGACAATCTCTATGAAAAGTACAGCAAGTCTGAGTTCTAGTTAAAGAAATAACTTTTGGATGATGAAAATCATGTGAATTTCTCCGTTCACCCGGGAAACAAAAAGATGTATTGAGATCTTTGAGAGCATTATTGGTGGGATAACATGAAGAAGGAGATCCCTGAGTATACATCAAAGTGCCTAGTGTGTCATAATGTGAAGGCTGAGAGGCTGAAGTCTATGGGGATGATAAAACATTACCCATACTAGCATAGAAATGGGAAAACATCACCATGGGCTTTGTCACCGGACAACCGAAGACATCCAAATGAAACAATTTTATCTGGGTTGTTGTGGATCATCTTACAAAAACTACACACTTCATTACTATTCAGGAGGATTTATCACTGGATCAACTGCCACAGATATAAATCAGAGACATAGTAAGGCTTAACAGAGTAACAATATATACTATATCTGATCGAGATCCTAGAATATCCTCTATATTTAAAAAGAGTCTTCAACATGGTCTAGATACTAAGCGGAACTTCAGTACATCTTATCATCCTCAAATTTATGGCCAAAATGAGTGGACTATCCAAACACTTGAGGACATGTTGAGAGTGTGCTCAATGTAATTAAAAGGAGGTTGGAATCATCATCTCCCTCTATTGAGTTCTCATACAAAAACGTTTTCCACTCAAGAATCATAATGGATCCTTATGAAGGCCTATATGGAAAGACGTGCAGAAAATAGGCATGTTGGGATGAAGTTGGGGAGAGAAAGTCCTAGTTCCAATGATGGTTGAAGAAATAGTGGAGAAGGTTAATACCATCTACCAACACATTAAATCTTCTCAGAGTCGACAAAAGAGCTATGATGATAATTGTCAGCAATACCTAGGGTTTGATGCTGGAGACAAGGTATTCCCCTGCATATCACTAGGGAAGAGAGTTATGCGATTTGGGAAGAAGGGAAAGTTTAGTCCAAGGTACATCAGCCCCTTTGAGATCCTTGATCGCATTGGAGCGGTGGAATATCGAATTGAACTCGCACCGAACATATATCAAGTACATGAAGTATTCTATTTATCACTCCTGAAGAGGTACAAAGCTGACCCAACACAAGTACTCAATCTAGAGGCAGTACCATTGGAGAATGACCTCTTCTGTGAAGAGAAGCCGATAAAGATATTAGAGAAAAAGTTCTACGAAATAAGATAATGGCCCCTGTCAAGGTGTTGTGGAGACACCACAAGTTTGATGAGGAAATGTAGGAATTGTAGGATGTGATGAAATAGATTAACCCATAACAATTTAGTGAGGGAAAAGAAAATTTCGAGGGAGGAATTTCTTAAGGGGGGAAGATTGTAGCGACCCAAAATTTTGTTATTGAAAATTAATCTTGATCTAATTAAATGGCTCATTATATAAAATCATTATATAAAATATGGACTTCATTGGTTTAATGATTTTGTATCTATAAATACCGTTAATAATTATTATCATTGCTAATATAGTCATTAAACAGTGATATGATGGTTAGTATAAATATAGAGCGTTTAAAAATCCAATTTACATAGACATAGCAAGTGATGAACTCATCCAGTAGACTTGCCCCGTACGAAGCCCATATGTTAGAGCTCGGATAGGAGGTGGCATCATTGGGATTTGATCTTGGCCAAGCCCAATCTGAACTTCAACATGTGAAGATCGAACAGAACCGCCTATGGGAGAAGTGGAAGTTTATAGGGATTACCACCCGAGTGATGTTGTTCCAGCCACCCCAATAGTTTGTCACCATCGCACACCTTACCCTTCAGTCCTATGTAGGTGTTATAAGCGGTTATTTAACAAGACCTTATGACTATGATTATGAGCATTTTTTATTATATAATAAATAATATACATTCATTTTATTATTGTTACGTTGTAAATAGTTTTTAAAACAAAATTAATATTTTTGGATAATATTAAATTATGAAATATATTTTGATGAATTAATGGATATTTTAATTAAATAATATTTTAATAAAATATTATTACTAAATTAATTTTTATTAAATACGAATGATCATATAATTTTTATGAAAACAATTGTAAATTTTATTAAGGTTTCAAAACTGTTTTCGTCAAACCCCATGAATTTTCGATAAATGTTGGTTTTTATTTTAAAAGTAAAAATTCACATATGTAGGAACATTTTTACATAAAATGAATATTATTTTTGGAATCATGATGTAAAAATTATCCAATGGTGAATTTTCCATAACATTCTAAGACATTCTATTTTTGTGGGTAAAAATTAAATAACGTTATAATATATAATGTGTTTTATGATATATTAATGACCCAATAGTGATGTAATAAAATACTATAAACATTACATTCGGAAATTATATGTTTTTCCATTAATATAATTTGATTTTATGCTCGAATGGTTTTTTTACAAAGGTTTAGTGGGCCCTCCAAGACTTTAAAACATTTTATCTTTTTAAATTGATTTCCTTTTGAGTGTGACTCACCTCCACATAAGAGAGACTAAGATTTTGAGATTTTAGGACATTTTCCTTATAAAATAATGTTTTCCACTCCCCTTTGGAAAAAAACATGGGTAATAACCATGGGCTGGTTTTTGGTTTGTATTGGTTTAATGTGTGGTGTCCCAAACCTAAATAAAAAATAATTCCCTCTCTTTTCTTATATAACCCCACAAAATCTCCCACTTCCTATTCACTCAAATCCATTTGATATTGACCAACCATTTACATCCTATCTCTAGAATCTTCAAAAGGCACCCCCATATCTCATGAAGACTGTCTCAAGCTCCTCCCAAGATTTTGGTATCACACTTTCATGTAAGGGATTCGTTCTTTTCTTATTTTTACAAACATTTCATTATATTGTAATACCATTTTCATTTCAATTCAAAATTTTGTGGTATTATTTTTACCCTCCATTAAATTAACCTCCTTGTGTTTGAATGATGATAGACCCCTTTGTCTCTAGTTAATACCTCCCATGTACACTTGTTACCATAAAAAATTTTCACAAGGGATTTCTTCTTTTCTAAATTTTGTCCAAATTTCATCATGTTGTTATATAATTGTATTCATATTAAAATTTTGGGGTATTATTTTTCACCCCACACACTTCCCTAATTATGTTTTAATGATGAGAGACCCATTTACCTCTCATTAATGCCTCCCATGTACACCCGTTACCATGCCAAAATTCTATAATGACTTTCTCTATCCTCAATTACATTCAAGAAATTATTTTTATAATGAACCAAATTTCATTACCTATTTTGGGACAAGTATATATATGACCCCCTTACATTAAATTTCATGTACATATGATCATACACCCTTTTCTCTCTCTTCAAAATTTTTTAGGAAGTCTTATGTCATGCCGTTATGCTAGCGAAATTGCCACACAATTTTCCCAGTCAAAATCATTGTGTAGTGAATACCATGACCATTTCTCTATCAAGGGTATTCACCATTATGCACATATACGTATAAATGGAATATTTTCATGTATTAATCCCACATTCCTTTACCATGGAATAAATTATGATGTTTAGTGAATCTATGTTATATAATCTTGTGGCACACTTATGCATGAAATGAAATGTTTAGGAAGGGTGCACCTTGATAGCGCTCCAATGCATTGGGTAAATATTAGTATCATGATACATCATGTGAAATGAGGGTTTACTAATTATAATTCAAGTTAAATGAGGGTTTTATCATTCTCCAAGTGTAATGATCCTTGGATCATGCTAAAACCAAGTTACGTGTTGTTGCCACATATCCATCAATTAATAATCTTGTAATAGAATGGATTTTTGTTCATGTTTCTCTTTTTATCTTTTGATATGAATATTTCCTAACATGTATTGTATTCTTCATGATATTTATTTTTTACTTTTTTATTGGGATTTATAGCTCACCTTTTTCTGATGCATGTCCTCAGGTTATCCAATGCAATACTATGTACGAATGAATGTAATGGTCATGTATAGGAAGTTTTCAAAAGAGATATTGTGTTTTTATGTCCTAAGTTGTTATGTATTGTTCCTAATCCACAAATAAACTAGACCTCTTGATATTCTATGTTGTATCAAGGATGACTTTATGCAATAAATCATGTTTAAGTGTATAATAAAAAGAATGGTTTTTATAAATAAGCTATCGACATGACTCTCTCTAAAATCTCTAAAGACCCAACATAATGTGGAAATGTATTTCTATTTCTTTGAATCATTAAATGAAACAAAATAGGATAAACATGCAAGAATACCCTATGTCCCACCTCAAACTATAGGGGGAAGTATAAACCATTGACATAAGACTTTTTCCTAGACTGATATATATCCATGTGCTTTATGATAAGTTGCACATACCCGAAAGCCTTCTAGACAAGATAATGTCCCGGTAGTGTTTCCCCAATAATCTATTGCTAGCACTAGATTGAATAGCATGGGATGATAAATATTGCCTCATAAGTAACCATATTAATAGGTTCCTAAAAGCTATAATTGTAGGAATATTTAGTGAGTGGTAGGTGTGTATCCCAAGAAACACAAAAATCAATGACACGTTCTTGAAACATATCCTACAACACCTATATTTTACAATTGAATTTCCCATTGGTCTGTGGGGGAATGGATATGCTCAAAAAAACTTGTGTACTAAGGGGCTTCATCAAACTCTGATAGAACCGTGATGTAAACTAAGCATCTGAATCTGTCTTTATAGAATAGTGAATACAATGAAGGCGTATAATCCACCAAACATATATCCTTCTAATCTCATATACCGAAAAGTTATTTTTGATAGGTATAAAGTGGGTAAACTTGGATATCCAGTCAATTATAACCCATACAACATCAGTTACTTTTGGTGAACTAGGTAATCCTATCGCAGAATCCATGGTGATTTCCTCCCATTTCCACTAGAGAATTGTAAATGGATAATAAATCTGAGTGGGTCACTACAATTCCTCATTCACCTGCTGATATGTGAAACACCAAGTAACAAAACCAATTATATCTATTTTCATAATTTGACACCAACGCTAATGATGTAATCAACATTACATCTTGTTATCATTGGAATGCATTTCCAAAGTAGAGGCACGAGTCTCTCACATTAACTCCTCTCTAAAATAAAGAGGCTCCCTGAGACACATGTCAATGTGAAATTTCTCATACCAATTTATAACCAAACAAAGTGGTGGGTCATCCCCCATAATGTAATTACACAACTCATCAAGTCCCTCCTCACCTATGTATGTTCAAGCCACCACATCCCCAAGACCACCTCCGATAGGTTAGAGGCTAGAGACAAGCACAAAGAAAGAATCACTATAATCTTGGAACTTATTCATAATCTATATGTACACACTCGTCCAACAATTTCCTTGAAATAGTGTAGTGGAATATAAAGTAAAAAAATATAAAGTCTATAGAAAAAACATGTTTTCAATAAACATTAGGTAAAACACTAAAGTGAAAAAAAGTATAAACTAAATAAAAAAACGTGAAAAATAAACACCCAACAAGAGTGACTTCTCAGCCTAAAAAAATATAATAAAGCTAAACTAAGAGATCTCTCAAATATGGATCTCCTAGTCATAAATAATGTACAGGATTAATTCACCAATGTATCACTGAGATCCATCATGGTCACCACTGATCATCTATTTATCTGTATGACAAAAAAAAACATGCAAGAGAAGCCCATGTAGGATTTAGTGTATTCATACCTAGTAGGAAGCCTTGAAAAATGAAGGGGGAAACAATAAAAGTATCCAATTGGAAAAAATGAATTTATATCAATTAGAAACCAATAAAAAATCTTAGATATATAGGTATTTTTAAGAATAATCCCAAATTAGGAGAGAAATGGGATCTCTAACAATACAGCCCAACAAAGAATGATGAGTCTGTATACAGCTCCAAGTTTCATCCCTGATGCCCAACATCAAGCACAGAAGCATAAGAAACCATGTGAAAGGGCCCACTCCATGCCACTATGTTCTATAACTGAGGTAACAATAACTTTGATCCATGCATTCCATGTAACCTCACTATAATATGAGAGGAGGTGAAAAAATCCAGAAATTTTACTCAGAAGATGAGGAATCCACAACTACCATGGAGAACCAGCAAGACGATAGAGCTCAGAGATGGGGGAGTACAATTTCTTTGGTAGATAACACACACACTTTAGTGGTAAGGGGATTAATGACAATATTTATTTATGAATATAGGGTACCCATACCCTCGTGTGATAAAGGAGTACTAAAATATGTAACACATGCATAAATAATATGGGGAACTCGGGCCATGGTTAGATAGTGGAGTACTGACTCTGAAATCATCTGTATATAGAATATGGTGAACATATGACCAAGTGTAATATTGGAGTACTTACCCCGATATTGTTTTTGTAAAAAATATGGTTGAACTTCTACTTAGTGTAATAAAAGATTACTAATATCAATAACAATTTGATGATCACAAATAGTCACTAATATCTCTAAAAGATTCATATTGAATAATCACACTCATACCACCAATAGTCATATATATTCTATAACAATGAAGGCCACCAACATGTTCTTCTTGGAAAAAAACTCAGGATAAACTTATCACAGGCACAAATCCAAGTCCAAATTGAGAATTTAAGAGAGGATAAAGTTATGGGGGGAAGTACATTGTGTGTATGGGGTCCACATTATGTGTGACCCCACCTCATCATCTTTCTTTGTTCTCTTTTGGACATGTCTTGGAATCCATTTCATTATACATATCATATATATGGGGATGACATGTTCCTTATCCACTCAGGACATGGTTGTGTCCAACTGGCTATGTCCCTGTACTTTGGACCATGTATGTGTACTAGATCATTCACTTGGCCATGCCTGGTTACCAACCTATAGATGTGTACTCCCAGTGTATTAGGTGTTTTGCACTACATTGGTCCTTGGTGTGTTCCAACTAGCACGTGGACTTACTGTCTGAGAATGTTTACAAAGTGTGTGATTTTGACCACATAGCGTGGGATAATTATGTTTTCCCTTGAAAACCCACCACATAATCTAAGCAAAACATAATGTACGCTTCCTCACTACAAGTTGGGTAGTTGTATTTTCCATAGAAAATTATGATATTCCATGAGGATTGAAGATCCACCATAAGGATCATGGAAATGTAGCACCACACTTTGTTCCTAGTTCATCTAGGTTGAAATTTTACAATGAGTCATGAACATTTCTCCTTAACTATGATAATAGGAAAAAACAAATAACCCAGACTAAATGAAATCATAACATCAAGCATTACACCACCTCACTAACCCAATGTAGTAACTAGAGATAGGTAAAATGATCCTTAGATATATTCTATCATATTTTACAAATCCTCGTGATCCTTGGTATGGTGAGACATATTGGAATGGATGATCTCCTTGTCAAAATACGAAGTCCATTATCATCATTTCACAAAGGACTCTGGATGTTTTTTGGGGAGGTCTTATCTTCCCCTGGATAAACTGCACCACTTTCAAAGCCATCAACAGAACCAACCATTTTCTTACATGCACTGAATCCTAGTACCAAGGACTAGGGTATTTGGCATCTGTAGGCTCTCCCATACAAGACCTAATATGGTCCAACATCGATGGTGGAGTGATGACTATTCAGATACATACTCCATATATGGTAGTCAGTCCACCATGATATGGCCTCAATGATAACATGATATAACAAATAATGTTGTATAGGGTAGAATCATTGTGCTCGAGTGTAGTTGAGTTTAAAAGTCTTCTTGAATCCTCTTTCTAATCATGATGTTGATTTACCGTCATGTTTTTATTGATTAGAAAGGTAATTTCATGATTTCTAACTATGATTTTCACGCATTGGAATCCCAAAAATTCTACTAAATATTATAGTTAGATGGGAGGGAAGTGGGTGGACATAGTGAGTCATTTTATGATCACTCATGTAGAATCATGAATTCTTATTAATTGTGGAATTCCAATCACAAGATCCTCAAAAACACCATCCCATTTCCACTTCAATTTTTCACCTCGGTATCCATCGATGGGAATGTGATACATTAAGATTTAATCTCTACAATAAACCAAAATATCCTTTTCCAGAAAAACCAAACCCAAACGATATCAGTACAACTGGTCTTATCCTGGGTGTACTACTATGGGAAAACAACATCCTCAACACCTTTTCATACAGCATCACCAGTTCCACCAACCATCCTTGAAAAATTATGTCATGGTCCCTACATTCATGTAATCAATTAGGTGCATATCTATTGGATATCTAATCATACAAGATCTCCCAATTAATATATCCATGTTATGACTCCCTGACTCATTGAAGATGTGGTGGGGTTACAAACATCGATTGTATGTATACTAGACCATCCAAACCCTCATAGGTAAATTTTAAAGAGGTCAACTAATCCATCACCTCACGCTACAATAGTGAAAATAAAAAATTAGTTAAGATAAATTTATTCTTAGGCCACAGACATGGGTGGACCTCAATATCACGCTACCTAAACCACTATTTGGATTACTTCCACTCCCATTTACTTGAATCCATATCCTGAGAAGTAGAACTTTTAATATAGAACTCGATCTGTGAGAGATCCCATATGACTAGAAATAATATATCATGACATCATTATCCATTTGTGTCTCATGTAATCTAACTATGATTTCTAGGACATGAGGGTACCTTCATGAAGGATTCCATGAAAATATCCAATAATGGAAATGGATTTGGCTAACAAGTCTCACAAAATCTATTGGGGTGTTCAAAACACCAAATTCTATCACTCGGAACTCAAAAAAACCATACAGACTCTAGGAATTCATGGTCATTGCGTCCACCTTTCAAACCTAGAGTTGATGATAACCCATCCTAAAGATAAAATCTCTGATCCTGTTTGACTCCATCCAATATGAAAAGAGGTCACTGATTCTTAGGGGTATATAATCCTACCAGATAGTCACCTAGTTTGGGTGATTCTTATCCACACCTAACCTCATTCATTCATCATTCTATTAGAAAAAAAACACAAGGCTTCCCAAGAAAACACATAGGTTCTTAAGAAACCCATTATCTAAGGATTCCACCAACCACACCACTAGCTCCCATAGAACACGGTGTCATATGATATCCTAGAACATATATCAGGTCATCCTAGGTAAAAATACAAACAGAAAAAATATCAATGTAGTGTAAAATCTAGAACAACCTCAATATGAGCACCCTCATACCCCTCCACCATCATAAGATACTCTATGCTCAATTAATCATCTTCTCCAAGGGTAATACTATCCAATTAGATAATAATGTGGATGGAACCTCCCGTGAATTATCCCATCCTGCCTTGACTAGGGATCAATCCTTATCGAAGGAGGAAAAATCCTTCATAATAAACTAGAAGCACTGCTACTCTCATTGGAAGAAATCATCTTATCATCTATAGTAAAAAAAATCAACCCATACTAAGGAATATATCATAGGGTCCGACTATCACTATGGAAATATTTCTTCTGAGTATCTTTGTAATCATAATGTTAGGTCACACCATTGATAGATTCAAGTGATCATTGGACCTCTTTTCAAGATCATCCTATATAAGTGTCAAGAAAAAAGGCCTCCAATGGTAACAGTAGGTTTCAAAGAGGGACTAAGTACAAGGAAATTTGGATTACAACTCGGTAATAAAACTATAACTGGAGTATTGAATACACTGATCATACCTTGGTCACGTCTAAATTATCGAGGTCACAAGACAACACTTCTCAAATACATCTTCCCCTATTACCATGTATCCTCCTTAATTGTTGCCTACACTGAAACCTAACACATGAAAATGACAAAAAAAAACACAAGTAAAATAAACTCATCCTCCACACCTCGACATTATCCAATTTGGGTGGCACTATCTCACACATACAATTCTGGATTGCATCACACATATGAATCTCAATAAGTGAATATTCCCACTTATTTGTACGATAAAATTCACATTACAGACACCAAAATTGGGTCATAAAATGTCATAGGGAATATGTGATGAAGGATAAAATGACTCAAGTAGAGAATTGGAAAGGAACATTGATCATACCTCATACTATGTCATAAGTCCCGAGATAAGAAGCCACTATTGTCAACCCTCCAAACCTAGTATGATGGGTTACAAAATCCCATGAATGATGAATTTTATTTCCACATATAAATCATATTTCAATATTGTGTCATTTGAATATTCTATGAGGCATCCAAGATGAAGAAACTTAAATAAGACCATATCCATTATTCCCTGCTACACTATAGAACTACATTTATGAGTCTAGGCATGTGGTGGTATCTTTTGCTGAGTCTCGATCGAATTTTTCCTACTAGATGTTGTAGAAACTATAACTCCATGATGATAATAGCTAAAACCAACATCCAAATTCTTCATTCTTAGTTATATCTTCATAGCTTGATCCTATCCAAGAAACTCTTCTTCCTAAACTCTAGGTCTGGTAAAGGTATAAAAATAATTTGGAAATAGGTTCTAAAACATTTACTAAGAGAGAGTATCCATATCATAATAAGGGGTAACAAAACCCCCAAAAACATTTCAATACACCATGGAAAGTTCAAATATCAAAAGAAACCATCATCACAAGTGTTGTCCAAATAAAACAGAAAACATAAACAATAGAATCCGACCAATCCTCTTCCACCTCAGATTCATTACCACCCCAGAATCTTGGTGGTCCATAATCCATAAACACTTGTTCAAATATCAGTCTATGTGAATAGTCATATTGGTTATCTAGGATTAATGGATTCTTCATCTATCATTAGTGATCATGCTAACCCAAAACAGTGACCCCCTTCTGAAAAAATGAATGGAAGTGCCACTCACTTCCTATATAATGTAACTACCTTGAGTATAGGATCCTAATAAGGATCATAGATATTGTGTTGGATGTCATAATAACAATGAAATGGGGAACCGTCACTAAACTAGTCATTTTCATGACCCTATATCCATATTGTTGAAGGATGAAATCATAGAGAAATCCTAAAATTAAGAAGACTTTAATTTTTTAGATGAGAACATTTGTGGAGTTAACTCAAGACGGACAATCAAAGGATGCAATACTGTATGATAAATATACCAAGTTCCCTATAGTTGATGTCTTAGTATACTGAGTCTAAAGGAAGGTAGTCGGTGTCCTGATATATGGATACATCATTCTCCATAAAAAAACCGGGTTCCCATGACTTAATTCCAAACTCAAGACATGTTGACATAGTTTTTCAATGTTCCCAATTAATCCTTACAATGGTTATATCTCTATATCGACCTAATGATGAACCGAATTTGGTAAAACAAGGTAACTACCTGAACCACTGGGTCCCACCTATCTTGTAGAATTCCAAGCCATCTCAATTCCAATACCTCCTCAAATAGGCCAGTCGATATAAACAAGTGTCAAGAAGGAGGGAATATAATGGGATTATCTTGACTAATTCACCTCTATGAACACACAATAATATCTAAAATAAATAGTTAAAATGAATAAAAATTAAAAGATAGTGACTTCTAGATAAAATCCATGAATGCTCTAGACTATAGGGAAAACATTAGAGTACAAAATTTTATAAACTAAAGCATGGAAAAGATAAAAATACATACCCTACTAGACTAATGTCCCAACCATAAAATTGTAATAAAATGTAAAATAAGTGAGATACTAGCTCCTAATATCCTAGGCTTGACCACTATATATAGAAAACCAGCCAATATTCCATAATATACACCAAGGTCACCATTGATCAACCCATCATCTATATAAGATGCAACTTGTGTGTGGAAATCTAATGCAGGGGTGAATAAATACATACCAAGTAGGACACCTCAAAAGAAGAAGGGATAAATAGATAGAATACAAAAAGTTGTTAGTTCAACCAAATAATTAATTATCAATCATAATCTGGGAAAATAGCCATAAAATTACAAATATGATCAACAAAATGACCAAACGAAGAGAGAATAGGGATCTCCATCTCCACAGCCATGCAAAGAATGAAATATATTCCCATATCTTGATGTTTTATATTAAATTCATAGTACCAATGAAAACCCCATAAGAAACCTTGTAGAGGTTCCTACTCCAAGACACAATGAACTATAGCTTAGGGATCTAAAACTATGATCCATGTATCACATGTAACCTCATTATAATATTAGTGGAGGGGGTTTCATCCCACAACTGCACTCTACAACTGAGGGAGAAACAACATTCATGGAGGACCCACACACTGCCAAAGGTCAAAGATGGGGGAGTTAAATTCTTCTAGTAGAGAACATAAACCCTATAGTATTAAGTTATGTACTAAAACTACATGTTTAAAGAACATGGGAAACCTATTCCCTGGTGAGATAGGAGAGTACTGACCTTGGTAAAACGTGTATAAATAATAAGGGGAACTCTCATCATAGCGCGATAAGGGAGAATAAACCTCGATATAATTTGTATAGGGAATATGGGGAACCCATGGCTTGGGGTAGTAGGGGTGTAAGAAACATGATATCATTATGATATATAACATGCAGAACCCAAGGACTCGTGTAATAATGGTGTACAGACCAAAATAACACTCTGATGATCATACCTATCCACTAACATCTCCAGACATTTTTTATAGATGAATCATGCTTTAAAAAACTCAGATTGTATCTCTTATTCCATAAAAAATTCCATAATCCCATTATATGTGGAAAACTACTTAGAATAGGCTATTAGTGGGCCTAATTCCAAGTCCAAATGATGAATTTACTAGAGGAAGAAGTTCTTTATGGATTTATACTACATGTCTGGATGTCCATATGGTGTGTGAATTTTCCTCATCACTTATCTGTTTTATCCTCTAAACATATCTTGGTAGCCATTTTATCATACATTCCATATATAAGAATCACAAAGAATGACTCATCCACTTAAGGAATATTCTTAAAAAAATTAAATGGGTCTTCATTCTTTGGGTTGTGCCTATGTACCTTGTCATGCATGTGGCCCTTCACGTGTACTCACAGAGTACAAGAAGTGTAATTCCACATAGGTTCCTAGGAATGTTTTAGCTGGAACACACATTGGAATCCCATTCAGGGTCACACAACGAGTAGTTCCACCCACTTGATGTATGATTCTTAACATTTTCTTGAAATCCCTAGAATCATGGAATATGAAGAACCCACCATTTGTTATTCCGCACTACACAGTGTGTAGCCAAATTTCTACTAAAAGTTACAATCTACATTCAGGGTTATAAATCCTACTCTCCTCCTCAAATCACAGCTAAATACCACCTGATGTCATTGTAGACCACATCTCCCCATCATTTTCATCCGTCTTATGTCCGGAAATTGATTCATGTTGATCCATATGATGCTTGTAAGGCCACCCATTCACCTCTATCTTGGTCCCATCGACCCCACAGGTCTCAGATCCATGGATTATGGCCTATATTCTATATATTTCCTTGATCCATCTACAAAATGTTGATTAATTTGTCTTTCTTACAACCATAATGAATTTGGGGGTTCGATCATGCTCGAACCCACCGCATTAATACTGAATCATAACCCCATTGGCCAAAATAGAAGAATGTGATGAAAGAATATGATAAAAACACAAGATAAAAGTAAAAAAAATGTCATTAGTCATTGGTTATTATACAATTTATTCATAACAGGGATATCAGGGTGTGATTACAGGGTTTAGAAATAATAATTTAATGTTAAAAATAAAATTATTGAAATGGGATCATGTGTTCTAAACATATACCCAGCTCAATAAGAAGATAGAAACACACAAGCTCAAAATTTTGATCAAAAGGGTGAAAAATCATTATATGAGACCTACCTTGAGAAAGGATTGTTCATTGGTGAAGATTGATTTTTCCAATTAAAGGGAAAACCTGTTGTGTGCACAACCGCTCGATCCACCTTGATCTATATGTTGTTATATGTCAGATTAAAATTCGCCAATGAGGAATGATTTGATCTACCACTTATCTCTTACAAGGGTCTTCCAGCTAACCATTGGAAAATTTTCATAAGTGGTTATTTATATATTATTTTAATTGTTTAATTTAATAAAACAGAAAAATAAATTATTTATTTATTTTAGTAAAATTAACCATCTAATGGATACCTTTATGAGACTACTGCAACGACCATCCTTATGTCGTCCCTAGGGTAAACCCCACATTACAGAATCAACCATGACCCCATATTTCAAATACCATACTCCATTTGGGTGTTATTTAAAATTTTTATGTAAAATAAACTCATTTCATATGATTATGTTTAATATTTTTATCATATCAATTCAGTTCTAAGCGAGCCTCAAAAATTGACACTTTCTAGGAGCCTGGATCCAAAAATAATCCTAGGAATATTACAAAATCTTACATAGAAGAACCAGAGTCATTATAAGTAATGATATCCCATTGGAAAAATCCATTAGGATCCAAAACTAGCTTCACCTTCACATAACCTAAAATAGAGGAATTCAATGCTAAATCTATAAGGAAAGACAACATGTCATCCTTCTGAACATCAATGTGAATCTCAGAAAACTAATCCATCAACTTCTACTCACTACTTTACTTCTTTACTACTAGTTTATGAGACTTCGAGGTTAGAGAATCAATAATGAAAATTTATTTATTTTTCATATTATCATGTTTTAATCCAAATGATTGTAGATATTTTCCCATCTTCACTACCTGAGATCCATGTCACATAGATTGAACAAATATTTTTGGATTTTTTTCTCTTTACAACCAAAAAATAGTCTCCTAGAAGATATTAGCTTCAACAATTTACGGTACTAATAAAATAATATATGAAAAGGTCAGGGGACATTTAGTTATGCTTTTGAGGCCTCAAATGCCATGATCCGTATGACACAACTCAGTCCACCTACATCAGAATAGCTCACAACCTGATATTTAATAGATAAAAATATATTTTATTGCTTCTTATCAGCTCTAGAAGAGTCCAAATTATTGTTGAAGTCATTATCACTTTCTATACATTGCATTAACTAGTCGCTTAAAAAGGTATTTCTATTTGGTCTTCTAAACTACCTATCCCATGTTGCTCTAATCATGGTTAACTTTTCTTAAAATCTCATTCACCCTTTTAAATATAAATATCACCCTCTGGTTAAGTGATGGAAACCTTATGATTATAGTAATCAATATGATTGTCATATGACACTTACCAGTCTAAAATTAATATGATGTTGAAGCCCATCATCTCAAGGATAAAAATATTCCAAATAAAAATGTCAACCACCTATCTAAAGGGGGAATTCTATAGATCAGTGTATTCTCTTTGATCGAATAACTGAGGGTGTGTAGAGAGTCATTAGACTAATATTACCCTATTTTTAGGCATAAAATATTCATAATTTCTATGAATATAAAATAATGTGAATCATCTATGTCAAAAATGACAGATACCATAATATATGCTACTAGAAAAGTACCCTACACTCTTTATAGCCTAATACTCTTTCCATGGGAGTAGGCTGCACTTCATAGATATGGCTAGATCCACAACACTATGATATAACCTAGATACCCAAGGAATGTCTGTTATGATGGTGATGTATATTTGAGGCCTGGATACCTCAGCCATGTCCACATCCTTAGCCTGATCGACCAATGGTAGTCTAGATCCCAGTATAAAGACTATCTACTTCTCTTGAACTCAAATGTGGAGTTAGTATAGGTCTAGTTTCTCTAGTCACTAGATTAAATGTTTAATAAAAATGTTGAAGGTATTCCTTCTTTTTTGTAATATTGAAATTCAATTTTTTTCTTTTTATAGTGGGGATTCTTATAGCCTACCTACCACATTGGTGACATACTATATAATCGTCAGTCTGTGTCATTTGACTTGTGTTTCCTCTATGAGAAGATTAAACTGATGTTTCCTACTATTAAATGATTTTCCACCCTTTCACAATGCCAAATTTCCCATTCCAACCCTTCTAGCTTTACATAGGATACACTCAATGTGAGGACCTAGTACTCTATCTCAAAAATAGAGGTCAACTAAAAAAATATTCACATGTGATCACATGTTGTATTCAATCCCATCCTCAAACCACCTCAATTTATTCAACTCATTTCTAGTAAAAATCAGTTTGAATCCATAAATCATGATGAAACAAGATAAACACTATATCATAGTCATATAACCCAATTGTAGGTGCTTAAAATCTTTTTCTTAATATTCTCTCAGCATCCGATAGAAGAAGTAGTCAAATAAGGATATCTGAAAGTCCACACTGACCATACCCTGGTGATGATCATCATGGGTGATCATATGCCACTATCTCATAAAATAATATCAAATCACATAGGTTTTGAGTTTTACCCTCCACTCAGGAGGTCTCTCTAAATGTTCAAATAAAGAAAAAATGGCCTCCTTCCGTTAATCAGCTTCCTAAGGACTAACTTCCCCTAGGAATTTAATGGTAAATGTTGCTAGAAATGTGGTTTCAACTCTTCTATATTATGGGAAGGTCATGGGTCTCCCCGTATAGACTTTATAAATCATAAGAATCTCAATCATAATTAATCATCATCTCTTGAATTATGAATATAAGTAGGTGCCTCAGGTGGCACCATAAGAGGACATAATAGGGGCTCAAGGCCCACCAATTCAAATGAATTATAGTCAGAACCCTTTCAGTGAATGAATCAAGTACTTCATGGTAGAATAGATCAAAAATTTCAAACAGAACACCAATAATAAGTATTAATAATGGATAGGATCGCAGGTAACAAAATAGGATTTGTACACACTATCCTATATTACAGTCATGCCACTCTTTTTCCTCAGAAAGCCATGTCTAGGAGATAATTAAAATCAAATATTTAAAAATTGAAACTTCATACTACTCACTATAATGGTCATGATAGGTTGAAGGTCTCATATCCCATGGTAAAGGTCCTGGTATATGGAGTGTCAATTGGAAGGTATGGAGAAAAAAACCTTTTATGTTTTAAGTTACATCCACATTTTTCAGAAATCATTTTATTTGAGAATATAAATTAATTTAAGTTATTATGAATTCTTATGCATATATACATCATAGTCCAATTATAAAGGCATAATTTTTATAAGATTCAATATGGCACATCATGTAATTGTGACTTGACCCCTTACATCTAGCATTAGGATGTAACATGTCATGAAAATTAATTTTATTAGCTGAATTATCATTCATAATTTATATACCTTCGGGCTTCAAAAATATAAATTGGAATTCATATAACCAAATCATCAAATAATTCAGCTCAAGTCGACAATTTTTCATTCCTCAAAGATAGAATAATTAGTGAATTAAGGTTCTATCATCAAGCTATATGGGAACACATCATTTTGGTATATGTAGTCACATTGATTAATCCAATCAATCCTTCCCTACAAGAAAAATTTAAATACTTTAAAATGTCATAGTAAAATAATAAGTAATGTACAGTAGAAAATACATGTAGTAATATAATTAAGGCATGGAATATTCAAGAGATTTGAGTTCTTAGGTGTCTATAATGATTCATGATCAATACACCAATTCCTTACCAAGTGACGGGGAAAAATTATTCCATCATAATAAGAAAAATAATAAAACCAAAAAACATGTTTTTTTACCAAATACTGATATCAATAAAACTATAATATGCATAATCTAGAAAAACATCATGCATCCTAAAAAATTTACCTTTTTCATGAATGCGAGTTAGCTTCTCCCATAAATAGGATTGATACCAAATTATAATTCATTTCATGTCTCTAGTCTAATAACCCAAACTATAAGATAAAAAAATATCTCATAACATTTGTAACATCCTAGACCAAGTTCACTGATAACTAAACAAACCATGTGGTCTATATAGCCTCAAGGATGAATCCCCATATACTAGAGTTTACCGACTAGCATCGAAGGTCTATGGTGGTATAGTAGGGAGACAATAACCTCATGATTAGAGAGTAGAATAATATTATACAATAATAAATGGAACAAAATAGTATAATAAATAAACAACATAATCACAAACCATATGGAAATAATTAAACAAGTGGATGAATAACCAATATCATATAAAATATATATCATATAACGATTATGTGAAAAAGGGATTAGGGATACTGGCTTATACATCATTTAATCCAAAATGGAAAACACCAAAAAAATATCTAGGTAAATCATGAGAATAACATCAATCCTCTACCTCATGATCCATTCTATAATATATTATTAGAAATACATAGATGGGTGCTTTTTGTTGTCCCTTCTTACATCCAATACTCTGTTCAGGTACCAATCAATTTCTTGAATAGTGTATGAAGTATAATTAGTAGGACACAAAAAAGGTGTCTAAAACTATCCAATTCATTCATATAAAATTTTAATTGTGTGGGTAATAATAAATATAATAGAGTAATTACAAAATCACATCGGACAATGCTGCTCACAGGATACTCGACTGACCCTACCTGCTCCGGCCTAAGCCAGATATATCTGAACATATGTCACCCAACATATATATATATATATATATATCTGTTTGTGTGTGATTATATATATATATATAAATTCATCACATAAATATGGAAATAGATTTGCATATATATATATATATATGAAATAATAGTCAGGACCCATGGCGTAATCTAAGGGAATCCATATATTTTTTTAAGGGGCTTCCTGATACTCATGGAATATATGCCCGGAAGGAATTATAACAAGGATTTAATTCAAGTAAGCATATATTGAGACCAATAATGTTTACATCCTTGGATATTATTCCAAATAATTTAATTAATTGGCTATGATACCCCATCAAAAGAATTTCATAAATAGGAACCAATGTTTCACTCTAGGTTCACTATAAAAAACCATCACCATTATTGTCCTTATAGTTCATTCTAGATAAGGAAGCTAGGTATCACTCGTAGAATTTTTTAAAGAATAACCTGCTAATCCAAATCATGGTGTACCATATAAGGAACCAGGTGTCACCTGTGGAATGGTAGAGTGTTAGTTCCCAACAAGCCCATCCCAGGAAATCCACTAAGGAACTTGGTATTTCTCAAAGATAGCATAAAGGAATACAATGGGTGAACATATCCAAGGTTTTATTTGAATAACCTACGTATCACACCCAGTGTGTTACAATTTATTAATAAATAGGAATTGATTATTCGCAACAATCTAAACCCTTGTTTTCTTTGTAAAAAACATTGTACTGCCCGCGACATGATTTAATTAATGTTCATGGATAGTGTTAAACACATTTGATTTAAATAGATTATTTAATTTAAAATGTTTAATAAATAACATATAGATAAAATAGCTATAAAATATGATACTAGGTCGCATTAACATGGATTTTTATTTCCACATGGATTAATTCAATTAAATTTCATTTATATAGGGTTAATCCCAACAAACATCATTTGGTGGGTAAATTTAATTTCAAGGAATAAGTCCTTTAGTCATTAAACGAAATGCATCCCAAGGGGAGGCTTGAATCAAGGTGGTTATCCTATCATATTTAGAATTGTATTTATATGAATAATATTATTATGAAAGTATCAAAAAATTTAATTAATTTTTCATTTTGGGTCCATCACATCGAAGGACAGACATGCAGTACAATGACACATAATACAAATCATAGAGACATTATGAAAAATTAACTATACCACCTACCTTATGTCCATAGACAACTCTATGTCCATTTTCATTCTTTAATTGAAGCTAAAATGGGATAAATTGATGAAATAGAAAAATCCCATGAAAATATGGTATATTATATCACACATATTTAACATTCTATAGCATGAAGTAAATAATCAAAATAATGAATAAGAATCAATATTTAGTCATTCGGAATCCAAAGAAACTGATGATGGTTCGATCAGAGTCTAGATGGAGAACCTTGTGTAAATATTATATTAGAGGAATAGGTAGAGCTCCATGTGGTTGGGGAGGTGCTGCATGTGAAATGAGGGGGAGAAAATAAGGTAGTTATGAATAAATTCATGGGAAACCTACTTATAACAATATTTTAAATGATTAACATTTTAGCAGCACTAATTTCTAAACTGTACAACACCACTAGTTACATAGCACTAAGCCTGTGACCCATGGGACATGATTAAGAAAAAAGGTGTCACCACCCCTATATTACTATAGTACATCATATGTATGTGCAATCAATTGTGCATAGTTTTATCAAATTATGTTCCCTATTGTAGTACACTTCATCTCCCTCATGGTTGAGGTCCATGGTTTGCACAAATTTTGTGCTAACCATGAGGCCCAGTATGCCTTCTTAAAAGACAAATCCTTGGGCTCTGAATGATACCAAGACACTAAATATATTCCATTTTTCCCATTTATCACATTACTTATAAGTAAAGTAAAGGTTTAAATTTAAAAAAAATGGTTCCACTCAATAATAGAAAAGTTGGGTTCTTACATTTACATTGTTTTCTAAATGGGTTACTTTTGAATTTTTTAAACAATGCCAGAAGAATTATTTTTAACATATACATATTGAAAACCTATTACCATATTCATATTTTTATTTTTTATCATTCATCCTATAAATGTTAACATGGGGTTTCAAAGAATATATTTTTATATTCCTATTTTAAATTTTTCATTTTTCAATAATTTTCTATGAAAATGTATATTTTTTATTATCATTATGAAAATATGGAAAGTATTTTTCTTATTGGTACAAATGAGTTTTTCAATGGTTTTATGATAAAAATTTGATAATTTGAAAAACAAAAATTCAATATGTGGTACTTGACCATTATATATAAAGATAGGTGAGCCGAATATATCTCATAATGATGGATTATCCCAAAACAGCTCTTTAATGAATTGGGTAATGATATAGTTTTAGAAGAATAAAATGAGTGGGATAATTAATATCTTTATTCTTATAGAATAAAATGGGATCCATTTATTATAACATGGGTTAAACAAGAATTAACATAGTATATGCATCAAATTATTTTATAGAACTTCATAGTCAAATTGAGATATTTTACATAGGTCTAAAACTATTTTTATAAAGAGCATTGAACTCTCATGAATTGAAAAGTTGTGATGAATTTTTTCAAAGTGATGAGAATATAGAAAAGGGATTTTCTGACACATATGAAATTTTTGGAAGAACCATTACAAATTTCACAATTTGAAACGATATATAGAAGTAATAAACCAAGGAATATAGAGGTAAACACACCAAATGTTCTAGATGTGGTAAAATAAATTTTAATGAATGGTTGGTAGGATCAAGAAAGTGTTATCGATGTTGTAATACTGATCATTTTTCTTGTAAACACAATAAAAAGGTTTTTAATCAAACTATTAATAGAAAAATAAATATTAATCCATTGATTAGATGATATTGTTTCAACAAGGTGGTTCATTATGTTAATGAATGTCCAAAGATAGTTACTCATTATGATAATCATAAAGAACCAAAACAAAAAGTCTTGAACATTTATTTTTCTACTACAAAAATAGATGTTGTACAATTAAATGATGTGATGTTAGGTACATTACCTGTTTATTTAGATTATTCCAATGTCTTATTTGATATGAGATCCACACACGCTTTTATTTCTAGGAAATGTTTATGTTGAATGGATATACTATCTCAGTAAATGAAGACAAAAAAATCAGAAAACATGGTGGTAGTATTAAGGAAATAAAAATTTATAGGAACCATCTTGTTATTATCTTTAGAATAGTTTTTCTTTAAAACCAAGTTATCATTCCCATTTAGGGTTTGATGTTATTATGGGTTTTGATTGGATTTCAATTTATCATGATATGATATATAGCATTGCTAAATAAGTCATATTGAATTCACAAAGTGAGTTTCAATTCATATATAGAAAGATTTCAATGATTTTGTAACATTTCAAGATGTTGAGAAACTGATTAAATATTAGAGTGAAATTTATCTTGTACATATTTTTGTAAATAAAGAAACTGTTCACATTTGTTATGTGATGATAGTAAATAAATATATAGATGTATTTATTGATGAATTTACTAGTTTTATTCTGGATTTTTAGGATTAACATACTATTGGATTAGTTTCTGATTTGAAAACAATTTTAAAACCATTTTCTTGGATGGATTTAGTTAAATTGATAGAAATAAAAAAAATACATACATGAGTATCTTTATAAAGGCTTCATACCCCTAGTTCTTATCCTTGGGGTATTTAGTTTATATTGATAAAAATAAGGATGGATCCATGGGACTTTTAATATATTTTAGAGAACCCAATAACATCACTATTAAGATAAAGTATATATTTCACCACATTGATGATTTATTTGATCATCTTTATGGATATCAACATTAATTGAAGGATGATCTTAGGTTTGGTTATCATTATCTGAAGTTGAATGAAAAATTCATTCCAAAGATAACATTTAATACTAGGTGTGGCCATTATGGGTTTATGATTATTCCATTTGGGACGATGAATAAACCCCTTGTATTTATAAATCTTATAAATAGATTATTCCAAGATTATTTGGATAAATTCATTGTGGTTTTCAATGATTTAATTTTGGTTCCTTCTAGGATCTAGATGGAACATGAGAAAAATATGAAGATTGTATTATAAATATTAAAGAAAAATAATTTTTATGTGAGACTTATGAAATGTAATTATTTTATATGATAGGGTTGTTTTCATGAAAAAATTGTTTTAAAAAATGAGATAAATATTAATCATTCTAATACCAATGTTTTGGAAAAAATGGAAAGGACCCTAAAATGTCCTTGGGAATAAATTTTCTCTTGGATTATTATGTTTCCACAAATGGTTTCTGGAGAACTTTATTTTTTTCTAATCTCGATAAATAAGTTAACTAAAAAAGGAGTTAAAATCATCTTGAAAAGGTAATTTGATGAATGATTTTATAAATTGAAAATAAAATTACCCAGTGTTCTATTGTATTCATTTCCAAAATTAATATATGAATTTGACATTTATAAATATTCTTCATGGAGGTTAAATGGTTGTTTTTTATAAAAGATGATTTGGTAATTGTATATTCTTCACGTCAACCAAAAATCCCTGAGCAGAATTTCCTGATACAAAAAATTGTGATAAAAGTAGTGATTTCTACTTTAATAGTTTAATAAAATCCATTATATGGGCTAAAATGTGAAAGATATGTTGAAAATAAAAATTTAAAGAATATATTAACTCTAAAATAATGAAGCATTATGTAGAGAAGATGGTTGGAAATGAAAAAGGATTATGATTTCTCAATTCGCGATCATCAACGTAAATAATACTAGGTAGTATATTTCTAAAGTAAAACAATATAATGAATAATTATAGATGATATGTTTAGAACATGATCCTTTGGTTAATGATTTAATTAACATTGGGCTATAATTTTTTTTCATGTAGTAACTCCCTCACTTTTTCTTCTCATGTCAATATAGTCATTATTATAGTATATTAGAAGGTTATATTATATTTGGAAAGATGTTATGTGTTCTAAGTGATTCCCTATAGAAGAAGGCATTGTTTAGTGAATATTATATCTCATCATTCCCTATTTATCCTATTAGTATAAAGTTGTGTAGAGACCTTTGGAAATACTACTAGGGGGTGGAATTAAAAAGTATATTACTAAATTGAAAATTGAATGTTTTAATCATCAAAAGGTAAAATTTGAGTGAAAACAACAACATTATATGTTTTATCATTTTCTAGAGAACATTTTGAAGTGGGAGAATATATATATATATATGTATTTCTTGGTGGGATTAAAAAGATCCTATTGAGGTAATAATTTTATTTTGGTTATTGCTGATGATTTTTCTAAATCTACTATTTTTCTCCCTATTTGAGATATTATGCTTTTGGATCAACTTTCCAGACATTATCTTAAATTGTTAGTCATAGTACATGGAGTTCCTATCAATATTTTATTTCATCAGGATCCCATATTTAATTAAAATAGTATGAAATGAGTTAAAAATTTATTGCGTATTCAATTTAATTATACATGACCCTTTCATCCTCAAAATAATAGAAAGTTATACTGAATGATTCATATTCTTGAGGATATTTATGACATTTCATCCCAAATAATTGGATTGATAAGTGATGGAGTGCATATAACCTAAGGTTACATCCCCAATACACCAAAGGATAATAATGAATATCAAGTTATTAGTTGATCATTGGGGGATTATTTTTTATTTATAAATTCAATGACATGACAACAAAAAATTTAAAAATCCAAACCATCTCTATTATGCATGAGTATATGCAATACAACATAAAGTCAAAAAGTAATAGAAAAAATAATATTAGAGTTATAATATAACTATGAATCCAAGAAACTAATTTGGATTAATCCCAAGCACCACTTGAACTATATCCAAGCTCCACCACCACATTCCATGTCCATGGTATCAGGATGCATCTCTCTAGAAATAAGATATCTTTTCCCTTCCCATGTTTTGGTTAATTTCATCTAGAAACACACCAAAGATAACAATAAGGGAGTGAGTATTATACTCAGTAGGTAATCCCAAGATACATTCCAACACATGACATTAGGATAATAACCATTAACCACATTTTAAAAAACATTTAAAAAATTAGATTAATAGTTCATTCCAATATATATGTGTAATTTATGCGAGAAAAACTAAAAAACAAGATTTTTAATGGTCATTCATAAATGAAATAATAATTCCCATGGTCTCACACACAAATCCATACACATAATTAATCTTGGTTCCACATATTAATGGTGGTACTTTATGACCATACTTTATCCAACTTTGACACTGGTACTTAATGATCATAATTTATCCCACATTGAACACATTCCAACTGAATTATCCTAAATAACATACAAATTCATTTTATATAAAAAATATTCATCTAAAAATATATCATTTAACATTTTTATTTCTTATAAATCACTCTACAATTATAAAACAATCATTTTAAAATTAATTGCATAGCGGTTTTCTAAAATCCATCCAATTTCCCATATTTGAAAAAAGAATCAAATTGATTTCCTTAAAGAGATAACAAAATATTTCTAAAATATATGCAATAAAACCATTTAATTAAAACCAATATTTAAAATTCAACATCAATTTTAGTTGAGATAGAAGATACCTATATCTCAACAGTTGGAAAAAAATCCAAATAACTTGTGGAATCAGTCTCACAACACCTTCCCTTGAATAAATCCTAAAAATATATCATCAATATTCACATCATAGAACATAGATATTTATATAATATATTAAATATATACATACAAGAGAGAAGAAAATTGTTTATCTAGAGATAACATGGAATAAATTAAAAAAAAATTGGGTTATGGAACATCAATATGAATTTAAAATTAATTTTCAGAGTATTAAATAGACATTTCAAAGTTAGGTCTGACAATTTTTCAACCCTTGCACAAACTATTCATGTGATAATAGATGCTACCTAGGTAGAAACTTATTTTTTTCTTGTATGGTTTGGAAAACTGCATGCCAATATGATGTTGTTATTTTCTCAAGGTCAACCCCTCAGATTGTTGTCTCACATGGATTTTCAAATTCATTACCAACTAATATTCTACCACTATCTTCCATTTCAGGGTTTCTCTTGGTCACTGACATGGTTTGGCCAAACTGTGTTCCTACCGTGTGCATACCCAGTGACTCCCAAAAAACTACAACATGGTTTCTTGTAGATAGTTCATGATTTCCCCTTACTATTCCAAAACCATTAACCCATTAAAACACTTTCAAAAAATTCTAAAACCATCAAAAACTCAAAAAACATGACCTGGTAATTATATAACTTGAACGTATTAAATATAAATTTAATTTTCCTAAAATAGGTGGTGTCACATTCTTCCCACATTTGGTCCTTATATACTTATAAAGTGTAAGGCCAACATTATTTTAGAAGAGCTCTGGCAACTGCTCAACATTTATTTTTCACATTCCTTCATCACTTCTTGAATCTGACTATACTTACCTAAAACTCAAATAAAAATGATTCTCTTCTTAAATAAGTTATTATATTTCTTATAATAAATTATAACCAGCATGTGAATCAACATAACATTTGGTTTAGGAAAGAAATGTTCCCACCAAATAACATGGTCAAGATAGGCTAGTAATTCATAAATTGAGATACTTGAAACACATTGTCCATAGAAAAGAACCTTGGTGGTGAAGACAATATATAATCTATATCACCAAATAATTAAAGTATATAAAACGGTCTAATTTAATAAGGATACAAATTTTATTGATTAATAAATGATGTTTCCCTAGACTTGGGTAGATTTTGAAGAAAACATTTTTATCCATATCAAATGAAAATGGTCATTGATGGCGATCCTCACATGATTTTTGATGACCTTGGTCTATCACCATCCTATTTCTAATCATATGAATCATCATCATTATCTCATGCATAAGGTTTTGTATGATAGATTAATTCTCACCTATTTAAACCAAATAATGTGGATAATGATAAGGAAAACCATAAAATTTTTAAAAGGAGTCGATATATAGAGGCTTGAAAACCATTATAGTATTAAATATCCACTAATGGTATATTCTCCTCTATTGATCTTCCAAAATCTATCAAAGAATCTCGATGAATATATTGTAATGTTTTGATCGTCCAATCATATTTTCTATCCATTTGATGATAATAAGTTGTGCTCATGGTCAACTGGGTTCTGATGGTATACTACAAGGACTTACAAAACTAAGATATAAATATGGTGTCATAGTCAGAAAAAATTCAAATAGGATTGTCATGTATCTTAATAAATACCCCAATATATATTGGGGACAATAATTCCGTCATATTAGATTCATGAATGGGTATGGAGTGAACTGAATTCATTAGTGAATCTACAATCACACATATAGAATCATGTTTCTTAACCATTTTTGTGGACCAATGACTAAATATATGGTTGTTTTCCCCCATTTCCACACAAGAATAATTAAACAATGAAACATATCACCTGGTTGTTTTCTCTCTTCAGAACCCTCCGAAAAAGAATGGTATCTCGATACAAGCTCTATCACTTTCTTCTTCATTCAATCTGATTAATACTATAATTGAAATTATTTATAGGTATTTTGGATTCTAGGATGAACAACACAGCTAGAATTTTTGTAATAAGAATGAAGTTTTCCTAAAAAATTAGAGGGACCAAAATATGAATTCTAAAAGAAAACAAGGATTTCCCATCCTGGATTTGTCCCTCCATGGTTTCCTCACCATTGAGCTTTGAAATTAGGTTTAAACATTATAAATATGAAGTATAGACATATTTAATCTTCTCAATAAAATCAAAAAATAAGGAAAATAATAAAAGATACCTCAACATCACAATTCTCATCATAATCTAGACGTCTTTTAGTTTTGACCGAAATTATTTGTCCTAAATCTGAAGGCTTAAATCCAGTTGATTAAATGACTTCCTATTCAATGCATCAGTAATGGAATTCCATTCACACAATTTAAACATAATGTCAATGTCAAACAGCAATAGAGATTCCATCCATCAATATTTTCTTTTATTTAAATAAATTTCTGAGAATACGGTCTTAAAACACCAATTATCTATAAACACCATAAATTTTACCCCAAAAAAATGAAAACATGTTTTTAATTCGTATGCCACTAAATATTACCCCAAATCATGTGTTGGGTACTTTTTCCCACTCACCCATAACCGAAGTTTACCAGAAGCTATAACATGACCTCCATATATGAAAACACATCCCATACCAAATTTTTATGCATCAAAATAGACCACAACACCTTTTTTGGATTACAAAATGGTAGGAGAAGTTTTGATGTAAAGCAATCCTTACGAACATGAAAATATTTCTATAATTTACCACTATTATAGAAAGGACAACCTTTAATTCTCAAATTTTTGATCAACGAGAAAGTTTAGAAAAAATCAAGAACAAGGAATTGATTATATCTTTCTAATCTATGGAAACATTCTATCTTAAAAGCATTATTCAGTTCTTTCCAAGAGATAAAAAAAGTCTATTCAAATCCTTCATGATTGTTCCTAAAGGCTTTGTAAATTTCCAAATCATATCCCCTGAGAGTTTTAAACCATGTGTGCAGTAAGGATTATTTTCATGTACCAGGTAACACTAGAGTCAATCCCAACACATATGTTTTAAATTTATTACCCCTAGGTACATATGTGACATAACAATATTAACTTATAGTATCCAGACATATACTTGATTTATAGGAAACCACACTCTATTAACTTCACTTAAATTAATTAATATCTTCCAATACATAGACTTTTCCATATACTAATCCTTAGACTTATCCCTAGGGTTCTTATTAAATATTTTTCATCATACTTCTAAAGGATAACTAAACTAATTCATTGATGAAAACTATCAAAACCAAATACTCTTTCACATATTATTACATGATTCATAAAAATAAATTTCTAACAATTACAACCTAATGATCATAAAGGCAATGTTTCTTTGGAATACTAGGTTCACAATACATAAAAGAGGGCATCCTTATTTTATTTTCCATAGTTATCTATTCAATTGAAATTGATCTCCAGAATGTTCATAGAAAAATATGTGGAATGTTTGAAGAAATGGGTGAGCTAAAAAACAAAGCAATGGAATAAACATAATAAGGAATCATAACATGTGTTTCAAAGGTATGGAATGAAATCATAAAACAGAAGGCACATAAGTAATCATGAGAATTAATAATGTTAAGAAAATGGTGTCATAAAATCATAGAACCAAATGTCATATAGTATAAATATAAAATATGACATAACCATGAGTCAGTGATAACTTCCAAGACAACAACACATGGTGGAATAGAGTCCCATAATAGATTAGTTTCACTCCCTTATCCCATGGTGGATAGCACATACTATAGAAAGCTTACCCAATACATTATAGAATTATTAATCTCATGCTATCCCATCACATTCATTTAATGTAAATGAATACCTGTGATACATAAGGATATCAATCATCGGGCATAAATATTATAATTACCAATGGAATAAAATGGGTTGCATAATAAAATCATATAACATAATAAAATGATATTTCATAAATAAATAACTTGAGAGATGGTTATAAAGAATATATTACACCATTGAAGGAAGAAATAATAAGACAGCTATATATGTCAGTGACATATATATAAAATTGAGAATAAATACCTAACATAAAATATTGTTATTTTTGATGAATAGAAAAATATTAAAAACATTCTTGGGTAAAAAAACCTTTCCACATTGAAATATTTTTTTTGAAAAACTAAAATTTACCAAATAATGTTGGAAAAAAATTATTTTAAAATAACAATGTGAAAATATGATGGATGATTTAATCAATTGAGTGGTCATAATGGTGGGAAATTCTGTTCATGTCATACATATTTAATATAGATATTCCATTAATATTATTTTGGAAAAATCTAAATATTATTTGTGTAACACCCCGAGATTTAATGAAAAATATTATTTTAATGTCTTATGTTGTATTCTACACCAAGATTATCCTGCGCTATACACAACACCGTATTAGCTTGCAGTACACGCAACATTATTCTTGGACCGTGTTACACACAATTTTGATAATAGTTATTCTACGCAACATTGAGTATATATATATATATATTAAATGTATAAATGAAATATGGTTGGATTCTGTTATACGAAACAATGAAGGATTCTTTCACAACACGCAACCCTGACTTGGCTTGCAGTACACGCAATCGCGACCTTCCTCGATAGCGTGTGTTGTACGCAATGCCGGGTTTTAATAAACAATGTTATATTATTATAATATTGTCATGAACTAGCCGTTATGAATAGTATTAACTAAATTTTTAATTTTATAACATTATTATTCATCTTACACATTTCTAGAACATGGTATAAGAACAAAATAAAATTTTCGGGTAAAATAAGTATTTTTTCGAAAAATGCAGTTTTACCGCCTTTTGATGGCGCACCCAATTTAAATATAGTTTTTGACATGTTTATTGTTAAATTTGAAAAAATAATATTCTTCCTTTGAATCAGGATATAAAAATTTACATTAGATAAAGTTTTGATATTTTTCCGATAACTTTCATATTTTAATGAATAGTAAAAACACGCTATATTTTAATTAAAAACAACTTTTTTTCATCGTAATATCTTATGTGGTTAAATTATAATATTGAATGGTTTTAAAGTATAAATAGAATATATTTTTACCATTTAATATAATGTATGTCATTAGCATTGATTTTACCGTGAATTCGTAGGTTAAATCAATTCAATCTTTTGCAATGTTTTAAAGAAAAACCCGTTTTCTTTCGACAACGGGATTAATTTTAATTTAATTTCTGCATCTTTTGTGTATTGAATTTGGAAAAATGGATTCCATATTTGGAATCAGTGGGTCCAAATTATGTTAATAAGCTACTTTTTATTTTTTGGAATTATGAATAGTAACTACGGTATATTTTATTTACCATAGTTAAAGGTAAATCGGGTAATTAAGGGTAAATATAATATTTTAAAATTACCCTAACAAATGTCAAAATCCTATTGGATGACTAAAATTCGACCCATATCACCTAAGGGTCGGATTAGAATCATTTAATGGACATTTGTCCATGAAAATAACTTAATTATTATTAATACCAAAGAAAGTGACAACATGTCACTCTCTTAAATCTTATAAGTATTATAATTTTAAATTAGTGATAAACATCATAAAATTTCGAACATGAATAGTATACAGAAAGCTAACAAAATTATCTACATCATGAGAATTTATTTAGAATTTTTTGGGATTAAATAATTATCATTATTTGTGACACAATAGTAATGTATAAATTATTTATCTAGTGAAAAAATCAAGAACATAGTTTTTATTAAACTAATAGTGACCATAAAAGGCACAAAACCCTGACCAAAACTTATTGGTCATGTAAATGGAAACAATAATAATCCAATGGTCGAATATTTTACCATTTGGAGCCTTATACAAGCTATTATGACACTTATATTATTTTATTTTAAATGATGCCAAATTGGTCACCTTCATAATTTAATAAATATAACAATTTAAATATTGTGATTTTAAGATGATAAATTCGAGTAAAAGTATTATTGTGAAAGTTAATATATTTATCTTCATAATAGGATTTTATTTTAAATTTTTATACAAAAAATAAGTATATTAAATAATTATACAAAAATGATGTAGTAATTATTTTATTAAGAGATAAACCAAATAAATGGTTTTAAAAATAATAAAATAAATATTATATGAACTATTTAATGTGATACAACAATTTTATAGATACATATGACCTTTTATTAATATATTAAAGCTTTTAGTTCGAACATATCTTCTGTATATATTTTATTTAAATTCAAATAAATGAATAGTGTCAAAATTGACACTATTGTTATTTTACAAAAATAACATATTATAAAATTGTTTAAAAATCTCAAAAATATTTAAAAATTATAAATTTAAATCTATATGGTCTATAATGTTATAAAGTAAACAATTATGGAAAATTCACAACAAATAAGTAATTATTTGTTATAATTTAAAATTTATAATTTTATTACCACAAATAAACTTAAATAGATTAAATAAGGATAAATGAAAATGATAAGGTTTAAAATAAGATCCAAACATGTCTAAATTTGATTGGTTGATGAGATTACAACCCTATATCATCTAATATTCGAATATGAGTCATTTTTGGAGGTTTCTATGTGGGGTTAGATTTATTATAAATTAATATTTTTAAGAATTCCTAAGGTGCCCCTCTCCTCCCTTATAAAAGGGCACCTCCTCCCCCTCCTCCTCACACAAATTTGAGCACTCAAGCTCGGACAACCCCTGCCAAAATACCTTCTCCACTTCCCTAGAATAATCTTAGAGGTCCTGGTCTTCTTCAAAGACCAATATTATTTCCCTAAGTGGAGGATTCAAAGAGGCGTTCCAAAGAAGAGGTAATATCCATTACCGATCTTTTCAATTTCATTCTTCTTCAACTTCTTATTCTTTAGTTGTTTCATTATAATGTAATAACATCAGTATTACTTACATACTGATATGTTATTATAAATATGAAACAACTCTAATTAACCTTCTATCCATCCTACGGAGAAAGGAAATCACCGCGCGTGCGTACGTACGGAATACCGTCTCCACGCCGTGGTGTGCTCTATTTTCCGCCACCACCTTAATTGGATGGGTATAATGGTTTAATGAGTAACTATATATGATTATTATAAAGTGATATTGATACTGAAATAGTATACATACACTTCAACACAATTCCACGACCTTGGGAACAATATCATCGCTCGTGCGTACGTACGGACTACCGTCTCCACGACGCGATGAGATTCATTCTCAATGATTAACCATTTAAGAATGATTATAAAGTATATATAAGCAATAATAATGAAATAAATGACATTATAAAGCTACTGGATTTATGTATATATGTATCTCATCTACTTACTTCCATTCAAGACAATGAGGAAAGGAAAACAGCGTTCATGCGTACGTACGGACTACCGTCTCCATGAACGGTGTTTTTCATTTCTTTTATCTATCTATTATATATATATATACTGAATATATATGATATATAAATCATATTTTATATTCTGGAAGTAAGTAAATCATGATATAAGTAATAATAATGTCAAGAACAACAAGTCAAAACACCTACGATAAATGAAACGATTTTACCCAAAACGCTTCTTTAAAATGGAATTTACAAAAGGACGGGTAATATAATGTCATAAGTGAACCATATATGATATCATAACAATGAGTATGATTCGGTAATAAGTAAATGACATTATTTAAATCATTATACAGGAGGTTCGGACACTTACAAAGCAAGTCGGACCTAAGGTAAGGGAAATATCACAATCTCATTTTTATCCGAGATTGTTTATTCGTAAGTATTTACTGGGGTGTATTTTATCATCCACATCCATGTTTCATCAAAATGTAATTTTATTTCCATCCACCTACAATTGTTTAAATCCATTTTTACCCTTCTGTGAGTTTTTAGTAATATGTATGAAAGGAATCTTTTGTCGTACGAGGTACTTTTTGACTTTTCCGAAAAAAGTACGAAGAATGTTTTTTTTAACTTATACGGCATGAACGGATTTTTAAAACATTATTTCCAAGAAGCTTACTTTACAAGTTTTCAAGTTTATTTTTAATCAACTTCTTTTATTTTAAATTTATATGACATGATATGAAAGGAAAAATGTTTTTGAAGAAGAAATGATATTTTCCTCAAAAATGGAGTTCAAGTGTTTTATCAAAATTATTTTCCATCTAAGATAATAAAGGGTTCTGTTTTTATACCTATTATTACATTGATTTGATCATGTTGTGATGGAATTATTTTTATGAATTCCTTTATCTTATATGAATTGATTTATGATGTCATGATGTTTCAAGAATCCCATTTTTGTTACATGTGTTATGCGATGATGTATGTTTTATGATTATGTGGCACACATAAGAAAGGATTAATTATAAGATGGGTGGGACCTATATCTCCCTCCAATGCATTGGGTAAATATTTTATATCTCATGAGACAGACATGGCTGAAATGGTAGGTTATACCGGTTCAGTGAAACAGGACTGAAACGAGGGTTACTCGATTCAGAAAGGGACTTTGTCCACTAAGATAGTCTTGGCAATGAGTCATGACTAACATGAAATGATTTTCCATGATTATGCGTGCATGCCACAAAATTTAAAGTTTCATGTTATGATTATGGTGGTCTCATTTTCACTTCTATGATTTATCCCATGTTATGATATTATGAGCTCTTTTGCAGGTTAAGATTTCCAAAAGCTATGTTCTTATGTATATGATGTGATTGATATTTCTTTTTTTTACCCTTACTGAGCATTTGAGCTCACCCTTTTATGTTTTCTTTTCCCCAGGATATAAAGAAAGGTTTTAGGTAAAAAAAAGGGGAATATCTTTATGGGAGATATAGAAGATCTTTCACCACGATTAGAAGATTACGTTCCGAGTTTCCAAAGACACTAAACTATTACGATCCTTGTGTGTGTGTTCTTGTTATGTACCAAGTATTCCACAAAAGTAATGTAATGTCCATGTACGTCAGGCTTCGGGTCTCTACAGTTGGTATCAGAGGGAGGTTTAGTCAACCTTTGGAAACTAGGATGCGAAAACGTTAGTGAGATCCCTAGAGATATTTCTAAGGTATGTCTAGGGATGTCTCTAAGGTTAAGTATACGTATAGGTTATAGTCCTAGAATTGCGCTAACGATCTTCGAATTTAACCTAAGATGTTAGATATTGAGGGTACTACCCCTTTATTATGTTGTTTTCCCTAGCATGATTTTTTCCTCTCATACTATTCTTTTGGGGTTTTAGACGATGGCTGGAACCCGAAGGAACCGTGTTAATGCGGAATGTGATGGGCAATGCAATGATTGTCCCCCTGAGCAACCAAACGATATGGGAGCTGGAATGAAAAATCTTGTAGCCATGCTCACACAACATTCTCAAGCTATGAATCATGCAGGACTTCCAAATGAGCAAAGGAAGGAGCAACATTCTGTTGAATCCTTCATGAGGCAGCGTCCACCTTCTTTCAGTGGGTCTACTGATCCATTAAATGCTTAACAATGGATTAGTACTACTGAAAAGATATTTTCAGTTCTTCAATGTTCTGAACATGATAAAGTCATCCTAGCAGTGTATCGTTTGGAAGGAGATGCTGATCAATGGTGGAATCTTATTAAGAATACGAGGCAAAGGGATGAAATTGAGTCTATGGAATGGGACGAGTTCAAGAACTTATTTTTCAATAAGTACTTCCCTCGTATTCTCCGAACAAAGATGGAGAAAGTGTTTCTTGAACTGAAGCAAAGGGATGATGAATCTGTTGGTACCTATGAAGCAAATTTTACAAGACTTGCAAGGTACGCTTCTGGTATTATCATCCAACCTGAAAGAAAAGTTGATCGATTTTTCAGTGGCTTAAAACCAAGTCTTAGAAGGGCATTAGCTATAAGAGACTTCAGTAGCTATGAAGAAATTGTGCGTTGTGCTATCAAGGTAGAAATGGAAGTTGGTGTTACATATCCATCTCATGGGTTTGACAAGAAACGAAAGATGGAGTTCAAGGAGAAATCTCAGAATAATGGTGAAAAGAAGATGAATGTTTCCTTATGCACAAAGTGTAGAAAGAAGTATGGTGGAGATTGTCTTAAAGGGACTAGAAAATGTTTTAAGTGTGGAAAAGAAGGTCATCGAGCAGCTGAGTGTCGAAGTAATGGAAAAAGGGATTCTAATGAAGTGAATAAATCAAACACTGCAGAGAACGTACAACCAACACTTCAATGCTTCATGTGCAAGGAAATGGGGAATTATGCTAATAAATGTCCTAATCCAAGGGTTAGTGATGATCAACATGAGCAACCACTGAAGGCAAAGGACAAAGGGAAGTCACATGCGATCACTATTGGCAATGTTGAATATGACAACGATGTGGTGGTATGATTAAGTGTTTATGTAATGGGATTCCAAAATAATGTTGTATCATGGAATATTGGAATATTTATGTATTGGTCTAATGTGGTATTCAAAGTGATTGAGATATTATGTGCATAATGAAGGGAAAACGAGAAAATGAAATGTTTAACAGTATTCATGAGCTCATGATTGATATAAGGACTAAGTGATATCATGGTTTGAGTATATAGAATTTTGAGGATTTTGGTATGTGGAAAGTGTTAACTTTTAACTGCATTCATGTTTTCACTAAGGTATTCAAGAGAATACACGATTAAGGACTTTGAATGTTTGGAATGTGACCAACAAAACATATCTTATGATATATGGGGATCAACGATGGTATTAAATCTCTGGTAATCGTTTTCATTATGTTATGAGAGTGGACTTCAGTATTATGGATAATCCTAAAGATTGAAATGGATTATGTTGGACATAAGTGAGTATTGTTTAAGGATAGAAGTTTTTTTTCGATATTATTGATGGGATGTTATAGTAATGTAGTTTTAGAAAAAGGACAACCTGCAGGACGGGCGACAGCCCATCGCTTCAGACAAGGCTGTGGGAATCGAACCCACAACCGAAGTGCGACTGGCCTTTATCGCCTACCACTGACCTACAGGAAGTCCCTGTTTAGTAGAAACTAGTTTTATTTTATTAAGCGGTACGATATATGAAGTATAAGTTCATTTTTGGAACCATATACGATTAATCTAACCATAAGATGAACTTAAAACTTTTCAAACCTTTTGTTTGAGACAGATGGAATGACCCGTCATTCTATCACATGATCTGCTAACACTTCACGAATAACAAATTCAACTTCATTTATTTAAGAGATGAAGTGGAAATTGTTCAAGGCACGAACAATAGTGCGACTGTACCAAAATAAAGTAAGTATTTATTCTAATTCAAATTTTCAACTTTAGGGAAATGATCTTGAAAACCAAAAATGTTGTCCTAGTGATCTTATACCTGATGAATCAGATGTTACCATAGATCTTCACAAATTTATGGATTTGTGATTACTGGATTTTTCATAGCCATGTTCTCTACCACTCTCCATCAGAACATGATGGTTAGATTTCTCTTCCATATCCATATTTTCACCTATGTGGAAACCCAATGATTAGTTTATTTGTGTAATCGTTACATTTCATACTTTAGTTTTTAAAGACACATTTTGGTATTCCTTTTTACGATGTGGGTTTCTATTAAAGAAACTTTCGAATAGTAAACCATTTATAACCCCGACGAATTTCGAGGGCGAAATTCATTTTAAGGGGGGTAGAATGTAACACCCCGAGATTTAATGAAAAATATTATTTTAATGTCTTATGTTGTATTCTACACCAAGATTACCCTACGCTATACACAACACCGTATTAGCTTGCAGTACACGCAACACTATTCTTGGACCGTGTTACACACAATTTTGATAATAGTTATTCTACGCAACATTGAATATATATATATATATATATATATATATATATTAAATGTATAAATGAAATATGGTTGGATTCTGTTATACGAAACAACGAAGGATTCATTCACAACACGCAACCCTGACTTGGCTTGCATTACACGCAATCGCGACCTTCCTCGATAGCGTGTGTTGTACGCAATGCCGGGTTTTAATAAACAATGTTATATTATTATAATATTGTCATGAACTAGCCGTTATGAATAGTATTAACTAAATTTTGAATTTTATAACATTATTATTCATCTTACACATTTCTAGAACATGGTATAAGAACAAAATAAATTTTTCGGGTAAAATAAGTATTTTTTCGGAAAATGCAGTTTTACCGCCTTTTGATGGCGCACCCAATTTAAATATAGTTTTTGACATGTATATATGTTCAATTTGACAAAATAATATTCTTCCATTGAATCAGGATATAAAAATTTACATTAGATAAAGTTTTGATATTTTTCCGATAACTTTCATATTTTAATGAATAGTAAAAACATGCTATATTTTAATTAAAAACAACTTTTTTTATCGTAATATCTTATGTGGTTAAATTATAATATTGAATGGTTTTAAAGTATAAATAGAATATATTTTTACCATTTAATATAATGTATGTCATTAGCATTGATTTTACCTTGAATTCGTACGTTAAATCAATTCAATCTTTTGCAATGTTTTAAAGAAAAACCCGTTTTCTTTCGACAACGGGATTAATTTTAATTTAAGTTCTGCATCTTTTGTGTATTGAATTTGGAAAAATGGATTCCATATTTGGAATCAGTGGGTCCAAATTATGTTAATAAGCTACTTTTTATTTTTGGGAATTATGAATAGTAACTACGGTAAATTTTATTTACCTTAGTTAAAGGTAAATCGGGTAATTAAGGGTAAATATAATATTTTAAAATTACCCTAACAAATGTCAAAATACTGTTGGATGACTAAAAGTCGACCCATATCACCTAAGGGTTGGATTATAATCATTTAATGGACATTTTTCCATGAAAATAACTTAATTATTATTAAAACCAAAGAAAGTGACAACATGTCACTCTCTTAAATCTTATAAGTATTATAATTTTAAATTAGTGATAAACATCATAAAATTTCGAACATGAATAGTATCCAGAAAGCTAACAAAATTATCTACATCATGAGAATTTATTTAGAATTTTTTGGGATTAAATAATTATCATTATTTGTGACACAATAGTAATGCAGAAATTATTTATCTAGTGAAAAAATCAAGAACATAGTTTTTATTAAACTAATAGTGACCATAAAAGGCACAAAACCCTGACCAAAACTTATTGGTCATGTAAAGGGAAACAATAATAATCCAATGGTCGAATATTTTACCATTTGGAGCCTTATACAAGCTATTATGACACTTATATTATTTTATTTTAAATGATGCCAAAGTTGTCACCTTCATAATTTAATAAATATAACAATTTAAATATTGTGATTTTAAGATGATAAATTCGAGTAAAAGTATTATTGTAAAAGTTAGTATATTTATCTTCATAATAGGATTTTATTTTAAATTTTTATACAACAAATAAGTATATTAAATAATTATACAAAAATGATGTAGTAATTATTTTATTAAGAGATAAACAAAATAAATGGTTTTAAAAATAATAAAATAAATATAATATGAACTATTTAATGTGATACAATAATTTTATAGATACATATGACCTTTTATTAATATTTTAAAGCTTTTAGTTCGAACATATATTCTGTATATATTTTATTTAAATTCAAATAAATGAATAGTGTCAAAATTGACACTATTGTTATTTTACAAAAATAACATATTATAAAATTGTTTAAAAATCACAAAAATATTTAAAAATTATAAATTTAAATCTATATGGTCTATAATGTTATAAAGTAAACAATTTTGGAAAATTCACAACAAATAAGTAATTATTTGTTATAATTTAAAATTTATTATTTTAATACCACAAATAAACTTAAATAGATTAAATAAGGATAAATGAAAATGATAAGGTTTAAAATAAGATCCAAACATGTCTAAATTTGATTGGTTGATGCGATTACAACCCTATCTCATCTAATCTTTGAATATGAGTCATTTTTGGTGGTTTTTAAGTGGGGTTAGATTTATTATAAATTAATATTTTTAAGAATTCCTAAGGTGCCCCTCTCCTCCCTTATAAAAGGGCACCTCCTCCCCCTCCTCCTCACACAAATTTGAGCACTCAAGCTCGGCCAACCCCTGCCAAAATACCTTCTACACTTCCCTAGAATAATCCTAGAGGTCCTGGTCTTCTTCAAAGACCAATATTAGTTCCCTAAGTGGAGGATTCAAAGAGGCGTTCCAAAGAAGAGGTAATATCCATTACCGATCTTTTCAATTTCATTCTTCTTCAACTTCTTCTTCTTTAGTTGTTTCATTATAAAGTAATAACATCAGAATTACTTACATACTGATATGTTATTATAAATATGAAACAACTCTAATTAACCTTCTATCCATCCTACGGAGAAAGGAAGTCACCGCGCGTGCGTACGTACGGAATACCGTCTCCACGCCGTGGTGTACTCTATTTTCCGCCATCACCTTAATTGGATGGGTATAATGGTTTAATGAGTAACTATATATGATTATTATAAAGTGATATTGATACTGAAATAGTATAAATACACTTCAACACAATTCCACGACCTTGGGAACGATATCATCGCTCGTGCGTACGTACGGACTACCGTCTCCACGACGCGATGAGATTCATTCTCAATGATTAACCATTTAAGAATGATTATAAAGTATATATAAGCAATAATAATGAAATAAATGACATTATAAAGATACTGGATTTATGTATATATGTATCTCATCTACTTACTTCCATTCAAGACAATGAGGAAAGGAAAACAGCGTTCATGCGTACGTACGGACTACCGTCTCCATGAACGGTGTTTTTCATTTCTTTTATCTATCTATTATATATATATATATACTGAATATATATGATATATAAATCATATTTTATATTCTGGAAGTAAGTAAATCATGATATAAGTAATAATAATGTCAAGAACAACAAGTCAAAACACCTACGATAAATGAAACGATTTTACCCAAAACGCTTCTTTAAAATGGAATTTACAAAAGGACGGGTAATATAATGTCATAAGTGAACCATATATGATATCATAACAATGAATATGATTCTGTAATAAGTCAATGACATTATTTAAATCATTATACAGGAGGTTCGGACACTTACAAAGCAAGTCGGACCTAAGGTAAGGGAAATATCACAATCTCATTTTTATCCGAGATTGTTTATTCGTAAGTATTTACTGGGGTGTATTTTATCATCCACATCCATGTTTCATCAAAATGTAATTTTATTTCCATCCACCTACAATTGTTTAAATCCATTTTTACCCTTCTGTGAGTTTTTAGTAATATGTATGAAAGGAATCTTTTGTCGTACGAGGTACTTTTTGACTTTTCCGACAAAAGTACGAAGAATGTTTTTTTTAACTTATACGGCATGAACGGATTTTTAAAACATTATTTCCAAGAAGCTTCCTTTACAAGTTTTCAAGTTTATTTTTAATCAACTTCTTTTATTTTAAAGTTATATGACATGATATGAAAGGAAAAATGTTTTTGAAGAAGAAATGATATTTTCCTCAAAAATGGAGTTCAAGTGTTTTATCAAAATTATTTTCCATCTAAGATAATAAAGGGTTCTGTTTTTATCCCTATTATTACATTGATTTGATCATGTTGTGATGGAATTATTTTTATGAATTCCTTTATCTTATATGAATTGATTTATGATGTCATGATGTTTCAAGAATCCCATTTTTGTTACATGTGTTATGCGATGATGTATGTTTTATGATTATGTGGCACACATAAGAAAGGATTAATTATAAGATGGGTGGGACCTATATCTCCCTCCAATGCATTGGGTAAAGATTTTATATCTCATGAGATAGACATGGCTGAAATGGTAGGTTATACCGGTTCAGTGAAACAGGACTGAAACGAGGGTTACTCGATTCAGAAAGGGACTTTGTCCACTAAGATAGTCTTGGCAATGAGTCATGACTAACATGAAATGATTTTCCATGATTATGTGTGCATGCCACAAAGTTTAAAGTTTCATGTTATGATTATGGGGATCTCATTTTCACTTCTATGATTTATCCCATGTTATGATATTATGAGCTCTTTTGCAGGTTAAGATTTCCAAAAGCTATGTTCTTATGTATATGATGTGATTGATATTTCTTTTTTTTACCCTTACTGAGCATTTGAGCTCACCCTTTTATGTTTTCTTTTCCCCAGGATATAAAGAAAGGTTTTAGGTAAAAAAAGGGGAAGATCTTTATGGGAGATATAGAAGATCTTTCACCACGATTAAAAGATTACGTTCCGAGTTTCCAAAGACACTAAACTATTACGATCCTTGTGTGTGTGTTTTTGTTATGTAACAAGTATTCCGCAAAAGTAATGTAATGTCCATGTACGTCAGGCTTCGGGTCTCTACAATTTGTTTGTTAAAACAATAAGAATATTAATTTTTTTAAAAAAAATTGTAAAAATAAAAAAGGGGTTAAGAATAAATTAAAAATCATTGAGTAACACTAAATCATTTTTTAATTTTTTTAAACATGCTCATTGAAGGGAAAGGGTTTTAGAGAAAAAACATAATTAAATTCGATTTTGAGTACAAAAAACTTTCCTCATTCATTTTAAATACAAAATGGAGGAAAATGGCATAATTATGGAAACTTTCATGAGTAAACAAAGTATATGTAACTAAAATTGTATTATTAAAAAATTATCATATAATTTCTTTCAATTAAAATTCAAGCATAAAAAATCCTGATTGAAATAAGATTGAAACATAAAAAATATAAAAATTTGGTAAATTTTGAATCATAAATTAAAATGACTAAAATAGAAAAAATTTAACATTAAATATCATAAAGTGTTATGCATTATTGATATAATATGTAATGTTATTTATATACACTATATAAAAAAAACTAGGTGTCTAAAATTACATGTTTCTAAAAGAAGGATGTTTTGAGATGGAAACCCTTACAAGATTTGTATCATTGAGGTTTAGGTTAACCCATGGGGTGATTATGTGTAAAAAATGTATATTGAAAATAATAAAAGTGTAGATACAAGATAAGGTAATAAAATTTCATTTGACACATAATCTTGGCACATTATAATCAATGATGTAGATGTATGACCCAATGAATGGAACTTGCGTTAAGAAACCCCTTACCTCACTCTTTCCCTTTGTTGACTACTATTTAATGTCATGTATAGTGGTATTAAAAATATATTTAACTAATAAAATAATTATATAGTTATTTATAATATCATATATGTTCATTATATACACTTTCATTGATAATAGTTCATTATCACTATTGTTTCATGATTTAATTGCATGGTTTTCACCTATACATTTTGTCATGAATGTTTTAGAAATTTAAAATAGGTTCTAGTAATAGCATATATAGAATTATATTAATCTCATAAATATAATTAATTTTTATTACATACAACTTTATTATCATTAATTGTTTTATCATGGAGAATGAATCGCATTACTTTGAGGAGACGATAGGCCATACGTAAGGATGAGAAATATTATAATTTATTCAATGGCTGGTAAGGTAATAAGTTATTTGGTATATTTATTTTCCAAAATTATAAATATTTTATGAATATCATATATCATGTTAAAATTAATATTTATTAACTTCCATGTAAATCTTAAGAGAAAAACAATTTGCATTGCTTTTCGGGGCGGGAGTTCTCCATTTTCATGAGAGACATTATCATATTCCTTATGAAATGGAAATTAATAAGGTGAATTTGATATTATAATTACATAATAAGAATTATTTATTTAATATAATATATACCAATTAAATATGTCATTATATAAATTCCTGATGTGCGATGAGGGAAAATAAATTACGTAGGTTCATGAGATTGTAGTTCAATATAAATACGATCAATAGTTTAGTTTCAAACATGAGGGGGAGGAGATGGTTTTAAAAAATTACCATAACATAAAAACATATTTTTATATTAAATATTATTTTGTTTATATGTCATCATGTTTTAATAATATTTCAAGGAGTTGGAAGAGGAAACAAAATAAACTACTCGCCTAAAGATATTGCCTATTCTTCAGACCACTTCATTTGGTTTGCACAAAGACCCTTCCTAGATTTGGTTTCCAATAAATAAAATACTTCTATAGTTATGGGATGGAATTAGGGAAGTTATTTGGTCATGTATTTGAAAAAAAAATTGGTTTTGTAAGTGTGAAGAGGAGAGTAGATGGGTGGCATTTTATAAGTGGGGGAGAGGACAGAGTTGGGATTTTTGAAAAGAAAGAATTTCAACCATGTTTTTATCATGATTAAAGGATTGAAAATTGAGAATTTTTAACCTTATAAGTTATATGGTATAAATATGACTATAAAATAGTAATTATAAAAGTTTTGGGTCATTATTATCCATTATATTTTTAGTTTACCCCTAGTAAACCTGTTTTTACCCAAACCATTATAAATTTGTTTTTTACGGTTTCAATATTAATTATTGAAAACAATAAGGTAAACTAATTATATAATATAAAAAATTATAATTATAAATATTTAATCCATTTTTTAAAATTAAAATCACATAATTTTAAACTATTAATTTTAAATTAAACCCAAATACATGTTGAAAAAATGGGTTTTGAAGAAATGCATTTTCTAAACAATAGATGATCTCATATTCACTATATAGAAAATAATCATATTTATATGAATTACAATTAAAATTTATATTTATATAATCTATAAACATCATTTAAATAATTTCTTATTATGTTTTATTTTTATTAATTAAAATAGAGAAACGTTACACACTTTAAAATAGTGTTCTTAAAAAATGAATTTTTAAACCTAACAATAAAATTATAATGAAATCTATTATAATTTTGATTTAAATGTAATAAATTAATTTAATATTACTAAATAATAATATTTTATTTTAAAATTAAATTTTTATTATAATGAGACTTTATTAATTAAATTTAAAATCCAATTTTATAAAAAACCTTATTTTAAATATTCCCTGAAAATTTGTTTTTTCAAAAATTAAAAACAAATAATCCTAAGATAATATAGATATTATGATTTCTAAAAATTTTATTATTTTATAAAAAAAAATTCTTTATAAATGGGAAAAATTAATTTTAATTTATGTTTACAAATCAAGACTTAATTTCCTTTTAGAAAAGTAGATTTTTTTAGAAAATATTTATTTTTCATTCAAATGGTAATTATTTTATTTATAATCAGTATATAACCATTGAGTTTATTTTATACATGTTTAAACCATAAACTCCTCATAATATAGTTAGTCATGTTAATGACTTCCATATTAATGTCTAGTTTATAATGGTCATGTTTAAATAATAATATTTTAATAGAGTATCGCATTTCATTTAAACATGATACATGCATCACAAGAAGTTAAAGAGATTGAATTTATATAAAAAGAAATATATCATAAAGTATTATGGTGATACCTTTTCTTCTATGATTTAAGTATCCTATCTAATATTTTGTTGAACATGATGGTCATATTTTGAAATATAAGGGTGTTACAAGATGGAGTGACACTAACCATAGGTTACATCCCCAAACACTAAAAGATAGTAAGAAATGTCATGGGATTATGAGGACATTAAGGGATATTTTCACCTTAAAAATAAAATAACATGAAAACACTAAATATAAACATCCCAACCATCTATAATATTTATGAGTGTAATAAATAAAACACTAACGTAAAACCAATAGAATAACAATATCAGAGTGAGAATGGATCCATGACAAAAAGACACTAAATTGGAATACTCCCCAGAACCAAAAAAACTAGTTCCAAGATACAACTCCACATTCCATGCCCAAGGTGTCAACATGAATCATAAGAAAATAAGATACCTTCCCCTTCAGTATTTCTCTATATTAAAAATCTAAAAAATAACCATGGCTCCCAAGAATGGGGTGAGTACAACACCTAGTATGTAATATCTAAAGAAATACCAACACATGCCACTAGGAAAAGAAGCGATTAGCATATTTTATATAAAACAATTGAAAATAGTTAAATAGTTTATACAAAAATATAATTGAAATTCAAGTGATAGAACCCATATCAAAACTTATTACCATTCAATAATATTGGGCATAAACATTCCCACGTTTACACACATAAACACCCATGCACACACTCAAACATGGTATCACGCATATATGGCGTTACATCATGATCATACTCCACCCCACCATGATAGTGAAGCATCCTGAACCTAATTTTTCCCACATTTAAAATATTATATCCTAGTTAATCCAAATTCCATAAGAATTCATTTTTCATAAAAAAAATACTCTTTTGAAAACATTTCATCAAACATTTTTCTTGTACCAAAACCATTCCATAAATTTAAAACACTAATTTTAGAAATATAAGAAAAAATGTTTTCCAAAATCCATAAAATTTCCCATATTTCCAAAACAAAGACAAAAACAATTTCCTTAAATATATAAAAGAATAATTAAATATAAAATAATATTATAAAATATAAATTAAACCAATATATCATTCTTTAGAACATGTGATGATGAGAGATAATCCACCTACCTCACAATGTTTGATGAAATAAATAATGTCACTAAAAACGTCTAGATTGGGAATCACAAAACCTACAATTCAATTGACCCAAAAAATATCATCAAGATTCACATCAAAACACATAGATCTATCTATAACATATTAGATCTATGGATCTGGGAGAGAGGATAAGTGTATATTATGAGGGAATAAGTAAGAACATGGAATTACAATTGATTTTGAAGATTTAACACACTCTCAATCATCAAAGGCTTATTTGAGGCTTAGAAAATTTTCAAGGAATCATTAGAGACAAGTGAATCTTGAGATCAATAGATAACATGTTAAAAATGAAGCTTATAGGGAATTAATATGATTAAAAGATTAATTTTTTATAATTAAATGCACATTGAATGGTTATGCCATAAGGATTTTTAAATTGTGCACCAACCATGCGCAAGCTACTAGACATCACCCTGGTCGCTAGATATGTTTTCCCCACATAGTTTAGAAAATTGTGTGCCAATTGTGTAGTGATATTGTCATTAGGTCATCCTCTTGAATGGTTGTATCGAACAGGTTTTCAAAATTTCTTCCAGCCATTCAAATCCAACTATCTCGACTTTCGCGATTTATCTAAGGCACCTGTATAGTTTGGAAAAACCGTGAACCTATCTAGTGACTCTCATAACTTCCAAAATATTTTCCTAGAGATAGTTTATGGTTTACCCTAACCATGATAAAAATTTTAACCCTTTAAAAGACTTCCTAAAAATTCCAACAGCATCCAAAAACTTCTGAAACTTATCCCCAGAATTATATAACATGAAAGTAGACAATAAAAGGGTAATGTACCGAAAAATAGGTGTGTAAAAATATTATTTGTGCCATATATTTATATTTATAGGGATTTTTTATCAATATAATTCATTAGTAAAATTTATTTATAATAATAGGTTTCATTCTACTATACAGATGGGACATTTTAAGGCATTATATGGAAATTTGTGTTGAACTCTATATCGTTGGGATGATGTTAGTGAAAAGAATTTATTGGGAATGTAATTTATAGAAGATATTATTGGGATGGTACTTCTGATTCAACACCATATGATGTTATAGTAGAGTAGAAAAAATACTTATAATGATAAATGGTTTAAATACCATTCATTACAGTCTAGTGATAATGTTTTTCTTAAAGTACCTCCATGATAAAGTGTTGTGTGTAATGGTAAAAAGGGAATGACATTCCTAAGGATCGTTGTGCAATCATAAAGTCTTGAAAATTTGGGATTATTGTTATATCGAGTATCCTTACATCTATGTTTATCTCACGTACATTATTTTTTTCTTGTTTCTTTTCTAAGGATGTATATACATAACGAATCTCCTATTTTTGTGCCCTGAAGTGAAACTATAAAATGCGGATTTATATTATAATGAAACTTAGATTAAAAATTATGACCATAGATAGCATGTACAAAAAAATAAGTCATTTCAAATAGTAATTGTTTTAAGGCAAAATCATATGATTGAGGAAGCAATATAGGAATTCAAATAGGTTATGTAGGAAAAATAACATTACATTCTTAAGAAATGAATAAAATTATAAGAGTGTAATTTATTAAGGGGGGATAATGTTAAAATACAAGTAATGATATAAATAAATAGATCATATTATTTAAAATAATTGATTTTATATATTAATATCCATCCTTTTTTGGTATAATTTAATAAAAGTTTTAATTTGAAAAAAGGAATTGTTTTATTTAACAAATTTTTTACATGAATTACATAGATTAATTTTAAAGATAAATTTATTTATTTTAGAAATTTAATTTTCTAAAATGGACTTTATTTTTAATATCAACCATATGAAATATATCTTAGGATTATTTTTTCAATTTTTATGAAAAGATTTGTTTTTATTGAATAGTGAATGTTTTGGTTTTTTGTGAAATTTCAATTTATATTATTTTAATCATTTAATTTAAAATGCACATCCTATTATGGATTTATATTTAATGTAAAATAATATCTAGTATGGGCCCAATGTTGGATTTTTTTTAAATGATGCATCAATATATGTTTGGTGAGTTTGGATGAAGTGGTGTTTCTTAGAAAATTATTATGGATTCACGAGATGGAAATGGATGTCCTGATCGAGAAATTTTATTTTTTATGTGATTATTGATTGAACTGATGTTAATTTTTTAACACATATGTCAAGGGGGACATATTTTTTTAAAAATTATGGAGAAGAGTGTTTGGAAGAAGACCAAGTAATATATCTTATTGAATCAAGTTAAATATGTAAATAATGACATGAAAATATATATTCATTTATTTTTGAATGAAGGTTATTAAAATATGAAGGCAGTGAATATTATTATTAATATATATTTCCAAGAAGAAAAATTGATGAGTTCAGTGAAATAAAGAATTATTTTTATTTTTATAATGGGATATATTTGATAAATTATTTTGATTATATTTTATACAGATAATATATTCTAGGTAATATATTTTTGTTGTTAATAAAAAATATTCCCAACCGAAAATCCCCCAAAGGATAGACCCAAATAGTATTTAATGGATAAAAGGTTAATCTCATGGGAGAGACTTTCCAAGGAAGATTTTGGGCTATAGATTTTATGTCGCTGTTGTATAAGCCCACTATAGAGGGCCTATGTACAAGTAGTGCAGTAGTATACACTCAAAGGTGTGAATAGGCCAAAGCGGCCCACTGGTCCAAGTATCATGAGTGTGTAAAGTCTATAATGGGGACTAATCCCCTATCACCAACTTGAATTTATTCTCATACTGATTTTATTATAATGTTGGGTTTCAAATTATGGGGTTTCTGATGTGGGAGATGTTTTTACCACACACTTTTCCTCAATTATTAAATAGATGGACAGAACATTGGTTGTCAAAAAACATTAATGCAGGCCATCTGATTATCCCTATGTTTCGTCTTCAACCATAGCCACCTAAGGCTATTCCAAAATCACTCAAGTTCACACTGAAAATCTCATGGATGAACCGATCTCCTATTTTGTAAAACCCTATTAACTTTATTCTGGTATGCCTTTTATTTTGTTTATGGGTTCTATTTTTATTTTAGATAATTGTGGCAATCTCGAGAATATATAAAATTTATGGCAGAAAAGGAAAAACGTTCATGGATGCATGTTTTTTTATTAAAGGAGTCTGAGTATAAGTGTGTAAATGTACTTATAGGGATCTCCTTTGGACTACAGTGCCTTTAGTTTCAGTTCAGGGGTTTTTTGTTGAAAAATGGATATATTAGTACCTGCTATACATATTAACAACATAAATGGGTTACATGATATAAATATTATTAAGGGTAGAATCCATGAATCTAATATTTTGAGTGAATCTTTTAGAGGATGTTAAATCTTTTCAACTCATTAAAACATCGATCTGAATTTAATTTAGTCTAAGGAGATGATTTTTTTCAACATATCATTTTTACATGGGATTTCACACCATGAAATGGTTTCCAGACACGATTTCCTCACATCTCATGGTTATAAACATGCTACATGCCTGATTTATTTTTCATACAATATTCAAGATTCCCTCTCAAACCTTATAGCATCTTTATGACATGTTGGGTGACCTCTCTCCTTCAGTATTTCTTCATTCAACATTTTATTCCTATGATGGTTGCAATGGAAAACCTTAGTAAGCAGTCTTTCGGATTCTTTATTGGTTTCGGTCATAGTAATAGTGTTATATGTTTATATGTTTCATATTCATGATTTATTTCAAGTTTCTATATTTTCCATTGAATATTCTTATCGTTACTTGTCTTTCAAAGGCCTATCCAAGTTTTTCAATCCCTGTTGTCAAAGGTAGTTAGGTTTCCATCATTCATTTCGATGGTGGATCTGTGTAAGTGTGAAAAATTCTTGAATTTTGATATGTTCATGTTGATTTGATTTTTTTGTTCATTGGATTGAATTTTATTGGGTGAAAATCATTTTAATTAAATGTGATCATGGTTTTGGTAATTGTTTTGAACAAATGAGGCACATTGGGAACATTGGGTGCATCCAGAAATAGATATAGATAACCCTAGTGTGTGTTGAACCACTAACATGTACATCTGTGTTATTGGAATGTTGTAAAAGGAAGAAATATTGATTGGAACCAAAATATTCCTAGTTTAGGATAATTTTATGTATTGTATTTAAACCCATAGGATAGATCCCAAATGCTGTGATTTTTCATTTATACAAGGTGTATCTAAGGACGGTTTATTTCATGGATATTTGTTCACATGTTTAATTTACCTATTTTTCTTTTATAGCTGATATATTCTAGGATATGGTAAATATTGTACAAATTTATAGAACATAGATTATATATTTAAAAAAGGTTTTTTGATGACAATTCATTATAAACTATTTTGTTATGCAGAAGATTTTTCCTTCTTGATATTAAAACTTATATACATTCTTTGGTGGTATGCTACAGGTCACCATGCTCACACCCAACTTTTTCTATTTGGATATTGTAGACCATATTTTTAATGACTAAGTGAAAGGTAATAACAAAATATATAATTACATGTTATCTTTTTGTCTATTTACTTCATAGTGAGATGGTTTGGAGGTGACAGTTGCTCACATAGATACATTTTATTGTTATCTATTCATAATTTCTAGCTTAGGTAGTTTGGATTGGTTAGTATAGATCTTATTGTTTCTATTTCTACAAAATTATACTATATTTATATGTCTTATTTTTGTTATATTCTATACATGTTTCCATTTTATTGATTATACCTCACCATGTGATGGCCAACTTGGGTGTATGGTTTTGATGATCAAGGTTGGTTCATTAATGATTTATATCATAGGGGATGATCAACTTGAAGTGTGTTAAAATTGTTTGAGTTTGGTTCTTTTTATTTTTAATTCATGTAGTAACTGCGGGAAGGGGTCTAGCCAACTTACTTTCATGTCTGAACTCAAGTTACCAAGGTTAGTTGGAAATTTTTTACCAGGTTTGAGCCATAGTGTTTGAGGTCATTTGAATGAAATAAATTGGGAGTTTGTTTAAATTAACCTATTACATTTGAAATTATTGGATTTCTTTCATAGGATTTATAATTTCCTTAAACTCTTGTCATTATAAAGAATTGGTAAAAATACATGAAATAGGTCCTATGAATTTGAAATCTACTCATGATGTATTGGATTTCTTCTTGGTATCATTAGAAAACTAATACTAGAAGAGATCATTCAAATATGAGAGAAGAATATTTTAGATAAGTTCCTATGTAAAAAACATCTATGGAATCTTCATTTGAATATGTTTTATTCCACAAAAATCATACTCTTGGTCAAGAAGGAGTCCGGTACCTGAGACGAACAATCGATCACTTCTCCAAATTCACAAAGCAGCAACCACCTTTCTCCATGGTGATAAGAACCCTAAAATATGAAGAGTGGCATGACTGTATTGGGAGGATATTTAACATCTTGAATACTCTAGAGGACTGTATGGTGGGTTTATCCATATATATGTTTAAGTAATGGGGATGGATTTCGTGGTACTCTTTTGTGAAATCTATCTTACATAAGAATCCTACCTAGGATTATTTTAAAAAATCTTCCATAGGTAATTTTATTCTATGAAATTATATTGGGAAAAAGTCCCAAGAGCATCCAAACATAGAACATGGAGAGTATTAAGTTCTAGATAATCCACTTGATTATCAAAATTGGTGCACTTTGGACCACGTCAAGTCACTAACGATTATCTGAAAACTCAGATGATTGAGTTTTGGTTTAGGGTTGATATCGTTTCGATGTTGATTCTCATGTGCATTATGACCTTTGAGATGTACATGATAAGTTATATTTTATAGATGCTACCATAACTATAAGAATATTTTAGGGATGAGATTTATTTGGACCTATTGTTATACAGTGTATCTTCTGTCTAGAAAATGAATTGTAATGGTACCCAGTTTTCTTCAAGAGCAGTTTCAAGGGATTCCTCTAGACAGAATGATGGTTTTTCTCTATAAGTGTAGGTTTTTGTTCATAACAAGACTAATTTTTAGGATTCTCCCAAATATTTTCATTATTTTAGCTAATCTATCCATCTGAAATTGTTTTGTTATAGAATGTCCGAAGACATTAAGGTTGGATTCACATTCACTTAGGGAACTTAGGTTCATGCTGATGCTTCAAAGGGTGGTGGATCATTTCCTCGGGCTATGGGTATTTTCCTATGGCTATTAACTCTTAGGGAGGATTTGTGATGGTACATATTTATGTAGTATAGTTTTCATAAATGAAATCTAAATTAGGTCAAGCAATAATTAGAGGTACGATGATTGTTTCATCTTTTATGGATATAACTATATTTGAGAAATATTCAAATAATTATTTTATATGTTAAAATCTAGTTAACATGTTGTGATTTCATTCAGATCTTATGTTTTTCTTATTGGATATTTTCACACCTTTAGGAAATAGGATTGAACAAGGTTTCAAGTTTCATGCATGTTGAGTAATGATAACAGACCATGAGGTGGAGTGGGACTTTTAGGTTCTCAATCTTGACATCATACACTTGATTATCGATATAGATTGTATGATTAGTGTTAAGACCCAAATAGAAATTTTTATCATGTAACACCCCAAGATTTCATAGTATGTTATTTTCTTTAAATTCAATAGCTTGCACTACACGCAAAACCGAGTTCGAGCGAACCATGACTTAACAAACTAGATGTTCAAAAGTGGTTATGAATAATATTAACTGGATTTTGTATTTTATATACTACATATAATTTTAATTTATGTGTTATGTGTTTTATAGACAAATTATAAGAACAAATTCAATTTTTCAAATAAAAAATGAATTTTTCAAAAATAAAATAAAATTTACCACCTTTTAATGGAGAACCCTTTTTCATATTAATTTTGAAAAAAAAAATTCTTTAGAATTGGGACATCAAAATTTACTTCGGATGAAATTTTGGTATTTTCTAATAATATTCATTTTTTTATGAATAGTGAGAAATACTGTATTTTTATTCAAAACTACCATTTAATATAATTTATTTATACTGTTAGATTTTATTTTAAATTGGTTTTGAAGTGTAATTAGAATATATTTTTACACTTTAATCCAATTTTGGTCATTTTAATTAATTTCACATTTAAATTATTCATAAACAAGTGTCAATATTTTGATAGTTATTGTTTCTTAAAAACAAACTATTTGTTTTTACAACAGGAATTAATTTTAAATTAATTAATCCAACCTCTATGTTTTGACTTTGGTAAATTAGACATCATTTTCTAATTCAGAATATCAAATATAGCTTCGGCTAGTTTTTTGGTATTTTTCTAAAAAACATCAATTTTTGATGAATAGTGAAACCACTAATTAGTAGTTAAAAATCCGACTTTTTCATTTAAAGGAAATTTTACCTATTCTGTGAATTGAATTTTGAAAATCCAACATTCATGGTTTTTATTAGTATTTAAAATGTGGTTCAATAAAAAGAAAATATTTTTGTGAATAGTAACTTTTTACTTTTATTTATCGCGGTTAAAGGTAAATAGTGTCATTTGAGGTAAAAAATATTATAATAATAGAAAATTACCTTAAAACATGTCCTAACATTATTGGATGAGTAATGGTCATCCTTGGCCTCCCTTGAGTTGATTTTGGGACCCCATGGAACCACTTAAAAATGATAATGACACATTATTTTAATTAACGTAAAGTAAAGACCAAAATGACATTAATAAATATCTTTTAGTATATCAATTTTTTCATGGGGTTATATAAGTCATATTTTTTACTATAAATAATAATTAAAAACATAAATATATTTTCTACATTTTTGTATTTTTTTTATAATTTTTAGACATAAAATAAATTAAATGTTATATGACACCGTAGTGATGTATTATTTACCTCATTAATAATTTATTTAAATAAATAAGATCATTAATATTAAAAAAATAGCTAAAACCCTTGAAATTATTATTGGATGATTTATTTTGACCATGAGTAATATTATCTTTGACTTTAATTTGTTTTGGACCTTTAGAAACCGAATATAACAATCTAATAAAAATATATTTTCACACTTTCCTAAAGAACCCCTCCCCCTTATAAAAGGACACAACTTATAACCCATTATACACACCTATCAAGCCCCTTTTCTCATCCAAACTCTACCCAAATAATCTCTCAAGATCCCCCTATTCATCCTAGAAGCCTTACTTTTGGAAGAAGGCATTTCAAGAAGTGCTTTTGGTTCAAGCCAAAGGAAGTTACCCAAATTAAAGGTAAAGCGTTCTCTTAAATTCTTTTGATTTATTTTGTTTTATTTTACTTCTCAAACTCCCTAAAATATTTTTATTCCTTTATTTTATAACAACACCAGTATCCTAAATATACTAGGATGTTTTTATGATAAGGATTCTAACTAAACTTACACACACACACATCTAATGGTTGAGGAACATATTGTTTCTGTGGATGGAAAACTAACGCCTCACGAAACGATGATTGTTCAATTATCTCATACCGCCTCTCATGGTGGCCATTAATATGGAAATATATTTATATATGATATATATATATATATATATATATATTATGTTTATTTTTTCATTATTCTTCTGTATTTTTCATTTATATCATTATTTTATGGTTTTTATTATGGGTAAAACATGATAATTTAATTTTAGGAAGTGTGGAGTACCGCCCCCTCAAAATGATATGACTCATTAATGCCTTATGTGGGACGTATAAAGGATTGATTTAATAATATTATATATGATATTAAACTGGAATTATAATATACTTATGTATCATTATGTTTTAATTCCATTAAAATACAAAATAAAAATGAAAGTGGTGTTTATGCGTATGTACGGCTTACTGTCTCCCAGAACGGTACATTCCATTTCTTATCTCCAAATGTTATGTATTGTTATAAATACATATATATAGTGATTATATAATATATATATTTATATTATATCTAAATCATTTATATCATTCTGGAGATAATGAAATTTTGACCAAATGGAAAAATTGTAATTATAACAAGTTCATTTTTGACTCAAGTTCCGAACATCAATAAAATATCCAATATGAACTCAAATAACTAACTAAATATTATATCTAGGTAATAAGTGATACAAAATAAATAATAAAAATGAAAATTATTCTTAATCAAGTAGAAACTAACTTATGTTTATTATTCATGAAGAACAAGGAACATACAAGACAAGTCGGACTTGAGGTAAGGGGTTTCTTATCTCACTTTTAATTCTGTGAGATTTCCATTATTTGCCACTTATTTATTGCATGTGGTGTATTGTATACTTACATTTGATATATATTATCATGATTCTCTATATATTCATGGTTTTCTCTGATTCTTATGGTGGTTATTTTCTTTTGGTCATATGACTCGATTGATTACAACATGGTAAGGGGTTTTCATCACACTTCTTATTCTCGTGAGATTCATGATATATTGATACTATTTACTTTTGTGTGGTGTATGTACATCACATGATTGTATTCTTTGTATAATATACTATAATTTATGGTTATTTACATCTTCATTTTATGATACTTATTTCATGGGGTGTATGTTTCTTAATTTACCAAATCGGTAAGAAAATTTCTAATTTCAATTTCCACTTATTGGGCTTTACGCATACTTCATTGATTTTTTTACTCCATGATTATGTGTAGAATCACTATTTTTTATTTCAATTTTAATTTCCACTCCCATTTATATGGATATACTTTAGACACACATAATGACTCCATTTATAAATTCTCAATTCCTCGATATGATCTTGAAAAGAGTAATATTAACTCAATCTCTATTCATTGAGATAAACATCCAATTAATTGGTGTTGTTTTTACAAGAATATGTGTGAATGTACTCTGATTTATTTACAATGAATATCCAATAATATTGATTATATATATATTTGTCACACATAATTATGTCATTGATTTATCCTTTACCTAAGGATATGGTCTTTATAAGTGATTTCATCTCAACTTACATTCCATTGAGTCTTATTTGTTCTTTTATGCCAACTCACTTTTGTTTGGTGTATATACTGTACATTGACAAAGTATATCATGAATACCTTTATTCTAATGATATTATAATGTTTTTATTACCTCAATTATTTTTATTCCACCCTCTCTCATTTGGTTAGGAACTCTAACTAAAATACCATTTTAATCATTTTATAAATTTATTCTTCTAAATATTTCTAATTAATTTTTTGTTTTAAAAATGGTTTTAAGGTTATATTTATATGGACCTTAATGTTTCAAAATGGAAATTACTTTTAAATGTTTACAAGTGGTATAGGAAAATTCGATTCAAAAATCTATTTTGAACAACTTCTTAATAAATAGTGGGACTTTGAAATGTTTTTATAAAAAGGGATATTTCTCTCAAATATTGTTACTGATCATTTTCAACTATGTCAACATCTTTTATGGGATATTATTATTTATTGAGGGTGATTTATAATGATGGAAATTTTCCATACTGTATTGAAGGTCTTGTGAAATGTTTGGTTGTGGAATAGTTATTTTTATACCATTCATGGTTTATGGATAAAGTATTGACATTTCGTATGGAGTTTTAATACGAATTTTTATATTATTTTTAACATTTTTATGTGATGAATTAATTGGAATTAGAAAGTTATGGGTGGATCACACTATAGCTCCTCGATGCATCGGTAGGTCTCATGAGACAAACCAATGTCTGGGCTCAAGGCCATGACAAAATATTATTTGTAGTCTTGGAAAGAGATCTTGACTATATGGTTATGATGTCCAGCATTATGAATTCCATCATTATGAGATTAGCTATTGATATTTCATGTGGTTATTTGACTATTAGAATACCCATGACTATGTTTTATTATGGAGTTATTTACACATCTCATATTCCTACCATAAAGTGTTCATTTTTATTATTTTTAAGGAATGTGTTTTCAACTATTCACTATGCCTAATGTTTATGTTATATTCTACTATAATGCTTACTCTTACTGAGTGTTTCAGCTCACCCCTTTCTCATGTTTCATTTTCCCAGGATATGAAGAAGTTAGTTATGAGTGACTTGAAGTAATACTCTTGGATTCTTGGATGTTTTTAATAGAATAAATTAGTATTGTTTTTATTTTCAAGTTTTAATGTTGAACTTATATATGTATCTTGTTTCCAAGACAACTCAACTGATCGGTCCATTGGGACAGGATTCCTTGTAATCATGCCAACATATAAAAATAATGCACCGGATCCTGGATTCTGGGGTCAGGGCATTAGAGATGGTATCCGAGTAAGTTTAGTACAAACCTTAGAAACTATATTTAGATATACTCTGATCAGATAACATTACCCTAAGATATACTTTGAGGATTGGTATAGAAAAACATCCTAGAATCGTGGTAAGGTTGATATTTTGTGTATTTTCCAAGTAGTAAATCGTTGTCTAGATACGAGCAGGTAGAGGCGGCTCTGGCACAAATGTACCTAGGAGTGAAAAATCCGACAAGGATTTTTGGGCTTGATCCTGGGTATCCTGGGACATAACAATAGGCCTTGCTACACTCTTGGTTATGACACTCCTGAGGAATATTATTAGGATAATTTACATTTTCATTACAACCCGATTTGAAGGATTTTAATATAATATGAGAATAAATGACCTTGGTTAATCCTAAGGTGTTTTAAATTGAAAATAAGGATTCATGATATTCTCCAAATGATTTTATGACTATTATTACTCACAAAATGATTTTTGGTTTTAGTCAATGGTTGGATTCCAAGGAAGTCATAGTAACTTTGAGCATTATGTAAAAGGTTTTAACGGTGTTTGAAAAGAGAAATAAAATGGAATTTTGATGGGCGTAAAAGATATCGTGTTCATGCTGAATCAGTTTTCAAAAAACATGATCACCAACATATATATTAACCAACTCTCGGACTCAACAAAGAAGAGAAAAGTGGTAAATGATAAGATCTTCAGCAGTGAAGACCATGGAGAAAATAAAGTTCATTTTATATAATGCAGGAAATGTGGAAGGAGACACCTAGGAAGGTGTCTTAATGGAACAAAGAAATGCTTTATGTGTGGGAAAGAAAGAAATAAAGTAAAGAATTGCTGAGGAAAATGATGTGTACAATGGATGAAAATAAAAATGGTCCCAAGAATCCATTTATAGTCATTTGCTGTAAATGTAGGGGACCTGGACAATACCCTAGTGAATGGCTAATTCTATAAGATATCCTCTTAGTCAAAGAAGAATCTATGTGGAAATAAATGGATGGAGAAATGTTTAAAAAATATTAGTGCTCTTTGTTGATGGGATTACTTTTGAAGACTTTTCTCTTGTGATTGTAACCCTACTGTTTTTCATGTGAAAATGATTTTTGGGGAAGAATTATCTTTTCTCTTGTGGATATAGATGTAAATAAAAATTTGGTTTTATATGATCATTGAGTTTGAGGCATTTACATGTTATTAAATTTTGTAATGAAAATTCGATTTATGGGATATCATTTTTGATGAAATTATGTTACAGTTATATTAAGGAATCTATCTCATTTTTGGAAATATTATAAAACTATATAGTTTTTGGAAAAGGACAACATGCTGACCGTGTGACAACCCTTCGTGTCAGACAAAGCTATGGGAATCGAACCCACAACCATAGAGTGATTGGGATTTATCACCTACCACTGGACTACGTGAAGTCTCTGGTTTGTGTGACTAATTATTTTTATTTCAATGATTTTATTGATCAATAATAAGCTGGCTAGGGATCTTAGGTCTGATCAAATGGATATCCTATGTATAGGAAAATGATTTTGTGATTAAGTGATAAAGGTTATTTGGGAAGATGTTCCCTCTATTGGGAATACTATATGCCTATGGAAAATAAAATACTCTAGGATTTCATTTGAAGAGAAATTTTGGGTTTTTTACCTATTTTTTTATTTTATATTTATAGTGATTTGGGTTATTTATGGAAATGATTAACCTAGCATAGAGAATATGTGATTAGGTTCATTACTTTTAAGTATGCGACTTTAAGAGTAGTCGATATTATTTGGAGATACAATTTAATGTGGAAGACTACGTAGGAAAATTCTTCTGTGTTCTGGGTTTCAATATTAGTTTGGATTATATTGAAATATTTTATGAACAATTTTTTATTGAATGGTATTTATTTTACTTTGGGTATTGTTGGTTTAATTTTAGAAATTAAGATTAGTATTTATTTCTCTAAAGTATAATCCTTTGGGGATCATCTCATCATTTACTAACCATTTTGGTTTTGGTTAATCTCTAAATAAAAGGGAAATATATAGTTCATCCATTGTGCATTATGGGATTCTCTATAAGTTGATTCTAGAACTTCAGGTGTGACCAATTCATCTTTAATACTCATTATTTAGAGAGAAAGATGAGTTTGTAGTAAGAATTAGATGAAGGATTAAACTCTACTTATCAAGTATATTTTTGTTTTCTTATTCTATGAATAAATTAATTATTAAACTTAATGTAATGGGTTTTAAAACCAAAACTGTGTTATCCTAATGCTTTATGTTTTTTTGAACATATGATATTTTAAATCGTCATATATTGACGGCTTTGAGGCCCTCAATTTTACACTTATTTGTGACTGATGACCTCAATCACCCGTATATATATTTACATTTTCCCCCAATTATGTGTCTCTAATTTCCAATAATGTTCACCTAATAAAGATCATAATTTGGTGGTGACTTTTTCATCTCATTTTCCCTCTTATTAAGAGTATATTTTATTAACCCAATATTCGATGTGGGTTTTTTACAAAGGTATTTTTCTATTTGTAACCTTTTATTTTCAAAGAATGATTTAAAATTTATAGGATGAAATTTATTGAAGTATGGGAGAATGTAACACCTCAAGATTTCATAGTAAGTTATTTTCATTAAATTCAATAGCTTGCACTGCACGCAACACCGAGTTTGAGCGCACCACGACTTACCAAAAAAGCCTTTCAAAAGTGGTTATGAATAGTATTAACATGATTTTGAATTTTATATACTCCATATAATTTTAGCATATGTATTATGGGAGTCTTGGACATATTTTAAGAACGAATTCAATTTTTCAGAAAAAAAATCTGTTTTTCAAAAAAAATCAATTTTACCACCTTTTAATGGAGAACCCTTTTTAAATACAATATTTGAACCTTTTTCATATTCATTTTGAAAAAAAATAAAATTATTATTTGTAATTGGGACATCAAAATTTACTTTTGATGAAATTTTGGTATTTTTCTAATAATATTCATTTTTAAGAATAGTGAGAAATACTATATTTTATTTCAAAACTAACTTTTAATATAATTTATTTATATGGTTACATTATACTTTAAATTGGGTTTTAAAAGTAATTAGGTGAAATTTTAACCCTTTAATCCAATTTTGGTCATTGGAATTAATTTAACTCTGAAATTATACATAAACAAGTGTCAATCATTTGATAGTGATTTTTTCTTAAAAACACGCTATTTGTTTTGACAAAGGAAATTAATTATAAATTAAGTAATCCAACTTCCATGTTTTGAATTTGTTAAAATAGATATCATTATTGAATTTGGAATATCAAATATAGCTTAGGCTGACTTTTTGGTATTTTTCTGAAAAACATCAATTTTTGATGAATAGTGAAACCACTAAGTAGTAGTTAAAAATCCGATTTTTTCATTTAAATGATATTTTACCACTTCTGTGAATTGAATTTCAAAAATACTAGATACATGTTTGTTATTAGTAAGTAAATTTTTTTCAATAATATTAAAATAATTTTTGGTAAATAGTAACTTTTGACTTTTATTTACCACGATTAAAGGTAAATAGGGTAATTCAAGGTAAAAAGAATGTTATAATAATACAAAATTACCATAAAAATTGTCCTAACCTTATTTTATTAGTAATTTCAGACCATGGGAATCCTTGGGTCTATTTTTGGACCCCATCGAGAAACTTAAGATTGATAATTACACTTTATTTTAATTAACTTAATGTAAATACAAAAATGACATTAACAATTATCTTCTAGTATATAAATTTTTACATAGAGTTATATAAGTCATATTTTTGACTATAAATAAAAATTTGAAATTTAAAAATATTTCCTACATTATGGTAATTTTTTATAATTTTTTTACATCAAAAAAATTAAATTTTTTATGACACCATACTGATGTAGTATTTACCTCATTATTAAATGATTCAAATAAATAAGATTATTAATATTAAAAAAATATCAAAAACATGTCCAATTCTTATTGGATGATTTTATTTCGACCATGAGTCATCATATATTCTACTTTAATTAGTTTTGGACCTTTAGAAACCAAATATCACTATATAATAAAATAATATTTTTACACTTTCCTAAAGAACCCCTCCTCCCCCTTCTAAAAGGAAACCACTTCTAACCCATTCCATACACCTATAAAGCATCTTGTCTCAACCAAACCCCTCCCAAATAATCTCTCAAGATCCCCCTACTCCTCCTAGAAGCTTTACATTAGTAATAAGGCATATCAATAAGTCCATTAATTCAAGACAAAGGAAGTTACCCAAATTAAAGGTAACACTTTCTCTTAAATCCTTTTGTATTATTTTACTTCTCCAACCCCATAAACTCTTTTTATTACATTATTTTATAAAAAAACCAGTATCCTAAATATAATAGTATGTTTTTATGAGAATTATTCGAACTACACTTACACACACCACCATCTAATGGGTGAAGAACATACTGTTTCTCTGGATGACAAACTAACACCTCATGAAATGATGATTGTTAGATTATCTCCTACCGCCTCTCATGGTGTCCATTAAGATGAAACTATATTTATATATGGTATATATATATATATTATGTTTATGTTTTATTTATACTTCTTTATTTTCTATTTATATCATTATTTTATGGTTTCCATTATGGGTAAAACGTTATAATTTCATTTGTGGAAGTGCGGACAACCACCCCTCAAAATGATATGACACGTTAAAGCCTTATTTGGGATGTATAAATGATGTATTTAATGATATTATATATGATATTATACTGTAATTATTATATAACAATGTATCATTATGTTTTAATTCCATTAAAATACTAAATAGAAATGAATGTCGCATTCATGTGTACGTTCAGCTTACCGCCTCCATGAACAGTACATTTCATTTCTTATCTCCAAATTTTATGTACTATTATAAATACATATATAAACTTGATATATAATATATATATATGATAACTAATTCATGTATATCATTCTAGGGATAATGGAATTTTGACCACATGGAAAAATTGTAATTATAACAAGTTCATTTTTGACTCAAGTTCCGAACATCGATAAAATATCAAATATGAACTCAAATAAATAACTAATTGTCATAGCAATGTAATAAGTGATATAAACGGAATAATAAACTTGAAAAATTTTCTTAATCAATTAGAAATTAACTTATTTTTTTTATTCAGGAAGAACAAGGAATATACAAGACAAGTCGGACTTGAGGTATGGGGTTTCTTATCTCACCTTTAATTATGTGATATTTCCACTATTCGCCACTTATTTATTGTATGTGGTGTATTCTGTAATGACATTTGAAATATATTATCATGAATCTCTTTATATTAATGGTATTATATGATTCATTTGGTGGTATTAACTTTTTTCATACGACTCGATTGATTACAACATGCTAAGTTGTTTTCATGTCACTTCATATTCCCGTGAGATTCATGTTATATTGCCACTATTTCCTTTAGTGTGGTGTATTTAATTCCCATGATGGAATCAATTGTGTAATATAATTTAGTTTATGGGTATTTAAATCTTCATTGTATGATACTTCCTTCATGGGGTGTATGATTCGTAAGTTACCAAATCAATAAGGGAATTTCAAATTTCAATTTCTACTCACTGGGTTTTATGCATGATTCATTGATTATTTTACACCATGATTATGTATGGAAGCACTATTTATTATTTGAATTTGAATTTCCACATCCCTTTATATGGATATACTTTAGATAAACATAATCACTCCATTTAAAATTCTCCATTCATTGATATGAACTTGATAAGAGTAATTTTAACTCAATCTCCATTCATTGAGTTAAACATCCAATTCATTGGTATTTTTTTAAAAAAAATATGTGTGAATGTCCTATGATTTATTTACACTTAATATATAATCATATTTAGTGTATTTATATTTTTCACACATAATTATTTCATTTTTTTATCCTTTACCTAAGGATATGGTCTTTATAATTGATTTCATCTCAACATACATTCCATTGAGTTTTGTTGTTGTTGTGAGCCAACTCACTTTTTTTGGTTTATATACTATACATTGACATAGTATATCATGAGTCCATTTTTTCTCATGATATTATAAATTTTTTATTGCCTCAATTATTTGTATTCCAACGCCTCTCATTGGGTTACGAACTCTATCTAAAATACCATTTTAAGTGTTTTAAAAATTTATTCTTCTAAATATTTCTCATTAATGTCCATGATTTAAAAATAGTATTAAGGTTTTATTTATATGGAAATTCATGTTTTAAAATAAAAATTTATTTTAGAAGTTTCAAATTGGTATGGGACACATTGATTCAAAAATCTATTTTAAACTGCTTCTTAACAAATAGTGAGTCTTTTAAATGTTTTTATAAAAAGGGATATTTCCCTCAAGGTTTTTAATGATTATTTTCAACTATGTAAACATACTTTATGGGATATTATTCTTGATCGCGGTTGATTTATTATGATACAAGTTTTCCATACTGTATTAAAGGTTTTGTGATATGTTTGGCTGTTGATGTGTTATTTTTATACCATTCATGGTTTATGGATAAAGTATTAACATTTCGTATGCCAGTTTTAATACGAATGTTTGTGTTAGGTTTAAACCATTTCATATGAGGAATGAATTGGATTTAGTAAGCGATGGTTGGATCCCACTATATCTCCTAGATGCATCGGTAGGTCTCATGAGACAAACTAGTGTCTTAGCACAAGGCCTTGAAAAAATATTATTTGTAGTCTTGGAACAAGGCCTTGACTATGTGGTTATGATGTCTGACATTATGCATTCCATCATTATGAGATTAGATATTAATATTTCATGTTGTTATTAGACTAGTAGAATACCCATTACTATGTTTTATTATGGAATTATTTACTAAACTCATATTCATTCCATAAAGTGTTCATGTTCGTTATTTTTAAAGTCATGTGTTTTCAATTATTCACCATGCCTAATGTTTATGTTATCTTCTGCTATATTTATTACTCTTACTGAGCTTTTGAGCTAACCCCTTTGTCATGTTTTATTTTCCCAGAATATGAAGAAGTTATTTATGAGTGACTTGCAGGAATAATCTTCGAAGCATGGATGTTTTTAATTTAATAAATTACAGTTGTTTTTCTTTTCAAGTTGTAATGTTGAACTTATGTATGTATCTTGTTTCCAAGATAACTAAACTAATCGGTCCATCGGGACATGATTACTTGTAATCATGCCAATATATGAAAATAATGAACTGGCTCCTGGATTCTAGGTTGGGGCATTACATTTCCCCCAACATGATTTGTTATCATCCAATGGGGTTACTCATTTTTTTCAATGTCAGTTGGACTATATATTGTGAAGGGTGGGTAATGTTGTTTCGTTTTCTAAGGTAATCTCATTCCAGTTATCAGAGATGTTTCTTGATGTTATTGACCCTATTTCTCATAGTCATCTACCTAGAGTGGTGTGTGCATACCTTGAAGAATTTATTGATTTCATGTCTTTCTTACTAACCTAGAGAGAGGTCAATTTTACTATTGAACAAATCTATATCAGGATGCCAATTTCAATGCCAACATACCATATCATGCCTACAGAGTTGGTTGAATAAAAGTTCTAGCTTATGGATCTTGAGCCTATGGGATTTATTCATCCTAGTGTGTCATCATGGGATTCACCATTTCTATTTTTATAAATAGGAAGATGGGATTATTATATTTTTTATTTACTATTAGATGTTAAATCAGGTGAATTTTAAAAAATATGTAACTTACCTTGGATTGATGTGCTCAATGATCATATTAGAGGGGCTTGTTGGTTTTCAAATATTGACTTATGGTTTTGGTAGAAATATTTGAGAATATATGTGTATGATATGCATATGAGAACAAGAAGGATTCAGTATGGGAATTTTTATCTTCATGAAATATTATTCATACTAACTAACACTATTGTGGAGTTTATAGCATTGATATAATGGATATATCATTAGTTCTTGGACTATTTGGGGGTGGTTTACCTGGATGATATTTTGGTTTACTCAATGTCATAGGAGGAGCACATAGGAAATTTAAATATAATTCTTATAAGATAGAGTTGACATCATCTGTATGGTAATATTTTCAAATTTGGTTTTGGATTCAATAAGTGTTTTTTATAGGGAATGTTATATCTGAGAGGGGTATCTCTATGGATCTTGAAAAGGTACAGAGAGTTATGTCTTGGTAGTTTACTAGGAATGTGTTTGAGATCTAAAAATTCATAGGGTTCAAAAGTTATTATAGGCTATTCATTTTGGACTTCTCGAATATTTTATATCTCATGATAATGTTAACCTATATGTTTGCCACGTTTGATGGAAATAACAAGAGACATATATCTTTTGAGGAACTGAATATGAGACTAACTCAACTCCATTTTTTTCTTCTATAACCAAGTTTATGATATGATATTTTCTACAATTACTTTGGCCCATGTTTGGTGTGTATCTAGATGTGGGGGAGATGGGTGGTATCCTATGTCTCTAGAAAGATACACACACATTAGAAGAACTAACCTACCCACCATCTTGAGTTGGAGGAAATTATGCATGCAATCAAAATTTGGTGCACTACCTCTTTAAATAATAGTTTATGGTGTATTATGATTATATAATCTTGAGGTTTATCTTCACACAAAGAAATTTTAACTTGTGATAGAGATTCCATTTAGAGTATCTTCATATTATTGTTATTTATATATTTTATACTCTTGAAAAGGGGAATGTGATCACTAATTCACTGAATGGGAAATTACTAATACAAGTAGTGAAGGAATCAGGGGAAGAGTGGTCTTTGATATGTTTTATTTTGAAGATATGAACCATGTTATGGAAGAATATGTTGGGTATGATTGTCATGATTCGATGAGGGATGGATCATCATTTTATTAAAGGGTCTATACTCAGTAGATGTCTGGTCGTGAGTTCCATTGATTTAGTAAAATCACTTGTTGTGGGGAGACCTCAGGTGAGTGGTCTTCGTCTCCCAGTGGTTCTTTGTGTCTTAGAAAAAGATTTGTTGTTCCTTTTTATATGAGTCAAAAGTTGATGGATAGTGGACACCATTCTTCACAAATTTTTACACCGAGTTACAACCATGATTTATCCTGATTTGAGACATTGGTATCAGTGTTCTGGAATGAAATGGTCAATTTTGGGTTTGGTATCATGGTCTCTTACTTTTCATATAAGTAAGATAGAAAACTATAGGTATGATAGTTTTTTTACAACACTTACCCATTCCAAATAGGAAATGGGGTGATATTTTATTGGATTTCATCATTGTTTTATCATGGACACCTAGTAGGAAGGATAAAATTTGGTTGATCAATGACCGAGTCAAAATAATGGGTGAACTTCTAACCTATGAATTAGATCAGGTAGAAGGAATAGATTTATTGATTTTATGTTCAAGATATTGCGAGACATCAAGGTATTCCACTTGTGGTTATTTCAAAAACATTCCCAAGGTTAATTTATGGTTTTGGAAAGGTTTCTAGGAGTTTATGGGTTCCCTATTGAAATTTAGAACAACATATCATCTATATATAAATGGAGAGAAAGTGAGAGTTATCCCCATACATGAGGATATACTCTAGGATTGTGAGATTGATTTCATTGGTTTTTGGGAAAATAATTTTCCTTTAGAAAAGTTTTCCTGTAACAATATTTATCAAACCTTGATCAAAATGTATTCATTTTGGTATTTTTATAGGTGGACATGTACATGTCCCTGATGCTGGGTATAGTTAGAAGAGTGGCCCTTGGTTGGATTAAGTCATGTTCTAGAAATAATGTAAAGGATATAGTTTATCTGGAACATATTGATCATTGAAAAGTTTCATTAGATATCATATAGGTAACATCATCACTACCTAATATAGTATATGGTTGTTAATTAGGTCTTTCATTTAGTCTCTCCTAATTTGGGAAATCTTCCACTGGATAAGTAGGGTAATTTGGAATAGAGGTTTGTGTGTCCCTTTGAAATCATTGTATAAAAACAAAAGGTTGATTATCAGTTGTAATTACACTTTTTTACTTATATCCATGGAATTTTTCATGTTTCCCAACTGAGAAGGTGTCGATCGAATCATTCCCACGTGATTGAATGGAAGGATTTCAATATTGAGCCTAGTATCACTATTTTTGAGCAACCATTTGATATTATGGATCACTAAGAGAACATGTCGGACAGTAAGACAATTTAGTTAGACTATGTACTATGGCAGTGTTGACATTATCAAATGAAGACATGAGAATGATTATCATTGATTACGTAGTAGTGGCATTAACTATTTTTATGTTTATGATCCTCATAAAATTCTATTGACATAAATTTATTACGGTGCAGATATTGCAACACCATGTCACCTTCCCTGAAGTATGAATTTTATTTGGTTTACGGTTTCCATTTTTATTTTGGTTCATCTTGGGATTCTCAAGAATAAAGAAACTTTTATATGATAAATGAACTAAATTTTTTTTGATTTATGTTTTTAAATTAATAGAGTCTGGTTATAAGTTTATAGATCATTTTATAAGGTTCTCCTTAGGACCCGCAGTACTTAAGACTCATTTTAGATGTTTTCTACAAAAAATATTGGTTGATTATTATCTTCTAGACATAGTCATTTTGTGAAAGGGTTACATGATTCGAACATGTTGTAGGAAGAATATGTGAATTTCATGTTTCGAATGAAAATTTTGTAGGCCATAAAAGCTTTATGATTTAGGAAAATATCATCCATGAATTAATTTAATCTAAGGAGACGCCTTTTTGTGCATATCTATAATACATTGTATTTCACACTATTGAAGAGTTTCATGACATGAATTCCTAAAATAAAGTAGTTCTAAATGTATTATATTCCTGATTATTTTATCATTTGGGTCATATTATTCCATCTAACACCCTATGATAATATTGAGTGATTTTTTGTGATCATCCACCATCTTGATTTCATTATTTAGTGTTTGATTCTTGTGGTCGATGCACCACATATCCCTGTTAAGCATTCATTGTTTTTCTTCACATCTATTGATCATGGAAGTGAATTTGTCCATGTTTGTGTTTCATATTCTCCATTTATTTAAGTTTCATGTTCTTCCTTATCTTTCAAAGGTCAATCCATAGTTTTTCATTCCCATTTTCGTGGGAATTTTAGTTTCCATCATTCTTGAGGTAGGTGGATCTATGAAAGTGTTTCAAATTTCTGAATTTGTATATTTTATTCTTTATTACTTTGGGTTGTTCATTGTAATGTGTTTTCTTTAGTGAAAAGGGGTTCTAATTAAACGTGGGAATGGTTTTGAAATTGGTTTCAAACAAACATGTCACAATGGGAACCTTGGGTGCATCAAGAATTAGACAAAGGTAACCCTAGTGTTTGTGAAACAACTAGGGGTTACGTTTTTGATATTGGATGACTGTTTCTGAAATTGATAATGATTGGAATCAACTTATTCCTAATTTAGGATTATTTTATGTCTAGAACAAATTCCCATGGGATATATCCCAAATGGTGTTCATTTTCTTTCATACCTGGTTCATCACATGATGGGTTATTTCAGGGATAATTGATCCCAGGATTAATTTACCAATTTTTATTTCAAACCTGATATATTTATGGATTCAATGAATATGGTATGAATTTATGTAAAAAAAGTAAATGTTAGAAATGGTTTTATTTATGAAAAATATTTTAAAAAATGATATTGTTTTGAAAAAAGAAGTTATAAATTCTTGATATTACAACATGTATTTATTATTTGGTGTAATAATAATGAGATATGTTCTCTCATACTAATTTTTCTATTGGATAGCTATATACCACGTTTATTAGGACTCGATGAATGATGAGGGAATAATGAAGCATTCTAGGTTATTTTTCATATGTTTTCATTGTAGTAGGGTAGTTTGGAGGTGATGGGAATTCACATGGATACTTTTTGGTCTTTTGTATTCGTACTTTTCTAGTTAATCCTATTTATATTGGGTAGTATGGGTCTTTATATATCCCTTTATTCCATAATGTACCCTGTTTTATGTCTCATTTTGGTTATATTCAAGACTTGTTTTGATTTTCTTTTTTATACCTCACTATGTAATGACTGTATTGGATGTATGGTTTAGCTAACCCAGTTTGCTTCATTACATTGGAACATACCACACTTATAAAGAGGATTAATTCATGTTCAAAATGAAACCATGGATGAGATCTACATCTTGTATTCATGTGAAGAGTTCAAGTAACATGGTGATGATGAATATAAACAATGCTTCAAAAGATATTTTTGAGTATCTAAAAAATGATAGAGGATTCTAACCTTTAATAAGTGGGGGATCATGTTACAATAAGGAGATCATCACGAAGGGAAAGGAAACATGATTTTGGAATCTTCTAAAAATATGACACATGTTTGAAAGCATGAATGTTGAGACCTTTGGAGATATAGAACATTCTTGAAATGACATTATTTATAGGGTCTTCATGATATCCTTGAAGCATATTGAAAATTATATGTGAGGTGGTGTTACTCGCATATAAAAGGTGTCACAAACCTGCCCGGGATCCACCCAGAACTGGTCACCCGAGCCGGTCCGTGGCAGGTCCCGAGGGGCGCTCCTGATCCCCCCGGGATGGCAACTAGTGTCGGGCATAAAAATTTAATTGTTGGGAAGGATGTGGCCCATAAAGATAAAATAAACACAAGAAACTAACCAAATACTGACAATAAAAAAAGACTAGCAGTGGAAAAGAAAACTAAATAGCTAAACATACCTCCATGTGACCTTTCTGGTCTCCTCCCAACCAAAGGCCGACCTTGCTCCAATAATGAGCAACTCATCCAAGAAAACTTGTGCAAAGGGAACCTGCAACTGAAATGATGAAAGAGGTGTGAGCATTAAAAATGCTCAGTAGGGATGCCAAAGTAAACCACAGAATCCAACCAAGACAACTTTTCAGAAACAATCCCAAAAATTCTAGTTTGCACATACAAAGATAAAAAATAGGGTTTTTTTATTTTAAAGGAAAAAGGTTCCCGATTTACAATTTCAAAAACCAACACATGCCAAAACCAGTTTTCCCCAAAAACAATGCATTTCTTGAAAACTAATTTTCAAATCCATTTTTATCACATTTGTGCAAAAGAAAAAGAGGTAATAAGTAAATTCTGGAAACCAAGTGCATGTAAATGTAACTAAGCAGATATAAGCAATAACCATGGGTGATCCTAAACATCCCTAGAAAACCCCCGGAGGTACTCGGTTTCGGACTACCTGCCGGCATGGTACTCCATAGTCAATGACCAACTGGCCGCCCAAACAGCCAACCAGTGGCACGCCCCACAAGGCCTACCTACCTAGGGGGGACTAACTCATCTAATCGGGATTAGCTAGCAACCATCACTCGATTATCTAAAAAAATCCCCGGAATCCACGGTGGTTTTAATAACACTGTGTAAGTGGGAGGCCCTCATACGCGTGACTCATCTCACCGCACCTGCCAACCCCTTACACGGACACCACTACATGATAATCCCTGAAGGGAAGTCCCCCTGTAGAGATGCCCCACAAATATTCATATATGAAATTCTTTCACATTCAACCAGGTGCCAACCGGGCCTTCACAACATGTGTAGTTTCCAAACGTTTTGTAAACAAGTTAATTTGCCAATCGGGCACCCACATTTTCCCAAAAAGTCAGTGCAAACACATTCTTTTCAAAGAGTCAACACAAATATTACAATTGAGTTGGAAGAGCCAAACGGGACTTTAATCAAAACGACCATCTAACTCACACCAAAAGCCAACCGGGCTAGCTTCTTTCAATTCCCTTTGAAACAACACATTATTTTCTATGAAAACTAGTTTTAAGAAAACATAGATTTAATGTGTCATTTTCATTAGGAGGCACATCCATGGGAGCACCTAGTTCTCCCATGGATGTTCCAACATCCAATGGCACATTTAGTTTTTAGAAGAATCGCCTTAAAAACCATTTTTCATAAAACACTTTAGCATTGAAACCAAACTCAAATTCTTTCACAACACTTTATAAAATAAAATTCATCTTTCAAACCAGTCAACATTTCCAAAACATCTCTAAAACAAACTATTGGTTCATCATTTGTCAAAAAAACACACCAAACCAAATCTTGCATCTCCAAAACACAATCACTACAAGTTACAACCAAACACATCACAAGGCAGTCAATTTAACTTTACTAAGAGCCTAAGCATTTCATATAAACCAACATTAAAAGCCACTTTTAGAAATTTTAAAATATAAATATAACTATGTCATATGTTTTTCATAAATTCAATAGAGATTTAAATGATATAAGAGGATTAATTGAAAGCATTCAAGTGCTCAAGGTTTTAATCGAAAAGGAAAATGGTTGGAAACACCTACCTCAAGGATTTGGCCAAGCCAAAGCTTTCGAAAACACATAGCCATCTGCTAACATACACGCACTCCCACAAAAGTGCTTTTACTAGAAAAAAAAATTATCGCCACACCCTAACAAGATAGTCGAAATCCAAATTCAGTGCGGCGTGGACCAACGCACAACCAAAAAATACTAGAGACTAAAAAATATAAACAGGACCAAAAAATAAAGTGTGCACAAAGCAACGAATTAAAGGAATCACCTCAGATAGCAGCGGTGATCATGAAAACATGTCGAAGCAAGATTACGCACCAAAATAATAATCTATAAAACTAATAAAATAGAACGAATTCAAACCACAATTACAATAATAAAATAAATGAGTGAGCGATACTAAAAATCACTTTGGACGGTGGCGGTGAACCTAGAAAACATGTAGCAAGCCAAGATCACGTCTAAATAATTATCCGTACTTCAAATAAAATATCAGGGCTTCATAACACAACCACGACACTAAATAAATAGTGTAAAACAAAAAACGAGACATCAAATTTCAGTGAAAAAAATGAAGAAACACCAATGTTGGAATGATATGAAACCCATGGTTTGATGCAGAGGGTATACGAGACCGTGGCCGAGCAGAGCGGAGTTGCTGCGCAAGGGAATTTTGGTCATGCCGGAACAAGGAGGACATGCACGCAAAGGTTCTGGTCACGAAGGAACAAGGTGGATGTTTTGCGCAGGGGTTTGGGTGACCCGAAACACGCCGGAAAGGGTCGGGTTCACTGAAAACTCACCGAAAGGGGCGGGGGTTTAGGTTCGGAGGAGCACCGACGACCGGAAAACGGACGGTGGTGGTTCACCGGACCAGATTTGGACGGGAGGGGGCAGCACCGGCGCGGTTGGGTGAGGGAGAAGGGGGCGGCCGACGGCAGGCTGGCGGAGGTGGACGGCGAGGCAGAGGGTGAGCCGGCGGGGATGACGCGGCAAGGGGAGGAAGGTTCAGAGAGGTAGGGGCTCGTGCGGGGAAGGCGGAGCCGGGGCGCGGCCGGAGGGACGTCGTTGGAGGGGAGCGGGGTCCGGTGGGGACGTCGTGGCAGGGGGGAGAGGATGACGAGGAAGGGGGTGCGGCCCGCGGCCAGCCAAGGGGAAAAAGGGGGGGGGGGGCTGCATGCAAACCCTAACCCGAGCCCCCCCTTCTTTCCTTTTTCTTATAATAATAAAAACAATTATTATTATTATTATTATTATTATTATTAACATATATACATATCTATAAATATATATAAACATATATGAACCCACTTATATAAACTTAGATACACATATACATATATATATATATATTAATATATATATAACATATATAAACATATATGAACATATATATAAACATATACACACATAAGCATATAAGGTTAAAACATATTTATTTATAAACATATGTGTATATATATATACACATATAAGCACATATACACATACATATATATATATATATATACACACAACGTTAAAATATAAACACATAAAAATGTAGATACACATATATATAAACATATATAAACATACAAACATACATATACATATATCTACACACATAACATTTAAAATAGATGATCGTGTGGTATTTGCGCACCGTACGGTACCCAAGCGGACAACGCATCTACACGTACCCAAGCGGGCTGCGTGTCTTAAACACACAGTGTTTGCACACTATCCCAAAACATAAACTCAACCCAAAATTAAAATATTAAACCGGGACTCACCCACACTTATGAAAAATCACCCGATGCCAAGAGAAATAAAATAAATAAAAGGACTAAAAAACGGGTGTGACAATTCTCCCCACCACAAACACTTTCTGCCCCCAGAAAGACACTAAGACAACAGTTGGCATAACTCGAATCCGTGCCCAGGAAAAATGAGAAGAAACTGAGAGGCTCGGGGTGACGATTACCAACACAAGTCACACCCGACCAACTCGAGTACAAACATTGTCCGAGGTTGAGGGGAGAACACTGGAGGGTTCTCCCCACCACAGAAATTTACTAACATGGAGACCTTGAAACTCGAACACACCAACCCAGATGGGGGGGGGGCAACATGGGAACTCCTAAACTGAACCCATTTAATTTCTCCGCATAGACCGAACAAAACTCAGAGACTTAAATAGAATGCTTGCTGCCAAACGACCCAACAACCCGAGTATAAAGAATTTACTCAACCCCTCACACACCGACCGAATAAAAATATCCTCACTGTAATCAGAGACTAGGGAATTCCTATCCCGAACTCAGAAAGGACCCCAAAACAACGCCCGTTAATTCCACGAAACCAAACATCCCCCTAACACACACAATTGAGACCCAACTCACAATTAGAATGATCTGTTTATTTGCTGGCCCAACATCCTTCAAGGAAATCTAAACGATTTGAGAACACACTGAGAACTGATAAAACTGCTAGACTGCAGTAGAACAAGTTCATCACATTACCACCACTATGATGATCTTACAACAATGACAAGAATAGAACAAGGAAACATTGGATTTTTTCCTTCATAAGGCTAGAAACATAATCCAAAGATAGGTTCTACACACCCACGGAAACTCCTGACTGTGCACGAGCTTCACCCCAAGACCTGTGGTTGGGGATCTGATGGCTGAAGAATCCCCTGCCTCACAGTCAGGCATTTGCATTCTCTAGTCTCCAACTTCTTCTTCTTCTCGATGACTCAAACAACCACAACAGTGACATGTTTTTCCAACGGATTGAAAGATAATGGCTTGGAATGCCGGAAATGGCCATACTAGTGGCACACAAGAGGATGGTAAGACAAACTGGGGATTGACACTGACGAATATAGTGTCTTGGAGACAGGTTACTTCGGCTTGCACTCCTTGCCAGATGGAGAACCTTCGCTAGATCCAATTACCATCAAACACACCCCAATATTCAATGATGGAAAGACATTTCACCTTCACTATTCCAAAACTGGACCCTCGAATAATCTTGTGACGGTACGAACCCTAACAACCCTGGGAGTTCCCAATAGCCTGAAGACCCACTCCAGTTCCACAACCACACAACTACCCCTCACAGACTTTGATTTCCTTGATAGATAGGCAACCTGCAAAAAGAACTGAAAACTGGGCATGACTCATTAGCAACCATAGAGACCTTTCTGGGTGGCATACTCATGACAACACGAGAAACATTATCGAAACTGGCATTAAGCCAAAACTCAATCAAAGCAATAACATAAGACATGGTCAATAGGTGCATAAGCCAAACATATACAAACACAAGAATAAATTACTTTTCCAAAACCATCATTTCCTTAAAATTTTAAAACTCACCTATGGCACCTTATGAACCGTCACATGTGCATTCATTCAATCTCACTCACATCATCTTCAAACAAGTGCCCTTACGCACTCTCCGTACATACCCATGCACGTGTGACCCTCCATAAAGAGTTCCAAGGTTCAAACACTTATTTCCTTATTAAATCCAAACACGTGTCATGTTGTTCCAAACCGATACACTTTCTCTTTAAAAACCCAATTCACCAATTTCAAAACAATTTTAATAGAAAAACATTTCCATTTTAAAACAACATCCATTTTTAGCACACGATCACATCGACTAAGATCAAAATGAAACACAATCAACAAAAAACCACTGGAACGAGTAATCTAGTGCATATGCCTAACTCGGCGGCATGGTGGTGAGCCATATCCAAAGTAAGATATATCACTAAGAGGACCATGTACTGGACACTTGGACTCCACATGGGTCACCACTCCATGTGAGGCCACAACCTGAACCAGTTCACCTTCATTAGTATCCCTCAAAGCATAACAATCAAAGGCAAAAGACTCAAAACCCAGACTACCCCTGGTAACTCAGGTCTCGTCACGGGCGGTGGTGATCAAGCACCCACCAATAAACTACCTCCTAAGCCCCAACAATCCTAATGTCCTTTTACAAGACATCCCAAATATCAATGGCCTCCTCTGATACCATTTTGTAACGAACCAGCCCGGGGTCCACCCTGAACCGGTCACCCAAGCCGGTCCACGGCAAGTCCTGAGGGGAGTTCCTGATCCCCCCGGGATGGAAACTAGTGTCAGGCATCAAAATTTAATTTTTGGGAATGATTTGGCCCATAAATATAAAATAAACACAAGAAATTAACCAAAGACTAACAATAAAAAAATAATAGCGGTGGAAAAGAAAACTAAATAGATAAACATTCCTCCATGTGACCTCTCAGGTCACCTCCTGACCAAAGGCCGACCTTGATCCAATAATGAGCAACTCATCCATGAAAAATTGTGCAAAGGGAACCTACAACTGAAATGATGAAATATGTGTGAGCATTAAGAATGCTCAGTAGGGATGCCAAAGTAAACCACATAATCCAACCAAGAGCACATTCCAGAAACAATCCAAAAAACACTAGTTTTTACATACAAAGATAGAAAATATGGTTTTTATATTTTAAAGGAAAAAATGATCCTGATTTATCATTTCAAAAAACAACAGATGCCACAACCTATTTTCCCAAAAAAACAATGCATTTCATGAAAACTAAATTTCAAATCCATGTTTATCACATTAGATCAAAACAAGAACAGGTAATAAGTAAATGCTGTAAACCAAGTGCAAGTAAAAGTAACCAAGCAGATATAAGAAATAACTCTAGGTGATCCTAAACATCATTAGAAAACCCCTGGATGTACTCGGTTTCAGACTACCTACCGGCATGGTACTCCCCAGTCAATAACCAACTGGCCGCCCAAACAGCCAACCAGTGGCACGCCCCACAACGCCTACCTACCAAGGGGGTACTAACCCGTCTAATCGGGGTTAGCTAGCAACCATCACTCGATTCTCTAAATGATGCCCAGGAACCCACGGTGGTTTTAATAACACTATTTAAGAGGGAGGCCCTCGCACGCGTGACTCATTTAACCGCACTTTCCGACCCCTTACACGGACACCACTACACGAAAATCCTCGAAGGGAAGTCCCCCTGTAGAGATGCCCCACAAATATGCATATATGAAATTCTTTCACATTCAACCAGGTGCCAACCATGCCTTCATAGAATGCGCAGTTTCAAAACATTTTGTAAACAAGTTATGTTTCCAATCGGGCACCCGCATTTTTTCCAAAAGTCAGTGCAAATGCATTCTTTTCAGAGTCAACACAAATATTACAAATGAGTTGGAAGATCCAAATGAGACTTTATGAAAAATAACCATCTAACTCACACCAAAATCCAACCAGGCTAGCTTCTTTCAATTCCGTTTGAAACAACACATTATTTTCATTGAAACCTAGTTTTATGAAAACATAGCTTTAATGTGTCATTTTCATTTTGAGGCACATCCATCAGAGCACCTACTGCTCCCATGGATGTGCCAACATCCAATGGCACATTTAGTTTTTAGAAAAATTGCCTTAAGAACCATTTTTCATAAAACACTTTAGCATTGAAACCAAACTCAAATTCATTCACAACACATTATAAAAACAAATTGCATCTTTCAAACCAGCCACCATTTCCAAAACTTCTATAAAACAAACTATTGGTTCATCATTTTTCAAAAAAACCCACCAAACCAAATATTACATCTCCAAAACACAATCACTATCAGTTACAACCAAACACATCACAAGGAACTCAATTTAACTTTACTAAGATCCTAAGAATTTCATATAAACCAACATTAAAAGCCACTTTCAGAAATTTTAAAATAGAAATATAACTATGTTACATGTTTTTCATAAATGCAATCGAGATGTAAATGATATAAGGGGATTAATTGAAAGCATTCAAGTGCTCAAGGTTTGAATCGAAAAGGGAAATGGTTGGAAACACTTACCTCAAGGATTTGGCCAAGCCAAAGCTTCCGAAAACACACTACCATCTGCTCACGTACACGCACTCCCAAAAAAGCGCATACACTAGAAAAACAATTATCTCCACACCCTAACAAGACAGTCGACACCCAATGTCAGTGCAGCACGGACCAACGCACAACCAAAAAATACCAAGGACTCAAAAATATAAACATGACCCAAAAATAAAGTGTGCACAAAGAAACGAATTAAAGGCATCACCTCAGATAGCGACGATGATCATGAAAACATGTAGAAGCAAGATTGGGAACAAAAATAATTATACATACAACAAATAAAATAGAACGAATTCAAAACACAATAACGATAATAAAATAAATTAGTGTGTGATACTAAAACTCACTTTGGACGGTAGCGGCGAACCTTGAAAACATGCGGCAAGCCGAGATCTCGTCCAAATAATTATCAGCACTTCAAATAAAATATCAGGGCTTCATAACACAACCACGAAACTAAATTAATAGTGTAAAACACAAAATAAGACATCAAATTTCAGTGAAAAAAATGAAGAAACACCAATGTTGGAATGAGATGCCAACCATGGTTTGACAGCGAGGGTATATGAGACCGTGCCGGAGCAGAGCGGAGGTGCTGCGCAAGGAAATTCGGGTCGCGCTGGAACAAGGTAGAGGCGCACGCAAGGGATTGGGTCACGACGGAACAAGGCGGAGGTGTTGCGTAGGGGTTCGGGTCACCGGAAACACGCCGGAAAGGGTCGGGTTCACTGGAAACGCGCCGGAAAGGGTCGGGTTCACCGGAAACGCGCCAGAGAGGGTCGGGTTCACCGGAAACGCACTGAAAGGGGGGGGGGGGGGTCGGGTTCGAAGGAGCACCGACGGCCGGCGAACGGACGACGGCGGTTCGCCGGACCAGATTCGGACGGGAGGGGGCGGCGCCGGCGCCGTCGGGTGAGGGAGAAGGGGGCGGCCGACGACAGACTAGCAGAAGCGGACAGCGAGGCGGAGGGTGAGCCGGCGGGGACAATGCGGCAGGGGGAGGAAGGTCTGGCCAGAGGGGAGCTCGCACAGGGAAAGCGAATCCGGGGTGCGGCCAGAGGGACGCCAGTGGAGGGGATCGGGGTCCGGCGGGGACGTCACGACAGGGGGGAGAGGACGACGGGGAAGGGTGTGCAGCCCGCGGCCAGCCAAGGGAAAAAGGGGGGGCTACGCGCAAACCCTAACCCGAGCCCCCCTTTTTTCTTATAATAATAATAATTATTATTATTATAAACATATATATATATATATATATATAAACATATATAAACCCACTTATATAAACTTAGATACACATATACATATATATATATATATATATTAACATATATATAACATATATAAACAGATATGAACATATATAGAAACATATACACACATAAGCATAGAACGTTAAAACATATTTATTTATAAAAATTTGAGTATATATATATACACATATAAGCACATATACACATACATATATATATATACACAACGTTAAAAAACAAACACATACAAACGTAGATACACATATATATACACATATATAAACATATAAACATACATATACATATATAAACACACATAACATTAAAACTAGATGACCGTGCTATATTTTTGCAACGTACGGTACCCAAGCGAACTACACGTCTGCACGTACCCAAGCGGGTTGCACGTCTTAAACGCACAGTGTTTTCACACTATCCCAAAACATAAACCCAACCCAAAATTAAAATTTTAAACCAGGACTCACCCGCACTTATGCAAAATCACCCGACTCCAAGAGAAATAAAATAAGTAAAAGGACTAAAAACAGGTGTGACATTAGGGGACGAAGAAAACCAATAGTTGTTACATGAAATAATATTATGGTAGATCTGAAAAAATAGATCCACCATGATCATTCAGTTCATGAAAAAATAATCCATCTCATGTATCTTCTTCTTGTGTGAAGGATAAGTAATTTGAGGGCACTCAGACTTGTGTAAATAATTCTCATAGAGCTTCATGAAGAACTATTTTCTCGATGTAATCGAGATAGTGTGAAACTCTCAGGTGTTATCTTCTAGGTTTTTATGAACTGTTTGGGACAATATGAGATAGTATTATCCACTATTTTTTGATGAATATCATATGGTCAGAAGAACAATGAAATCTTCATATATATTGTTTCATGAATGAATCTTGAGAGTAAGAGTATCGTGTATACATACCATGCGTGAGGTAGATAGAAAGCTTGAACATGTGTGATGGATAGTGTAGTGTCTCGGTGAGACTTTCATGTAGAGAAAGAAATCACTCACAGCCATTTAGGTTTGTGAAAGATTGAAAAATGGTTTCACATGGGAGATCTTTCTTGAAATATATGGGCATGTGATAACATTCTTGAATGAAGAGAATGTGAATTAAATCATCAGGGAAATTTTGATTCCCAAGAAACATCAATGATGTGTACATGAAAGTTAATTTAGATTATGAAAGTATTACTCGTTCATAATATATTGAAGAATTTGTTTTCACCACTAGAAAGTATCATAGTGAGGATAGGACTCTACAAATAGGAGTAATCATATCTTGGTAATAGTTTCACGGAGGAAACTGGTCATTTACCGGTGATCAGAATTGACATAGAAAGACCAACAGACATTCTAAAGGCTATTGAAGATAATTTAAGAGTGCATAAGAAAGTAAGATCCTATAAGATCTTAGAGGAAGATCAATGATCATCTTATTTTGTATCGATATTTAAATAATGGCGAAGTATTCTATTTGGTTTCAGGAGTAGGTTAATTGTTCCAGTTAGATTCAGGAGTAGAAGGATTCTATCACTTAATGCCACAGTTGAAATTTTTGGATGTCTTTCGATTAGTGAAAGGAGTAAATGGAGTCACTCGGTTTGATATGTATCATTGTAAACACATGTATGATAGTTAATATTCTGTAATTGAGGGAAAAAACTTGTTACGACAAGGAGTTGTCTTTTTCTAAACCTTATAAATACAATCTTCCTCTTTATTTCTATTATTACTACTTCACAAGAGTTGATATTGAGAGGTGTTATTTTTTGATCAATAACCATAACATGTTTGGGAGGTTTAATTTTAAGTAAAATTAATTTTTAAAAATAAGCCACTTATTTTCCCCTCCCCTCCCAGTGGATAGTCTAATCAGGGGCACTACTTGTGGTATTAAAGGTTTTAGTTCCCTCAAAAGATCCAAAAAACATTCTGATATATAGATAGTTTTAATTTTATCTATAGTTGTGGTGTTCCAACATTTAATGGGATTGATTATCATAGTTATAAGAATATGATGCGACCATATCACCTATCACTCATCCTAGATCTGAATGATATAGCAACAGTGGGATTTCCAGCAACTACTGATGATGCTACCATTACACAAAATGATATGAGAAATATGAAGTTAGATGGAAAGTAAAAAAGTTCCATATTAATGGATCTAATATAAAATTTCTACATAATGGTAAAGGTTATCCATATATCTAAGGAGATCAATGATAAACTTGGAAGTAGATATAAGGTAAATATAAAATTTAGGGAATATAATTTAAAAATTCAGAGGACTAAGTATAAGGTAGTTCAAATTTATGATGGAGAAAATATTAATGACTCTTTCCCCAGAGTAAATGAGATAGTTGGTAAAATTTAAGGATATGGTAAGAAGATGGAAGACACTATCACTATTAAATAAACTAATGAGGAATTTTCTATTTTTTTTTTCATTATATAATCCTATCCATATTGGAAATACGTGATTATTCTCTAGATAAACTAGACAATATTCTCATAGATTATGATATGAGAGAAATTATAAACTTTAAGAAGAAGTAAAAAAATTGAAATGGTCCTAGAATTGATGATAAAGGGAACAGTTATAAAAGAAGAGTCTCAAGAATTACAGGATTAAAATAGTGAAGAGGATAGTGGTGACTTTAATAACATTTTTCCCCAATATTAAATGGTATTTGGATGGAAAAATAGAAGGGTAGAATAATAAACTACCAAAATACTTTAACTGTGGTAGCTCTTGTCATTTTTCTAATAAGTGTCCAAATAAGGAGGTCGAAGAATCAGATTTAGAATTAGAATAATACAATTTAAGATCTTATAAACCAAAATGGGATAAAAAGAAGAAGAAAAATTATAGAGGTGTGAAAGGAAATCTTATGAGGGACTATAAGAAAGATTCATCCTGAAGTTTTCATTCAAATAATAAGGTTGGATTCTTTTCGCATGAAAATATAAGAGTGCCTTCATCATGAAGTAGTGATTATAAAGTGGAAAGAATAGAAAATGAATGGAAGAATAAAGGAAATTCAAATTCTTCTTTGAACAGATCGAATATCTCAAGAAAGAATTAAATAATCCCGAGGAATAAAATACAAAATTAACTAATGAAAATATTATGGAAGAAATTTTTATTTTTCATGAAAAAATGAGTATCAGATCAAGAAATAATTATCTTTTTCATAAGAAATCAAAATTCACAAATTAATAATTTATGAACAAGATAAGTTGATATGTTACCAAGAATAGAAGTTGAATTCCAAAGAATAAGAGATATTTGAGACACAAGATATGTGGGTCGATGTTTTATATGGTTTGAATAAAGATAGAGTGGATTTCAATAAATCAATTTAGATCAAGAGAGAATATTTACAAGTTATATGCAACGACGGAAAAAAGTGAGTCACATCATTCTATTAGAACTTTTTTTTTCTAATAGTGCATATCTGAAAATGAGAACTAAGGATATGTAATCCAATAATATTGAGTAGAAATATTACACATTAAGGAAAGGGAACAATATTCCATGAAGTCCACAACCCCTCAAGAAAATTGATTATTGGGTTGTAAGAGGATAATAACATGACAACATGAATTCATATAGAATCAAGATGAGGGAATAATATTTCAAGGCTTCTATTTCTATTTTCGTAAGCATGGTCATACAGCCTACTCTTGCTTGAAATAAATTTCTTTACCCAGAAAGAGATAAGAATTAAGGTAGAGTTTCAATTATCATCTAAGGAAAAATACTATGATAAAATAATATGTAAAAAAAATTCAACATGAATATCTACAAAAAAAATATTTTCAAGGATGTTTTTGGTAGATGCAGTTTGAAGGGTCACATGGGTGAGGTATGTATGAAAACGTTGGATGATGGATCTTCCTATGTTCTGAAAGGGAAAAGGATTCAAAATAAAACTAATGACAATTAATGTAGTTTTTTTGAGAATAATGAGAATGTAAATAAATAATACCTAGTTTTTTGGCTATATTAGTTAAAACTGACTAAGAAATTAAAGGAAGTATAGAAACTTAATAAATCAAAAGGAAAAAATGGTCCTAGAAATTGAGGTGGAGACTGATGAGATGTTATCTACAGGTGGAGATATTAAGATCTAGAAGACTAAGGTTTAAATATCTATTGAACATAAATAACAATAATGTAAGAAAGATGATAGTAGAATCAATGAGTCTATAAATGAGTATAGGATTAAAAATAACTCTTTTTATCCTTGGATTAGATGAAATGAAAGTCCTATATTGAGATGAGTCTATCAGTCTAAAGGTTATTTCTAAAAAACTAAAAGGTCACTCATTATTCCCTATTAACTTTTGTGTTTGAACTAAAAATTAAGGTAATTATGGGATATTATTGAGGCCACCACTTATGGAAAGCTTGATGAGATTGTACATCAGAGAGTATACTAACTTCCATGAAATGGAAGAAAACTGTGCATCTGTTTAGGGGGGGAAATTTTGAGAATGAATAGAATATATGTGCGATATATTCAAAATTAAAGGTCAAGGTATTGCAATCAAACATTCAACCCTTATTCTTAATTTAATTATCTTATCAATTAAGGGGGAGTGCCTTGTTGATGAAAAAATAAGACAAAGGGTAATCCATATCGTTTTCTTCAGAATTTTCTAATGTGTTTTTGGATTTATGTCAAAATTTTATCATTCTATTAATAAAAATTATTATTTACAGCCCCTTGGACAATAATTCTTACATTATAAGAATTATTTCACATACATTGTATTTTATAGATATATTAAACATCCCTAGTTTTAACACTATTATTTTATACATTAGGTAATACCATGGAGACTTAGAGTTGATTAACTAATGGTTCATCTCTAAGTGAACAATATGGAATCATTCCTCTCTTAGAAGTGATCATAGAATTTTAATACAAAGGATTTGATCATGTTTTTGTAAGAAAAAAATTAAATTAGAAATATACCCCACTTATCTTAGAATTTTTATTTTAAAACGGTGTAAAATTCATATCATACATATTACCATTGGAATACGTGAAAAATATATTGAAACAAAATAAAAATGAGGGGTTATTGGGACAGGTTTTGCATTTGTTTTCAATGAAATGTCAATATGTGTTTGGTGAGTTTGGATAAAGTGGTCATGCTTGAAAAACTATTATGAGTTCACTTGATAGAATAATATTTTATGAATTGGTAATTTTCCTTGTGAATATGATTATTTATTGAATTGGAATTAATTTTCAATGATATGTGCTAAGGAGGAAAGATTATTTATTATAAGTATGAATAATATTATTTGTAAAAATTCTCTGAAATAGATCTTTTTTCATGAGAATGAGGATGTGAATAATGTAATTTAAAAATATATTCAGTTATTTTTTTGATGAGGATTATTCAATTTTTATGTTGATGCATATTATTCCAATTATATATTTTCATGAATAAAAATTGAGGAATAAGATCTAATATAGAATGAATATGAGTTTTGTATTGGGATATATTTGTGAAAGTATTTGAATTTTATTATACAAATAGAAAATATTATAAGTAATAAATTTTAGACTTCAATAAAAAAATAAAAAACCTATAGTCTCTTGGGGGAAATCCCTCAAGAAAATTTAAGGAACTCACGGTCAACCTCATAAGAGAGCCTTTCGAAGAAAGCATGTTAGATGAAGGTTTAGATATGGGCTGGTGTATAATCCCACCATAGAGATACCATGTATAAGTTGTGGAGGAGCACATTCCATGAGGGGAGAATGGGAAAGATAGTCTCGCTGAGTACACACACATGAGTGTGTGAAGGGTGTTACAGATGTTGATCCCTGGTCATCATCTCAAACTGATGATGATACTAATTTGATTATAAATAAGAGTGGTAACATATGAGATTTATAATGTCAGACATTTGTGGGGAATGTATTGTTCCTTTATCATTAAAAATCTGGATAGAATGATGGTCATACAATTGCATTTATGTGAACTATCTGATCACCCCCATGTGTCATATTCAACCTTCACCACCCAAGGGTATTCCAAAATCAGCAGAGTTCACAACAAAAAACCCTTGGATCTAATAATCTATTTCAAACATTCAAATATTATGAAGAAGATTCATTTAGGGTCAAACATGAACCATTCATTTAAATTTTTGTCTTAGATGCATGAAAAGAGTCTAAGTAACATGGAACTAAAGAAAGAAAATCAATTTAAAGGTGGTTCTAGGAGAAACCAAAAATAATAGAGGATTCCAAACTTTTATAAATGAGATATAATGAGATAATAAGGATTTTTTTATCAAGGAAAAGATCACCTATGTTTTTTAGTATTCCAAAAAGATAACCCACATTTAAATATATGAATGTTGAAATCATATGAGATGTGAATTATTCTTGACATGTCATTATTTCTAGTATTTTATTGACCTCCATAACACAAATTTAAAAATAGAGTATGTATTTTTTCCTCACTTATAAAATGAGAATATTCAAATTGATATCTTCTTCTATTGGTCATGTTGTGAGAACAATCTAAAAATAGAACCACCATAACCCTCTGGTCAATGAAGAGAGAGGACCTCCCATTTAGATTCTGCTTATACGAAGGAGAAGGAGTCCACATTCACTTAACATGTGAAAATAACACTCGTAGTTCCCTAAGAAGAACATATTAATGATAGAAATCGAGATATCATGATACTCTCACATGTTATCTTCTTAGTTTACATGAACCATTTGAGATACCATAAGACAATATCAACCACTATTTTTTATAATAATATCATGCCCATAGAAGAAAAGTGACCTCTATATATACTTTTTTGTGGATGAATATTGAGAATAAAAGGAACATGCATAAATAACTTTCTTATTAAAGATAAAATATTACACCTATATAAAGGTTAGCATAGTTAATTTGTGAGACTTGTGCAAAGAAAAATATTTCAGACACACCCATTTAGGTTTGTGAAAATCAGACAAAGGGTTGAACATGGAAGGACATGCAACCAATATAAATTCTTGTGATAACTTGCATGAATTAAGTGAAAGTGATGTAATTCATCATGTAAATTGAGAAAACCATAAAACATGTATGATGTGTAAATAAATGTGGATTGATATTTTCCATGAATTATTATTGAATAATAGTCCGAGGAATTTTGTTTCCACACTATAACACATCTTAAGATGACTGGGACCTCAACAATAGAAGGAAGCATAGCCTGAGAATAGTTTCACTCATGAAAATGGTCTTCTATAGGTGATAAAAATTGATTTTGAAAGAAAAATAAACTTATCAAAGGAAATTAAAGATACTTTAATATTATATGAGCAAGTAAAATCATACAAGATTATAGGGAAAGATCAAATATCATCCAACATGTAACGCCCCGACCCTAGTTACCCAGAGTCGGTGCATTATTAAATTACATTGGCATGATCACAAGAAAGATCAAATCTTGAAAGACCGATTGGTTTAGTAGCCTTGGAAACACTAGATATATTCATAAAGTATTACATCATAAAGTAGAAAAATAATATAACAACATATTCTCCATATTCCACACTCATATCCCCATATACTATCCCTGCAGGTCATTCATAACTTACTTCTTCACATCCTGGGAAAAATAAAACATTGAAAGGGGTGAGCTCAAACGCTCTGTAAGGGTAAGCAATACAGCAGAAACATTTATAAATAAGCATAAACATTTAAGGAAATGTATAACTAAAAAAACAAACCCTTTTAAACATGAACTTCAACATAGTATAAAAAAATAAAATGAATTAATTCCATTTACTTATTCACATGGATATTCTACTAATCAAATAATCACATAAAATATCAATAACCACTTTCATAATGATGGAATGCATAATGCCAGACTATCATAACCACATAGCCAAGGCCTCGTGCCAAGACTACAAATAAGATTTTGCCAAGGCCTTGTGTCAAGACACTAGTTTGTCCCATGAGACCTACCGATGCATCGAGGAGCTATAGCGGGCTCCACCGGTCACATATTAAGTCCAATGCATTCCCATATGAAAAGGTTTAAACATAACATAAACATTCGTATTAAAACTAGCATACGAAATGTCAATACTTTCACCATAAACTATGAATGGTATAAAAATACACATCCACTGTCAAATATATCACCAAACATTCAATACAATATAGAAGTTTTGTATCACAATAAATCAACTTCATATAATCATAAAATCCATCAAAGGATGTTGACATAGATGAAATCAAAACTATTTGAGAGAAATATCTCCTTTTTTTCAAATCATTTAAAAGACACACATTTATAAAAGAAGTAATTAAAAGAGATTTTTGAATCAAAGTGTCCCATACCACTTTGAAACTTTTGAAAGGAATTAACATTTTAAAAACATTCATGTCCATAAAAATAAATCCTTAAAAACAATTTTGAATACATGGACATTTATTAAAAAGGTTTAGAAGGATAAATCTTCAAAACATTTAAAATTCTGATTTTGATAAAGAGTAACTTTCCAAAATTCTTCATTTTGAAATCATTTAAAAGTCACATAATTATAAAATAAAACATTTTCTTTGAAAATATTCTTATAATCTTGTAAGGTAAGCTTTGAAGATTTTATAACGGCGGTAAATAGCCGAACCCGCTGTATAAGTTAAAAAAACATTCTTACCTTAATTCTGTCGAAAATGATAAAAAGAACCTTGTTTGGAAAATGATGGAAATATTCCTTTATAAACCCATAAGGGTATAAATGAATTTAACTCATATTCTTTGTAAATAGTAAAAATGTTTTGAAATACATTTCGATGAAACATGGATGTGGATGATAAAGAAATTCCAGTAGATTATTACGTATAAACAACCTCAGATAAGGAAGAGATTGTGAAATAACCCTTACCTTGTACTTTTCCGTGGTTGGGGTAGGTTAACCTCCTTTATAATGGTGAAATAATTGTTATTAAATTATACAAGAATCATATACAATAATATGATATCATATATGATCTTTTATCATTGATTTGTTAATAATATCTTAGTATTATCGTTGTTTCGGGTGTTAACTTACTCATTTTTTTATATGTTTTGTTACTTAATCCATGTTTGTAATGGATAGGTTGTATATTATTCATATAAATAATGATATCAAGTCCTTAAAAATTATTTTTAAATCATCAAATGATAATTATACTTGAATGGATACGATGGAGAATGAATCTCATCGCGTTCGTGGAGACGGTAGTCCGTACGTACGCACGAGCGACAATATCATTCTTTTTATATTAAAATAATATATAAATGGATGGTATATCATATATACAGAATAATTAACATGTTATATTTATTATTTACATGAGCTACACATCATTATTATACCCATCCAAATAATTATATATTGAATAACAATTACACCACGACGTGGAGACGGTAAGCCGTACGTACGCACGTATGGTGACATGTTATTCAAAGGGTGGATAGAATACTGAATATGGTTATACCATATTTATAATAACATCACAGTATAAATATGATACTGGATTTATTATTTTAGAATGGTAAAAACAAAGTAAGAAGAAGTGGAAGAAGAAAGGAACTTGGAAAAGGGTGGTGAAATCATTACCTCTTCTTCGAGTTCTTCTTTTTGATTTGATCAAAAGGGCTCCATAGGTTGGCTTTTTGATCAAACTAAGGCCTCTAGGTTGTATTGAGGGAAGTTGGGAGAGTATTTGGGCAGATTTTGGGTGAACCAAAAGGCTTTGAAGGTGTGAAAAAATGAGAAGGAAGAGTGCCCTTTTATAAGAGGGGTAAGGGGCACCTTTGGAAAAGCTAGAAATATTAATTAATAATAAATTCATTTTCGGTTTCTAATGGATCCAAAGTTGATTATTAAAAGGTTAAGGTGGTTATGGGTCGCAAAAAACTCAACCAATAGAATTTAGACAGGTTTTGGTACTTATATTAACCTTATCTTTAAGTATTAACTCTAAGTTAATTAGTTTCACTTTTACAATGTCTCTTTGTATTTTTATATTATATGGCTAATAAACATACCATATACATCCAAGAGACCCCCAAGTGGTCCATTAATGATACACATATCATGATATAAGTCTCTTGGCTGCCCCTTAGATTTTTAGAAATTTAATATCAATTAATAATATAATATTTGTTTTAAAAACTCTTTTGTGTCAATTTTGACACTATTCAATAGTTGATTTTTGTGAGACTCATAAAAGAATGATTACTTCGAAATAATTTAATTAAATCAATCCTAACATGTCATATTAACTTAGAAAATTAGTTTAATTCATAAAAAGTCTCAAATTCTATTTATTTGGGTATTTATAATATCAATTATTTTAATTTTTCACTATTTATGGTAATTACTGCATCATCATTGTGTCATAAATAAATTAAATTATTTTAATCTCTAAAAATTATAAATAAAATATCAATATGTAGGAAATATTTCTATATTTCTAATGAATTTTTATAGTCGAAAATCCAACATATATAACCCTATGTAAAAATTGTTTTTCTAAAAGATATATGCTTGTGTCATTTTTGTATTCATTTTAACTTAATTAAAATAAAGTGTCCCTATCACCTACAAGTGGCTCCATGGGGTCCCAAAATCGACCCAAAGATGCTTATGGTCGAACATGTATCAAAAAATAAGGTTAGGACACGTTTTAGGGTAATTTAGTATTATTATAATATTATTTTTTAACCCTTATTTATCGGATTTACCCTTAACCATGGTAAATAAAATATTTACCGCAGTAATTATTCAAAATGCTGAAAAATAAAAGTTACCTATTTACACAATTTTAGCATCCTGATTCAAAATATGGAATCCATTTTTCATAATTCAAAACACAGAAGTGGCATAAATTAGTTTAAAATTAATTCTCGTTGTTAAAACAAAAAGCGTGTTTTTAAGAGATAATAACTATCAAAAGATTGGCACTTGTTTATTTCCAGTTTAATTGTAAAATTTTGTCCAATGACCAACATTATATTGAATGGTAAATATATATTCTAAATATACTTTAAAACCACACAAATTCATAAATTATCACTATTAACTATTTTGATTAAAAAGTTGTTTTTAATTAAAATTTAGTAATTTTCACTATTCATCAAAATATTAAAGTTATCCGAAAAGTACCAAAATTTCACCTTAGGCTAAATTTGATATTCCGAATCCAAAAATGAAGTCCATTTTGAAATATAAAATATATATAATTTTAAAAAGTAGATATTACTTTTCATAACGGCTAGTTTGATCGGTTGTGGTGTGTGTTAAAACTCGAAGTTGCGTACAACACACGCTACTGTATTATTCAAAGGAAAGCATACCGTGGAAGCTTGGGATGTTTCATTTTAAATTTTTGATGTCTCCTTTTAGTCAAAAAGTTTTAAATATTTTATTTAAAAAGGGTTCACTATTAAAAGTTGATAAAAGTGCAATACTGAAAATGAATTTGTTCTTGCATTATATCTAAGAAATTCATAATATGGATTCTAAAATTATAAGGATTATAATAAGTTTAAAATTTAGTTAATACTATTCATAACCTCTTTTTAATGACTTCTGTTTTGGGTAAGTCATGGTGCGATTGAACTCGGTATTGCATGTAGTGCAAGTTATTGAATTATTTTGAAGAAATAACACACTATGAAATCTTGGGGTGTTACATTCTCCCCTCCTTCAATAAATTGCGTCCTCGCAATTTTAAATTTTTCTTCGAAAATAAAAGGTTGAAAATAGAAAATATATTTGTGGGAAGACCCACATCGTAAATTGGGTTACTAAAATTTAGTCTTAATATGAGGAAAAGAGAAATGAAAGGGTCACCACCAAATTATGATCTCAATTAGGGGAACATCGGTGGAAATTAGAGACATATAATTGGAGGGAAAACGTAAATATTTATAGGTAGTGATTGAGGTCATCAGTCACAGACAAGTATAAAATTGAGGTCCTTAAATTCATCAATCTATGATGATTTGAAATACCATCGGTTCAACAAAACATAGGGTATTGGAATAACACATTTTTGACGTTTCAAAATATCTTAGTTGAAATCCCACATCGAAAAATGAATTAATGAGGCCTCTATTTAAAATAAAGAGTGGAAAGTATGAAGATTACCGAAAATAACACATACTAGGGTTCCATGTAGGAAAATATGGATATGGAAGAAAAATCTAACCATCAATTATCTGATGGAGAGTGGTAGAGAACATGGCTATGAAAAGGCCAACAATCCCAAAGCCATAAATTAGTGATGATTTAAGGTACCATCCAGGACAAAATTTTTGTTCTAAGTTCCTTTTCTTAATGTTGAGGAATTTATTTATGAGATTGGCTAAGATCATAAGGAGATATACTTACTTTATAATTATAGTTTTGTCCATTAATAAATTTCTACCACAAACTCATATTTCACTCTAAAAGATAATAGAACGTAAAAAAAATTCAATTTATACTATTCATACAGGGTTCCAAAATAAAAGAATTTATAATTCATCTACCAGATCTTTTAATAAAAACTACATTATTTAATCCAGGACATCTTGTGGGCCAGTGGTAGGTGATACACCCTTGTCGCCCTTCGGTTGCGGGTTTAAGTCTCACGGCCTTTCTGGTCGCGACAGGTTGCCGCCCGACCTCCGGGTTTTCCTTTTATGGCAATCCAAAATTAATCTCAAACTAGAATTTATCCAAAATACTTCTATCCAAATTCACAGTACAACATTTATAAGGAAGTTAAACATAATTTAGATCCTTTTTACCCTGTAATATCATATTAATACCTTCATCATGTATTCTTTTAAAACACTGAAACATCCGGAATTACCATAATTCTTATTGATTACATTCATGATCCCTTATTCCGTATAGAATGCTGTATATACTTCATCAATCCAAAAATGTTTTAAACCTCAACAATGATGGAGTATAAAAATCATTAATCAGCTTCAAGGTATTCAATAATATCCAATATAATTTATCCAAATCAATCATGTATTATTCTAAAATCACTACCTCGGTATCAGAACCATATTATGTTTTATCTTTCTCTCAACCATATATTTTCCAAAAATTTAACCTGCTATTGAGTCACTTTTCTTTGTTCCACATAATCTCAAGTCCTTAATGAAATAGTACTGTAGTACAATCCTTATATACTCCATAATTATTATAACAAGTACATTGTTGATACAACACTCAAATGACATAATCAACATAAGAACTCTAATCATTCCTCTTCATCTGTGGTAATATCATAACTTGATTATTATCCAATAGCATCATTTGCGGCATAGCCTGATGACTGGGACATAGGTTCGCGTAGTGTCCCAACTCCTTGCAAATGAATCATTGTACATTTGAAACCATTTTCTTACCCTTGCAGTCACGTACTTTTTTCCCTTTTCCTCCACACTTATAACAAACTCCCATTCCTTTCAGGAAAGTTCTAGGGTGTTTCTTTCCACAGTTATCACATATGGGAAAATTCTTCTTTTCCCTCTTCCCTTTATCCATCTTTCTCTCTTCCATCCTTTTATTCTCTTGCTTCCCTTCAAAACCATAGGACTCAGTAAACTCTTTACTTATCTTATCAACACATGATATTATTTCTTCATATGATGATAATACATGCGAGACTATTTCTTTTATAAATTATGGCTTAAGACCATGAAATATATGATCCTTCTTTCTCTTTGTATCATGTGCATTGCTAGAGTTCTCATTCCTTCTACTGGGCGCTATTTCTAAACAATGGAATAAATTAGATTAGTTTATGAATAAAAATACCTAATCCCAAACTTGTAAAACACATAACATAAATTAAATAGTTTATGGATATAATCCATAATCATAACAATGTTTTCTTTGAGGAAATATATACTCATAAACCGTTCATAATTATTTGTAAATAAAATGAGAGTTATCCTAAGCATATCCCCCGGGAGTGTCGTAACCAAGAGTGCAGCAAGGCCCGTTGCCGTGCACCAGTTCTTGTTCGAGTCTAGATCAAAGCGGTGTTTTCGGGTTTTACCCCTAGGTACATCTGTGCCAGAGCCGCCTCTACCTGCTCGTATCCAGACAAGGATGTATTGCTCGGAAAACTAAAAAAATCTCTACAATACCAAAATTCTTGGAAGTTCTTCTATACTAATCCTCAAAGATAATCTTAGGTCTACGTGCTCTAATCATAGTTTATCTAAATATAGCTTCCAAGGTTTGTACTAAACTTCCTCTGATACCAACTGTAACGCCCCGACCCTAGTTACCCAGAGTCGGTGCATTATTAAATTACATTGGAATGATCTCAAGAAAGATCAAATCTCGAAATACCGATTGGTTTAGTATCCTTGGAAACAGTAGATATATTCATAAAGTATTACATCATAAAGTGGGAAAATACTATAACAACATCGTCTCCATATTCCACACTCATATCCCCACATACTATCCCTGCAGGTCATTCATAACATACTTCTTCACATCCTGGGAAAAATAAAACATTGAAAGGGGTGAGCTCAAACGCTCCGTAAGGGTAAGCAATACAGCGGAAACATTTATAAATAAGCATAAATATTTAAGGCAATGTATAACTAAAAAAACAAATCCTTTTAAACTTGAACTTCAACATAGTATGGCAAAAATAAAATGAAATAATGACATTTACTTATTCACATGGATATTCTACTAATCAAATAATCACATGAAATATCAATAACCACTTACATAATGATGGAATGCATAATGCCAGACTATCATAACCACATAGCCAAGGCCTCGTACCAAGACTACAAATAAGATTTTGCCAAGGCCTTGTGCCAAGACACTAGTTTGTCTCATGAGACCTACCGATGCATCGAGGAGCTATAGTGGGCTCCACCCATCACATATTAAGTCCAATGCATTTCTATATGAAAAGGTTTAAACATAACATAAACATTCGTATTAAAACTAGAATACGAAATGTCAATACTTTCACCATAAACTATGAATGGTATAAAAATAGCACATCCACAGTCAAACATATCACAAAACCTTCAATACAATATAGAAGTTTTTTATCACAATAAATCAACTTCATATAATCATAAAATCCATCAAAGGATGTTGACATAGATGAAATCAAAACTATTTGAGAGAAATATGTCCTTTTTTTTTGAAATCATTTAAAAGTCACAAATTTATAAAGGAAGTAATTAAAAGAGATTTTTGAATCAAAGTGTCCCATACCACTTTGAAACTTTTGAAAGGAATTAACATTTTAAAAACATTCATGTCCATATAAATAAATCCTTAAAACCATTTTGAAGACATGGACATTTATTAAAAAGATTTATAAGGATAAATCTTCAAAAAATTTAAAATTATGATATTGATAAAGAGTACCTTTCCGAAATTCTTCATTTTAAAATAATTTAAAAGTCACATAATTATAAAATAAAACATTTTCTTTGAAAATATTCTTATAATCTTGTAAGGGATGCTTTTAAGATTTTATAACGGTGGTAAACACCCGTACCCACTGTATAAGTTAAAAAAGACATTCTTACCTTAATTCTGTCGAAAAGGTTAAAAAGCACCTTGTTTGGAAAACGATGGAAAGATTACTTTATAAACCCATAAGGTTATAAATGACTTTAACTCATATTATTTGTAAATAGTAAAAATGTTTTTGAAATACATTTCGAAAAAACATGTATGTGGATGATAAGGAAATTCCAGTAGATTATTAAATATAAACAACCTCGGATAATGAAGAGATTGTGAAATAACCCTTACCTTGTACTTTTCCTTGGTTGGGGTAGGTTAACCTCCTGTATAATGGAGAAATAATTGTTATTAAATTATGCAAGAATCATATAAATTAATATGATATCATAAATGATCTTTTAACATTTATTTGTTAATAATATCTTAGTATTATCGTTGTTTTAGGTGTTAACTTACTCGTTTTTTTATATGTTTTGTTACGTAATCCATGTTTGTAATGGATAGGTTGTATATTATTCATATACAGAATGATATCAAGTACATAAACATTATTTTTAAATCATCTAATGATAATTATACATGATTGGATATGATGGAGAATGAATCTCATCGCGTTCGTGGAGACAGTAGTCCGTACGTACGCACGAGCGACAATATCATTCTTTTGATATTAAAATAATATATAAATGTATGGTATATAATATATACAGAATCATTAACATGTTATATTTATTATTTACATGAGTTACACATCATTATTATACCCATCCAAATAATAGTATATTGAATAACAATTACACCACGACGTGGAGACGGTAAGCCGTACGTACGCACGTATGGTGACATGTTATTCAAAGGGTGGATAAAATACTGAATATGGTTGTACCATATTTATAATAACATCACAGTATATATATGATACTGGAGTTATTATTTTAGAATGGTAAAAACAAAGTAATAAGAAGTGGAAGAAGAAAGGAACTTGGAAAAGGGTGGTGAAATCATTACCTCTTCTATGAGTTCTTCCTTTTGATTTCATCAAAAGTGCTCCTTAGGTTGGCTTTCTTGATCAAACTAAGGCATCTAAGTTGTAGTGAGGGAAGTTGGGAGAGTATTTGGTCAGATTTTGGCTGAACCAAAAGGCTTTGAAGGTGTGAAGAAATGAGAAGGAAGAGTGCCCTTTTATAAGAGGGGTAAGGGGCGCCTTTGGAAAAGCTAGAAATATTAATTTATAATAAATTCATTTTCTGTTTCTAACGGCTCAAAAGTTGATTATGAAAAGGTTAAGGTGGGGAGGGGTCGAAAAAACTCAACCAATAGAATTTATATAGGTTTGGGTACTTATATTATCCTTATCTTTAAGTATTAACTCTAAGTTAATTAGATTCACTTTTACAATGTCTCTTTGTATTTTTATATTATATGGTTAATAAACATACCATATACTTCCAAGAGACCCCCAAGTGGTCCATTAATGATACACATATCCTGATATAAGTCTCTTGGCCGAACCTTATATTTTTAAGAATTTAATATCAATTAATAATATAATATATGTTTTAAAAACTCTTTTGTGTCAATTTTGATACTATTCAATAGTTGATTTATGTGAGACTCATAACAGAATGATTACTTCGAAAGAATTTAATTAAATAAATCCTAACATGTCATAGTAACTTATAAAATTAGTTTAATTCATAAAAAGTCTCAAATTATATTTATTTGGGTATTTATAATATCAATTATTTTAATTTTTCACTATTATGGTAATTACTGCATCATCATTGTGTCATAAATAAATTAAATTATTTAATTTCTAAAAATTATAAATAAAATATCATTATGTGGGAAATATTTTTATATTTCTAATGAATTTTTATAGTCTAAAATCCAACATATATAACCTTATGTAAATTTTTTTTTTCTAAAAGATATATGCTTGTGTCATTTTTGTATTCATTTTAACTTAATTAAAATAAAGTGTCCCTATCACCTACAAGTGGCTCCATGGGGTCCCAAAATCGACCCAAATATGATTATGGTCAAACATGTATCAACCAATATGGTTAGGACACGTTTTAGGGTAATTTAGTATTATTATAATATTATTTGTTAACCCTTATTTACCAGATTTACCCTTAACCATGGTAAATAAAATATTTACTGCAGTAATTATTCAAAATGCCTAAAAATAAAAGTTACCTATTTACACAATTTGAACATCCTGATTCCAAATATGGAATCCATTTTTCAGAATTCAAAACACATAAGTGGCAGAAATTAATTTAAAATTATTTCATGTTGTTAAAACAAAAAGCGTGTTTTTAAGAGATAATAACTATCAAAACATTAACCCTTGTTTATGTCCAGTTTAATTGTAAAATTATGTCCAATGACCAACATTATATTAAATGGTAAAAATATATTGTTAATATACTTTAAAACCACACAAATTCATAATTTATCATTATTAACTATTTTGATTTAAAAAGTTGTTTTTAATTAAAATTTAGTAATTTTCACTATTCATCAAAATATTAAAGTTATCCAAAAAGTACCAAAATTTAACCTTAGGCTAAATTTGATATTCCAAATCCAAAAAATGAAGTCCATTTTGAAATATAAAATATATATAATTTCAAAAAGTAGGTATTACTATTCATAACGGCTAGTTTGATCGGTTGTGGTGTGTGTTAAAACTCAAAGTTGTGTACAACACACGCTACTGTATTATTCAAAGGAAAGCGTATCGTGGAAGCTTGGGATGTTTCATTTTAAATTTTTTATGTCCCCATTTAGTCAAAATGTTTAAAATATTGTATTTAAAAAGGGTTAACTATTAAAAGTTGATAAAAGTGCAATACTGAAAATGAATTTGTTCTTGCATTATATCTATGAAACTCATAATATGGATTCTAAAATTATAAGGATTATATAAAGTGTAAAATTTAGTTAATACTATTCATAACCTCTTTTGAATGAATTTTTTTTTGGTAATTCATGGTGCGATTGAACTCGGTGTTGCATGTAGTGCAAGTTATTGAATTATTTTGAAGAAATAATACACTATGAAATCTTGGGGTGTTACACTACATTAGATCAAGACATAAAGAAGGTGAAGCCTTACATATTGGGTTGGGAGTAGGTGAAGTCATCTAGTTGGGGCCATTATAAATATTATCTCAGTTGGAGGTAGAGTAGAATTATTTCAGTTGGATCTAAAATAATTGGAATTATCTCATCAATATATAGATGAAAATGGAGTCTCTCAGTTAGATCTGAAGCATTGTAATCACTGGTTTAATAATGAAGAATATGTAACTAGGGGGGATAAACATTTATATAAAGGAGTATTTGTTTGCTGAAAAATGTAAATAATGTGTTTTTATATCTATATATTATTACTACTACACCATATGTGAGATTTAGAGATAACATTTAGCGGGTCAAGAACCTCAACACGTTTAACATGATTAATTTGAATGAAAATGAACTCATAAAAAGAAACCACAGATTCATCCCACCCCTCTTAGTGATCAATATGTACAAGGGAAATAAAATGTTTATGTATAATATAATATATTTGATTAAAAATAGTCTAAATAATTCAATATGAATCAGATTTATATTTCATTTTGGTATATGTTTAATTATATTCATAAAAACTAAATTTTCTAACAAATATTTTGAATTGCATTTTTCATAATTATATTGAATGAAATTTATACCAACTATCGGAAATATATATTGAAAATGGATTTCATATTTCAAATTAGCATTCTCAAATTTATTGTTGAATTAAATTTTATTTTTATCATTATGAATAGTAACCGTGGTTAAAATATGTCACCACAATAAAGGTTAAATCAAGTTAATTAAAGTAAAAAATAAGTGATAAGGGAAGATGATATTTTCTTAATTATTAACTGAGGATGGGATGTAAACCCTAGTCACCTTAAATTCATAATTTTATTTTTCTTGAGCCACTTTATCATTAGTAAGATACTTATAATATTAAAAAGTTTAGAAAAATTACATGTGTGCCACTCGCCTCACTTATAAAATGAATCATCTTCTCCTACATTACTCACACATTTTGAATAATTAGGTTCATACACAACCTACCCAAATAACCCCCAATGTTCATCCCCATATCCTATAGGTTCTGGTCTCTTTAAAATACAAAACCTAGATATATTAATTTATAGGTTAAAGGAGCCTTTGAAAAGAAGATGTAGAACTCTTAATCACGTGCTCTATGTTTATTTCTTCTTATAACCCCTTTAAATATTATTTAAACATGATAAAATAATAACATAATTATATTAAATATACAAAAATGATAATATATTTTTTTAAATCCTTTTTTACATATCATTTTCTATCTAACGGGAAATGAAAACATCACTTGTGGGAACATGTGGACAGCCACCTCCATGAAAAGATACATTTTTTTCAATACCTAATCATATGGATGGATAAAATTATAGAACAAATGAATATATATGATATTAATGATTTATTTATTATTATAAAAAATTTTGATATTACTTACCAATTTACCCTACCATCCATTGTAAAATTATATGGTCATTCTTGCATACATGTGGACTACCACCTCAACAAATCCTTGTGATTCGTTTTTAATTTACACCTTAAATGGATGGCCATAAGGATGAAAATAATCAATAAATATGAAATTTATAAAATATTTATGATTATTTAAAAGTAAAAAATTCTATAATTTATTTCTTTCCAACCCACTAGAAAAATGAAAATGTAGTTCATGCATATATATGGATTACTATATCCATGAAAAAATTCAAATACTTTTTTATAACCACCTTATATAGTTGTTTTAAAAGTGTATATAATGTGTAAATATGATTAATATTAAATAATTAATATTTTTGTGTTAATTTAACCGTAAAATATTTTACCATGGTCGATGTATCAATGCTATTTTGAGGTTATAAACCATACGTCAACCAAACATCCAACAATAACTTAACAATTTTCTTAACTAAATATAATAATAATAAAAATAAAATATATTGAATAATTATAATGAAATTAAAATTAAAATACTGATTGATCAATTAGAAAATGAATCTATTTTTATATCTTAGGAGGTTAGACAGATGAATAAAACAAGTTGGGAATCAAGTTGAGTGATATGATTTTAAAACATTATTTTAAATGTTTTAATCTCTCTCTATGGTATAAATGATATTTTAGATTCTTAAAGCATGTTATTAATTATTTTTCATTGGTTTTTATAGTATATTTTCAACTACAATTTAATTTCTTTACAATGTTTAAAAAATTAATCTTTTAAAAATTTTCCGAATTGGTTATTTTTAACACGTAACAAAAATGAAGAAAAATATTATATTTGTTTATATATATTGACCTCCTTTTACCACTGTCATAGAAATTATTCATTATCGGGTTTCATCTACAAGTTAACATAGTTTTACAAAGAATATTGTATTACACTAATCTGTGTATTTTTTATTATCTATGTTTTTAATGAAGAAGTGTATTTATCATTATGATTATGTGAAAATGGAAAGTGTTTTTCTAATGGGTTCAAAATATTTTTTCAAGGGTTTTATGATTAAAAATTCAAATGTATCAAAACAAACATCATGATATGGTACTTGAGTGTTATAGATGATGATGAGTGAGTCTGATATATCTCCAAAAGATTATTGACCTCGATATAACTCTCTAATGCATTGGGTGGTGATTTAGTCTTTGAAGGAGATAATCTGGGAGATAATTGGGATGGATAGTCATGTGATATTAATTAGGATTCAGAAATTATGACATGGTTTAAACATGATTTAACATGCATTATTAATGTGGAGCTCTAATTTACAAATATTATGGAAGTAAAAAAATTATTGGAATATTTAGATTTAATGAGGCTGGGAATGTTTAAAGGTGGATGATTTTTTTTGAATGGAATGTTTCATGAGTCCCTAAATTACTCAGGATTACAACATGGTTTTTAATATAGTCTTAAATATTTTTCATGGGATTTCACTTATAAAATATTTATTTTGAATTGTGTAAATGTTTTTTTTCTAAATTTTTATTGTAAAAAGGGTCAACATCATCATGAAATTTTACAAGGATAATAGTATTATTTTATTTTTATATAAATTAATGATATTTGTTCTCATCAAACGTTTTTAACTATTTTAACATAATACATAGATGAGAAGAAATATAAATAAGGTCAATATTTTTTCTATAGTGGCTCATCTTAAATGTATAAAAAATTTCATGAAAGAAATAGCATTGTTAAATTAAATATTTTTTAATGGAAAAAATGTATATTATTTTAATGTTTCCACATTTATATACAAAGTTTTAGAATAATTATCTAAAACACTAAATTGGAAAAATCTTAGAAATTTAATAAGATGAAACCAATGTAATAAATCATGTAATAATGGGTTGATTATGATATCAGTCATTATAATCTATCACGTCTTCTGGAATTCATCTTTTATACACTATTCATATTAAAAATATATTTCTATACAATTAAAGTAATTTAATACACTTATAAACAAATAAACATCTTGATAATATAATAAATAATGGAATAAACATAAAATAGAACTATCTTGATCCTTATAAAGAATGAAAAATAAGAGAGTGTGAATCACCTATGTAAAAAAGTATCACCAACTCAAAAGGGAACTATAATAACAATCAAGAATGTTTCCTTCCTGAACTCTACATATTAGGTTCATACTTCTGAAAATAGTCTTCTTTTAATGTTATTATAACTAATATAAGGAAATATTCTATAATTAATGGTCATAATTACTAGATTGAGATGGTAGAGTTATAATGATTAAGTCTAGAAGCCTCTAATTAGTCCAAGAAAAAAAGATAAAATCGAAATCTTCATTAATGAGTGTGAATTAAGGTTCTTAAATGGTGAAAAAAGATTTCATAAGATTAATTGTAAAAAATATATGTGTGTATTCACATTTATAAAGGTTATAAAAGGGTTATTCCAACGTTTTGTAAGAGTAAACATGTGGAATTTATAAAATCATTCATTATTTAGAAGAATGAGAAATTAATGTGGTGGATTTTTGTGATTTAGTGGAGGATTACGTATGAATATCATATCTATTTATACATTATATAGACCCTAATTTTTCTAACCTAACAACTAAATTATTTTAAATGTCAACAAAAAAATAGTTATGAATTCAAGGAGTGTGAGGTTAATATCTTGAGAAAATTAACATCATACATTTCTTATGCATAATAAAACAAAAATATTAATGAAATACATATTTTTTTACACCTAAAATATCTCACCTTGATCATATTACATATATTTATGTAAGGATATACATCAAAGAAATGGGTGATCCAAAATCCCAGTATGGGGAAGGATAATATAGTATATATAGGAGACATGAATTAATTGTACATAGGTGATATTGATCATCATAATCTTGTAAAAAGAATGTAATCATCACCATAATCATTAAAATGAAATTTTTAAAGGGAAAATAATATGGTGATGCAAAAAAATAAATCATAATGTCAAAGAGGTAGAATACGACACCTAGTTGGGAACGAACAACCATCATGTTCCTGCATAACATATGTACGTAAATCATATAATCATAATTATGAAAAAATATATATAAAAAACATTCATGAATAATACAGATAATATCTTGATATATATAAAAATACCTAATCCATTTCTAGGGATAAATAATTTTGATCCCACCAGTCACATTACAAAACTCACATAATTGTGCATTCTTTTTAGAATTTATATTAATCAAAGTCATGGAATAACCCATGGAAAGGAATGGGTTTCATAGTGATTTAATAAATCATACTTTCTTTAAAAAACATTAGAGTTACTAAATATGTAAGGAAAAAATATTTGGTATAAACATTATCATTCATTATGGAAGAAGAAACTGCTCAAAAAATCAAATTTATGTTTTGGAAAGAAGTAATTTTGGAAAATAATTGTACATGGATTAAAAATAAAGGTAGAAACATGTATATAATCCCCCCAAAATGGCATAATACTGAAATTATATTTAAGAAACATTTGATAAATATCCATACAGAAGATTTCATAAAATAGAGATATCCTAAAGAAAAGGAGTTGCGTTTTGAGAATCCCCAGACCATAAATCCTAGTTTATTTTGACATTTTTTCCACATCCTAAATAATAAAAATAAGTTTGTTAAAAAATTGAAATAGAAGTGATTTTTTAATTTTTATCAGTATTTATTTTTTTATAATATTTTGACTATATTTTTTAATTTCTTCAATTAAAATATCGACATTTTGATATCATGTTTTCCTTAAAATTTTAACATTTTTCTTTGATTTCACTATTTTGATCATAGTAAATTATTCATAAGAGGAATTAATTCAAAAATCATAAGATAAATATATTTATAAATTTATATAACATAAATATTTTTTTATTTTTAGACATAGGGGTCATAATAAGAGAAAAAATTTCATTTCCTCGGTGGCTGACCGATCGCTAATAGGACATTGTCAATGGAGGAGGAATGTGAAGTATTAAAATTTAAAATTTAATAAATATAATATTTCTAAAAGGTTAATATAATTTATATAATTTTAATATAATAATAAATTTTCATTATAATATTTGGATTTGAAATGGGTGGAGTAAAGAGAGAGAGAGTAGAGGATCAAAGAGAGGAATGATTGATGAGAGCGTACCATCTTCTCGGTGTCTCTTCTTCTCTACAGCTCTAAAATAATTTTATAATTTGAGTTAAATGGATGTATAAAGTCCCTAGTTATACTAATAGGATTAAGATATAGTATTTTTGAAGGAAATTTTTTTTAAATTGAGTGAGGAGGGGTTTTATAAATAGAGAGAGATGGGTTATTTATAATTGATGAGAGCGGAATTTTTTTAATTAAATATTAAATAAAATACTATATCATGGTTAAAATTTGTAATAATCTATTTTTTAGAATATAAATTATATATAAATATAATGTAAATATTTTAGGACCTTTTACCCCTTTATAAATAGGTTTCACTTTGTTTATGAAAAATGAAAGTTAAAGAAATTGTTATTTTAAGATAACACTTCTTACTTTAGAAATTGGAAAATGATTTTAAGGATTGGAAATAACATTTTTTTATCTGAATGAATATTATAATAAATTAATTATGTTATTTTAGAAATCCTATTCTAAAAATTATTAGGTCATAATAACAATAAGAGTATTGTAATTTAAGATACACCTATTACAAAAAAAAAATTATATTTTTACTATTGACCTGAAAAATGATGTATTTCATAAAATTATTGAAAAATAACACTTGGAAAATTTTAACATGTTTATTTAAAAATATAAATTCATTTTTGCAAAAATATTTTTTTAAAATGTACTTATATTATCTCTGAGTATTTGATATTTGATATTTATTTTATGGAATAATAATATTTATATTTTATTTAATTACTAATGATAAATATTATTTAAATTATATTTTATTATTTTCATAAAAAATTAATATTCTAATGGTAATGTTATTATTCCCAACGGTTAGGTTTCTATTCACGGCTATGAGGTTACAATTACCAGGTTATTATTAATATTACAATAGACATGTTTCCTAAAATAAATAACTATGAATTTCATTAATTATTCACCTCAATGCCTCTTGATGGTCTATATTTTAATTTTCTATAATTCTGATTAGTTTACAAATATTTTATTTCATTTCTATAGTGTTTTTCAATGGAGGGATGATTCTTCTCAGCCGAGGTGATCCAAATTTTCGCATTTTAGTTTATCTATTTTCACTTTTTGGTCCCATTTTTAATATTTTTCGTTTTAATAGGTTTATTAATTTACTAATGTATTGATTTTCATTAATAAATTAATATATTTTTGGGTTTTCTGTGTTCTTTATGTGTATCACACTTATATAACGTAATATAAAATAAATTTATTTACTAAAAAATATCAATAAAAATGTTTGGTTCTATACATTATTCCACTCATTAGAGAATTTTTCATGAAATTTTCAACTCATTTTCTCAACTGATAATAGATTAGGGTACTTTTGCTTCGTTGTTTCCTCTAGTTCCCATGTGACCTCTCCTTATTTACGATTCTACCACAGAACATTAATAAGGTGGGTTTTCTTGACTCATAGAACATTTAGTCTATAGTCAATGATTTTAATAAGATTCCCCTCATATGAGTGGTCATGCTCTAGTTTTTCCACCTCCGGAATCATCAAATATGAGAGATCGAGTATATACTTCATTCGGAGAGATACGTGTAACACATCCTGAAGTTGAGACATATTTTGTGGAATTGAAGGTCGATATTACACTTTTCATATGTGTTCACGGATATCAAAGGGGACTATAAACCTAGGAAAAATCATTCCTTTCTTTCTAAACCACATGAGCCTCTTCTATGGATATATTAGAAGAGATAAAAATTCAAACTTCAATCTCCAAGTCACTTTGATAGTTTTCAACATATATTTTCTTCCAACTTTGAGAGTATTTTATGTGATATTGGATTGGTTTAACCTTCCCTATCATCTTTTACATAAGATCATGTCCATGTTTTATTCATTCACCAACTACAACCCAACATGTTGGATTCCAACATCACTTCCCATACATAGTTTCATATGGAGAAATTTTAATACTTGAGTGGAATTTTTTATTGAATGAGATCTTAACTAATAAGAAATATTGATACAATCCTCCTTTATATTCTATTGGGTAGGATCTCATTATTTAATTCAATTTATGAATAGTCCATTTAGATTGGTCGTCATTTTTGGGTGATAGGACATAAATAAATTCAATTCAATACACAAATCATTTTGAATACATATAAGAAATTTTGAAGTGATCCATGGATATTGATCAATTATGATAAATTTTTTAACCCCATTTAGCCACACCACATCCTTTACATATATATTAGAATGTGGATCAAGTGAGAAATACTCCCGAATAGGGATGATGTGGGCAGTCTTGGTGAGTCGATCCATCACAGCCCATTTTTCATGCTTCCTTTAGATGCTTTAGGGATACCAATATAAAATTCCATGGTGATCTTCTCCAATTTCCATGTAGGAATATGAAATTGTTTCATCATGCCATTACACTTTTTTCTCTCTACCTTAACTTTCGGACATACCAAGCATCTTGAGATATACTCAACAGTATCCTTCGTCATGTTATCCCACTAGAAGTGTTCTTGAAAATCATAGTACATCTTGGTACTTCTAGGATAGAAAGAGAATTAGGAGTTATGTGAATTATCTAATATCTCATTTTTTGACCCAAATGATGAAGGAACACAAATCCTATCTTCAAACTGAATCACACCATACACATCAGTGTAGAACTCATTAATATTCCCTTCTGTTACAACTTTCACCCTTTTTTGATGATTTGGATCATTCCTTTGTGACTCAATGATCTCATATTATATAGATGGATGGAAAATGATTTGGGAAAAATATGTTTTATTAAATACCATTATGATTTCTAGATCCATCATTTTCATATCCGTGAGGATTTGTTCTTTTCAATCTATGTCCTGTATAGAGTACCAGGTTATTTTTAGCTAAGAGCATCAACAACCTTATTTGCCTTTTTGAGATGGTAGTGAATAGGGTAATTGTAATACATTATTAGCATTAACCATATTCTCTGACTCATGTTGAGATCCTTATATTTCAATATATAATTTATAATCTAGTGACATTTATAAATGTAACACTTCTCACCATAGAGGTAGTTTCACCAAATCATGAAGGAAAATATCACAGCTTCTACCTCCAGATCATGTATTGGGTACCTTTTTTCATGTATCTTCAGTTTTCATGAGGCTTTGGTTGCAACTCTTTCATTCTTCATGAGTAAAAAACATGATCATTTAATTCAAGTATCACTATATGTCACAAAAATTTCTTCAAATATTGGTAGTGTGAGAAAAAGTGTAGTGATTAGAATCTTTATGAACTCCTTAATTCATACCTCACAATCTTTTATCCATACATACATTACCCCATTTCATGTTAACTTAGTTAATTGTCTTTTCTGTCATAAAAAAAGTTCTCACAAAATGTAGGTAGTACCCTACTAAGCCAAGAAAACTATGGATTTTCATGACAAAAAGTTCTTTATAAATTCCCTCAATTTTATCACATTCCCTAAGAATTTGACATTCTTAATCTAGAGGTTTCACTTTCTAAATATAGAATTCATTTTCTCCTTCCATAATGTTTCCACTATAATCCTTATATTTTATTTGTATTCTTCCTTTATCTTGGATTAAATGCTAGTATCATTGAAATATAATTCCAAAAAAAATTAGGTAGTCTCTAAAGACTCTATTTATCAAATACATTAATATTTTAGGGTCGTTACAAAGTATGAAGGGAATCACTATGAACTCATATTGTCTATACATTATATTGAAATGGTTCTTATGAATATCATCCTTCTTCACCAACATTAGATGATATCTTGAATGATGATCTACCTTTTAGAGGTATTGTGCTCCTCATAGTTGTTCAAAAATGTCGTCAATTCTTGGTAGGGGATACTTATTCTTCATGGGTATCTTGTTAAAATATCGATAATCAATACACAACCACATAGATCTATCTGTTTTGTTAACAAATTGAACCGGTTCCCCCCAAGGTGAAGCATCATTGCATGTGAACCCTATGTCTATATACCGTTATAACTACTTCTTTAATAATGGTAATTATCTCTCGACTTGTGATTTCATTTGTCCTAACCATTTTGGAAAGGTATTATTCTTAATAGGGTATCAAAACCCACACTATTGAGGGATTTAGCAAAGGATAATCATGATCAACGTTTCATTTTTATAGGAGCATTGGATAGTTTGACATACAGAAAGTTACTTACTTTTCCTAATAGTTTGTGTGTCCTCTATATATAGAGAGCCAATACATGCATAGTATAGCATCAAATTACAAAAAATAAGGGATTGTGATATTATCTAGAAGAACCTCTCCACTAGATGATAATAGGAGAAGACTCTAACACTTGGGTTGGAATGATTTCACCACAAGGTGTTTTTATCGATGTCAATAGTTCAAAGAACCAGGTCTTCAATTCAACAGTTTTAGAAAGAATTTAGGGTATGAAGGAATTTATAGAACCAAAATCAAATAATGATTCTTAATTCTTATTGAATGGGAAGTCTACCTTCTGTGGCATAATTTTCATTCTCCACTTTACTAGTAGTGATGGCATAATATTTACCTTTGTCATTCTATTTTGTGCTTTCAAATGCAGATTACCCTCAATGACTTAAGGTTTAGTGCACCAGCTTTCATAGTTCCCTTTCTCCCTAGAGTTTAGGAATTAAACCTTGAGTGTTGAATAAAGAGTTCCCTTCCTTTAATATATTATTTTTTCTATATTCCTCATGTATCTTCAACATTCATGACCATGGTGACCTTTTCTCCCACACATAATGAATTTCCCCATCCTTTTGAGAAAATTATCATGATGCTTCTTCCAATGTTTTTGACACATGGATGGTTGGATCCTCTTTCCTCCTTTTTCATTTGACCAACTTTCATGAAACTAACACTTCTCTTCTTATTTCCATTACCATGGTACCATTCCCCATTCTACATCAGTACTTTGACTTCACATCGATCTACTTCTTCACAACTCCAAAAGTCTTAGATAGAAACTTCTTTTTTAAGGTGTGGTTTCAATACACTAAATAATCTATCTATTTTTCAATAATGTAGATAACAAATTCCATAGTGCATCTTTAAGGTCTAGTAAATTTTTCCCATATGTTGAGATAGATTCAAATTAATTTTTCTTTAGAGCTAATAATTACCCCTCCAACTTTTTTAAAGAATTTAACTGAAATAGTTTTTAAGAAATATTTTACTAATTTATTCCCCCTCTATATCTTTAATTTCATCCTTTATAATAGTACCCTTTATTAGTTCCCTCTATTGATCAGATTCTCCATCACTACGGGGAAAAGGACATTTTGCGACGGGTTTTTTGCGACGGGATTTCGTGTCCCGTCGCAAAAGGTTTGGCGGGGGTAGAGCGCCAAACCGCGCGAAGGTTATTTTCGACGACAGGATCCCCCAGTCACAAATAGTGAAGTATTTGCGACTTGGCCCGTCACAAATACCCTGCGGCACTAAAAAGATTTTTGCGACGGGATGTCCTCCTATCGCAAAAGGTGTGTCAGTAGTGACTATTTGCGATGGGTCCCGTCGCAAATTACTTTTTAACCGCCGACATTAATTAATGTGTGCGTAGGTATTTGTGATGGGTCCCATCGCAAAAGATACTATTTGCGACGGGTAACCCGTTGAAAATAGTCCCATCGATAATAGTCTAACCTATATAGACCCCCATTCGTTTTTCTTCTCATTCCACTCAATTCCAAGATCTTGTTTCTATCTGAACTGTGATTTCAGAGAGAAAATTTTCCGAAGTTAATTTTTTTGGACACGAAGAAGTTGTGAAGCCATTTACATCAATAGCAAATCAAGTTTAAAGGTATTTATGTTTTATTTAATTTATTATTTATTTCAATTTTTTATGTTAATTTTTATTATTGTTGATTAGTTGTAATTAGATTGAATTTAAATTGTTTTGTCATGACAATTTATTTGTATTAATAAATTGAAATTTTTATTATTAATTATTAATAATTAGTAGTAATTAGTAATTATTAACAATAATTTGTAATGTATATAATTATTTTGTAGTAATTAATAATAATTGGTAATAAATAATAATAAATAGTAATAAATAGTAATAATTATTAAAAATTAAACAGTAATAAATATTAATAAATAGTAATAAATATTAAGAAATATTAATAAATAGTAATAAATAGTAATAATGAGTAATAATGAGTAATAAATAGTAATAAATAGTAATAAATAGTAATAAATAGTAATAAATAGTAATAATGAGTAATAATTAGTAATAAATTGTAATAATTAGTAATAAATTGTAACAATTAGTAATAAATTGTAATAATTAGTAATAAATTGTAATAATTAGTAATAAATTGTAATAATTAGTAATAAATTGTAATAAATTAGCAATAAATTGTATAAAATTATAGTAAATTGTAATAATTAGTAATAAATTTTAATAATTAGTAATAAATTGTAATAAATTGTAATAATTAGTAATAAATAGTAATAATTAGAAATAAATTGTAATAATTAGTAATAAATTATAATAATTAGTAATAAATTGTAATAATTAGTAATAAATTGTAACAATTAGTAATAAATTGTAACGATTAGTAATAAATTATAATAATTAGTAATAAATTGTAATAATTAGTAATAAATTGTAATAATTAGTAATAAATTGAAATAATTAGTAATAAACTGTAATAATTAGTAATAAATTGTAATAATTAGTAATAAATTGTAATAATTAGTAATAAATTGTAATAAATTGTAATAAATTGTAATAAATTGTAATAAATTGTAATAAATTGAAATAATTTGTAATAAATTGTAATAATTAGTAATAAATTGTAATAATTAGTAATAAATTGTAATAATTAGTAATAAATTGTAATAATTAGTCATAAATTGTAATAATTAGTAATAAATTGTAATAATTAGTAATAAATTGTAATAATTAGTAATAAATTATAATAATTAGTAATAAATTGTAATAATTAGTAATAAATTGTAATAATTAGTAATAATTAGTAATAATTAGTAATTATTAGTAATAATTAGTAATTATTAGTAATAAATTGTAATAATTAGTAATAAATTGTAATAATTAGTAATAAATTGTAATAATTATTAATAAATCATAATAATTAGTAATAAATCGTAATAAGTAGTAATAAATTGTAATAATTAGTAATAAATTGTAATAATTAGTATTAAATTGCAATAATTAGTAATAAATTGTAATACTTAGTAATAAATCGTAATAATTAGTATTAAATTGTAATAATTGGAAATAAATTGTAATAATTAGTAATAAATAGTAATAATTAGTAATAAATTGAAATAATTAGTAATAAATAGTATTAATTAGTAATAAATTGTAATAATTATTATATAATTGTAATAATTACAAATAAATTGTAATAATTAGTAATAAATTGTAATAATTAGTAATAAATTGTAATAATTAGTAATAAATTGTAATAAATTGTATTAATTAGTAATAAATTGTATTAATTAGTAATAAATTGTATTAATCAGTAATAAATTCTTATAATTAGTGGTAAATTCTAATAATAGTTAATAAATTGTAATAATTAGTAATGAATTGTAATAATGAGTAATAAAGTGTAATAATTAGTAATAAAAATTAATAATATGTAATAAATTGTAATAATTAGAAATAATTAGTATTAATTAGTAATATTTATTAATAAGTACCAATAATTAGTAATAATTAGTAATAATTAGTAATAAGTACTAATATTTAGTAATAAATACTAATAATTAGTAATAATTAGTAATAATTAGTAATAATTACTAATAATTATTAATAATTAGTAATAATTAGCAATAATTATTAATAATTAGTAGTAATTAGTAATTATTAGCAATAATTAGAAATAATTAGTAATAATTAGTATTAATTAGTATTAATTAGGAATAATTAGGAATAAATTGTATTAATTTGGAATAAATAGGAATAATTTTGAATAATTTTGAATAATTTGGTTTAATTGGGAATAATTAGTAATAATTAGGAATAAATAATAATAACAAGCAATAAATAGGAATAATTAGTAATATTTAGGAATAAATACTAATAATTAGGATTAAATGCTAATAATTAGCAATAATTAGATATAATTAGCCATAAATAGCAATAATTAGCAATAATTAGCAATAATTAGCAATAAATAGAAATAAATAGCAATAAATAGATATAAATAGCACTAATTAGAAATAATTATCAATAATTAGTAATAATTAGCAATAATTAGAAATAATTAGTAATAAAGAGCAATAATTAGTAATAAATAAGAATATTTAGGAATATTTAGTAATAATTAAGAATATTTAGGAATAATTAGTAATAAATAAGAATAATTGATAATAATTAGGAATAATTGATAATAATTAGTAATAAATTGTAATAATTAGTAATAAATTGTAATAATTAGTATAAAATACTAATAATTAGTAGTAAATACTAATAATTTCTAATAATTACAGATAAATACTATTAATTAAGAATACTTAGCAATAATTCGAAATAAATAGGAATAATTAGTAATAAATAGGAATAATTAGTAATAATTAGTAATAATTAGTAATAATTAGTAATAATTAGTAATAATTAGTAATAAGTAGTAATAATTAGTAATAATTAGTAATAATTAGTAATAATTAGTAATAGTTAGTAATAATTAGTAATAGTTAGTTATAAATAGTAATAGTTATTAAAAAATAGGTATAATTAGTAATAAATAGGAATAATTAGTTAGGAACAGTTAATAATTTTTTTTAATAATGTTTAATAATTTTTAATAAATTTTAAGAACTTGGAAAAATTTCTAGTGGATTGAAGACACTCCTTTTGCTCGATGACTTTTCTCCTTTCAACTCTCACCAACTCAAAACATTATGAAAAATGTGCGGCTACATAGGCATATTCAATCTCGTATGCACGAGATTGGATATGCATTCATAGTATCACATTTTTTATAATGCTTTCAGGTGGTGATAGTTGGAAGAAGACGATTCATCGACGAAAAGGGGGCTCTTTTGTCCGACGATGCATTTACTTGCATGTTTCTCACACTGAAATCACAATGGAGAATCCGGTCGGAGGTACGCATATTCATTCTCATGCATACGAGAATGAATATGCGTACCTCCGACCGGATTCTTCATTGTGATTTGAGTGTGAGAAAGATGCATGTAAATGGGTCGTCGGACAAAAGAGTAGTCGTCACTCCACTAGAAATTGTGTCGCCCTTAATTAATAGTAATTATTAAAAAGTAGTAGTAATTAGTTATTTTTTTCAGATAGTGTTTTTATAATTTTAAGTTATTCAAAAACAGTGATTATAATATATTTTGTAGAAAAATATGGAAAAAGGAAGTCGACATCAGTAATTATTAGATGATCGTGCTTGGATAAATCAGCGCAGAAATCCAAATGGTTCTTGTTTAAATACTGTATATATTGAGGGTGTTGAATCAATCTAAGCATTTTCATCATCAAAACCAGAATATGTTTTAGAAGGAACAATTTAGTGTCCATGTAAAAAATGTGGTCTGAGAACGTTTGACATATTTGACAAGGTTGGGGGACATCTCTTGCGGTTTGGTTTTCAACCAGATTTTGTTTTTTGATATCAACACGGTGAACGCAGTTCCAGAGAAGATACTAATAACTTGATTCCGGATCCATCACAGTTCCATCATTTAGTAAATTATGTTGCAGGTCCATCTCTTCAACAAATTGAAACTCACGATGATATCGATTTAACTCATGAGTTGGAACCATCCGAATTTTAGGAGTTGTTGAGGTCTACTGAGGATACATAATATTCTGGTTGCAAGATAAGCAAATTAGAAGTGGTTGAAAAATTTATGGCTATTAAATTAGATAATGCAATGTCAAACAACTGTTTTGATCATATATTTTCTTTGGTTAAAACACTATTACATGAAGGAAATGTGTTGCCTGTAAATTACTATGAGAGCAAGAGGCTGGTTCATAATCTGGGCCTTTGTTATCCGAAGATTCATGCAGGTGAAAATGATTGCATCTTATATTCTGGTGAAAATGGGTCATTTGATAGTTGTCCCACATGGGGACAATCGAGTTATAAAGAAGCTCAACCCGAGATTTCTGGATCGATTCCTGTAAAATAGTTGATATATTTCCCCCTTACACCCAGGCTGCAACGTTTATTTATGTCTCATAACACATCATCAATGATGTAATGGCTTAAAACCAATATTTCAAATGGTAAAAGCTTGAATCATCCAACTGATGGTGATTCATGGAAATATTTTGATCTTCTGTATCAGTCTTTTGATTTAGAAACTCGAAACGTGCGATTGGGTCTTTCTACTGACGGTTTCTGTCCGTTCGGTTCTTATGATAGTCAGTATTCATGTGGGCCTATCTTTATAACTCCGTACAATCTAACTCCATGGATGTTGATGAAAGAGCCATGTAACTTTTTGACCTTATTAATCCCATTACATTTGAAAAAGAATATTGATGTTTATTTGAAACCATTGATTTATTAGTTAAATGCATTGTGGAGTAATGGTGTTAGTACATATGATGTTGATGTGAAACAAAATTTCACATTAAAAGCCACATTGATTTGGATGATTAGTGACTTTCCAGCATATGACATGTTATCTGGCTAGAGTACACATGGTCCAAAATCATGTCCTTACTGAATGAAATACAACAAATCTTTTATGCTTGTCAATGGAAAAAAACCTTGCTATTTTGACTATCATCGCAGATTTCTTCCAACCAATCATCGTCTTTGAAAGAACAAATCTCATTTCAGAAAAGGCACAATTGAAAGGGATGAACCACCAAAAATGATCTTAGGTACAGAGTTAAAATCTGTTGTATTTTCATTACCTCCCATCACATTTGGGCCAACAATAAACTAACAGAAAATTCATGGATTTGGGAAAGAACAGAATTGGATAAAATGAAGTATTTTTTGGGATGTCCCATATTGGTCTAACTTGTTGGTCCGCCACATGTTATATGTTATGCATATTGAGAACAACTATTTTGATAATTTATTTCATACAATTTTGGATACACCAGGTAAGACCAAAGATACTATAAATGAACGATTAGATCTTTCCCAAATTAGCAGGCAACCAAAACTTGAACTATTTAAAAATGTCAGACCATAGAGGTTGATAAAGCCAAAAGTATCCTATACACTATCCCAAGAGAGTGTCTTATTATTTTGTTAGTGGATTGTAGATTTGAGACTTCCATATGGCTATGCTTCCAATTTGGGAAGATGTGTTAAGAATGGTCATATTACCGGATTAAAAAGTCATGATTTTGATGTTAAAATGGAAAGACTTATTCCAATTGGATTTAGAGGTTTTTGAATTCTATGATTTGGGATTCGATAATAGTCATATCATATATTTTTTTGAGTCATTTTTGCAGCGCAACAGACTACGATGTGCTAAGAAAACTGGAAGTAGATATTGCTATAATTATATGTAAACTGGAAAAAATATTTTCGCATGCTTCTTTGACTCAATGGAACATCTGATATTACATTTGTCACATGAAGATAAATGTGGAGGTCTGGTACAGTTTTGATGGATGTACCCATTTGATAGGTGCATGAAAAAATTAAAGAAAAAAGTATGTAACAAAGCATCAGTTGAATGCTAAATTGTTGAATATTATTTGTAAGAGGAAATTGCTTTTTTCTACTCTCACTATTTTGAATCAGAATATCCCTAAAAAAACCACATGGGATGGAAAAAGGGAAGTGTTAATGATGAAATGGAAAATCAATTATCAGTTTTAATCAGCCAAATCTTGTCTTCGGTGGATTGAAGAATGATAGATTTTAGACGATGATCATCACAGAGCCCATACATATATTCTGCTCAACTGTGGAGAAATTACTACATTTGTACTTTGATTACTTCAACCACTTATTTTATAATTTCTGTTTCAGTATGTAAACTTATTTTATTTTTAGGTTATATGATATTCATATCAAGAAACAACTTCCACAAATTACAGCAGGTACTCTTGAAAAACGCAGACAAATTTTTTTTCTCAATGGTTTCAAAAACTGGTAATATAAATTATTGATGGTTTATTATCAATTCAGTTTACTATTTATTATATTGATAATTGTATTAAAAAAATTTCATGTGTCTCAACATGCTGATAAAATTGATAAGAAACTGTGTATATTGAGTAACCCACCATCCAAAATGGTTAAATATTATAATTCTTATATGGTGAATGGTTTTCGATTTCATACACGTGAATATGGGGAATCAAAATAAAACAATGAACAGTGGAGTTTGTTTGAGAGGATCACATCATAGAGAAACTGAAGTTTCCTTTTATGACAATCTTGATGAAATTATTGAGCTATGTAATCTTGGAAAGAATTACATAATGATGTTTAAATGTCAGTGGTTGGATACTGAGAGAGGCCTCCTTGTTCATCCAACTCATATAATCATCGATATTAAATATAAAAGTCTTCTTGCACTAAATGAACCATTTTTACCGGCTCAACAAGAACATCAAATTTATTACCCAATGTACTGTGCTACTTCAAGAGACCTGAGTGATTGGTGGAGCATAATAAAAATGAAATCTTGGGAAAATTAATTTACTCAAACTGAATGTGGTTCTGCTGAAGTGGAAGGAATTAAAATTTTTCAAGAGATGACTCAAAATCCATCTTTTTCACAAAGAAACATGAATATCAATGATGACTCCCCATAATTAAGGGTCGATTATGATGAAGATGTTAATGATATTACAAATGAATTTGAAATGACAAGGGATGGTGAAATTGAAACTCATATGGATATTGATGATGCCGAGGAGGAATATGAAGACATTGAAATTGTCAGATAAGAAGATGATGATGAAGGTGAACAATGAAACAGTTAAATGCTAGTTATGTTCATAACTAATATATATCTATATATGATAGATATTTTTAACTATCTACTAACAACAATCATTTTGTGTTTCAGATGGATCCTGATCTATTTTGTGACTTGTAGGAGGGAGATATACCTTTGGATTAGGGGGATGTGAGATCATCTAACCCTCATCCTATTGGTGGTTCAAGAGGTATGTGAAGGGGGAGCGGTCTTGCGCGACTGATGATTCCTGAACCTATCCCCGAGTGGCATCCACGTCTTGGCTTTGATCCACGCACATGGAGGTATGATAACCTGTATATTTTAGTTAGATTTTTCATTAATTTATTTATATATATACTAATTGTTTGATAATTTATTCTTTTTTCACATTTTTTCCCATGTAGCTATTGGACAGGTGAGCGCTATCTTGCGCAATTATTATTCTCAACCATGGATCACATGGGAACAAATTCCCATTGATGTGAAGCTCTCCATGTACAATCATTGGTTGGTACGTAAATAAATAATATTTATTTTGAAATTTATTTTATTAATAGCATGATATTATAAATTATTTGTAGGGTTTATGGTATCCCATCGAGGATATCATGCATGAAACTATCCATGTAGCATGGGAGGTGTCTATGAGTGAGTGTTTGCATCAGTTTTTGTACAATTCAAGAAAGATGACCATTAAGAATGCAGGAGCGACAATATTTGATGAGTTGTGTAGAGCCCACTGACCAGAGTACTTTTCATCTCAGGTTTGGGATGGCTTATGTGAACACTAGTTGGGTCGTGGCTTTCAGAGGAGGTCTTCATTGGGTTAGCAGAACAGGTGGAGATAGGAGGTGACACATCGAGCTGGTAGTCGTACATTCAGTGCGCATAGAGAGAATCTGGTAAATATTTTTTTTTTAAAATTATATAACATTAAATATAAACATTTAATTTTATATTTCTGTAGGAATTTGAGGATCCCGATATTACTAAGTTCACAATTTATCGGAGGATTTATAGTGATTCAGCCACTGGAGAGATTATAGGTGATCGACAACGTCAGACTGTGGTTGGTATTATTTTTTCAGCTTCATAATTAACTTTATATAATATTTTCACAAATTTAATTTCAAATTTGAATTGAAGAAGTCATATGAGGCTACGACCTCTCAGACACAGGCTGAGGGTCAGAACAAGGCGACTGATCAGACCAGTGCACATCATTTTGACAAGGGGACATGGATGCAGGAGACTCAGTATGGATTTGAAAAGGGCCGAGTAGTTGGTATCAGCTATCATGTGACTCCTGGTACTTATTATGGTACTATTGTGATGTCGGCGTCCATCTCGAGAAGAGCTCGTGGAGAGGCATCCTCTTTTGCCTCAAAGTTTCAAAAGCAGTTTTGTTATCAGAATGACATTATAGATTTTGCCGAAGCAGCAAGAAGAGATGTGTCAGCAGCAGCAACAACAGAAGTAGCAGCACGAGGATGAGATGTGTCGATGGCAGCAGCAGCATCAAGAGAAGATGGAGTGCATGTACCATCTGACTCGTAGTTTGGGGATGGAGTTTCCTCCACCATCTCATTCAGCTCCTCCACCTCCTCTAGAAGACGACCCCCAAAGTGATTTTTTATGTTAAAAACATTTGAATTTAACATTTATTGTAATATGAATTATTTACATTTTTTGTCTTTTATACTAGTGTTAATATTAGATAATTTAATTTTTAATAATTTAGGATTCTTTGTGAATATTGAGAATTTTATTAATTTTAATAATTTTTATTATTTTTGTTATTTTAATAAAATTAATATTATTATTTCATTAATCATAATTTTATTAAATGTATTTTTTCGTATTATATTTTATAATGTTTTTTTATTTTACTAATAATAATAATAATAATAATATTTTATGATTTTTTTAATATTATTTTGTGAATATTGATAATTTTAATATATTTTTATTTTAATTATTTTAATAATATTAAAATTAATTTTCCAATAATCATAATTTAATTTAATTTTTTTTAAAAAAAATATTTATTATTTGTGACGGCATCTGTTGCGATGGGTTCCCGTCGCAAATAGTCTAAATAATTTTTTTAAAAAAATATTTTCAACGGGGTTAGGGACCCATAAAAAATGGTCTAAATAATTTTTTTATAAACGTTTTTGTGACGGGACTACCGGCCTGTCGAAAATATTTGTTGCGATGGGCCCGTCGCAAAAATGTTTATATATAAAAAGTATATAATCGGAGACTTATTTATGATGGGGAAGTAGCCCATTAGAAAAAATATTATTTGGGATGGGCCTGTCACAAATAATAATTTTTGCGATGCCGTTTTCTAGAACGGGCTATTTTCTATGGGACCCCATCACAAAAAACATATTTGTGATGGGATCCTGTCGCAAATATCTATAATTATAGTAGTGAATCTAAATGATAGACGGACAACATTAAACTGTCCATATCAGAATGGTAGATATTAGAAAATATCTTCTCAATGTAGTTAACCCATTGTTTTATGATAAGTAGATCATAAGGTACACTAAATATTGGTGAGTATTATCACATAAAAGACTCAAAAGATGGTTTATAATTCTTAGGTGAAGCTGGGTTCTCTGCATGGTTGAGGTTATTAATCATATCATGAGACAACTAAGTAATCATCGTAATAAATTTTTGATCTCCACCTCCACTATCATAAGGGATATTGTTTTGACCAACATTACATTATCCCTCACACAGATTATTGGCATAGTTTTTCCTATTTCCCACAATTTTCAAAAAAAAATGGTTCGAACAAAATGTAAGACAAAAAACATAAACAAATATTTTATTAATATGTGAAATTAAGTCTAAAGTCATATTTTATGGGATCACTTTGTGTTTGATTATACTAAAACGAGAGTTATATAATGTTTACCACTACTTATACTTGTAGTTATTGTTTTTCACTAACATTCCCTAATCCCAAATTTCAAATTAACTAAACCATGCCTCTTATACAAACAATAGTGACCATTCTTCTCATTTGTGACTATTAAATCATTTTAAATATAATCAAAATAATAGTTATCTATTAAGGGGTCGAAATTTTTAGTATCATGGGAATAATATAATCATATATCACTTATACATAATAAAACATAAATACTATTAAATTTCTTCTTCTTTACCAACAAACGTTATCTCAAATTACCGTTAGTATATACAGTCAACTGAGGACATACACCAAAGAAATGGGTGAGCTAAATTCCATGTAACAGGAATGATAAAATATCATAAATAACATTCATAAATCAATAGTACATTGGTATAAATAATCATCATAATAATGTAATATGAATGGCATCATAATCATAGGAATGTGGAAGACATTTGAACAGTAGTGGAATATAGAAATGCATAAAAATGAAACATCATGTCCCATTGTTCAAATACAACACTTAATTGTGAACAATGCTAGAATCATATTCATGAATATCATATGTTCGTAAATCATAAAATTGTCATTGTGAAAAAATATAACACCATTTTCATGAATAACACACATAACCTCATTAGATAAACTAGATTATAATAATCTCTAAATCATGCATGCCACATAGAATATATTACCATCATAGTCATGAAATAAACCATGGAAAAATTTAGTTTCATAATGATTTCATAAATAATATATTCATGAGTAAAATTTAATTTTACATAATGAATAAGGGAATAAATATTTGCTATAAATGTCATAATAATTGAGTTAATAAGAAACAATTCAAGATTAGTCAAATATGTGTTTTGGAAAAAAAATTGAAAACTATTTTCATTTGGCCTAAAAATCATGGTTGAAACAAGTATATCCATGAAAATAAAAGGGAATAACAGTGAAGCCATATTTAAGGAACATTTGAGGAATATCCATACCTAATATTTCATGAAAAATAGATAACCTAAAGAAAAGTATTTGGGTCTAAGAATACCCTTACCTTAAATCCATATTTATTTTATCAGTTTTTGTCCATTTGAATAATAGACTTATATTTAATATTACTTTGATATATAAGTGAATTATTTTCATTTTTATACCACTATTTGATAATTAAATACATTTTTTATTTCTTAATGTTCTTGGTAAAAGGGTTGACATTATGATATCATGTTTTCTATAACAATGTGTAGTTTTTCTTCGATTTCACTATTTTCTTCAAGAAAATTTATACATAAGTTTAATTAATTCCAAAAAATTAAAATACAAGTATTTATAAATTTATATAATTTATTATAACAATACATATTTTTGGAAAAAATAAAATAATTGGGAACATCCTCATTGGCGGTTAACTGACTGTAAATAGAACATCATCAAAGAAGCATGAATGGGATTTATGTACATTTAATACGTCATAAATATTAATTTTACACAAGGATAACATAATTAATATAATTTTAACATACAAATTAATTAGAATTGGAATATTTGGGTTTGAATAGGGTGCTGAAAAGAGAAATAGGATAGGTGAAAATAGAGATGGAATTGATGAGATCATACCCACTTCTTGAAGTTGTTTCCTCACTAAGACTCAAAACTCCCTTGAGGATTGGATTTGGATGTACTAATAACATACCTACGTATGATAAGAGGATAAAGTGTGAGGAATTCAGAATATATTTGTATTTTTTAATTTATGGATGATTTTTTTTCCAAGGAAATGGAGAGGGGTTATTTGTACTTGAGGATATGTGTATTTTTAGAATAAATTATTAAATAAAATAATATATCAAATGTAAAACATGTAATAGTGAATTTATGATAATATAAATCTTATATAAATATAATAGTAATATTTTATTTCCTTAAACCCCTTTATAATTTTAATTCACATGTTTTCTTAAAGAGGAAGGTGGTAAACATGAAAAAATTGTTCTTTTAATGGAAAACCTTTGACATTTGACTATGGAAAATTATTTTTAGGATTAAAGTTAATTAAAATTTATTTATTAAATATTTTATGAAATTTAATTTTATTCAAACATCAAATTTTTGGAATTACTAGTTCATTATTACATCATGACTGATGTAATTTATGGTACACCGATTATGAAAAAACTGTATTTTTTACTATTTACCTGAAAATTGATGTATTTTAAAAAAATACCCAAATATAAACCTTTTAAAATTTCAATGTGTTGATTGTAATGAGGAAATTAATTTCATTAAAATAATTTTTAACATGGGTTATTATATTTTTTAATATCAAAATGGTGATTTCTATGATTTTCATTAAATAAATTTTATTAGAAATGTTCTTATATTTTCTTTGAGTTTTAAATATTTGGAATTTATTATATGGGATTATAATATTTATATTTTATTATATTATTCTAGATATATATTATTTACATTATATTTTAATATATTTAGGTTGAATTACTATTCTAATGGTTATGTTACAATTCCCAGTGATTGGGTTATTATTGCATCCATCAAATTACTATTCCAATTATCACATTACCTACTATAAATACAAATTAATTTCTTATTTAATTATTCACCTTGACACCTCTTAATGATCTAAATTTCTATTTTATATAATTTCAATTTCTTTACTAATATTTTGTTTCATTTATATAGTGTAGTTCATGGGAGGGAATATTCTTATTGATCGTGGTGATCAAAATTTTCCCAATGTAGTATTTCAATTATATATATTTTTTAACATTGTAAAATTTGGATTTTTAATTGGTTAATTCATTGACTAATGTAAATATTTTCATTAATGATTTAATGTTTTATTGGTTTCTATATATTTTCATGTGATTAATACAAATATAATATTATCTGACATACTTTTGTTTAGGAGTGCTATATCATTTAAAAACTCATGGTCATTACAGACATACTCTTCATGAAGATTAAAAGGTGGTGGAACCTACTAGGCTCTACAATATTTCTAAGTGGAGTTTTTTCATGAAGTGAATATTACTGAGTATAATCATATTCCACTAAATAACACTATTTAAAAATTCCATAATTGAGTAGAACTATGTCTAACCAATATATAATATTTCATATTAATTTTATTTGATTCTTCCTTTCATTTTTCTTTAATTAGTACTTGTATTTTTTTCAATTCATTGTAGATAATTATGTGCAGTTTTTTCTTCAATGTTTTGGCACAACATGTATGTGCATTCATTCAAATTTAGTGACTCTAATTCATTATTTCAAATTAATTAAATTATGAGGAAAACATCTAGTTGGCAGGTTTCAATGACCAAAAAATTAGTATTAATGATTTGATTGAAGAGATTAATATGGCCAAACCATTTCCAAGGGGGTCCATATTTTTTATCAATATAAGTATTTTAAAATTATACTTGTAGAAAATTTATGGTAAGTGGATTCTAATACCTCGTATATTATTTAAAATATTGTGGAATTCATTAATTCTGAATGTAATAAAATGTAATGGTGATAAGTCTAAAGTTTATACAATTTAGGGAAAGAACATTCGATTCTAAAAGGTAAATATAGAGTATTGTATATTATAGAAGTATCTAGAAAATCCTTTAAATAAATCCATACCAAAATTTAATAATAAGACAACTGGGAATGGTTGGGTAAGAAAAAATTATAGTCGATCTGGATGTCACTAGCCCAAAACATGTCATATAACATTCGTGATTTAAAAATATCTTTGGAATCCGGAAGGTTCTTTCTGATATACATGAGAATACAACTATAATAATTTTTTTACTATTTCAAAGGTTTTTCTACATGATAATTTAATATTTAAGTGTTTTTTTAGATTACTTAAATGACTTTACCATGATTAAGAGTTAGATTTAATTGGTGAATATTGAATTTAGGGATCTAGAGTTTGTATTGTAGCTACTCACATTACTCTCGAAATAGTTGAATGTGATTGTTACTGCAATGAGTAACTCAAGCAGTAATATGGAATCAGTGATTAATGATATTTGGGTTATAATTATGAATAAGGATATTCAGTATACATATATCCAATCATAAACATGAAATTTCTATATTTTGGAAGATGATATATTTTCTATAACATGAAAGTGTTATGAAAATGAAAGGGAAGAAGAGTCATGAGTTGCAGTATCTTTCAAGAAAGATATTCCATGTGTTATAATTATGGGATAAAAGGTAATTTGATGAAATATTATAGTTCTTGGAGATTCAATCCTAGAAGATATGATTCTGAAATTGCATCCAAATAACATGTTTAAAATATACATCAGGCTTATTACAATGTGTTACTGGTTCACTTGAGTCTTAGATTGTATAAATAGGAGCATCTTTACACTGGAAATCTAAGAGAGGTGGAATGTGAAATTATACTTTTGTATGGTTTAATAAGGTGCATCTATGGATAATTTTTATATTGAGATTTTTTATTCGAATGATGAAACACTTGAGAAATGTTTTCGAGTTACTAAACCCATATCTATTAGGATGGTAACAAGAATGGTTCCCATGGAAGGGTTATATAGATAATAGTTATATGTGATGACAACATTTATTAATATATACATAGAGGAATATATTTACATTGAGTAACTAGAACGTTTTTTGTACAAAAAAGTTGGGATCTTGTATAAAAAATAATGCCAATCTTTTATTGATTTAGGTGAGCACCAATGTTGTGGAATCAAATTTTCACTGATTTTATGGACTAATGGATGATCAAATAGAGAAATGATGATCATTTTTATTACTAAATTATATTCAATTATGTAATTTTCATCATATTTATAACACCCCAATATGTTAATATAATATTACTTTTAATATGTCAATGTATTTGATAGCATACTTCACAAGAAACGATGAACATCAACAAAAACCACAACACATTTGGATAAGGATAAAAATATTAAATAATGCAATTAAAAATAATGAAAATTAATTAGAGGATATGAATAATACTAATCACAATATGAAATATGGGTTAAATGAAAATAAATTTTATTGTTAATACTTGTGAAATTTAGTTAGTATAACTTAAATAACTATGCAAATCATTTTATGTGTAAAAATAATTTTTTCTAGAATTAGTTTTCTATTTCAAGAAACTAGGTATATTATTATTAAATAATAATAATATTTATTTATTATATGAATAATATATTAACAGTAAATTAATCCTTAATTTATTAGAAATAATAATAAATAATAAGTATCATTTTAAAAACTTCATTTCTGATTTGAATAGTTTTCCACTATATTTTGGGATTTTATTTAAATATTGTTTTGTTAAATGTTTTAAATTTTATTCATCAAAATTAACATAATTTTTTAATTAATAATAATAATATAATATTAAGATTAATAATTTTTATTATTCTAAAATTATTGATTTTTAGGTGAATAGTGAGAAATAATATTCTTGAAAATGCCATGAATTTTATAACATCAATGGGATATGAAAATAATCTAAACCTTTCGAAATATTTCTATTAAAAAGATATATGTTTTATAAGTAATTTAATATATTTTCAAATATTATGTCTGAATTTAAAATATATATTTCAATTTTAGAACAAAAGTAGTATTTTCTTAAAATTTGTTTTAATACAATATAAATTATTATTTTAAAATTATTTTTTATCACTTTTAAAATTTTAATCAAATGAATTATATATAAAATTATGGTCACTTGGTCAAAATTATCTAATAAGGACCACTATATTTTTAGGTATAATGATTAAGTTAGCTTACCTGGAAAAAATTTACTACAACAAATGTTTAATGGAAAATGTAACAATTCAAGGGTTAAATGGGTGAAACATGTCCAAAACAAGTTTCTAATTTAGTGGTTGAGATATTATCAACCTTTCTTACCCTCCACTGAATAATAATACTTTTTTATATCCACTAAACATTTTTATCAGGTTCTACCTTTATAATAAGTTGAAATATTTTTTAAAAAATGTCATTGTCGCCACTTATATATGTGCCCTCCCACCATCCATTCAAGGCACTCCAAAATTTTTGTTTACTAACAAAATCATAACATTTTTCCATTACTTATAAATATATTTTATTATCATGATTTTTTTACAATATATTATCTTATTTCATCCATTTGAATGGGATCCTCATGGTAAACATCAAAGTGCTCAACGTGAGTAATCATTTTTTACTTACCTTCTTTCCTTTCGGTTTTTTCAGTTAAAATTTTCAAATTACATAGTAATGGAATATGTATTGGTTATATAAATATTTTTTTTAAATGTTAGTAATAATTAACAACATTTTCCCATTAATCTTTTAAAAATATGTAAATGACAATCATGAGTGTGTGTGCATGACTACCTCCTCCTCAAACCATCGTGTTTAGTTTTCCGTAACAAACATAAATGGCTGGTAAAAATGTTTAATTTAATAAATAAGTATAATATTCATAAAATATTTTATATTCTTAAAGGTTAATCTATATTATAAATTTCTCCCATTCAATGGAAAATGAAACAGTTAACCATGCATATGTATGAACTAAAACCTAAATGGGCCAATAGATTTCCATTTTTTTCATCACCACCATATATGGATGGTCATGATAATGGGTTTATAGGATATATCTGTTATTTTGATGATATAATTAATGTTTTCATGAAATATTAGAAAAAATATTAATGATATGATCAAAAAACGATCATCATTAATTTAATCATTTAAAATGAGTGCACTAGAAGAAAATTATCACTTCATTCTATGTAATGGATTTATATAAATTAAGTTATTTTTATAATTATTTGATATTTCGATATATCAAAGAAAAAAAGATTATATATTTTTATTATTATTATTTTATAATTATATTGTAATAAAATCACTCCATTTTAATCATTTAATTATGACATGTTCTTGTTTGGGTCTTTTTAACCACATACTTGAAGAATGTTATGAATTTATTCAAGGGAGAACATGAGATCATAATTACTATTATAATTTTACATAAATATGTATATAATGATTTAATTTTTGTTTTGGTAAGTTTTTATGAATATTTTACTCATTAATTAAGAAATCACTATTTATTCAGTAAGAATCACCGAAACATGCTCATCGTAGATTTTAACCTAATGGATCGTGACCAAAAGTTCCATGAAAACAAGTTATATATTAAAAAAATAATGTTTAAAATAAATTATATCACCTTATATGATATCAAAATGATGGGATTTCAGAAAATAAAAAAACCCAACCCAATTTTACGAAACTAGCTCAATGCAAAAAATATTACTCATACATGATGTCGCAAATGTGGAAATAAAAACTAATATTTATATGTATAGAATGATTATAAATGATGAGTAAAAATGTTTATAGTTATGAATAATTTTCTTGGTTATTTATTAAGACAAATTTATTTAATTATTCATTACTTTTGGAGAAAGTGTAGAATGAATCGAGACTAAGGTAAGATATTTCGTCTCAGATTACACTCTTTGAGATGTATTTAGTATTATTCCCCTTATTTAATTTATTTATTGAATATGGTGTCTATTGGAGATATAATAAAATGAATAATGTTTTAATCATGTTGTTTTTTATTATATTAAAATCCTTATCTTTGAATAGAGTTTTTTTTAATGTAACACAAGTTTTAAGAGTTCATTTTCTAAAACATGAATTCCATGAGACATGTTTATGTTATGAACCATTTTATCCATTTAATGGTTTATTAACTACCTACTAATGTATATTTTTAATATATATTTTTTATTCCAGATAATTCTAAGACAATTAATTTCCTTTTTATAAAATCACTTTTGACTCAGTTGTTACCCCATTTTAAAGGCTTTTGGGTATCTTAATTTTCATTCATTGACTTATGGTCAGTTCCATGGTACGTATTTCACCTAATTATTATACATTATCCCCTTTAACTATACTATGTTGTAATTTTTTTGGTTCACATTTCTAACACGTAAAACCTATCTTTGAAATGTTTCTTACTTCAAGTAGTATGTAATTAACAAGGGATATTAAAAATTAGTTATACCTTTGTAAACACACATAGTTTTATAAATTATTTTATTATGAGAAATTAAAATTCTTTGAAATATTATGCTACATGAAACTCCAAATTATTCTTAAACTACATGAAAAACTACATTATCTTGTGTTACACAGAACACTGGTTTTTAACAAAACCCTGATATAATTTTAATATAGTTATTTAAATAAGACAGTTATAACCTTACCATTGAACATATTGATAAGAATAGTAAATAATAACATTGAAATATTAAAAATAATTGTTTTATATTAAGAAAAAATGTTTTTTAAAAAATACAATTTTTTTGTAAAAACATTATATGTTTCAAAAAATCTATTTTCTCAAAAAAAAATTATGTCTTTTTCTGAACAACAAGAAAATTAATTTTTTAAACTTTTATAAAATGAATTTTGAAAAAACAAATTCATTTTTGAAATAATAATTTCAAAATCATATTAGGAATAATTTTTTTATTTTTTATCAGAGCTTATTTTTTGATGAATATTTAAAAATATTGAATTTTAATAAATTTCATATTAAATTATTTACCATGGTTAAGGTAATTATTGTTTTACTGGGGGTTATTCTTAAAATATAATGGTAAAAAATAATCCAAAACCTGTACAACTCCCATTTCTAGAAATATGTTTACATTATCCATTCCATTCCTGATAATACATCATTTCAATTCTTATGACATGAAATGAAACATGGGTGGAATTCATTCTTCTCAAAAAAATTCATGTTCTCCACTCACCTCACTAACAAAAGGCCACCCATTCTTCTCTTTTCCACACACCATGAAACCGTTTTTGTTCATCCAATCACTACCCAAATAACATCCCAAATTCCATCATCTCATATTTTAATCGTTGGTTTTTATAGAAATCCAACCTTGTATGTATTTTGGTTATAACCTAAGGTGGATACCGAAAGAAGAGTTATTATTCATCAATGTGTTTTTTGTTTTATTTTTTCCTCCAATTAGTTTAATATTTATTATTCCAAGATAATATAATAAACTCATTATATTCTATATGATGAGGTTTTTTATGTTACGGTAATGAACTGAACCCCTCTCCACTTCTGTAAAATGGGTTATGAAATTACCATTCATGTGTCTGGAGGACAACCGCCTTACGAACCAGTGTTGTTCCTTCTTTTATTACCACCTTGCAATGATAGTTATGACTGTTGATTTATTGCATATATATATATATGATATTTTTAATTATATTATGATTTTTTAATTATTATATCACACAAACCTTCATACTCACCATTTTGTTAGAATAGGATAACGTCATGCATGGGTCCGGTGGACTAGTACCTCACGAAGTGATGGGATTCATTCATGATTTACATGGAATATATTATTTATGGGTTTAATAAAAAATATGTAATATATATGTCATAAAAATTATTTTTAATGATAATATATATAATTTAATTTATCTTTCTTTTAAAAAAAATAAAGTGGAAACAACATTCATGCCTACGTACATATGACGCCCGGGCCCAAGTGTCACACAAGGGTTCCCTGAGATGGTGGGACACATGGCCTCACGTGAGCATCCCTATAAACCCAAGGATAATATCTAGAATCTAAGTCCAAGGGTTTGTTATTTTTTATACTACCCCCTCATGTCAAAGTGGATCATAGAAGATATGTAAAAATAAATAAATAGCAGAAGCAGACACTATAGAAACAATACCATTATCACACCGCAATTGAAGCATGCTTTCAATAAATAACTTAGTGGAAGTAGAAAAAAAATATACACAAAATAGATAATAAAAAAATTAGGAAATTGAATCATATAAAAAATAATAATAATGTATGGCATGTCTCTTTAATCCAATAAAATACTGATACAAAAAAGAAAAAATTATTGTTATATAAATAAATCAAAAATAATCTAAAACTATCTAGAATCACAAGAGATGGTTCAGTCATCTACTACATATATCCATCCTAAAGAAAGAAAGAAATATCAGGTGTCCAAAAGTTTCTGCTTCCCCTTATCAACACATGAATACATATAATCTCATTGGGTATAATTAGTGGCCCATATAGGGTGTGAGACAAATCCAAATAGGCCACCACTAATAGAATATATACTATCCAGTCTATAAAAATAGTCCAAAAAAATGTGCAAGTATATTTGAATATAAAGAAAGTAGAACAATTTAAATACCCAAATACCTGCTTCCTCCTTAGATAGTAATTTCTCTATATGTGAGACCATTTAATTAATTCTTTTAATATTGATTTATATAGATATGTTTCAGGATGTGTAAAAAACAATGAAATTGTAGTATTATAATACTAATAAAATATCCAAGTCATAGTAATAAATCCTACAAATATGGTAATAATAAATAGGGACCAATGTAATAACAAATTGATTCTACAAAAATGATAATAACAATAAGACCTAAGGTAATAACCAAGGAACCCAGTTTAATAATAATAATTAAAGGGTATCCATGGTAATAACCAAGGAATCCATGACCTTAGGGGTCAATCCAACTAAGTAACAACATGAAATGATACTATAAGGCATCTGAGTGTAATCCAAGTTGTATCATCCATGTCATTCCACTATAAATTGTTCCAATTGAGTCCAAGGATCTCTCCCAATGTAAATCGGGCAATGTATGACTAGGTCCAATGGGATGAATCCATGTGACTTATGTCTAAAGACATAAATCTAGATCCAAGGTGTTTTTCCAAGGAATCCTAATATCTAGAAGATACTAAAGGTATCATAGGTCATCATATGAGACAAACTCTAGTAGACTAGGATCATGTTCCAAGTTAGATATCTTCCTAGGAAATCGACTCCTGGAATCCAAATGGTGTCCTATGAGTGCTCAAGTCATTACCTCAAGAATCCAAGGCTGTATCAACTTTGAAAACTCTTATAAAACTGAAAAGGTCCATATGTAATAGGAACTTTATATAGAATTCATTCTATAATTATGTCCATAAAATAATCATTCCATTTAATAATTCAATTGGTTCACTCCATTGCCTTTATTACTAGGTGATAATGATTAGGATGAAATGAAAAAATTTATTAATTTCATTCACAATCAATTATTAGGTTAATTACATTACCTTTCATAATCGTGAAATGCTAGAGTAAGGTCATGTGACCATATAAAATATAATTCAAATTAACTACGACAATTGATATTTATAAATATACTTTCCATTTAACATTAGAAAGGATGATTAATTAATTAGGGAACTTACCTTAGAAGGGTCATGGAAAAACTACACATGTGTTATCCATTTATCAACTAAGGATCCATTAATTATTTAAGAACACTTACCTTATATGGTTCAAGTGACAGCACACACGAACGTGGTGCATATTATTATAAGAAACCATTAAAGGTGAAAAGGAGGAAGCACTAAACATTTTTTTGGACATTATTGTGGTTATAACCTCTGATGATGCAATGAATATATATAAACAGGGTCTTAGAATACCATTCTAATAATTATAATAATGGAATATGAATTTAAATAGAAACACATGATGAAATTGACATGAACATAATAATGAATGTTTATAAAATGGTTATAGTTAAGGGATGAGTCATAGAACACCTACCATAAACCCATATCACTCTCCTGGTTCATTATCATACCTTATTATTGCTTGGATAAGAAGAAAATGGAGAACTAATCATCATCCAAAAAATAGGGCATATGAGCCTACATTAAAATAGCATCATTGATCGGAATATAAATGAAAAACTATCCCAAAAGATTAAATAACATAACAATGCTTATCCAACAGGTTAAAAAAATATTGAATATGATCTTTTATGAATGAACATGATCATAATCAATAAAAATGCTGCTTGAGACCTTATTACAGTTGAAAATAAAATCATATTATCCATTAGAATGAAAATAAGAATGTGGGGAATGTTCAAATATATTTTAGAGAAAATATTCACTTAAACAAAATATGGGTTGCATGGTTTTCTAACATTGTTAGAAATAATGTATGCAAAACCAAAGCATAGAACTACCTCAAGGGGAACCCACATGGTTAGGCTTCATGGCTAGAGAAATCGTGTGTTAACCATGTTGTATGGTTCTACAAAAAACTACAGACCATCCACACGACCACGCACCCCTTGATACATGAAATTCTCAATCAATGTGGCCTCCATCATCCCACTTTCCATCCCTCATACAGTTAGTGAAACCATGCATATTGTATCAGAAAATTTATACTAATAGTGTGTCCTAGTTCTTTTCTCCACCAACAAGGTTTTCACACTCCAAAATATTCCCCAGACACCCCCAAAACATAATGAACTTTTTTTGAATCCATAATATGTATAAGATAAATAATTATTCTAAAACTAAAATGATTTATACCTCATAGAACAATCTAGTTCTTACAATCTCCCCCACCATAAATGAACTCATCCCTAAATTCACCTTATAAGAGTGGAGAAATAGTCCTTAAGAACAATTCTGGCCAGCAAGCATGTACATTAGCCTCCCACTCCTAGTTCTTGTCTTGTACCCAACCATGATTGGATAACTCCCATACTATAGGGACATTCCATCAATATAGAACCAATGATCTTTAGTAAGATATGTGTATCAGATACTCCTTAAATGAAGCATCATCATCTAACTCAACCTCCTCAGGATCAAAAGTATGATACATGTTGGTATGATAATGGAACATATATGAAATGTGAAAGAAATTTTGAATGGAATAATACCTATGAGATAATATAAAATGATATACTACTATCCTAACTCAATCTAAAATATCATACTACCCAACATAACGATATGACAACTTACCTTACTGTTTTATCCTTCTATGCCCTTGTCTGTGTGATACTTTCATGAAAACACGGTCCCCAACCTCAAACTCAAGAGTTCATTAAGAATGATCATAATATTATATCTATTGTGATTGAGTAGTAGACATGGGATTTCTGGTCTACTATACATACTTTGAAGTCTCTTTCATGATACGAGGACCAAGTAACACTACCTCTCCAGACACTAACCAGCACAGGGGTGAACAACACAACCTACCGTACAAGGTCTCATATGGATCCATCCAAATCACAACTAGAAATATATTATTCTAGGATAACTATATAAGATGGATATACCTCTCCCAAAAATTTCTAAAATTAATGAATCACACTCAATGAATATATCCAAACATTCGTATCATCTTTAATGAATGTCCATCGGTCTAAGGGTGAAAATTTGTGCTCCGAAGCACTAGTTTACTCATAGCTCTCTGTAACCCTTACCAAAACCTCATTGTGCAACATGTACCTATATCAAATGATAGAATAGGGCCCTCATGTGGTCATATGATCTAAAAACCATACAACATTACCATCTCATTAACTAGGAGTGTCTCTCAAATATGAAGTATGTTGGATTATTTTTTGAATAAATCCTCTAATACCCAATCCTTGTTTCTACCTTGAGTAAACTGTGATAAGGAAAATAAAAAATACATAAAAACATTGTCTAGTTTCTATCTAGAGACTACATATAGATGAAATATGAAATCATGTCCATGGTTCTCAACCTTAACTTACTGATAGGTGGAACACCTAGCGATAAACATTTCTATCTGATGTTCTCTCTGATACCACCAATACTAGAGTCTCATATCCCGATACATCTGGGAGATTCCATGATGAGATTCCCAATCAGAAGAATGGGACTAATGCATCAATTCCTCTCTTATATCGTTAGGAACCTTGTTACACCAATGTGCATGTAGGATATCATCTCTATCAACAGACCAATCTAAAGGTTTTTCATCATAATAAATACTCTTCTAGATAACCTAGCCTTCTAGATTTGAAAACTTCCAACTCTTCACCCACTCAGGGAGTGAAGACATAACAACCCATGATATAATGAAAGTTCTATTATGAATATAATGAAACTCCATATGTATATTAGGAAAGAAATATATAAAATTCCATTCATAAATAGATCCTTTGCATCATGTTCCAATGTTTTCCATCTCTATGCATCGACTACTTTATTTTCTTATTCAGACGTATAAGAATGCTCAAAGTCAATGAACCGATGGTATTCAGCCAATATTTGATGTCTATGATGAAATTCACACTATGTAAAGATATATTTGATGGTATTGTGGTCTTTATAGACCAAAATATTCCCACTCATTAGATAGTGTCTTCGGCAGCATAATTCATGGAAAACTGTCGGTAGCTCAAGTTTATGCATCAGGTAGTTTCTCACAAAAGGAATCAACTACTGAGATCCATAAATAGTGAATCTATCATTCAGAATCATAACTATGACTAGGATGATTCTTGATTCATCAATGAACACTATATATACTCTTTTAAGATTTGTAATAATCAGAATGGATGCCGAAATAATCCTTTTTAGTTCTTAATGATCCTTCTCGCATACTGATGACCATAATAACTTCACAACTTTATTTTTAAAACCATTAATATGATTAGAAAGGTGTTATAATCCCTATATGAAATTTATGTAATATCCCCTCATCCCCAAGAAAAAATGTATATCAATGTAATTTTTGGGTTTCTCCCAGGAAACCTTCAGCACTCACCTTATCTAGTTTAATAGATCCTTCATATTACAAGATACCATGACACAAAAGGTGAACTTTGTTTATCTAGAAGTGGAACTTATAAATATTAGAATAAAGTCGATTATCTCTTATAATATTCAAAATGACATTAAGATGTATATCAGGGTTAATCTGTGTACACAAATATACTATGTTTTTGTCCACATAAACCATAACAAAAGAATCCACATAGGGGTAGAACAAACTATTCATCAAATTCTAGGAAACAGTGGCCACGTTCATAAGACTGAATGGCGTAATGATATAACCATAAAGTCAGTACCTACTATGAAAATTTTTATGAGGTATGTTTAAAGGTAATGCTCTCACCTAGTGATAGACCAATATCTGGTCGATCATCAAGAATACCCTATCTCCTTGGAGTTGTTCAAATAGATCATTGATCGAAGGTATTGGATATTCATTATCAATTATAATCTAGTTCAACCATCATTAATTAATGCAAATAAAGGTTTGTATCTTCCTTCTTGTAAAAAATCATAGGTAAACCTTAGGAGGAAGTATTGGGTCATAAAAAACTAGTATACTCCATATCGTCAAATTATATCTTGAACTCTTTGAGCCCAGCATGTGAAATCCTATACAGATTTATAGACATTGTATATACTCCTGGAATGAGATTGATCATAATAAATCTCTATCTTATGAGGTAAGACATAAAAATCATCATGAAATATTTTCTTGGAATGATTTACCACGGGGGAAATATATTTGAGGAAATTAATTCTCTTCCATCAATAGAGAAACAACATGGGTAGTCAATCCACATAGCCCATAAAGCTAGGGTCTAGATCTGGTGATGTAAATCTCACACAATGGCAATAGTTGTTTACATACATTTGATATGGATCCTCCCAATCCCTCATGATAATGACATTAATGTATGACACCATGAGTTAAATGAAGTCCCATAATAATGTATAACTTCCTACCTCAAAAGGAAGTCCCTAAAGAAGCATATTCCCTCTATCCACACTCCCAATGGTGCATCGAGGTTCATCCCACCATATAAGTACTAAATTTTCAGCCTGAGACTTTCCATGGTTGATAAAGAGATAAAGGATTGGGAATCACCAGTATCCAATAGAGTAGATACAATAGTAGACGATATTATAATATTACCTCCTTATCTAGATAGACATGCACTATGATTCTCATGTATTGTCTATATCACATGAAACTGAACAGATCCATGGCCCTGTGAAACACCTAGCCTTCCTTGAGTAAGTCTGTTGTGATAACGATGATAATAAAAAGTCAATATACCATGACCATGACATCCTCATCGGCTAGTCATGCTGGGGATACTCAAACTCTCCACTCAATGCAGCATAACTAATCCTCCCCCCTAAAGTGGACTCAGTGAAGATCCACTTTGATAGGAAGAAGAGGATAAGTTCAAGTAGAATACTTGAAGATTCCCCATACATTTATAAGCCTGACACACAAGAGGTTCTCTATCAATTTGAGGCTTCAGATGCCCAAATCATCCAAAATAATGGAATATAATGGAGCTACTAGTACAAATACTCCGGCCACTAATTCTATGACAAGAATCCCAAAGCGCACGACTCCTAATATTACAGGAACTACTACCCTACCACAGTACCAATAGTTTTTTCCCAAGAATATCACATTCCCTCAGGTTGCACTCAATGATAAGGTCTAGGTTCATAGTCTCATAAAAGGTAGGAAGGTATAATACAATAACGTGGTTATGAATGGGATACATGATCCCATCCTCGAACCATCAAGAACATGATAACTCATCACGGAGAAGAAGCAGTGAAAAGAACTATAACTCAGTAAAACAAACTTAATAGTCCATAAAATACATAGAAACCTTCTTCAAGTGCTTGAAATATATAGATCGATCATCACTCAATGTCTAAGAGAAGAGGAGTTTATATAAATAAGTTTGAAAATCTTCTGATACCATGCCCTAGCGATGGCCTACCTAGGTAAGAACATTCCACCAGATCTTTGTCGAATAATAGAGCATATAGGTGGAAATCATAAACATCCTATTTATCGGTGTATCCATATGGTCAAGGATAGATAATGTTTCTTCCATCAAAGAATCATCAACATGTGGACCACCGTCCCCCAAAAAGATTAGAGGATGCTAATACTGGAACTCACATGTCATATCAGCCATACTATGTACAAGTCTTCTAGATCCCTACATGGACTAAAATAGACATATGAAACCCTCAATAGTCTAAGTGTTTTTTCCCAGATCATGAATAATTGGTAGTGCCTAAATTGTCACTAATTGCGGTTAGAATAGCTTCTTAGGTCCCACCATCTCTTGAGTGTGGTCATCACCACCCTCCTGGTGTGTGACATGATAATTTCATGGTTTCATTGACCTAGAAATTCCTAAAACACACCTCGGAACAAGATTTTTAATAGATAAAATCACTATATGAAACTGTTCATATGAAGAAGAGCTCCCTACCCAAGGTATAATACCCCATCTACCCTCATAGAAGGCTACGGTGTTGGTAAGTGTTCATGTTTAATCTATAGGGGTTCCAGTAGATTAAGGTTCTACTATACCTTACCTCTTCATTGACAACAAACCGTTTCAATTTATGTTAGTATTTTAATTTTTATTATTTATTTTTTTATGTATATACATATATATATATATATATATCAAGGTTTGATCAAAATGGATTTCCATTCCCAGTGAATAAGGGACTATACACCGTATCACTAAAATCGATGCCCATTAAATTTAAATCAATTACCATCTACATTGGGTAATATATTGTAATGGGTAGTATATGATGACTCAACTCACACAGTTACCCATTCCAATCAATGAGGTCCCACACACCTCCTGAGTTGAAGATAGAAATCACTAAATCATAGCCAAAGAGAATATCATGTAACAAGAAGTACATAGCTAATATGGGTAAAATCGGTTATTTAAGACACCACCATCAACCAATACATGAACATACTATTTATATTTTGGTTGACACTTTAAATAACCATTTTCCTACCCTATATTAAAGTTTTAGCATCACATGAATATATATAAACCATATCTCACTCAACAATCATAGTCAACATAAGCAATGGAAGCAGTGAAATGGACATATATTGTAGGGAATAAGTATGTAATGTGAATTCTAGTTGCCTCTAATGATACATGACATATTATTCATTGCACTAATTTCATCAGGATAAATAAATAAGGAAATCCTCAATGATAATAATAATAATAATAATAAATATCATATATCATATGCATCACCCAAGGGTGAATGTTTATCAACTATAATACAAAAAATTTAGAACAACAATTTTTATTTCATTAGACATGGTATCAAATCTGAACATGGGTAAGATATACCCAAGCATGTCTTATAACCAAGTTCCAAAGAATTTTTTAATATCTTATCCATTGTCTGAAAATATCAATGAAGGAAAAGAAAGATCATATACTAATTTAACATTTACCTTACTCTTGATGGATTATAATCAGGTAATACTATTGTTTACTTAATTATAAAATCATTACAATATATAGTCTGAACATCTCATCTCACAAAATTTATATTGGAGTATTTTTAACTAGAAATAAATACTTATTATTAGTAGGAGAAGTATTGACAATATTTATGATTATTGATTGTTAAAACAATATTATTTTGTATTGAAATTTTATATTTTCAATAAAAATAAATCTATGTATTAATATAACCAAATATTCCTTAGGGAAGGATATTAAATGTCTTGATAACTCTTATGGTGAATTTATTGGACTTAATCATGTTAAGGGTGAGTCTGGAAATTATATATCCCCTCAAGAAATATACTATTTTCATGAGAAAAAACATCTTGTGATTGTTTGTATACCACTACCCAAATCAATATAATGTCTTGGAATAGGGCCATGAAGACATGTTTATGACGGTCGATGTTATGTATTCTATCAATATGAGACAAATAATGTATAAATACATGTTTTCAATTATATTTATGAGTATATAATTATCTTACTTTAAGTTTATTATGGAAATATTCTAATGATTTTTTCTATCCATAATATGTACCAATGTATATGTTTTTTCTAAGAATCATTTACATGTATCCCTTATATAATGATTGATATTTACCCTTTATTATGCTTCCATTCCATGAGTTACGAATACATTTTTTATATGTGACATTTTTTGAAGAATATTTTTTGTGAAGTAATTTGTGGGAGATTTTGATGACCCATTATGGACTAAGCAGTTTCATATATAGCAAGAAAATGGTTGTTTTATACATATGGAAATGATTCTTTTGTTATTGTTCACTCCTATTTATTTAAATCTTTAAACCTAAAAGGAATTGGGAATGTATGAAATTCAATATTGAATTTAATTCATGTAATTACTGGATGGTCGGATAGGAGAATATATATTTGGAATCGAAGCTAGTATGCAATGTTTGAGTTTACGTCACTAGATCTAGGAGTGTGGTTCTGAGGTTTCACAATTGGTATCATATCATGCTTTAGATAACGTTATAGATTAGGATGTTTTTTAGGAAAATTTTAGGGTTTATACGTTAAGGTTGAACATAACCTCAATGGAATAGATAACACATTAGGATAGCTTATGATTTAATGTTAAGAAATTGAGGAACATTTCATCTTTGAACTAGGACAAACTAATTTTAGTGAGAAATTGTGGTATAGGACTAAGTGATAATTCCAAGTATAGGATAACATCATGAGGTTTTTTTAATGTGAATATTGTATGGTTCTCTTATCAATTAAATATATATAATTATATTACAGGTATATATAGGCTCTAGAATAAACGTACCTAAGAGTAAAAACTATGGTGACCCATGATTTTCATATATAAATATCACATCTTATTTAATTAACATTAAATTAATGTTCAATACATAAAATTTATATATATTCTACAGCAATATAGATATATATCTTTAGATGCTTGGATATATAAACAACTTATTTATCATTTATCTAAATCTTCTCCTACTAAGTTATTCATAACTTGCACCCTTCTTTGATATATCATAATTAAAACCATTATTCATAAATTAAGGAAAATAAACGAAATAAAGGGTGATAAATAATGCTCAATAAGGGTAAAAAGGGATATATATACCAATATGTCAATGAAAAATTCAACATAACATGGTAATAATTGTATGAGAACATGAGGATAACTTTTGAAAAAAATAACCTGAATATCATATATCATAATCATCTATTAGGGCATAAATCTTATAAGTTTATATGATTTTATTTATAATATAATCAAAGAACATGATTCATGAGAGCATAACATTTTCAAGAGATAATTTTTTGACATTCACATACGAATAGAAAATAATTTTATCAATAGTTAATCTCACTACCTAGAGTATTATAGTAGATTTAGTTCACTCCTCAACCCATCTTATCCGTAGTCAAGGTTCAATCCCAAAAATATCATAGTGGATAGAGTCTCTCATTGAAATTGGTTCACTCCCAATTCTATTACTTCTTATTGCAAGAGATATACATCTTTACGCAATGCATTAGAAGACTACATAATTTTGGTCCCACCAATAACTTAATGAAGCACATATATATTTGTTCCACAAGATCCTAAAAAATCCACTATATCATTCCCATTTATAATGAAATGAGGGTTATATACCTTCCATCATAACATCATATCATAACTCATGAAAAAGAAATGGGATTCCAAAATTTTTGGTCATTACATAATAAACATGTGTGGAAAAAATGGGGTTCATATAATAATCTATATATCATTATCACCATAAGCCATCTATATAATAAAATTAGTTCTTATCATTTGATCATATACCTAATAAATCATATGTAACACCAAATGATATTAGCATATATGAAAATTATTTTAAATGATCACATAGAAAGTTTCTTGAAAAAAATAACCTTTGCACATCGAAATCACTTATTTAATATAATAAACACAAGTATTAATGAAAAAGGTTTAATATTAAAATAAACAAGGAACATTGTTAAGGAATATTCCAATAATTGAGTATTCAAAATTGTGGTAAATTCAATTAATTTCATGTATGTAAAAACAAACATTCCTTTCACATTTTTCGTAAAAATTCAAAAGTAACTCGTTTAGAAAATAATAAAAAGATTACTTTTAAACCAATTTATAAAAATTAAATCATTATTAATAATGAATTTAAATAGTAATACAAGATTTAAAAATTCTTGAATACATTTTTAGGTATCATGGTCATGGATGAAATTATTTTCAATTAAAAATAGAAATAAGGTTGATTTTCACATAAAAAAATATTTCTATCTCGTGGGAACTAAAACAGAGGAAAATAAGAGAAAACCATTTATTCTCTTAATATAACACTATAATAATAAAATTAATACATTTCATGAGGTTTATATCATTAAATTAATCATTGGAAAATTAATCATAAACAATATCGGTAAATATTGAGATTATAACATAAAACATGTAACTCAACTTTCACTTGCTTAAAATATAATATAACCTCCTATAGAATATTCATAAACATTTTATAGTTTTATAAAATAATAATTTTCACACATAAAATATCTTATATCATTCACTTATAATATTTAAAAAAATATTTAATAATAATATCTTGTAAAAATAATCATTTTTTGGTGTTTATATTTTCATTTTTGTGGAGATTTTTTTTTTGTTTTTTCTGATCCTTGTAACTTGGCCAGGGATCCATAATATTTAGAACGATTATAAATATGTAAATATTATATATATTAATTATATATATATATTTACTAATTCGTAATAGGTAGAGATAGAAAAATTAATTTCTTCATTCATGGAGACGGTAGATTGTACGTACATATAAATATTGTTTTCACTTTTGGATGGATAGAGGAAAAGAACTGTAAGTAATAATTAAATTTTATAGGATCATTTTGATATCATATATATCATAAATATATCCTTATTTACATCCAAAAAAATTATAAATGAAAAACAATTCCCATCCCTTTGTGTGGGTAGAAGTCCATGTATGTCTCAAGAGCAATGAAATCGCCATTGGTGGGTGATATATTGAAATTTATTTTAATTTTGATTTTCCAAAAACATTGGGAGAGGATATTTCTGATTAAATTTATAATTAATTTATACATGATTTTAATAAATGATCACCTTTTCTTGTGATCCTTTCATCAATGATGTCATTGATATTTAGAAAACCCTTTCAGATTCCCATCATTTCAATATAAGGATTCAAGTGTTATGTTATTATATTAGTGATACGATCATGATACTTTTATCTATAAGAAATTCCAATTGATTTCTAGGAGATAACACTATGAATCAATTTTGTTTCATTTTTCAACTTGAATGATCCACGATCCTTCATGCATGAAGGAGTTCATCTCATTCTTGAGAGGAAGAGAGGAGGAATTTGAGTGAGAGGGAGAAAATATATCGTTCTCAATGACTCTATACTCTCAATTTTTTATTAATTATTATGAATATACATTTCAATATATTTATAGAGATAAAATTTAGGTTAAAATATATTTTAATTGTGTATTAACCATTAAATATAATTATAATCTTTATTAAACCCCATTCTATAGAATAATGATAATATTATTATTATTGTTTTATGGTGCGTGTTTTAACATGCACAATAAAAAATATTATTTTATTAACTTCTTAATTAATATTTATGATAATATTTGGTCGTAGTCTATTTTAACTCATTGAAATTTGTTGAATACCTATATAAACATTACATTCATAAATAAATATTTTTATAAATAAACGAGTGAATAAATATTTCTTAAAAATTAAATAAAAAAATAAATAAATATTATTCAAAATATGGGGAATAAATAATTATCATATTTATGAGATCAATACAACAGAGAATATATTATTCCTTGGTATTGAGAATAATATTTATTCTGTTATTTAAATTTATATAGAAGTCAATTGAGATCAACATAAACACTTAGTGTGGGACCATCTATGATTATTTCTCATTAGCATTAGGTTGGTATGCATAAAGTCTAAGATTAACATCTAGAAATTTTTTAAGGAACCCAAGGGATAAAACTTAATTTCCCAATGTCTACAACCACATAAAAATTCTCATTATTAAATATAATACATTTTTGCTTAGTTTCTCATTAATAAGGTTTCACATCTACATCATCAACTAATATGCTTGATACGTCATTATTTGAATATATGAAATAAAAAACATTACAACATGGACATGGAATTTATGTAGAAGTAATATTTAAATCAAAGGGATGATATATAAACTTTTTATATATAATGAAGGGTAAAATATATCCTAGACTTATCAACTGATAAAATTTCACTCATGACACACCCATCTTACCCTACTTCCCGCTAACATATGGAATAATGGTTTTTGTCCATAAATATAATTGTGTGAGTCATAACTTTCATTAGTGATAATTTTAATGTTTATGGACTGTTACACATGCACATATATAGGAATATTTGATGACACCAAAACATGAATAATTCCATCTAGTGGGTAAGTTATCATAATCCCATATCTTAGAGATTACCAAGTGAGAACATAAAGAGAAGAATCCACATTTTCTTATGTGTAATCTCACTTATTAGTCTATAACTATGTTCTCTATAATAGAACATTATCCAACCACAAACCTATATTTAATATTATCATCATAGATTCTCAAGTTATCCTAATATCGTGCAACTACTATGAACTTATCAATGCAACATATACTCTAGGACATTATCATGTTAATTTTAGGTTAAAAAAAAATATGTCAGAATATATTTATATTGATATTAAGTTATTTGAATATTAATGTAATTCAATGTATGAAGTAGTCATTTATAGGTAACAAAATCCAACAACATCCCACAATCACTACATCTACCTACTAATGATAGCTTAGTCCTCACATGAAAAATATTACTACGATAAGTATGACTACAATTGCATCGCCAACCATGTTTCTATAAATACTATTGGTAATACCAAGAGTCTATGTGGAGAATATATCTATTACAACATAACTATATTGAGATAATCCTTCATTTATTTATATAACTGAGTATCCATCTCTCATTCACATGTCAGAATCCAAACATCCTGACTAAATTCACATTCAAATATTATCATAAAATGATAAATATTTCTATTTTATTATTACCCAAAACCATAACATGATGATGCTAAAATCACTTCTTATGTTTCATAAAAATCCAAAAGATACTAATAGTTTTTATAAATTGAAATAACTGGCCTTATTTTTTTTTCTAGAATATTACTTTATCATTATCTAAGATACTAGATCAAATTGAACCATGTGAAAAAAAATCCTTCAATTCCATTGATTACTAGAATTATCACTTCTCTAGACCCAATGATCTCATATAGATTTACTATTCTAAGTAATGTGGGATATTAGAACTGTAGATCAATGAAATTATATTATATTTTTATTATATTCAACTATTATTCTTTTTACATCGATAATATCAAACTTCAGTACTTATAATTAAACATGATATGAATTCCTTGCAATAAATCTGTTGAAATTTTAATAATATCCAAAATCCATTTTTAAAGATATACCTTTTCAAATAAAAGGATTATATACCAACAAAAATATGGTATTGAATTGTTTCAACATTTATTTTTCAAAAATGTGTTATTATTTGTACTATGACTAGATATATAAGACTCGTAGATACATTTTGTAGGTCCTAATCCCTAGAATAATATTGATACTATAAGTGAATGTTGGAAAATTTTAATTACTTAGTATTAAAAAATTGGTAAGACACAAATTTTTTTTCATATGTTGTCAATATATTTATCTTGAAAACTTATAGCACTCATGATATCAATTTAAAACACATGTCTCTCATTCGTTTCCAAACAAATATTCTCTGATCACTATGGATGATTATTCATAAATGGATTTATGTAATCTTCATATTTTATTGGAATTTATTGATGTCACTAACCCTTTTATTTATTCCTAGTATACATAAACTCTAGGGCATCCTTTTTTGAATATCATAAAGTCATATTCTATAAGTATTCCTCTAAATTATGTGTTCTTTATTTTAATAGCCCAATATGATAATAATTGAAATTTTATTTGACAAGTATAATTCAAAAAGGAATTTAGTGACAACGAGAGGTGAATAAATTTTTACCAACACCAAACTATCAGTAATATATCATGTTATATTGGTATCATCTTATACCATCTATGTACAGTTTCTATAGAATTATCACCAGTAGTATCATGTCCCATATACATTCAAAATATGGAATCCCTGTATTTTGATACATAAAATCAACAGCATGAATTTATACATATTTTGAATCATATAATATTACCATTTATTTGGTATTTTTTGGATTCCTTATTATCAAAGACTAATATATTTTTCACCCACCATTGTAGACATAAACCACATCTATGCTTTTGTATTAGTACAATTTATGTTTCTCTGGAACTACTCCTTCCACTATGCCCAATGGATACCAGTATTCCTATGCTAACTCATTTGCATAAAGTGGCCTAATTCATAGAAGTTGAGTCTCCTCCCACTATCCTTAAATATGTGGGATTAATTTTTGAAAATATATTCAATCTTCAGTAGACATTAATATATTTAGAGGATATAGGATCACTTACTTAGATTCTCCATAGTGTTTTAATGTCCATTTGTAGCTAAGGAAAACTTTTAAAAAATGTTTCTAAACAAACACTAATGGTAGAATCCTAATAAATTTTTATCATATATTAATTTATAAGATATCCATTAGAAAATATGACTTCCAAATGGTTATTTGATTCACTTATATTTGAAATCCTATCATGAAAGTACTAATGGAATATTATATATATATATATATAAAGACTCAGCATTGATCATCCTTTTACTACCATCATAAAAATGATGTATATAAGAAAATTTGACTTTGTGATAACCTTTAAACCATATATATGATCAATTAATACATGGATAATATATTATCTGATAATCTAGCTCTGAGATTCCCCAATATTTATCATGTGAACTCATTTGCCTCACCGATCATTTATAAAATTTATTATAGGAATATCATGAATTATATGATGTTACCTTTATTTTAGAATGGTTTAGGTGGACATGTTCAACAAATTATAAAACATACTTATCAATTAGCTTTACATAAAATGGTTACTTAATATAAAATATGATAAATAGATTGTTTTTCAATCCAGTATCTTAGCTCAATTGGGAAAAACAATTTTATGTGTATAAGAAGACAAACTAATTTCTGTTTTATTTGATAAATACTTTTCATTCCACAAATATTTAAGAGTCTTAAATTTTATATTCAACATTTCTTGATATTGATATGTGTGATTCAAGATTTATTGAATTTTTATTTTAGTATTAAAGAACCATAAAAACATGTATTCACAAAATTAAATAACGTCTTATTGTGTCTAGATTAACAATGAGATGATATTTTGGGTAACACTTAATAAAAAAATAAATCAATCAAATATGAAAATGATAAATAGTGATCTCTCTGAGGATAACATTGGAATCACCCTTTATTATATCATTTTTATTTTAATCTATAACCTATATATTCTTCACTATTTCCTCTATTTAAATACATGTGTTTTGAAGGAATATGGTATTTAATACACAACTAATGAATACACTATTACAAAGAGTATTTATTGCATTGGATTTTTCCTGTCTAGTATCTATAATCGGTGTATAAAATCAATGTGTATTACATTATCATAACAATAATTTGATAACCTATATGAAAAATTAGTATCCCACTTTATCATGTCGGTTATATAGTAACCGACATGATGAAGAGGTTTTCACTTTGGTTAAATTATAACATGTGTTATAAATAAATTGCAATTTCTTTTTGAAATCAGTTATAAGATTAAAGACCTGATAAAATAATAAAAATATCATTATCACATCAGATATAATATAACTGAGGTGATAATAATTTAAAATTTTAGGAATTAAAATTTTCAATCATTTTGGTGTTCTTAGATATCACGAATGGAAATTTATTTCTCTCACATGGAATCCCTAACCTTGTTTCATTTATATAATATCCTATAGTATCATTTTTCTATTTTTACACATCATCAGGTATCATCTACCTCATTATTTTGAATTTGACAGGGTCGTCTCTCGACTCTCGATTAAGGCTCACACATCAATCATTGCTTGAAAATGACCTAACTCTTGTATTTTTTAATTCCGTTTATTCAAATATTACATTAACATTGTTTTGATGTAATGTGACTATGTGTAACACCCCAAGATTCTATGGTACGTTTCCCTTCGAATAATGCGATAGCGTGTGTTGTACGCAACCTCGAGTTCTAACACACACCACAACTAATTAAACTAGCCGTTGTGAATAGTAATACCTACTTTTTGAAATCATATATATTCTATATTTCAAAATGGACTTCATTTTTGGATTCGGAATATCAAAATTAGCCTAGGGTGAAATTTTGGTACATTTCGGATAACTTTCATATTTTGATGAATAGTGAAAATTACTAAATTTTAATTAAAAACAACTTTTTTAATCAAAATAATTAATATTGATAAATTATGAATTTGAGTGGTTTTAAAGTATATTTAGAATATATTTTTACCATTCAATTTAATGTTTGTCATTGGACATAATTTTACAATTAAACCGAACATAAACAAGTGTCAATCTTTTGATAGTTATTATCTCTTAAAAACACGCTTTTTGTTTTGACAGCGGGAATTAATTTTAAATTAATTTCTGCCACTTCTGTGTTATGAATTTAGGAAAATGGATTCCATATTTGGAATCAGGATGTCCAAATTATGTAAATAGGTAACTTTTATTTTTACACATTTTGAATAATTACTGCGGTAAATATTTTATTTACCATGGTTAGAGGGTAAATCCGGTAAATAAGGGTTAAAAAATAATATTATAATAATACAAAGTTACCCTAAAACGTGTCCTAACCTTATTGGTGGACACATACCCGACCATGAGCATCCTTGGGTCAATTTGGGGACCCCTTGGAGCCACTTGTATGTGGTAGGGACACATTATATTAATAAAGTTAAAATAAAAATAAAAATGGCATAAGCTTACATCTTTTAGAAGAACAATTTTTACATAGGGTTATACATGTTGGATTTTCGATTATAAATATTCATTAGAAATATAAAAAGATTTCCTACATGATGATATTTTATTTATAATTTTTAGACATCAAATAAGTTAAATTATTAATGACACAATAATGATGCAATGTTTACCTCATTAATAAATCATTTAAATAAATAAGATTATAATGATTAAAATATTATATAAAACCTGTCCAATTCTTATTGGTTGATGTTATTTAGAATATGAGTCATCTTATCTTCGACCTCAATGATTTTTGGACCATTATAAACCGAATATAATTATATTATAAAGTAATACTTTCACTCTTTCCTAAAGAGCCCCTCCTCTCCCTTATAAAAGGAGACCACTTCTACTCATTCTTCACACCTCTCAAGCCATTTGGCTCGTCCAAACTCTACCCAACTAAGCTCCCCACATCCCTATCCTCCTCCTTGAAGCTTCCCCTTAGGCAGAAAGCATTTCAAGAAGTCCTTTGGTTCCAACCAAAGTGAGTTACCTAAATTAAAGGTAACGTTTTCTCTTAAATTATTTTCATTTATTTTGCTTCTCCAACCCCCAAACTCTTTTTATTTCCTTTCTTTTGTAACAACACCAGTCTCCACAATATACTAGGATGTTGTTATAAGAAGGATTCAAACTACACATACACACAACTCCATCTAATTGATGATGAACATAATGTTTCTGTGGATGGCAAACTAACGCCTCACGAAACGATGATTGTTCAAAAACATCTTACCGCCTCTCATGGTGGCCATTATGATGGCACTGTAATTAAATATGATATTAATGATATATATTTTATATATAAGCTTCTTTAATTCCATTTTATTTCATACCATTATTCGTTTCATGTTGTATATACATACGATAATTTCATTTGAGGAAGTGCGGACTACCGCCCCCTTAAAATGATATGACTCGTTCATACCACACATGGAACGTATAAAGGATGGTGTTAATGAAATTAAGTAACATATATAAAATATTATATTATACTGGAATAGTAATATACCTATGTATCATTTGGATTCAATTCTTTTAAAATAAAAATTAAATGGAAGTAGCGTTCGTGCGTACGTACGGACTACCGTCTCCACGAACGCGATGAGATTCATTCTCCATCGTATCCATTCAAGTATAATTATCATTTAATGATTTAAAAATGATGTTTAAGGACTTGATATCATTCTGGATATGAATAAGATAAAACAAACATGACTTATGTAACAAAACATATAAAAGAAAATGAGTAAGTTAACACACGAAACGGCGATAATACTAAGATATTATTATCAAATCAATATTAAAAGATCATATATGATATCATATTAATGTATATGATTCTTTTAATAACAATTATTTCACCATTATATAGGAGGTTAACCTACCCCAACCAAGGAAAAGTACAAGGTAAGGGTTTATTTCACAATCTCTTCATTATCTGAGGTTGTTTATACGTAATAATCTACTGGGATATCTTTATCATCCACATCCATGTTTCTTAAAAATGTATTTCAAAACATTTTTACTATTTACAAGAATATGGGTTAAAGTCATTTATACCCTTGTTTGACTTTTTATAAGAGGTTTATAAAGGAATCTTTCCGTCATTTTCGAAACAAGGTCCTTTTTATCCTTTTTGACAGAATTGAGGTAAGAATGTTTTTTTTAACTTATACGGCGGGTGCGGTTATTTTCCGCCGTTATAAAATCTTCAAAGCTTTCCTTACAAGCTTATAAGAATATTTTCAAAGAAAATGTTTTATTTTATATGGATCTTAAAGGATTTCAAAATAAAAGGAGATATTTCTTTAAAAAGAATTTTGATTTCATCTATGTCAACATCCTTTGACGGATTTTAAGATTATTTGAAGTTGATTTATTATGATACAAAACTTCTATATTGTATTGAAGGTTTTGTGATATGTTTGACTATGGATGTGCTATTTTTATACCATTCATAGTTTATGGTGAAATTATTGACATTTCATATGCTAGTTTTAATATGAATGTTTATGTTATGTTTAAACCTTTCCATATGGGAATGCATTGGACTTAATAAGTGACGGGTGGAGCCCGCTATAGCTCCTCGATGCATTGGTAGGTCTCATGAGACAAACTAGTGTCTTGGCACAAGGCCTTGACAAAATCTTATTTGTAGTCTTGGCACGAGGCCTTGGCTATGTGGTTATGATAGTCTGGCATTATGCATTCCAACATTATGAAAGTGGTTATTGATTTTTCATGTGATTATTCGATTAGTAGAATATCCATGTGAACAAGTAAATGGCATTATTTCATTTTACTTTTGCCATACTATGTTGAAGTTCAAGTTTAAAAGGCTTTTGTTTTAGTAATTCATCGCCTTAAATATTTACGCTTATTTTGAATGTTCCGCTATATTGTTATCCTTACTGGGCATTTGAGCTCACCCCTTTTCTATGTTTTATTTTTCCCAGGTAGTGAAGAAGTAAATTATGATTGACTTGCAGGGATATTATGAGGGGTTAATAGTGTGGATATGAAGACTTTGTTGTTGTAGTAGTTTTTCACTTTGAAATGTAATGTAAAACTTTATGATTATATCTAGTGTTTCCAAGGCTACTAAACCAATCGGTCTTTCGAGATTTGATCTTTCTTGTGATCATGCCAATGTTACGAAGTAATGCACCGACTCTGGGTAACTGGGGTCGGGGCGTTACAGTTGGTATCAGAGGAGGTTTAGTACAAACCTTGGAAGCTAGATTTAGATAAACTCTGATTAGAGCACGTAGACCTAAGATGAACTTTGAGGATTAGTATAGAAGAACTTCCTAGAATTTTGGTATTGTAGAGATTTTGTGAGTTTTCCGAGCAATACATCCCTGTCTGGATACGAGCAGGTAGAGGCGGCTCTGGCACAGATGTACCTATGGGTAAAACCCGAAAACACCGCTTTGAGCTAGACTCGAACGGGAACTGGTGCACGACAACGGGCCTTGCTGCACTCTTGGTTACGACACTCCCGGGGGATATGCTTAGGATAACTCTCATTTTCATTACAAATCATTATGAAGGGTTTATGAGTATATACTTCCTCAAAGAAAACATTTTTATGATTATGGATTATATGCATAAATAGTTCAATTTATGTTAAGTGTTTTATAAGTATGGGATTATGTATTTTGATTCATAAACTGATCTAGTTTATGCCATTGTTTAGAAATGGCGCCTAGTGGAAGAAATGGAAACCGTATCAATGCACGCACTCCATGTAGGGATTGCCCTCCTGCTCAAGATAATTATAGTGGGGCTGGTGATGCAACTGGTGCTGATCAGCTAATCACCATACTGGGACAACTTACTCAGGTTATGAATAATAACCTTACCCGTATGGAGCACCCTGATCCGCAGCGTGGAGGATCAATGTTAGATCGATTCATGAGACAACAACCACCAACGTTCAATGGGAATACAAATCCATTAGTAGCTGAGCAATGGATATTTTCCCTAGAGAAAATATTTCAGGCTTTGGGGAGCAGTGAAAGGGAAAAAGTTATCATGGCAGTTTACCGCCTCACTGGAGATGCTGATCAATGGTGGTCATTGATTCAAAATACGAAGGAAGATGATGAAGTATCAAATATGGAATGGAGGGAGTTCAAAGATCTGTTTTTAGAAAAATACTTTCCTCGCGACCATCGAGCAGATATGGAAAGACAATTTCTGAGTCTGAGACAAAAGGAGGATGAGAATGTCACAAAGTATGAGGCTAACTTTACAAGGTTAGCGAGGTACGCTGGTGATTATATTCGCAACTCAAGAAGTAAGATTGATCGTTTCTTTGATGGGTTAAAAACATTTCTCCGTCGAGCATTAGTCTCACAATCCTTTTCATCGTACGAAGACATTGTCTCATGTGCTATCAAGACCGAAAAGGAATTCTCTAAGTCTTATGACTTTAAAGAAAAGCAAGAGAAGAAGAGACCTGCTGATCAATCTGGGAATGGAAATAAGGGGAAGAAGGGAAAGGTTGAATATCCATCTTGTGGTAAGTGCGGGAAGAAACACCCCGGTGCTTGCCTGAAGGGAATGGGAGTCTGTTACAAGTGTGGTGAAAAAGGCCACCAAGATCATAATTGCAAGGGGAAGAAGGAAGCTACCAACGTTCAGTGCTACAATTGCAGGGAAATGGGGCATTATGCAAATGCATGTCCTAAGCGTCAGGAGAACTTACCTCATAAAAGGCCAAGGGATGAAGGCCAGGCTTATGCTATCACTACTGCTGAGGTAGAAGCTCCGAAAGATGTGGTGGCAGGTAATTTAATGGTTTCCTCAAGTTTAGCAAATGCATTATTTGATTCTGGATCATCGCATTGTTTCATATCTTCCCAGTTTGCTAAGAAAATTAGATATTTCCAATTTGAGTTAATAAGGGAGTTGTCAGTTAAAACTCCTAAGGGAAATATCATTGCAACAAAGTTTTGTGAATCAGTCCCCATTAGAGCACCTAAATTTTCTTTATCTGCTGATCTCATCATCATACCTATGATTGAGTTTGATATAATCCTCGGTATGGACTGGCTTTCGGACTATGATGCGAAGATTTATTGTAAGAAGAAAGAGGTTACGATTCTTGATGATAATGATAAGGAACACCTTATTTTTAGAGCAGAATCGTCACCACCTAATTCTTATTTAGATCCACCCTCAATAGCTCAACTAAATTCAATTATTGGGGAGGAAGAGAATGAAATAACTGCGGGTGAGGAAAGGAATGTTCAAATAGAGGATGTACCTGTTGTGAAAGAATTTGTAGATGTATTTCCAGAAGATTTACCTGGACATCCTCCAGAACGAGAAGTTGAGTTTTCTATTGATTTGATTCCTGGATCAAGGCCTATATCGAAGACCCCTTATAGAATGTCCACTGTAGAGTTAGTCGAACTAAAGAAACAACTAGAGGAATTGAGTAATAAGGGATTTATTCGCCCTAGTGTTTCTCCATGGGGAGCCACTGTTCTTTTTGTTAAAAATAAAGATGGATCTATGAGGTTATGTATCGACTACAGGGAGATCAATGCTATAAAGATAAAGAACAAGTATCCCCTACCTCGTATTGATGATTTATTTGACCAACTGCATGGAGCTCAATACTTTTCAAAGATTGACCTTCGATCTGGATACCATCAGTTGTGTGTGAAGAAGGAAGACATTCCGAAAACAGCATTTCGAACCAGGTACGGGCATTACGAGTTTACTGTAATGCCGTTTGGATTGACTAATGCACCCTCTGTATTCATGGATCTAATGAATAGAGTTTTCAAGGAGTATCTTGATGAATTTGTGGTGGTATTTATTGATGATATCTTGGTATACTCCAAAACCTACGAAGATCATGAAAATCACTTGCGCATTATCTTAAAGACTCTGAGGAGGCATGAATTATATGGAAAGTTTAGCAAGTGTGAATTCTGGATTCAGGAGATTTCTTTTCTTGGCCATATTGTCTCTAAAGATGGAATCTCTGTTGATCCTTCTAAGACCAAAGCAATCCAAGAATGGCCAACACCTACGAGTATAACTGAGGTACGTAGTTTTATTGGCTTGGCAGGTTATTATCGACGTTTCGTCCAGAATTTTGCCCGATTGGCTAACCCATTAACGAAGCTCACACGTAAAGGGGTTAAATTTGTTTGGACAAAAGAGTGTGAAGAATGTTTCGAAGAACTGAAGAAAAGATTAGTCAATTCTCCTATATTGACTCTACCATCGGGGAATGATGGGTTCGTTATTTATAGTGATGCATCAAAGAAAGGACTTGGTTGTGTCCTTATGCAGAATGATAGAGTTATTGCCTATGCATCACGACAGTTAAAAATTCGTGAACAAAACTATCCTACTCATGATCTTGAGTTAGCAGCTGTGATCTCTGCTTTGAAGATATGGAGGCACTACCTCTATGGTGAAAAATGTGAGATTTATACTGATCACAAGAGTTTGAAGTATATTTTCTCACAAAAAGAACTCAACATGAGGCAAAGGAGATGGCTTGAATTACTCAAGGATTATGATTGCACGATACACTACCACCCGGGGAAAGAAAACAAAGTAGCAGATGCTTTGAGCAGAAAAGACCATGGAGTTTTGAACATGATGAGAATTGAAAGGGATCCAATTTTCATGGATCTAGTGAAGATGGACATGGGAATAACCAGGGAAGGTGAAACATCAATGCTTTTTCAAATGGTTGCCAAACCATCTTTACTAGAAAGGATTAAGAGTTCCCAGACCGATGATGAAGAATTTCAGAAGAAGATTAAAGCTGTGAATGATGGGAGATTGAGAGACTTTATGTATGAAGATGGAATTTTGAAATTCGGGAAGAGACTTTGTGTTCCCAATATACCTGATCTAAAAAGGGAATTACTGGATGACGCTCATAGTTCCAATTTCTCTATACACCCTGGGAGCACCAAAATGTATAGAGATTTGAAGGAACATTTTTTGTGGGACAAAATGAAGAGGGAGATTGCTGATTTTGTGTCAAGATGTATGGTTTGTCAACAAGTGAAAGCTGGAAGGCAACAGCCTGGAGGAGTCATGCAACCTCTTCCCATACCGGAGTGGAAATGGGACAATATTACGATGGACTTTGTCATGGGGCTACCAAAGACTCCTAGAAGGAACGATGCAATATGGGTTATTGTTGATCGTCTTACCAAGTCAGCACATTTTCTTGCTATAAGAGAAGATCTACCCCTGGAACGTCTAGCAAGACTATATATTAATGAAGTTGTGAGACTTCATGGAGTACCCCTATCGATTGTTTCTGATCGTAATCCCCGTTTTACTTCAAGATTTTGGTAAACTCTTCAGAAATCCCTGGATACTGAACTTCATTTGTGCACTGCTTACCACCCTCAGACAGACGGACAATCAGAACGGACTATTCAGACCTTACAAGACATGTTGAGATCTTGCTCACTTGATTTTCAGGGTATGTGGGATCAATATTTACCACTATTAGAATTTTCCTATAACAATAGCTTCCATTCGAGTATTCAGATGGCACCATATGAAGCGTTATACGGAAAGAGATGTCGTACACCAACCTGTTGGGATGACGTTGGTGAAAGAAAACTTGTAGGCCCAGAACTGGTGGAGGAAACGGTGGAAAAGGTAAAGGTAATCCAAAATCACATCAAAGCAGCTCAAAGTAGGCAGAAGAGCTATGCCGATAATCGAAGGAAGGATTTGGAATTTCAAGTCGGTGATCATGTTTTCCTAAAGGTATCTCCGTGGAAGGGAGTCATACGTTTTGGTAAGAAAGGTAAATTGAGTCCCAGGTACATCGGACCTTTCGAAATTCTTGAACGAATTGGGGCTGTAGCTTACCGATTGGCAATGCCGCCAAGTCTCTCCAAAGTTCACGATGTGTTCCACGTATCTCTGTTGAGAAAATACATGCCTGACCCAACGCATGTACTCACCTATGAGGAATTAGAACTGGAACCCGATCTGTCTTATTGCGAAGAGCCCGTCAGGATTCTTGATACAAGAGAACAAGTACTGAGAAACCGGACGACGCGTCTGGTAAATGTTTTGTGGAGAAACCATAAGATGGAAAAGGCAACATGGGAACCCGAGGAACTTATGATGAAGAACCACCCGAGTCTTTTTATGCAGTAATACCCTAGAAATTGCGAGGACACAATTATTTGAAGGAGGGGAGAATGTAACACCCCAAGCTTCTATGGTACGTTTCCCTTCGAATAATGCGATAGCGTGTGTTGTACGCAACCTCGAGTTCTAACACACACCACAACTAATTAAACTAGCCGTTGTGAATAGTAATACCTACTTTTTGAAATCATATATATTCTATATTTCAAAATGGACTTCATTTTTGGATTCGGAATATCAAAATTAGCCTAGGGTGAAATTTTGGTACATTTCGGATAACTTTCATATTTTGATGAATAGTGAAAATTACTAAATTTTAATTAAAAACAACTTTTTTAATCAAAATAATTAATATTGATAAATTATGAATTTGAGTGGTTTTAAAGTATATTTAGAATATATTTTTACCATTCAATTTAATGTTTGTCATTGGACATAATTTTACAATTAAACCGAACATAAACAAGTGTCAATCTTTTGATAGTAATTATCTCTTAAAAACACGTTTTTTGTTTTGACAGCGGGAATTAATTTTAAATTAATTTCTGCCACTTCTGTGTTTTGAATTTAGGAAAATGGATTCCATATTTGGAATCAGGATGTCCAAATTATGTAAATAGGTATCTTTTATTTTTACACATTTTGAATAATTACTGCGGTAAATATTTTATTTACCATGGTTAAAGGGTAAATCCGGTAAATAAGGGTTAAAAAATAATATTATAATAATAAAAAGTTACCCTAAAACGTGTCCTAACCTTATTGGTGGACACATACCCGACCATGAGCATCCTTGGGTCAATTTGGGGACCCCTTGGAGCCACTTGTATGTGGTAGGGACACATTATATTAATAAAGTTAAAATAAAAATAAAAATGGAATAAGCTTACATCTTTTAGAAGAACAATTTTTACATAGGGTTATACATGTTGGATTTTCGATTATAAATATTCATTAGAAAGCTAAAAAGATTTCCTAAATGATGATATTTTATTTATAATTTTTAGACATCAAATAAGTTAAATTATTAATGACACAATAATGATGCAATATTTACCTCATTAATAAATCATTTAAATAAATAAGATTATAATGATTAAAATATTATCTAAAACCTGTCCAATTCTTATTGGTTGATGTTATTTAGAATATTAGTCATCTTATCTTCTACCTCAATGATTTTTGGACCATTATAAACCTAATATAATTATATTATAAAGTAATACTTTCACTCTTTCCTAAAGAGCCCCTCCTCTCCCTTATAAAAGGAGACCACTTCTACTCATTCTTCACACCTCTCAAGCCATTTGGCTCGTCCAAACTCTGCCCAAATAAGCTCCCCACATCCCTCTTCTCCTCCTTGAAGCTTCCCCTTAGGCATAAAGCATTTCAAGAAGTCATTTGGTTCCAACCAAAGTGAGTTACCTAAATTAAAGGTAACGTTTTCTCTTAAATTATTTTCATTTATTTTGCTTCTCCAACCCCCAAACTCTTTTTATTTCCTTTCTTTTGTAACAACACCAGTATCCACAATATACTAGGATGTTGTTATAAGAAGGATTCAAACTACACATACACATAACTCCATCTAATGGATGATGAACATAATGTTTCTGTGGATGGCAAACTAACGCCTCACGAAACGATGATTGTTCAAAAACATCTTACCGCCTCTCATGGTGGCCATTATGATGGCACTGTAATTAAACATGATATTAATGATATATATTTTATATATTAGCTTCTTTAATTCCATTTTATTTCATACCATTATTCGTTTCATGTTGTATATGCATACGATAATTTCATTTGAGGAAGTGCGGACTACCTCCCCCTTAAAATGATATGACTCGTTCATACCACACATGGAACGTATAAAGGATGGTGTTAATGAACTTAAGTAACATATATAAAATATTATATTATACTGGAATAGTAATATACCTATGTATCATTTGGATTTGATTCTTTTAAAATAAAAATTAAATGGAAGTAGCGTTCGTGCGTACGTACGGACTACCGTCTCCACGAACGCGATGAGATTCATTCTCCATCGTATCCATTCAAGTATAATTATCATTTAATGATTTAAAAATGATGTTTAAGGACTTGATATCATTCTGGAAATGAATAAGATACAACAAACATGACTTATGTAACAAAACATATAAAAGAAAATGAGTAAGTTAACACACGAAACGGCGATAATACTAAGATATTATTATCAAATCAATATTAAAAGATCATATATGATATCATATTAATGTATATGATTCTTTTAATAACAATTATTTCACCATTATACAGGAGGTTAACCTACCCCAACCAAAGAAAAAGTACAAGGTAAGGGTTTATTTCACAATATCTTCATTATCCGAGGTTGTTTATACGTAATAATCTACTGGGATATCTTTATCATCCACATCCATGTTTCTTAAAAATGTATTTCAAAACATTTTTACTATTTACAAGAATATGGGTTAAAGTCATTTATACCCTTGTTTGACTTTTTATAAGAGGTTTATAAAGGAATCTTTCCGTCGTTTTCGAAACAAGGTCCTTTTTATCCTTTTCGACAGAATTGAGGTAAGAATGTTTTTTTTAACTTATACGGCGGGTGCGGTTATTTTACGCCGTTATAAAATCTTCAAAGCTTTCCTTACAAGCTTATAAGAATATTTTCAAAGAAAATGTTTTATTTTATATGGATCTTAAATGATTTCAAAATAAAAGGAGATATTTCTTTAAAAAGAATTTTGATTTCATCTATGTCAACATCCTTTGACGGATTTTAAGATTATTTGAAGTTGATTTATTATGATACAAAACTTCTATATTGTATTGAAGGTTTTGTGATATGTTTGACTATGGATGTGCTATTTTTATACCATTCATAGTTTATGGTGAAATTATTGACATTTCGTATGCTAGTTTTAATACGAATGTTTATGTTATGTTTAAACCTTTTCATATGGGAATGCATTGGACTTAATAAGTGACGGGTGGAGCCCGCTATAGCTCCTTGATGCATCGGTAGGGCTCATGAGACAAACTAGTGTCTTGGCACAAGGCCTTGACAAAATCTTATTTGTAGTCTTGGCACGAGGCCTTGGCTATGTGGTTATGATAGTCTGGCATTATGCATTCCAACATTATGAAAGTGTTTATTGATTTTGCATGTGATTATTCGATTAGTAGAATATCCATGTGAACAAGTAAATGGCATTATTTCATTTTACTTTTTCCATACTATGTTGAAGTTCAAGTTTAAAAGGCTTTTGTTTTAGTAATTCATTGCCTTAAATATTTACGCTTATTTTGAATGTTCCGCTATATTGTTATCCTTACTGGGCATTTGAGCTCACCCCTTTTCTATGTTTTATTTTTCCCAGGTAGTGAAGAAGTAAATTATGATTGACTTGCAGGGATATTATGAGGGGTTAATAGTGTGGATATGAAGACTTTGTTGTTGTAGTAGTTTTTCACTTTGAAATGTAATGTAAAACTTTATGATTATATCTAGTGTTTCCGAGGCTACTAAACCAATCGGTCTTTCGAGATTTGATCTTTCTTGTGATCATGCCAATGTTACGAAGTAATGCACCGACTCTGGGTAGCTGGGGTCGGGGCGTTACACTATGATATTATTAAACAAGTTGTTACTAAATCTTATTATGGACTTGGAATATTACATGGTGAACTAAATTAGAACTTTTTTATTGTAATGTTGTTAAAATCATTTTTTAGTTATCCACCTAGGGTTTTTTGTGTTTTATTTATATTTGGGTAATTATAAACCAATTTTTAAGTTATCTTTTATTTAAAATTTGTTATGGATTTTATGGTCACTTGGAATTTTAATGTTATCATATGTTAATAGTAGGTAGTGTTAACCCTTATTGTTAATTTTTATGTTATTCCTATGACATGTGTACAACTTGTTTTTATAAAACAGTACTAATGATGAAAATAAATTTTGAAAGTAAGATTGGATAGTATTTAATAGCAACTTTAATTTCATTAATCTAATAATTCTAAAAGTTATTTTATTGAACTATGATATAGTATTAAATCAGACATTCATATAGAAAACCTTGTTTGAGGTTTAGTCTAATGTGACGTATTTTCAATCCCTTATCTAATTATATTAATTTTCATATTTAATGTGTATTGTTAAGTAATATTATCGATCCCTTTTATTGGTTTCTACATATAATCATGCCTAACATGGTTTCGAATGTAAATTTTTAGTTGTTTTTATTTATACATTACATATATACAAAATTATTTTACTCAAAATTGTATCACCTAAATGTAAGGCTTTATGATGTATTATATAATGATTGACGCGTACCATTAATCATCCTACTTTTGGATAAATAAACAACATAGAACCACTTCATTGAACATGGACCTTATCTGGATATTATAGTGTTGAGATGTTTTTAATGTTTTGTAAGGTGAGATCAATAATTCCCACTCTATCCATATTTAATAATAAGTCATGATACATTCTAAAAAATTTAGTGACTATTCATACTTCTTATATTTAGTGGAACATTATGTTATCTAAGTTTCTTTTGTATAATTACTATTATATATGAGTTTCATTGATTTATTAATTAACAACACATAACGAAATAATAATTCTCCTAAAAACCATATTATATGTTATATAATTAATTAATGTCAATATGATAATTTTCATTATTATATTTAGTGGCTTAAATCCTATTTAATATTGTATTATAGAATATTTATATAGTTTGAATTCTTGAGCATGTTACGCTCTATATATTAAGTTTCTTATTACATAAGATCCTACATGTTGTCTGTTCAGTATTCTATAATATATAATATTATGGTTTTTTATGTTGATAATGTTGCATCTAAAATTTTAAAATTATTCAAAATAATGGGTAATCATTTCTTTCAAGACATAATGAAATGATTTTTTTTGTTTTTGAAAATGTTCTAGTAAGGGAAACTAGTTTTTTATTCAATTTAAATAAATAATTCATTAATCATTTTGTTTAAATTTTTATTTTTATTTTAAATGTGATGTATATTTTTAAATAGTAACTTTTTTCTAAAGTAAAACATTGAGGATTTTTTTAATTAAATTAAAATGTGAAATTATTATATTTTTTAAAATAAATTATTTTTCAAAAACTGTTGTAACATATTGTTTTAAAAGTAATTTGATATTAATGAAGTTTTTTTAAATATAATTAATATGTAGTGGTATTTGGGAATATAAATTTAAAGGGTTCTGAATTTATATTTTTAAATTATATTTAAAATTATATTCCATTATTGTCTAGAATTTATAATTATACTTTTCAAAAACACAAATATTTTATTTAAATTTAAAAGTTTTGTTACATGGAATTTATGAAATATTTTATATAAATTTGAACCAGGCTTGACTTGAATAATTTATTCTCACTTTTATCCACCCTATATTCTTTTGAAAAAAAATTTCTATAGATAATAATGAGTTTAAGTTAGATTATGAAACATCAAATATCTGATGAATATGAGGAAAAAGTTTATTTTTTAAAAAACAAATTTCAAAACTCAATGATCCCAAAAACAACATGTACTTCTGTAAATTCCTTAAATTTTTAATATGAATAAGTTGAAAATAAAAGAGGTAAAAGATAATTTAACATATCATTTTTTTAATCTGAGTTATATCCCATGGATTTGGCATCGTGAAAAAGGGAATAATTTTGGATCTATTGATGATGATTCTTTTCAAGATGATTACTATGATGAAATTGAGGAAATGATTTGTGATATTGAAGTAGAGGAAATTGAGAAAGAATCATAAATTGAGCATATATATAGTGACGTTGAAAAACCATTGTATCTGGGGTGTATGGAATTTTTAGTTTTATCATCAGTGTTAAGATTGATTAACATAAAGGTGAATCATGGTTGGAGTGACAAGAGTTTTACTGATTTTCTACAAATGTTGAAAGATATTCTTCTTAAAGAAAATGATCTTCTTAATTACGATTATAATGATAAGAAAATAATAATCCCGGTGGGATTTGGGAAAAAATACATTTATTCTTGAATGAGCAAGATATATATAAAACAAATATGAATTTATGTCAATCTATACAAATGTTGGGACATCACAATATATGTTGAATGAAAAATTACATGATGATTTTATAATTACAGAAACCCCTACCATGAAATTTTCGTATCATCTAATAATTCTTCATTTGAAATGTTTATATGAAAATCCATATGATGAAAAAAATTATGTTTTCATTTGGATGAGATGATATCTGCTAGATAATTCTGAAATCTAGTAAATTTTCCATAGTGAAAGAAAAATGACCAGCAGTTTTCTTCATTCACAAATGATGTTAAAAAATCATGGACTTGGACTATGAACAAATGGAATGAATTCATATTGAAGCATGAGTAGCACAAATAGATCATGGTCTATTTTATTGGTAATTTACAGCTTTTCTCCAGAATTTTGTATGAATTTAAAATATATCATTTTGAGATTAATGATATTTAGACCAAAAAAGCCCAGAAATGTATTGATGTTTTCTTGTCACTATTAATTGATGATTTGAACTATTATGGGAGGATGGTATTAGGGTGTATTATTTTTATATAATGGAATATTTTAAAGTTCATTCAATGATTATTTTTACTATATATGACTTCCCAACCTATGAAATTTTTTCTGGATACACTCTCAATGGGAATAAATCATGTCCATTTTTTAGATAGCACACTTCAACTATATATTTACACAAATTGATCTGAATTTGAGGCAAAGAAGGATGATTGAGTTCCTATAATATTTTGACTCTGAGCATGCCTATATGCCCAGAAAGGTAAATATAGTTGTTGATGAACTAAGAATGTGACTTAGCTATAAGATGTTAAGGAGTCCAGTAGTGAGTGGTATCTTATGTCCTTACTCTCATAAATTCACAATGAGGTTCAAGACAGTCTAGAGAAGAAGTTCCTTTCTTCTTTAGTTTGACATACACTATTATGGATAGAGTAAGGAATATACATTTATCAAATTCTAAATTCTTAGTCCTTTAAGAGTGTGGATGATGAGGACCCACCTACTGGTTAAACTATGGGTGAGGATGAAATTCTATGTATTCATGGTGATATTTCGGTTTCATTGGACATATTGAAGGAGATGATGTGTCAATTTCATGCCTCGTTTTTGGATGTAAATGCAGATGTTACCATGATTTACCATGACCTGTTCCATCATTACTGGTGGATGGTGATGAAATTTGATATAGTTAGTTTTCTTAGGAGGTTTTCCACCTGTAAATAGGTGATGATACAAAATCAATGACCAGTTGGGATTTTACAGTAGCTACCTATTCCTAGGTGGAAATAAGATGATGTTGCAATGGATTTTTTACTTGATTTCTGAGGTCTCTTTGAGTTAGTGATGCTATATCTATTGATTTGGATAGGATCATGAATGTCACTCAATTTATGCTAATTAAGGAGAACTTATTATTGTATTAGTCTTTAATATTGTATATCCCGATGATTTTTCTTCTTCATAGGGTTCCTCAATAAATGGAATCAGATAGAGAATCTTCGTTTACACCTCAAATTTGGAAAATCATATAATGTGTGTTGGGTGAAAATGTTCTTCTATGAATGGAATGCCATCCTCATACTGATGGACTGTTAAAGAGAACTATAATGGTTGTAGAAGAAAATCTAGGATCATGCTTACTAGATTTTGGGACCTCGTATGAGAGGAGAATATACAAAGTTAAGTTCACCTCCAAAAATAACTATCATGTGACTATACTAATGGAACAATATGCGGTTTTATGTAATTGGTTATTCCATTCACCCATGTGATGGTTAAAGGAATGAAAGGTATCGTTTCTTGTACCACCTCTCATGTAGGAGAATTTGTAGAGGGTCTACATTATCATTAAGTAAATGGAAACCGTATAGTTCAGACATAAATCTTATGGTGATTGTTTTCTATAACCTCTGGAGTTTGAGGTTAGGGATGATGTTTTATTTTGTATCTCACAAGGCATGGGACACATACATATTAGGATATAAGGTAAACGTTTAAAGTAATATATCGTACAAGCCGAGATTCTGGATAGAGTTGGGCCAGTAGCATGTTGGTTGCAGTAACCTCAGAGGTACTGATCCATGAATGATGAATTCCATGTATCTCAACTGCATTATTATCACTAAAACATGTATCATATTCTGTAGATGGTTAATTGTGAGATACATAATAATGTGTCCTTCAAGTAGCATCTTATTCATATCGTTGATAGGAAAACGAAGGTTCTCCAAGGCCGTTCAGTTCTCTAGAACCAGTGTTTTGGTAGCATAGCCATTTACGGGATGATACTTAGGAGAGGGAGGCTGATATACATGACCATTGGCCAAAGTTATTCTCAAGTGATTATTGACCACAAATTTTTGATAAATTGAGGAAAATTGATTTATGGGGGAAGATTATAAGATTGTGGGTTTTTCTTGATATATGGATTCTTTTATTTTTTACTGAACTCTTGTTTATGTTCCCTTTTGGTATAGACCCTCAAGATGGTCTAGTGAGCATGTTGGGTTGTTTTTGAAAATCAAGATTCATGAGGGCTATAATTTTTTTAGGCCAATTACATGATGTGTAATTATAATACATGAAGTTTATTCAATAAATGATTTATAAGGTCTAGATTTTCTATTTCATCATGTTTAAAGGGTTTTTTCCAAGGGAAAGACCCTGATATTTACATGACATGTAAGTAGGTTACACGATGTGTAAATGACCGAGTTTAGTTTTTAAAATAAGAGGTATGGCCTCATTTTGATAATATCCCTCCTCTCTCACACGGAGGAGAGCTTCCTGTGGACCCCTCTCAATCCAGGAGAAGGTATTTGGTGAATTTTTACCAGCCGAACTATGTTTAATCCACCATCAGTATCATTTCATTGGTGTGTGAGAGATCTTCATTCCTTTTTTCCATTCTTCATTTTTCTTTGTATCAAAAAAGTTATTTTAGTGAAATCTATTAGGCCATATTTCATATAAATTCATCTGTCTCTATGATTTATTCCAAACTACCTAATGTTAGGAGCTGATACATGATTGGTGTTCTTCCACATACCTACAATAGGTGTCATATACATTTCCCCCCAATTTTTGTTATTTTATAATCCTTATTTCCCTTAAACCGTATGTAGGACTTTCTGAAATTTCATTAAACATTATTTGAATGTCATAAACACTTTGGGACTTTCTTATATTTCCCACTAGTACATTTTTTATCAATGGAGGTTGTTAGCTCCTACCTAGGACACCCATGGGGTGATCCTTCGTATCTTCCCTATTTTGTACCCCCAATTGGGTGTTTGTGATCTTTCCAATGATTTTGGTGGCCTTAATAAATTTAATGATAATTTAATGAATAAATAGGATAATGTTATTCCTACACGCCAAGTGATTAAATTATTTGAATTATTTTAATCATTGTAATGGATGTTATGATATGTGTTGGACGTAATCATAAAACATTAATAGTTTGGAAATTATGAATGAATGATTGAATAATTTATTATAGTAGTGGTTTCCTTGGAAAACCTCATGGATTCAAATTCCATATGATTCCATGAACATTTCTACTCCATGGGACTTATTTATTTTAGTGGATGCCTTTGACTTTTTTACTCCTTGAATCTGGATTTTGTAGGATGCCACGAGCCTTGCTACCCCTAGGATCCATCCTCCTTTGACTCTCATTGGAGATTCTCTATTGAAATTATCCTTGGAATCAACCAAATCCTTTACCATGTTTCCATTTAGATTCTCATGGGACTCAATTAGGATACCTTGGTCATCTATACCATGGATATGGCCATTTGTGGTCAGAAATTGGAATACATGAAATGGACTTTGTGGATGTTATACATTTGATTACACAACATGACCATTACAGATATTGAATTTTGGTTATATGGAAATGTCATGGTTTATATTTTTCTACACTTATAGATTTCCCTAGTAAGGGAAATAGGTTTTAGATATTAGACTAGATCATATAACTTGTTTGTTATTTCTTTATAGCTTACCTTGTTTAGGGGATCTGAATTTGTTTCTACAGGGATCTATGTTTGGTTGTAAACTATCACACTTTACTTTTATTATTGTCATACCTATGATATATTACACACTGCTTCTCTTAATATTACTTGTACATGATTTTTTATAGACACCATTGGTGGTTTCCTAGTGAGTGTTATCTGAAACACTATTCGGGTGGCCATTGGCTACCCAGATATGCTTCATGAATGTAGGTAGGGACGGGGGAAGGTTCCCATTTTATGATTTTTATTGTTCCTTGTCTAGAATAAGTGGAGCACATGATCGATCTACGATCATGATGCTATCTGGTGATAGTAATTTTTTAATACTTTTTGTACTTTGATACACATATTGTTCTGGATTCCTATACACATATTTTTCGTCTTTGTAGAGACATGAAACATAATTTTGTATATGATACTTCCTTTTATATTGATTATTTTTTCATTATTATGGATATTTATCTTCTTTCAGTGACTTATATTATGATTCTGGTATTGATATATTCGATATTATATTATATTACACTATAAAATGAGAGAATAGTTTCCCAAAAAACAAACCCTATGCCCTCGCTGCTAGTCTCTAGCCTCTTGTGTATGGGTAGGCATGCTAGAGGCCATGTCAGCCACTGAATTGGGGCACCATTTTATGGCATCCGGGTCTGGATTTTACATTATTCTTGATTGATCCAATATTTTTCAGGCTTGAGATAGATTATCTAATTACTGAGAGGAATTTAAGGGGAATTTGAGATATATATATATATATATATAGATAAGACTTTTGTGTGAAAATATTATTTATTCTCAATTTATGATTAATTCTACCCAATATACATAACAATCTCTTTCTAATCATTGGGATTTGGATAGAATACTATTTAATTGCACACAACAACCTTTAAAGAATATTATAATATTTATTAAACCTTCTGAAAGATAATAATAATAATAATGTTATTATTGTTATTATTTTATGGAATGTATGATAAATTATAAAATAACAAATATGAATTTACCTGCATGTAAATGAATATTTATCACCAGATGTGGCCTTGGTCTGTCCAAACTACTTGAAATTTATCTAATACCTGAATAATGATTTTATACCTAAAAAAATTAACCACAAACCATCAAGTAAATATTTATTAAATATTGAATATAATAAATATATATATATTATTCACAATCTGATAAATAAATATTTATTTAATTTATGTGATTAATAAAACATGAATCATGTTTTTCCTTGACCTTGAGAATAATATTTATATGATTAATTAAATTCAAATTGAATTTAATTGAAATAAAAAACACATAGTATGATACCCTCTAGGATTATTTCTCTTTAGCATTAGACTGGTATGCCTAAAGACCAATATTACTATCTAGAAATATTTCAAGGAACCCAAGATCAAAAATTTAACGTGAAAATATCAAAAACAACATATGAATTATCGTTATTTAATATAATCTATTTAGGTTTAATATCTCATCAAGAAAGTTAAATATCTACATCATCAACCTATATTCATGATATATATTTCATCGACTATCTGAAATAAACATCATTACACCATGGGTATGAAATTTATGTGACCATTTTATCTCAATCATAGGGTTGAGATATCAAGTTCTATAAAGTTGGAAGTGATTAATCATTCCTCAAATTATCCATTAATAACATGACATTCATGAGACACCAAATGTACCTGACTTCCCACAAATGTATGGCATGATGATTTTTTTGGAAAATCTATGTGTGAAAGTCATGACATATATTTATAATAATATTAACATCTATGCACCATTACACATGATGTCACACCGTGACTTTGGTAAATTATTTATTTTATTATTTTCATAGTTTTGAATAATTTGGTTGGGGTTTTGGATTAACTCCTATTTATAATTTATTAGTTTTTATCGAAATTGAGTGTTTTGGGCTTGGCTGTATCAGGCGTATGATCCTAGAAAGGTTTCGAGACTGTGCGGTTGTGCCCTGGTACCCGTGTGGCCTTTTCATTATTCAAAATAAATTAAAATTTTAAAATAATAATGAGATGGACTTAAATGAATGTGGAAATAAAATTAGGAATGTAAAATAAAATTTAAAAGTCTTTCTTTAATAATAATAATATTATTATTATTATTACTTTTATTGGGATAAATATTATTATTTTCATTGTTGTTATTTCTCTTAATAAAAATGTTATTATTAATGTTATTATTATTTCTATGGTTATTATTATTATCCGGAGCTGTGTTACTTGTAGGGTGTGAACAAGCACCACACTGTTAGCAGAGAACATACGGTCAACCAAGTTGTAGTGTGACAACTTCTAGAGTGGGTGAATGCAAGAAAACGTTTTTCTCATGGTCTCATGGGCCATGCACAGATCACACAGTTGCCCATCATTCAAATAAATGGAATAAATAAAATGAAAATGTGATGAGATAAATTTAGATTAAGGTAATCAACACATTTTAACCAAAATAACTATATTATTACTATATATTAATTATTTTATTAAACTTATTATTATTCTCATTATCATTATTTTTATTATCATTGGTAATATTTTTATTAAAATTGAAATTATTATTGTTATTATGGTTATATTATTATTACTATTTTTATTTTTATAGACATTTTTATTATTTTAGACAATTATTATGTATTATTATTATTAATTATTATGTTATTATCATTACTATTGTTTTATTTGGTTATTTATTTTATTCTTCTTCAGATTGATTAGGGTTTCCATGCAACCCCCTTCCTCTTCCCCTTCTATTCGACCCAACCCCCCATGCACACCCTCACTCTCTCTCTCTCTCTGCATTCCTCCCTCGTACACATCCACCATCTTCATCCCTGCTCTCCTCTATCGGTGGCCCTCTCCGACGTACCGCCATAACCTGAATCTCCCCTATTAGTCTTGTTACACCTATTGTACACAACTTCTCTAGTCATCACATATCCGGATGGTTCAGCCTCAGTCTTCAACTCCCATATTTGGTTGACCTCATTGCTTCCTCCCTTCCTCCTAGATTCCTCCACCTCCAATCCATGTTCTCCCCGTTAGTACACCTTGCATGTACACCCTCCTCTCCAGCAGTGCCCCTCACCGACACCTCCTCCACCTTCTAGTGAGATTTATCTGTCACTTTCCCTTATAGCTAGTACAATCCCCTTTCCGGTGCACAAACATGATGACACACACATCCTCTTGAGTGGACACCCTCCTATGCAGCAACCACCCCCTGATGCTACTTACTTCCTCTCCCTACATGCGGTTGACTCCGCGCAACCCCAATTTCCTCTGGCCAACCACCGACCAGTGGGAGTTCGACATTTTCATCTTGGTACACCTCTTGTCTGACTGTCATGTGCCCTCCCAGATGGGTTGTTCCTTTCACCGGTCATTCTCCCATTTTGGTCGACCCCACTAGTTAAGTGCACCTCCGCACCAAGGTGAGGTTGACTCCTCTTCTTCATTTGTATTATATTAAATCAATGTTTTGTGCTTTTAGTTGTTTTTTCAGTTGTTGTAGAGAATGGGTAGGTAAATTCCATGACATCATATCCATTGCATCGTGAGTACCTTTGCGCAAGTGCGAGGACTGTCATATTTCTTTGATTGAGCTATGGGTCGAGTTAGGTTCCCCACTACACATTCCTTTAAATCTAAAATTTATTAATTACTTGTTGTTTCATTGATTTTCGATAAATCATAAATAATATTAAATAATTTATTTTAGAATAAATATTTGTTGTAAATTAAGGTGTTAATTTTTATGAATTGCTCAAAATTATTATTCTTAATGAATTTTCACACAATGGTGATAAAATTCCCATTTTTCCTTTCAATCATAATTTAGGAATTTTCAATTATTTTTCTTGTTTGATAAAAAATGTTTTCCTATGATGTTTGAAAAAATTTATTGGATTATTTTTAGAAATTCTGTCTTTTTAGAAGTTACATATGGACCGTTTTGATCTAGAGAAAAGTGAGTTATTTTGAAAACCCTCAAGGGACTGATCCTCTGGGTGTCTTAGGGCTGATTCGTTGTGTATGATGCTTTTTCTTGAGCTTGGTTTCTTGTTTGATATCGGTGTTCACCCCAATTAGTACTCACCATGGGAACCTAGCATTTAATGTGAATTTTCTATGAATTATTTATGCACTAGTTTAGATTACTAACTGGCTAGTGGTCCATAGTAGGTGGTTACATGGGTTTTCTACTATGGGATTGGGCCAATTGACTATGCTAGTTAGGGACATGATCGTGCATTAGGGTGTTATGATATCATTTAGTATGGAATTCCTTCAGGATGAGTCACTTGTATAGTAAGTTATGGATTGTTCAAAAGATCCTAGGTTCGACCCATATCTTCTTCAGTGATCATTTTTCTGTGGTATATAATTGAGGTACCAATCGTGGTTTTTGGTCCTTGTTTTCTACCATTTCTATTTTCCTTGTTGTGTGATGTGTGTCATTTCTGGTTTGTATCTTGGCTGAAAACTAAATTTGTATTATAAATGGGCTATAACGATGTTTTAAAAATGGAATTCACCACTTCATTCAAACATTAAACATATTTTTAAATTAAAAATGGAAATGGATTATTACTTGTTTTAGAAATGAAAAGTTTGTGTGAAACAAATATATTTTGTAATGGAGTTCAAACATGAAATAAGTAAATTATTTATTTAATGGTATTGGTATGGGAATAGATTGTTGGGCATGCCTAATAAGTCATAGTACTCACGCATATAGTATTTTCTATTTTTAATTTTATGTTACAGGTTTGACTCGAAGTCATTCATTGTGGGAGATAGTTGTTTGTGGATTGGAGAGTGACTCTTGGGTTTACATTGAGTTGTCTTCGGTGTCATGTTCAGTTGGGTTATTCTGGTTTTTCTAGTTGTTCAGTTTATTGTTCTTTAATTGAAAAGAATGTAATGTTTTGAAATCTCATTAAGTTTTATTTGAACCTCTATTTTTTAATATTCATTGTTATGTTAAATCGGATAAATCATTCCATCTATCTCTGTAGATACCTTGGTGCTTTTTTCAGTCTCGGGAGGATCAAGAACACATTTCGGGCCTTGTTGTGGTCCGACCCGGGTGACTAGTTCGGGGTTAACCCGGGTTGGTTCATGGAAAAATAGTATCAGTGTTCGGTTAGCACTTAAGTGGATTTTTCTTATTAAATAAACCATCATTAATTGGGGTTTTCATCATAGAAGGATTATTCTTGTAATGCTCTAGGTGTTGTAATGGGAAGGACTTCATGAACCCTCACTCATTCTGAACCTCAGGTTTCCAAGGGATGTCCTGGTTTGATGGTGTCATTTGATTCTTGTGAAGTGTGTTTGGTTGGGAAATGAAAAGGGAGTTGGGTACTAGCCTCTATGAGAATGAAGGGCCAATAAATCCATGTTGATCCTAGGATATTACCCTAAACGGATCATTATGATCATATCAGGACTAACGTATGGCCGCCAACCATATATTTGAGTCACCCATCAGTCCAAGTTTTCCCATGTGAGTCATTTTCATTTTCATCCATTCTAAAAAATGTTTTATTAATTCTTGTTTTGGAATTTGTGAAATGTTGAATTAAAATAACAATTAATTTGTTTCAAGAAAGTTCCTTATTTCCTTGTTTCTTAGTGTCTTCCCCCACAATGATTTGATGGACACCTAAGGTAATGCTTCTGGTGGTATATCCTGGGGGAACACCCCAGCTGATCAAACCATAGACTGCATCCTTGAGTTTCTAATGTTAAACCCTCTTATCTTTTAGTGTCAATCGGATCCTCTTGAGGTAGAGGAGTGGTTGTGGAATATTTAGAGGTAATTCAATTTCTTCATGTTGCCTGATATATTAAATGTAATGTTATTTACCATTATTCTCAAAGGTCCAACCTAAAATGGTGTAAGACTATGTCTCAAAGCAAGCCTTGAAAAGTTATTACATGGGGGTTCTATAAGTCATCATTCATCCAACAATATTTCTCTTAGAAGAAGAAGCTGAGAAAGAGTATGGAGTAGTGCGGTCTTCATCAGGGTTTGGGATAAGTGTTGGCATTTTATATATGCGTTTTGGATTTAGTTTCGTATGATCCATGGTATGTTTCAAATGATCATGAGAAATCTTCAAATTTTGAATTTAGAAATTGCGCTAAACAATAGTCGAAAGTGACAGTGCTCAACCAATCCACCTTCTCCAATGTGATAGAGAAAGCCTTTCATGATGAAGTAGGGTTAATAGAAGGGAATATATTGGTGAGTTTTCCTCTGAATTTTGGAAGTGGTAAATAGGATGTCAATAGGAATTATGGGAAGAGGTCTAATGTTGTTGGTACTGGAAGGGGAATTAAGAGGCCTTCAAACTTGCAGTCAACTTATTTGTTGTGTAATGTCAAGATCTGTCGTCAGTGTTGTACGCAGTGTCACAAATATCTAACTTGCCCAAGTGTTACAAGAACCTAAAACACATGGGGATGCATGGGTCACTTGCAGTGGTTCTTTCAGGGTTTTTACAAGAATCCTCGTGAAGCCAGACCCAGCTCTTCAAGGATCACCTCAGCCCACCCCGCAGGGGTGGGGTGATGTTTGGGATTTTTTTGGGGTTCTCTCAGTGATGTTTCTTGGATGTAATAGTCATGTCTGGAGAATTGTTTTAAGGTTTTTTTTCTTTAGTTGTAATAAAGGTTGTTTTCAAACCCTTCGAAACATTTATTTTAAAGAACGTATTTTGTATGGAATTTTGGTTTTTTTAATACATATTTCTAATGCCTGACTCTGAGACGAGAGATGCTTCAAACACAAAAGCTCAATCCATAGTTCTCATAGTGAAGCCAGTTCATAGTCAAAAGAACCCCAATGGTGTTAAAAGGGCCTTGGTTTAATTTTAGTCTATAGCGTGGCATGGTTTGGGTTCTTTTGATGGTGTGGAGTTCCTGGTATAGAGACGGTCGTAGTTTCGATGCCCTATTAGTTGGGCCCTTTCCTCCCCTCCCGTTGTGGTGGGGTTTTTTGGACCATATGGAATGTCTTCTATTTTTGTTAATATCATCAATTCTTATGGTGGGGAGACCCATCATGTGTCTCCTCTAATTCGTTATTCTCTTGTTTAATATGGTGGGGAGTCTTTTCGGGCCACTTCTTGTTAATATCTAATTTTTTTGTATTAGTTTGGTAGTGGTCAGTTTTGTGTGAAACCACATAATGATAAGTTCCCCCTTTATTAAACATAAATATTAGAGTTTTTTTATTGGTTTGGATAGTTTTTTTCCACTTTGTTACGTTTGGGATGTCCCTGGTTCAAGGTAGGTTTCAGTGTTGTGAAAATCCTTTGTCTTTTGGACTGATCAACTGGGGGGTGTTTATGCTTTTGGGGTTGATGTCTCTTAGCGGGGATTTAATTTTGGGTCTCCAAGTTTTATTTGTAAGTCTCTTCCTTTGTTGATATTGTTGTGGCATTTTATTGTTTTTTATTCATTGGAGATTCCCATAAACTGTGAAGGTGGTATTTTTTCTACATTGCGGCCAGGCGTTGTTATTACTTTCCAGGGGAAAATTCATTATGGTGGGGAGAATTTTTACACCCCTCATTTAGTAAATTCTTTATTTTATTATTTTCCTGGATTCAGATATATATTTTTTTGGGTTTTTGGGTTAAGTTCAAATTAGAATTTTCTTCTTCTTTTAAGTTAGTGTTTATGGCTTTACGGCATCTGGCACACATGTCAAGAAATTTTTAGGGATCATGTGGCTGTGCCCTGGTAACTATGTGTCCTGCCTAGTATTCAAACTAAATTAAAATTTTAAAACAATAATGGGATGGAGTTAATTTAAATTAAAAATACAATAAGAAAAGTAAAATAAAATTTCAAAGTGTTTCTTTAATAATAATAATAAATATTATTACTATAATATTTTTAATTTTATTGGAATAATTATAATTATTGTAATTGTAAAGACCCGTAAAATTCAAGGGAAATTTTTTCTTAATTTTCTTTGGAATTTTACAAGAACACGGTTTCTAACGGCACCTGATTCCGAGGCCCGGTGTGCCCGGAATAAATTTCCGAAGTTTGGCTCGGGTATGTTCAGTGAACGAACGAGCGGGAATTTATAACTTTTGATCCGGTGCTCGGAATTGAAATCTGAGGACACCGATGAACTCGCAGCGCCAATATTCGCTTAAGGAGACCTTTTCCGAGGTTGCGTTTTATGCGGAATGAAAGTTAGTTTTGGGAAAAAATAAAAGAAGTTAAATAAAATGTGGAAACACATTTTATTTTTAACTTGTTGGTTAACTTCTCCCAAAGGGAGTTAGGGGTGGGACCCACATCCACTTAACCTCCCTTGAGAGGATTAAGTGTGGTGGGGCCCACACGAACCCTAACACTTCATCTGCTATTTTTAAACTCCCTATAACTCCTCTTTAATTAACTTGAAAACTTGGTTAATTAATTGAGTTGAGTTGTTTGAATTTCAAACCTTTGAAATTCAAGTTGATAATTGTGTGAATAAAATAAGCCTTAGATTATTTTATTTTGGTTGGTCTCCTTAGACATCTTGAGAGGTTTTGAAGAATTCTCTACATCTTCTTCAATCTTGGATGAAGAACGTGAAGAAATTTCGGACATCGATGAAGAACGCCACGTTCTCGGGAACCATCTTCCGCGACGCCATACCCGCGACACCGACGACGTCTCCTTCCACGTCATCTCTTCCGCGACGGTTTCCCATGATGAAATCGTCGTCAAAGAGCTTCGAATCCTCGGTTCACAACATCGACGTCTTTTTTTCCCGCGACGCCGACCATCGCGATGCTCGTCTTCCGCGGGTCATTGACGAACATCGTTCTTGAAACCGAGGTAGGGGTTTGTTGTTGTTTAATTTATTTAATCTCATTCTTGGTTCTAGCATGATGATCCTTGAGGTTAAATGATTAAGTGTTATCGTCTAATGAGAGGGGGGCCGGACCGCACAAACACGGCCGAACCCCCCTCCTTTGTTCATGAATATTTTTCTTGCGGATGAAACGAGATGGCGTGGTGCCATCGCACCACGCGGGAATCACACGGAAATTATTGCGCGGCGCCGTCGCGCCGCGCCGTGGAAAGATTATCATGAACGCGACGCCGTCGTGCTGCGTCGAAGGAAACCGAAGGCGCCGCAGCCAGAGAAGGGTCGCGGCGGAGGGGTGCGGTGCCGTCGCACCGTGCCAGACAACGAAGGCTGCGGCCAGTTCCGGGCTGCGGCGGGACGTGATGACCAGAGGCCAGCCGGGCCGCCGGTGTCGGATGACGAAAGAGGACCGGCCCTTGCCGGTCCTGTTGAGAAGAAGCCGGCCGGCCAGGTCGGGCCGGCCGGGATGGTGGAAACCGGGGGAATTTAATTCCCCCGGGTGGTTAAATTGGCCCCCCATAATGTGGGGGGCCGGTTTCACAAAGGGGGGCAGGCGGCCCCCCGTTTTTCCAGCAAGCTCGGCCTTTGGCCGAGCTGGCAGCGTGCCCAGCGCGCTGCCTTGCGCCGAACAGGCGTGCTTGGCCGGGCCAGGCCGGGCCGGGTAGACCCTGTTCGGGGCGGGTCGACCCGGTTCGGGTCATCCGGGAGGTCTCGGGCCGGGACGGCCCGGGCCCAAAACCCCCGTTACCGAGCGGTTTGGATTCAAATGCCCAAAACGTGGGCTACGGATCTCCAAATGACGCGCTGTCAGCAGTGATGCGATCCTTGGATCGAGACGGTCATTTCGGTATATCGCACTCAAGGTTTCAGAATACTTTGAGTTCGGCCGGATAGGTTCGTACATGAAACCAACCGGGCCCTCGGAGCGGAAACGCTCATATCTTGAGCTACGGACGTTCGATTGACGTGCCGTCAGCATTGTTGTGTTTCTCTTAGTGAGACTGGTCTTTTGGCTTACTCAACCCGAGGTTTGGATGTAGGTGGAGTACGGTCGAGTTGGTTTTGCCTTAAAAACCAACTGGGCCCCTGTGACGAAAAAGCCAATAACTCTCAGACCGGACGTCCGATCGACGCGCCGTCTGTTGCGTTGAGTTCCTGTTGACAATACGGAACTTTTAGATACAACAACTATGAACCTTGTGACAATTGATGTATCAGCCTCTCGGCTAGTGGAGCGGACCCTCCCGAACGAGCTTGCTGTGTGTGGGAACCCTAGAGCTGGCTGCGACTGTGACTGCTACTGCTACTGCTACTGCTATTGTGACTGCGACGATGACAGTACAGAGATCCTTGGTGGATTCGACGACGACTACAGCACTCAGCGATCCTACGTGGATTAGTGCTACAGGTCCTGTGTGGGCCCGATCCTGTGTGGGTCTGATCCTGTGTGGGTCTGCGCTCAACAGTCCTGTGTGAACCAGCGCCTATAGGTCCTGTGTGGGCCTGATCCTGTGTGGGTCATTACGGGGGTTAGATACCTATCTATCCTTCATGCGTCCGATGAATTAGATGGATCAGTGATCATCTTTATCGTCATCCGAAGAAGTATACCTTTGTGAGCTGAAACATGTTGCTTTCCTCTGTGGATTGTGTTATGCTACCCTGTGTGGATTTCGTTTTGCTTTCCTGTGTGGAATACGTATACATTCCTGTGTAGACTGAGTTGTTCTTGGGCTCGGAGGTTGGAGCATATTGGAATTGATGACTTAGGTATATGTATAGGCATATACCTAAGCAGTGTCGGTTGTTACTTCGTGATTGTATCTTCTTTTGTGGTTTATCCTTTTTGGATTTTGGGAGACCTTTAGGGGTCTCGGGGTCCCTACTGAGTAGCTTATACTCACCCCTGTACGGGCTATGCCCGCACTACATTGTGTTGGTTGCAGACGACAGATAGCGTTGATCGTGGCTGAGGCTTGCAGAGCAGAACAGTACTTGGAGGTGGCCCACTGGGCAGGATGTGCCTGGGGTGGACGGCGGGACCCGAGGAGCAGTGGAGCTATCTGTACCCACCCTTTAGGAGGTGTTTCCAGTGGACAGCTCGGTGTAGCGGCTTTTACTTTACAGTTGCTGTTTTCCCTTTCGAGTTGTACTTTACTTTCAGTCTGGGTTTTTATACTGGCACATTTACTTTTCTGCACTTTCAGTTGTACTCTGTTCTTACTTAGTGTTTACTTTTCCGCTTGCTTACTCTGTGGTGCTTGTTTACTTTACAAAGGCAGTGCCTTCCCTTTTTACCGGGATTTATCCCTTGGTGCTAGTCGCCAGCCCCTGGCCTATGGAAGGTGGGCTTGGGGTAGTCACGGCACGGGCCCCGAGGGCGGGTCGTGACAGTTATTATTATTATTGGTCTAAATAAAAATGATGTTTTAGTATTATTATTATTATTGGGAGTTGTGGTGGGTTACAATCTGGTGAACAAGCATTGCACAGTTAGCGGAGACCGTGCAGTAAACCCAGATGTCATGCAATATCTTCTGGATTGGGTGAAATGAGGTGCACGGTTTGTGCATGGTTTCCTAGGCCATGCACGAACCATGCGATTTCCCATCATTCAAATAAATGAGGTAAATAAAATAAAAATGTGATGAAAAGAAAGTAGAGTAAGGTAACTGATGCATTTTAAGAATAATAACAAGATTATCATTATATATTAATTATTTTATTAACCTTTTTATTATTATAATTCTCATTTTTGTTATTTTAATTGGTATTATTTTTATTAAAACTGTTATTATTATTATTATTATGGTTATATTATAATAATTATTATTATTTTTATAGACATTATTATTATTATATCCAATTATTATGTCTTATAATTATTCATTATTATGTTCTTATCATTATTAGTGTTTGATTAGGTTATTTTCTTCTTCTTCTTTTGTTTGATTTGGGTTTCCACGCAACCTGATTCATCTTCCTCTCCTATGAGACCCAAACCCCAAGAGAACCCTCTCTCTCTCTCTCTCTACGTACCTCCATCCAATGCGATCACCATCTTCATCCCTTGTCTCCTCGGTTAGTGACCCTCTCTGGCACACCACCATAGCCGGCATCTCCCCTGTTAGGCGTGCACCACCTACAGCATACACCTTCTCTGGTCAGCACATCTCAAGTCGGTGTGGCCTATTGCACCACCTCCCCTATCTATCTGAATTCTCTAGTGCATCACTTTCCACAGGAGACCACCACCTCTATCCTACTTTCTCACTAGTTGCGCACCTCACCGGCATACCCTCCTCTCCGGCAGCACACCTTTCTAGTGCCTCCTCCCCCTTCTGGAGTGATTTCACTGGTGCCTCCTCCCTCTATTCAGGATAGTCCTCTTTCCAGTGCATGGTTTTTACAGCATACACCTCCTCCCAATCAGCCACCCTCCTACACAACATCCACCCACTGGATCTACATACTACCTCTCCATGCATGCGGTCGACCCCGTGTCACCCTCTGCTACTTTGGCCAGCCACTGACCAGTGTGACACACACATTTCCAGCCCAGTGCACCTATTTTCTGATTGTCAAGCACCCTCCCAGATAGGTCACTACCTTCACCGGTGTCCTCAACATCATTTATCTTCTTTCATGTGACCCCCTAGTTGAGAGCACCTCTATGTCGAGGTGTGGTTTGTGCTTCTTCCTCATTTGGATTATTTTAAATCAATGTTTTTGTGATTTTAGTTATTTTTTCAGTTGTTTCAGCGCATTGGAGAGGTAAATTCCTGACACAATAACCATCTAGTCATGGGTTCCTATGCATGAGTGTGAGGTATGTCGCATTTTTGTCATCGATATACTAGTCAAGGAAGATTTCCCGCTACACATTCCTTTAAATTTATAATTTATTAATTACTTGTTATTTCATTGAGATTCTATAAATAAGAAATAATATTAAATAACTATTTTTATAATAATTATTTGTTGTAAATGAATCTGTTTATTTTTATACATCACACCAAAATTATTTATCTTGATGAATTGTCACACAATGGTGATAATATCCCCATTTTTCCTTTTCAACATAATTCATGAATTTTCAAGTGTAGTTCTCATTTGATGAGAAATATTTTATTCTGATGCATGAAAAAATGTATTGGTTTCATTTGAGAAATGATTTATTTCTAAAGGATACATAAGGAATTTTTTGATCTTGAATAAAGTGAGTTGTTTTGAAAACAATAAAGGTTCTGATGCTTGGGGTTTCTTTTGAGTAATTTGATGTGTGAGTTGTTGTGATTGATGATTTTTCTTGAGATTAGATTTTTGTTTGATATAAGTGCTCACCCCACTAAGTACTATCCATGGGAACCTAGAATAGTAATTGAATTTTATGTCAAAACTTGATGTACTAATTTAGATTACGCATTGGATAGTGGCCCATAAAAGATGGATACATGTATTTATTTCTATGGGATTGGGTCCCTCAACTAGGCCAGGTAGTACGATTCTCATAAGTTAAGGTGTATTGACATCCTTGTGTAGGGCATGACTTCTGGTTGAGTCACCTGTATAGTATGATCTATATTGTTTTCAAGATCCTAGGTTCTACCCATGTCTCCTTCGGTGTGAATTTTTATATGGTAGATGATTAAGGTGGGCAGCTCGGTTTTTGGCCCTGGTGTTCTACCTTTCCTTCACCCTTGTTGTGTGCTATGTCTGGTTTTTCTCTAATCTAACAACTAAATTTTTGATTTCAAATTGTCTCTGATATTTTTTTTAAAAAATGTGATGCACCTATTCCTTTAAAAATTAAACCTGTATTTAAATTAAAAATGAAAATGAACTATTACTTGTTTGAGAAATTAAAAGTTTATGTGAAACTCATATTTTATATAATGGAGTTAAAACGTGAAATTAGTAAATTTGTTATTTAATTGTAGTGATCTGGGAATAGATTTTTGGGGATGCCTATTGGGTTTTAATACTCATGCCTAAAGTATTTTCTTGTTTATAGTTTATGTTTCAGGTTCAAATCGAGATCTTTTACCATCAGTGATAGTTGTTTTTAGATTGTAGAGTGACTTTTAGGGTCACATGGAAGTGTCTATGGTGTTAGGTTCAATTTGGTTATTCTTGTTTTGTAAGTTGTTCACTTTTTTGTTTATGTAATTGACAATAATGTATTGTTCAGAAACCTCATTGAGTTTGATTTTCAACTTTATTTATTCATTTTCATTGTTTTTTTTGGGATAAATCGTTCCCTTTATCTCTAATGATTCCCTTAGTGATTGTATACAGGCCAAGAGCAGCAATGCCTCTCGGGCCTTGCCATAGATCGACTTGAGTAACCGGTTCAGGGTCGACCCGGGTTGGTTCGTGACATGTGATCATATATAAGAATATCTTGTGACACCAAAACATTTATAAATACTACTATAGGGTCTATTATAATAAAATTCTTTCTTATAAATGAGCACACGTGAACTTCAAGAGAATAATCCACATCAAATTATGAGTAGTCACAACTAATGTAAAATATACTATATTTCTTATCATAGTACTCGATCCAACCATATAACTACATTTAATAATATCATCATATCTTTTATATATCCTCATCAAAACAAAAAAAAATTAAAAGCTTATCAATGTGACATATATTCTATGAAATTATCACATAAATGTTATGTAGAAGAAAAAAATGTGTGATAAGATATTTATATAAATATTATCTTCTTTTAATATACATATATTCTAATGTATAACGTAATTTATTCTTGGGAACTTACTCCAACAGTCCACACATACGCATGAGCAACGTTATAGTTTTCAAATAGATGGGAAAGAGAAGGATAATGGACATTCAATTATCATAATAATAATTCTTCATAGGGAATATACTGAATTAATTATTTTAGAATAGATACAATGAATTCATAGGAATTATAAGAGGATATAAAATTGAAGATTCTCATTTAATAGTTATACCACTTCATTGATACTCTTATTTTTTATCACAACTTAAGCCTTGAAGGAATAATATTTTGGAATGAAATTAAGCTATGTTATTTGGTGAAGGAAATGATGAAGGTGTAATGGAAAAAAATTGATTTATAAGTCACCAAATGCATGAGGAAGATAGGAGAATATGTTCCCTTCTATAAGTGAGGGAAGGGGAACTCTTGATATTACTTAATGCATTGAAGAAATAAAAATTAATTTTCATTAAAAATGATTACAAACTGATATAATTAAATGATAATATGAGGATGATTCTATGTCATATAATAAAATACAATTTTTACTACTTTAGATATTTTATTTAACCTTGCCTCCTTATTTTAATCCACCATTTAACCTTTTGACAATTAATAAATAAATAAATGTTTATTATCTTTAAGTGGAAATAATTTTTCCATAAAAAAGAAAAGTGACCCATAAATGGACCATAGTTGATATTTTCAACCACATGCATTTTCCTTAATTGAATAACATTTTTTTATTTTAAATCATTTAAAAATTACTAATTATAATAATATATAACAAATTTCATTTTTAAAAAAAATAATTTAATTGGAATTTGAAAACAACATGAAAGAAAAGGAAGACAAATATAAATTGTTAACACCTCTCTAATATAAAATATTTTTTAACAAAAGTAAATGTAACATAATAATTCATCGAAAATTTATTCCATTTAATATTTTTAAAATCATTTTTGTTATATTTATATTAATTTAATAACTACTATGTGACTGTTACCTAATAATTTAAGGTAAATATTCACTCCCAAAAAAATAAAATAATATAAATATGATAATAAAATAATTAATATTTTAAATAAATATTTATAACCTAACTAAATCTCTTTTTAACTTTATGGAAAAATATTACAGATATTAAAGTTAAGAGAGTAACATTTTTTATTTATTTTTTTGTTAAATTAATATAAAGTTTATAATCAAATAAAATTGAAAATTGGGTGACAAAATATTCAAGAAATGGACAGGAATATATGAAATAAACTAATCCAATAGGATAAACTAAAGTGTTTAGTAAAATTAAAAGCATTACTTCAATGTTTTAACACTATTTTAACTATTTTACCCTTTTTGAGGTGACAAGAAATTTACCAGGGTTGCTATTAATAATGAAAAAAATAAAATGGGCCATTTTAACAAATTCGAATCTCAAAATTACAAAAAAAAAAGATCCATTTTAATGATTTAAATTTTATAAGTGCGGTAAATTCAATTTAAAATAAGTGCACAAAACACTACAGAAACCTTTTTTCTTAAAAATAAAATTATAAGCATAAAACATGATTTTTTTTAACCCATGACAAGAAAAAAATATTAGATGAACAGTAATGAAATTTATTCAATATATTAGATATAAATTTCATTAAAATCATTCACCAATACTTATTAATTATGTTTATGATGATACAAAAACATTTTCCACATAAAAACTATTTAAAAAAATATATCTTTTAGTTTCAAATGATTTTTATTTCAAATAAATTGATAAACAATGAATTAATTTTAAATTTGTGTAAATAATAAATTTCTATAATTTATTTAGTCATATACATAGTATCAAATCCATTGTATAGGTGGTAACTATCACATTGAATAATATTATATTAATTGAATATTATGGTTTTTTAAAATCGACGTTGTGTATGTCACAGGCTATTAATGAAATTAAATGTAATTGAAAAACATATATCATAAAATATTAGAGTATGAAATTGGAACCTACCACCCAAATTGAATTTCACCCTTTAAATTATATAACTGCAATACAAAAAAATTGAGGGTATCACTATTTCATCACATCATCAGGTTCCCAATTATCTTTTTTGATTTTTTTATTCATCCATATAACATTAACTAGGTTAGTGGTGTTGTTCCCAACATTTTATCTCAATGATACAATATTTCTACAAATTTTTTCTCCATATTAATGAAATTTTTTAAGTGTTATAACCACTGATTTCAATACATATAATGGAACATTTTGGTACTTCCATAGGATTGATTCATGGAACACATACTAAACTTCATAGAGGTTCACTGGAAGTTCCATATGATAAGATACTATCCCTAATCCATCCAAAATTTCAACGAGGAAAAAGTAAATAGTACTCAAATTTCCCTTCTTTAAAAATATAATAATCATCTTCCATGGAGAAATTTATAGGAATAATTTCTCATAAACATGAAAATCTAAATCTCATCACTAATTGTTAACATATGTTTTATATCAACTCTTTGATACCTTAATGTATTATGAAATAGTTATAAATTTATGTAAATATCATCAACTACATCAGTCCCCAATAACATTATTTCTCAAACTTCTTTCTATTACATTGAATTTCTATACTTCTTTCCATGTAGGTCTTTATAAGGATACATGTAGAGGATTGATTGAAAGCTATTGTTTTATCAAAACATGATTAGAAGAAGGTGTCCATCCCAACCACATTTTGTATACATAAAAAAGATATTAGTATATCCTACAGTGTTTTAATGGTTCCCCAAAACTATATATATATTGGATGTTTATAATTAGTATTTAAACTCAAATCTATATTTCGAGCCCACTGAAAAGTTTTTCAGAAGATTAAGGTTGACCTCAAATCCCTCCCAAACACAATATAATGTATACTCCATGAAAAATAATCACTTCTTTGATTTATATTCTAATAATATGATCATGATATAAATCTTATCCATTGGAAATGAAATTTTATGAATTCACAAGGAGATACAATAAAATCCCAATAAAACCATTCCCTTTATATGTTTGGGGGGGTCTAATGAAAAAATTCATAGTAACATTTTCCCATTTCCATTCGGGTATGGTTAATGGTTATAACATCAACTTCTACTTTTTTCTCACATACTTAACTTGAAGAAATATCTAGCACAGAGATACAAACTCTAAAATATCTCTCTTTTATTTCCCCATGGAAATACTTTTTCATATCTCATTACATCTAAGTATTTCCTAGTTGAATAGAGAGTTATAAACTATGAGCCACATCCAAAAACTCGGTTAAAATTTGGTATCGATAGAAAATACACATGGTTCTTCAACCATACAATCCCATCATAATCAAGGTTGAACATAGGAATATTCCTGAACCTTTACTGAAATTCCACATCATCCATTTGGGCTTTTTTAATACTCAAATGGATAGATAGTTGAACACATATCTAATAATGATAATATTTCTCAACTTACATCAGGATTTCAATATCAATCCTTTAAATGTCCATAAATATTGGATATTTTTTCATACTAATTATGGATAATTTTTCATGATCCTTTCAAAACCGAGTATCATCCACCTTGTTCACTTTCCATAGGTGGTAATGTATTGATCAGTCATAATATTTAATTAAATCATACCCTCTTCTCTGGTGCATATTCAAATCTTTTTGAGTGATCATATAATTCAATTTTTTTTATCATTATATATATTACACGTTTCTCTCTAAATATAATAACTCCATATTTTTAATGTGATAATTACCATATCTAACACCAAATATTAATCTAGGGAATTTGTCTCTTGAACCATAATTTTTTGTAAGACAGAGTTTATCATCATATAATTATACATGACGATACATCCAAATCCCAAATTTTATGCATCACTGTAGATTAAAAACCCTTCTCCACTATAGGGAAGTTTAAGCACATGTGTGTAGAATAACATTCTCTTCAGTTCATTGAAATTTTAATAAAATTCATCTATCCAAAGGAACTTCTTGCCCTTATGAGTTAAATTGGTTTATGGATTAGTTTGTCACGATAAATTATCCACAAAATCATTGATAATATATATCTCAAAAAATAAAAAATGAATCTTAGTCATAATTCATAATTTGGGAAAACATTAAATAAATTCATCTTTGATTAATATATATATATACTTGATTGATATTATATGAACCAAAATGAAACTTTTTATACCAAAAATTTACACTTGGTACATTATTCATACACATTATCCTTTCCTGGGGTGTTTAGTACAATACACATGGGATCTTCATTATATTCCCTGATTTTAGAATATATAATAATGTCATCTATAAATACAACCATAAAATGATCTGGTTAATCCCTAAAATCACTATTCATTAAATCCATAAATATAGTGGGGGAATTAGTAAAACCAACCAGCATCACAATAAATTCATAGATTCAATAGATTACATAGAACAATGTATTGGATATATTGTCCTTGATCATCTATTGATGATATCTAGACTGATGTTCAATTTTGGAATATCATTAATATATGTATAGTTGATCAAACATGTAATTAATATAATGTGGAGGATACTTGTTCTTTATCATTATCTTTTTATGGTCATGATGATATAAATTGATTCGAATTAATCCTTATTTCTTTTTAAACAATTTAATATGTTCATCTCAAGGTGATGCATTAGGATAAATCAAACCCTTGTCAAGATTCTCTTGGCGTTTCATCTTCAATTCCTACAACTCAATCAGGATGATACTATATAGTCATTGAAATAGGTGTAACACCAGGAAATAGTTCGTTTAAAAACTAAACCTCACTATTCAGTGGATGATAGAGAAAATCTTCCAAAAATACATCATCAAAATCTTTGAAAATAGGCATATCTTTTAGGCTGAGTTCCTCTATAGAAATCTGACATAAACACCCCTTTTGAATTAGAATAAAGTCCCTTACAATGGATGTAATTTTCACTGTATGTTCATATTTATAATCTCCTTGATAAGTCAACTTTTTTAGAAATTTCCAACATGATTTCACATCCTATGAAATTGATTTTATTTTTTTATTAAAAATCCAATCCATGTCTAATATAAAATAAATTCAACTAGAGGGAGAAAAAAAGATTTATAGGAAGTATATTCTGAAAAATTTAGTCATATAAGAATCATATATTTTACATGTGGTCATTATACCATTATTTATTCATTTCTAAATCACCATCAATTCTTTTTGATGGTATTTTGATACCCTTCTAAAATTTTATGATGTAAAAGACTAGGTAGATCCAAAACCAAATAATATATTAGTTGTTATAGATTGGATATGAAGTGTATGTTTCACCAATTAGTTATCTATATAAGAAATAGATTCAACTTGATATTTTCCATTATACCTATTCTTAATAGGTTACTATCATTGATCAACATCAACAACCTTAAGACTTGTGAACGGTTTATAATAATTCCCATACTCCATTCATTTCAAAAACTGGGCTGTGAGAGGTTTATTTGATGAAGCATTCCCTATATTCACAAAATTAGATAACTTCTCCTTCCCATGAATTTTATATTTAATTCCATAATGACCTAAATTTCCACACATAAAACATTTTTCAATCCCCGTAAGATAATTTCATCCAGGTTTCAATCCCCAGTTTTAGTACAATGAAAATATCATCTTCTTCTCTCTATGTTGTTTTATAATTTCATTTTAATTTCACCTTTTTCCTTATCAAAACCAGGATATTGATGGGTAACTGAAAACTATATTTATAATTTAACAAAACATCTAATAATATCTTTATAGTTACCTAATTATCTCATAGATAATTTACTTCATATTCTTTTTAAATCCACTAAAGAATCTCTCAAATTAGATTTCAGGTTGGATGATAATACCATAACTGTTATTCACAAGCCTTGTAAAAATTTACTCATTGAAACAAATGGATTTATCATCCATATACTTTATCTAAAAAAATTACTTTTTCTTTTTCTTGTATAGAATACAAGGATAATAATTATTGAAAAATAATAACCTAAAATCATACTAGTCCACGGAGTTGATTTATTTCCATTACCTGAAGTTCATGATAAGAGTGAACCATTGATCTAATTTTCTTTCAAGAAGATAAATAATGAAGATAATTTTTTCAAGATTAGAACACTGTTGAATACAAAGTATATTTTTAGTTGTAATGATCCACTCTTATCAATAGGTGGATCTGAATGCCCACTAAAATGGGAACCATTTTCCTCATGAAGGACCCAACAAAACATTGTCACTCATTTTATCATTTGGCATATCAACAAGATTCATACTCTAAAAAAGACTCATAATCATAACAATAATTTTTTTATTCTATATCTGATAACATTTGTTTTCTCAAGTGGAAAATCATGGAAAATTATATCACATTTAGTATTCACATAGTTCCTTAGAGTTCCATCCAATCACTAAAATAAAAAATCATAGAGTGATAAAAAAAATTGTCAATTTTAGAAACCACATAATCATGGAAATGTATTTATTTATTATTAAATAAATAAACATTATTTTAAATCTATCAAACCATAGGTTTAACCTAGGTTAGTTTTGGTTATCATGTATTCAAATACTTTATAATAGTTCATGAGGAAAATTTAAATTAAACCAAGAATATCCTACGAGAGAATAAAAAAAGGTGTGGAATAAGGGAATAATATCGTGCATCATAATGATGGATAAGATATACTCAACGGAATTTTTTAGGTTTTATTACCCCAAGATGAATTTTTTCCAAACCCACGTCACTTTTAGTATAATAACATGGATATTTTTCTAGGAAAACTAAACTATCATTACCATAACATTGGAAATTATCTAATATATAGGATTATTCTAAGGTTTATCATTAAATTTTCATCATCCTGGTTTCCAAAGGTTAATAAACCATTCTCTAGTACATAATATAGTGACCCATACATTACATACATAAAAATCACATCTTATAAAATTAATATTCCGCACATAACATTATATTGCAAGTCAGAATTTTATTGTTCTAGTATATATAGAAACTTGGATACATAATAAACTTATTCATGAGAGATATACATTATATCCCCATATTTTATTCATAACCACCATCCTTATTAAATATATCCTAAAAACCATTATTCATAACTTAGGGAAAATAAAGATATAAAAGGGTGAGCTCTGATTCTCAGTGAGGGTAAAAATGGATATATCAATGATTATTAAAACATTACATGATAATAAGGGTATTATAACATGTGAAAAACTATTTAATACCATGACATGAATATAATATATCAAAATCTTGATTCATGGAATAAAACATTGAATTTCTTTCGACATGAGTCATAAAGGAATGAAATATTATAATCCATGAGATCAAAACATTATCAAAAGAAAAATGTTTATGGAATAAATTTAAGAATAGAAAATAATTTTATTTATAGATAAGGATTACTTCCATGTCCGTCATATTGGATTGGGTTTACTCCCCAATTCATCCTATCGATATTCAAGGCTCACTCACAATATTATCTTAGCGTACAAATTCCCACACTGAATTTGGTTCACTACCTATTACATCCCTTATTATCCTATAATATATCAATCTTGTCCCCATGAATTGGAGAGATATATAAATATATTCCCACCAAACGAAAAATTAAAATAATACATTTTTGTTAAATAAAATTATAAAACATTCATTATATCATAACCCATGTAAAGGAAATGAGTTTAATTATGATTTTATCATAACATCATAGAATATCCTATGTAAAAGAAACGAGTTTCATATAATCAACCTTCAATAATAATCATCAAAACCCATCCAAATAATGAAATTTGATGGTATCATTAGATTTTATCCTCATTAAATCATAATTATAATCAATTTATGCCATCATAGATTAAAATTACATTAAAATAACACTTGGAACCTTTCTTGAGGAAAATAGACTTTTCACTTGGAAATAATTTAACTAAAATCTAAAAAAATTACCAATTATTAAGGAATTATTTTCCTACAAAATAACCTTGAAAAACTATAAAGGAAGATAAAAATCATTGAGTGGTCCTGGTGGTAAGAAACTATATCCATGTCGTGTACATAAAATCAAAGATTCCAATCACTTTTTCAATATAAAGTCAAAATTACCATGTTTGGAAAACCATAAGAATATTCCATTTAAACCATTTAAAAAATTAATCATTGTTAGAAATTAATAATAAAAATTATAGGAGAAGAGAAGAATTTGTGATAACCTTTTATTAAAACATTAACATGGAATAAAAAGACATTTAACTAAAAAGTGAAATAATGTTTATTTTTCCTTAAAAACATTCTTTCTATCACTTGAGTAATTAAATGGAGGAAATGAATGAAAAAAATCAATTATCCAAAAAAACCATATTATAAAAAAAATATTTAGATTCATGAGAGTTATACCATTAAATTTATCATTAGGAACTTAATCATAAATAATCTTCCTAAACAATGATATTGTAACGTAAAACTCTTTCTTTAAGTTCCCCTAGCTTCAAAAGCACTCAAACCTCCTATATAAGAAATTTAAATTTATAATAGTTATATTATAGAATCATGTAATCACTTAAAATATCATATAATATCCACTTATAATATTTAAATATTGGTTTATTAATAATTTCATGTTAAAATAATTGTTTCATAGTGTTAACCATTTAAATATTCATAAGAATTTCGGTTTGGTAGTTCTTTCCCTTGTACCTTGAACATTGATTCATCATCTAGAAAACTCAAATAATAATATAAATATAATATATAATAATTATATATATAGTTATTCATAAAATATAGGGATTGAAAAATGAATTAAACCATTCATGGGGATGGTAGGCCATACATTTGAATGAACGCATTTTTCACTTTTCAATGGATGAAATAAAAGAATCCTAAATAATGATTCACCATTAAATGATATTTTTTTTATAAGTTATATTTTATATATTCATTAGTTATATACTTATTAAAATCCATGTAAATCTTAAATGAAAAACCAATCACATCGCTTTGGGGAGGTTATAGTCTACACGTACACACAAGTGATGTTATATTTTTCCTATAGATGGGAAGAAGGCAGATAATGGTTATTAAAATTTTAATAATAAATATTTAGAATATATAACATACTAAATTCATTATATTATAATGGATACTGTAAATTTGTTATAATTATAAAAAAAATAAAATTGGAAATGCTCGGTTAGGACTTTTACCTCTATATCAAGAATCCAATTTTCTAATGCACCTTAAGACTTAAAAGAATGGTCTTTTGGTAATAATAACATATCTGTGATGTGATAATGGAATATATAAAGGATTTATGTTATATATTGGCCAATACATAAGGCTCAATGGTGAGATAAAGAGAGGGGAAATGTGCACTATTATATGTGATAGGAGGGGCACTCTTAGAATTAAATAATGTATTAAATTAATATAAATAATTTTCCATTTAAAAATCAGAAAAATTTAAAATAATACTAATATAATATGAGTTTTCTTATAAATAATCTCACAAAATAAATTGTTAACAAGTTTATGTGATTTTCTCACCCATATCTCTATGTTTAAACCCTTGTTTACACTTTCGACAATTACCGCAATGTAAAAAAAATTACAGTTAGAAGGTTAATATTGATATATTTCATTATAATCATTCACAAATAGTGATTAACATAATACTTTGAGATAAATTTTCATTATGCATCAGAAAAATATATCTTTTACTTCATATGATTTTTATTTATAATCAATCGATAAATGATAAATTTGTTTTATATATGTGTAAACCATAAATTTTTCATAATTTAGTTATTCCTAATATTAACCACCAATCCAATGGATATGCAGTAACAATAATTTTAAGTAATAACATTTCAATAGTATATAGTTATTCCTTTAAACATAGTATTGTTGGTCTCTCAACAAATCGAAAAAATTAAATATTCTTGAAAAATATATATCCTAAAATAAAAAATTCCAACAATATCCCTAAAAATGGAATATTTGGTATTAACTCGGTCACCACCTGATTCATGACAAATAGGATAAGTTGCACACCAAGTTTAAATCTCCTAGGGGATATTCTCTGGTTGATTCACATTTTCGTTATGAACTATTATTAGGGAATTGAAAATATTTATGTTTAATAAACTAAATGGAATATTTCCATGGATAAAATAAACTAAAACAAAGAGATTCTTTTGTTTGGGTATATATTAATTGATATGTGATTTTCTGGATAAGTTAATTTTTCTAGAGCAAACACTTCAATGATTTTTTGGCTTAGAGTATTTCTATAAATTTTATTGTAATTTTGGGATCTCTATTTGGAGGATAATTTGATTAAGTGAATGAAAACCTAATAAAAAGTGAAACCTATATTAAACCCAAAATGATATAGGTTAAGATATGGATTATATATGTTAAACTCCGAGAGATGTAGTTTATGTTAAAATTACTATAGGTTAAATAGAATAGAAAACATTAATATCCTCTATGATAATGGAAACAAGGTAAATACAATTCTAGTAACACATCCGGAATATGATCATGAAAGACAATGGAATAATGTATACTCATCCTCCATAAAAGATGTGTGAATATCTTATTGGATTCTTATTAAATCCACATTAGGGTGTCTATCATGTTTTCAATGAGTATTATATCACTACCACTAATGATTTTATTATCAAAGGGAACTTCATATTATAACATTATTATATCCCACGTTGATGTTTAAGGAAATATAGAATATTTTTTCTTCAATTTTATGGAAATGATGTGATTGTAGTAATGGATTTACAATTTCAAAATATAATTTTCATTCACTGAATCATTATCAGATTACCCGCAACATATTCATTTTTGAAAAATGGATGGGGGTGGATTTGACTACCAAACATGATACAAATATATTTCAACATCACTACAATAGTAGAAGAAAACATTGGATAATATTCATTATCATCTATCAATACACCTCCACCGCATACATTCCACAATGTTTCCAGGAATGTTAGAAATACCATTGAAATGGAGGAAGTATAATACAAATGCCTTCCACCACCACTATCACAACAAGACCTGACATTGAGGTGGACAATAAAGATTCCTACCTATGAACTCAAGGATGGGAGTAGTTTAAGAATAATTTTTGATTCCCCAGACCACATGATCTCATTTAGAAAGTGCTGGAAATAGATTTGTCCATAGAAGGCCCTATTTCAGATGTTTAAGTGCCACCAAGAGTAGATAGGGTGGTAAATATATCTCCCACAAATATTATGTCAACATATATTTATATATTGAGAAAATAATGGATTGGTAAATTAGTAGAGGGAAGATATGGGTAGCTATCAATTGAGGTTTCTGACATAGGCGGGTGATATTTTAAAAAAGGTGTAGGATAGCATGGTAGAGGCATCTACTCTATCATAAGCCTTAATGGGTCTAATCATGCATCTCAATGACAATTATGAGGTGTAAGAGAATTATTAACTAACGTAATTGTTGGACTTAAAATTCCCATTGGCAACGCTATGTTGAAGAAGTATTAGTGATGAGAGATGGATATGTGTGGCATTTATATACATCTGTATACTTAATAATTACCAGTACATGGAATAATATTTCATACTAAGGTTTGACAATATTTTACAAAAATTATGAGTATAAAATAAAGGATATGCAAAATAGGTCTTAACACCCAATCAATAGATATTTGTTTTCTCAAATAGTAGGAAGGAACTCAATATGGAGTTATCCTAATAAGTTAGTTTCTTAGCCTTCCTTACGCTCGTAATGTTGATACCTTGAGCGATTAATACCTTACGGATACCCCCTGTTATTTTTTAGGTGGAAATAAATATAATGAAGATGAAATTTATTTAGGGGGAGGGGGAAGAATGTAAAATCATGATATTTTAATATAATATTACATTTAATTAAGCCAATATGTTCAACAACATTCTCCATAAGAAATTCTATACTTAAAGGAAAACTATGACAAATTTTGATAAAGATATAAATATTAAATATAACAGAAAAAACCACTACATTGAATAAGAGGGTATGAATAGAAGTATCCACATTATGAAATATATTTATAATGAATTTAAATTATACTTTTACTACTAATTAGATTCAATTAGTATAACTAATGAAAATAACAAATTCCAATTATGATTAAAAGTATATTTTTATAAAATTGATGTTTTATATCAAGACACTATGTATATTATGATTAAATAATAATAAAATACATTGAAAATTTGAATGATTAATTTCCAATAAATTAATTAATAATTGATATTAAATAAGAATAAATAAGAGTTAACATATTAAAAAACAATTTTTCAATATGAATAGTTTTACGCTATATTTTTTACTTTATTTAAATATTGAATTATAAAATTTTAGAAAATTAATTTTGGAAAATAAATATCTTATTATTTATTAATCATATTGATATAATATTCTTATTATTTTATGGTATTCTTAAAAGATAAATGATTTTTAGGTGAATAGAGAAAAGTGGCATTTTTGGAAATATCGGGACTTTTATTTCATCACATGTATATAAGAATTACCAAAAACTTAGGAAATATTTTTCTTGAAAAAATATAAGTTTTATGAGTAATATTTTATATTTTATATTATTATATTTTAATTAGAATCCTTATTTAATATTTAATAACATAATAAATATTTCGAAAAATTATTTTAATACATTATACATTTTAATTTTAGGATTTATATTTATGAACTTTATAAAATTAATCCAATGAAATGGAATTAAATTTTAGAATCATTTGGTACTAATAAGATAATAATAGAAATTTTATTTTAGTACATAAATATAAAATTCTCCTAAGGTAAAAACAAGTTACTGTAGATAATGATTAAATGGAAAAAGTAACAATTCAAGTGGTAAAGAACTTAAAACAATTTAATTTTTTTTAAATAGTATATATGAGATAATAGATGTTATAAAATTCTCATCTCAATTAGTGTTTATTTTTAGATCAACTTGACCTATTTAACATGTTCCCCCTTTATATTATGTTCAAATATTTTCAAAAAATTCACCCTCACCACTTATAAAAGGATCCTCCAACCACCACATAAATGAACTCATAAAAATTATATTTCCCAATAAAACCATTAAATTTTCCCACATATATAGTAATATTTCACTATCTTTATATTTTATTCATAATACATTTCCTATGACATCCATTTTCAAAGGATCTTCTATGGAAACCTCCAAGTTCTATAAGTGAGTATTCATTTTTACTTAAATTATTTTCAATTAATTTTTATTTTCCAATTATAATTTAAAAAAACCCATGGGAATAATCATTATTCACTTTTTCTTTTTTCATTAAGAAATGTATAAAAAAAATTCATTTGTGTGTGACTGTTCAAACTACCGTCATCACAAAATTTCATGTTTTTTTTATAAACAAACTTACGTGGATGGTACCAATATGATATTTAATAAATAATCATGATATTTATATTATATTTTAAATAAATAAATGATAAAACCTATTATCAATTTCTCTATATCTATGAAAATTTCAATAGGCAATCATGTCTTTTTCTGAACAAAAGCAATAATGAAATGATTGATTTCCATTTTTCATTTCATCACCATATTACATGGATGGAAATGATATTGGGGTTATAGTATTTAAATGATATTTATGATATCAATAAGGTTATGGGTTAACAAACTGTATAACTTAATAATGATATGATCAACAAACGATCATCATTAATTCAATCATTTCAAACATGTATACTAAGAGGAAAATGATCTCTTCTATCTAAGTAATGACTTAATATAAATTATATTTTTCAATAGGATTAAAATTAGGATATATCATACTAATAATGTAACACCCCAATATTTTATGAAATATTTTTTTCAATTAAGTTAATCTTTTCTTGATTTTTCATTTCACGCAACACTAAAAATAGTTTATTTTATAATATAGCACATTGTTTGGAATAAATTATATGAAAAAACATGTTAATAATGCACTAAAAACAACTTAAGTTTTATCTTACTCTACATGGAACACCAGTGTATGTTTTCATAATGTGCAATAACGACTTTCCTCAAGGGCTTGGGTAACCCACAAGACTAAGTTTTACTGAATAATAATGTATTATTTAATATAAACTATCCCTTAAATTAGTATTTATAAAAAGGGTTAACTAATATATGAAAATATATGGGTTAAAAAAATATAATATGAATTCATTTTTTATAAATTTATTATAAATTAATATGAAAACTGATTTAATATAGTTGAAAATTTTATTATACACAAAAATTTATTTTACCCTTAAAATTTAAATTAATTAAAAAAGTGAGTAATAATAATGATATATATTTTATAAATTCAATAAAATACTTTTTATATTCATCCAATATATTTTATATACATAAGATATGAACAAACCTAATTTTAGACTTAAAACCCTATATTTTTATTAATGCATTTTTGCCACCTGTAAATGGTGAACCCATTTTAAATCCAATTTTTTTAAATTTTATTGATTTAATATTTATAAATAAACTTAATATTTTTAATTGTAACATAATAATTATTTTAGGGTAAATTTTTTGTATTTTTCTTTGATTTTTATTTTTTTAATCAATAGAGACCAATAATGAATTCTAATTCAAACTACTTTTTCATCTAATACATTTATAAGGGTAAAATATATTTTAAATTGGTTGAAAAGAATAATTAGATCATAATTTTACTAGTTAATCCAATTAAGGTAATTAGAAAAAAATTCACTTTGAAATAGGGTCTAAAAACATCACAACCTTTTGGACGTTTTTACATTGAAAACCCATTGTGTCATCCCCTCACTGGAATTATTAATAAATTAATTTCTTCCACTAATGTGATTATAATTTATCACAATGGATTCCATATTTTTACTAGGAATAATTTAAAATTTATAATAATTTTTAATTTTTTGACTAAAAAGATCAGTGAAAGTGATTAGCATTATTTACAACGATTAAGAGAAAAATTATGTTAACAAACTACTAAAGCTTAAATTTAAGACCCAAAACGACTTATAATCTTGACCATAACCCATTTTATGTCTATTTGGTGTCCATTTTAATTCCTTTATTGAGTTTGGATGGTTTTTTATGACTTTATTTAGGTAAAATGTTGGTACACCTGACTTGTTTTCAATAATACCAAGTCTGTCATTTCCCTTCCTTATAAAATGTCACCACCTCTCCCTCTTCTTAACACCTCTCAAACCACTTAGGTTCAGACTAGGTATCCCCAATACACTTCCAAAAATCCATCCAATAATCCTATAATACTCCCCTTGGAAATAAATAATTCCATGTAAGCCTCTTGGCACAGACCAAAAGGAGGTACCCAACTAAGAGGTAACGTCTTCTCTCAATCTCCTTTCGTTTATTTTATTAATCCACCCCTCCACTTTATTTATTCTATTATTTTATAAAAACACTAGTATCCCCCATATAATATGGTTATTTATGATATGGTTTTTACCTACACTTACACACACATCTATCTAGTGGGTAATAAACATACTATTTATGTGTACAGTGAACTACCACCTCACTCAATGACGATTGTCCAATTTTCCATTACCGCCTTTCATGGTAGATATTATGATGGAAACAATGTTTATATATTTAATATATTATATTTATTATGTATTTAATCTTATTTATTATTTTTACAACATTCATATATTTACTTTCCATTTTCTATTAATATGATACTTTCGTTTGAGGAAGTGTGGCCTACCTCCCCCTTAAAGAGATGTGATTCATTCACACACCACATGGAATGTATTAAAAACGAGTTTAGTAAACATATATGATATAAATGATATAATAATTCTTATTTAATAATTATACATATATATATAGATACTTATATGTCATTTTCTTTTTTTTATTTAATATAACAACAATAACCAAAACAAAGTTCATGTGTACGTATGACTTACTGTCTCCATGAACGGTGTATTCTATTTCATAATTATATAATATATTGGTTATTATAATACAAATAATTTATTTATAAATTATATTTATATCATGGTTTAAAATCATTAAATCATGATATAATTATAAAGACTAATTATATAAAAAATTAAGGCACATGTAAAGAACAAAGTGAATATTACCTGAAGTGAAACCTTAACATAGAATTGTTAACAATCATTTCATATATTATCTTAATAAAAACATATATGTAATTATATATTATAATATTATTTTTTAAAAGATATATAATAAACTTAGATTTATTATTTAGGAATCTTGTACGAGTAAGAAGGGATTCAAGACACAGGGTAAAGGAATCCTATCTAACATTTTATTTCCATGAGATACATGCTTTATTCACAACCCATTCCTTTTATAAGGGGTGTATACTACCCATGGATGAAATATATGATTATCATATTTAGTATTATGGGTATTTATATATCCATTTGATGATATTTATATCATGGGATTTATGTTTTAAATGTAACTAAATCGGTAAACTAATTTTGCCTCAATTATCATTCTTTGAGACACATGACATATTATACACCCATATTATCCCATCAGGTGTATATATTAACATTGAAATTTTATATCATGAATCTATTATTTTTATGATATGTCAATATTTATTTAATTTCATGGGAATTACGGTTCAACGTAACCAAGTGGGCAGAGTTTATTGAAACAATCTCATTGCATTTTGAGATTGTTTATGTTTATGCTTCCTTTGATTAAATATTATGATCCAGATCTCAAGAACACTCTTGAGTTTCCTTGTCCTCCATTTATTCAATATATATCCATGTTTTAGTACCATTTTCTGACTCTTTGGTACTTATTATAATTAAGAGAAAAATTAACAAAAATATGATTGTATTACTCTCTTCGTTCAAAAATCGGTTATATTTCAAAAAATATGTATTAAAAAAAGTTATAAAAATGTTTTCAAATGATATTTTGAGATACAATAAATGAAAAAATTATTTTTAAATTTTTTTTATGGTTTTAAAATCATTATTTATAAGTTTTCCATGTTATTTTCAATGAAATGGTGTAACACCCCGAGCTTCCACGATACGCTTCTCATTCAATAATGTAATAGCTTGCATTGTACGCAACTTCGAGTTCTAAAACACCGAGACTAATCAAAGTAGCCGTTATGAATAGTAATAACCACTTTTTAAAATTATAGAAATTTTATATTTCAAAATGGACTTCATTTTTGTATTCGTAATATCGAAATTATCCTAAGTTGAATTTTTTGTAACTTTCTGAGAACTTCCAATTTTTTTATGAATAGTGAAAAATACTTAAAACAAATTTTTTAATCAAAATAATTTATAGTGATAAATTATACAATTTAGTGGTTTTAAAGTATAATTAGAATATATTTTTACCATTTTATCCAATGGTGGTCATTAGAATTAATTTAACATTGAAATTGGACATAAACAATTGCCAATCTCTTGATATAAATTGTTTCTTAAAAACACGCTATTTGTTGTAACAGCGGGAATTAATTATAAAATTAATTAATGCAACTTATATGTTTGGAATTTTTTAAAATAGCCATCATTTTTTTAATTCGGAATATCAATTATAGCTTAGGGTGAAATTTTGGTCTTATTCTGAAAAACTTCAATTTTTGATGAATAGTGAAACCACTAAGTGGTTGTTAAATAACTGATTTTTCATTTAAATGAAATATTACCACTTCTGTGATTTGATTTTCAAAAATTCGTCATACATGGTTGTCATTATGAAGTAAAATGTGGTTCAATAAGATTAAAATAATTTTTTTGGTGAATAGTAACTTTTAAGTTCTTAATCGTGATTAGAGGTAATTAGTGTAGTTTAAGGTACAAATAATGTTTTAATAATATGAGATGAGAATGAAACTTGTCCTACTCCTATTGGAAGAGTCATGGCCGACCAAGACAACCCATGGGTCAACTTGGGGACCCCATGGAGCCACTTTAGTTGGAAAATGACATTAATATATATTTATTTAATGTTAAAATTAAATTGACACAAACATGAGTTGTTTTACTAAAACAGTTTTTAAGTGGGGTTACACAAGTCCAAATTTTGACTATAAATATTCATTAAAAAGATAAAAAGACTTCCTACATCATAGTATTTTTTTATAATTTTTAGACATTAAATAAATTAAATTATTTATGACATCATTATGATGCAGCGATGACCTCATTATTTAACGATTTTAATAAAATGAAAAGATAATGTAAAATCCAAGGCTTACACTTGTCCAAAGACTATTGTATGGGTATATTTCGAACCCTTATCACCTTATCCACGAATTATATAAGTGTGGGACCTTTATAATCCGAAAAGAATTGTATAATAATGTAACATTTCAATCTTTCCAAAAGAGCCCCTCCTCTCCTCTTATAAAAGGCCCCCAACTATACCACCTTATTCACACTTCCAATCCTTTTGGTTCGGCCAACCTCTGCCCAAATACTCTCCCAACTTCTCTCCCTTCATCCTAGAAGCTTTACTTTAGTCGTAAAGCCATCCTAAGGATTCCTTTTGATCAAATCAAAAGGAAGAACCCGAAGAAGAGGTAACATTTTCATCACCCTCTTTCAAGTTTCTTTCTTCTTCCACTCCCTCTTTGTTTATTATTTCAATTCTAAAATTATAACTCCAGTATCTTCTATATACTGTGATGTTATTATAAATATGGAACAACCATATTCAGTATTCTACCCATCATTTTAATGAAATGTCACCATACGTGCGTACGTACGACTTACCGTCTCCACGTCGTGGTGTAATTGTTATTCAATATATTATTATTTAGATGGGTATAATAATGATATGTAATTCATGTAAATAATAAATATAACATGATGATGATTCTGTATATATAATATACTATCCAATTATATATTATTTTAATATCAAAATAATGATATTGTCGCTCGTGCGTACGTACGGACTACCGTCTCCACGAACGCGATGAGATTCATTCTCCGTCGTATCCATTAAAGTATAATTATCATTTGATGATTTAAAAATAATGTTTAAGGACATGATAGCATTCTGGATATGAATAATATACAACCTATCAATGAAAAACACGACTTACGTAACAAAACATATAAAAGAAAACGAGTAATTTAAAACCCGAAACAACGATAAATCTAAGATATTGTTAACAAAGCAATGTTAAAAGATCATATATGATATCATATGAATGTATATGATTCTTGTATAATTTAATAACAATTATTTCACCATTATACAGGAGATTATCCTACCCCAACCAAGGAAAATTACAAGGTAACGGTTTACTTCACAACCTCTTCATTATCCAAGGTTGTTTACACATAATTATCTACTGGGACCTCGTTATCATCCACATCCATGTTTCTTAAAAATGTCTTTCAAAACATTTTTACTATTAAATGGAAAATGGGTTAAAGTCATTTATACCCCTATACGTTTTTTAAAGGAATCTCACCGTCGTTTTCCAAACAATGTACTTTTTTGACCTTTTTGACAAATTTATGGTAAGAATGTTTTTTTACTTATACGGCGGGTGCGGCTATTTTCCACCATTATAACTTCGTCGAAGCTTACCTAAAAAGATTATAAGAATATTTTCAAAGTAAATGTATTATTTTATAATTATGGTACTTTTAAATGATTTCAAAAAGGAGAGATATCTCTCTCAAATATCTTTGATTTCATCCTTGTCAACATCCTTTGATGGGTTTTAAGTTTAATTGAAATTGATTTATGATACAAAACTTCCATTGAACATTTTGTGAAATATTTGACTATGGATGTGTTATTTTATACCATCCACAGTTTATGGAGAAATTGTTGACATTTCGTATGCTAGTTTTAATACGAATATTTATGTTATGTTTAAGACTATTCATATGAGGAATGTATTGGACTTAATATGTGACGGGTGGAGCCCGCTATAGCTCCTCAATGCATCGGTAGGTCTCATGAGACAACTAGACGTGGAATTGGCCGAGGCCCTTTCCCAATCTGATTTATGGTTTTGGCCGAGGCCTTAATCATTTTAGACGTCTTGGCCGAGGCCTTGACAAAATGTTTCAGAATGTCCGGCATCATACATTCCCTCATTATGAAAGTGGTTATTGATATTTCATGTGATTATTCGACCAGTAGAATATCCATGTGAAGAAGTGAATGGCATTATCTCATTTTACTTTTGCCATATTATGTTGATGTTCAAGTTTAAAAGGCTTTTGTTTTAGTTATACATTGCCTTAAATTTTTATGTTTATTTATGAAAGCTTCCGCAATATTGTTATCCTTACTGAGCATCTGAGCTCACCCCTTTCAATGTTTTAATATTTTCCAGGATGTGAAGAAGTATTTTATGAATGACCTGCAGGGATAGTCCGAAGAGGATAGAATTGTGGACTATGGAGACTATGTTATTATAGTTTTTCACTTTGTGATGTAATATAACATTTACGAATGTATCTAGTGTTTCCAAGGCTACTAAACTAATCGGTCTTTCGAGACTTGATCTTTTGTGATCATGCCAATGTTACGAAGTAATGAACCGACTCTGGGTAGCTGGGGTCGGGGCGTTACAGTTGGTATTAGAGGCAGTTTAATACTAACCTTGGAAGCTAGATTTAGATAAACTCTGATTAGAGCACGTAGACCTAAGATGAACTTTGAGGATTAGTATAGAAGAACTTCCTAGAATTTTGGTATTGTAGAGATTTTGTGAGTTTTCCGAGCAATACATCCCTGTCTGGATACGAGAAGGTAGAGGCGGCTCTGGCATAGATGTACCTAGGGGTAAAACCCTAAAACACCGCTTTGAGCTAGACTCGAACGGGAACTGGTGCATGACAACGGACCTTGCTACACTCTTGGTTACGACACTCCCAGGGGATATGCTTTGGATAATTCCCATTTTATTTACAAACCACTATGAAGGGTTACGAGTATATAATTCCTCAAAGAAAACATTTGTATAATTATGGATTATATCCATAATTAGTTCAATTTATGTTAAGTTTTTTACAAGTATGGAATTATGTATTTTGATTCATGAACTAATCTAGTTTATGCCATTATTTAGAAATGGCGCCTAGTGGAAGGAATGGAAACCGTATCAATGCATGCACTCCATGTAGGGATTTCCCTCCTGCTCAGGATAATTATGGTGGAGCTAGTGATACAACTGGTGCTGATCAGCTTCTCACCGTACTGGGACAACTCACGCAGGTTATGAATAAAAACCTTACTCGTATGGAGCACCCTGATCCGCAGCGTGGAGGATCAATGCTAGACCGTTTCATGAGGCAAAAACCGCCAACCTTCAATGGGAGTACAAATCCTATAGTAGCTGAGCAATGGAAAAATTCCTTAGAGAAAATATTCCATGCCTTGGGGAGTAGTGAAAGGGAGAATGTTTTCATGGCAGTTTACCGCCTCACTGGAGATGCCGATCAATGGTGGTCACTAATTCAAAACACAAAGGAAGATGATGAATTAACAAACATGGAATGGTAGGAGTTCAAAGAGCTGTTCTTAGAAAAATACTTTCCTCGAGACCATCGAGCAGATATGGAAAGGCAATTTCTGAGTCTGAGGCAGAAGGAGGATGAGAATGTCGCAAAGTATGAGGCCAACTTTACAAGGTTAGCGACGTATGCTTCAAGTTGTATACGTAACCCAAGGAGTAAGATTGATCATTTCTTTGATGGGTTAAAACCATTTCTCCGTCGAACTTTAGTATCACAATCCTTCTCATCATACGAAGATATTGTCTCGTGTGCTATCAAGACAGAAAAGGAATTCTCTAAGTCTTATGATAACAAAGTAAAGCAAGAGAAGAAGAGAACGGTGGAACAAGAGACAGATAAAGGGAAAAAGGGAAAGAAGGATTTTCCATTATGTGATAATTGTGCGAAGAATCACCCTGGTACTTGTCTAAAAGGAATGGGAGTTTGTTATAAATGTGGAGAAAAGGGTCAACAGGCTCGTGATTGCAAGGGAAAGAAAGAGGCTATCAAAGTTGAATGCTATAATTGTAGAGAAATGGGTCATTATGCAAATGAATGTCCTAAGCGTCAGGGAAACTTACCTCAGAAAAGGACAAGGGATCAAGGACAATCTTAAGCTGTTACTACAGTTGAAGCAGAATAACTAATGTATTGGTGCTTTTGGACTCAAGGATTATATTCTGGTTATAAGAATAATGTGATATATATAAAGATTGTACTGCGGTACTTTTTGAATTCAGTAAGCTTTTAATATGATTAAGGTAATCATATTTTTAGTATGTGACAATAAGAGAAACTTTTCTTTGTTTGGGGAATCTTATGTTACAATTGATTTTGGAATTTAGAGACCTTTTAGAGAAAGTCTGGACAGAGGTATTTTGGATAACTCTTAAGGTTGGAATGGATTAAGTTGAACCATGGATAGTATTGTTTAAGGTTAAAGCATTTCTGAAGATTATTTTTGTAATATTATAATACTACAGTTTTAGGAAAAGGACAACCTGCAGGGTGGGGCATAACCCGTCGCGTCGGACAAAGCTGCAGGAATCGAACCCACAATCATAGTGCGACAGGCCTTTATTTCCTACCACTAGCCTACAGGAAGTCCCTGGTTAATAAAAAATAATTTTACTAATCTAAATGGTATGTGTTAACATTTGGAACCTTATACAATTAGTTTAAGTATAATATTTTTGAGTTCTATTATCTTTTTGAGTGAAATATGAGTTGAAGGTTGAAACTCTAATTGTCAAGCATAAATATATATATACCTATCTCTTATTCAAAGAATAAATTTATTCTTAAACTTTAGTAAAGGGATATTAAAACAAAAAAAATGTGTTATCCTAATACCTTATGTCTTGTTGAACTGATGATATTTTAAATCAACATAGATTGAAGGCTTTGAGGCCCTCAATTTGACAGTTGATTGTGATTGATGACCTCAATCACTCCCTACAAATATTTACGTTTTTCCTCCAATTATATGTCTCTAATTGCCACCAATGTTCTCCTAATCGAGATCATAATTGGGTGGTGACTTTTTCATTTCCCTTTCCCACTTATTAAGGCTAAATTTTATTAATCTTATTTCTGATGTGGGATTTCCTCAAAGGTATTTTCTCTTTTCAACCTTTTACTTTCAAAGAAAATTTTCAAATTGCGAGGACGCAATTTATTGAAGGAGGGGAGAATGTAACACCCCGAGCTTCCACGATACGCTTCTCATTCAATAATGTAATAGCTTGCATTGTACGCAACTTCGAGTTCTAAAACACCGCGACTAATCAAAGTAGCCGTTATGAATAGTAATAACCACTTTTTAAAATTATAGAAATTTTATATTTCAAAATGGACTTCATTTTTGTATTCGTAATATCGAAATTATCCTAAGTTGAATTTTTTGTAACTTTCTGAGAACTTCCAATTTTTTTTATGAATAGTGAAAAATACTTAAAACAACTTTTTTAATCAAAATAATTTATAGTGATAAATTATAAAATTTAGTGGTTTTAAAGTATAATTAGAATATATTTTTACCATTTTATCCAATGGTGGTCATTAGAATTAATTTAACATTGAAATTGGACATAAACAATTGCCAATCTTTTGATATAAATTGTTTCTTAAAAACACGCTATTTGTTGTAACAAAGGGAATTAATTATAAAATTAATTAATGCAACTTATATGTTTGGAATTTTGTAAAATAGACATCATTTTTTTAATTCGGAATATCAATTATAGCTTAGGGTGAAATTTTGGTCTTATTCTGAAAAACTTCAATTTTTGATGAATAGTGAAACCACAAAGTGGTTGTTAAATAACTGATTTTTCGTTTAAATGAAATATTACCACTTCTGTGATTTGATTTTCAAAAATCCGTCATACATGGTTGTCATTAAGAAGTAAAATGTGGTTCGATGAGATTAAAATAATTTTTTGGTGAATAGTAACTTTTAAGTTCAAAATCGTGATTAGAGGTAATTAGTGTAGTTTAAGGTACAAATAATGTTTTAATAATATGAGATAAGCATGAAACTTGTCCTACTCCTATTGGATGAGTCATGGCCGACCAAGACAACCCATGGGTCAACTTGGGGACCCCATGGATCCACTTTAGTTGGAAAATGACATTAATATATATTTATTTAATGTTAAAATTAAATTGACACAAACATGAGTTGTTTTACTAAAACAGTTTTTAAGTGGGGTTACACAAGTCCAAATTTTGACTATAAAAATTCATTAGAAAGCTAAAACAATTTCCTACATCATAGTATTTTTTTTATAATTTTTAGACATTAAATAAATTAAATTATTTATGACATCATTATGATGCAGTGATGACCTCATTATTTAACGATTTTAATAAAATGAAAAGATAATGTAAAATCCAAGGCTTACACTTGTCCAAAGACTATTGGGTGGGTATATATCGAACCCTTATCCCCTTATCCACGAATTATATAAGTGTGGGACCTTTAGAATCCGAAAATAATTGTATAATAATGTAACATTTCAATCTTTCCAAAAGAGCCCCTCCTCTCCTCTTAGAAAAGGCCCCCACCTCTACCACCTTATTCACACTTCCAAGCCTTTTGGTTCGGCCAACCTCTGCCCAAATACTCTCCCAACTTCTCTCCCTTCATCCTAGAAGCTCTACTTTAGTCGGAAAGCCATCCTATGGAGTCCTTTTGATCAAATCAAAAGGAAGAACCCGAAGAAGAGGTAACATTTTCATCACCCTCTTTCAAGTTTCTTTCTTCTTCCACTCCCTCTTTGTTTATTATTTCAATTCTAAAATTATAACTCCAGTATCTTCTATATACTGTGATGTTATTATAAATATGGAACAACCATATTCAGTATTCTATCCATCATTTGAATGACATGTCACCATACGTGCGTACGTACGGCTTACCGTCTCCACGTCGTGGTGTAATTGTTATTCAATATATTATTATTTAGATGGGTATAATAATGATATGTAATTCATGTAAATAATAAATATAACATGATAATGATTCTGTATATATGATATACTATCCAATTATATATTATTTTAATATCAAAATAATGATATTGTCGCTCGTGCGTACGTACGGACTACCGTCTCCACGAACGCGATGAGATTCATTCTCCGTCGTATCCATTCAAGTATAATTATCATTTGATGATTTAAAAATAATGTTTAAGGACATGATATCATTATGGATATGAATAAGATACAACCTATCCATGAAAAACCCGACTTACGTAACAAAACATATAAAATAAAATGAGTAATTTAACACCCGAAACAACGATAAATCTAAGATATTGTTAACAAAGCAATGTTAAAAGATCATATATGATATCATATTAATGTATATTATTCTTGTATAATTTAATAACAATTATTTCACCATTATACAGGAGGTTAACCTACCCCAACCAAGGAAAAGTACAAGGTAAGGGTTTACTTCACAACCTCTTCATTATCCAAGGTTGTTTATACATAATTATCTACTGGGACCTCGTTATCATCCACATCCATGTTTCTTAAAAATGTTTTTCAAAACATTTTTACTATTAAATGGAAAATGGGTTAAAGTCATTTATTCCCTTATACGTTTTTGAAAGGAATCTTACCATCATTTTCCAAACAATGTACTTTTTTGACCTTTTTGACAAATTTAAGGTAAGAATGTTTTTTTTACTTATATGGAGGGTGCGGCTATTTTCCGCCAATATAACTTCGTCAAAGCTTCCCTAACAAGATTATAAGAATATTTTCAAAGTAAATGTATTATTTTATAATTATGGGACTTTTAAATGATTTCAAAAAGGAGAGATATCTCTCTCAAATAGCTTTGATTTCATCCATGTCAGCATCCTTTGATGGGTTTTAAGTTTAATTGAAATTGATTTATGATACAAAACTTCCATTGAACATTTTGTGAAATATTTGACTGTGGATGTGTTATTTTATACCATCCATAGTTTATCGAGAAATTGTTGACATTTCGTATGCTAGTTTTAATACGAATATTTATGTTATGTTTAAGCCTATTCATATGAGGAATGTATTGGACTTAATATGTGACGGGTGGAGCCCGCTATAGCTCCTCGATGCATCGGTAGGTCTCATGAGACAACTAGACGTGGAATTGGCCGAGGCCCTTTACCAATCTGATTTATGGTTTTGGCCAAGGCCTTAATCATTTTAGACGTCTTGGCCGAGGCCTTGAAAAAATGTTTCAGAATGTCCGGCATTACACATTCCCTCATTATGAAAGTGGTTATTGATATTTCATGTCATTATTCGACCAGTAGAATATCCATGTGAATAACTGAATGGCATTATCTCATTTTACTTTTGACATATTATGTTGATGTTCAAGTTTAAAAGGCTTTTGTTTTAGTTATACATTGACTTAAATTTTTATGTTTATTTATGAAAGCTTCCGCAATATTGTTATCCTTACTGATCATCTGAGCTCACCCCTTTCAATGTTTTAATATTTTCCAGGATGTGAAGAAGTATTTTATGAATGACCTGCAGGGATAGTCCGAAGAGGATACAAGTGTGGACTATGGAGACTATGTTATTATAGTTTTTCACTTTGTGATGTAATGTAACATTTACGAATGTATCTAGTGTTTCCAAGGCTACTAAACTAATCGGTCTTTCGAGACTTGATCTTTTGTGATCATGCCAATGTTACGAAGTAATGCACCAACTCTGGGTAGCTGGGGTCGGGGCGTTACAAATGGTTTTCAAAACGTTTTCAAGAATTATTTATAAGTTTTCAAAGTATTTTCAATTAAATGGTTTAAAAAAAAATTTCAATATATCATTATAGTTTTTATATGTATTTTCAATGTAATGGTTTTTAAAAAAAATCAATATTTCATTATATGTTTTCTAATTATCTTCAATAAAATGGTTTTCAAAATGTATTCCAAGTGATTGAAAATAAAAAGAAATTATAATGTTTTAAAGATTATTTTATATGTTTTCATGGAAAATGTTTTTCAACATGATTTTAAATCGCGTTTATAAGTTTTCAAGGATTTTTTTAAGAAAATTATTTTAAAATGGTTTATTTATTAAAAATCATTTTTCAATGAAAAAAATGATATTTTCATCAAGAAACGTTTTTGAAAGATATTTTAAAATTATTTTCTATATAAAATGAAAAATATTGATGTTGTTAATTCCTTACTAGGAAATAATCTTAATGTTCTATTCATATTAGTTATTTAATGTCTTGTGTTTTCTGTGAAGGATTCTTATGGAACTCATTTTTCTTCCATGGGTTAAATGATTTTTAGTCCCTCTTCTTTTCATGAGTTGTGATTTAATGAAATGTTTATGAAACCTATCTATTTTTTATAGGTCATGATGTGATGAAATGTTAATGTCACACATTTCCTTTCATGGGTTGTGATTGATGTCTATTAAAATAATCTATTTTAATGGATCATTATGTGATGAATGTTTTATTAACTTGTGACATTTGTATGTATGATTTTCATATGTGATGGTTGGTACCTATACCACCCTCCAATTAATTGGGTAATAATAAATGATCTATAAGCTCGAAGTTTACATAGGAGGTCATCCCAAGCCCAAAACAAGTGGTTACACAAGATCAAATCACAAGCCCAATACAAGAGTGTACACCCAAGGACATACTAAGCCTAAAACAAGAGGGTACAAAAGAGGATATCCCAACCCTGAATCAAGAGAGTACATGGGAGGACATCCCCAGCTTGAAACTAGAGGGTACATATGAGGACATCCATATCCCCAAACATGAGGGCACACGAGAGGTCATCCCAATCCTTAATTAGTTAAAGGGGTTGTAGCCTGTATATAACATTTCATAAAAGTATTAGTAGGGAGCCTTGACAATATGTTTCTTTTCATATATATATGCAGTAAATTATAGGTCTTATTCCTCAATTATGATTTCATGGATTATGATATCTATTTTCTTATGATTAATTTCTTATGAACTTACAAGTTTTAATCCATAATTAATTTTTATGATCGTAGATATTTAGGGTATGATCTTATAATGTTTTTATCACATTCTCATGCCCATGTGTTCTGGTTTATAATTACATGTCTCCCTTTCTTACCCCTACTTGGCATCTCAGATCCCAACTTTTTACATTTCATTCCCCTATGTTATGAATCTATATTTCATATGTGATATGTCTAAGAGGGTTAATTGTTTTGGATAACCCATTTGGAGAAAATTTAGATCACTTATATACTAGTGTTTATGTTTCCATGTTTCCAGAGGTACTAATCTAATATGGTATTATATGTTCTGTTTGTAAAATATTTTTAAGTATTTCTAAAATGTAATGTAATTTATATGTATGTCAAGACTGGGTCATTATTATTGGTTTCAGAGAAAAAATTTAGTTTTCTTTAGAAACTAGGATGGTAAAAAATTAGCGGTATTCGTAGTTATATTTCTAAGGATATGTCTTTGGATATCTCTAAAGAGAAGTATAAGGATGAGTTAACATTTAGAAACATGTCCTGTAATTTCCGAAGGATAGAGTAAGTGGTTTCCTAAAAAATACATCTGTGTATGGAAAATACGAGTGGATGTGTCTGTCCCACAGATTTACCTAGAGGTAATAACTTCGACAAGATGTTCTGAGTGTGACTCAGGGTAATCTGATACATGGAAACATACCTTATTTCACACCTTCTTTGACACTTCTGGGGGATATTCTTTGGGAATTAAAAAACAATTTATGAACCATAATGAAGGATTTTAATTTTTTATTATTATGAATAACCTAGGATAAAACTAATATGTCATAGATTAAAGATGTATGAGCCTTGATTTATGTGTCATACAGTTAATTTTGCAGGATTATATGGTAGCCCAATATGATAAATTTTGCTGACACTATGATTTCTGTTTATTTTAAATTGGAGTGAATTAAAAGGAACATGGTAAATATTTATTGTTTTAGATTGGAAATGTATGAGAATTATTCATATCGATTTCCCCTAGGAAAATATCATAAATGGAATTTGGAAGGTATTATGAGTGTTGGTTATAGTTCCAAAGATAAAGTGATCAAAAATGATATTTGAAAGGTATGTGATTTTATTATAGTATTTTTAACATCAGACACAAGAATCATGATTATATTTAGGTAGATGAAACATAAGAACGATTCAAATTTTTTATGAATCATGAAATATATAAGTGTTTTCAATATTATTTTTTATTGTGGACTGAAATGGGTAGGATTAATTATGATAAAGTCTTCAAAATGTGACATTTTGATTAAGGGGGCATAACCCTTTATGTGAACAATATGTTAATAGAATTCTGTTTCTCTTGGATAAAGAGATAATTGATTTGGATAAAGTAAATTGGATAGTATTCTTTACCTTGGATCTGATTATTGATTTTTTGAAGAAGTGTTTTATGTCAACATGGATGAACTTTACAACGTCTTGGATTTAAGTAATATATCTAGTAACCTCTATAATGAGAAATTATAAATGTTTTCCAAATGTATTTGTAGTGATTAGAATTATTACCATGTCTTAAGAGAATATACGATTAAGGTATTCACATGCTTGGAATATGACAACCAAGATGTACTTTGTGATAAATGGTGGATCAAATTTAAGTTGATTTCAGGATATTCATGATACTATTTAGTATTTTCATCTTTTAGAAGGGTTATAAGATTATCCATTCATTAAAATATTAGGTTTATCCTTAGAGGATGTATTTATATATAGGCATTGTATTTAAAACCATGATTAAAAGAATATTTAGTGATTAATCTTATTTTAAGGATGTCTGCACTATTTTGGAAATTATGTTATTCCAATTTCAGAAAAGTAAATCATGTGTGTTGGGTGACAACCAATCAGATATGTCAAGTCCACATGTCTTTAAACAATGACTGAAGGACGATAAGGGATTCATGTCTAAAAATGGAATATGTGATGTATTGGATATAGTATAATTATTTTTTATGAATAATTACTTACGATCAATAATTATTTCTGATAAAACATTAGTGTGAATTTTTATGATAAAACATTAATTTATTCACCACATTTTTTTTTAAGAATAGTTATAAATAAATAGTTATACTTGTCTTTATTTTATGGGCCTTAATATCTAATAAAAGTTTATTTCAGTGCTTTAGCCATCAAAGTAAATGTTTGGTCATCCAATTCCTGAAGTAATATATGAATTTGTAATAGTTAAAATCACAACAAAAAAATTATTTTTATAGAAATATATCAATTAAGTATATTTCCTTATATTATTTTTCAATAAAAGAATTACTCAATGATAGGATAATGCTAAAAAAGAGTTGTTGTCCAAATACCTTAATTTTTCATGAACTAAGGAATTTATTAATCATCACATATTTATGAATTTATAGCCATAAACATTTCTTTTATCATTCTCTTGTTTTTGATTGATGAAATCAATCACTCCCTTAAAAAATTTACACTTTTTTTACATATCCAATCTTCACTCCCAACCTATGTTCTCCTATAAAGAAAACCTAGTTATATGTTACTTTTGGTAACCATTATGGTTCCAATATTCCCATTTTAAGGAATGTTTTCCTATTAATTTTGTTGATGTGGGTTTATATGAATGAATCTTTAATGTATTAAACCTTTGATAATTCAGATGAATTTTGGGGGTGAAATTCATTTTAAAGAAGGTAGAATGTAACCCCCTAAGATTTTTTGAAATATATTTTTAAATTAATTTAATATTTTTTATATTTTTTATTTCATACCATAATAAAAATAGAGTATTTCATGATAAAACACTAAATTTGGATTATATTATATGAAAAAAAAAGTTAATTGTGCACTACACGCAACATAGATTTTACTACTTATACACGACACACTGAGGTTATCTTGCGTTATACTCAATAATGATTGTCCTCGATGGATTGTGTGACACTCAAAACCATGTTTAACTGAATAACAAAGTATTATTTAATATAAAAAAGATATTAAATTAGTATTTATGAAATGGGTTAACTATATTATGAAAATATATGGATTGCAAAAATATAAAATGAATTCATTGGATACAAATTTATTATATAAGAATGTGAAAATATATTGAATATAAGGGAAAATATTATTATACCCCCAAAGCTGTTATACCCTAATAAATTAAACTAATTAAAATTACTGAGGGCTATTAATGTAATATATATTTTATAATTAAAATAATTTTTTTATATATTTACACAATTTATTTTATAGATATATGATAAAAACCCCAATTTTACGCTTAAAACCATATATTTTTGTTAAGTTATTTTTACCGCCTTTTAATAGAGAACCCATTTTAAATCAATTTTTTTGTAAATTTTATTGATTTAATATGAAAAAATAACCTTTGTATTTAAAATTTTAACCAAATAATTTGGTTAGGGTAAGTATTTTTTATTTTTTGTGAAGTTTCATTTTTTTAATGAATAGAGAAAAATACTAAATTTTTATTAAAAACATCTTTTTCATCTAATTAATTTGTAATATTATATTATATTTTAAATTGGTCATAAATTTTAATAAGATAATTAATTTATAAATTAATTCGAACGAGTTAATTTGAATTAATTTCACTTGGAAATTGTGTATAAAAAATTCGAAATGTTTTAGATGTTTTTACTTTAAAATCTCATTGTGTCATCCCGTCAGCGGGATTATTTTTAAATTAATTTCTCCCACTTAACAGATTATAATTTGGAAGAATGGATTACATATTTGGAATTAAAATAATTTATAATTTCTGAAAAGATCAATTTTTTTGTACCAAATATATTTCTGAAATTTATTAAAATTAATTACAACGATTAATTGAAAAATTGAGTTAACAAAGTAATAAACATTAAATTTAAGACACAAAACGACATATAAACTTGTCCAATACCCATTATCTGGCCATTAATATTCCATGAACCTTTCTTTTTTGAGTCTTTTGGTTTGGTATTACTTTTCTTATGTAAAAATGTGGGTACACCTAACTTATTTTCAAAAATTCCAAGTATGTCCTTTCCATTCCTTATAAAAGGCCACCAATTATCCCTCTAATTCACACCTCTCAAACCGCATAGGTTCAGCCAATATTTTACAAATAATATTCCCCACAACTATACCTTACTATTAGAATCCCCACATTTTGAATAAATCAATCTAATGAAGCCTTTTGGCACAGACCAAAAGGAGCTCCCCGATTAAGAGGTAAAGTTTTCTCTCAAACTCATTTATTTTCTTTTATTTATCAACCCCTTCCACTCTATTGATTACTTGATTTTATAAAAAAAACTAGAATAAAAAATATAATATGATGTTTTATATAAGGTTTCTACCTATACTTTTACACACATCCATCTAATGGGTAACAGACATACTTTTTATATATATAACAAACTACCTCCTCAAAGCGATGTGATTCGTTCACACACTACATGAAATGTATTAAGGATGGATTTAGTTAAATTATATGACATATATGATTTAATAATTATATATAAATGTTTATATATATATATATATACATATATATATATATACAATTATATTTCATTTCCTTTCTTTCTTTTAATACAAAAATAAAAACGAAAATAGTGTTCATGTATACGTATGACTTTCTATCTCCATGAACTATGTATTTCATTTTGTACATATATATTATATAGATTATTATATTATAGATATAATTTATATATATGATATTTTTATCATGGTCTAAATACTTTAATTCATGATATAAGTATATGTACCACAGATACAACAAATTAAAATGCATGTGAAGAACAAAGCGAATAATACCCAATGTGAAACCTTAACATAGGGTTATTATCAAGTAAAATATATAAGGTCATAATAAAACCATATATGATATTATATATAAGTATACGTTTCTTTAATATATATATATAATAAACTTATATTTATTATATAGTAGTCTTTTATGAGTTTGAGGAGAGTCAAGACACAAGAAAAGGGAATTTCATCTCACTTATTATTTTTGTGAGATACCTGAATAATTTATTACTCATTAATTTTTTTTGGTGTGTATACTTCCCATGGATGAATTATATTATTCTAATAATTAATGTTTTGAGTTTTTACATATCTATAATGTTATCTTTCTTTCATGGGGTTTATGTTTCAAAATTTACAAAATCGTTAAAGTAATTTTGTCTCAATGTTCCTTATTTGAGACAAATGCCATGTTATAAATGTACATTTTTCCATGAGTTGTATATATAGGTATTGAAATTTTATATCCTGAATAGAATTATTTTCATGATATTTTAAGCTTCATGTAATTTCAAGGTGATTATAGTTCAAAGTTACGTAGTGTGAAGTTTTATTAAAATAACCTCATCACTTTTTCACATTGTTTGTGTTTGTACTTATTTTGATGAGATCTTAAGATCCATAACTCAAGAACACTAATGAAATTCCTTATAATCTATTTTTTCAATATATTTCCATTTTTACTACCTTTTTACACTATTTTTTACGTCAAATAATTAAGAAACTTTTTTAAGAAAAATCTGACAGTATTTCTCTAATCGATTAGAAATATATTTTATTTCAAAAATAATATTTTTAAAAATGTTATATGAATTTTTTTAAATAGATAATTGAATATAATTGTAAAGGTATTTTTTTAGTAAAATATTCTTTTAAAATTTTTCTTTTTAACTTTTCAACGTTATTTTCCAAGAAATGGTTTTAAATAATCAGTCTTTCTTTAGAGGTTTCAAAGTATTTTTAATGAATAGGTCTTCAAAGAGTTTTTTATCTTTATTTATAATTTTTAAAATAATTTTCAATGAAATTGTTTTGAAAAAACAAATTCATGATTTGTTTATAGGTTTTCATAGTATTTTCAATGAAGTGGTCTTCAAAACATTTTGATTCATTCTTTATAAGTTTTCAAAGTGTTACCAAATAATTTTTTTTTAAAAATGTTTTGAATCTTATTTTATAATATTTCAAGGAAATCGTTTTTCAACATGATTTCAAAAATTATTTATAATTTTTCAAGTTATTTTCTATGAAAATTATTTTCAAATGGTATTATGTATTAAAAAACATTTTTCATGGAGGGAATGATATTTTCCTCAAGAAACGTTTATGTAAGATATTTCAAAAATATTTTCCATCTAAGATGACATCTATGGATGTTACTCATGCCTTTAAATGAAATGATCTAATTGTTCCATTCATATTATTTCATGAAATATCTATGATTTGATGGAATGATTCTTATTACACTAACTAGCCTTCCATAGGTTATATACATTTGAATCCCTCATCTTTTCACTAGTTATGCATTAATTAAATGATTAAGAAACCTATCTATTTTCCATAGGTTATGATGTGATGAAATGTTAATCATACCCATTTAATTTCATGGGTTGATATTGTTTTCTATGAAACCCATATATTTTTATAAATCATGATACGATGAATGTTTAATTATCTTGTGGAAAATGTATTTATAATTTTGTCATGTGATGGGAGGGACCTCTATCTCCCTCCAATGCATTAGGTAATGATAAATATTCTCTGAGATCAAATGGTACATGGGAGGTCATCCCAACCCCTAAAAAAGAGGGTACATGGGAGGAAATACCAATCCTAAAACAAGAGGGCGCACAATAAGACATTCCAAGCCTAAAGAAAGAGGGTACATAAAGCATATCCCAAGCCCTAAATCAAGAGGGTGCACAATATTTATTTCCTTGTGATTCATTTCTTTTTAAATGAATATCTTTATTCTATAACTAATTTTTATATATTTTTAATGATAGGTTTGATCTTATAATATTCTGATCACATTCTTTTACAGTTATGCTCATGATTATAATTAAATTTATCGAATGTTTAACCTTAATAAAAATTGGATCTCACCCCTTTTTTACTTTTCCTTCACCATGTTGTGGAGATTTATTTCATGTGTGATATGTATAAGAGGGGTTATAGTCTTGGAGAACCTGGTTCATGATAAGGTGGGTCGGTTATGTACTAGTGTTTACATTTCCCTGTTTCCAAAGGCACTAAATTAATACAGTATTTAGGCATCTGTTTGTAAAAAAAATTATGTATTCTAAAAAAGTTATGTAATTTATATATACATAAAGACTGGTTCATTATAAATAAATAGAAAATAATCTCATTGATATCGAATTATAAATATATTACTGCAAATCACATCATAGTCACCCACTAATTATATCATGTTCTTATTTGGGTCACTTTAACCACCTGTATGAACTTTCATGACCCATCCCCTGGGGCATGTGCCATGACTACCCCAAGCCCGCCTTCCTTTGGCCAGAGGTTGGTGACTAGCACTGGAATGGAGTATCCCTAAAATGGGAGTGCATTAGCTTTAAACCTGTACAAACACATAGTCCATGAAGAAAAAAATATGCAACCACAAAGTAAAACTGCAGTCGTAAATGTTTTTACTGAATGTAAAGGGGCTAGAATAAAAGCCCAAATGAAAGATACAAATACAAAAGAAAACAACTCATACTATCATCCACCACATATCCTACCTGAAGGGTAGGTATAACACTTCTCCACAACTCTCCATGTCAACCAGTCACCTTTATACACCGTCAAGTCTGGGTTCCACGAGACTTAGTAAAAGATGCATTTCATCTGTATAAGACACAACAAGGTGCGGGCGATATCCATGAAGGCGTGAGTATAATAATACCCAGTAGGGATCCTATGCCCCCTGAAAGTGTCTTAGAATTCCACAAAGGAAAACCACAAAGTATTTTCTCAATCAAAAATCACAAAAAAAACACTCAACTCAAACCAGGTATACAACTCAGAGATCAGGAATAATGATTATTTCCCTTAAGATATATCATTTTATTCCATTAGGAAGTTCAAAAACTAAAACATGAAGAATTTGTTCTATTGTTGATCCGCACTGGTTCGTAAGTTGATGATCCACATCGGGCCGCTCTAAGGATGGTCCTCGTCGGGTCGCGCACTGCTGATCCACATAGGGTCACTAGAATGCTGATCTACACAGGTTCACTATAATGGTGATCCACATAGGGTCTCTAGAATGCTGATCGACATAGGGTCGCTATAATGAAGATACACACATGGTCTCTTTAATGCTAATCCACAAGAAGTCGCTATAATGTTGATCCACACAAGGTGGCTATAATGCTGATCCGCACAGGTTCGCTGTAATACTGATACACACAAAGTTTCTATAATGTCGATCCACACAGGGTCTCAATAATGCTGATCCACATAGGGTCTCTATAATTTTGATCCATAGAGGGTCTCTATAATGTGGATACATATTGGGTCCCAATAATGTTGATCCACATAGGGTCTCTCTACAATTGACAGCCAGCTATAGGATTATCCACACCCAGTGTTCTTGAGTTCCATATTATCCAATCCACAAGATATTGTTCATGACTCATCTACCATGATTTTCGACAAAGGATCATCCCAAAGGACCGCCAGGTTAAAAGGTTCCCAAAACGATAGACGGATCGTCAATGAGACGTCCGGTCTGTGAGTTATAAGCTTTTTAGTACCGAGGGCCTGGTTGAATTCAGATTCAATCCCACCTGGTCATACTCAATCATACTCCATAACTCAGTTGGATTATCTCAAAAGTACTTTCTCGTTCCAGGGATTATAGCATCATAGACAGTTCGTCAAACGGACATCTGGTTTGTGAGATACTGCCTTTTAAGCCTATCTGGGTCGGAAAGGGGTCCAGGTCCGGACCTACCTGACCCAACCTAACCTGGGGTGACCCGAATGGGTTTGGGTGAACCTAAACTAGACTAGGTCTGACCGAGGCCTGGCCTGAACCATCTATTCCTACCTGTGTGGGTTGGGGCATTGGCTCGGCCCTACCCGCCTCAGCTGGGCACGACCTGCCCAGGTGACCCAGCCTGAGGCTGGCGTGATCCGCTAGCTGGGTGACTATGCAAGGTCTCTCCCCCTTCTCGAATAGAAAATCCTTTTGGGGTATTAAATCGTTGGTGCCATGTAATGCCGCCCTTCTATCAGTGGGACCCACGGGGTGTAGGACACCTTTGCCTCCTCCACGGCCTCATCACCACAGTGTGCGACGGCGTGCCCCCTTCTGCCAATGTGACTGGACAAGAACTGACCACAACTACTGCCATTGTGGCTTGTTGTTGTGTCTCCCCTCCGCTGCGCACAATGGCGTACCACCCACCGCCACCGTAGTTAGCCGATATCGGCCCCTGCCATCACCTGCTGGTACCATGCCACCGGATCTTCCAAGGACCACTGGGTGAGCTCTCTTGGTCTTTTATCTCTTCCTAACATGCCTATAGGCCTCTTGGGTTGCTGATGTCACTGTGTGGATCCTGGATTTGAATTGTCATCGAGTTCAAACTATGCCCATGAAGAACGCGGAAAAACAAAGCGATGGAGGGTCTGGTCCTTGTTCGTTTGGACCGTTCACTCCACATTAGAATCATAACAAGAATAAGTAATTAATAAATCATGTAAAATAATTTTAAACCCCATTCAACACTTCCACGATTCTTCATGATTCAAGAACGCTGAAAAGAATCAATTCTCATGTATTTAAACAAAACCTCTACCTTATAATCGGTGAAGACATCGTGTCTTATGGAAGAATAATTCATGTTTAATGAAGCCACCAGAGTTTGCCGATTCCAGATTGATTCCTCCAATGTTTTCATTGATGTTCTTCATTGGTGGAATATGTCGTTGTACTTCGGTAGATGTTCCTCCCATCCATCTCAAAAACACAATCCCAATCCTCACTTAAATTGAAGGGGAAAGGTGATTAATGCAATGAGAGATTAATGAGGTTCATTAATGAACGAACCTTTTAATTCCCAATGGTGAAGTTACAAAACAAAAGATTCAATCCATTAAATGTCTTGAAAACTCAGTCACCCTACCACTGCTGCACAACCGTTGAGAGAATAATAAAATAACATTTTTTTTTCAGTTTTTTATTCTTTAAAATGTCTGAAAACTAACTTTTTTCCCAACTGACTGTGATCAAAGTTATTCCTCCCTTAAGCGAATCTCAGTTTTGTGGATTCAATGGTGCCCTCGTATTTTAAATCTGAGTACTGATTCAAAAGTTATAAAACCTCGCCCGCACATTCACTGAATGTACCTTAAAAAAGTTCAAAAATCCATCGCGGGCACACCGGGCCTCGGAATCAAGCGTCATTAATTTTTTCAGAGAAATATTAATTCAAAATAATATAAATCAATTATATGGAATTTCAGAGTCTTTACATTCTCTTCACCATAGAGTTATTCATCCTCAGAAGCTACAACAAATCTAGAGGAACAAATGGGGGTACTGAGCATGTATCTGAGCCTCTCTCTCCCATGTTCTCTCCTGGAGGTTCCCAAGATGCCAATGAACTCGCACCAAAGTATTCGACCCACCACAAAGGACCCAGTCCTTTCTATCCTCTATATCCACCGAGAACTCCACAAACATTTCCCCATCATTGATGTCCAGCTCGACCCAGTTGATAACATGTGATGGATCATGAACGTACCTTCTTAGTTGTGACACATGGAAAACATTATGCACTCGGTGAATCTGTGGGGGAAGACCAAGACAGTACACCACCTCCCTACTCTATTGAGGATCTAGAAAGGTCCAGTGAACCTTGGAGATATCTTTTTTTCCCCACCAAATCTCTGTAATCTTAATTGGAGTGAGACCCGTAAGAAGACATGGTCTCCCTCCTCAAACTCCATGGGTCTCCATCTCTTATCGGCATAAGACTTCTGCCTGCTCTGTGTAGTCTTCATCCTCTCCTGGATGATCTTCACCTTCTCTGTGGTATCCTGTACTAACTCTCGACCCATAAGTACTAACTCTCCTTGGTCTATCCATCATAGATGTGATCTACATGGTCTCCCTTACATGGCCTCAAAGAGTTCCATGCTAAGGGTGGAGTGATAGTTATTGTTGTAAGCGAACTACACCAGTGGTATATGGTCCTCCCAACTATAGAAAAAATCTAGTACATAAGCTTGAAGCATGTCTTTGATTGTCTGTATGGTCCTCTATGTCTGACAACTTGTTTAAGGATGGAAGGCGGTGCTCAAATGTAGTTGTTTCCCGAATGCCTCCTTTAATCCCTTCCACAAAAGGGATGTAAAATGAGCATCACGATATGTGGAGATCATTGATGGAAACCTGTGAAGCCATAAAATATCTTGTACACAGAGGCTTCTTAAGATCTCTACGGATCCCTGCTCTGGGATGGGTCAGAAATGGGTTGACTTGGTGAGTCATTCAATGATCACCAAGATGAAATTGTGACCCCTGGACGTATGTGGTAGCCCCATCACGAAATCCCTAGATATACCATCCCACTTCCACTTTGTTACCTCAAGTGGTTGAGCTATGCCTGCTGGTACCTAATGCTCGACCTTCACTTGCTGAAAAGTGAGGCATTGTGATACGAACTATACCACTACTTTCTTCTTCCCCGGCCACCAGTACTAACATCGGAGGTCCCGGTACAACTTTGTCACTCCTGGATGTACTACCAAAGTGGTTGTATGGAACTCACTCAACACCTAATCCTATAGTGTCACTGGTACCATAATGCATCCTCTAAAGAGGATGATGTGCTCCCCACCTTCAAGAAATCCATCAGGATCCTGTCATAAGGATATCTGAGCCCATCGAGCCTCACAGTCTATGTCCCCATGTTGTGCCTCCCTGAATTGCTGAAGGAGTGGGGGAGTAACTGTCATAGACTGGAGGTAAGCTGCTTCATCCCTATCTACGAAGTATAACTGCAATCTGGCTAACTACTCGGTCACCTCAGTCAAGAACTGTAGACCAGACCTCCCGCTGAGTGCGTCTGATACTACGTTCCCCTTTCAAAGAGTGTAGACTATCTCATTTTCGTAGTTTATGAGGAACTATAGCCATCATTGTTGTCTCGAGTTTAGGTCCTTCATTGAGAAGATATACCTGAGACTCGTGTGATCAGAGTAGACTGTAAAATGATCATCCATCATGTAGTGTCACAAAATCATTAGTGCAAAGAGCACTACTACTAAGTCTAGGTCCTGTGTAGCATAGTTCGGTTCATGTTGTCTCAACTGGTGTTATCCGTAGGTGATAACCGCTCACTCCTGCATCAGGAAAAATATTAGTTTGGTCCCTAATGTATCGCAGTAAATTACATAACCAACGCCCACTTCTGGTAGCCTCATGATGGGGGCACTCGTCAGTCTCTGCCTCAACTCTTGATAACTCTACTTGCATCTCTATCCACACGAAGGGATACCCCTTCCTTTTAAAAGATGAAAAGCGTTCTAAATCTCTATAAATGTTGGGTACGAATATCCAGTAGTACCTATCCAATCTCAGGAAACTCCACACATCGGGCCAACTCTAAGGTGGATCCCATGCAAGAATTGCCTCTATCATTTCCAGATCCACTGAAACTCCAACCTCCAAGATAATGTGCCCCATAAATTGGACTTCCCGTATCTAGAACTAGAACTTCGAGAGGTTTCCAAAAATCTAGTGATCTCAGAGTGTTTTTAAAATAATCTGCAGGTGTGTGGCATGATCCTCCTCTGATACCGAGTATTCCAAGATTTCATCAATGAAACCACCACAAAGTGATCGAGGTAAGACCGGAAGATCATGTTCATGTGTCACAGGAACACTGCTGAAGCATTGGTTACACCGAAGGCCGTCACCAAGAACTCATAATGGCCATACTGATATCTTAAGGTTGTGTTTGGTATGTCTAAATCCTATACCATGAGCTAATGATATCTTGATCTATGGTTTATCCTCAAAAACCATCGAGCTCCCTTCAGCTGGTCGAAGAGATCATCAATTCTTGGGAGTGGATAATTGTTCTTCACAGTCACCTGGTTCAGGCACCGATAGTCCAAGAAAGCCTCAGACTCCCATATTCATTCCTGGTGAACAAAAATGGGGATGCCCAGTGAGAAATACAGGGCCTCATGCACCCCTTCCTCTACAAGTCCTCCAGATGTACCCGCAACTCCCGAAGCTCTGCGGGAGCCATCTAATTTTCTGGTGTAGATATCGGTGTTATCCTAGGGTACAGGTCAATGTAGTAGTCTACCTATATATGAGGAGGTAGTCTCGGAACATCATTAGGAAAGACTTTAGCATACTGGTCCACCACTATAGAATAACTCGGACTCTTCACATCAACTGATCTGAGGGTTAGGCTAGCCAATTGATGTGTGATCAGCTTCACCCTCCTCTGAGTATGTCCATCCTATGCTGCAAAGGTTACCTTATGGTTGTTGAAGGAAAACATGGTCCCATATTCACGGAAAAACATCACATTGCGCCTAAAATAATCAATATGAGCATGGATCGTGGATATCTAGTCCATACCCCAGATGACATCATATGGCTTCGACGCTGCTACTAAGAGATCCCAGCCAAATCTCTCACCTCCTATAGTATGTGAAACTACATACACCAGGGTATAATCATCGAATCCTCTCTCTTAGGATCCCTTAAACATAAGGATCAAGACAATGGATCTACTGGAATCTCAGAGCTCTGAACGAGATTCTTGACAATGAAATAGTGACTGGCACCTTTGTCTACAAGTATTCCAGCTACTATTGAATAGAAATTGATCGTACATTGAATAATTTCTGGAGCACTATGGTCATTGGCCTCAACTGCTTGAAGATGAGATCATCCCATTCTGCTTTCCCCCTGAGGTCAGGGTGGACCACTTAAAGGTGGTGGTGGCAGAACCTCAAATTGTTTCCCACCGCCTACTGCACGACCTACTTTTCTACCACGTCTGCTGCCCTACAAGCCTCTTATCTCGAATCTCTGACTCAGACACGGTAGACCCTCGACCATAATTTGATCATCAGTATTGTTGGTCGAACATTCATGAGACATGAGGCCCTTCCCACCGCACGTGAATCACAATTTTCTCCTCTACTGGCATGCTCTACCTCATTTTCTCTGCACCTCTAACAATATGTCTAGGGGTCGTCCTCTAGAAGGTCTGGCCCACTAGAATCTATGATTCATCTGCCTAATACCTGATGCAGATTACGTGTCTACCCGTCATCTGATGGTGGCTCTCACCATCAGTTCCTGATCAGCTAAGAATGTCTCCACCAATAAAGCTCGCTCGAGCACTCCATCCTACATTGGGATATTGAGCGATATCATCGACGCTATGATCTCCCACCAGAGACCCCACTCAAAGGTCTAGGACTTGAGGAAAGGTTCTCATACCATGTCAGTTGAGTAGCGCGAGAGGTCAGTGAAACTTTCCAAGTACTGGGCTACTGTCAGGATACCCAACTGTAAGTGAAGGAGCTCATAAATACTCACAGAGTGAAGTGTCACTAGAATTAAATCCACCCAGAAGAGGCTCTCGAAGTCCATCCAGGTGAGGTTTGCCTCTCCATGTAACTAGAATTTCAGGATCAACCATCTCATTATTGTTCCATGTAAGAGGATAGAAGCTATCATCACCATCAGATCTGCTGGTGTCCCAACTAGGTGGAAAATTCTATTCATAGCCTCCAGCCTGTCCTCATCAACCTAGGGATCTGTATTTCCTTGAAACCTCATTGGTTTCCTCTACTAAAACTCATGGAACATGCTCAGTCCGTTTTCACCATCTACTAGTGGGTCTAGTGGCAACTACTTCCTTGCTGGTGGTGGTGCTGCCGGTGCACCACCCGAAGGTAATATCACTGTAAAAGGGCCCTCCACTGAAGCCTCATTGCTCAATGGGCCATCATCATGAACTCTATATGTAATCCTATATGACTTTCTATGTGTTGGAATCCTAAAAAAAATAGGTGTGCCATAGTCAATATGTTATTCCTGGTGAGATGACTCAAAACAGATCAAAACTAAAAACATTTCCAAAAGACACGCAATGAGTGTTTTTATGCACCAAGTGCGAAATTATAATTTAGGGTCCTGGTGTATGGATATATTGGTTGTGGAACCAACACTATACTCCCCGAACCGAAAACCACACTCAAAACACTTCATACCACTGCTCCATGGAAAATATTAGAATCATAGTTCTTCGGTAGAACCAACTCCTTTGATACCACTTTGTCACGACACTCCCTCGAGGACTGTGTCGGGACTACCCCAATCCCTCCTTCCATAGAAAAAGGGTTGGTGACTAGAAATAGAAAGTTGTATCACTAAAACGAGAAGGCATTTCCTTCAAACCTGTATAAATACACAGTCTAGGAAGACAACAAGAAGGAACCACGAAGTAAAACTGTAGTAGTAAAAGTGTGTACTGAAAGTAAACAGGTCGAAATACAAACCAACTGAAAGATATAACTACAATATAAAAGAGATCATGAGATCGTCCACCACGAGTCCTACAAGTAGGGTAGGTACAGCTTGTTTCCACATCTCTCCCTGTCAACCCATCACCTCCATACATCGTCAAGTCCTGGCTCCTCGAGACTTATTCAAAGTTGTCTATCGTCTGCACAAGACACAACACGGTGCGGGTAAATCCCATGAAGAGGTGAGTATAATAATACCCTGTAGGGATCCCGAGAACATATAAGATCTCTCAAAATTCCACAAAGTAAAACCAGAAATCGTGATCTCAATCACAAATCACAATGAAAAAGACTTAACTCAAACTATGTATAGAACGTAGAGATTAGGAATAAAGATGATTAGTCTTAAGCTATATCATTTATTCTATAAGTAAGTTCCCAAAATAAACCATGAAGAAGTTTTTCCACTATCAATTCACATAGGTTCGTATGTTGCTGATCCACGACGGGACACTCTATGGATGTTCCTCATCGGGTCGTGCACTTTTGATCCATAGAGGGTTACTAAAATGGTGATCCACTCAAGGTGGCTATAATATAGATCTACACAGGGTCGTAGTAATGCTGATCCACACAGGGTCACTTTAATGATGATCCACACTCAGTATCTATAATTTTGATCCCCAAAAGGTCATTATAATGCTAATCCACATAGGGTCACTAAAATGATGATCCACAGAGGGACGTAATAATTTTGATCCCCACACGACCACTATAATTCTCATCCACACATGGTATCTATAATGATGATCCATACAAGGTCACTATAATGCTTTTCTATATGGGGTATCTAAAATTCTAATCCACACAGGGTCATTATAATGTTGATATACACAACATCTCTCTATAATTGAAATCCAACCACAAGATTCTTTGCACCCGGTGCGCTTGAGTTTCGTAGTATCTTCCCCTCAAGATATCAGGCATGCCTCATATACCATGAAATTCAACAAAGAAGTATCCCAAATGGCCACCATGTCATAATAGTCCTAATGTGATAGACATTGTGTCAATCGGACACCCAGTCTGTGATTTCTAGGAATTTTATTTCCAAGGGCCTGGTTGGATTTGTGTTCGATCCATCCGGGCCATACTCCAAATTTATTCAAAACTCAGTTGGATTATCTCAAAAGTACCATATCGTTCCAATGATTTCAGCAAAGTATATGGTTTATCAAACATGAATCTAGTTTGTGAGATACATCCTTTTAAGTGTAACTATGCCAGAAAGGGGTTCGGGTCCAGGCTAACCCAGTCCGACCGACTTGACCCGGTTTGGGTCACCCGACCCGGTCTGGGTCCGACCCAGCCCATCTAGAACCAGTTGGACTGGCCCAAGTTGGATGGGTTGTGGGCTTGGCCTACTAGGCTGCGGATCGACCCAGTTGGCATCAGCTGGGTGCGACCCAATGGCTTACGCAATCCACCAGCAGGGCGACCGCGGCGGGTCAGTCCCCCTTCACGAATGGTAAAGCCATTAGTGGTATTAAATTTGTGGCACCACCTGGAACTGCCCTACTGTCAGTGGGACTCACGGGGCGTGGGTCCCTTCACCTCTACCGTGGCTTCAAAGCCGCGACCTCCTCACCGTGGCGCACGATGGCGCATTTCCTTCCAAAAATGCGGCCAATCGAGATCAAGCCGCCCCTGCTGCCACCACAGCTCGATGTCACAGCTCCCCTCTACAGTGCACGACAGCATGCCGATGTGCCTGTGCCACACTGTTGGATCTTCTTTGGGCCACCAGGTGAGATTCAGTGGTCCGTTTTCACTTTCAAATGCACCTATGGGCCTCCCTGGTTGCTGTCATCACTGCATGGCTCCCAGATTCGAATTTTAGTAGAGTACAAACTTCCTCCACGAATAACGATAAAAAAGAAGCGATGGAGGGTCTGGGCCTTGTTCGTTTGGCCGACGCCCTCCATGTTAGAATCTTAACAAGTGGGAGTAATTAATATATCATGTAAAATAATGTTCAACCTCATTCAACACATCTGTGATTCATCATGCTACAACTATGCAAAAAAGAAACAATTCTAAGGTATTTAAACAAAACCCCTACCTCAGAATCGGTGAATAAGTCACGACTTCTGAAAGAGGAATTCATGTTTGATGAAGCCGTCGACTTTTGTTGATTCCGGATTGATTATTCTAACGTTTCCATCTACATTCTCCATTGGTGGAATACATCATAGTACTTCGCTAGATGTTTCTCACTCCTATCTCAAAAACACAAGATCGAGCCTCACTTAAATATAGGGTAACAGGTGATTAACACAACGAGTGATTAATGGGGTTCATTAATGAATGAACCTATTAATTCCCAACGGTGAAGTTAAAAAACAAGTGATTCAATACATTAAATGGATTGACAACTCAGCGGTCCGCTCAACCATTGGTAGAACAATAAAATAACAATTTTATGTCATTTTATTGTTCTTTAAAAAGTTCGAAAACTAACGTTTTTTCTCGACCTACTACGGTCAAAGTTAATCCTACCTTAAGAAAATAGCAGTAATGTAGATTTTAGATTTATATAATATCTTGTAAAATGTATTCTAGTTACTTATATGACGAAATAATGATTGAATTTTGGGAAAAAAATATATACCAACATTACTTTTATGAAACTAGTTCAATGGAATAAAGATTACTTACACCTAGTGTCGAAAATATTTAAAAACTAACAAGGATTTATATCTATATAATTATTATAAATGAGTTTTATAAATATTTAATGTCATTAATAAGTTTCTTGGTTATGTATTTAATGAAGATAATTTAATTATTCAGAATTTTTTTTTCATGTACATAATGAATCATGACAAAGGTTAGGGTTCACATAATAATTTTAACTCTTTGAGAAAAAATTTTTATTATGATTTTAATTTAATTTATATGTTCCTATTAGAGATATAATTTCATGAATTAAATTTTAATCATGGAATTTTAGGTTCAATAAAAATATATAACTCTTTTGATGGATTTTTATTAAAACATTTCTTCTTATCGCATGGGTTCATTATCTCACAAATTATTTCCATGATACTTATTCATATTATGCACCATATTTTTCATTGAATAGTGAATTAATTTCCCATGGATTTTTTATTAGAATATTTTTTGTTATTCTTGCGAAATATTAATCCAATTTATTTCCTTATCATCAAATTTATTTTGAATTAGGTTTTACCCCAGTTGTAGGGCCTTTTGGAATCTCAATTATCATTCGTTGAGCTGTGATTGTTTCTATAATACTTATTTCATAAAATTTGGGTCAATTTAAACTATTTATTATAATATTGGTTGTTTAATGTATTCATGTTTCTACCACATAAAAACCATATTTGAAATATTTATTACTTCAAGGAGTGTGTTTCTCATAAAAAATATTGATAACACAGCTCAACCTTCCTTGAGTTATATTTTTCATCATAAACAACATTCTTTCATGTTTGGGTTATTCCACCCTAACTTTTTATTATATATAAATTTATATACATTTTTGGAAAAATAATTTTTTTGATACAAATGAATGTTATGTTACTATAATTATAATTTTTTTTAAAAAAAAATGTATTTTGGAAATGATAAGATGGGGGTTTCCTTTCACTTTCCTAAATTTTCTCTCATATACTCATTTATCCAAAATAAAATTTATGAATTTTTAAGTATCAATTATTAGAATGTTTATAAAATTAAATGTTTCCAAAGTCTTTCATGTCACCTTTTCATAGAACACCTTTGAAACCGACATGTTAATTTGTATATTACATCAATGATAAAAATGTTTTAACAAAATTTTATAATTGTATTCTTCCATTTCCATTATCAGTTTCAAAAATAGTTACCATAATTGTTTTTTGATTCATGATATATCTATTAATATATATATTTATCATTTGGGGGATTAAACCCATGGTATCAAACAATTCGATTCTGTATCCCTTCTTTTGTGAAATTTCTCAAGGAATTATTTTGTGATCATGTTTTTCATTTATTTCAACATTCTTATAAGTTTCCATTGTTAAAATATGGATAGGTTCCTTTTCAAACAACAAACTTATTTATCTGGATGGAATATGATGATGTTATTCTGGTATTTAGTTAATCGTATATCCATTTCCGTATACTTTGTGAACATATCATATTAAAAATATCATATTAGAGGATGTTAAATTAAAAAAGAAATATCATTTATTGGTTAGGTATGTATTTAAATTCATGATTATTATTAACTTTTATCATATGTTCATTATGTATTAACATTATATATTTTTCATTATACATATCTCTAGGTTTCTATTCATAGATATGTTACTTAAGGAATGGAATGAAATGTCTTTCTAACTCTTATGGTGAAATAATTAGACCAAAACAAGTTATAGATGGGGTGAAGCATTATATAATTTCATAAGATAGGGTATTGACATCATTTTTTATGTCAATAATTATCAATTCAATTTTTTTGAGATTTTTATTATTGATATACACGTTTATATTTATATATACATATATATAGCACACTCAGTCTTAGTTGATTATAGAATTATTTAGATTATTTGTTTCTAACTTATTATGTATACCATGATTTTTATAGACATCATCAGTGATAGGATTCCCTTAATGATCATTTGAGATCACCCCTTTTTATATTTGAATTCCCATATTTATTAAGAAAATAGTACTCACTGAATGTTTAAAATAATTGTTTTTGTGGATATATTTTTGGGATATATTGGAGACTCATTATCGATTTAGTAGATTCAAATATAATGAAAAAATGTATGTTTGAGATAAAGAAAATAGGATTTAATAGTTATTTTTTATTAATTATTTAATTCATTGAACAAAAAATACATTGGAAATGTGTGTAAAGAAGTATTTTTTATATGTCCTGTAATTTCTGGATGGTTGCTATGAAAATCTTCTATTGGTATTTAAGCGAATATATAAATTATGTGTTCATGAAACCAGATCTGGCATTGGGATTCTAGGGTGTCACAATATTAATTCTATATTAGTTTGATATAATTATTATTGTTTTGTTAATGTGAAGGTTTGATGATACGAAAGATTAATTATTGAGATGTTTTGAGATGAAGGGTCTTGGTTGGGTAAAATGGATTCTAGGGATGAGGACTATAAGGGGACTAAAGTCATGAACAATGTTCCTTACATGGTATAATTAAATTAAAATTATTGTTTATTGTTTTAGAATAAGAATGGTAAAACCTAGTAATACTCCTTTAACTTAACACTTCTTGATCAGAAGGGAAAAGTAGCATAAAAGGAAATTAGAGGTTGAGTACATGGAAAAGGATCCATTTTCATTAATAGTTGAAAGAATTATTTTTCGTATGGTTTTCTTCTTTATTGGAAAATGTGTATATAATAAGATTTTTTAGTATGTTCATGTAGAATCTCAAAAGATATAATTGGGAAATAGTAAAGTGAATTATTTAGTATCTATTGTAGGAAAAATCCAATGGAATGTATTTGGGGTTTTTTTGTTTGTATGGTAGTTGAAGGAAACTTCTGGGAATCTTTTTAATTTTTGAATATTGTGTACCTTTAAAGATAGAGTGTTTTTGGGAGAATATTTCATTAATTATATAAAAGATAGATTTTAGAAAAAAATGTTTCTGGTTTTTTCCCCTTGTGTGAAACATTTTTCTCTAAAACATGGTGAAATTTGAAAAGTCTCTATATACATAATATATTCTTGGAACTATAATATTTTTCTATGTGATGAGGTAATAAATGATACATTTGATATTAAATTTTAAGAAACTAATAATATATTTCCCTTCGCATTCTCTATAAATCTTGGAATGTCATGAGATGCATATATTATTTTCCACAAGTAATATAATTGTTGAGAAGCTCACTTAAAATCAGCAATGGGTGATATCTTATATGATTTGTATGGTATTAAATGGATTTCATATAAATCCAAAAATTATTGGAGATTTTTGGGGATATGAAAAATTTATGGTGTTTCATACATATTTTTTTACACTTGTTGAGATGTTCATGTATATATTTTTATGGAAGTATGTAATTTTCAAAACATAATGTTATTTTCTAAGTATTATAAGTTATCTCTTTAACCTTTCATAAAATATTAGGACTATCAGTTTTTAGAAAATGATTGTTATTTTAGTCAAGCTATGGTTGAAAAAATTATTCTAAGATCAAATGAAAAATTAATCAATGATATTTTATTTATTAAAATGTAAGGTTTGGGTGGATTTAGTGGATCATGTTTTGACCAATAAATGTCCTATAAAGAGTGATGTCATGTTGTATAGGTTTTACTTGTGTGTTCAGTTAAAATTTAAATATGGGGTTTGCTCAATGATTCTGGGTATGATTATTTCCAAAGATATTCAGAAATTTGGATATAATTCCAATGTTGTAGAAAATCACATTTATAGCTTTGGATCTTCCATATTCAAATATGGAAATATTTCCCACATGGATATTCAGTGAAATATTAAAATGCAAAAGAAGAAGAGGCATTGTGAGATCATGAAGACTCTTACAACACTGAAAATGGAGTTGTCTTTCCATTATAATGAATTTAAATAATTGAGGCTAAATGGATTTAAGATCATATTTTTGTGAAATTGAGGAGGGAAATATTAGTCTCATGCTATAATATTACATAATAAGAGGAAGTTGTTCTAGGAGGACATCTCATGGGATGTTTATAGAAGCAGTGTTATTTGTTAAACCATTTATGAAGTAATTTGTTTTTCATGTAAAATAAAATTGTTATAGGATTATCATTGAGATCTATATTATTAGATGTAAAATTCATTATTTATTATTCTATAAAGGTTTCAAACACATAGGGTTAATGTAACAACTCTATATTATAATCCAAAAGTAGTGAATTTTGTGTTCTAGGTGAATCGATGAATCATCTTTCCTTCTCTAGATATTATCCCATTTTGGGTTAACCAAGTAAATTTCCTTTTTCTATTTTGTGGTTTTCTTTATTTCTAAACATAATTTGTAAATAATAGAGAGTTATCATGATAATAAAAACAAAAAATCACTAGAAAGGGTCAAAACAATTACCATAATTCACCCCCTTCCCTAGGTATTAAACATTCCTCGTATTAACAAGTTATATTAGATCCAATGGTTCTCAATTAATACTTTTCTCTATAAAGAAATGGATATAATTTTCTATCACAATATGATTTTTTCCTTTAATGAAAATAAATAATTATAGAAAAATTTAATTCAATATTATTTAAGATCTTTTGGATTCGAAATCTAATAAACTACCATTTATGGGATCTCATCCACCATAAAAAATGGATCTTTTTTAGAAAAAATTAGGAAGGGAACTTTATTTTTATTCCAATATATTCAACACATTATGTGAATCGTTATCAAATTCTATATACAAGAATATTATTTCATGTAAATTCACACACAACATTTTGAAAAACTTATAAATATTTATATAAGATACTCCAATTTTTGCGAAGGTAAATTGTTGGATCTATAGAATAAGTATGAGGATTTTGAGAATTCACCCAAATGAGTCTATTGAGATACTCTTTGTTTATGTGAACATCATTGTGAATGACATGTGAGCACCGAGAGAAAATATCAATGATATCAAAAATTTAAAGAGGATCCTAAGAAAATTACAACCTCATTTAAATGCAACTGTCTCAATGATCAAGGATAATAACCCAAAAGAGATTAAATAACATAGAATTCACAACACTATCATTTCAGAAAAGAAAAGTAGTAATGAAAATGAGACTATGATAATGGATAATTTTTATGAAGGTTCATACATGTAAATAAAGAATCTTACAGTGGGGGATTCTCTAGAGGAAAATTATGGTAATGAGGTGATGTATTTTTTTCTTCCAATATCAAAAGATGAATGGAATATTTCAAAGTAAAGTTTCTACTTTTATAAATTTTGTGTGAAACACCTTGGAATCAGGATACTAGTTATATAAATAAATTATGAGATTATGATAAGGAAAAATATCTCCTGGAGAAACAAATTAAGTCTGATAAAAACAATAGAATATCGCAATAAAAGTTACTCAAAAACAAGAACTCAATTTCTTAAGATGATGTCATCTAAATAGAATAAAAATTAGAATAATTTAAGGACTAAAAATACCCCAATGAGGAAGCTCATGTGGGTTTAATTGATAGAAAAAAACTAGATGACAGTGATGTTGAAGATATTGTTGTCTAGGGGAGAGTCAAAAGAAAGAGTGAACTAGAGTATTATCTTTAATTACACAGTGTCTACAAGTAAAAAAAGATAGTTAATGGATTTGTTTGTGGCTCCTCACATTATATACCATAACATGAATAACATTAGTTTGAGTTGAAATATGATATTGAATGATTTAAAACTAGAATTATTGGGAGCATGAAGAAGAAAGTATATCTAGAGCTCAAAATGTATGAGAAGAAATAAATAATTGATGGGATTGTTAATTGAGTGAATGATCTTGTTGAAATAATTTATGAAATCAAAGTGAAAGTAACAGAGATGTGATGATATATTTATGATCAAGAAAGGTTTCTATCCTATAAATGATGTCGAAAAGTTCATTTCACTGACCAATAAATAAACTATTATGGTGCACTATGAGTTAAAAAAACTTTAATTGATCGACTATAATTTAAATGTTTTGAAGTTAAAGTTACAAATATTATAGTTTGAAGTAATCTTTCATGGATTGAATTTGTTTTCAATAATCATGTATATAAATATAAATATTCTGTATCAAAAATGTGGAATGATTTATTTCCATTATATATAGAAATAAAGAAGGATAATTTTATTTTATTAAAGAACTATTAAGGATGAATTTTATGATTTACTTACTTGATGTAAAAGAATTTTAAATTTTATGTTTATTTTTAATCGATTCATTCAATTAAACAACCCCAATGTTTTATGGTTTATGTACTATTGTCATGGTAAAGATTGGTACGGATGATGTAAGTATCTTATATACCATTTTATGCTAGATTTAGGTTACTAGCTAGTACAGAATATTGAAAAATAAATATCTAGGGGAAAATGCTAACTAATGTACTGTAATATGAATCAAACTAAGGGATGAGTATAAATTGAATGTAATTCTTGATAAATAAATTTCTAAAGAGATTTAAGGGGTTTGAATAAATATTTCTAGTTAATAACATGAAGAATTATTTATACCTAGAAAAAAACTAGATAAATCCATTCATGGGGAACCAAGTATACCAAATGATGTATCAGGTGAAGTAATATTACTTGTGTTATGGTTTGAGATGTTAAAATATAGCCGTAGTATTATTTAATTGGTTTATGGGTAATTTTAGGGTTTTCTTAATAATGTATAAGAAGTTTCAAAGACATGTCTTCATGAGGTTGATATAAGTGAGAAATGTTTTCATAAAGGTCAGACTTGGGAGTTTAGAATTTATATTTGGAATAATGTTAGACTTTGGGGAGGAGAGTAGGGATTATATGATCTTTTTATTACTTTTTATTTAATCTCACATGACCCTAAGTATTTTTTTATAATATTGTATCAACATTTATGAATTTTATAATATGTGTATGAACTTTACTATTACGTTTCATACTTTTATCTTTTTATAAGACATAAAGAGGGTTACATCATCATTAATTGAGATCTTCTAAGACTTTAATGTACTGACATATCTATTTTCCCAATTTCATAGATGAGGGTACAATGAATGGATTTCATAGAGTTTTTTTGTGACATTTATTATAGGGTGTATGAATTTTTTACTTTCAAAGACTAATAAAGTCCTATGAAAAAACCCAACACCAAAGAAATTTATGATATTTATTCTGAAATAATGAAATATAAATAATATTATGCTCAATAAATTTTCATCATGGATTAAAACATCATGATCAGTAAAAATGATTCATGATTCATGATTCAATATAAGATCATACAATAATCCAATTGAAGAAGATGGTAGTGGATAAGATGAGTACCTAGTCACAAGATGTAGTTCCACATTTCAGCACCACAAACACTTATATGTTTTCAAACAGAATTAAAACTATATATTTTGAGGGAAAATAGTGATATGATTTTTTATATATTGTAGAGAGAATGAAAAAAATATCATAAGAGGTTTTTTAAAAATTCAATGACTTAGTTTTAATGTGACTTAAATTTCGAAATATGTTAGTGCCAAATATCATGGAATTTTCCTAATTATTTACGGAAATAAAACCAATGATTATGTGGATATGAAATTAGTATGAAAAAAAGACGGCAGACTATAAGAAACCATGAGTTTTATGATAATAATACAACTCTAAAGAAAATATATAGTGTATCAAATGAAAATAACCAAATAAATTAATATATACACTTAAGTATTTAAGAATAAGAAGAAGAAGTGGCTTATAGCACAACCATATCATGGAAGGCAATTCAGAAGGGGATTAACTAATACTACAGTTATTGTTTATCAAAGGCATTCGGACTCTAAGAATATTGGGAAGACATTATGAGGGAAAATCATAGTTTTTCTTATTAAAAGGAAAATATTAACCGTATTGAGGTGTTTTTTATCATAACATGGTAGTTAAAGACCAATTTGGGAGTTCAATAAGAACCCATGAAGAAAAGTGGTACAATAATTATCAATTTCATTAACCAGTAGAAGTTAAAGACCATGGGATGTAGTTTAAATTCTGTTTTTAGATGATGATTTCCAAAATCCTTTAATTATCCCACCCCAACACATATTTTTTAGTTTCTAAGAACTTGTAAGCAATTCAAATTATAGTGAAAAAAAATATATCTACTTGAAAAATTCAAACATTGAATATGGATGATTTTTTAATAAGGATCTTAACCATCTCAATTATTTGTATGTTTTATATATTTTTAAATTTCTAATACATTCTATGGTGAGGGTTCAGTGTGCATCATAAGATACGTATATTTTAAATGGGATAGAGGATCAATTATATAGTTGTTATAATTAAGAGAAAAGGTAAAACCTGGTAAAATGTGGGAATATGGATTCACCCATCCCACTCTCTATGTCTGTATAATATGGACCAAGAACTAGAATTACTATTATAGATAACCATGTCTTCCACATATTTGGTCTATGTTTCCCAATTTTTTGAATAGATAATATGAAGTTCATATTTTGTGAGCTTTTTAAGATATCTCAGATAAAGAAGAATAAAGTTCTATTTAATGATAATAAAATATAAATTTTTTCCAAAAATCAATGGAATATATGGGAAATAATTGGAAATAATCATATAATATTGTCAAGGTACAAGAATGATCATCCTTTAAATCGATAGGATCATAATAGTTCCATATCTTCCATTAAATCTTTTAAAAGTTATCCTTTTAAAGATACTAGTTCAATATAGGGAAAGAATAGAGAGGATGTGTCTATCAAAACTTTTGATGACTTCCATTCCCAATTTAAAACGAACATAAATAATATACCATACATTAAAAACCTGTATAAAAACTCCAACAGAAAAATGTTCGATTAAATACTATCTAATAAGAGTGAATCAATATAAGATTCCAAAAATGTTGATGTTTTAACATATAAAAAAAGTAAAATATTCATAGATAGATTCTATAAACATTCAAAATAATATGGTTTATTCAAAATTATGAAATATGATGGTGATTTTGGAATTGGTTAAGTGAATATTGTCATAATATACCAATTTTTTAGAGTAAAAAAGTTCTATAAAATGACGGAGTAGGGTTGAACAATGAAAGAAACATGTTTAAGAAAACTAGATTTCAAATAAAAAGATGAATATATAATGTAAAAATATATATAAATACCTTAACAATTTCTATTATTTTTGAAATATATATTGTCACTATTTTAAGGAGTGATGTTGGGTTCCAAAACAACATATTTCATATGATAATGGGAATAAAAAAGAAAAATAGATATAGAAGTTTTTCAAAACAAAGAAGAGAGTTCCTTGGTAAGTAAACAAAATAAAAACCTCAACAAAAATACTCGTAAGTGAATAGAAAATAATGAAACTATGGATATAATATCTAATATTAAATCATTCTATTAAAGTAAGAAGGTCCTAATAAGGAGAAATTGAAAATATACTATAGAGTTTTAAATTTAAAAAATGTAACTCAAACACAAAAACTGAATAAATCTAAGAGGGAAATATAAAAAAATTTATTTAACAGTTGAGACTCCTTATAAAGATTTTGGGGTGTCTCTAAATGTTGGTAAAATAATATATATTGATAAAACATTTGATAAATACAAAAATAAAAAGTATGATGGGAAGGAGTGACTCATTATATGTCATGCATAATAGAAAATGATAGGGGAGATGGATAAAGATAAACAAGGTCAATGTATAAACTAAAATAAGTTATTCCACATGTATAACTCAACTTTTATCTGAGGTTATCCAATAAGGATGATGAAAAATCTGAAAAAATATATGTTGAAGGTCTTCAGAAGGTGAAAATACTGCAATATATTATATGACTCTTTTTCTATCTCAGGAACAATTTCTAAATGGGGTTTAATAAAAGGGCACAACACTAAAGGATGAAATTATACTAATAAGAAATTTAAATAATTCTAGCCCATATAATAATAAAATATAAATAAAATATGAAGTCTATTACACACAAGAAATATCAAAACATAAATAATAAAAGATGATCCATAATGATGAGAAGATCCAATGTTAATGCTGGAAAATAATGGAAGATCATGGTAGAGAGAAAATTGTAAATTTTTTTGAAATTAATTTAAATTATAGAAACCCCATTCCATATTCCATTTTATTTTTATGTACTCTAACATGTATAAAATTTATGGAAGTATATTATAGGCAAATCGAGATAAGGTTAAAATTACTAACTATAGCAAAAAAATGGATGCCCATCATGGGATAAGGCTGAAGAAAATGAAACACAGTTTATAGTAAACGAGGCGCATCATTTTTGGGGCTCAACATAGATAAAATTCTACAATCTATGTTGTTTTAGAAGATCTATAAATTTTGGATAGCTAATAAAATTTTTATGATTTAGGTCCCCCAACAATACTATCTAGAATTGTTTTTTTATAATAAATAAGATTATAAAGGTTGGAGTTGTTTGATGTATTTTGTTAGATAGAGGTGGATAAAATTTTCATCATAAAATAAATTTATGGTGTGTTTGTTATGGTGATGTAGGAAAAAAATTCATTATAAATATAGTTTTACATCCCCAATAATGAAAAATTGATAATGATATCACATGCATGAGAATTTATGGAAGACCTTGATGTATTATGGAAGTTTTTATTATTTTCAACACTAGGTAAGTCTATTTAGAATTATAGTAGATTAAATAAAGTCTCTTGGCTATGTTGTGTGGTGTTCCACATTTCACACAATAGTTATTAATGGATATAATTCACTTCCGAAGAGGGAGAGATAGCTAATTTCAAAATAGTATAGATGAGGAGGAATGACCCCTATATTGCATTGATTTTATTTTAAATCTGGGGGATAAGATAAATGATAAAACATATTTCAATATTTAAAGTTTATATATTTCTATAACAGAAGTTTGATTGTATTGATAATAAATCCAATTGGTACATTGAAGTTCACATGAATAGATTGTAAATTTTTTATAGTTTTTTTCATATGTGTGTAGTTTATAAGGAATGATTAATTAGTTACTACCATTATATACTGCATTGAAGAAGGATAAGACACAATATTATTATAATTCTTAAGAATGAATTTTTGGATGCATTTACCTGAATCTAAATGCGGTGAAATGAACACTATATTTGAATAGAAATATTCAATGTAGTAGCTCTAATATGTGATGATTGATGTGATGATTTAAAGGTAATGAGAAGTACCAATGATGTATGTGTTATCTATAACATTTTATATAATATGGATATATCTATATAGTGTACTATATTGAAGTATTAATATCAAGGTGGAAAAAGGATTGAAGGTGTTGGGTAAAACTCATCCAAGTAAGGGATGAGTTTCCATTAGATTTGATAATTGATAAGATAACTATTTAATAGAGTGTCATAGTTTAAATAATGACAGATATTGAAAAACATAAAGAATTTTTTATTATTAGAAGGGGGAACTAGCTGAATATATTCATGGAGGAGAAATCACACAATATGATTTATCAAGTGAAAAAGGATTCCTAGGGTGATGTTTCTAGATGTTCTGAGAAGGACTCCAGATATTTTAAGAGGTTAAAGACTCATTTCTGAAAGTTTTTTAAAAACCTGAAAAGTGGACAATCCAAATAATAATGATATTGATAAAAGTGGTACATATACACATAAATTCCATACATATAATCCAAGAATGTTAGAATTTAAATAGAAACATAGTACTTTTTCGATTCTTTTCTTATTTTGACAGTAATCACGTATGAATTTGATCATTGAAGATTTAACTTTTATGTGTGTTTATAACTTTGATAATTCATGAACGACTTCAACTACTGAGCATCCATCTTTCAACTCATTGTAAAACATTTAGGGCCCACATATTTTTTTTTCTAGATTATACAAATTGAACTATTCAAGTGATACATATCCACATAACAACCATACATCTTAATTTTCAAATAGAATTAAAGCTTTAGGTTTTTAGGGAAAATAAAGATGAAATATTTTTATTATTTGTGCATAATTTTATATGGTTATGGATATGATGTTGATTATGGATGTGGTTATGGATTTCATTAGTATGAGGATCCAAGTTTTTCTTACCTTAATAACAATGGTACACTCCCATGATTCTTATTAGTATTGTTGACAATATATTTTATCTAATTTATATTTTCATCTATATACATGTATATTTTGATTTACTTGTTTACTTTTAATTTCATTTATGGCAGTATAACTTTTAAAGAAATATTTAGACATTTTTTTCATTAATATTTATTGGGAAAAATTGAATTCATATTGTATCATGTTTATTATAAAATCCAAAATTTATTTTCCTTATCTTTATTTCAGACAAGTATATGTGAATTTTTAAAGAAATTAAAAAAATAGTTGGTTTTATACCAAGATTTATACAACACCTTACTTTCACAACCTATTTTGTATGTTGATTTTCCTCTATCAATTTATTTTTTGGGTGTAGTTGTAAACTTTTATATTTATAGGGATTATAAATTTTTATCAATGTTTGAGTGATTGATGTGGTTAAATACAAAGGTGTATCTCTAGAATATGGATTTTTGGTGTATGTGGTTCTATCTAAATTTGGTATTGTTTAATTTATGTTAGTCACATAAAACATATATCTATATTTAATTATACATGTTTCACTTTATATGATTTATCATTAGATATTTTTGGGGATTTTATTATGTGGTTTGGTTTATTAATTATATGTTATTAAGGGTAAATCATTACCATCTTCATGTATGATATACATTATACCTATTTCAGGAACATGTTGATTAGGAAATAAATTTGAGATTTTTTGATTATTGGTTCAGGTATAGTGTCAATGTATCCAGATTAGTCTTTTACACCCTTTAACAATATGGTTATTTAACTACCATTTTTTATTAACATGTCTATTTAACACTTGAAAAAAGGAATTTAGGGAAAAAATGAAGATACATGTGAGTAATATATGGGCGGTGATGCCATTGTTAACTATAGAGTAATAATCAAGATATAAGGGTGACACTGAATAATTCTAGGAATTTTTTGTCCCACCAAGATACAAAAAAATTGGGAGGCTATCTCGGTTTGAGATGGGTGTAGAGATAGAAATATAAACATCATGAGAAGAAAAAATAGAATCTATTATATTCTCTATCCCTCCCACAATGATAGGGTGTGGTCATGAATATTAAATATCACTTACTAGTTCATCAAACCAATCCATAAGAGAAACCCACTCAAACCTCTATATGAAACCATGAAGTGGTTTGATCTATTATAATGTAGTATTTTTTTTTAATAAATCGACACACACACGTGAACATACATATACATATACATATACACACCTGATTGTGTGTGTGTTTTTTTGCTAAAAAATATATTGACAATTAATATTTTTAAAAATGAGTTTATGTGAAATTATTATTTAAAAATAATTATGTGTGTATGTTATATGTATGTGTATCTAAATATACAATTATATGAACTTATACATTTCAATTATCTGTTGGTTGGTAAGTTATATTACCTCTTTTCCTACATTTTGCTTTGGTTCATGTTTAGTAAGTAAAAAAAATTGAAAGTATATTCCATGTTGTGGTGATGTGTGATGATTTTTGGCGGGTTGTGTTGTGGGAAACATTGGTGAAGTGTGTTGGTGGGTGTTTTTTATGTTCTATTGGGTGGTATTAGTATGTTAAGTTTGTATCATAATGTCAAATGGGTTACTCGGTGGTAAGGCCTTAATTGTTGTAGGGAATTTTTGTTTAGTAATAGGAAATGGATGGGTCAATATATGGCATGAGAAACTTGTCTGGGTTTGAATCTGTATAATTTTGACCAATAAAAATATTCATACTAAATGAAAAAATTTATCAATAGTAAAAAACCATGTAGTAGAAGTAAGTATTCCCATGGGAACCCATATATCTTTTAAAGCTTATCTACTCTAGCTTCGAAACCCTATATTAACTGAAACTATCCAATATTAAATGTGTGATAGGTTTTCGATAAGATCATGCCTAAAATTTTTATATTCATCATTAGAAACTATTGGGTCTATATGGAGATAAAATATTTTATGTAAGAATGTTATTGGATGAGAAAAAGGCACTACTGCACCCCAAATCTACAAATTTTACCATATCATGGATGATGAACACTACCTATAACAAGTTATTGGCCTGTGTGAAACCTCTAACTCAGATTGAAACATTTCTTTCACCCCTGATATAATTTCAATGACCTAAATCACCACAACCATCACCAAATAGGGTTCGCCACATGACAACAAAGTGCCTCCTCATATTCCAGATCTGCCGATATGTAGAAATGGTCGATGGAAGACTCATAGGAAGAAAATAAACCCAACCATAGATCAATAAATAGTATTAAATGTAGTATAAATTATCAATAATAATGGAAATCATAAAATGGGATAATATTCTCCAATCAAAAAAGTTTCCTAAAATTTGAAAAAATCCAGGGAATTAGGTTTACTTGTAAAAAACAATGAAATAATAAGGGAATTAGGGGATAATAGGAATTGAAAGATTAGCCATACCCAAACTGATCCTGTAGGATATATGACAAGATGATCTGGAAAAGAACAAAGGATATCCCACATGTAATGAATAATAGGAAAATGATATAGGGAGGATGCATGCGGCTAGGTGAAACGAAATGTGGGGAGTTAATAGTTTATAAAAATTAATTTATAAATTAAAATAATATTTTTTATAAAAATCAATGGATATGAACATAAATTGGAGTTATATAAAATGGATGACTTGGATCATATCATATCATATGGATGGATCATAATATAGTATATGGAATCCTCTTATGCATGTATTTTAAAGTATGATACACTTATTGTCTTATGAAAGCATGCATGGTCTTCTTATACCTATTTTATCCCTCCTGTACGTTTTTATTCAATTTTAATCAATGAGTTGGATTATATAATGTTTTTATCATATTAGTTTAAGGATTTAAATTAATGAACTCCAACTATAAAAAATTTTTGATTCCAAGAGTTGGTACTCAACAACAGATGTTCTCAAAGTGTTTTAGGGAAGGCCTATATATAGATATTTTTCCCTTCATTGATTGTTACCTATAATATTATGTGATATCCAAATCACCCCACCCCCTCTATCCCAAGTCTTGTTTTTCTCTAAGTGAGGGTCTTAACACCCCTTCATAGCATCAAGTTCCTCAACAATAATATTGGGATCCATTGACAAGTTTATTACCATCAAAGGTGGGAAGTTGTTTCTTGCCACTTTATTGGCCTTCATCAAGCCTATTCCCAGAATTAAGAAGATAGAGGATACTACTATCTCATTTCATGTATCCAACATATTCTTCAGTATTTCCACATTTGTTAATGCTTGAAGAGAGATAAAACATTTTTTTGGTTTTTTCAATTACCAATGATCATTATATAAACCCCTATAACCCATTAGTGGTATCAGATAGAGTTTTGTCAAGTATCATTCTTGTTTAATTCACTTTTTTCATTGAATTTTATATCACAGTTCATTTTTCACCAGTGTATTATAATCTGATATGTATAATCCTATGTTTTTTCATCATCATTGTATAGGAAATGAATATATCATAAAGTAAAATATATATAAGTTTTGAGATTTGAACTGAGTTGAATCATATGATATATAATAGCATATAAATGGAATGATCTAGGTTTTTTTTGTAAAAACATAGGGTCATTGGGTATATATCATATGTTGGATATCATAAAATATGATTCAGAATTTATAAAATACACAGTTTTATTCTATAAAATAAATCATAATATATGATTCATATATAAATATATAACATAGAATACTGAATATAGGAAGAAAATCAACTCTAATATATCATTTTATATCATGAAATGTATTTAATAAAACAATATGACATTCATGAAAAAGGTTTAAAGTTTTTTTTTGAAATTTTAAGTCATATTTTTTAACATTTTTATAAGTTCTGAATGTTAGGAATTAGAGAAGCCTATTTTTCATGCATAAATAAAGAATTAAAATATAATATTTATATCCGATGTTTATTAAATAAATAAATTTTTTTCGTTATTTTTTTTCACTCATGTATTTAAATTTTATTTATAATGTTAATAATGTGTATATTTAAATTTATATATTAAATTACTTTTAGAAGAAAGAGCCTTGAATTATATACAAGGTAAGACTCCATAAGATTTAGTTTCCACACCCCTTTTACTCAATTTTTTTAGAACTATTTGATTTAGAATATGTTTTGGATATAGCTTCAGTATATTACCTGTTAAAGATATCATGAATTTAATTCTCACTTGATTAGAATCTAAATAGGAAGAGGGAATTGGGGGCCTACTGCATACTGAACTGGTGGCTTATGACTTATTCAGAATTTGGGATGGGTTTTTCTATTTGTTTCTCTAAGTATAATCATATATGGATTTTTAATCTCATATAAATTTATTTTGTTACATAAATTTTTCACGTAACTTACATATGATATGTATTTATAAATGTATTTAGATATGTATGAATATTCTTAGCATCTATTTATAATGGCTAAAATATTTTATGGTATGTTTCTCTTAAATACTTTCACTTCATCAGATATCCTATATTTAATGAATCATCGAGTCTCTGTGAAACAAAAATTGGTTATTTATAGAAGGTATTCATAACCCAGTCATTAAACATAAATTTTCCAATTCTTTGTTTCAAATTTCCAAAAACAGACATACACAATTAGGATCAGGGAGATATTTGGAGTTTGATAGAATCAACTTAATTTTTAGTGGATAGTAACTTACCCTTATGAATATTAACATACACTTATGAATAGTAACAAACCCTTATTAATAGTAATATGACCCTTATGAATGGTAACCTTACCCACAAATGTCTAAATAAATTTAGTCACCTTAAAAATGAAGATGAATATTTTAAGTGTTGGTATATTCGATTAAGTAATGATTATAATTAAAAATTATATTTATCACATTTAGAAATTTATTTTTGAAAATTGAGTTCTTTTCTAGATTATACGCATTAAAAAATGGTTAGGGTGAATTTTTTGAATTTTTCTGAAATATGGGAATTTTTGGTGAATAGTAAGATATGGTAATTACGGTATAAATACATTTTGAGATAAATACACTATTCTATGCATCATGTATGATGTATGAAACAAATGTTTCAAAATCACATGCCCTTATTACTATTTTTGGTGATGTAATCATCACTAAATTTTTTCTTAGGGAAAAATAATAAACTAATGATTAAAATAATGAAAAAACCCTCCTCTCCTCAACTATATAAACCAACCCTAAACACCTCTCCCTCTCACCCCACTCAAAATTTGAGCCTTTCCTACATTATACCAAATAAACTTCCCATTCCTTCCCCCACTTCTAATACCTTATGGCCTCACCAAAAGGCCAAAAACAAATGCCTTAAGGAGATTGTCAACAAGGAGTACTCAAGTTGTAAACCTTTCATCCTTTTTCTTTCATCTTCTTTAACAAGTTCCATTTTTTTGTTGATCTCTCCTCACCTACCCTCATCTAAATGCTATGATAATTTTATTTCCTTTCATGAATTGGGATCTTATTATGCTAATGGAATATTTCATCATCATCTCTCTTTTCCCCCACCTCTTATGCTGAATATGAAAAAACATATGAGATGTGTTAATTTATCACATAAAAGGATGACAGGTTTTCAATTTCTATTACTATCTTCAAGACTGGCCATGAAACATATTTTAAGGTCAAACTCGATCATTATAAATGCTTTTTATCTTATTCAATGTTCTATAAACCTTACACATTCATAATATAAAATAATAATACAAAGAACAATTCATTGTGCACAAAATCGCCAAGTTAATCCATGCATTTATCATTAACTTTTAGCTAATGAGTCATCCTCATGGTATACAACAAAAATAATTATAAGATCATTTATATATATGTAATTTCAGTAATATTATATATTATGAATTTTTGATATTTAACCATATTTTCAAGTGAACTTCCTTTCATGAATACAATTAAATAGATCATAAAAACCAAGGAAGAAAATGCATCTGAAACAATAAAATTGAACACCTTAAACCCACAAAAAGCTGATGAATTAACCTAATAAGGTTATAAAAAATAAATTACATGTAGAGGAGGTTCTGGAATTATTAATTAATAAATATAAATTTGATAATTCAGGTCTTTAAGATCAATCTAAGATCCCAATCGGGGATAAGGAAAGGTATATCTTAACTCAATTTTAATTCATTGAGTTCAACATCTATGTCATTGTTTATGTTTTTATGGGAATATGTGTGAATTACCCTTGATTTTTTTATACTTCATATCCACTTATATTTCGTGGATTTATATTTTTCACACATAATTATGTCATTGATTTATCCTCACTCTAATGATACGATCTCCATAAGGGGTTTCTCATCTCACTTTTAATTCTATGAGATTTCCATTGTTTGCCACATATTTCATGTATGTGGTATATGCATACTACAATATTATATATATAATATCAGGATTATATTTATATTCATGTTATTCTATGATTCATTTTTTGATTATTAATTTTTTGTTATATGAATCGATTGATTACTACATGGTAAGGGACTTTGTCTCAATTTTCATTTCATTGAGACATAATTGGTATTGTGTACCTAATATTTCTTATGTGGTGTATCTAATACCCCTTTGATATCATTTTTCATTTGAAAATAAATTTTTTTTAAATATACATTTTCTTGTATCTGTTATATGATTATTTCCTTAAGTCATATATAATTTCACATACGATGTTTATTTTGAATGCTATTTTAACTGGGGAAATATAGATGAATATGTATCCTCAATTCAATAAGGATATCGAAAAAGAATATTTTTCTTGCATTATATCTATGTATAAATAATTACATGGACTAGTAGTGAGGGGCAAGGCCCACTATAGCCCCTCTTTGCATCGATAAGTCTCATGTGACAAATTAATCAAAGACAAACCCTTAGAGTTTGTTTCAAAAATAAAATGGGTTTCTACCCATACACATAAACCATATCGGCAGTATAATAGTTCATGTTAAATATACATGATTCCCAAATAATAAGCATTCTATTTATTCATTATTTAGTTATTACCATCTATGAGGTTTTCACTATTACAAAATCTATGGATGAATTTTTATTCTCAGCTTATTGATGGAAAGTGTTTTCATTTATTTAACGAGTCATATTAGTCATGCCTAATTGATTTTGATTCACTTATTATTGATTCATTTTCCACTATATTTAACCCTTACTAAGAATTTTAGCTCAACTTTATTATCTTTCCTTTCCCCAGGTTATGAAGAAGAGAACTTTGAATACTCTTTCAGGGAGGCAGTTTATTTTAGTTTATTATGCATCATGTTGTATTTTATATCTTTCTAATTATACTTCTGGTATCATGTATGTAATTTGGTCTTCAAAAACCTGTAAACTAATTGGTCCTTCAAGATTTATTTCTTATAATCACGCTAATATAATAAAATAATGCACCAGCTCCGGACATTGGGGTTAGATGCTTTGTAGTTGGTATCAAAGGAAGTATAACAGTAACCTTGGAAACTAGATTTAGGAAACATAGTTTAGAGTACATAACCCTAAGATAGAATTTGAGGATAATCATAGAATAACATCCTGGAATTTTGGTAATTTAAGGAATATGGGGATATTGCTATAAAATAAATTCCTTTGTGAATGTTATAAGTGGGCATGGTTCAGGCACAGATGTACTTAGGAGTGAGAACTCTGACAAGGAGTTTGGGGCTAAACCCAATGTATCTTGATACTCAACAACGGGCCTTACCACGCACCTATTTTTACACTCTAGAGGGATATTCTTGGGGTAATTAAAAATTTATTTACAACCCATTATTCAAGATTTAAAAGTAAATAAAAAAAATGTTTACGATTATGAGATTATTCATTCATAAATTTTCATATTATGTTAAGTGTTTTCTAGTTATAAATTATGAATTATGACATCATTTAGTGTATTTCATTGTTTAGTGATGGATCTTAATAGAAGAAGGGGAATAAATACCCAAGGACAATGTAGGGATTTCTCCACTATGCAAGTCAACATAGTCACTATTGGAGTAGATTAGTACATGACCATATTGGGACAACTTAAATAGGCTGTGATGAATAACCATGCTACAGCTGTATTGGATTGTTTCATGTGGAAGAATCCCCATATTTTAGTGGGACTACTAGTTCGGTGGTAGTTGAGTTGTGGATCAATTCCCTTGAAAAGCTTTTTAAGGCATTAAGATGAAATGAAAATGAAAAGGTGGTATTGAAAGTATATTGCCTCAAGGGTGATGGTGGTCCATAATGGTCGTTGATATATAATACCATGAAGGAAGAAGAAATAGAAGATATAGAATGGTGGAATTTTAAGGAAATATTCTTAATCAAATATTTCCCTTGTCAACAATTTACTAATATGAAGTGGAAATTCCTTAGCCTAAAGTAAAGGGAAGAAAAGAGTGTTGAAAAGTTTGAGGCTACCTTCACAACATTATTTGGTTATGTTATAGATAATGTACATGATTCAGAATACAAGATTGATCATTTCTTTAAAGTTATTAAGACACGTCTCAAAAGGGAACTGGCTTCTCAAACAATTTCATCAAACGATGAAATTGTATTAAGGGCTATCAAAATAGAGAAGGAAATTTCTAAATAATATTTGTTCAAGGGAAACCAATATAATAAGTAGTACTCTTATAACCATGGAAAATGTGAAACATCAGATATGAATAAGGGAATAAATAAATTCATATTATTTGAGAGATGTGGAAAGAATCATCCCGAGAATTGCTTAAAGGGAATGGGAATCTAATATTAGTGCGGAGAAAAGGATCATTGATCTAAAGAATGTAAGGGTAATAAACAGTTTAGTGATTTTCAACAATATAATTATAGAGATATGGGATACTATGAAAATGAGTGTCGTATGCTTCATGGAAACTTTCCTAAAAAAAGTCCACAAAAGTAAGGGAAATCTTATGCAATTATAATCGCAAAAGTTGATGTTCCTAATGATGTGGTGTCTTGTACTTTAATTGTTTCCTCAAACATAGCCAATGTGTTATTTGATTTTGGATCATCACATTCATTTATATCTTCCCGGTATTCAAAGTAAATTATACATGTCCAATTTGATTTAATAAAACAGTTGTCAGTCAAAACTTCTAGGGGATGTATCATAGAAATAAGATATGTCGATCAGTCCCCCTCATGAAACACAAACATGCTTTTATTTATAACCTTATCATCATAACAATGATTGACTTTGATAAAATTTTGGGTGTGAATTGAATATCAAATAATGATTCGAATATCTATTGCAAGAGGAAGGAAGTTTTAATTTTTGGGAATGTTGTAGAATCCCTTATCTTTAGAAGAGAAACCTCTCTATGTGATTATTATCCAGAACCACCCCCAATAGCTCTACTAAATTCAATTCTTGGAGAGGAAGATAACATAATATATATGGGTGTGTAATGAAATCATTATATTGAATATGTACCTATTGTGAAAGAATACATTGATGTATTTCCAAAGTATTTACTAGGACATACTTCAGAGAGGGAAGTTGAGTTCTCTATTGATTTAATTCCGAATGCAGGACCTATTTCAAAGACTCCCTATAGAATTTCAATTATGGAATTAGTGAAGCTAAAGAAACCACTAGAGGATTTGAGTGAAAAATTATTTATTGATCCTACTATTTTTATATTTGGATACCCTTTCCTCTTTGTCAAGAAGAAAGTTGGATCCATTAGGATATGAATTGATTATAGGGGAATCAAAGCTATTAAAATATAGAACCAGTATCCTCTCTCATTAATTAAAGATTTATATGATCAACATCATAGAGCTAAATATTTTTCAAAGATTGACCTTCGATCTGTATATCATCAACTGTGTGTGAGGATGGAATAATTTTCAAAGACAGCTTTGTAAACCAGGTATGGGAATTACAAGTTTACTGTAATGCCTTTTGGACTGACTAATGCACCCTGTACTTTCATGAATCTAATTAATATAGTTTTTAATTAATATCTTGATAAATTTTTTATGGTATTTATTGATGATATCCCGGTATACTCACAAATCTATGAAGAGCATAAGAATCACTTTTGTATTATTCTAAAAACTCTTAGAACAAATGAATCATATGGGAATTTTAGAAAATGAGAATTCTGGATTTAGTTAGTTTCTTTTCTTGGACATATTTTCTATAAGGATGGAATCATTTTTGATCATGCAAAGAAAAAGGTAATCCAAGAATGGCCCATGCTAATGAACGTAACCGAGGTATGTAGTTTTGTTGTCTTAGCAGGTTACTATCGGCATTTTGTTACGAATGTTTCCAGATTGGGTAACCCTCCAACCAAGATCACACATTAATGGGTTATATTTGTATAGGAAAAAGAACGAACAGAATGATTCAAAGAATTGAAATGAATATTGGTCAGTACTCCAATTTTCACTCTTCAATCTAGAAATGGTGGACTTTTGATATATAGTGATGCATCAAATAATGGACTCACTTCCATCCATAGGAAAAATGATAAAGTAATTGCTTATGCATCAAGGTAGTTGAAGACTCAATAGAAAAATTATCTAACTCATGCTCTTGAGTTAGAAACCGTAATCTTTGATCTGAAAATAGGGATACATTATCTATATAGTGAAATATGTGAGATATATATGGATCACAAGAGTTTGAAATACATTTTTACACATAAATAACTTTACATGAGGCAAAGAAGATGACATGAGTTACTCAAAGATTATGATTGTTCAATACACAATTACCCAAGAAAGTAAAATATTCTTTTAGATGCAATAAGAAGGAAAGATCATGGACTTCTGACCCAAATGGGGATTGTGAGGGATCATATATTCTTGAATCTACTAAATATAGATATGGGAATTATTAAGGAAGGGGAAACATCATTCCTAATTCAAATGATGGCTAAAAAATCTTTAATAGTGAAGATAAAAATAAATAAATCTGATAATGACAATCTACATAAGAAAATTAAAGCTATTAAGGATGGAATATTGTCACACTTCGTGTATGAGGATGGAGTTATGTAATTTGGGAAGATTTAATGTGTTCCCTTAGTACCTTAGCTAAAAAGGGAACTATTATATGATGCCCATAGGTCTGATTTCTATATACACCATAATATCACTAGGATGTATAGAGATCTGAAGGAACATTTTTTGTTGGATAACATGAAGCAAGATTTTTCTGACCATGTGTTAAGGTGTCTAGTTTTCAACAAATGGAGATTGAGAGACATCATCCAAGAGGTGTCATGTAACCTCTAAATCGTTCTATGTAGAGTTGGGACGAAATTATGATGGATTATGTCATAGGACTACCCACAAAACCTAATAGGAATGATGCAAAATGGGTAATAGGTGGTCGTCTCACAAAATCTGCACATTTCCTTCCAATAAGAGAGGATTTACAGCTTGAGCGCCTGGAAAGTCATTATATTAATGAAGATGTAAGACTTCATGGTGCACCTCTATCGATTATTTCAGATCGAGATCCCCAATTTACATCAAAATTCTAGAAAATATCCTAGAAGGATTTTGATACAGAATTTTATTAGAGTACTTCTTATCACCCTCAAATCGATGGGCAGGCCAAAAGGACTATTCAAACACTAGAAGAAATGACGAGATCATGCTCTCTTGACTTTCAAGGTATGTGGGATCAGTACATGCATTTGGTGGAATTTTCTTAAAATATTTGTTTCCATTCTAGCATTAAAATGGCACCATATAAAGCATTATATGGTAAGAGGTTTCAAACTCAAACTTTTTGGGATGAAGTTGACAAAAGGAAACTTATAGGTGAACAAATTATCAAAGAGACAACCATAAAGGTAATGAAAAATCAGGAAAATATTAAAGTATCCCATATTAGGAAAACGAGTTATGTTGACAAAAAGAGAAAGTATTTGAAAGTTCATGTAGGAGATCATTTCTTTCTAAAATTATCATTGTGTAAGGGTATCTTAATTTTTGGAAAGAAAGGGAAACTTATCCCCAGATATATCGGACCATTTGAAATTATAGAAAGAATTAGAGTTGAATATTTCCATCTAGAAATGCCACCAAGTCCCTTTAATGTTCACAATGTGCTCCACATGTCGTTGTTACCGAAATACATGCATAAACCAATGCATCTACTCACCTATGAAGAAATTGAGCTGGAACATGATTTTTCATACTGTAGAGAGCCCATCGAGATTCTTAACACAAGGTAGTAGGTATTGAGATATTGGAAAACTCATCTATTACATTTTATTTAGAGAAATAATTAAATGGATGAAGAAATATGGGACCCTAAGGATGTTATGAAGAACCACTGACAGCATTTTAAGGATATTTATACAACAAAATTTTCAAGGAAGAAGTTTTTGAAGGTGGGATGAATATAACACCCCAAATATTTTATGTTATGTTTCCATTAAATACTTTCAATTCCTTAGATATCTAATATTTCATGAAGCACTGAGTCTCTATGAAATAATACATGGTTATTTATATGAGATATTCATAACCTATCCACTAAAAATAAATTGTCCACTTTTATGTTTTGAATTTTGAAAAATTGACATACATGGTTGCGATCAGGGTAATATTTGGAGTCTGATAGAATCAACATAATTTTTGGTGAATAGTAAGTTACCCTTTTGAATAGTAACTTACCCTTATGAATTGTAATGCGACCCTCATTAATGGTAACATTAACCAGGAAAGTATAAATAAATTTAATCACCATAAAATGAAGATGAATATCTCAAGTGTTGGTATTTTTCGATTAAATAATGATTTTAATTAAAAATTAAATCTATCAGATTTATAATTTTTTTTGAATAATAGAGTTCAATTTTGGATTTGACACATCAAAAAATGGATAGGGTACATTTTTGGGATATTTCTGAAATACTTGAATTTTTTTTGAATAGTAAAATACGGTTATTACGGTATAAATTCATTCTGAGATTAATACACTATTACATGTGTCATGTATGATGTCAGAAACCATTAGTTCTAATTAACATGAACTTATTACTATTTTATGTCATGTAATCATCACTATTTCTTATTTTAGTGGGAAATAATAATATAATGATTAAAATAATGTGAAAACCCTCCTCTCATCAACTATATAAACAACCCCTCACCCTCTATTCCTCTCACACCACACAAGATTTGAGCCTTGCCGAATTGTTTCCAAATTCACTTCCCAAGACCTCCCCTCCCCCCCCATGACTAAGACCTTCTGGTCTAACCAAAAGGCCAAAAATAAAGGCCTTAAGAAGATTCTCAAGGATGGTTACTCAAAAGGTGAACCTATTTTCTTTTTTATTTCAACTTATTTTACAAGTTCCATTATTTTATTTCCCTCTCCTCACATCCCCTCATACATATGCTATGATATTTATAGTACCTTTAATGAATTGTAATTTTATTATGCTAGTGGTATATTTCACCATCATATCTTTTTTCTCCTCTTATACTAAAAATGAAAACATCGTCTGGGATTGTTAATTTATCATATTCAAGGACGATGGGTTTTAAATTTCTATTAATATCTTCAAGACAGGTCATGAAACCTTTTTAATTATTGAAAAATTTCATTATATATTTATTTTATCATATGAAATGTCATTTAAACCTTTCACACTCATAATATAAAATAATAATGTGAAACAAGTTCATTGTGCACAGAACCCCCAAGTTAATCCTAGCATTTATCATTAAACATTAGCTAATGAGTCTTCCTCATGGTATATAACAAAAATCATTATAGAATCATTTTTATCTCTTTGATTTAACTAATAATATATATTAAAAACCATGTATGTTTATCCACCTTTCAGACGAAATTCCATTAATTAATACAAGTAAAATGATCAAGAAAACCAATGAAGAAAATGTTTCCAAAACAATAAAATTAAACCAGTTAATCCCCCCCAAAAAAGTCCATGAATGAACCTAATAAGGATATAATAAATAAATTAAATGTAGAAGAGGTTCTGGAATTATTAATTATTTAGATAAATTTGATTATTCATGTCATTAAAGTCAATTGAAGAATACATTCACGCATAAGGTAAGGGATATCTTAATTCAATTTCAATTCATTGAGCTAAACATCTATGTTATTTGTTATGTTTTTATGAGAATATGTGTGAATGAACTCTGATTGTTTTAAACTGTATATCCACTTATATCATGGGGATTTATATTTTTCACACATAATTATGTCTTTGATTTATCTTCACTCTAATGATACGATCTTGGTAAGTGGTTTCTCATATCGCTTTTAATTCTGTGAGATTTCCATTTTTCACCAATTATTTCTTGTACGTGGTGTATATGTACTAAAATTTTATATATATAATATAATTATTCTATTTATATTCATGGTATAATGTGATTCATTTGGTGATTGTTAATTTTTTTTCATATGATTTGATTGATTACAATGTGGTAAGGGACTTTGTCTCAATTTCCATTTCATGGAGACTTACTTGGTATTATGAACCTAATCAGTCATATGTGGTGTATCTATTACCCCTTTGATATAATTTTTCATTTGAAATTATAATTTTATTAAATTTCCATTTTCTTGTGTCATGGATGTGATTTTTTTCATAAGTCATAAATCATTTCACATATGATGTTTATTTTGAATGCTATTTTAACTGGGGAAATATTGATGAATCTATATCATATATTCAATATGGATATCAAAATGGGATATTGTTGTTGTATTAAATATATGAGTAAAAAATTAATTGGATTGTGAGTGATGTTTGGTCCCCCCTATAGACCCTCGATGTGTCGATAGGTTTCTTGAGACAAAATAGTTGGCAACAAACCCTTTGAGTTTCTTTCCAAAATTAATCATGTTTCTACCCACACACTTAAACTATTTCAATGGTATAATGGTTCATGTGCCTAATACATGACATCCAAATAATAATCCATCTCTTTAATCATTATTTACTTATTACATCCCATGAGGTTTTCACTTTGAAAAAAATCTTTGGATGCATTTTTAATCTCAGCTTATTGATGGAAGGTATTTTCATTTATTCATCATGCCATATTATTCATGTCTAATTTATTATGATTCACTTATTATTGATTCGTTTTTACACTATATGTAACCCTTACTAAGAGTTCTATAATACCCTTAATATGTTTCATTTCCCCATGTTATGAATAAGACAACCTTGAATAATCTTTCAAGGAGTCAGTTTATTTCAGTTTATTAGTTATCATGTTGTATTTTATATCTTTCCAAATATACTTTGGTTATCATGTATGTAATATGGTCTTCCAAAACTGCTATACTAATTGGTCCATCAATTTTTATTTCTTATAATCATGCCAATATAATGAAATAATGCATCGGTCGCGAGCTTTGGGTCTAGGGGGGTTACACTACTTTTATGAAAATTACAACAACTTGTGGGTTCGGTAAAACGTTTCACATTAATGTGGTCGGAACAAATTATGTTTTTGGATGGAATAGGATTCCAAAACTAAATCCTTATAAAAACACACACAGAACTAAATAAAACATGATTTAATAGAGTAATCTTGAGATAAAATCAGTTTAATTTGTGTTAGTTATATATTAAACTAGTTAAACTTTTAGGAAATCCCATTAAAACACTAGGTGTGAGGTTCCTTCTAAAGTGGAACTTTTCAATACCTTGATCATCAACTATGTGTGACTCTAATGGTTATGTGACTTGTTTTTTGAATTTTATTTAGGTTATTCTTAACTAGGAAAACACAACGGTTATGATACTAGAGGTATAGAGTTGAGTGAATCTATATAATATATTTCGATAAATATTTAATTCACTTATCTATCAAAGATTCATATATAATATGATTGAAAATCTATTATATACTAGATTTAGTGATAGGTTATTTACATGCATAAACTAGTGCAATTCATGACAACGTAGGGATCTTGGCTAACTAAATTGATATGATGTATGGGGTCATCATTTTTATGGGTAGTAATTTCATTAAAAGCTCACTACAAAGAGATATAATACCTAATACTCACCCATATATATGTATATTTTATTGTTTATGGTTTATTTCAGGATAATCATATTAATTTCTTCATATGTATGACCTATAAAACGGTCCACGAATTTTATATAATATTGATAATTGTGAAGTAAAAAATTCATGGTATTTGAATGTTAATACAACATAATTCAATTTCATTAGCTATGAATCATGAGTATTGGATTCTAGGTGTGCATCACAAATTTATGTGATCTAATGAAAACTTAGAGATATGAGAGAATTTAATAATTTTGAACTAGATCATCATGTTAATAATAAAGAAAGAGATGTTTCATAATAAGATCAAACTTATGATCATACTATACAATATGGATTAATACTAGAGTTAGATAATTGTTATTATGTTCCCACAATAAACCAAAATATGGTTTTTGGTATTCTGTTTGGAAAATAAAGGAACCATATTTACTATTAAGAATAAGACATTCTCTATATATATATAAATGATATGTTTTATCCCTGGGAATAAAAATAAAAAATAAATCAAAATAATACATAGAGAAGGACATTTGAAACCATTCAGTAATGAATAATGTAAAATTTTTGAATCTTGTTTGTTAGGAAAAATTACAAAAACAGTCTTTTAGTGAAAATGTGAAAGGGAAATTGGACTATTGGATCTCTTATAAGGTGTGTATGTTAACCAATTACAACTCAATTAGGTTCTAGATTTAGGAACATTTTTACCTTTATCAATGAATTTAGTCAATAAGGATATGTGTTCCAGATGTGTCACTTGTAGGAAACTTTTTAAAAGTTTTAAGTGTTTTAAAAACAAATACAAAATCAACTACGAAAGTGTATTAAGATCATTAAATCAGATCAAGGTAATGAATACATAAGACGAGAATTAATTGATCATATGACGGATGGATTAAGGTTTTCCTAACTCACTCCTCCTATAACTCCATACTAGAATGGATTGTTTGATAGGATGAGTTGAACCCTGTTAAACATGTTTTGGTCCATAATGAGTTAGTTTCAATAACTAATTTCATTCTTGAGTTACGATCTTGAGGTTGATTTGTTTTTAAAAAACCTTCTCCCATATAAAGAAGTCATAAATAAAACTTGTGAAATATGTATTGGGAAATGCATCATTTTTTAATTTCTAAATATTTGATGAGGAAAAACATTTTTCAACATTTGGATTCTAATTAACTTGAATCCAAATCTGAAAAATACATAGTTTTTGTAATCTTAAGAAGGAAATACGATATCATTTCTTTAATCCTATAGAACATAATGTGTTTACGTCATGATGTAGTGTTTTCCTTCAAAAGGAATACATATTTCAAGGAATCAGTGGGAGGAAATTTGGACTTAGAGACGTTCAAGACCAATAAATAGGAAGTGTTCCTAAGAGTAGAGTTGATCCAGTCACACAAAGAGTATCAAAGAAAAACTGACCAAAGTTACATAATAATTCCAAAGGTATTATAGGGTTCATCAAGAGATCATGGGATATGGATTTTTTATCCAATTATGATGAGATAATGTCAATAGGAGATGAACCTACCACCTACAAGGGTCCATAATGATTTTCAATTATGAGAAATGGATTAAATCTATGGAATGTGAAATAATAACCATGAACACTAACCATGATTGGATATTATTATAAGTACCAAAGGGGGTGATACCCATAGGATGCATGTGGGATTTTGTCAGAAAACTGATGTGGATTATAGAGTGTCTACTTATAAATATTTCTGATTGAAAAATGGTACAAGAAAAGTCATGGTACTGACTATAAAGAAATATTTTAGAGTATTTTTATGATAAAGTTCATTTGTAATTTTCTGGCCATAAAATATATTTTTTACTGTTATATATATATATATAATTTATTTCAAAAATAATTTTCAAAATAATAATTTATTAAACTATTTTTATAAGATAGGTCAAGATGTTTTTTAAGTGAAAAATGGGTTTTCTCTGTTTTGAAAGTTTCACTTGTCTATTTATGGATTTAAGCATGTATCTCGATGTTTGATTATCTAATTTGATAATATGATCACAGTGTATGGTTTCATAAAAACACATGGATTATTCTATTGTATATAGGATGAATATTTTGAATATATTGTGGTATTTTATTATTATTTTCGATGAAATACTACTTATCATAAATGGAATCCCAACAATTAGTGAAGATGTTTCTAGGTAAAGGATTCTCAATGAATTAATGACTGATGTTCCCTACCATATGGGTATAAATATATTTAGATATACACTAATGAGGTTGTTTAGACCTTTTAAAGGTATAAAAATTAGAAAAGTTATAAAAAAGTTTATCATATAGAACTACAAAAAGGCATCCTTACTAGTGGTACATTGCAATAGTCATAAGAATATTTAGGCTTCTAATAAAGAGTTAGTAATGATGGATATGATTACTCATGTTCTTTTCATAAGTTTTGTAATTTATTATATATCTTTTACTCAACCTGGTGTTTCCTATACTCTTAGAATTACTTCTAAATACTAACCTAATCTGAGATAGAATCACTAGATTACTATCAGGAAAATCCTTAAGTGCTTTGAGAATGACTACAGATATGTTGTTGTTGTGTGGATGATATGATGAACTCTATGTAAAGTTTTACACATAATAAGTTTTCCGATCTAACATATATGAAATGTAATATTAGTATGTTTTCATGTTTTTTCCATAATGGTAGATCTACTATCAGAAACAGTTATAAAAAATCCATCATATAATACTTGACATCATATGTGAAATGAATCAAACTCTCAGATATTTTAAAGGAATCTATATGGATTTGGTTGTTAATTTCAGAACTATTGGTCATTTCCAGAATTGAGGGAGTGATTGAGATTTTCTATGACAAAAATAAAGCTATCTCACTAGAAAAGGAACCCTTGTCTCACCCAAAGGACCAAACACATCCTTTAAAAATACCATATTATAAAAGATATTACTGATATGGTTGATGTTATGATTTTTTTGGGAGAATAACTTTGAAAAAGTATTTAATAATTTAACATAATTATTTTCATAGTAGAAGCAGGTGGTTCATGTATAGTCTCTTAATATATGATACATAATATATTTTTATAATGGTTTCATGATGTATCATGTTATTTATAATAATTTTTTTCAATCTAACAATCAATCTTGTGTGCTACATTTTACCTTACTTGAATGGTTGAATGATAATATCCCCTTAAAGTATCAAGTTTACTTTTTCTAGATTGATGATCATCATAGAGTTGTACGAGTGGTGATTATATTTCATGATTACTATGAGTAGTGGACTCATGAGATAATAATAGGAGAATTATTATTTAGACTGACCTTCCATGTATGTACCTTTAAATTTCATACATTAATAAATATACATAGGGGTGTATTCTTGTCATAAATTCAGATTAACTAAGGTCAGATACAATATTAGAATGATATGATTCATACTTTAATACCTTCCCCATTCAATTCATTATGAATTATATAATTAGGGAGTTTTTGGTTATGTTACTGGTCATGTCATCTGTTGGAGAAAGACAAATATGGGATGTGTCCACTCATATAATGAGAAAATACATTTGTCCCTTGAATGATTTTTATTGAGAAAATTATTGGTCATTCTTAGTTGAGTCGCATGATTTGAGTTAAAATACCATGTTATGGTACATGTGATGTCTTCATCATCTATATGAATGACATGTGATGTATTCATTGGCTAGGTTAATCTTGTTTAGAGAATCAACAAATATTAGATGGTTTATACTAGAGGGACATTATTCTATGTCTAGAGGTCAATCGATGTCTCTAGGATTGGAGTATATATATGATCTGTATGATATATCTATTTGTATACATTTTTTTATTAGATATTACTATTTTTATGGAGGTCACACCCAACCCCTTAGTAGATTGAGTAATAATGATTGTTTTTTGGAGGCCACTTTTTGTTTAAATCAATGAAATATAGATATATATTTGTTTTAAATTCTACTAAATCCAATAGGGTTACACATTTAATCCATTTTATAAGGATTATGTTTTCAACAAAGTGTTTTTTCCAAATTAATGTGACTTTGAAAAACCATATCTATTGGAGTTTTTTATGGATTTGTTAGAGTTATGAATTTTTCATTAAGACCTTGTAAGATTTATCTATAAGTGGTTGATTTATGGATATATATACATAAATTAAGTCTTCTATACAGTATAAATTAACAAGATTATCTCATATGGCATGAATGGATTGAAAATTAGTCTTAGGAATCCTCTTATGCTTGTCTCATATAATACAATACACTTATAAACATACGCTAGAATGCTTGGGAAAATGAACATAACATATAAATTGGTTTTTATTTTATTTTAATCCACTATTTGGATTATTAAGAGAACTTATAACATTCATTCAAGGATTTAAATGAGTGAACTCTAAAATTTAGTAGTTTTTGACGCTATCAGATTACCTTTTATGGATTACACTTTTCATTAAATTAAGAGAATCTAAAAATACTAACATAAATGAATGTTTCCCTTAATTAGAGATTACCCTTATTATTTTATGCTATTTGAAGCTCTCTCTTTATCCCAATTTTATTTTTGTCACTCGGTGAAGGTGATATCACTCGTTCCTAGATTTGAGGTCATGAAAAAACGTTTTGGGATCCATTGGTTGGTGTATTCTAATCCAAGATAAGAAGTCATTGCTTATAGTATTAGTGATCATCATCAAGTATACTATATTGAATAAGAATATGGAGGCCACTATTATCATGTTCTAGGTTTTCATTTTGTTTTGAGATATCTCCAAATAAATTAATCCTTGAGGATAGATTAACTATTCTCTAGGATTACTTAAGATGCCAATAATCAATAGAAAATCCCCAAAAACCCATCAAGAACTACCTAGCCACCCATTGGGTATTTGATATTCTTCCATCGGGTACCCACCTAAGGTAAATCAATTGGTCGATGGGCCTCTAGGGCCTACTCCCTTTCTTACAATACTATCATGAACCCAGTACACTTGCATCTGGAACTCAATGCAGTAATTCATTAAATACCATGGTCACACACCAAGACTAATGCGTCAACAACTGACCAGTAACATCCCCCAACTCGTCTAACAACCTAAAAACCCATCATTATGAATGATTAGAAAAAAATAACTCAAATTTATACCATAATATATATAAGCTTTCACAACCCCCTCCCCACATAATATAGTATCTTATACTTGAGTTACTTCATAGAGAATCCCCAATGAAAATATTTAGCCATTATACTCTTACATTATTGTCCTTATCCTAATTCCCATATTGCATATTATCATGAAACCATGAAAAACATATCAGATGTTTCATTTCACCCATATGATCCTCTCACTCTAATCTATTATACAGACAGGTAATTCCTTGATTGACGCATCATACTGTAGCTCGATGTCGACTCAGTTGATCACATAATATATGTCATTATAGTATCTACAAAGAATAAATACATGGAATATATCATGCATAGTGATGTATCTTATAGAAAGTGTAATTTATGTTCCATAGTGACACCCCTCTCAAAATAAATTAAATAAACACATAAACCTATACACTTACTCCCCCTACCTCAAAATCTCCCACTTTCCTAAATGAGGGGTGTAGAGACCCAAATCTTGACTACATGGACATTACATTAATTTTGCGGAATACTTAATACATAACAAAAACAGACACCAAAGGACCGTAATAGTTTAGTGTCTTTGGAAACTCAGAACGTAAATCTTCTAATCATGGTGAAATATCATCAACATCTCCCATAAGGATCTTCCCCTTTTGGTTTTATTACCTAAAACCTTTATTTATATCATGGGGAAAAGAAAACATAAAAATGGTGAGCTCAAATGCTCAGTAAGGGTAAGAATAGATAACATAAAACAATCCATAAACATTTGAATGCAAAAGCTTGAACATAAAATCTAAACATCAAAATCTTGAGCAAAGACATAAATCTTGGAAGGACGTAAGGCATATATCATAAAGGAACATCAATAATGATAAAATATCATGGGACTAAAACATGTGATTATGGAAACCATTAAGAACATGATATTATTTCTATAGTATCCAAGGCGTTGCTGTCAAGACTATCTTAGTGCACAAAGTCCCTTTCTGAATCAAGTTTACTCCTCGTTCCATTCCTCTATTACTAAACTGGATTAACTTACCGTTCCAACCATGTCTATATCATGAGATATAAATTTTTACCCAATTAATTGGAGGGAGATATAGGTCCCACCTATCTCATAATGAAATCATTCTTTTGTGTGCCACAAAATAGTAAATCATACATCATAGCATAACCCATGTAATAGAATGGGATTTCTTAAACATCATGCCATCATAATATAATACATAAAAAATGGATATCATTTCATCGTAAGAAGAATAAAAACATGTAAATAATGGAGACATTATACTTGAAACTTAATCATATTAAATAATGTCATTTTAGTTGGAGAATAGTTTTGATAAAACACTTGAAATGAATTCTTGAAGAAAATATCCTTTCTTCTTCAAAATAATTTTCTTTTCACAAAATGCCATGAAATTTTAAAAGGAAAGGGTTTTTTTGAAAATAATCATGCAATATTTTAGAGGAATATTCATGAAAATGAGGTGTTATGAAACCGTAAAAATCTGTTCACTCCGTATAAGTTAAAAATAACATTCTCCTCATACTTTTGTCGGAAATGTCAAAAAGTTCCTCGTGTGGTAAACAAAAGTAAGATTCCATTCATAACATGTGGTAAAATTAAAAAATGGGTAAAATACCATTAAACATACATGAAAACATTTATTGAAAATAGGGACATGTATGATAACAAAAACCCCAGAGAAAACATACGAATAAACAATCTCGAATAAGAGCGAGATTGGAATAGTTATCCCTTACCTTATGTCTGATATGCTTCGTATGTATACTAACCTTCTGTATAATGATTTAAATATTGTCATTAACTTATTAAATAATCATATTCATTGTTATGATATCATATATGGTTTAATTATGACTTTATATTACCCGTTATTTTGTAAATTTGATGTAAAAGCAGTGATTTGGGTAAAATCGTTTCATTTATTGTACGTGTTTCGACTTGTTGTTATTAATATTATTACTTATATCCTGATTTAATTAATTAAATAATGTAAAAAATTATTTATATATAAAATATATTCAGCATATACATATATATATGATAGATTGATAAATGGAATGAAATACATCGTTCCTGGAGACGGTAGGTCGTACGTACGCATGAACGCTAGTTTTGTTTCCTTATTAAATTTAATGGAATTAATTAGATGAAATACATATATATAAATAAATAAATCCAGTATCATTATTATGTCATATATTTCATGATTACTTATTATATATACATTATAATCATTCATGAATGGTTAACATGGAGAATAAATCTCATCGCGTCGTGGAGACGGTAGTCCGTATGTACGCACAAGCGATGATATCATTCCCACTATCATGGAATTTTATTGAAGTGTATTTATAATATTTCCAAATAAATATCACTTTATAATAATCATATGTAGTTATTTATTTAAACCATTATACCCATCCATGTAAGGTGGTGGTCTAAAACAGATTACACCACGGCATGGAGACGATATTCTGTACGTATGCATGCGCGGTGATTTCGTTTTCTGTAGGATGGATAGAAGGTAAAATAGGGTTTTTGTATATTTATAATAACATATCAATATATAATTAATACAGATGTTATTAATTTATAATGAAATAACTGAATAAGAAGAAGTAGAAGAAGAAAGAAACTTGAGAGAATCGAAAGAAGAGATTACCTCTTTTTCGACGCACCTCCTTTAAGATTCCTCTTAAGGAAGTAGAGATGGTCTCTTGAGAAGACCAGAACCTCCAGAATGTTTCTAGTGAATGGGAGAAGAAAAATGGGCAGTTTTTGGCCGAGATTCAAGGCTCAAAATTTTGTGAAGAGAAGAGGGAAGGGGTTCCCTTTTATAAGGGAGGAGAGGGGCACCTTCAGAAAAACTTAAAATATTATTTTATAATAAAGTCATATTCGGTTTTTAATAACTCCAAATTGATTTATTTCAAATCTAAGGTGGTTATGGGTTGAAATACTCTCAACCCATATATTTTATACAGATTTGGATCATTATATTAACCTTATCATTTAGTTTTAACTCTTAGTTATTTAGATTGATATTTACCATGTCACTTTGTATTTTTATATTTTATAGTTATAACACATACCATATACATCCAAAAGACCCCCAAGTGGTCCATTAATGATAAAAATATCATGATATAAGTATCTTTTCCGAACCATAGATTTTTATGAATATAATAACAATTAATAATATAATATTTGTTTTAAAAACTATTTTATGTCAATTTTGACACTATTTAGAAATTGATTTTTTTGAAAATAATAAAAGAATTATTAGTTCAAAAAAAGTTAATAAAAAAATTCTAACATGTCATATTAACCTATAAAATTATTTTAATTCATAAAACGTCTCAAATTACATTTATTTGAGTATTTATAACATCAATTATGTTAATATTTCATTAATAAGAAAATTTACTACATCATCATTGTGTCATTAATAAATTAAATTATTTAATGTCTAAAAATTATAAATAAAATACCATTATATAGGAAATAATATTATATTTCTAATTAATATTTATAGTCAAATTTATCTTATGTATAACCCTAAATTAAAAATTATTTAGTTATTAAACTTTGATTTTAACTATTTTAACCCTTCTTTAAATAAATTAATAATAAATGTCCTAATCTAATCCATGTGGACCAAAATGGTCATATATTATTCCTAAGGTTGTTTTTGGTCTAATTACACTTATCCAATAGAATTATTACATGTGTTAGGGTAATAATAATATCACTTTTACCCTTAATTGCCCTGTTTACTTTTAACAGTGTTAAATAAAAGTAAAAAGATACTATTCACCAAAAAATATTTTCATCTCATTGAACCACATTTTAGTCTTTGATATTAACCATGTCTCTCATATTTTTGAAATTCTACTCACAGAAGCGGTAAAATTACGTTTTATGTAAATTTCCTTATTCTCCTAGGAGGTGGGTAAAAAACAGTGAAAAGTTCAACAAAATTTTTATATATCTAAAATAATTATAAAATGACTCCAATGAATTACATTGAACTTATATTGGTATTATGTATCAATTTTAACCTAAAATAAATGTAAATAAAATAAATAATTATTTAAATATAATGTTGGTTTTTAAATAGTAACATAGTGTTTTCACTATTCATCAAAAATTGAAAGTTTTCAGAAAAATACCAAAAATTCACCCTAGGATAATTTCAATATTCCGAATCCCAAAATTAAGTCCATTTTAAAAGATAAAATTTAAAAGATTTTAAAAATTGGATATTACTATTCATAACGGCTAGTTCATAATAATATTATAATCATATCTCATTTAGTAAAACTCGGTATTGCGTACTACACATGCTATCGAAGAAAGACTTGATTGTGTGTAATGCATGCCAAGTCAGGGTTGCATATAGTGAAAGATCTCTTTGGTGTTGCGTATAACATAATCAAAATTTATTTCATTTATACATTAAAAAAATCTATACATAATGTTGCATAGAATAATTTCCAAAAAAATGAACTTGAAATTGTCTATAACACAATCCAGGAATAGTGTTGCGTATAATTCAAGCTAATACGGTGTTGCGTATAGCGCAAGATAATCTTGTATTAGCATACAACACAAGACATCAATGAAATTAAAAAGATTAATTCTCATAAAATCTCGGGTTGTTACATTCTACCCCCCTTAAAATGAATTTCGCCCTCTAAATTTTTCGGGGTTATAAATGGTTTACTACTTGAAAATTTCTTTAATAGAAACCCACATCGTAAAACAGAATACCAAAACATGACTTTAAAAAACTATAGTATGAAACGTAACGGTTACCCAAATTAACTAATCACTGGGTTTCCACATATGAGAACATAAGTGAAAATATGGATATGGAAGAGAAATATAACCATCAACTTCTGATGAAGAGTGGTGGAGGACATGGCTATGAAAAAGCCAGCAATCACAAAGACATAAATTTGTGATGATCTAAGGTACCATCCAATTCATCAGATATGAGATCACTAGGAAAACATTTTTTATTTTCATGATCATTTCCCTAAAGTTGAAGAATTGTTGAATTGAAAGAAATACTTACATGATTTTGGTACAATCTCATCGTTGCTCATGCCTCGAAAAATTTCCACTTCATCTCTTAAATAAATGAAGTTGAATTTGTCTTCTGTGAAGTGTTAGCAGATTATGTGATAGAATGATAGGTCATTCAAGACATTTCTATCGCAAAAAGTTTAGCAAAATTTATTAAATATATAGAAGTCCATCCAGGCTGAGATTAATCGTATATGGTTGCTCAAATGGACTTATACTTCATCTATCATAGCGCTTAATAAAATAAAACTAGTATATACTAACCAGGGACTTCCTGTAGGCTAGTGGTAGGTGATAACGACATGTCGCACTTTGGTTGTGGGTTCTATTCCCACATCCTTGTCCAACGCGACGGGTTGTCGCCCGTTCTGCAGGTTTCCCCTTTTATTAAACTACACTATTATAACATTCTATCAATAATATCAAAAAAATTTCTATCCATAAACAATACTAACTTATGTTCAACATATTCCATTCAAATCTTGAGGCTTATCCAAAATACTTCTTTCCAAACTCATAGTATAAAGAGAACGATTACAAAAAAGGTCATATAACAATAACGTGAATACCATCATTTATCCCTCATATATCAAAAGATATATCTTGATGATCACATTCCAAACATGTGAATACCTTAATATTGTATTCTATTGAAAAATGAATACCCATTGAATATTAGTGAAAACATGAATGCTGTTAAAAGTTTACTCTTTCCACATACCAAAATCCAAAAATTCTCTATACTCAAACCATGATATAACTTTTTTCTTATATCAGTCATGAGCTCATGAATACTATCAAATATTTCATTTTCTCTTTATCCCTTCATTATGAACATATCATCTTCTTTCCAAAAATATATCAATCACTTTCCATGGTTACCGGTACCATAAAATTATTGAAAACCACAATAGACCAATACATAAATATTTTATTATTCCACAATACAACATTATTTTGGAATCATATTACATAAACACTTAATCATTCCACCACATTGTTGTTATATTCAACATCACCAATAGTGATCGCATGTGAATTCCCTTTGTCCTTTTCCTTAAGTGGTTGCTCATGTCGATCATCATTAACCCTTGGATTAGGGCATTGATTATCATAATGCCCCATTTCCTTGCACTTGAAGCATTGAAGTGTTGGTGGTGCGTTCTCTGCTGTCTTTTCTTTATTCACACCATTAACAATTCTTTTTCCATTTCTTCAACACTCGGCTACTCGATGACCTTATTTTCTACACTTAAAACATTTCCTAGTCCCTTTAAGACAATCTCCACCATGCTTCTTTCCACACTTTGAGCATTAAGAAACATTCATATTTTTTTCAACATTATTCTATGATTTCTCATTGAACTCCATCGTGCATTTCTTGTCAAAACCATGAGATGGATATGTTACACCAACTTCTAGTTCTACCTTGATAGCACAACACACAATTTATTCATAGCTACTGAAGTCTCTTATAGCTAATGCACCTCGAAGACTTGGTTTTAAGCCATTGAAGAATCGATCAAATTTACTTTCAGGTTGAATGATAAATCCAAATTCATGCCTTGAAATCCTTGTAAAATTCTCTTCGTATATACCAATAGATTCATCAACATTTTTCTTAAGCTCAAGGAAATCTTTTTCCATCTTTGTTCAAAGAATGGGAGGGAAGTACTTACTGAAAAACAAGTTCTTGAACTCGTCCCATTCCATGGATTCAATTTCATCATGGGGCCTTGTATTTTTAATTAGAGTCCACCAATGGTTTGCCTTACCTTCTAAACGGTAAATAGCTAGAATGACTTTATCATGTTCCGAACATAGAAGAATGGAAAATATCTTTTCAATGGTACTGATCCATTGTTCAGCAACAAGTGTATTAGAAGACCCATTGAAAGAAGGTGGACGTTTCCACATGAAGGACTCAATAGAATATTGTTCCCTTCTCTGCTCATTCGGAAGTCTAGAATGATTCATAGCTTGTGTAAGTATAGAAATAATATTTTTCACTACGTCTCCTAAAACATTGGTTTGTTCAAGAGGACAGTCATTGCATTTCCCATTACATTTATCAACACGGTTCCTTCGGGTTCCAAACATTGTCGAAAACCCAAAAAGAATAGAGTAATAGGCAAAACGTATGATAGGAAAACAACATAATAAAGGGGGTGTACCTTAGATATCTAACATCTTAGGTTTAATTATAATATTGTTTCTGTAATTCTAGGACTATAACCTATACGTCTACTTAACTTTAGGTACAACCCTAGACATACCTTAGAAATATCTCTAGGGATCTCACTAAAGTATTTGCATCCTAGTTCCCAAAGGTTAACTAAACCTTTCCTATGATTCCAACTGTAGAGATCCAAATCTTGACGTACATGTATATTACATTACTTTATTGTAATACTTAATACATAACAAAAATAGACACCAAAGGACCGTAATATTTTAGTGTCTTTGGAAACTCGGAATGTAAATATTCTAATCATGGTGAAACATCTTCAAAATCTCCCATAAAGATCTTCCCCTTTTGGTTTTCTTACCAAAAACCTTTCTTTATATCCTGGGGAAAAGAAAACATAAAAATGGTGAGCTCAAATTCTCAGTAAGGGTAATCATAGAGAACATAAAACAATCCATAAACATTTGAATGCAAAAGCTTGAACATAAAATCTAAACATCAAAATCATGAGCAAAGACATAAATCTTGGAAGTAGGTAAGGAATATATCATAAAGGAACATCAATCATGATAAAATAGAATGGGAATAAAACATGTGATTGTGGAAAACATTAAGCACATGATATAATTTCCATAGTAGCCAAGGCATTGCTGCCAAGACCATCTTAGTAGACAAAGTCCCTTTCTGAATCGAGTTCACTCCTCGTTCCAGTCCTGTATTACTGAACAAGATTAACTTACCGTTCCAGCCATGTATATCTCATTATATATAAATCATTACCCAATGCATTGGCGGGAGATATAGGTCCCATCCATCTCTTAATGAAATCATTCTTTCTTGTGCCACAAAATCATAAATCATACATCATAGCATAACCCATGTAATAGAATGAGATTTCATAGACATCATCCCATCATAACATAATCCATATAAAAAATGGATATCATTTCATCATAAGAAGAATAAAAACATGTAATTAATGGATGCATTATACTTCAAACATAATCATATTAAATAATGTCATTTTAGAAGGAGAATAATTTTGATAAAACACTTGAAATGAATTCTTGAGGAAAATATCCTTTCTTCTTCAAAATCATTTTCTTTTCACAAAATGCCATTAAATTTTAAAAGGAAAGGGTTTTTTGATAATAATCATGCAATCATGAAGAGTATTATTCATTAAAATGATGCGTTATGAAACAGTAAAAATCTGGTCACGCCGTATAAGTTAAAAATAACATTCTCCTCGTACTTTTGTCAGAAGAGTCAAAAAGTTCCTCATGTGGTAAACAAAAGTAAGATTCCTTTCATTACATATGGTAAAATTCAAACATGGGTAGAAATTCCATTAAAAATACATGAAAACATTTTTTGAAAATAGGGACATGGATGATAACAAAACCCCCAGTAAATACTTACGAATAAATAATCTCGGATAAAAGCGAGATTTGAATAGTTATCCCTTACCTTATGTCCGATATGATTCATATGTATCTGAAACTCATGTATAATTATTTAAATAATGACATTGACTTATTATAGAACCATATTCATTGTTATGATATCATATATGGTTTACTTATGGCTTTATATTACCCTTTATTTTTTAAACTCGATATAAAAGAAGCAATTTGGGTTAAATCGTTTCATTTATTGTACTTGTTTCGACTTGTTGTTATTGATATTATTACTTATATCTTGATTTAATTAATTCCAGAAAGTAAAAAATTATTTATATATAAAATATATTTAGCATATACATATATATATGATAGATCGATAAATGTAATGAAATACACCGTTCATGGAGACGGTAGGCCGTACGTACGCATGAACACTGTTTTCGTTTCCTTTTTGAATTGAATGGAATTAAGTAGATGAAATAAATATATATATAAATAAATCCAGTATAATTATTATTTCATATATTTCATGATTACTTAGTATATATACTTTATAATCATTCATGAATGGTTAATATGGAGAATGAATCTCATCGTGTCGTGGAGACGGTAGTCCGTACGTACGCACGAGCGATGATATCATTCCCATGATTGTGGAATTGTATTTATGTGTATGTATAATATTTCAGAATCATTATTACTTTACAATAATCATATATAGTTATTTATTTACAACATTATACCCATCCAAGTAAGGTGGTGGTCGAAAATAGATTCCACCACAGCGTGGAGATAGTATCACGTACGTACGCACGAGCGGTGATTTCATTTTCTGTAGGATAGATAGAAGGTGAAATAGGGTTGTTTTATATTTATAATAACATATCGGTATATAATCAATACTGATGTTATTACTTTATAATGAGACAACTAAAGAAGAAGAAGTAGAAGAAGAAATAAACTTAAGAGAATCGGAAGAAGAGATTACCTCTTCTTCGACGCACCTCCTTTAAGCTTCCTCTTAAGGAAGTAGAGTTGGTATTTTGAGAAGACCAGAACCTCAAGAATGTTTTTAGGAGATGTTAGAAGAGAAATGGGAAGGTTTTGTCCGAGATTAAAGGCTCAAAAGGGTGTGAAGATAAGAGGGAAGGGGTGCCCTTTTATAAGGGGGGAGAGGGGCACCTTTGGAAAAACATAAAATATTATTTTATAATAAAGTCATATTCGGTTTTTAACAGCTCCAAATTGATTTATTTCGATGATAATGTGGGGATGGAAAGAAATTCCTTCATCCAATATATTTTATATAGGTTTGAGTCATTATATTAACCTTATTTTTAGTTTTAACTCTTAGTTAATTAGAAATCGATTTACCATGTCACTTTGTATTTTTATATTTTATAGTTATTACACATACCATATACATCCAAGAGACCCCCAAGTAGTCCATTAATGATAAAAATATCATGATATAAGTATATTTTCCCAAACATAGATTTTTAGGAACATAATAACAATTAATAATATAATATTTGTTTTAAAAACTATTTTATGTCAATTTTGACACTATTTGGAAATTGATTTTTGTGAAAATCATAAAAGCATGATTAGTTCGAATAAAGTTAATTAAAAAAATACTAACATGTCATATTAAACTAAAAAATTAGTGGAATTCATAAAAAGTCTCAAATTACATTTATTTGGGTATTTATAACATCAATTATGTTAATATTTCATTAATAATATAATTACTGCATCATCATTATGTCATAAATAAATTAAATAATTTAATGTTTAAAAATTATAAATAGAACACCATTATGTAGTAAATATTATTATCTTTCTAATTAATATTTATAGTCGAATTTATCTTATGTATAACCCTATATTAAAAATTATTTAGTTATTAAACATTGATTTTAACCATTTTAACACTTCTTCAAATAAATTAATAATAAATGTCCTAATATAATCCAAGTGGACCTAAATGGTAATATATTATTCCTAAGGCTCTTTTTGGTCGAATCAAACATATCCAATAGAATTAGTACTTGTGTTAGGGTAATAATAATATCATTTTTACCCTTAATTACCATATTTACTTTTAACCGTGGTAAATAAAAGTAAAAAGTTACTATTCAACAAAAATTATTTTCATCTCATTGAACAACATTTTAGTCCTTGATATTAACTGTGTCTCTCTGATTTTCAAAATTCCACTCGTAGAAGTGGTAAATTTATGTTTTATGTGAATTTCCAAATTCTTCTAGGAGGTGGGTAAAAGGCGGTGAAAAGTTCAATAAAATGTTTATATATCTAAAATTATTATAAAATGACTCCAATTAATTACACTGAACTTATATAGGTATTATGTATCAATTTTAACCGAAAATAAATTTAAATAAAATGAATAATTATTTAAATAAAAAGTCTGTTTTTAAGTAACCTAGTGTTTTCACTATTCATCAAAAATTGAAAGTTTTCAGAAAAATACCAAAAATTCACCCTAGGCTAATTTCGATTTTCTGAATCCAAAAATGAAGTCCATTTTGAAAGATAAAATTTATAAAATTTCAAAAATTGGGTATTACTATTCATAACGGCTAGTTAATAATAATATTATAATCATATCTCGTTTAATGAAACTCAGTATTGCATACTACACACGCTATCGAAGAAAGACTTGATTGCGTGTAATGCAAGCCATGTCAGGGTTGCGTGTAGTGAACGCTCCGTTTGGTGTTGTGTATAACATAATCAAAACTTATTTCATTTATAAATTAAAAAAATCTACACTTAATGTTGCATAGAATAATTTCCACAAAACGAACTTGAAATTGTGTATAACACAATCCAAGAATAGTGTTGCCTATACTGTAAGCTAATACAGTGTTGCGTATAGCGCAAGATAATCTTGGTTTAGCATACAACACAAGACATCAATGAAATTAAATAATTAATTCTCATAAAATCTCAGGTTGTTACATTCTACCCCCCTTAAAATGAATTTCGCCCTCGAAATTCGTCGGGTTTATAAATGGTTTACTACTTGAAAGTTTCTTTAATAGAAACCCACATCGTAAAAAGGAATACCAAAATTTTACTTTAAAAAACTAAAGTATGAAACGTAACGATTACCCAAATTAACTAATCACTGGGTTTCCACAAAGGAGAACACAAGTGAAAATATGGATATGGAAGAGAAATATAACCATCAACTTCTGATGAAGAGTGGTAGAAGACATGGCTATGAAAAATCCAACAATCACAAATCCATAAATTTGTGATGATCTAAGGTACTATCTTATTCATCAGATATGAGATCACTAAGACAACATTTTTTTTTCAAGATCATTTCCCTAAAGTTGAAGAATTGTTGAATTAAAAGAAATACATAATTGATTTTGGTACAATCTCATCGTTGCTCATGCCTTGAAAAATTTCCACTTCATCTCTTAAAGAGATGAAGTTGAATTTGTCTTTTGTGAAGTGTCATCATATTATGTGATTAAATGATAGGTCATTTCGTCTATTTCTATCGCAAAAATTTTAGCACAATTTACTAAATATACCAAAGTCCATCTATGTTGAGATTAATCGTATATGGTTGCTCAAATGGACTTATACTTCATCTATCATAGCGCTTAATAAAATAAAACTAGTATATACTAACCATGGACTTTTTGTAGGCTAGTGGTAGGTGATAAAGGCCTGTCGCACATTGGTTGTGGGTTCGATTCCCGCATCCATGTCCGACGCGATGGGTTGTCGCCCATTCTGCAGGTTTCCCCTTTTCTTAAACAACACTATTATAACATTCTATCACTAATATCGAAAAAATTTATAGCCTTAAACAATATTAACTTATGTTCAACATAATCCATTCCAATCTTTAGTCTTATCCAAAATACATCTTTACAAACTCATAGTATAAAGAGAACGATTACAAAAAGGGTCATATAACAACCACGTGAATACCATCATTTATCCCTCAGATATCAAAAGATAAATATTGATGATCGCATTCCAAACATGTGAATACCTTAATATGGTATTCTCTTGAAAAATGAATACCCATTGAATCTTAGTGAAAACATGAATGCTGTCAAAAGTTAACACTTTCCACATACCAAAGCCCAAAAATTCTATATACTCAAACCATCATATAACTTTTTCCTTATATCAGTCATGAGATCATGAATAATGTCAAACATTTCATTTTCTCTTTATCCCTTCATTATGCACATATCATCTTCTGTCCAAAAATATATCAATCACTTTCCATGGTTACCGGTACCATAAAATTATTGAAAACCACAATAGACCAATACCTAAATATTCTAATATTCCACGATACAACATTATTTTGGAATCATATTACATAAACACTTAATCATTCCACCATACTGTTTTCATATTCAACATTTCCAATAGTGATTGCATGTGACTTCCCTTTGTCCTTTTCCTTAAGTGGTTGCTCATGTCGATCATCATTAACCCTAGGATTAGGGCATTCATTAGCATAATGCCTCATTTCCTTGCACATGAAGCATTGAAGTGTTGGTGGTGCGTTCTCTACTTTATTTTCCTTATTCACACCATTAACAACGCTTTTTCCATTACACCAACACTCAGCTACTGGATGACCTTCTCTCCCACAGTTAAAACATTTTCTAGTCCCTTTAAGACAATCTCCACCATTCTTCTTTCCACACTTTGAGCATAAAGAAACATTCATCTTCTTTTCACCATTATTATAAGATTTTTCCTTGAACTCCATCTTTCATTTCTTGTCAAAACCATTAGATGGATATGTTACACCAACTTCCAATTCTACCTTGATAGAACAACGCACAATTTCTTCATAGCAACTGAAGTCTCTTATAGATAATGCCCTTCAAATACTTGGTTTTATTCCACTGAGGAATCGATCAACATTACATTCAGGTTGGATGATAAAGCCAGATGCATACATTACAAGCATTGTAAAATTCTCTTCGTATATACCAACAGATTCATCATCCTTTTTTCTTATGGTCATGGAAATCCTTTTCCATCTTTTTTCAAAGAATACGAGCGATGTACTTACTAAAATACAAGTTCTTGAACTCGTCCCATTCCATGGATTCAATTTCATCTTGGGGCCTTTTATTCTTAATTCGAGTCCACCACTGATCTGTTTCACCTTCTAAATGGTAAATAGATATAATGACTTTATCATGTTCCGAACAGAAAAGTATGGAAAATATCTTTTCAATGGTACTGATCCATTGTTTAGCAACAAGTGGATCAGAAGACCCATTGAAAGAAGTTATATGTTTCCTCATGAAGGACTCAATAGAATATTGTTCCCTTCTCTACTCATTCGGAAGTCAAGAATGATTCATTGCTTGTTTAATCATAGCAATAGTATTTTTCACTCCATCTCCCAAAACATTGGTTTGTTAAGGAGGAGAATCATTGCATTCCCATTACATTGATCAACACGGTTCCTTCGGGTTCCATCCATCATCTAAAACCCAAAAAGAATAGTGTAAGAGGAAAAACTTATGCTAGGAAAACAACATAATAAAGGGGGAGTAACTTAGATATCTAACATCTTAGGTTTAATACTAATATCATTTCTGTAATTCTAGGACTATAAGCTATACGTATACTTAACCTTACGGACATCCCTAGACATACCTTGGAAATATCTCTAGGGATCTCACTAAAGTTTTTGCATCCTATTTTTCAAAGGTTAACTAAAACTTTCCTCTGATACCAACTATAGAGAGCAAAAGCTTGACATACATGTACATTACATTACTTTTTTGGAATACTAAATACATAACAAAAGCAGACACCAAAGGACCGTAATAGTTTAGTGTCTTGGGAAACTCGGAACGTAAATCTTCTAATCATGGTGAATGATCTTCAACATCTCCCATAAAGATATTCCCCTTTTGGTTTTCTTACCTAAAACATTTCTTTATATCCTGGGGAAAAGAAAACATAAAAAGGGTGAGCTCAAATTCTTAGTAAGGGTAAGCATAGTGAACATAAAACAATCCATAAACATTTTAATGCAAAAGCTTGAACATAAAATCTAAACATCAAAATCTTGAGTAAAGACATAAATCTTGGAAGTACGTAAGGCATATATCATAAATGAACATCAATCATGATAAAATAGAATGGGAATAAAACATGTTATTGTGGAAACCATTAAGCACATGATATGATTTCCAATAGTAGCCAAGGCATTGCTGCCAAGACCATCTTAGTTCATAAAGTCCCTTTCTGAATCGAGTTCACTCCTCGTTCCAGTCCTGTATTACTGAACCGGATTAACTTACCATTCTATCCATGTCTATCTCATGAGATATAAATATTTACCCAATGCATTGGAGGGACATATAGGTCCCACCCATCTTATAATTAAATCATTCTTTCGTGTGCCACAAAATCATAAATCATAAATCATAGCATAACCCATGTAATAGAATGAGATTTCTTAAACATCATGCCATCATAACATAATCCATATAAAAAATGGATATCATTTCATCATAAGAAGAATAAAACCATATAAATAATGGAGACATTATACTTGAAGCATAATCATATTAAATAATTTCATTTTAGATGGAGAATAGTTTTGATAAAACACTTGAAATTAATTCTTGAGGAAAATATCCTTTCATCTTCAAAATCATTTTCTTTTCAAAAAATGCCATGAAATTTTAAAAGGAAAGGGTTTTGTTGAAAATAATCATGAAATCATGTAGAGTAATCTTCATGAAAATGAGGGGTTATGAAACCGTAAAAATCCGTTCACGCCGTATAAGTTAAAAAGAACATTCTCCTCGTACTTTTGTCGGAAGAGTCAAAAAGTTCCTCATGTGGTAAACAAAAGTAAGAATCATTTCATAACATGTGAAAAAATTCAAAAATGGGTAAAAATTCCAATAAACATACATGAAAATATTTTCTGAAAATAGGGACATCGATGATAACAAAAACCCCAGTAAATACTTACGAATAAATAATCTCTGATAAGAGTGAGATTGGAATAGTTATCCCTTACCTTATGCCTAATATGATTCATATGTATCTGAACCTCCTGTATAATGATTTAAATAATTTCACTGACTTATTACAGAATCATATTCATTGTTATGATATCATATATGGTTTACTTATGACTTTATATTACCCGTTATTTTGTAAATTCAATGTAAAAGCAGCGATTTGTGTAAAATCGTTTCACTTAATGTACATGTTTTGACTTGTTGTTATTGATATTATTACTTATATACTGATTTAATTAATTCTAGAATGTAAAAAATGATTTATATATTAAATATATTCATCATATACATATATATATGATATATCGATAAATGGAATGAAATACACTGTTCATGGAGACGGTAGGCCGTATGTACGCATGAACGCTATTTTCGTTTCCTTATTGAATTGAATGGAATTAAGTAGATGACATACATATATATATAAATAAATCCAGTATCATTATTATGTTGTATATTTCATGATTACTTATTATATATACTGTATAATCATTCATGAATGGTTAACATGGAGAATGAATCTCATCGCGTCGTGGAGACGGTAGTCCGTACGTACGCACGAATGATGATATCATTCCTATGATCGTGGAATTGTATTAAAGTGTATGTATAATATTTCAGAATCAATATCACATTAAAATAATAATATATAGTTATTTATTTACACCATTATACCCATCCAAGTAAGGTGGTGGTCGAAGGAAGATTACACCACGGCGTGAAGACGGTATTCCGTACATACGCACGTGCGGTGATTTCATTTTCCGTAGGATGGATAGAATGTGAAATAGGGTTGTTTTATATTAATAATAACATATCGGTATATAAATAATACTTATGTTATTACTTTATAATGATACAACTAAATAATAATAAGTAGAAGAAGAAAGAAACTTGAGCGAATCGGAAGAAGAGATTACCTCTTCTTCGACGCACCTCCTTTAAGATTCCTCTTAAGGAAGTAGAGTTGGTCTTTCGAGAAGACCAGAACCTCCATAATATTTCTTGGGAGTGGGAGAAGAGAAATGGGCAGGGTTTGGCTGATCTTCAAGGCACAAAAGGGTGTGAAGAGAAGAGGGAAGGGGTGCCCTTTTATAAGGGAGGAGAGGAGCACCTTTGAAAAAACATAAAATATTATTTTATAATAAACACTTATTCGGTTTTTAATAGCTCCAAATTGATTTATTTCGAAGATAAGGTGGGGATGGGTCGAAATCCTCTCAACCGATATATTTTATACAGGTTTGGGTCATTATATTAACCTTATTTTCTAGTCTTAACTCTTAGTTAATTAGATTGACATTTATCATGTCACTTTGTATTTTTATATTTTATAGTTATTACACTTACCATATACATTCAAGAGACCCCCCAAGTGGTCCATTAATGATACATATATCATGATATAAATATCTTGTCCAAACCTTATATTTTTAAGAATATAATAACAATTAATAATATAATATTTGTTTTAAAAACTATTTTATGTCAATTTTGACACTATTTGGAAATTGATTTTTGTGAAAATCATAACAGCATGATTTATTCGAAAAAAGTTAATTAAATAAATACTAACATGTCATAATAACCTATAAAGGCTCAAATTACATTTATTTGTGTATTTATAACATCAATTGTGTTAATATTTCATTAATAAGATAATTACTACATCATCATTGTGTCATAAATAAATTAAATTATTTAATGTCTAAAAATTATAAATAAAATAAAATTATCTAGTAAATATTTCTATATTTCTAATGAATATTTATAGTCTTATTTATCTTATGTATTACACTATATTAAAAAGGACATAGTTATTAAACATTGATTTTAACTATTGTAAACCTTCTTTAAATAAAATAGTAATAAATGTCCTAATCTAATCCAAGTGGACCTAAATGGTCATATATTATTCCTAAGGATGTTTTTGGTCGAATGACACTTATACAATAGAATTTGTACATTTTTTAGGGTAATAATAATATCATTTTTACCCTTAATTACCATATTTACTTTTAACTGTGGTAAATAAAAGTAAAAAGTTACTATTCACCAAAAATTATTTTCATCTCATTGAACCATATTTTAGTCCTTGATATTAACTGTGTCTCTCAGATTTTCAAAATTCCACTCACAGAAGAGGTAAAATTATGTTTTTTGTGATTTTCCAAATTCTCTTAGGAGGCGGGTAAAAGACGGTGAAAAGTTCAATAAAATTTTTATATATCTAAAATTATTATAAAATGACTCCAATGAATTAAATTGAACTTACATACGTATTATGTATCAATTTTAACCTAAGATAAATTTAAATAAAAAGTCGGTTTTTTAATAGTAACCCAGTGTTTTTACTATTCATCAAAAATTGAAAGTTTTCAGAAAAATACCAAAAATTTACCCAAGGCTAATTTCGATATTCAGAATCCAAAAATGAAGTCCATTTTGAAAGATAAAATTTATAAAATTTCAAAAATTGGGTATTACTATTCTTAACAGCTAATTCATAATAATATTATAATCATATCTCGTTTAGTGAAACTCGGTATTGCGTACTACACAGGCTATCGAAGAAATACTTGATTGCGTGTAATGCAGGACAAGTCAAGGCTGCATGTAGTGAAAGCTCCATTTGGTGTTTCCTATAACATAATCAAAACTTATTTCATTTATACATTAAACAAAATCTATACTTAATGTTGCATAAAATAATTTCCACAAAATGAACTTGAAATTGTCTGTAACAAAATCCAAGAATAGTGTTGCGTATACTGCAAGATAATATGGTGTTGTGTATAGTGCAAGATAATCTTGGTTTATTATACAACACAAGACATCAATGAAATTAAAAACAATAATTCTCATAAAACTCAGCTTGTTACAAGGGGACTCCATCAAGAATACATGGTCTCTCATGTTAATCTCTAGAGAGAAAAAATTCCATATGGAATACAATAAATACTTACTCTGAATGGACATTAATAACTTATTGATCAGTTGAATGTGAACTAAAATAACATTTAGAGGATTTAGATTGAAAATTAAATACCCTAATCTCTAGCTATTAGTGATGTGATTGACACGACCTGACACACAAACCCTTAAAAGGTTTCATATGAATAAATTGTTTGTTATTTTTAACATAGGTAAATTCCACTAATGTGATATGAATTTCCCGTAATCTTGCAAAATTTAAGACACCTTTTCATATCATCTCTTATAATATTTAGATAGTACACTCAAAATACCCTTCTATGTGAGGATTATGTAAAGTATATAAATAAAAAATGTATATCAAGATATTTTTTTTAATTTGTACTTGGATATTGTTATAAATAAGTATTTCCAATCCAATACGGTTCTCATCAGTACATCATGAAGATAAACTATCTCTTAACCTTCTATCTTACCCTTATCATTAATTGAATAGTCACTCTAATTAGTATGGAATTCAGGAACTTATTTAACCATTAAATAATAACCCGTACCACATAACATTCATGAGACAACATTGGAAATCTTATTAAAATATATATTTTCACTTCATCCCATTTTCACTCATCAATTAGTATATGATGAAGAAAACCATTGTAGTATTTGGTACTTATCATTAACCATTTTTATTGTTATGTATTGTGAAACAAACCACAATATAAACTTCTACATCCTAGGGAATAAATACTATTTTTGAATATCATGATACATCATGATAAGCCCCAGATGAATAGGCCATCTAAATCCATGTAAATCCCACATCAACTCCTCACATATTCTCGTAGGTAACACAACTCAGACTTGAATGTGTATGATCCCATCATCATCTTAAGAACAAAATGATAATAAATCCCCACTATATATATTTCTCCTCATAACTGAATGAATTGTGGCAGAAAACCAGATCACATTCAATCTATCAGGAATTCAGTATGGGATGGTCAAATTTGAAAGGGTGGATCACCCATGACACTCTAAAACATCTGGATGCATCTCTATAAAGAGGCTCAACAATCACCACTTGCTACTAGCGTGGTGTACCACTTGCACCCATGTATTACTACAAATCTTGTCAAAAACAATATTCCATTTATCATTGGTATATACCATCTCAATGTATTAAAAAAACACTGGATAAAAATTAATCATAGGTTAGTTCCACTCATTCAGCCTCAGCTTCCTATATATGTAACCGACTACTCTCCCCTATGAAATTAGAATGAACAGTATACAAACACTTTATTCTTCAAAATAGAAGGTGTACTCCATACCCAGCTTAGCCAAGGTTATAATTAGTATTATTTTTAACCAATCCTTCATATCCTTTAAGGATCTCTCGTATATATCAGACAACCCAAACTTAACCTCCAGCTTGTTCAGGAAAATTATTATGAATGCTGGTCAATAGATGTTCTAATTGAACTTCTCGTAGTGGCCTACTAAATACTATATGCATATAAAATAAATTTTGGGGATACTAAGAAATCATAACCCTAACCTTGACAATATATATTGATATTCCATCATCTCATATCATGTGCCTCAATAATAATACCTATCAAATCTAAAATTAACACTTAAAGATCTTGTAATAAATCCAATTCTCTCTCAATGTTCTCTTTATAATCTATAAATATTGTTTATGATCCTATCATGTTTAGAGTTTACCATAATATCATCTTGAAATAAACCTATTAATTAATCCAAACATATATACCTGACCTAGTTAATTTGTCCACAAACAATGTCAATGTGTTTTCCAATTTAAACAAATTCATGTGGTACTAATACAATCCATATATTCTATATAAATAATTACATGGAATATTAGTTTGAATCACTAAAAAATGATTGTATAATGACCATTGAACAATCTTGGAGAACATTTTGGCACCCCTTCACTTCTTATATATGTCTTCTATATATGAATGAGGTACTAGTTATAAACCGTAACCTAATTCAACTTCTATAAATTCATACTTGATCTAAAATAACTATATTTTCTTAGAGAATAAGATAAGTTTACCCCAATTGGATTTTCTTAGGTGAATAAATTTTGTCACCTCAAGATCCTCTCTTGGATACCTAATCTCTATAATATCTATTACAGTCAACATATATAGTGGATGGGCGTGGGATTATTTCTTAAAATAAACTCAATCATGAACTCAACCCCTCTCTGAAGTGGAAACCCTAAGAAGACCTCATGAATGAAATTCAAAAATTAGAAAAAAAATAAGATGGAATATTGGATGGTTATCTCCTTCACATATGACAAATAAAATATGGAAAATTGGGTGGAAATCACCCCCTGATGAGGATGTTTATGTCTTCAATGACCTACTTGTAAACCCCACTCCCCTATAATGGTATAATAGTCTCTCTCAGAAAACATGAAAGATAACTTCTGATTAAATCATTTAAAGTGTGATTGATAGTGAGATAACCAATCCTTACTGTGGATCAATTAAAATCTTTACATATCTAGCATGAAGAAATATGAGATGATATTACACCCACAGATCATGATAATGCACTTCATACACCTATTAATACACTTATATTGAACCCTTAATGGAATATGGATGAATGAAACCACGTATAGTTACTCTATCACCAAAAATATATAACAAACTAACAGAGTAAATATAATTGAGTGTGATGAACCTATATGAAATAAAATTTAATCAAAGGTAGATTCAACCAAAATCATTACTAGAACAATTAATATCCATTTGACCTGATCAGTATAAGTATTCTTGATGGAAATAAGCTATCATGAGACTCAACCCTAAAATCTCATACCCAGACTCGCATGATGGGTATCCCTCTACAAAATTTTCTTCCCTTAACTCTTCCAACCACATCCTCCTCCACACCATAATCATCCAATGGATACCCAACTATCAAAATTTTACATTTTTACCTAATATACACAAGAACCCAATGTCTACCTGAGTATATTCTCACTAGATAGAAGTAATGAGATTTTATAAAACATCTTGAAGTTCCCCATCTCCTAGTTAGAATGTAACTCCTTTGTTAGACTATCACAATCGGTCTAATTACACCCTTGTTTCACACACTAGTTGAACTCTATAGAATCCCTCCCTCTTAGAGGAAGAGATAAACCCCTAGACTAATTTTCATTCCTATCATTAACCTACATAGAATAAGAAAACCTGTCATTTTTACTACCGGATGGACCACCCAAAGTCCGATTAGAAGAATCAAATTTCCTAGATGATCTACCCTCGATCAAGTTCCTATTAATGATAAGATCCTAATTCATAACTTCTAAAGAAAAATCAAGAGGAAGAAGTTGTGTTGTGAATCGCTGGAATAATTCAAGATAGATATAAAATGATTAAAATTACCGGTCTCATCATCCACCAACATAGAAAAAACTATAAAATATCAATAAACCAAGAGTAATAATTCATAATAGACTTACCACCCTAAGAAAGATATATAAATTCTCTATCTTTTTTCCCCTAAGAGTATCAAGGATGAATTTCTTATGGAAACCCTCTTATAAATAAATCTATGAGAGACCCAAAAAATTGGTCTATTTAGACCAATAGACCATTTTATCACATTCTTGGAGAAGTGGTGACTATAAAAATATATATGACTATATATACACACCATACAATATAAGCGTATTCCAAATATCTACGCATTCCAAGCCCAACCTACCTGCCCCCCTCGTCAGGTATAATCATGTGTTGTTCCACATGACTAATTATCACATGTTGGTATAGGTAAATGACCACCATGGTTCAGTAAAATATTTTTCCACAAATAATTTATTTATAGAAACACAATATATGTTTTTTTACACATTAAATTACTTAACACTCACCTCAAAACAAGGTTACCAATCATATTTGATCATATAAATGTCATGTGAATCCTATGTTCCAACAATGATACATGGGTGAACTCCCTCTGTCCCCACTAATATATGAATAAAAAACTAATCAATAAATTAAAATCATATTATTTGAAAATAAAAAATCCATAACACTTTAAAACCACGAACGCCAATCTCATCCTTTTTAAATTGAACATTCCTCATGCATGGGTTAGAAATTCTTATACATAAAGTCTATCTCAATTACAAAAAATACACTACCTCTATCTACCATTCCCAAATAGTAAAAAAAAATTGATAAGGGTTTCATAACACTTTATAATTTTATAACCCTACCTCAGTCCAATCATGATCGTACCTGGTGCACTATGTGACCTCATATGTACCTACCAGTATACCAAAGAATACTAACTAGTAGTTTTGGTTTGTGGATAACTATTGTGGAGACTATACCACTAATTGTAAAACAATAAATAATAGTTATAGTAATATAAATTACCAATAACATGTAGAATCATAACATAGTACTTATTTCTATAGAACCAACAAGAATAACTGGTCACAACAAGTAAAAAAAATGAAATGAATAGAAATTTCACATAAGTAACATCAAAAGTAGGACCATCCATGGGATAATCATATTCAAAGAAGGTAAAAATATTCCAAAGAATTAAGACTTTATAAAAATTAATTAAGAAGTCCCCACCTATTCCTAAATCCTATCTCCATCCATGATACACTAGATTATCCATTCAGTGAAAGTCCCTTTCTCTTACCTCCATTCAGAACCATGAAAATTTTACATGCACTGATTTTCCCATGTAGGGTGTGAGTAACAATAAGTAGACCACTTCCAATGGTATCTATAAATAATTAAAAATTTATAATTGTATACTTAAAATTAAATTCAAAATAAATAATTTAAGATAAACTCGTCAAATCAAGGAGTTCTTAATGGCCATTCCATAAATAACCACAAAAACTTTAGTATACACTATAATGTGATGATGCACACATGGTTTAAACAAAAATTGGATTAGAATAACCTATCATCCCAAATTTCATTATTCTAGTTGAATGATACATCATTATACATATAAAAAATGGTTAATGGTACGTCACTGTCACATATTCATGGTGAAATATACATTATCAAACCATAAACCTAGTGAATAACTCATTACCATCACACACTCAAGTGAAGGACACATCACAAATACATACACTTGGGTGATTGATATATCTCCATCACATGCCTCAATGAATAATAAATCACCATAAAAAACCCAGGTATACAAAACTTCATCAATCAATACCCATTTTTTTTCCATCACCATTACATTTCCATATTGAATGAGTCAACACATAAACATTTTTCTGTGGGAAATGATCCATCGATGAACACTTATCTATATGGTTAGATGGGAAACCACCAAAATATTTCCTATTTGGATGAAGTGAATCCATAATGATTATAGTGAATGACATATCACCTGCTTCAAATATTGAAAAGTAAATGATACATCACTTCTCAAGAAAATAAATTCACGAGGGAACTCTTTTACTGATAATAAATTTATAACGTGTTTTCCTCAATAAAGAAATGATATTGGACGGATCACAGGTTCCAAAGTAATCACAAAAATGGTGACCCCTCTTGGGCTCTAAGTCATAATTCACTAACACTATGAATAAGGAACACAGTCATCGGTGACAATGGAATTGTAGTTCAAATCTTAAAGATCCACTTGTGACCCTAGCCGACCTTAATCTATATCATAGAGGCAAGGGAAACTATTTAGAACCAATTCCATAGAATATATATATTTATGGTATTTTTGTTATATCACACAAAAAATGAAACTAGTATAAACCAATGGGACAGTCTAGAGACCACCTACCTCAAATTAGAAATAACTTGAGTGTAAGATATTGAGGGATGATATGACTCAAATCATTATATTTTCCATAAAACTAACAAAAGTCTAGGGATAAATTTTTTCCAATGATAATTGATGAAATACTATTAGAAATCATTGATTATAAGGAATAATATTTATATCCTTTCCCATGATGAACCCCATGGATAGGTGATATATTGACATGACTAAGAATAGAGGTGATTAGACACTTTAATAAGAAGCATAAAAGGATAAAAAAGGGAGGAGGCCAGTGGTTTAAAGGAATACAGTGGGGGAGGAGATGATATTTTATATAATTTATCATTTAAGTTGAAATAATATAATATTTTAAAAAAATAGTCAATGTACACTCAGGTACCCGATCCTTTTACACTAGTTACGTATTTCACTAATGGGTATCAAACCCAAGTACACCAAGTGGTCGATAGCCCTCCAGATCATTCTACCTTATTTCAAGGATATTAAGTAGATGTTCCACTTGCATTGGGTACCTGATACCTTTTTTCTTCACAGTTACATCTCCCATAGTGGGACCAAATGCACTAAAACTGACCCCAACTTCCACCAAATCTACCAAAAACCAAAAATATAATTATAGTTGGAAATAATTATATCCAATTCATATCTAAATATATGTGTGGTGTTACATCCACCCACCACTTCTCTATGAAACATTCCTTCACTATTGTAAGCATATACAATTTTGGTGTTCACATCACTAAAAATATTATAACATGCTATTTATATGGATGACATGATGCCAATGGAGTAACTTATTCATTGAAAGAGGCACATAAGGAGTCCTCAGGTACCTCCGAATTACTCCCTCACCAAAGGATGAATATCCCTTACAAACATTTTCTAGTCTAATTATGTGGGGGTGGAACCTTTTTATAAGAAATGTGCCTTATATTCCATACGTTATTGATTTAAATATTGTCTAAACCTCAAAACCCTTTGTATATCCATTATGGACCATTTTTTACCTCAAAAAACCCATTAATTGGTAAAATCAGTATCCAAGGCAATTTCTCATTCCGTATGATTCAAATTGGTAGCTTGTGAGGCCAAAATGGATACCCATATAAAACATTATGGCTGTTTTAAGTTGAAAATATCTTTATAATTAATTATAGATGCAAATGTTGTGCACTAACATCTTTAATGTGAAACTAATGTCCTCATCCACAAATTTATATTAACTTGTTCCAAACTGATCAATCACTAAGCCATGTTTTCACACATTGTGGATTATATCTCATGTTTTCCATCATAGTGGATGTTAGACACTTTATCACCCAAACATCCACTCTAGAACATGTACCAGAAATAAGGTGTCTCTAATCTATAAGCTCACCAACAAATCTTCAACCTCGTACTTTTGTAATGGATAAATTGTTGACTTTGGAACACCCATCCCCACTTTGGAATTGCAGGCATAGAATTGACTATAAATACCCTAAATGGGGAAATAATAAATGTGTATTATTATTTTGGAACAGATATATAAAGGGGGATAAATCTCTATGGCTTGAATCATCACTTTGATACACCTCACACTTCAAAACCCCACACACAATAGAACAACATACACTATAACACACCAAGAATCACAACACACTCAATATTTCAATATAACTCCATCTGGTTCTTACCTCATCAAAAATAAAATCCATCACCTAGAACATAGATATGGGTGACTAATGATAGCCTCACCACGATATGAGAACTCCAATACGATTTTGGAACCAATTAGTTAATCTTTACTCAAGGTTCCAAATAGAACCATCACCCTATACACATATATTGGTTGAAAAAATGGTTATCCCTAATAATGTTTCTAGAAAATAATTCGTAATCTACAATTCTTGAAAATAAAATTAACGCGTAAATAAATTTTACATAATCCTTGAGCACCATGTGTGTTGATATAGAATATCAAGGGATATATGTGAGTATAACTTTCGACCTCATTAAATTGAGGTGAAATTTTTTACACATTATTATATTCCACTTTAGTAAAGGGATGTCAACTATAACATCCTGATATTTCAAAATAATTTTATGTTAGATATAATATAAAACACACAACACCAAGATTAAACAAACCATAAAATATTATTATTTAAATATGACCTTTTTAACCAATCAATTGAATTAGTGGTAATTAATAAGAATAATCACTTTATTAAAAATATATTAAGGCCAAATTAAAATCAGTTTTTTTGATTTATTCTGAAGGCATACACAATCAATAATTTATAAAGTCGTTTATTCTTCAGAAAATATGTTTTCTTTAAAATTATTTTTATTCTTTTTATCAGAAATAATATATATATTTTCTGACACATTAATAAAATGTAGTTAATAAAGTTAAATGTATTTAAATTATCTTAAAAAATATCTTAGGGTTATTTTTGGGGATTTTTTTTTTCAGAACTTTTGTTTTTCAATGATTAATGAAAAATATTGATTTTATTGAAAAACAATCGTTTCGAGAATTTATAAAGGTAAATTTTGTTTTATGATTTCTTAAAAGAAATATTTATTCAATTATATTATTAATATTCCAATTATGATTCGAGGAATTAATTTTATACTGGAATTTGGTATAGAAACATTTTCATAACAGAGAAAAATTGTTTCTAGAAAATCATTTTTCATCATGTTTTCTGGTATTAAATTTAAGTTAAATTATTCTAATTAATTAAATTTAGTTTGATAAACTAGTTTCTATATTTGGAATAAAAATATTGAAATTCTATATTTAAGACACTTTTATTTTTATCAATAATTAATAGTATAAATAGTAAAAAAATCACCATAGTGAGGGATAAAACGGGTTTACTTGTGGTTAAACAAAAGAGATAACAAAGAAATTCATGAAAAAACTGTCAAACTCAATGAAAAAATGGGTAATTGGACAAAATATTATAAATATATGTTATAATAGATATTTTCAAGGTCTAAATGGATTGTATAAATAAAAAATATTTGATTTTGGCATGAGGATTCAATGAAAAGCAGAAAAACACATAGGAGTACGTCCAAACATGGGACAAATTAGCTACTCACTTTGAATATTTAATCTCTAAAGACACAAGTATGAATATTGAAACACTATAATGGGGATTATACTATGTATGTGATTCTTAGAAACTTGACCTTATTTTTAATGATCATTTGTATTCCTTTTGTGTTATCTAACCTTTGATCTTGCTTGGTTCCCACTTTTTCCTCAAAGTGGATTTTAAAATAAAAAATTCACTTTGGTTGGAGGATTAAAAAGACCAAAACACTTATCTAATTTCAATTGGATTGAACTATTCTTAACCTATCTAATTTATTATATGGAAATATTTCATTTTAGTGAAATTTTACATGAGTAATACATTATTATATTTTATTTAAAAAAAATCAAATGTATCATCTCACCCACTAATAAAAGGAAAAACCTCCCCCCACTTATTCACACCACATTTAGTCATCATTCTTGGAAAACCTTTGAATAATTTTCTATCCAAAATCCTTATAAACATTTTAGATATTTTGGTTGTAATCCCTCGAGGTTTTTTGAAATATTTGTTCAAATAAATTTAATCTTTTCAATATTTTGTGTTACGCATAACACCGAGTTCATATTGAATTATTAGAAACATTTATTTTATCCTAAATTACCCACAATAATAAGTATATATTGTGTTACATGTATCACCAAGTTTAAACAAAACACAACATACTATTAAAATATTATTATTTAATATGATAGTTACCACCAAGTTGATTAAATGGAGGGTATGAATACGATTAAATGAATTATGAAATTATATAGGTAATATATATATATATATATATAATAATTTATTTTATGACCAAGTATTTAGAAATGAAAATTAAAACTATTAGAAAATAATGAAAATATTTTTCCGAAAAACTATTTTTATACACCAAAAAGTGTTTTACATCAATATATTAAAAAAATAATCCTTTTAAAATTATTTTAAGTAAATTTATAATTATATATTCAACCAAACATCTATTATTAATATTATGTGTTTTCTAGGTAAGAGATAAAAATAAATCAAATTTTATGCTTAAAAAATCTATTCATCCAAAAAACAATATTGTCGCCTTTTGCATGCTTATTTTAAACATAATTAGAGTCAAATTTACTAAATATATTTTAAAAAATGAATTAAATTTTTGAATCATTATTTCAAAATTATCTAATGATGAATTTTTTAAAAAAATTTGAGCAGATAAATCGTTTGATAAATAGTGAAAATACTTTTTTTATTATGGATTGTCATTACTTTTAATGCATTTAAAAAACATCTAAATTATTTTAAGAAGAATTTAATAGAAAAATTATTTATGTTATATATTTATTAATATATTTTATATCAATTTTGTATTAAATTTTTATGTACAAACTTTTAATAATGTTGAACATTTTCTCTTTGCAAAAAAAATTTATTATTGCGTCCGTGGGATTAATTTTAAATAAAAAATTTTCACTTTATAGAATAGGATATAGAAAAATTTATTTAATATTTAGAATTAGAATAATATATATTATATAAAAAGTTCAACTTAATTTTTATCCATAATGAATAGTAAATACAGTAAAAAATAATTATAGTGTTTAAGGTAGAAATGAGTTTACCGAGGGGTTAAACTAAGAATATAAGGGTTAAAAATGAACTAAAAATGTAAAAACCCATTTTATGGCCATATTTCGACCTTATCACATTTATTATCCATAATGGACCATTTTGGATCCTTTTTTCAAGAGAAAATTGAGGGTACACCACTTTCATTCTAAAATTTACAACTGTACTGCTCACCTCACCTACAAAAGGTCACATATTCTTCTCACCTCTTCACACATACAAAACCCATTGTTTTTGAAAATAACTTAATTAGTTCCCTCAAAAAAATATTAGAACCCTTATTTTGGTCATAAATCAAACCTAATAATTATTTCTGTGAAAAACAAAAGAAGTTATCCTAGGAAGAGGAAACATCTCTAACCGGGCGTTTTATCTCATTTCATCATCTACCAACATAAATTATTATTTAACCATGATGATATAGTAATGTTATTATATTACATATAATAATATTTTATTATGCTAGTTTCATATCCTAAATCCTTCTCCACTTCCATCAAATGTGATATGAAATCATCATTCATCTGCATGGAGGACTACTCCCTCATGAACCGATGATAATCATTTTGAATCTCCATCTCTCACAACATGATATAAAGATACACTAAATGTTTATATATTATAATTTTGATATTATTATAAATTTGAAATTATTATATCACTTAATTTTAATTATTTTTCATTCTATGTGAATACGATAACATCACTCATGTGTATAGTGGACTACCGCCTAACGAAGCGATGTGATTCATTCAAACTTTTCATGGAAGGTAATAAGTATGGTTTTATTAAAAATATAAATTATATTTTACCTAAAAATAAATATATAATGTTAATGTATTACATACCTTTATTTCATTCAATACTTTCAGAAAATGGAAATAATATACATGTGTTTATACGGCCTACATTTTCTATGAATGATGTATTTCATTTTTTATCTCTAACTTTTATGCATTACTATAAATAAAAATATTATAAATAAATATAATATTTATATCACGATTAAAATTGTAGATATGATATATCCATGATCAATGTTATATGAACCAAAAAATAACAAATCAAAACTAATACGAAATACTAAGTTATTATTATTAAAAATGTGAACTTAACATGGAATTGTTACTAAACAGGAAATAAAAGGTCAAAAGTATATCAAATATGGTGTGATATATATATATATATATATATATATTTATTTATTTATGGTTAAAAAATATATGTATATTAAATTTATATTTATTATAAAGGATATTTGGATATTTATTAAATAAATTGAGACTTAATGTATGGGATTTTTTCTCCATTTTTCTTATTTGAGACATATGTCATGTTATGCACCTATCTTATTAAATGAATTGTACATATAGTAAATTTTATATTTAATATAACTAATAGATTTATTTTAATGGTATTTTAAATTTCATTTAATGTTATTACTTCATGTGTTTTATGAATCAATGGTTCCAAAGTGGTAAAGTTTTCATGTTACAATCTCATCGTTTATTGGGATTACATACAATTATGCTTATAAAGATGAAATATTTTGAACAATATATCAAAAAACTCATGTATTTTATTATCCATTTGTTTTCTATGAAGAATACATATTTTCCTTTCATTTTCATCTCTTTATATACTCAAGAGTTAAAAAAGTATGTTATCATGAAGAATTTTCTTTTTTCTCTTTTTGGTGGAAACCCATTTTTCTTCTTTATCCATGGAATCTAAAAATGTTTTCAAAAAAATTATAAAATCACACAAAGGTTTTATTTAATAATTATAACCATTTTTGGATTTTTAAAAACTCTTTTAAAATTAAAAATTTTGTTATCTCTAAAACAACACCCATTTGGATTTGACAACAAATGAGAAAGGATTTTTTTTTAACGTGTATTGAATTTTTTAATGTCATAACCAATCAATGTTTTGAAGCATACTTTATAAGTTTCAAATATTATTTTAAAAGAAAAAAATTAAAAAATATATATTTCAAGGTGGAAATTATATTTTCCTCAATAAATGTTTTAAATTATTTTACATATTCCTTTATAAGTTTTCTAGGTTATTTATGAAAAAGGATTTCCATAGTATTTTCTGAATGATTAATTTAAAATATATATTTTCATAGGAAGGATATTTTTCTAAAGAAAATTTATACTTGATTTTTCATTCGAAATCATTTTCCACCTTAAATGAAAAAATTTGATGTTGCGTATGATTTATTAGGGATATGATCCATGTATACCATTATTTTTACTCCCCAAAATGTTATATGTTTATGATGAAAATATGTTTATGATACCCCTTTATTTTTTAGGGGTTATACCTTTATAAAATAATTATGAAACCCAATTATTTTTCTAGGGGTTATTCATTGATGAAATGATGAAATGATTATGAAACTTGTTTTTTTTCACAGGTTATGTTATGATGAAATTTTTATGAAACCAATTTCATTTAATGGGTTTTGATATGATCAAGGCTTTATGTTATTGTGGAACACATATGTATTATTTTCATTATGTGATTTGTGGGGAATATATCTTCTTCCAATTTATTGGGTAAAGTTTGATATTTCATTAGATAAACAATAGTGGAATATGGATTGAACCTAGTTCAGTAAGGGACTTTGTCCACTATGATAGTCTTGGGAGTAAACTATGACTACTATGATGGTTTTAGGAGTGAATGCAATACACTCTTATAGTCTTGTAAATGAGACATAAAATACCCAGGAAATAATTTTATATGCTTATGGGTATGGAAAAAATCTTTTTCTTATGCTTATGTTATACAGTAATGGTTCTTGTTCTTTAATAACATAATAATTCTTGCCTTATAAACTACCATGATATATTTCATAAATCATTTTCATGAAATATGATATAAAAGGTAGGGGTTTAAAATGTTATTATCATGTTCTTGTATCCTTATTCTCATTATATATTGATATCTCCATTTTTTACCCTTATAGAGGATTTGACCTCACCATTTCCAATATTTCCATTCCATTGGTTGTGATGAAAGCTATTATGTAAGATATTTATAATAATGATGATAGTTGTGAAGAATAAAGTGGGAGATAAGGTATCTCACTTATGGACCTATTGTTTATGTGTCCAGTTTTCCAATGGCATTATACCTTTACAATCCTCATGTTTGGGTTTTTGTATTGTAATGAATATTCATCTAATAATATGTAATATCTATGGATGAGAATTTGGGTCTTCAAAGTCAGTATCATATGATATGTTATGTTAACCTTGAGAAACTAGGATGAGAAAATATTAGTGAGGTCCCTATAGATATTTCAAAGGATATATATCGAGATATCATTAAGGATAACTATATGGACCAGTCAAAGTATCATAAAATATCTGGGAATTTTGGTAAAGTATATAACTGTTGGTTACAAAGAAATTACATCAGTATCTGTATACTACCAGTTGATGTGACATTAGTACAAAGGTATCTAAAAAGAATTAATCTAAAAGGGGTGAATTTTAATTCACTTAATCATCACTTAGGGATGAAAATGGTCCTTGATCTACATCTAGGTTGAATCAACAGGGGATATTCTTTTTCAATTCAAAAAATATTTATGAACAATCATAAAGGATTTTAATAATCAACTTGGATAAACTAGGTTAAGACTAATGTATCTTATTTTGAGAATATGGTTTACTTATCCGTAAATCCTAAAAATTATTTCTCCTGACTATATGATTTTCCACTATGATTAGTTTTACTGGCACTATTTTCTTATTTTAGTCAATGGATTTAACACAAAGGAATCATGTTAATACTGAATGAACTAAACAATGAAATGAATTTTCTCCTGAGAAACCTAATGTAATGGGAGATGGAATAAAAAACCTCATCGTTTCTCTCACAAAACTGTCTCAACTCATGAATCATTCTCAACATCCACATGATCAAAGGATGGAAGAATATTTTTTTGAGTCTTTCCTAAGGTGATTTCCACCATCTTTTAGTGTGTCTACTAATCTACTAGTTAATGAGAAGTGGATAAGAACCATTGAAAAGAGATTTTACATTCTCTAGTGTGCAGATCTTGAAAATTTTAATTTGGTTGTCTTTAATTTTGAAGGCTACGAAGGTCAATTGTGGAACCTTTTTAAGAATATCTGTCAAGAGTTGGTAATTAACTCCAACGAATGGAAAGAGTTTAAGATGATATTTTTCAGTAAGTACTTCCCCAGTAATCTACAAACAATGATGGAGAAGAAATTTCTCAAGCTCAAAAAAATGATGATGAATCTGTTATTACCTAAGAAGCTTATTTCACAAGGCAAGATCGGGGTGCTTCAGGTTTAATCACCAGTTGTGAAATAAAAAATGGTTAATTCATCACTATAGCAAAATTGGCATTTAACGATTATTTTTTACAGTGGTTTTGAAAACTAATTAAAAATTCTTTCTATAAAAAAATTTATTGATGGTTGTTATAACCTCCGCTAAATGTTTTTAAATATTTTTTTTATTTTTTTTATTTTTTTCAAAAAAAATTAATTTTTATAGGTGTGGTTTTTTTTAAAACCAACATAAAATAGTGGGGAAATTAAAAACCACCGCTAAATTAAAAGAAAAAAAATTAAAATATTTATTTAATTATGATTTATTATTTATTTTTTTTATTTACTATCATATATAGTATATTATTTATAATTTTAATTTATTATAACTTGTTAGTTAATAGATTTTTTTAATTATTAGTTAATAATAATTAAAAACATCAAACAAATGTGCAATAAGTTGAAAATCAGACTTCGGTATCAATTGACCATATATTTTGATCTGGGTGTCCATTTTAGCTCCACAACTAGTCTAATCAAATATTATGAAATGAACTAAAACCATATTAGATTTCAAATTTGTAATATTTAAAAGAAAAAATATTATATTTTCAAGAAAAGTAATAAATGGAACATGAACCTCACACAACCATGACTTTTGATCCGGGTGTCCATTTGGGATCTATTACATATTAAATAGAATCCTAAGACAATATATATACCATGAAAACTAAGGGGATCTATGTTCAATGTTTTTTATAGGTAAAAAAGGCATTAAAGGCCACCAAATCTGAGTTTTTAGTCGGGGTATCCGAATTTGTTCACATTTGATGGAATTTAATTATCATTTAAGGGGGTTTTATTAACTTTTTTCATTTGGGGAATGAAATTATTCTTTGAGATTACATTTAGATTGATATTTCGGTTTTTAATTTTTATCATTTTTCATATTTTAGTTTATTTATAATTAAATATATGCATATTTTCTTATGTTTACTTTTAACAAATCACTTTTACAAATAAATATTTACATAAAATGTATTTTTAAACATATAAAACATATAGAAATAAATTTTTTATTCGTTTCATTTAAAATAAATAATTTTTTCTTTTATTAACCATTTAAAAATGCATTAATATGTATATATATATAAACCTATACAAGTAATGTTTATATATAAATATGTGTGTGACAATAAAAAATATATATTTATGTGTATATTCTAATATATGTAAATAAATACATATACATATATATATATGTTATTATTTGTGTATATTTATATACATTTGTATATATTTATACAGATATATATTCATATATTTTTATATCATATATATAAATTTATTTATTTGTGTTTATATATATATATATATATATATATATTTCTATTAATATACAATTATATGTCTGATTGTGCTTATAAATATTTCTGTAACATAAATGTGTGTTTATATATATATATATATATATATGTAACATAAATGTGTGTTTATATAGATTTATATAAAATTTTTAATATATATATATATATATTTATATCGATCTATTATTTTATTATATTATTATTTATTATTTATTATTTAATCAATTATTATTTATAATTTATTATTTATTCTTTACTGTTTATTATTAATTATTATTTAATTATTATTTATTCAATTATTTTTTTATTTATTTACTTTTAAATTACTATTAATTATTTATTTCTTATTTCTTATTTCTTATTTTTTATTTCAGTTTTTTTATTTTTTGTTTTTTGTTTTTTGTTTCTAAATTATTTATTATTTATTATAATTACTTATTATTTATAGTTCATTTATTACTTATTTATTTTTATTATTTATTGATTATTTATTTATAATTTATTTATAATTTATTTATTTATTTATTATTTATTATTTATTTATTTATTATTCATTTATGAGTTATTTGTTAGATATTTATTTGTTATTTATTATTTATTATTTTTATTTATTATTTACTATTTATTGTCATTTTTATTTATTATCATTTATTACTTATTATCATTTATTGTTATTTATTTATTTTTATTTTTATTTATTTCTTATAAATTTCTTATTTATTTCTTATTTATTATTTATTACTTATTTATTCATTACTTATTTTTTATTTATAAATAATTATATATAATCTATTTATTATTTATATATTATTTATTAATTAATTATTATTTATTTATTTATTATTTATTATTATTTATTTATTTATTTATTTATTACATCTTTGTTATATATTCATTATATATTGATTATTTTTTATTATTTAATATCATCATTTTTTATTTGTATATATATAAGTAAATTACATACTATTTACTCACTAGATGAAGAGTTTTCTTGAGTGGTAAAGCCCTTGTCGTATATCCAAGGGGTAAGGGGTTCAAATCGGACTCAGTGCAAATATTTTTTATATTTATTCGTGGAATTCATTGAATATGCATCCATCATAAAATAAATAATAAGTAACAAATATAAATAATAAATAAATAATAATAAATAATAAATAAATAAGTAATAAGTAAATAAATAAATTATAAATTATAAATTATAAATAAGAATAAATAAATAAAAAAATAAATATGAATAGATAATAAAAATACTAATAATAAATAAAAATAATAATAAATTAATTAATTATGTAAATAAATAATAAAAAAATAAATTACGTAAATAAAAAATGTAAAAAAAAATTCCAGAAAATATTTTCAAGCGGTTCAAACCACTAGAAAAAAAATCCATGAAATAAAAAACCACCACCAAAAAAGCGTAGTGAAATGATTTCAGCCAAGTAAATACATGGAATGTTTAGAAAGTGTCTCACATCATTTAGAATAGGATTTAACCACCGCTAAGTGCCAAAAAACTGCTCAGAAACCCAATTTTTTTTATTGCATTGGTGGCTTAAGACCAAGTCTTATAAAGATGTTGGCTATAAAAAACATTAGAATCTATGAAGTAGTCATTCTATGTGAACTAAAGGTATAAATTGAAATTGTATATTCTGAACATTCCCATTGTTTTGATATGAAAAGGAAGACCGAGCCCCATGAGAACTTGAATAAATCACATGGTGGAAGGGAATTTCAATCACCTTCATGCCATAAAGCTATGAAAAATCACTCAATTGAATTCCAAAATGGAAAAAACGGTATTAATAGTTTGGGAAGCCTCTATATTTTTAAATATAATTTATATGTGATGTGAAGAGACTACACAATTAAATGAATAGAGAGAGAGGTCAACATAATGCCCCATCCAAACTCTATTCAATAAAATGCAATGATTTTTCGGATTATGTGAACCAATTCCCCAATCCAAGGGTTAATTTGGATGATAATCCACAAAAAAAAGTCTAATGAGAAAGGAAAAAGGGAATGTTTATTCAATCACAATTGATGATGTCAATCACGATAATTATGGCACACTTATTCTCCCGTCATTAGCTATGAATTTCATTGTTACTTTTGTTGGAATGATCCATATGAAAATATTATTATTTAACCTTTGTAAAATTTTATTTGATTATAACCCTCTACATGGACTCTAGAGTAATGAAATAGAATTTGATATTTTATTGGTACAAATATGAACCCAAGATTCCAATGAAAATGTTTTTGTTTAAGATAAGAGATTATATAAAGAATCAAGAGTGAGTAAACTTTTGGAAGTTTATATGTCTCCTTGTATCATTTACTTAAGTATTACAAATTCTATCATTGGTTTATGAGTTAAAGGATAATCAAAATTTTAAATTTTTTGACACCCTAATTGAGGTTATATGTGGTTGGAGTTTATCATGATTAAGGATATTTTAAGAGGCATTTATGTAAATATTATCAATTTCTTATGTATATATTTTAGTGACAATGTTATTTGAGGATGAATGAATTTACACACTGTGGACATATGATTAAAGATATTGGTAACCATTAGGATTTGTCTTATCTTTTATATTTAGGTAATTATGGTTTTTTTCAATCACCTTATGAAGATAGTGCACTTTATCACTTTCCGAAAAGATTTATCTCGAGGTTATCATTCCAGAATATACATTAAGAAAGTTCTATGGTTGAATAGAGTACAGAATTCAATTATATGAAATCAAGACCCAAGGTTTACCTCAATGTTCTGAAAAATTATTCCAAAGGATTTGGATATAAGGAAATATTTAATCATTTCATATCATCCTCGGATAGATGATCAGTTAGAAAGAAAAATATAAATCCTAGGGGATATGCTAAGAAAATATATCTATTTCATAGGTGGTATACATCGACACCTCTCTATAGTTGATAATTCTTTGAAAAATAAATTTCCCTTGAGTATTCATATAGATCCTTATGAATCCCTCTAAGGAAATATGTGTGAAACTACAACATATTGGAATGATGTTTCAAAAATAAAGCTATTGGGACTAAGCTAGTTGATGAAATTGTTAAGAAGGTTAGATCCCTTCAACAACACATATATTTAGACAAATAGATGATAGAAATGTTATTCTAATAATTATTGACATGATATGTAATTTGAATTTGGTGAGAAGTACCTTCTACTAATATATCTATAGAATAGAGAAGGGTAAACTAAGCCATTGGTATATCGATCCATATAAAAGTATTGATCGTATTAGGATTGTAGCTTATCATTTAGTGTATCCACCACACATATCTCATTTTAATGATTTGTTCTATGTATCTCTCATAAGGAAGTAAATACCAAATCCTTCACGTGCAATGAACATAGAGGTCATACCACCGAAGCTTGAACTTTCTTATATGGAATAATTGGTTGAGATTCTAGATCATACAGAGAAAACATTACAAAACATGACCACTCAAATGGTCAATATTTTTTAGTAAAACCAATATATCATGTAATATATGTGGGAACCTAAGGATTTAAGGAGGTATAATCATCCACAATTATTTCTACCAAAGTGATGAATTTTGAGGGTGAGATTCATTAAATGTGGGTAGAATATAAAATCCCATGATTTAGTAAAATATGTTTTTTCAAAAAAAAATTATTCCTTTCCATATTTTCTATTACACAAAACACGATGTTTAGCTTTATTTACACAAAACAGTTATTTTATCTTTTTTTACAGACAATAATGAGTGTAGCTTTCCTTACACATAAACCGATCTTAAACAAAATGTGATATAAAATTAAAATAATATTATTTAAAGTGATAATTTTCAATGATCCATTATAATGGTGGGTATGAATAGTATTAACTAAATTATGAAAATATATGGTTTGAACATATATATAAAATTAATTCTTTGGGGACCAATTAATTAGAAATGAAAATAAAAATAAATGAAAATCAAAGGAATTTTTTTTGAAAAGAATATTTTTATGAACACTAAAACTTTTCTACCTCAATAAATTAAAAATTAAACCTTTTCAAATTATTTTCATGAAATTTATATAGTATATATTCAATAAAATATTTTAAATTTCTCTTATGTGTTTGCTAGACAATAGATAAGAATATATCCATTTTTAGACCTAAAACTATATTCTTCTAAAAATAAATTTTTCTACCTTTTCCACACATATTTTAAATTTATTTTTTGTCACATAAAGATTTTTTTTTTTGAAAAAAAAAATTACTTTTAAAAATAATAACTTAAAAAATACAATAGGATGAATTTTTATAATTTTTTGATGAAAATAATTTTTTTATGAATACTATGAGATACATGTTTTTATTAAGGAATTCCATTTGTTTTGAAGGATTTAAAAACAAAAAAATTATTTTATTATTGTATTAAAAGTAATATTAGTCAAATTATATATATATTATTCCAATTTATTCCATTTTAATCTATTTCATACTAAAAATTGATATAAATACTTTTCAATCTTTTGAACATTTTCCCTTTGGAAAACGACTTTCAAATCACATCTGCGATATTGATTTTAAATTATTAATTTCACTAATGTGAATGTCATTTTCAAAAATATATACCATATTTGGAATGAAAAAAATTATATTACTGAATAATCTAAACTTAATTTTTTTCCACAATGAATAGTAAAAATAATATAAATTAATTATTGCGATTAAAGTTAAAATCAGTTTATCCGGGGGTACGAATATAAATATAAGGGTAAAAACTGCCCTGAAACATTTACAACACACCTTTTAAATAAATATTTAGACCATAACTCTTATATTTTTTTATAAAATATCATTTTGGAGCCTTTTTTAATTTAAAAAACGTGGGTACACCTTTTTCTTTCCAAAAATTAAATGTGTACCACTCACCTTAGTAATAAAAGGCCACCCCTTCTCCTATCTTATTCACACATACAAGAATAATTCTTTCATAGAATACCTACCCAAATAAAAACATTAATTCCATCATCTCATCCTATAATTCTTATTTTGGTCATAAATCCAACCTAATAATCCTTTTGGTGGAAACCAAAATATGTTTTCCAGAGAAGAGGTAACATCTCTGACAAAAAGTTTTATTTTATTTATTTCTCCACATATATGAATTCTTTTGAATCCACAATTATATAAAAAACTAAGTATATTCCATATAAATTGATTTTAGTATTTTAATGGCATACCCCAAATCAATTTCCACTTCTAACAAGTGATATATGAAGTCAACATTCATGTGTATGGAGGAAACCACCTCATGAATCGATGTTTATTTTTTTACATCTCCAACTATCACAGATAGATATAATGTTGAATTAAATATCTATATATTATATTTATCATAGTGTTATAATTTATGAATAATTATATCTCATATACCTTATTACGATTCATTATACGAGTATAAGATAATATATATCGTTCGTGTGTATAGCAGACACCACCTAACAGAAGCAATGCAATTTGCTCACACATTACATATAAGGTAATAAGAATGGAATTATTGAACATAGGTGATATAAATTTCATAAAAAATTCACCTCATTTTCCACTCTTTTTGGACTCAATAGCTCAAATGATGTTTTTAATAAAAAATTCCTTTATTTATGTTTTCGATCGAAGATGATTATTCTCCCATATCTATGTTTTCCAAAAATGTTATCAATTTTTTTTAACATTCTCTATAGGATTTTTAACGAATTTTACCCATGTTTTACATTTTAAATAATTTTTTAAACTGAATATTCAATTTAATTTCAAAAAAATATCATTTTTCATTTAACAAAAAATGTGAATGGAATCTTTGTTTTATCTTATATGGAATTTCCTACCATCAAGACTACTCAATGTTTCTAAACATTCATTATAAGATTAGAATATTATTTTCAAAGAAAATTATTTCTAAAATGTTTTTTGTTAAAAAAATCAATGTGGAAAGGATATTTTCTTCAAGAAATAATTCAATTGAGTTCTAAATCATCCATTATAATTGTTCAAGGTGATTTTCAATGAAAATCAATTAAAATTATTTTATGAATTTATAATTTTAAAAAAGGATATCTTTAAATAAAGGATATTTTCCTCAAGAATTGTTCCAGTTGATTTTTCTTTCAAAATTATTTTCCTCCTATGATGACATCCTTTTGTATATCTTATGATTTACTTGTGATATTATCCTATGATACCATTATTATTCATTCATTGAATAGTTTCTGTTTATTTTTAATATATATTTATGAAACCATTATTTATTCCATGGGTTATACCATTATAAAATGACTATGAGACCTGTTTGTTTTCCACAGGTTATGCCTGATGAAATGATGAAACAACTATGAAACCTATTTATTTTACACAAGCTTGGTTATTGTGAAATTTTTTTGACACCAATTCCATTTAATGGGTTCTCATGTATTGAATTTTTTATTATCTAGTGTCACACATGTATATGATATTCATTACGTAATGGTTGGGACCTATATCTCCCTCTAATGCATTGGGTAAATATTGATATCTCTTGAGATAAGCTAGACCAGAATGGGGAGTAAACCTAGTTTAGTAAGGAACTCTGACCAATATTATAGTCCTAGGAGTGAACCTCGATTATAATGATGGCATGTGTAGAGAAATCAATCCACTATAATAGTCATGGTATGATCCTTGAACTACTAAGGAAATGATTTTCTTTGCTTATTTTTATACGAAACATATATGTCTCATTTCAATGTTGTGTTATCATGGTTCATGCTCTTTGACTCCATTATGATAAATGTCTTGTCAACTACTAAGATTTATGAAATGAATCAAGTTTATAATCAATGATATGTAATGTATGGTTTACAATTTTTTTAATAATGTTCTCATAACCTTATATTAATGATATGTGGGTATCTCTATTATTTACCCTCACTAATAATTTTATCTCACGATAACTTTTTTTTTACTTTCCCTAGGTTATGATTAGAAGTATTATGTATGAAATATCTAATAAGGTTTCCAGTTATTAAGAACATAGTGGGAATTGATGTATCTCACTTATACACCAGAGTATTTTGTGTCCATGTTTCCAAAGTCTTTATGTCATTACAATACTTAAGAATGTGTTCGTGTAATATAAGGAATGTTAATCAAAAATGATATAATATCCATGTATGATATGTTTTTCCCTTTACACTAATATTACTAAAAGACCAAATCGATATCTCTTAAGAAGAAACACAAAGGAGATATCCCTAAGAGAAGGCAATCGTCTTAATGAAGATCCTTTATTTTAACTATTCATTTACCACTTTCTATAATATCATAAGAATTTGATTATAATAAAAAAATTATATCCAATATAAAAAATATATAATTATACTAAGGGAATAATACATATATCCACCCTCTTATCCCAAAAATAAAAAAATTTCTATCGCTCATGTGTACAGCGGACTACCACCTTAGAAACTAATTTAATTTGTTTTCCATCGCCAACTCAGATGAATACTCATAATGATGTAAAAATTTAATATATATGATCCCAATTAAATGATACTGATTCCATAAAATTAATATGTCAAATAATTTCTTACCCTTTCACCACTAAGGAAATGAAAACATTTATCATGCATGCCCACGATCTACTCTCTCCACAAAATGATGTGAATAATTTTTCATGTTCAACATTCAAAAATGAATATAAAAAATTGTCTAATGAATAAAATTATATTTATGAAACTAATATAATTTGGTAGATTATGTAACTATGTCCTATGAAAGAGAATAAGTACTTTTTTAATAATGAATTCCTAATAAAATTAAGTGATCAACACCCAAAACAATGGTAATAATTAAATATTATTAACTAATGAGTGAAAAGATGTTATAAGAGAACAATGTATGATATTTTAAGTGAATATGATTATTTTATTAATTAATAACACTTTTAAACCAATTATATAGGACATTAATGCATGCTCAACTTAGAGGAATCGTGAGGAAATGGGTTTTGTCTCAATAAAAAAATTCATTGAGACATATTTGGTATCATACACCTTTTTAATTAATGATGTGTCATTGTTTCACAATTTAAGAATTTAACATTAATATATTTTCATGAATGATTATAAATGAGTAAATTTGGATTTACAATTCAATATAAATGTTAAAAAGAAAATTTGATCTTATTTCTCTTTTTGATTGGGTATATTTTTCTTCTAAATCTAGATTTTTTCAAAAAAAATTATGAAATTCACTTTTTTATTAAAATAAATTATTAAGAACATTTTATGTTATCTTTTGTCATTTACATAGTTTTAAACAAATCCATATATAGTCTTTCCCCGAATTTTTCTTTTTAAAAAATTATTAAAACTCAAAAAGAACGTTTTATTTTAATATATTCGACATATATGGACATTCCTACCATCATAAATATTTTACAATCATTATCTTATTCCTTATGTTTTAAATGATTTTACAAATAAATTTTTTTTAGAAATATTATTTTAGTGTTTTAACTCTATTTTTTATTCTCTAAAAGACATGAATTTATAACAAAATCTAAATTATCTCTCATTAATTATGTATTTATTAAGGTTCTCTAAAAACATTCACATTATTTTGATAATTGGGAATTATACTTCACTTAAATATCCATATTATTTGTATCATGTATATAATTATTTCTTAAATGGTATACCATTTCATTATATGGTGTTTTTCTATGAATGTTTTTTGATTGTCTGGGGAAATATTGATAAATATATATTTTTTACTCAATACAAATATTTTTTTATAAGATATATTTTACAATAATTACATAGATCATTAAATATATGATGAATTAATTGGACAAGCAACAATGGGTGGAGCCCAGAATTATATATCCCTTTGATGCATAAATATGTCACATGAGACTAATTAGTTGGCCTAATTAATTTGTTTTTTAGTGTATAATGACCCATATATTAAACTATATTAGTGCAAGGTAATGGTGATATAGATATCCTGATGTTTGAGATCATGAAATCCAATATTAAGCATTTATTTCATTGACAATTAATTTATTATTATCCATTAGATTATTTCCTTGATACGATACATGAACTCTTATCATTCTCAAGTTATTTAATAAATGACATGGGTTTTAAATAATTTACTTTTCTATATAGATTCTATATTATTTACTCATTATGGATTATGATGTTTGTAACTCTTATTGATCACTTGAGATCGCCCTTATTTAGTTTCATTTCCCCAAGATAGGAATAATTATTATTTTAATGAGGTCAAGGATATTCAATTTTTTCTATCAATATGTTTTATATTTTGTTGCTAATGTAAAATTAGTATCATATAAGTATCTAGTTCTATAGGACTAATAATATGATCGATACATTAGGATTATATCCATTGTTTAAAAAACATGGTAATAAAATAGACTATAACTCAAGGTTACTATAGTTATGGTTGTCACAATCGGTATCATAGGAAGTTTAGTAGAAATTTTGAGAACTATATTTAGGAAAAATTAAGTTAGGAAAATTAACCCTATTAAATTCCCTAAAAATGTATAATTATAATATAATATGTATAATTATAGGAAAATATGACAAAATTATTGGAAAGGTAAAGATTATGTGATTTTTCTTATAAATACATACCTATTCAGATACTAAAAGTGGATGTGGTTTTGAAATATATGCATTTAGGAAAAATAAGCCAATAATGAGTCGGTTGAATATATCTAGACCATCATTCAGGTGCATGATGAGTGTTCCCTTACTATATAATAAGTTTGAAAATCCAAGGATTTATTTTTTTCTTAATTCATATTTTCTTAACAAAACATTATGAAGGATTTGAAAATATTTTCTTTATTTAAGGATATTCCCAAAGAAACCAAGTTTATAAATTTTAAATTAACAATTCATAAATTATCAATCTATGTTAAGTGTTATATCAGATTTAGGATTATATATTGTGATTCATAATGATATAAGATAATCTAGTATTTTCCATTCTTTAGAACAAGAACTTGGAAAAAATAATGGTATTAATACTGGTGGATAATGCAGAAATTTCCCAACTGAGTAAGCCAAAACAATTGGTGTTGTTCTGAAGAGATCATTGAAATATTTTGGAATTTGACCTACATTCTGTGTAAAAACAATTTTCTTATAGGTCAACATGATTTTATATAGTATAATAGGCCTATATTGGATTTTTTCCGTGAAAATAATTATCCATATATTGTTGGAACTATAAATATTATGGTGGTAGAGTAATGGATAAAGTATCTTGAGAATATATTTATGGATATTTGATGTTATTAAAGTGAAAAGGTTATTCTAGTATTCAATTCTCGTAGAAATGATATTGTTCAGTGGTGGTGGTTTATCTAGAATACAAAGGAGGAACAACAAATTGAACATATGGAATGGAGATCTTTTAATGTAGCATTCTTTGATAAATACTTATCTTGTGTTCAACCAACTAAAATGAAGGGAATGATTCATAGCTAAAAGAAAAATTATGAAGAAAGTGTTATATTTTATGATTATACCTTTAAAATAATAGCCATGTATTATACAAATTACTTATGTAAAATAAAATGAAAGATGGAAATTTTCTTTGAAGGGTTTAAGATAAGTCTCTAAAGGTCACTAGTTTCTAATTTTTTTCATATAATGAAATTGGATTATGTTCCATGAATACAATGAAGAAATTTTATAGATACATTATATTTACGGGAACCTAATAAAATAATTCTTCTTCTGAATTCTCTGAAAAAGGTAACACATTAAATAAGAAGAAGATTATGAAGAAGTTTCAGTCATTCAAAAATTGTGGAAAGAAACAATATTGATAATAATTGAAGGGAATGGGAGTTTGTTACAAGTATGAGATAAGGTTCATCTAGATAATGAATGTAATGGGAAGAAAAAGATCACTACTATATAATGTTTCATCTATAATGAAATGGTTAAATAGACAAACCAATGTCCCATGTATCAAGGTAATCATCCACATAAATTTCCAAGGGGAGAAACCAAAAAATTACATAACCACTTCAACTAAAGTGAAAGTTCCCAATGATGTGGTGGTGGGTACTTTAATAATATATAAAAATTTAACTAATTCCTTACTTTATTTGGGTTCCACACACTCTATTATATCTATCATATTTTCTAATAAAATTAGATATTTATCTAGAATCATAATAAGGGGTTGTCAGTCAAAACATCTAGTGGAATAATCACTGAAAAAATGATTCTTTAAGTAGATACTATTATGAAACATAAACATGCAATGTTTTTTGGATTTATAATTAAACCTATAGATGACTTTGATATAATCTTTATCATGAAATGAATTTTAAAATATTTTGAAAAAAATTATTTCAAACAGTTGGAAATTATGATTCGGGATAATGTTGGATAATTCCTTATCATTAGAGGGGTGAAATTTATCCTTTATGTCATGTCTAAATATGACTCTAGAATCTATTTTGAACATGATTATTAGAGAAAAAGAGTATATAAAAACTACATATGAAATATTTAAATATTAAATTGAGGATGTAACTATTTTGTTGGAATACAAAGATGTATTTCCTTAGGAATTTCCTTGACATCCACTAGAGTTTGAAGTTATATTTACCATTGATTTAATCCCTAATTCAAGGATTATATCAAATAATCTCCATAGATTTTCCATTGAGAAATTAGTAGAGTTGGATAATCAACTAGATGAATTGAGTGATAAGGGATTAACACACCCATGTTTTTCACCCTGATGATCCCCTTTTATTTTCATTATAAAGAAAGATAGATCTATGAATCTCTACAATGATTATCAATAAATCAATTATATTAAAATAAATAAAAAGTATCATCTACCACACATGGACGACTTATTTTATTAGATTATTATATCTCAATATTTTTCAATTATTTACCTCTTTTTAATATCATTGATTGTGAGTAAATAAGGAATATATTCTAAAGGAATCATTTTGAATGAGGTATGGACATTAAAAATATATAGTAATTCCATTTTTATTGATGAATACACACTCTATTTTTATGGAACTAGTGAATATATTATTCAAGGAATATCTTGATATTTTTTTTGTTATTTATTGATTATATACTGTTATATTTTAAACTATATAAGAACCATAAGAATCACTTGAGGAAAATTCTTGAGACTCATATAATAAAAGTGTTATATTGTAAATCTAAAAAGTGTAAATTACAGTTTTAGAATGTTTATTTTCTAGGCTATATTGTCTCCAAATATAGAGTCTTAGTCGATCCTATAAATACAAAAAAATATAATGAATAGGTTAAAAAAATGAAAATAACTAAGGTATATAGTTTTATTGGTCTGGGATGTTACAATCGATGTCTTGTTCAAAATTTTTCTCGATTGGCCAAACTTCAAACCAAGCATACATGTAAAGGGATTAAGTTCACATGGAAAAACGAATGTGAAGAATGTGTTTAATAATTCAAGAGAAGATTATTCAATGCTCTGATATTGAACATACTAATAATAAATGATGTATTTGTGATATATAGTGATGCATTGAAGAAGATACATGGTTGTTCTATAATGTAAAATGATACAATTATTCCATATGCATCCAGATACATAAAGAATCATGAATAGAACTATCTAACTCATGATCTTTGGTTATCATGGGTAATATTTTCTTTAAATTCATAGATACCTTACATTTATTGTGAATGATGTGATACATGCACATATCATAAGATTCCGAAACATATCTTCTCATAGAAAAATCTTAACATGAGGAATAGAAGATGGGATGACCCACTCAAGAATTATAACATCTTGATAAACTACCACCCATAGAAGAAAAATAAGGCAGTGGATGCATTGAGTCTGAAATATAATAGATTTATGGCCAAAATGATGATTTATATGGATCCTATGATTATGGATATTGTAAATATGGATATCGGAATTTATAAAGAATCACTAATTTTTCAAATAACCACAAATCAATATTTAATATAAAATATATAAATTTATCAACCTCATGATGAGAATTTTTCAAATAAAATTAAAGTTGAGAATGATGGAAAATTAAAGATTTCGTATATAAATAGTAATTACTATAATTTTAGAGGATTCATTGTGAATTATCTATAACTGAGCTGAAAATGGAATTATTGGATGATGCCCATATCAAAAAAATTTCAATACAACATAGTACAACCAAGATTTATAGGTGTTCTAAAGTACATTTTTTGTGTGGTAATATGAATTGGAAATTGTTATATATGTGTCAAGATTCTTAGTTTTTTATAGTTAAAGTCTGAGAGAAAACATATTTGAGGATTCATGAAACCTATACCAATTCCTATGTGGAAATTGGATAATGTAACTATGTAAATTTTCACTAGATTACCAAATACTCCTAGAAATACTGATGTAATATGGGTTAGTGTTGATCATCTTACCAAATCATTACATTTCCTTCCTATAAGATAAGATCTTCCTATTGATATCCTTTTATAGCTCTATATGAATAATTTTGTGTGGTTATATGGTTTACCTATTTCAAATCTTTGTGGTCGTGATCCCAAATTTACATCAAAATTCAGTAAAATTATTTAAAAGCATCTTGATACTGAGCAGCATTTGAGCACCACTTACAGTCCAAAAAAGATGGATAGTTTAGAAGGATTATTCAAACATTAAAAGACATGTTGGGGTCAGGATCAATTGATTTTCAAATTACGGGAGATCATTATTTACCTTTTTTAGAGTTTACCTATAACAATAGCTTCCATTATAGTATTCAAATGGTGTTGTATAAAGAATTATACAACTAGAGATTTTTTACTCTATATTGTTGGGGTGAAGTTGGTGAAATGAAGATTATAGGCCCAAAAATTGATGAGGAGACAATGATTAATGTAAATTCCAAATAGACTAATATTAGTGTATCTCAGAGTAGGAAAAATAGTTTTAATGATAACCGAAGGAATTATTTGGAATTTCATATGGTAGATCATGTTTTCTTGAATGTATATCCATATAAGGTTATTAAAATATTCGAAAATAAAGGGAAACTAAGAACTAGGTACATTAGACCTTTTGAAAATATGGATGAAATTGGAGCTCTATCATACCGATTAAAAATTCCGCCAGACCTTTCTAAGGTACATGATGTGTTCCATATCTTTTTGTTAAGGTAGTACATAATATACACAATGAATGTGATCAGCACTGAAGAAATTGAATCTGAACCTTATCTATCTTACTATGAATACGGGATCGTGATTCTTAATACTAGTGAGAATGTATTGTGGGATTAGATAACTCAACCAATGATGGTGATTTAGATAAATCATAAAATAAAGTAGGTTACGTGGGTTCTTGGGGATGCTATGATGAAGAACCACCCTCAATTTTACAGAAGATAATATCAATGAAAATTTAATGTAATAAATTTTTTTACGAGGTTATAATGTTATATATTGATATTTTTAAAGAAAATTATGGTCAATATTGTATACAACATGCAACACCAATCTTAAACAAACAAAAAAATATATTTTTTTAAATACGAACATTATAACCATGGCATTGAATTAGACGGTCTAAATAGGAAAAAGAATATTATAAAATATTCATTAAGTTCATATTCAATACATATTTATTGATTAATTAGTATGAGATAAACACAAAATTAATTATACAGTTATTTTATTTTTCAAATAAAGATGCTTTCTTCAAAATTTATTTCTATTGTTTTTTTGTGGGAAAATAATAAAATCATTTTCTTTAGAATTTTAGAAAATTTATTTGATAAAATTAAATTCGTTTTGGAAATCATCGCATCAAAATTATCTTAGAGTTATTATTTTTTTTCAAAAAAAATTAATTTTTCAGTGAGTAGTAAAAAATAATAAATTATATAGAAAATTATCTTTTCCATTCCATAATATTCGAAGTTCCATTTGGTTTTAAAAAATTTCATAGTAAAATTTATTCAAATATATTATTTATATTCCAATTATAGTCTTTTGAATGAATTTTATAATTTAATTTAGAATAAAAAATACACTTAAACATACATTTTTCTAAAAAAACCGGTTTTTCATCGCATTTTGTGGTTTTAAAATTAAATTACATTATGTAACATCTAAAAAATGTATTTTATAAAAATTATTTTATATTTTTAATCATAATTTTCAAATTTGTAATTAGGAAACTTTCATTTTTTCGATAATGAATAGAAAAAATATTATATGTTTTCCACCGCACTTAAGATTAAAAGAGATTTACTAGGGTTAAAAAAAACAGATAATGGTTAAAATGACCTAAAAAGAAGTCTAATTTCTATTGGTTGTCCATATCTTGACCATATATAATCTAATATTTCTAAATGGTCTATTTGTTATCCTTTTTATTTGATTAGGAGATTAATATATTATCTTATTTTTTTAAAAAAATTCAAGTCTGTCCTCCCCCCCCCCCACTTATAAAAAGATGCTCTTCCCCTCTATTCATTACACCCCTTGGATCCATATAGATCGACCAAAACCTACCATAAAATATCTCCAAAAATGCTTACCAATTTTTCATATCTTATATTATTACCAAAATACCAACCCTAAATCTCTTTAAAAGATGTACAAAGTAGGTATATTTAAGAGAAGGTAAGCATCTTAACTAATCTCTTTCACTTTACTTCTTGTTTTACCACCATCAATTATGACGTAAAAAATACAATATAATAACACAATAATATAACATATATAGATATGTAATTTTTTCATGTAAAAATATATATCCATCCCCTTCCACATATAAGGGAAAACAAAACTATCGCTCATGTGTACGGTGGACAATAAACTCACAAATCGATGTAATTTGTTTTCCATAAATTAATAACATATTTAGTCATAATAATGGAAACATAGAATATATATCAAGGTAATTAAATTCTAATGATTATAAAAAAATTAATATATAATATAATTACTTTCCTGTTCACAATTAAGTAAATGATAACATCACTCATGCTTACATACGACCTACCATATCCACAAAGTATTGTGGTTCATTTTCCATGTTCAACTTTCAAGAATGCTTCTAAAAATGTATATAATGAATAAAAATGATATTTATAACACTAAAATAATTCTAAATGTCATTTAAATATATCATATAAACAATAACTTGAACTTATATGACTAACCATGCATTACAAAACAAATACATTAACACCTGAAACAATGGTAATAATGAAATATTGTTAATGAAGGAGTGATAGAATGTCATAATATGATAATATATTATATTATAAATTAATATGGTTCTGTTATAAAATAATAACATATTTAAAACTATTATACATGAGGATAAGTAATCTTCAACTATGACGAAGGGTGTGGTAAGGGATTTCATCTCAATTTCCACTTCATTGAGACGTATTTGGTTTTGAGAACCATTTTAATTATTATAGTGTATATACATATACTTTGAGGTATTTAAAATTAATATATATTTATTTTTATGGATAAATGATTCAATTCATGTTTCTTTATCAACTTAAATCATTAAAAGAAAATATGATCTTTTTTATTTTTTTGATCAGGTATATTTTTCTTCAAAGTCCACATTTTTCATAATTATTTTATGAATGACCCTTTTGTTAATCAAATGAGAAAATAAGGAAACATAATGTTATATTTTATGTGTTACATCATTTGAAATGAATATTAATAATGTTTTCCCTAGAAATAGTCATTTTAAACAATTTAAAAAAAGTCAAAGCTATGTTTTCTTTTAATGTTTATGACAAAAACAAATTTTTATTCCATAATAACTAGTTTATTTTATTTCTGTTCTTTTAAATTTTTTAATTAGTTTGAAAAAGAAATGTATTTTAATAAATCTTATTTGAATGTTTCACTTCTATTCTATTTTATTCTCCAAAAATCATGAATTATCACAAAATCTAAATTATCTCTCATTAGTTTTGTGGTTGTTAGCTTTATCATGAAAAAATAACTTTCTTATGATCATTGGACATTATTTTTCTCTTAAAAATCCTCATTGCTGGTATCATGAATATGACTATTTCTTTAATTGTATACAAGTTCTACATATGGTATTTTACATTGAAATTTTTTTAGTTGACAAGGGAAATATTGATAAATATGTATTATTTACTCAATACATATATTTGTTTATAAGTCATATTTTTCGTGAATTAAATTAATCATTCAATATATAAGTAATTCACCAGACATAGAAGGATGGTTGGACCCAAAACTACATATCCCTTTGATGCATCGATAAGACTGATGAGACAAATAAGTTAGCCAAATTTAATTATTTCTTGATGTATACCTACCAATCAATTCGACTATCTTGGAACAAGGCCATGATGATATAGATATCTTGATTTCTATTATCAAGAAATCTAATATAATTTATTTCTTTCATTGATAATTGAGTTATTATTATCTATGAGATTACTAAATTGGTATTATCCATCAATTATTTTTATACTCATGTTGTCGATTAAATATCATGTGTGTTGAGTAATTTAATTTTCCATATGAATTATTCGTTATTTAATCATGATATATTTTATTGTAAATAACACTTATTGTTCTTTTGATCTCACCCTTATTTTATTCCCCTTCCCCAAGATATGAAGAATAATTTTTTGAATGATTTCTAGGATGTAAAATGTCTTCTATCAGTATGTTTTCTATTTAATTCCCAATGTAAAATTGGTATCATCTATGTATTTGACTATAAAAGACTAATAAAATGATTATTACGCTGATATAATATCACTAATGACTAATCCAATCTAATAAATTACACACTAAATCTTGGTTACTGGAGTTTGGGATATTACATCAACCCTCTATACCAAGGATCCACCCTTTTCACACACTCATTTAAGGCTATTTAAAAAAGGAATTTCAACCCATGCATAAAATCCATAATTTCCTAGCAATCTAATATTGACCAATGAGTATTCAAACCATCCTTTTAGAAGTTCATCATATCTATGTTCAAAAGTCAAAAAATTCATGCTTTCATTGACTATAAGGCCCATCAGTATTATTTATCTCCATCAAGTGGCTGGTTACCTACCATATAAAGTCAAATAAGTACAAATAACATGATTAAATAGTTATAAATATTTATAAAGCGGTTGGTAGTGAATAATTAAAGTGTCTATTTAATAACTATCCCAAAAACTAGAATGTTGATGAAAAATGAGTTGCATATGCATTAGTACCACGCGAAACACTTCTAGGAACATTCCACCTAGATTTCTATTCTGAATGACTTTAAAAAAATCAAAATAAGTCATATTCAAGTGGATTTATACTATAGACACATTGGTCTATGGTGCATGACATTAAAATTCACAGATTTTCCAGGGATTCATGAATATAAATGGAACCCCCATGGTCCTTATCTCATGACCTCAAAAGGTAACACATTAATCTTTTTATGGAACTAAACTACGTGCATTTTTATTCCATTTATAGGGATGAATACAAATATCTTCTCATGGGACCAATCCTGACTCCATGATAACTCATTCTCTACAATGAAACCTTTTAGCCTTCTTAAATGGAACAAACTCCAATGTATCCCATTTAAGACCCCATTGGAGACATTGAATCCCTATATAAACCTTTTAACCTACTTTTATGGAATGAAACTATAGTATAATCATTCTATGTCCTCTTATTAAACCATAAATACCTACAAACTCATTTTGGATTTCATAGATGATACACAACTCTATAATAACCCTAATTCCACCTAGGAAACCATAAACCCTAATGTAATCCTTAATCCTTCATGGATGGTGCTAAACATCATAGTAATTTCTTATATAGATTCATACAATTTAGTTCCACATATACCTAAACTCATGTAATGAGTATGCTATTACCCTTGCATCAAACACAATGAAATTTAAATTGAACATAGTATCCTTCAACATTTAAAAAAGTTAGTTTATCCCATTCATTAGAGGGGTTCACAATTTTTATGTGGAAGGAAATATAAAATAAACTATTGTTTTTATTAGGAAGGATTTCATGAATATATTCTTATGTCTATAATAAAGTATCATAAAATATAATAAAACCCATATGAGATTATTCAGCCACTTATCGTATAGGTTTTTATAGATAATATTTATGGAATTATTAACATACCTTTAACGGGTTCTCAACAAATCATTGTGCAAGAAAGTTTGGAGGAATTTTCCTTCACTCCATCATTGATGATCTTGCTCGCTTCTGTCTCTAGGATATAACATCTCCCACTATAATTTTTATCCCAATAAAATACTATCAAAATCTAGTAACTAGATGGTTAACCAAGAATGGAAGATTTCAATTCAATGGTTAGTTATAGATGACTATTACATAAGAGGGAGAGATATGTAGTTTTATGGATGTTATCAGAAAGAGGGTGGGGGAGGTTAATGAGTATCTGGTTAAAAAGTTTACAGTCAGGGAGAGGGATAGTAATTAATTCAGACTAGGGGAAATTGTATGTATGATTGGATCCTTATAGATACATCAGGGGTGATATACAGGTGGGTATTGAGTTGTTTTATTCAAATAAATGACCACATGGAAAGCATATATTTTCATGGGTTTACCTGTGTGAGTTGGATACCGGAATAGGAAGCCTACATATTCTAATTTTAAATGTGAACCAATTTTGAAAAGTCTACTCTACCCCAATCCCACATAAATCCTCTAGAACCATAGTCTTATAAATTAATATTTATAACTAATCACATTGTAATGTGATTATGAAGGAAAATTTGTCTAGTTTTGGGGGTGGTGGTGCATTGTTTTCTTATAAAACCTAGTGTTTGTGTATATGGGTAATTCTGTATAGAGTGTTGGGTATATGTGTTAGGGTTGGTGGTCTCGAGTCTGTTAGTTTTTAGATGATTTTATTCTATTAAAAGTATTATCTAGGTTGAGAGATTTATGTTTCATATATTTTTCAATTATTTGTAAAATACTATAAATTTCATTATATATAATATGTCACAAATTTACTAAAAAATATACAGAGAATATAATTCTCCCATAAAAAAACAAATATTATGATTCAAATTTTATTCCCTCAAGGATACTATAACGACCCATACTTTACATACATTGTTATAGCTTCAAAATTTAAAGCACACTTATTACAACATATAACAAAACCATGAAAGGACCATATAGGTATAGTGTCTTTAGAAACTGGGAAACATAAACAACTGGTTCATAAATCATCTACATTGTATCCCATTTATTTCATCATATCTAGAGTCTCTTTTGGCATATCCTACTTAATAAACTTCTTCCTGACCTGGGGAAAGAAAACATACAAAAGGGTGAGCTCAAATGCTCAGTAAGGGTAAACAAAAGAAATATCAATCACATCATATTCATAAGAACATAACATTTTGAAAATCTTATCCTGCAAAAGAGATCATAACATGGGATAAATAATAGAAGTGAAATATAATCCCAATAATCATAACATAAAACATGAAGCTTTGGGCCATACACACATAATCATAGAAAATCATTTCTTAGTAGTCAAGACTCATTTCCAAGACTATCTTAGCGGACAAAGTCCATTTCTGAACCGAGTTCACTCCTCATTTCAGTCTTGTTTCACTGAACTGGTTTAACCTGTCGTTCTAGCCATGTCTATCTCATGAGATATAAATCGTTACCCAATGCATTGTAGGGAGATATAGGTCCCACCCATCTCATAATGATATGATTCTTATATGTTCCACAAATTCAGAAATCATACATCATTGCATAACCCATGTAATAAAAATGGGATTCTTAAACATCGTGACATCAGAAAACAATTCATATAAGATTAAGGAATTCATAAAAATAATTCCAACACAAAATAATCAAATCAATGTAAAAATAGGGATAGAAATAGAACCCTATATTATCTTAGGAGGAAAATAATTTTGATAAAACACTTGAACTCCATTCTTGAGGAAAATATCCTTTCTACTTCAAAAACATTTTCCTTTCTTAACATGTCATACAATTTTAAACTAAACAATTTTATTAAAAATAAACTTTAAAACTTTTAAAGTAATCTTTATGGAAATAATGTTTTAAAAATCCATTCATGTCGTACAAGTTAAAAAAACATTCTTCTCGTACTTTTGTCAGAAATGTCAAAAAGTACCTCGTATGAAAAACGACAAAAGATTCCTTTCATATATTTTACTAAAAACTCACCTAAGGGTAAAATTGGATTTAAACAATTTTAGGTGGATGGAAATAATATTACATATTGAGGAAACATGGATGTGGATGATAAAATACACCCCAGTAAATACCAAAGTATAAACAATCTTAGATAAAAATGAGATTGTGATATTTTCACTTACCTTAGGTCCGATTTTCTTCGTAACTGTCCGAACCTCCTGTATAATGATTTAAATAATGTCATTGACTTATTCCAGAATCATATCTATTTTTATGATATCATATATAGTAATAATCATAGCTTCTTATTAGTAATATTTCATTGCTACTTTTTATTCGGGTGTTTATTACTTTTTGTTCTTATGTGTGTTTTGTCGAGTAAATTCTTATTCTTCTTTTTAGGTTATAGATACCTCATTTCCAGAATTTTATTAGTGTAATATATATCATATTAATTCATTCATTTCATTTATATAATCAACTTTCAATGAAGATCATGTAGAATGAGTCACATCACATCGTGGAGACGGTATTCCGTACGTACACACGGGCGATGATATCGTTCCCATGATCATGGAATTGTATTGGAGTGTATATATAATATTTCAGAATCAATATCACTTTACAATAATCATATATAGTCATTATTTACAACATTATACCCATCCAAGTAAGATGGTGGTGGAAAATAGATTACACCACGGCGTGGAGACGGTATTCCGTACATACGCACGCGCTGTGATTTCATTTTTCGTAGGATGGATAGATGGTGAAATAGGGTTTTTTCATACTTATAATAACATATAATTATATGAGTGATACTGATTTTATTACTTCAAAATGAAACAACTAAATAAAAAGAAGTGGAAGAAGAAATAAACTTGAAATAATCTGTAACGGACATTACCTCTTCTTTGAAGAGCCTCTTTGAGACCTCCTCTTAGGGCACTAAAATTGGTCTTTGAAGAAGACCATGAACTCTAGGATATTTATAGGGAATTGGAGAAGAGAAATTGTCAGGGGTTGGCTGAGATTGAAGGCTCAAAGTGGTGTGAGGAAGAGAGGGAGGAGGTGCCCTTTTATAAGGGAGGAGAGGGGAACCTTTGGAAAAACTAAACATATTATTTTATTATAAAGTCATATTCGGTTTTTAATAGCTAAAAATTGATTTATTTAGAAGATAAGTTGGGTATGGGTCGAAATCCTTACGTCCAATAGAATTTATACAATTTTAGGTTTCTATTTTAACCTTATCATTTAGATTTACCTTTAAGTTAAATAATTTTACTTTTACCGGGTCTTCTTGTTTTCTTACACTACAAGGTTAATATACTTACAATAACAAGCCAAAAGATCCCCAAGTTGTTCATTATTAATATATATAACCGTATCTAAGTCATTTGCCCGAGCCTTATATTTTTAAGAATAAAATAACAATTAATAATATAATATTTTTTAAAAAAACTATTTTATGTCAATTTTGACACTATTTGGTAATTGATTTGTTTGAAAATCAAAACAGAACTATTAGTTCAAAAAAAGTTAATTAAATCAATAAAAATAAGTCATATTAACATATAAAATAAGTTTAATTCCTAAAAAGTCTTAAATTACATTTATCTGGGTATTTATAACATGAATTATTTCAATATTTCATTAATAAGATAATTACTCCATCATCATTGTTTCATAAATAAATTAAATTATTTAATCTATAAAAATTACAAATAAAATACCATTATGTAGGAAATATTTTTATCTTTTTAATGAATATTTATAGTCGAATTTATCTTATGTATAACTCCATATTAAATATTATTTACTTATTAAACATTGATTTTAACTATTTTAACCCTTCATTAAATTAATTAATATTAAATGTCCTAATGTAATCCAAGTGGGCCTAAATGGTAATATTTTATTCCTAAGGTTTTTTATGGTCGAATTACACTTATCCAATAGAATTAGGACATGTTTTAGGGTAATAATAATATCATTTTTACACTTAATTTTTCTATTTACTTTTAACCGTGGTAAAAAAAAGTAAAAAGTTACTATTCACCAAAAAATATTTTCATCTCATTGAACCATATTTTAGTCTTTGATATTAACCGTGTCTCTCAGATTTTCAAAATTTTACTCACAGAAGCGGTAAAATTATGTTTTATGTGAATTTGGAAATTCTCCTAGGAGGTGGGTAAAAGACAGTGAAAAGTTCAATAAAATTTTTATATATCTAAAATTATTATAAAATGACTCCAATGAATTGAATTGAACTTATATAGGTATTATCTATCAATTTTGACCTAAAATAAATTTAAATAAAATAAATAAATATTTAAATAAAAATTCGGTTTTTAAATAGTAACCTAGTGTTTTAACTATTCATCAAAAATTGAAAGTTTTTAGAAAAATACCAAAATTTCACCCTAGGCTAATTTCGATATTCCGAATCCAAAAATGAAGTCCATTTTGTAAAATAAATTTTTTCAAATTTCAAAAAGTATGTATTGCTATTCATAATGGCTAGTTTTAATAATATTTTAATAGCATTTCGTTGTTTAGTGAAACTTGGTATTGCGCACGACGCAAGCTATTGAGGATGGTCGCGATTGTGTGTAAAGCAAGCCAAGCGAGTGTTGTGTGTAGTGAAAGATTCCTTTTATGATTTATATAAAAACAAAATATTTCTCATAAAAGTCATGGGTGTTACATTCTACCCCCCTTAAAATGAATTTCACCCTTGAAATTCGTCACTTTGTAACAAACAGATGAGGATACATCTCCCTTATCATATCCTCAAGATCCCATGTAGATTTTTATAATTGGTGGTTCCTCCATAAAACATTCACCAAGCGAGTGTTCTTGTTCCGAAGGACGTTTTCACTACGATCAAGAATCTCTATCGGCTGTTCTTTATAAGAAAGATCTTGCTCCAGCGGTACAAATTCTGAGCTGAGTACATGTGAAGGATCAGGTATGTACTTTCTCAGGAGAGATACATGGAACACATCGTGAACTTGAGAGAGATTCGGTGGAAGTACCAATCGGTATGCTACTTTCCCAACATGATCTAGTGTTTCGAAAAGGACGATATACCTAGGGCCTAGCTTTTCCTTCTTTCCAAATCTCATACTCTCTTCCAAGGAGATATTCGTACAAACACTTTATCACCCACTTCAAACTCTAGGTCTTTTCTTAGGTTGTCAGCAAAACTTTTTTGTCGAATCTGAGCTGCTCTAATGTGTTGTTGAATAGATCTGACCTTTTCTGCCATCTCATCAACAAGATCATGACCTAATATCTTTCTTTCCCCAACTTTATCCTAGAAAGTGGGAGTCCTGCATTTCTTTCCATATAGAGCTTCATAAGGTGCCATCTGAATACTTGAGTGAAAGCTATTATTATAAGAAAATTCCACCAAATGTAGGTGTTGATCCCAACCACCTTTGAAATCCATAGAGCAAGCTCTCAACATATCTTCTAGAGTTTGAATTGTTCTCTCAGACTGACTGTCTATATAAGGATGATAAGCAGTGCTGAAACTCAACTCTGTATCCAGAGTATGCTGAAGACTTCGCCAGAACTTCGAGGTAAATCTTGGATCCCGATTAGATATAATAGAAAGTGGTACTCCATGCAATCTTACCACTTCCTTCACATATATCCTGGTAAGCTGATCCAGAGAGAAATCCTCTCTAATAGAAATGAAGTGTGCCGACTTTGTAAGACGATAAACTATAACCCAGATAGCGTTATTGACTTTGGACGTTTTTAGAAAGTCCGGTGACAAAGTCCATAGTGATGTTTTCCCATTTCCATTCAGGTATGGGTAATGGTTGTAACATCCACTTAGACTTCTGTCTCTCAGCTTTAACTTGCTGACAAACCAAGCATCGAGAGACATATTCAGCAACATCTCTTTTCATGCCATCCCACCAGAAGTACACTTTCAGGTCCCTATACATCTTCGTGCTTCCAGGATGAATAGGGAATGAAGAACTATGAGCCTCATCCAGCAGCTCCTTCTTTAATTATGGCATGGGAGGAACACAAACCCGATTCCTAAACTTTATTATCCCATCACAATCAAGGATTAATTCAAGAACATTTCTCACCTTATTTTGTAACTCTACATCTTCTTTCTGTGCCTCTTTAATCTTCACATGTATAGATGGTTGAACATTAATTTGATAAATATATGATTGTTCCACTTCCATTATAATTCCAAGATCGATCCCTTGTAAATCCATAAATATTGGATCTTTTGTGATCCTCATCATGGATATGTACCATGGTCTTGTCAACTTAATGCATCTGCCACCTTGTTTGCTTTCCCAGGGTGATAATGAATTGAGCAGTCGTAATCCTTAATCATCTCCAACCATCTTCTTTGGCGCATATTCGGCTCCTTTTGTGTGAAAATATACTTTAAAATTTTATGATCAGTATAAATATCGCACCTTTATCCATAAAGATAATGCCTCCAAATCCTTAATGTAAAGATTACCGTAGCTAACTCCAAATCACGAGTTGGGTAATTTTGCTCATGGATTTTCAACTTTCATGAGGCATAAGCTATCACCGTATCATTTTGCATAAGAACACACCCCACCCCTTCTTGGATGCATCATAGTAGATCACAAACCATTCTCCACTACAAGGAAGTGTGAGCATAGATGCACTGGATAAACTTCTTTTCAACTCCTTGAAATTCTCTTCACATTCCTCTATCCAAACAAACTTAACTCCTTTCCGAGTCAACTTGGTGAGTGGATTACATAATCTTGAAAAATATTTCACAAAACGTCGATAATATCCATCCAAACCAAGAAAACTATGGATCTCGGTTACTTTTGTTGGTCTCGACCATCGTTCGTTAACCTCTGTTTTTGCTGGATCCATAGATATCCCCTATTTTGAGATTATGTGACCCAAAAATGAAACTTTTTGAAGCCAAAATTCACACTTGGTAAATTTGGCATAATGCTTCTCCTTTCTCAGGATCTTGAATATAATTCTCAAGTGATCTTCATTTTCTTCCTTGCTCTTTGAATATACAAGAATATCGTCTATAAAGACTACCAAAAACTGATCAAGATAGTATCTAAAGACTCTATTCATCAGATCCATGAAGCTAACAGGGGAATTAGTAAGACCAAATGGCATAACTATAAATTCATAGTGTCCATACCTTGTACGGAAAGCCGTCTTCGGTATATCCTCCCTTTTGACCCTTAATTGATGATACCCTGAACGAAGATCAATCTTGTAAAAGTATTGAGATCCGCATAGATGGTCAAATAAGTCATCAATGCATGGGAGAGGATATTTTCTCTTGATAGTGATATTGCTAAGTTCTCGATAATCAATGCAGAGTCTCATTGATCCATCTTTCTTCTTAACAAACTGAACAGGTTCTCCCCAAGGTTACGCACTAGGGCGTATGAATCATTTATCAAGATTCTCTTGTAGTTGCTTCTTCAATTCCTGCCACTCAATTGGGGCTATTCTATAAGGTGTCTTTGAAATGGGCATAGCACCCGGTATGAGTTCTATTGAAAACTCCACTTCACGATTTAGTGGAAGACCCGATTATTCCTCCAGAAAGACAACATCAAACTCCCGTACAATGGGCATATTCTTAATCATGAGTTTATCACCAACCATTTGGGATAAATAACCTTCATTTAGTGGAATCAAGACCCATAAGATGGAAAAAATTTCCACTAGAAGGTTATGTTCATCCTTGAATCGATAAACGATCATAGATTGATTTGGAATATGAAATGTGACTTCCCTTCTTTGGAAATTGATATGAGCACCATATAAAGAAAGCTAATCCATGCCAAGAATCACTTCAAATTCCACTATAGGAAGGATCACAAGATTTGAAGGAAGTACTTTCCCACAAACTTCAATCGGAGAAGAATTATAAACTTTTGATGCGACTATTGTGCCATTAGGGGTTGTCACAGCTAACTCAACATCTAATTGTTGAGGTAATACGGCGATACCCTTAGAAAATTCTTCAGAAATAAAACAGTGGGTGGATCCAGAATCAAATAAACACTTTTCTACTTTAGAGTGGATGGTAAGTGTACCTTTCACCACTTAGTTATCGTACTCCACATCGCTGATAGTAATTTCATGTGACTTTCCTTTTTCTTTGGGCTTAAGAGTTATTGACGTCGATCATCATCATCAACCCTTGGATTTGGGCATTGATTGGCATAATGCCCCATCTCCTTGCACTTGAAACATTGAAGTGTAGTAGATTCATTCTGTGTATCCCTTCTTTTGTTTACATCATTAGACATCTTATTCCCATTATTTTGAAATTCAATTGCTCTAGGACCTTCTTTTCCACACTTATAAAATTTTCTTGTCCCCTTAAGACAATTTCCTCCACGTTTCTTTCCACATTTTGAGCATAAGGGAAAACTCATCTTCTTTTCAGTGTGTTCTTTATATTTTCCTTTGAATTCCATTTTCCTCTTCTTATCAAACCCATGAGACTGATGGGTTACACCAATCTCCATCTCAACCTTCAGAGTAGATCGAACAATTTCCTCTTAGCTATTGAAGTCCCTTATGGATAACGCCCTTTGAAGACTTGGTTTTATGCCACTAAAGAATCAATCGATCTTACTCTCAGGTTGGATAATAATTTCGGAAGCATACCTTGCATGTTTTGTGAAATTTTCTTTGTAGGTACCAATGGATTCATCATTCTTTTTCTTCAGTTTAGGAAACTCCTTCTCCAACTTTGTTCGAAGAATAGGAGGGAAATACTTATTGAAAATTAAGTCCTTGAACTCGTCCCATTCCATGGGCTCAATTTCATCCATTTGCCTTGTATGCTTAATAATATTCCAGCATTGATCAGCATCACCTTCCAAACGATACACTGCTAAGATGTATTTATCATGTTCAGAACATTGAAGAACTGAAAATATCTATTCAGTGGTATTGATCCATTGTTCAGTCACTAATGGATCAGAAGACCCACTGAATGAAGGTGGACACTTCCTCATGAAGGATTCAACAGACTTTTTCTCCTTCTTTTTCTCGTTTGGAAGTCTTGGATGATTCATATCTTGAGAAACTTGTGTGAGCATGGCTATAAGATTCTTCATTCTAGCTCCCACAACGTTTGGTTGCTCAGGGGGACAATCATTGCATTGCCCGTCGCATTCCGCGTTAACACGGTTCCTTCGGGTTCCAGCCATTGACTAAAAACAAGATGAACAGTGTGAGAAACACTAATTATAATAGGAAAACAAAATAATCATGAATAAAATTTCACACTTAAGGTCGTATCATTGGTTTTTCATGGCCATTTATAAAACACTAAGATTGTGTTCTATGCTTAGAAATATCCTTATGTTTCTTACTATGGTTTTCACATCCTAGTTTCCAAAGGTTGACTATACCTTTCCTCTGATACCAACTATAACGACCCATAATTTACATACATTGTTATTGCTTCAAAATTTAAAGCACACTTATTACAACATATAACAAAACCATGAAAGGGCCGTATAGGTATAGTGTATTTAGAAACTGGGAAACATAAACAACTGGTTCATAAATCGTCTACATTGTCTCCCATTTATTTCATCATATCTAGAGTCCCTTTTAGAATATCCTACTTAATAACCTTCTTCATGCCCTAGGGAAAGAAAACATACAAAAGGGTGAGCTCAAATGCTTAGTAAGGGTAAACAAAATAAATATCAATCACATCATATTCATAAGAACATAACATTTTGAAAATCTTATCTTGCAAAAGAGATCATAACATGGGATAAATTATAGAGGTGAAATGTAATCCCAATAATCATAACATAAAACATGAAGCTTTTTGTCATACACACATAATCATAGAAAATCATTTCTTAGTATTCAAGACTCATTTCCAAGACTATCTTAGCAGACAAAGTCCATTTTTGAACCGAGTTCACTTCTCGTTTCAGTCTTATTTCATTGAACCAGTATAACCTGTCATTCCCGCCATGTCTATCTCATGAGATATAAATCTTTACCCAATGAATTGGAGGGAGATATAGGTCCCACCCATCTCATAATGATACCATTCTTATGTGTGCCACAAAATCATAAATCATACACCATTGCATAACCCATGTAATAAAAATGGGATTCTTAAACATCGTGACATCATAAAACAATTCATATAAGATAAAGGAATTCATAAAAATAATTCCATCACATCATAATCAAATAAATTTAACAATAGCGATATAAACATAACCCTATATTATCTTAGATGGAAAATAATTTTGATAAAACACTTGAATTCCATTCTTGAGGAAAATATCCTTTATACTTCCAAAACATTTTCCTTTCTTAACAAGGCATAAACTTTTAAACTAAATAAGTTGATTAAAAATAAACATGAAAAATTTTAAATGAATCTTCTTTGAAATGATGTTTTAAAAATCCATTCATGTCGTATAAGTTGAAGAAACATTCTTCTCGTACTTTTGTTGGAAAAGTCAAAAAAGTACATCGTACGAAAAATGAAAAAAGATTCCTTTCATATCTATTACTAAAAAATCACCTAAGGGTAAAATTGGATTTAAAAAATTGTAGGTGGATGGAAATAATATTAAATATTGAGGAAACATGGATGTGGATGATAAAATAAACCCCAGTAAATACCAGTGTATAAACAATCTCGGATAAAAATGAGATTGTGATATTTTCCCTTACCTTAGGTCTGATTTGCTTCGTAAGTGTCCGAACCGCCTGTATAATGATTTAAATAATGTCATTGACTTATTCCTGAATCTTACTTATTTTTATGATATCATATATGGTCATATTATTAGCTTCTTATTAGTAATATCTCATTGCTACTTGTTATTCGGGTGTTTATAACTTTTTGTTCTTATGCGTGTTTTGTTGAATAAATTCTTATTATTCTTTTTAGGTTATAGATACCTCATTTCCAGAATGGTATTAGTGTAATATATATCATATTCATTCATTCAATTCATTTATATAATCATTATGTAATGAAGATCATGTAGAACGAGTCGGATCACATCGTGGAGACGGTATTCCGTACGTACGCACCAGGGGTGATATCATTCCCATGATCGTGGAATTGTATTGAAGTATATGTATACTATTTCAGAATCAATATCACTTTAAAATAATCATATATAGTCATTATTTACACCATTATACCCATCCAAGTAAGATGGTGGTGGAAAATAGATTACACAACGCCGTGGAGACGGTATTCCGTACGTACGCACGCACGGTGATTTCGTTTTTCGTATGATGGATAGATGGTGAAATAGGGTTGTTTCATACTTATAATAACATATCAGTATATTAGTCATACTTATTTTATTACTTCATAATGAAACAACTAAATAATAATAAGTGGAAGAAGAAATAAAGTTGAATGAATCGGTAACGGACATTACCTCTTCTTTGAAGCACCTCTTTGAGACCTCCTCTTAGGGCACTAAAATTGGTCTTTGAAAAAGACCAGGACCTCTAGGGTGTTTTTAGGGAAGCAGAGAAGAGAAATTGGCAGGGTTTGGCCTAACTTGAAGGCTCAAAGTGGTGTGAGGAAGAGAGGGAGGAGGTGCCCTTTTATAAGGGTGGAGAGGGGCACCTTTTGAAAAACTAAAAATATTATTTTATTATAATGTAATATTTGGTTTTTAATAGCTCTAAATTGATTTATTTCGAAGCTAAGGTGGGTATGGGTGGCAATCCTCTCAGAAAATATAATTTAGACAAGTTTAGGATTCTATTTTAACCTTATCATTTAGATTTAACTTTAAGTTAAATAATTTTACTTTTCCCGTGTCTTCTTGTTTTCTTACACTATAAGGTTAATAAACTTACTATAACAATCCAAACGAACACCAAGTTGTTTATTATTAATATATATAACCATATCTAAATAATTTCTCAGAACCTTGGATTTTTAAGAATAAAATAACAATTAATAATATAATATTTGTTTTAAATACTATTTTATGTCAATTTTGACACTATTTCGTAATTTATTTTTGTGAAAAACAAAACAGAAATATTAGTTCAAAAAAATTTAATTAAATCAATAATAACATGTCATATTAACATATGAAATTATTTTAATTCATAAACGGTCTCAAATTACATTTATTTTGGTATTTATATCATCAATTATGTCAATATTTCATTAATAAGATAATTACTGCATCAGCATTGTGTCATAAATAAATTAAATTATTTAATGTCTAAATATTACAAATAAAATACCATTATGAATGAAATATTTTTATCTTTCTAATGAATATTTTTAGTCGAATTTATCTTATGTATAAACCTATATTAAAATTATTATCTTATTAAACATTGATTTTAACTATTTTAACCCTTCTTTAAATAAATTAATATTAAATGCCCTAATCTAATCCAAGTGGGACTAAATGGTCATATTTTATTCCTAAGGTGGTTTTTGGGGAAATTACACTTGTCCAATATAATTAGGACATGTGTTAGGGTAATAATAATATCATTTTTACCCTTAATTACCCTATTTACTTTTATCCGTGGTAAAAAAAGTAAAACGTTACTATTCACCAAAAATTATTTTCATCATTGAACCACATTTTAGTCCTTGATATTAACCTTGTCTCTTGGATTTTCGAAATTACACTCATGGAAGCGGTAAAATTAAGTTTTATGTGAATTTGGAAAATCTCCTAGGAGGTGGGTAAAAGACGGTGAAAAGTTTAACAACATTTTTATATATATAAAATTATTATAAAATGACTCCAATGAATTGAATTAAACTTATATAGGTATTATGTATCAATTTTTACCTAAAATAAATATAAATAAAATAAATAATTATTTAAATAAAAAGTCGGTTTTTAAATAGTAACCCTGTGTTTTCACTATTCATCAAAAATTGAAAGTTTTCAGAAAAATACCAAAATTTTACCCTAGGCTAATTTTGATATTCCGAATCTGAAAATGTAGTCCATTTTCAAAAATAAAAATTTACAAAATTTCAAAAAGTGGGTATTACTATTCATAACGGCTAGTTTTAATAATATTTTTATAGCATATCGTTGTTTAGCGAAACTCGGTATTACGTACGACGCATGCTATCGGGGAAGGTCACGATTGTGTGTAAAGAAAGCCAAGATAGTGTTGTGTGTAGTGAAAGATTCCTTTGATGATGTATATAAAAACAAAATATTTCTCATAAAAGTCTCGGGTGTTAGAGATACACTGTATTTTATTTTTATAAATGCTTATTTATGATGAATTTAATCTATCCCATATATCAATACTTTATATTTTTCCAAAACACTTATCCATGATTGATTATATTCATTCTATATAAAGTATTTTTGAGATGAAATAACTCCTTAATGGTGTCATATTTTCTTATAGTTTAATTTTAATTACCAACATAGTCATTTATCGATTGAATCGAAAAAGATAATGATTCCAGTGAAACCATAGTCTGTTGTACCTCTCGTACCCCTCGTGGTTTAATTTTCATGATCACAATCACTCCCTTTTTTTTCTAATCTTGTTTTATGTGTTTTTGTTGATAGGCAAAAGGTTGCCAAGGAATTGGGCCAAGAAAAGCCAAAGTGGACTGATTTCAGTCCCACCGGCCAACCGGTGGATGACCACCGGCCAGCCGATAGAGCCTGGACAGAAGGCATCCCTCTGTCCAGACCACCGGCCAACCGGTGTCCCACCACCGGCCAGCCGGTGGAACCCAGACAAATAGTGTCAGCCACTGCCTCAGCACCGGCCAACCGGTGGCCTCCTCACCGGCCAGCCGGTGGTGCCTGAGCCCGAGCCCTCTCCCTTTTTCAAAGCACCGGCCAACCGGTGGCCAAGCACCGGTCAGCCGGTGGAGCCAGTCAAACTAGCTGTTGGGCTTTGACCAGGCTTGTCCACTTGACTCCCAACGGCTCCGAAGGCCTCTCCAACGGCTCCGAAGACCCCCAAATCCCATTTGAGGGTTCCCCCTCTATAAATAAAGGACTAGGAAGCCCCGGAAACTCAAGGAAGCCCACGGACACATTTTTGATCATTTGGTGAACCTCCGGCGCATTCCTTCAAGGAACCCTCAACTTGCTCCAACTCACTTCCACATCCAAGGAGCACCACTATAGAAGCTTGGGAGCGCTCTTCATCAACTTCATCAATCCATTGGCGCCCAAGACTTCTCTACATTACATTTTTTCATTATTTATCATTTTGAGATTTATTTTGGGTTTGTGCCTACAAACCCCATCTCTTTCTCTCATTCTCTCTTTTGGGTTCTCACACCACCTTCAAGGTGTGAAGAGGTTAGTCAAGCATTCCCTTTAAAAGGCTTGAGTCATAGGTGAGCTAGCCTTCACCTGTAAGAAGTCTAGTGGGTTCTTGATCAACCATTGAAAGCAAGTGGGTTCTTGCATAACCATTAAAAGCAAGCTGTAATAGGTTCTAGGCTACCTTAAAGTCTAGTGGGTTTCTTGCTAAAACCATTAAAAAGAAAGCGGTAGTAAATCTCTCAACGGTTGAGTTGGGAGCGGAGACGTAGGCTTTGGTTTAAGCCGAACTCCGTTATCAATTTTGTGTCTTGCCTCTTTTATTTCCGCTGCACTTTTATCTTTGATTTTAAATTGTTAATTATTTTTTAAAAGGCAATTCACCCCCCTCTTGCCATCACTCTCTCCGCCCAACAATTGGTATCAGAGGAAAATTTGATTAATACCTTCACCAGTTTCAAATTCAAGATCCTTTGAGATGGCTTCAACTTCTTTCGCCCCTGAAGGTTATTCATTGGGTCGTGCTCCATTCTTTGATGGAACCGACTACACTTATTGGAAAACTCGCATGACCAATTTTCTTAGATGTATAGGTTATCCCATTTATAAAATTGTCATGCATGGTTATTCTCTTTCTTCTCCCGATGAATCCAAATGGACTCAAGCCGACATTAAAAATTTCGAGCTTGATGGAAAAGCCATGAACGCTCTTCATTGCGGCCTTGATCGTAATGAATTCAATTGAGTTTCCACATGCACCTCATCACATGAAATCTGGAAACTATTGGATGTTACCCATGAGGGGACCAACAAAGTCAAGGATACTCGATTGGATATGTTCCGTCAAGATTTTGAGTCTTTCACCATGCACCCACATGAATCAATTTCTGAAATGTTTACACGTTTTACTGATGTCTGCAATGGGAGAAAGTCCCTTGGTGATGATGTGTCTGCAGAAACAATGGTCAAGAAGATCCTTTGGATCTTACCAAGCTCATGGGAACCAAAGGTGACGGCAATCCAAGAAGAAAAAGACATCAAGAACATGCCGGTCGAAGAGCTCATCGGATCTCTCATGAATTACGAGATCACTATGAGGAGGAAATCTAAAAAGGAAGGCAAACCAATCAAAGTTCCAAAGAACATCACCTTCAAAGTTCAACAAGAAGAAAGCTCCTCCTCCTCCTCATCTTCCTCCTCAAGCGGCGATTCCGAAATGGAGAATCTTGCCCGCAAAATGCACAAGTTCATGAAGAAGCACAAGAAGAAGAAATCCCGCAAGTCTCTACCCAACGAAATATCCGAGCCCGAGGTAACATGTTACGGGTGTGGCAAGAAAGGCCATTACAAGCCCGATTTTCCACTCAACAAGAAAAAGGCCAAGCAAAAGGAAAAGAAGAAGGAATTCAAAGCCACATGGAGTGATAGCTCCACATCCTCCTCCTCCTCCTCCTCCTCCTCGAGTGAAAACGGTAAAAAATGCCTAATGGCATTTCATGAGGTAACCTCTTCCGACTCCTCATCCTCTAGTTCTTCAAATTCTTTTAATCACTTATCTTACGAGGATCTCCAACATTCTAGAGATCAATTGGAGGAAGGTTTTCACGAACTTTCTTCCAAATTTGTTGCTTTAAAAAAGAATTTCAAAAAACTTTCTTCCGAAAAGGAACAACTTCTCAAAGAAAAGGAGGAGTTGTCCCTCAAGATCCAAAACCTTCCCGATGTTGAGTCTATGGAATCAACAATCAAAGATTTAAGGGAATCCCATGCCAAGTTCACCCAAGGGGAACAAAATTTGACCAAATTGCTTGGTTCCCAACGCGTATCTAGAACCACTGAAGGTCTTGGATATTCCAAGAAAGCTTCCTCTTCCCATGCTCCAACTATTTCTGTAAGGGGGAGCTCCCAATATAAATTCTGCAACTATTGTAAAAAACTTGGGCACTTAATTTATGAGTGAGATTGCAAAAATGCCCGGTATAGAAGGCCCAAAACTATTTTCTTTAATGATGAAATTCATAGGAGAAGACCCGCCACTAGACAAGTATGGATTGAAAAATCTCTTTTAGCGAGTCTCACCGGACCAAAATTTGTCTCGGTTTCAAAAACCACTCCCCGGTGATTTGTTGTTTTTATTTAGGGGGAGTTAGGATCGGTTAAGCCTTTTTGATTTCAATTTCAAAACTTTCAAAACTTTCAATTCAATATTTTCAATTCAAAACTTTCAATTCAAAACTTTCAATTCAAATTTCAAAAATTTCAATTGGTTTCAAATCTCTATCTTGTTTTTCAACCCTTCCCTCAATCAAGTTTTATGCCCCGTGCTATTTTGATAATCACAAAGGGGGGGAAATTCTTGGTTGATTGGGGGAGAAATCTTTCTCTCATGCTTTGATTTACTTTTCAATTTATTCTTTTAAAGAATGCCTCTCTTTTCAATCTTTTACATTGCTCGTTTTAGTGATTGTGATCATCAAAATAGGGGGAGATTGTTGTACCTCTCGTACCCCTCGTGGTTTAATTTTCATGATCACAATTACTCTCTTTTTTATCTAATCTTGTTTTAAGTGTTTTTGTTGATAGGCAAAAGGTTGCCAAGGAATTAGGCCAAGAAAAGCCAAAGTGGATTGATTTTAGTCCCACCGGCCAACCGGTGGATGACCACCGACCAGCCGATGGAGCCTGGATAGAAGGCATCCCTCTGTCCAGACCACCGGCCAACCGGTGTCCCACCACCGGCCAGCCGGTGGAACCCAGACAAATAGTGTCAGCCACTGCCTCAGCACCGGCCAACCGGTGGCCTCCTCACCAGCCAGCCGGTGGTGCCTGAGCCCGAGCCCTCTCCCTTTTTCAAATCACCGGCCAACCAGTGGCCAAGCACCGGTCAGCCGGTGGAGCCAGTCAAACTAGCCGTTGGGCTTTGACCAGGCTTGTCCACTTGAATCCCAACGGCTCCGAAGGCCTCTCCAATGGCTCCGAAGACCCCCAAAGCCCATTTGAGGGTTCACCCTCTATAAATAAAGGACTAGGAAGCCCCGGAAACTCAAGGAAGCCCACGGACACATTTTTGATCATTTGGCGAACCTCCAGCGCATTCCTTCAAGGAACCCACAACTTGCTCCAACTCACTTCCACATCCAAGGAGCACCACTATAGAAGCTTGGGAGCACTCTTCATCAACTTCATCAATCCATTGGCGCCGAAGACTTCTCTACATTACGGTTTTTCATTATTTATCATTTTGAGCTTTATTTTGGGTTTGTGCCTACAAACCCCATCTCTTTCTCTCATTCTCTCTTTTGGGTTCTCACACCACCATCAAGGTGTGAAGAGGTTAGTCAAGCCTTCCCTTTATAAGGCTTGAGTCATAGGTGAGCTAGCCTTCACCTGTAAGAAGGATAGTGGGTTCTTGCTCAACCATTGAAAGCAAGTGGGTTCTTGCATAACCATTAAAAGCAAGCTGTAATAGGTTCTAGACTACCTTAAAGTCTAGTGGGTTTCTTGCTAAAACCATTAAAAATCAAGCAGTAGTAAATCTCTCAACGGTTGAGTTGGGAGCGGAGACGTAGGCTTTGGTTTAATCCGAACTCCGTTATCAATTTTGTGTCTTGCCTCTTTTATTTCCGCTGCACTTTTAACTTTGATTTTAAATTGTTAATTATTTTTTAAAAGGCAATTCACCCCCCCCCCTCTTTCCATCACTCTCTCCGCCCATCATAGTTAAGGTAAATTGCACATTTTTAAATCATATAGAGTAAGAGACACATTGGATGCATGAAATATGTTTAAAAGGGGGTTTCAAAAGCAGTAACGTGGGTATAAAATACCTATAATAAATTTTTTATTCATTGAAAAAATAAATGTAATTGTAAAGTGGTAGTTGGAGCCACAAGATAACCATTAGAAGGGATATGATATTTTTCAATAAAAATATACATTAAATATCACACTATAAAATATTGGGTTTTATCAAATAATGGTATGTTCTGATACAAACAATTATATTTTTATTCTCACTATGAAATTTCGTGGGTTATTCAATAACACATGGGATTTCCCCCAACATTATGTTATCATTCTTGGTTTTATTATCATATGATGATAATTTAAGGAGTTTGAATGCCTAATATAATTTTTTTAATTATAAATAGTTATTCACAAATAAATATTCACGGGTTAAAAATATTATAACTCATAAAACATTCATAAAATGATTATCTTTTATAGTAGAAACTTTGGTTTAATTATAGTGTCATTAGATGGACCCTATAAAGAGGGTCATTTTTTATAATACTTATGTCATTCCAAAGCATAAGAATTTTGGAGTTTTCCACTAGAATAAGCTTCATCTCACCCACTCTATGTCTCTAAATCTTTCTCGTTAAACATTGCTCTATAAAACCATAAATAATGAAGGATACATCCAAATACTTTTGAGATTCACTCAGTCCATTAATTCCCTAGGAGGAAAGAGTATAGCAAGAACTTCTTAAGGATCTCTATTATACTCATGTGGAAGATTTTAGATACATTTGGATCAATACAAAATAAATTACATCATTATTCATCTTATTTATTTTAGCCCAAATTAAAGTAAGATTATAAGGATTATTAGCCTTTTTATGATATTTTAAATTATTTTGTTATAAGTGTTATCCAATCCAAAACCCACTAATGGTTTTTATGGACCTTATATCTTTTTTGGACCGATCCATCAAATTAAAAAAGAAACCAATAAAATGATAATCTTAGAATATATGATGTGTTCTACTCAAAAAAATAATCAAACATGAATATTTATAAACCACAATGTTTCTAAAAGGGGATATGATCATAGTCCTATAAATATTTGAGACCACAATATATTTTATACAAAATGATTATATAAAAGAATCAAAAAAACATTGCATAATTTTTTGATATCACAGTGGTATAACCACTTGATCACTATGTAATGGGGATATATACTAAGATTTAATACCATATCATACTAGATATTGAATATCCATGGTTCAATGTATGATTATAAGAGCAAAATGACTTGTTTGGTGTCAATATTGTTTGGTTTTTACCACAAAAATATTTGTTATATAGGGTTTTCAATGCCATGGTGAACACTAAAATTGGGCATGATTAGTTTTTTTTCAAACATATTTTCTAGTAGAATTAAAAAAAATATTATCACTAGATTTATGGGCTCATTTAAAATTCAAGGGGTCTTTAAATTACCCCAAAAAATTAATGCTATTATATATGTTTAAAGTTTATCTATATGAAGACTAGTTTATTATGTTTTTTAACTATACAAGAAGGCATAATATAAAATTATTAATATTGATATATGAATTTTCATAAATAAGAACATAAAATTTCTATATTAAAATAACTTATCTGGATACTATGTCATGTTTAAATATTGTAAATAAATAACTCGAAATATGAAATGCTTATAAATTTTTAAATTATTTCCTAAATATCAGGTATTTTAGGATATGAATAATTGTATTTAACATCCATGTAATTTAATAATATGAAATACTTCATAAGAAAATAAATATGAATTTGTAATATTTAATTATATAATTAAATTCCATTAAATTTTGATAAATTTTATGTTTTTTAATTTTTTATTTATGAATTTTTCATAAATGTCTTTATCATGTATAGATTTAAGAACTATTCATTCATTTTATATTAGTCCATACTTTATTCATATATATATAATATTTATATTCTGAATTGATGGATTTTTAGTCTAAATTTATTCAATATTTCTCATTAAATTATCATACATGAAATTATAGACTTCTATAATACATATTATAATTGGTTTACTTTTACTTGTACATTTAATGTTTCTTATTCAGGGGATAGTAACCCTAGTAATGAGTTTTAAAAAGAGTTAAACATAAATATAGGTTGAAAACATTAATATGGTGAATATAAAATGGTTTCAAAAAATAAATCATTAGAAACATTCATACACATAAATGTAATACATGAGATGAGATAGGGTCATAATAAATCCTATTAGAATATTAATTGGGATATTCTTTCAAAAAACAATTTTCACAACCTCGATCATCCAACTGAGTAGGTCGTTCCAAATTTGGGTCATCAAGGATTATCTTCTATCGAGAAACTTTGTTATGGGTGACCCTAAAAGGATTTAGTGACCATGTTTTGTGTATGAATTGGATTAAACTTAGATGGTAAACCCTAAGAGTTAGTATACTAAAAGAATATAGTTGATTTTATCCATAAGATGGATTGGGAAAAGGTTTATTTAATCAACATTCCCATATTAATATATGATATTATTGGAATTATGGACTACCTCAGTAGATAAGTGATGATAATAATCCTATATTTTTTTCATTACTTAATGAAATATGAATCTTTTCCTAAAAATAGTAATGATTTCAAATTTAAAAGTTTTCATTATTTCAGTGGGTGTATATTTAATAAAATTATTTCTTAAATTAACGTAGAACATGATAATCATTTGATAAAATATTTTTTAGCAAATAAAATGGAACCATCATAATCAAACATTACTTTGAGATCAATATTTTAGAGATAAAATCATTATGGGAAAAAATATTTAGACATGTATTGGAAATTGAGAATTCTTCTCAAACAAGAAGAAAGGTTTAATATATTAGAGTCACTACCTCCTAAAGAAACAATTTATGAATAATCTAATCAAGAATAAAAAATGATAATTATATATAAAAATGAGACTCTGTTAACATATCTAAATCGATTCTTATTTTTATATAGACCAAATAACAAAAGAAACATGAAACCATGGTTTCTTAGCATATGATTAATAATCTAAACATTTTATATCAATAAATTTCAATACATAAATAAAATTAGGTTCCTAAATATCTCTTTAGGGGAAATATATATTAAGTTACTTCTATCTCAAATCCATCACTAAGTATTATTGGGTATATAAATGACTTACTGAGACAGAGGTCACCACTCTGGATTTATTTAGCTACAAGCATCCTTATACAGTTGAATATTGAAATATTTTGACAATATACATTGAAATAAAAAAAGGAATTAAAATGTTATGTTCAAATTTATTCTTAAAACACATGGAATAACATATAAGTTTTGGATTTTAATAGTTTTTTGTTAAATATTCATAATAATGGAAATAAGCATCATTTCCTAACACAAATTACTTTTTATATCTAAATAAGAGACATTGAAAGGAAAATAATTTATAAGAGGAAAGTAAAAATATATTTTAACTTAGAGAAGATCAAAGTATAATAAATAAAATATTAAAATAGTCAAAATCATAGTGAAAATAACATTATATCCTAAAATATTTCAGGGCAGATTGGAAAATAAAGATAATGTAAAGAGTCACATTTCTTACTAAAATTATTTTAAATATATTTTTAAGTGTAAAAGTCCCCAAATGTTGATTATGAAATTATAAAACGTTATATATAGATAATATATTTCATTAACGTCATAAAATTTAACGTTTCAAATTAAAGGATCATAAGTACAATGTTTAAAGAGTTGACCATTTTGAATGTGATTTCTATGTATAACCATTATTAGAAAAATTATTATTCATATTTCTTCTCAAAAAAGGTATCATAGTGGGAGTTTCTGTTAGATTTTCACATAAATACGTGCCTGGGATTATATATAGATTCAAATGAGTTTAATAAAACAATAAAAATGATCAAAATAGAAGGACTGTCTAATAGTTTATCAAATCATGTTTGATAAGACAAGTTCTTCTGTATAGTTTTTTAGTATTTATAAAGGAGTTTTAGAATATGCAATTTATCATGTTATACAAAATGCACTCCTTACTTTATCATTATCTCATTTTGTATATATATATTCATGAGGTGAAGTGATAAATAACCTCTAAACATATGGTTTTGAGTTATCCCAGCTGATGCTCATCATGGAATATTAATGGGTCTTGAAACACATTACCCAAGGACACTCAATAGTGGTCAAATCAGGGTTTTTGCATGGCCCCAAGTTCACCTCCCCATATGCTAGAAGTTGTAAACTATTGGTGAGGGCCTAATAAATTAAATGGGGAGACTATGTCCTCAAATAAAAGTCATTAAAATAGAAAAAAAATAACCAAGCGTTATACACATTATAATACACATGAATAATAATCCAATTACATATAATAACAAACTACTCTTCATACATAATAATCACTAAACACCCAATAACCATAAATCAAATATAAAATAAACTAAAAATAAGACACATACACCATTTACCTATCTCTAACCCAACAGCTCTCAAACCCTATATCAAATATGAATGAATTTCCATAGCACAATCCACTTCACATCCTATCCTCTGACTATAAATTAAAACATAAGTTGTGAATGTTAATTGAGATTTTAATGACATGGATTTTTTGTTTATTATATTTTGATTTTATATGAATTAATTTCAAGACCAGGAACTAAGACGACATGAAAATCTGGGGACTCAGTGTGACTAGAATCAATGTCTAAAATATATAAAATATATTAAATAGGAAATGTGATTAGTTTTCCAAAAAAACTGAAATATTCCCTAAACTGGGGCTCATGTTAGAAATCCAAGGGCACCACTGAGTTCAAAATGCGGGTTTTACCGTAGGTGTGACATAACCTCTGTTAGTGCAGGCCATTTGTGAAAAAAGAATCATGGGAAAAATGAATGAAATAAATTATGTAATTTTATTTATTATTTTTATTATTACATAGTGACTATTTATCATTTAAATTTATGGTTATAGGATCTTCAAGGATGGATTCCCAAAATCTATAGATTCATACAACCATTGAAGATCCTTCTTAGTGAACGATGACATTTCATGATCAGATCATGGATCCTTGCACTAATGGAGTCAGTATATCTCATCAATGAAGGAAACACAATCATTCCTCAGTAGTATTCAATTCAAACTACAAGTAGGATATCTTTCTTTTCCATTTTTATCCCACTTTTTAATCCCAAACAAATGTGAATCAATTCCATGAACATAATTGATTCATTCATCATCATAAAAAATTATTAAAATGAATTATTATTTTTCATTTTTTTAAAAAATATATTTCATTCATATTCTTCTAGGACAATGGATTAACATCAAATAAACAATGGATGGGGCTTATTCTACTCCATTTATGGCTTATGGTTTTCTCCGCAATTTTTTCCTTGCTCGTCATTAGAAATCATTTCAACCAATGGTTCAACCAATACTTGGTTTCCACTCTTTATAAAATCGTTCTTCAGCACATCAGACCAAAATTATAGGTATGGAATGTGATGGTGGTTTTGGTTATAGGATTGATGATGAAGGTGGATGGATCAAGCGATAATAAAACCAGATTAAGGGTTCCTTATTTTTTCCGAGAAAAGTAAGACATTGTATATGGTGATTTGGATAATGGTGTGTTTTCGTAGTGTGTTTCTCATCAGATTCTGGGAAGAAAGTGGTGGTAGGATTCAGTCAACCTAGATTCGAGATCAATGAACTTATTTATTGAATAAATCGAGGTGGAAGTGACACAAAAGTAAGAACATGGGAGAAACCTCTGGATCAATAAAATCTTGAGCAACACAATGTGTATATCAGGATTACATGTCATGTGGGGCCCATTCAATGGAAGCTAGGGTTTTAGGATTAAGATAAGGATCACACAAGATGTGAACCCTATCACACTATTTTTTACTCATTTTTTGTTGATCGGTGTGTACATAAAAATGTATAAGGACACGGTAAAAAGAAAACAACAAAGTGAAACACTATATACTCGTAAATGGAAACCACTTGGTAAACTCAGGTCAGTACACAAATATGTCTACCATACACGGACATGGACCGGTGACACAAGAATGGTAGTGCATGTCTCTATATGTTTTTTAATACCTCAAAAATTCATTTATGCCTATACTTACATTTCATGTAAGGATTTTATAGATGGATAGCCTTGGGATAACTAGGAATTCCATGTACCCCCGGTACCCACCGTGTACCCCCATCAAGAGTATTTGTATCTCTTAGTTTTATTAGTTTGGACCAGTATAGGTTGATTGTGTTTCTTTGGATCTTTTTGTTAAGGGTACAGTGCATCATTACATCCACATTATAGGATTGTGATCTACTCTGGAGGACAAGTCTTAAATAGAGATCTAATGTCCCTCTTTGAGACTAGAGTGTGATCCTCTATCATCCTTTTCCCTAGGTGGGGTTTATGGATTTAAATTAACCTCACTAAAAAGGTCATTGATCCTTTATTTAGCATTCCATTCATTTAGGTTTGGGGTCATATCTGACATATGATCACCAATGTAAAGGGATGATCTAGATTGGTTTCATGGTGTCCCCCGATAGTTTTGTATGTGACTACATATCCTCATAGTAGGGTCGTCTTAGGCATGTGATCTTTCTTTGGTGGTGCCTAACAATATACACCTCTTCATTGAGATTATCCTATGATAGCATGGATTGTGGAGTGGGAGATCATAGAATTATCATTTCATTGAGTATAATATTAGGGTAGTCTATTGGTTGTGACTATTTTTTGGTGTTGAGTCTTCCCTAAGTATATATGGGTGTTTTTAATATGCACTGATTGTTATATATTGTATTGAGTTGATTATAATTACTGCTTCATGGTTAGTGTATTCAAGGTATCCTACTTGGTGTTGTAATACTCACCCTTGGATGGTATTTTCCTTCATGTGTCATGCGTATGCATATGAAGACCCTTTTGATGGTTTCCTATGATGACAAGGAGCGGGTAAAGTGTAGCTAGAGCTTGTCAACCTAATGTATTTTATGGGGATCTTTCATTTGAATTAGTCCACATCATTAGTTTATTTTGGGATCTATAGTTTTTGGTTGGTCTTGTATTTGGACACTTTTTCTCTTTTAATACTTTTATGTTGTACTCTATTGTGGGATCTTAAACGTATGCATGCATTGTTTCGATGGATTTAAATTTTAGCATTTTTTGGGCTTGGAGATGTGTACATATGTAAATGTACTTTAGGATAATGCTTCCAATTAGTGAGATATGACTACTAGGCATTGGTCTTCATAGCCTGGAATATTGGAGGTGTGCTTGGGGTAGTCATGGGTCGGACCTCGAGGGGTTGTCTCATGACAGAGTGATATCAAAGTAGTGAGTTCTACCTTAGGACTAGAGTTGGTGAAATTGGTTATGATCAATAGTGTTTAGTGTTTTGAGTTTGAATTTCATGCTAGAGACTCTAGTGTTGGTGCATTGGTGATCATATCCATACAATAGGACTGTAATCACCTTCCTTTTGACTCATTACATGTAGACAATGGTTACAGGGAAAATGTTTGGTACGTGAATCTTATTGAAATGGTTTTGTTTTCCATGTACTTTTAGATTTAGATCCCTATATATACTCTTTTGACTTTGGTACATCTTGTTTAACTCCAGGATTATTATATACAGATAGACATCTAGAATTCCCCTATGTGATCATGAGGATGATCCACCCAATGATGAGGTATCAGTATCGGTCATGTACCCGAGCTATAACCTCCTGGGGGTTTACTAGATATACAACCACCCATTGATGAGTAGTTAGAACTGAAAATAAAATCCGAGGATGCATGAAGAATGAGTACACTTCATGATTTTCATAGGCAGTGAACTCCCAGGTGTAGGGGTGAGCCAGACCCCCAGGTGGTCGAGGAATGGCTACAGGTATTCACTCATGTTTTATTCCTTGTGAGGATGTTTCTAGATCATATGGAGGTCCTCTGAGCGAGTCTTCATCAGGGATCTACTGGTTAATGGTGGAGCATAGTGACTTAGTCAAATGATGAGACAAATCTCTCTTATATAGAATTCAAGCATCTCATCAGAGTTAATTTCTATCCAACCACATTGTGATCGGTATGCATAAAGGTGCTTTTTCATCTGTAGTGAGGAAGCATGACCATGGAAGAGTACTCAGTGAGGTTTTCTAATATCTCATATTTCTCCTTGGATATGGTGTGATATTGGTTCTTCCGAGATCGAAACTTTAATTTGGGATTTCATTGGGACATCAGGGATTTATTAGCATCCCATTGACTTTCCACCACTGTCGGGGTGTTTAAGAGAGCCCTAATAATTGAGAGCTTTTTGGTAGTAGAGATACTGAAAATGGGAGCTAGTAATGGTCACCCAGAATCTAAGACCTTGGCAGTAGGCAGCAGGTAGCCGATAAAAATCATAGGGATCCAAGCATGTCATACACATCCGAAGGTGATCCCAAGGAACACGGTCAGCGGTGCAGGGCTTTCATGGTGGCTTGAATCAGGCATGGGAGAGGTGGTGTTTCTCTAAAAAAAGTTAAGGACATCTAGCTAATGATTTTTCAAACAATCATATTGATTATCATGAGATATCGAGGGACCACTGAGGCTAATATAGAGGCACGATCAAGGTGGTGTACAGTGTAGTGGACATAAAAGAGGGTTCATCAGGGTAACGGGATGTGTTTGGTGGTTTGATATATTACCAACACCACCCCAGGTGGTCTGCACCAGGAATATAGTGCTAGTGGACAATAATGAAACTAGATATAGGAAATCAAGACCTATGACCTTGAGGCTATAGGGATGATATGAGGTATGATCTATGTCTTTGCTACTTTAGTTTCAGTACTGATTAAACTAAGGCTTGCAATTACATCCTTTCCACATCACTGGTTCAAGACATAGATATTCTTGTTGAGCCATTGGATCGACCCTTGTGGTTGGAGACTCTGATGGGCAGTGACTCGGTAATTACACACTTGTACTGAAATTGTAATATGATTCTTGGTGGGAGTTTTGAATGGGATCTCTTTGTTGCAAAAATGCGGACTTATTTTTTTATCTTAGGTATGGACTAGATATCTATAGTTCAAACCCAGATTGATTATTGTAGGAGGAGTATGCGGTGTGTCTGCAATAACGGAATTATTTTTTCCCTTATGGGTGAAAAGGAGAAATTAAAAGAGATGGATGATATCAGGAATAAGAGGGTGTATCCAATTACTATCATGTTGGATACCATGAATCTTAGAGAAGTGGATAAATTTGGGTATCATTTTTCTACAGTTTTGGTAGAGTATAAGGACATCATTCCTATAGACCTACAAAGTTTACCTCCCTACTAAGAGTTATAATTCTGCATCAAATTGCATACGAGGGTGAGACTGAAACTTGAACAAACATGTTGGATTGAACCCATAGATCTTTGAGAGATGAGGGTGAATCTGTAGGACATATAGGATAAGGTATTTTTGATACCTAGTGTTTCGTCATGGGAAGGGATAGTGTAGTTCCCTAAGAAGTATGAAAATATCTTGAGGTTTATTTTGTGAATTATCGGAACATAAATTAGGTGATTGCGAAAAATAAGTATCCACAATTGGGATCGACAAACTCTCTTTCCATTTGAGTGGTGTGCGATGGTTCTCATTGATTGACCTCAGATCAGGATATCACAAGCTTCAAGTAAAGGATAAGAATATATTGAATATGAAATTTAGATGTCACAACATTCAATATGATTAATTAGTGACGTTTTTCGTCATGATGAAAACTAAATAAGTGTTCATGGGACTCATGTCATTAATTTAACTAAACTACTTGGATCGGTTCATGGTATTCTTCTTCGATGAAACATTATTGTATTTGGTGTTAGAAGAAGATCACATAACAAATTAAGGGTAATACATGACACATTCCAAGAGCATCGGCTTTACAGTAAGCTCTCAAAGTGTAAATTTTTAATTTGAGAGTTCTAATTTCTAGGAAATTTTATCTCAATGGCTATAGTAGTAGTGGATCCTAAAAAGGTTGAGGTAATGCTTTCTTGGGAGCCACCCAAGTCTATTAAAGAGGTATAGAGTTTCCTTGAGTTGGAAGGGTACTATCAGAGGTTTGTGCCCGATTTCTCTAGAGTGGAAATGTCATTGAAAATATTAACGCGGAAGGGGAAACCGTTCCAATGGAATAAAAAGTTCCACCAGAGCTTCTGAGAGATAAGGTAGAGGTTAACGAGCACTCATATCTTGATATTTCAGAGGTGGGTGTCGAGTATGTAGTGTTATGTGATGTATCAGGGACTGGACTTGGTTTTTTATGATGTAGAGCTTGGTGGAAAATACCTATGGTTTATGTCAGTTGATACTACATTATATGTGAAACATGACCCATAATCTTGAGTTAGGAGTTCTAGTATTTGAATTGAATATGTGGAAACACTACTAGATAGCAGAGTGGTATATCATTTACTCTGACCATATGAGTCTCATGTTTATCTTATCATGGAATAATATTAAATTGAGATTGATTAAATGACTATAGTTTCTCCAGGACTTTGACTTTGATATTTTCTGAACTCCATGGAAGTGTAATGTGGTGGCATATGCTCTCATCATGAGATCTTGTTCGTAGATGTTTAATGGGGCATTAGATTAATTAGCCACATTTTTTCCTTCTTTATGTACAATGATGATGATTCATATCTTCAGTTGATAGTTTTTACCACACCATTTTTATAGTGTTTTGGGAATTCTAAAAAATAAGATATCGACTATGATACCTTATGTACTCAGATACATACTAGACTTCCTCCTTATGGAAGCACTGAATGTGGAGAGAATTCTATCATTTTTAGAGGATGGATGACAGTACCTTGGACATTTCATGAGGAGTTGTTGTGGGAGTTTCATACATCCCCTTTGGTGGTACATCCATATTTGGTGAAGTCCACAAGGACATATGATGTCATTTGTTTGTGGGAATGCATGATGAAGGAAGTTGCAAACCATGTATCATGATTCCTCAATTGTGAACAAGTGAAGGTTGAGCACCAGCTTCTAGAGGGTTTCACCAAAACCCTTGATGTACCATATGAGAAGTGGGATGGGATATAAAAGAACTTCATGATGGAATTACCTTATACATTCATTGGACATCTCGACAACTAGGTGATTGTAGAAGAACTCAAAAAGTCATTCCACTAGTTATCTATTTGATAGTAGACTTCAAAAGAGAGCCGGGGATGCCTCTATGTTCAAGAGATAGTCTAACTTCTTGGAGTTCCCATGATTCTAATCTATGATCATGATTCTACCTCCATATCTTGGTTATGGAGAGGATTATATGAGGATTTTGGGACTTAGTTTCATTTAATCATATTACTTTACCCTTAGACCAATGTCCAGACAGAGTGGACCATCCAGGTCATGAAGGAGATGATGCGGGCATGCATGTTAGACTCTAGACCCAATTTTGAGGATTCCCTATCATCGGTGGAGTTTTTGTAAAACAAATGCTCCCATTCCACCATTGGAATGGAACCATTTGAGGCATGGTAAGGGAAACCCAATAGGTCACTACTTTTTGGGACTGATGTAGGAATGTTTGTACTCATGGGCCAGTAGTTGGTGTCAGTTAATATAGAGGAGGTGCAAGTCATCTAAGAGTAGATGAAGGCTCCACATAGCCTTCAAAAGTCTTATACAGATTAACGATAGAGACCTTTGGAGTTCGAGGAAGGAGACCATGCTTTCCTAAGGGGATCACCTCAATGTGGATTGATGATATTTGGACATGGTGGCAAGTTATATATGAGATTAACTAGTTACTTCTAGACACTGCATATAGTTAGTGAGGTGGAAAACCCTATATCTGTACTTCTATAGATGTACCATGTACATGATGTGTTCCAGGTGTCACAACTATGGAGGTAAATTCATGACCCATCACACATTATTAACTATGGTGATATGGAAATTAAGGAAGGAGATACCTTTGTAGAATACCCAATAGAGATCAAAGATTAGAAGTTGAGTGTCCATCATAGCTATTTGATTCCCATTACGCATGTCTGGTGGCATCACAAGAATCTTCAGAACAAAACCTAGGAGTGGGAGACCTAGATGCGATCCCAATACCACCGTATTATTTAGTATGTTTTTATATTTTTCATATGAAAATCCCTAATTTGGGGAGAATATAATATCTCAGAATTTCTATGTATTATTTTCGGATATTATGTGAATTAATTTTGAGACTAGGCACTGAGATAACGTGAAATTTTGAGGGCCCAATGTTCCTAGAATTAATTTTTAAAAAATATCGAATATATGAAATACCATTCAGACATTGTTTTCCAAAAATAGTTAAATAACTCCCAAACTAGGGAAACTGAATCAAAAATCAGAGGACACTGTTGAGTTCATAACGTGGGTTTTACCCTATGTGTGAGATAACCTTTTTCTGAATAGTTCATTTGTGAAAGCATCATCGCAGGTGTAAATGAATGGAAAAAATTTAGTAAATAATTTTACTGTTTATTATAATGTAATGACTATTATTCTTTTAAATGTACAGTTATAGTATTTTCAGAGTTTTTTCCTCTCAAACCCTAGAGAATCAAAAGAAAACTATTGATGATCTTTCACCTCAAATGATGACGGATTTGGATCAGATCATAGATCGTTCCACCAACAGAGTTTTTGGATCTTTTCAACAATGTAAATACAAAAAATCTTCATCAATGATTGATCCAAAGTCTAGGTAGGATGTTTTTGTTTGTGATTTGCATCCCTACTCTTAAACCCAGATAAGTGTGAATCAATTCCACAAATAGAATTGATTCACACATCATAGGTATAAATAATTTGATGGAATTTTTTTTGATTAAAATATCTTCATTCATGTTCTTATATGGTAAAAGATAAAGGCTAGATGAAAAATGGTCATGTTTCTTCCCCACAATTTGTTTCTTATGGTTTTCGTGGAAATATCTTCACTTTATAATTTTTTAAAATTCATTTGGAAAATGGTTTAACAAATACCGTGTTTCCAATCTTTATGTGACCATTTTTTAGAAAAACAAATCAAAGCTGCATGTACGACACACAATGGTAGTTGTGATTCAAGGATTGATGACAATAGTTCCTAGATTGAGGGATAACGAGGCCAGATTGAGGGTTCCCTATTTTTCTTGAATGAATATGATGATGTAGATTTCTATTTGGATGACATGGTGTTTTTTCAATGCGTTTTGAATTCCTAATTATAGCTAGATGGTGGATAAAGGGATTGGTCGATCTGAATCTGAGATATATGGAGTGATTTTTGGAAAAACAATAGAGGTGGAGGACGTGTGCAAGAGAGAATAGAGGAGAAACATTTAAATCTAAAAAATTATGAGAGGCACGGTATGTAAATTGGAATTAAATGCTATGTACGACACATTCAATAGCGGATATGGTTTTGGGGATGAAGATAAGGATCACATGACATGTGACCCCATCCATGTGTCCCAACACGTATATCATGAAGTACACAGACATGGGAAAAAGTACATGGCCAAGTGGCATGTCTTGTACTCATACACAGACATAGAATAGTGTACATGGTCTGATATAAGGACACATGCACTATACACGGACATGACCATGTGACACGGGAAGGGTACTATGTGTCACTACCCGCCATGTACTCCTTCTACAAACTATGTATGCGGAGACTTACATGCAATGTGAGGAATTTCCACACATGCAGACACGGGATAGATGATCACACCGTGTACCCCCTGGTACATGCTGTGTACCCCTTTCAAGAGTTATTATAGCTATTCATTTTATTAGTTTGGACCAGTATTGTTTGAGTGTGTTCCCTTGGCCCTTTCCATAAAGGGTAAAATGTAGTATTATTTTCATATCACAGAAATTTGATCCCCTCTATATGATGAGTCTCAAATAGATTTTTATTTTCCCTATGTGAGACTGGAGTGTGATCCTCTGTCATTATTTTTTCCCTAAGTAGGGTTTGTGGAATTGGAATGAGTTTTCTAATCATGTTCCTGACCCTTAATCTAGCAGGATGTATTGTTGGATTGGTGGAATCATTGGCATATGATCCTATACCAAGAAGGTGGATCCAGATTTGGTTATAATGACTATATTTCTCTTGGGGTGGGATCTTCCAAGACGATCAATGGTTTAATTATAATCATATGGTTGGTAGTTGGTTGTGACCGCATAATGACATGGAGTCCTTCCCGAGTATATCTGTGTGTTTCTGTTATACAGTGATTATTATATATTGTATTGAGTTAGATTTTCTTGTTACTTCATGTTTATTGTTTCTATGGTGTCCTAAGTGGTGTTGTTATACTCACCCTTACATGGGATTTTCCCACACGTGTCATGTCTTATGCAGAGTATAGCCCTTTTGATGGTGTCTTGGGAGGATAGGGAGTGGTTGGAGAGTAGTTGGAGCTCATGAGACCGAGGTGTTTTATCAGGATCATGCATTTGGATTAGTCCTTGAACATGGATCTAGTTGGACTCTATAGTTTTTGGTTGGGCTGGTATTTGGACCCTTTATCTGCTTTTGCCACATTACTATCATACATTGTTGGGGATCATAGATATAATTGTTTTGATTATTGTACATTTCATCATAGTGTGGGATTGGATGTGTGTGTGTGTGTGAATGTGTAGAAAATTTAAGATAATTACTCCCATTTTTGGGATATGTATACTCGGCACTAGTCTCCAGCCCGTAGACTTTGAAAGTGGGATTGGGGTAGTCACATGTTAGAACTCGGTGGGTCTGGTTGTGATAATGATTCCCATTGAGGGTGGGAGCATATAATTTAGTAGGGCATCATCAATTACCCCTAATTTAATTTTTATATGAATGTTTTTTCATGAGTAAAATAAATGAAATAAATTAACATACATACTGAGTCTTCATAAGCTAACTATAAGACTAGGAAACTCAATCAAATATGCATGCTCATCAGGCCATGGGGAGATAACTAATCCACCATGAGCCCGACCATGCCTTCTTAGATATTTCACTAAAATCTACTCATTTATTTATTCCACCATACTAATTCCCAACCCATACACAAAGACTCTGGGTAAGGCAGTGTTTAAACCTTCATAGAATACCTGTAATAACTAGGAATGGTTATACACCCATATATTAATACACTTTGTTTCCACTGAAGGTAGATTCAATTGGTCTCATCTCACATTGTACAACGACCTAGATCCCAAGGATATCATCAACTCAATTATTTAAAATCCATGTCTTATAAAGCCCACAGACCCATGCCTATGCATAGAGGGTGGTCGCATCAAGAACACTAACCCTAGACACTCACAATAAGGTCCTCAACCCACTACCCAAGGGAATAGGGAATGTTCACACATTATAATCCTCAACCCAATACCTAATGAAATACGGCATGTTCATGCATCCATATATCACAACACATTCCTCAATGCCATGGGAGGTCATATAAAGCTCAGGTAGCATAGGTAGGGCCCACAGGCTGTCACATGACTCTCTGGGTGATACCAAGGAACTATTCACTCGAGACCTATACTCTAAACACAATGCAAATCAAATCACACTATAGGGAACCCATTAGATCATCAAGACCCATCATGGTCTTTTATTATTGATATATTTCTTGCTCATCACCGAATAGTGACATCATAGCTTGTAGGATAACCTGATCCAGATCCCAAAATTCAGTTTAACCATGAAAACTCCAACACCACTCTCAGTCCAATTAATTTAGGACCTCTCTAAGATGTCACATTTTTTCTTAACCCCAAACCCAATAGGTAGGGTCCAATTTCTAACAAAAACCCCCATGGAATCTCAATTCTAATTCTTGAACAAAATCGTGACCCACAATGTGTCCCAACACACATCTCTTAAATGAGAACCCAAAACCTGAACCCTAGAGGAAACTCATCTCTATCATATATTTTGTGTCCCAATATAATACTTTAACAGTAAGAATAGTTCATGAATTTCCATCAGTATTAGGAGGTAGTTCTTACCACATGCATGACATACGTCGATCTCAACCACCACTACTCAGCCCCTAAGCACCTCATGCCTACCCACTCACCCTAAGAATATAGACATAGGTTATTATGTATCTAATATAAAATCCATGGACCTATAAAATGTCTCTTATAAATTCTCATGTAACCCTATCCCCTTGGATACATATTCTTCAAGAGAACCCAAACCACCAAAGTGAAAAGGAACACTCATTCCAAGCAAAGGAGGCATAGTGCCATCCTAAATCATCTACCAAGAGAACCCATGTACTCTATACCTCATTCCCAAACCCCGTGAAATATTAAAAAAAGAAAATCATACTAAAAATTAAATGGAAATCATAATATATGGCATCCATACATAGAACATGGAGTTGAACCCTTTTTGAGCTCTACCGGGACACATCCAAGCCAACTGAAAATCGTCCATGCTCCCAGGAACCTATCTCATTCTATATAATTAACCAAAAAAAATTTAAAAAATATATATAACAAAATCATGCAATTAAATTAAATAAGAATAACACATAAAAACTCATTAAGCGTCATCTTTTTATCTTACCCTCAAGCAAAAAGGTATTGTCCTCTCCCAAAAGGCATTAGAAACTACAGAACAAAAAATTCCCCAAAATTTATTCCATTTGTAATAGCCAATATCTCCCCAAAACAACAAAGACCATAAATAAATTTATTGATTAATTTATCTTCATTGAATCATATTCCAACAGTGTAAGGACAATATCATGGATCCTCGTCTTTTAAGGCCATGAAAAGGACCCATATTGCGCAGTTGATTTCACCAAGATCTAGTGGAACCGAAACCAATCCCGTGGCCTGAATTGGATGAAATCAGTGGTTGTACAACACAATTAATAACAGAGGAAGAAAGAGGAAACCTATTCCATAAATAACCACCAAAACTACCCAAAATCAAGGGGGAGAAGATAGGGGAAGGTGCCAACCATGATTCCCTCCACATGCATGCTCATATGACCAAAAACTAGGGGTAGAGGCCACATTTCATTAAAAAAAATTGGGAAAATACTATCCAATGGATGGTTCACACTATAAACCACCCATGTAGGGATCCCCCCCCACCCCCATCCCTCTTAATAGAAAACCCACATAGTAAATCCCTGCATCATGGTGTGAATATCCTACTACAACTACTTTATAATGACCATACCCTTTGTTCTTCCTCAGATGCTCATTCAAACCCTAAAGTATCCAAAAAAACATAAAACCCATAAAAATGATATATTTGGATGATAAAATTCTTAGAACCTCATTCAATGTTTTGGTTCTCAAAAAAATACCCACCGAATAAAAATTCCAACTTCTTATCAGAATGAAATGACCTGAAACTCTATAGGGTGTTACAATATCTCTATAATGATGCTTCTAATCCTCTAGAAATTATTGTTATCCTTGAACAATTCCTCTAAAATAAATTTAATCATCAAAACACTAATAAATAACCATATTTTTCCACTGAATTCCATTCACACTTCCACTATTAATCTTCAAACACCTAACCAAGATCCATCATATTTCCTCTAAAATTTTCTATCCCAATCCCTAAAGCATGTCAACTATATCCCAAATAATAGTCCCTAAACAGTATCCTTCTCACCACATTAAAATATATCCTAAATCACTGGTTATACAACTAATTCCTATGTTTACTTAAAAAATTCTTAGCCCTGACTGCATCCATATCCTTAAATGGAACATTTGAATCAAACTCAACATTTACAATAGTGACCCACACACACATGTTCTCACTCATGGCCTGATCCACTACACTAGATTCACTCTATTTACAAATAAATTTCATCGCAATGGAAACCATCACTAAATTTCATCCGATGATTAACCAGTAGTATCTTGCGAAAAATTGATTTCACTCATTGAATCAACAAGTGAATCAAGTTTACCCCCTAAATCACATGATAACCCATGATTCTCCTACTAAACGACATCATGAACCATACTTAACCCCCTAAAACAAGTCATAAATCATGTATTTCCCCATGAATCACACTCAAATATTACTGAAACCACCCCAATATTGGGGCCAAGTAACTAAATTCATCTACTATGAAATATGCATCTTGAATGTGACATTTTATAAGGAACCAAATATTAGTGGATCTTATCATGAACTAGTATATTATTTTCACCTTAACCTCCCAGTGAATAGTCTCATCACACTAATGACCCTTCTGAAAGAAATTTCATTCACTTGTAACTGATATAATTCTCACCACCATAGGATTATTGTTATCATCATACAAAGAAACCAAGCACCCATTCTCCATGGCCAAAACTCTACTCATTACCACATGCAATGATTATGAATGATATTCCCATTAATACCCAATCACCAAAACAAAAAACTATCCACCTTCATCCATTACTATATTTCCTGGATTTACATTCTCTAATATCCACTGGTGTGCTCTGAATAATATTTATCACTTTACTCTGATCCTCAAGCACTACACCAAAAGTGTTCCAACACCACACATATGTCACACATCTCAAGAAAAGCTCACATCCATATTTCTAACCCTTGAAAACCACAACAAGGTTCAACCAGGATCAAATATACCGTAGTAACCCAATTAATTACTAATGTAACCACCTTACACCAAGGGACATCTTACATTATCATATGACACCTCAAGTTGCAATTCCCATGAGTGTCTCACTGTGGTATTACTACCAAAGTACCACTTGGGCTCATCCAAAGCCTAAACCATACTCAATATACTAACAAACTGCCTATTCACCGATCAATATCTCAAATGGGTAGTATGTACAACTACTAGGTTCCATCCTCACACACAAATACTTTTCCCAAAAATCCTCTCCAATGCTCACTCTCCAATTCAAGGAAGAGTGATTCATTGGTTCTTATCAAAAATAATCCTTACCCGAAACCAAACCTAGTGGTTTCATTCTCAAGTAAAACGCAATTTTGAACCCCCAAGACTACACTCCCATGGGTCCCATTCTGTCTAACCATAGATCACATTCCAATCCCACAGACCATGCCCAAAATTCATGTCAGTAATATCCAACATCCCAAGGAATCTATATTGAAAAGGCTAAAAACCCAATCACCTATCACATGGGAGCTATTTCATAACCATTATTATCTACCTATGATTCAGGAAATCATATAAAAAACATACTCATCCAAAAAATATATTGGTCGTAACCTAAAAAACATCCCCGATACCATAAAAATGCAAAGTACTTCACATATCTGAAGCCCAAGGAATCTTCAATTCCTTTCTCTATAACCCCTTAGGGTTCCTACAGATTCTCCTAATATGGATAAGTATATTTCCCCCAAGAATATATACAGGAAACTCTATATATGTTTTTTTGGACACTTTAAATAATCCAAATGAACCTCTAATGACACAAAACAATCATTCATTCTTAAGAAACCATGTTCCCATCCTCTGGTCGCCTATCAAGTGTATCATTCCCTCATCAAGTAATCATAGGGGAATCAAATCCCAACACTAACCCACAAAGTGTCCCCATACATTCCTAGATTAAGGAAATATATTTCCATCACTGAAGAGCCTCCGTCAAAAAAATCCAGTTGAATTTATATAAGATAAAATACACCACATCCAAGCTATATATAATTCCACCAATAATTGGGTGGGAATTTTTTTTAAGTTCTTGTTAAAGATTTAAATAGTTAAACCTATCATTAGTCAATAATCAAAGGAAAGAAAAAATATGTCACAGGAATCATATGTTCTTACCACGGTTCTTGAACATGGATTCTTAAAAACAATCCAAGATTCAAACCAAGATAATAAATTATAAACCTAAATATCCATGTGTGGAACTGATGTGAAATCATACAAATATATCATTGGAAACCAGGAATAGAAATCCCATATAGTTAGTAGCATAAAATTCCTACAATGGAATAAGTTATTGATTCCCCAATATGATATCAATCAAAGGGACCAACACCTTCCTAGACCACATGTATACCATCTCCAAAAAACTCATAAAGAAAAACAAGAACTCTTAGAACATTTTATAATAAGCCACTTAAGGCCAATTAGTACTACCAAAACCAAAGATACCACATTTATTGAAGCACACATACCTATATAGAAGAGTCTTTCAATGATTAATATGGAATTATTCCATATAATTGATTAGATAAGGAGAAAGAAATTGACCAATAATTATATAAATCTGAGTACACATAATAAAAAATCTAATAACATATATTAAAAAATGATATTTTCAAACATAACAAACACTAATTTTTAACTAGACTATTCAAAAATAAAAAATAAACTAGGAATACAACATACACAGCCTGATCATACTTATAACCTCTGCCCTCTCACAACCAGTCTCCAATGCAGTCATATTTCTATATCTTGATCCACTACACTTCATATGTTCTAACCTAAAATGTAGGCTCAATGTATTTATGTTCACTAAGATTCCCATTTAGGGTGTTATTTATAACTCAGTAGAGTATCAAAAAACACCCATAATAATGATTTTCATATATGTGTGTATCTACGAAGAGAGGAAAAATAGTAAATCAAGAATCTCATCAAGTCATCATGTTCTAACCAGGACACCATGATACTCCATGAGATACACATTCCTAACAAGCCATCGGGTGCTGACTAAGCCACCATATACCAAACTATACAAAATTATGTTCTATATTTTAATCCACTCGAATCCCAATTCCATAATACTGATACCCATCCTATACAAAATGAATTAGGGAATGGAAATATCGAAAACCTAACCCAATACCGATAAACATCGTCCATGGTAATACATCAATATCTTGACTCAATGCCACATCACTCAAGGTAGGGTCTGTTAGTCTCGTCTAGCCTACTACCATAACCTAGGCACCAGGGTAGTGCTCAAACCAAGTCTAAATAAATTAGGTTTAAATTCATGCACATCAAACCAATCCACCCATGCCTAGGTTCTCAACCCAATCCTTGGAAAGGAAAGGTCCATCAAACACATTGGATCATCCCTACGCACATTGGGATGTCATATCAGGAACACCAACCCAAGCCACCAATAAAACTGTCCTTGAAAATCTAACTGATGTAACTAGGCATGGTCACCTGTTATAAACCTTAACCCACTATTAGAGGAAACATGGCATGGTTATACGTCCATATATCCTAGCCAATCCATGGAAACTCAGGGATATCACATCAAGAATATGTTGCACAGTCACGACCCACATTTTATAACACCGCTCATCTAATAATACTAATATTATAGTTTCTTGAGTCTTATCCCCTCATCACACTATGTCACAACTCACCCAAAACCTAGGGTATGATTCCACATTTATAAAGGCATCATCACCCATGGTCCTACTACAAAAGGACCAATTAAATTCATCATATTCTACCTAACCCTTTTCTCTGTAGGCGGGGTCCAATTCCCACCCAATTCTCCCATTGAATCTCTATGCAACATCCTAAACCAAACAATTACCTATACTAGGTCTTATCACACATTTCTTTAGGGAGATCCCTCAACCCATCACCCAGAGGAAGACTTCTCTTTCATAAACACTAAGTCACATAGGACTCCTCTCTATCTGAAAAAACATTAAAACTCACCTAAAATATTTGGAGTGACTTCCTTACCACAAAAAATACATATTTCTATCTCACCAATCATTACAAAACTCCTATCCTCTCATTTCTACCCACGGTCCTCAGGAACTCAACCGAGGATATTTTTTATCACATCCCACATCCCAAACCATCCCAATGGTCTCTCATTAGTTCAATTAGAACCCTCTCCCCATGGAGACACATTCTCTATGAAAATCCAAAACTCAAAAGTGCCAAAGAAAACTCATTCCAAGCATAGGAGGCCTTACACCATCCTCTCTCGTCAATCCATGGAACCCTTATTCTAAATATCTCATCTTGAACCATATTTAGTATTCATACATGCACGATCATTCATATACATAAATATGAAATTTTATTATTGGGGGAATCAACCTGAAACATTATGTTAACCCCTCACAGTTCTCCGTCAAGCCTCATCCACGCCATCCAAGCATCTTCCATTCCCTCGAACACCTATCTCACACCAAGAATCACCTAAAATTAAATATATAAATTCATTATTAACTAAAACATTTAATTTAAATGGGAATGATTCATAAAAACTCGCCTAATGGAATCTGTTCATAGAAACCTAGAGCGACGGGGTTAGGTCTTCTCCTAACATATACCCAAACCTGCACGATGAAAAATCCCCAAAATAAATTCCCCTTCTAAAATTATTTATACTAAAATAATGGAAAACCCTAAATAAATTCATTATTTTATGTACCTTCACCCCATATTCTTCTAATATCATGTAGAAAACAATTAGATACCTCTTCTATGAAAGCAAAGAAAATTCCTTACCATACGTGGTCGATTCCACAATTATCGTATGGAATCGACACCAATAATTTGACATGAATTGCATAAAATCAGTGGATTTAAAAATAATATAATAATAATAATGGAATAGGAGAGCTGAACCATACCAATAATAACTACTAGAAAAACCCTTGATTAAAGGGATGAAGAGAGGAATGTAGGGGACGTTGGAAGAGAGGACCTCCCCATTCATGCCCGATCATAAAAAAATATTGGGGGTGTTGGCTACATTTTTAAATAAAGACATGGAAACAAAATTTATTATGTGAACTAATGATTCACATCATAAACGACCCAGTTTGGGCCCCATAAAACTCCATCTGAATAACTCACTCAATGAAACCCTTATTCATGGTGTCAATAGTCTATTGCTAGTATTTTAAAGTGAACTTACCATCTATCCTTCCTCTGATGCTCTCCCAAACCTCTTGGTGTCCACAAAACCCCAAACCCCATCCAAGAACATTTTTTACGCTACTCAAAATCACAGAATCTAATTCCATGTTTCAGATCTCAAGACAAACCATCCATCCCATGAAAATTTAAATCGTTATCAAATCATAATGACCCATAAATCAAGGTCCATTACAGTTATGATGAAATATTAATTCTAGAGTGTGTATGATTTCAAATAATGATATGAAATATACTCACAAGACATAAAAAGAGTTTTTTGTTCCATATTTCCCACCATGTATATCACATGGAATATCATAAAATATGTAGTTATTATAGTAGGGTTTCATTTGTAATATTGAATCCCTATAATTGTGGTTGGGAATACTCTTATCATGCTAACCTTGATATAATGAATCATTTCTTATAACAGCCTTGAGACTGAGATAATTAGGAATGGTTGATTTTGTTTCTGATCATGTTATATATAGAGGCTTAATAATGATGGTTTTTCCTATTTTATGGGTAGTATAACCTCTATAACCTTAATTGATATTGATAGAGGAAGTGTATAGCCATACTTAGATATGATAGATATGATATTCTTATCTTTGTGGATGAGGTAAATTGATGTGTATGTTCAATTGGGTAAATAAAATGATATGTGTTCATCAAGGTAGTGATTAGTTCCCTAGTCTATTAAGTAAAGATGTAACAATGGATTTATTTAGGAGATCAATTAAGGAATTAATATTTAATTTTTTAATTTTTTTAAATTAGAGTGGGGTTTATTTTTCCTTTTGTGTTTTGATTATGAATTTTGGTGTTAGTGAATGAGGTTTTAGGTGCTTTTACATGTGATTTGAGGTTTTTATAGATGTTATTATGTTTATATTAGGTTTATAAGAGGTGAAATAAGTAGTTTAAAACTACACATAGAATTAATAACCTAATTAGAGGGTATCAGATACCCAATGAGGTGAGTTAGAGACGGGGTGGCTAGGTGGTACCATATGGTACCTGATGGCCTTGAACCAAGTAAATGGTATAGAAAACCCCAATTAATTTTAAAATATGGTATTCATAGTCCTTAATCTTCAATCAAATTTACCCATAAAAAGGTGTAATTTGGTTATTTGATTCACCAATGACCTGAAGTCCCTTCCATGGCTCTCTTATTTCCATCTCCTTTCCTCTAAGCATCAAGGGTGTTATATAGAGTTTAGCCTAGTGAAACAAAGGTAAATAACCTTTATTCCCTTCCCCTTGTCTCTTCTACTATTATCTCTTCATTTTCAATCCTTTATGTCAAAGATTTTTATATTATTCTCCCAAGACATGATGATACTCATTTCTAATGAAGAGGCTTCCATTTTTCATGGGGAGATGTAATTAAGGGAGGTTATCATCACTCTATTTTTCATTTTTTTGAAGGTAAGAAATTATGGGATGATTCATTAAATGGATTTCATTATTTTTTAATTAAATTAGAAGATTTTAAGTTGAATTTAATTTTGAATTTACATTTTAATTTTATTATTATTATTTTATTGCATGGATAGACTTATCTTCCTTGGTTCTCATCACATTTAGTCAAGCTTTAATTATGGTGGATGTTTGATTTGGATCTATTAGTTGAGAATTTATGGTTAATAATATTTTTCTACTATTTAGAGATCAAGGGGGTTTTCAAATCTAACCGATGTTTATTATAGGTGGTATCAATCCCTTTTTTGAAATTTTCGGTTATGTATATGTCATGCTAGCCACGTGATTTCCAAATGAATAATAATGTTAAAACATTATTTTTTAAATTATTAATTGCAGTTTTTTCAATGATTATTTTATATATTAAGTTAATGTTTTTCAATAAGATTTCACATGAACCTACATTATGCTTTAAACTATACATTTTTTGTTTGAAACAATGATTTTTACATTGTGAAAAGTTGGTATTTGGTAGAGCATTTATATGTTATATTAAAGTATTATTTAAATACACAATTTCAAAACTATTTTAAATTATTATTTTTATTTATTATTTATTTCATCATTTTATTTTATTATGTATGATTTAACATTTAGGAATGTATCATTTTTCTATGATAAACATTTCCGCATCATGTATTCATTTTTATCTTTTTGTGTAAAGTCTATTAAGAATGTCTTTATATTTTTGAAATCTATATTCCATTAATTTAAATTATGTTCTTATCCTCATTAGCTATTTACAATTTTTACTTATACAATTTCATGATTTTAAATGGCAGAAATATCCTAATAGATGTAATATCATAAATTAGTGTTTCTATCATACACTTATGTAATGTTACACAACTTTATCATGGTATATTATAAATGTGTTCACATGAAATTGGATTTTGGGAAAGGAAATTAATATTTATTTCATATTTACATTATAGAATCTTGAGTACATTATTATCCCTAAATATAGTTTTTAAATCTATTGTTGGAATAGTATAAATGTACCATAGTTAAGTATTCTCGTTGTAACTAGACATGTATTAATAAGTAATACATTTATTTCCACTATATCCTAAATCAGTTATAATCCAAAAAACATGGTTAGGAAAGTCATCAATGGTGAGATATTGGTTGGGTTGAATGAATGGGGAGGAATTAATTTAATCGCAAAATTTTCTCATATTTTATTAAAAATAATGTTTTTTAAACTATAATTATCTTTCATTTCATCAAGGATTAAAACATAAAATTGGTTTTTGGTAAATACCTCCAATTTCAAAATATTTCATTTTAAAATATTGTTTTGGGAAATTAAATTCTTTCATAATATTTCAGGTTATTAAAATATTTGTTTTTTCATTTAAATTTTAGTTTAATTTTTTTATTTTATTCATTTTTAATAGTTTTAAATGTGGAAATGACTCCTATAAATACTCATTGGGTAATAACATTACTAATTATAAATTTTTGTTTTGATGTGTTGAGTAAAAATATTTATAACAACCTTAAGTATGGTGAATTTTCATTTATATATTTTCTATTAAATATCTGTATATATGAATAATTTTAATCAAATAATTATTATTAAAATAATTCTTTTAAGACGAATTTCCACATGGTTTTTTACTACGACTTGCCTTAAATATTTCATCCATTTTTCTTAGTATTATATGAATAGTAAACCAATTGGATTCATATTTGTATGTTAGAATTTATGCATATTTCTTGTTGAATTACTTGTTTGGTGAAACATTAAAATTCCCCATGGGATGATTCTTGTAGTTTACTACACCATGTGTAATACCTTGTTGGATTTATCATTTTATATACTTTTATCATGATATGTGATATATCTTTCTTGGGGTTTCCATGTAGCATTATTACCTAGATATGGTTACATGATTAGTGTCTTGTTCTAATTATCATCATTTTATGTCTTATAAATTGTTCGGGATACAACCAGTAAGTACGAATTGATCGTCATTCCATTATTTTTTGTTTGTTTCTAATATCCTAGAAATCATTTCATAGTGAGGAAGATTTGTGTTCTTTGAAACTTGATCATTCTTCCCACTATTGTAAGGATGTTTGGGGTTATTTTGAAATTGATCATTCTTCACTGCCTAGTATGTATTATGGGGGTTCTTTAGCACTTGATCATTTTTTCCTTTTTAGTGAGGATGGTGAGGGTTCTTAGAATTCGATCATTTTTGAGTGGGATAAATTCCATGAATCATTATACAAAATTCCATTTATCTTTGGGGCAGTCATTTCACCCTAAATAATTACAAACATTCATCTTATATATTCTCTTAAGTATTAAATTGGGTTTAGATATTTATATACTCAACCGATATAGACGAAGTACTATGTTATAGTCGGTACTCATCTGTAAGTTTCTATCTTATTATTATTACTATTCCTTGATACTTTCTTTGAAATTGATTTTTTATATAAATATAAATATATATATATTTAAAATGAGTATATATGATCATTCATACACTTGTATTTTCATTGTGTGAGTTAAGGCACCATTGTTGGTGTTCTGTTGAGTATTTATGCTCACACACTATGTGTACACATTGGGGGTATGTAGTTTCAAATGTTTAATTTCAGTTATGAATTGGTATATGGATAGTGATTGGATGAACTATTGACATGATGGGATCTTGTATGGTTTCATTTCTTCATTCTACATGAGTGGTAAGAGAAGCATATCACATTTGGAATGAGTGGGTTATCTCATCACATATCTGATAATATAGTTTCTGGTCAGTATAGATGTATATGAAATTTAACAATTTACCTATATATGGGTTTTTATTATATTTAAATTATTTATATGGATATAATTTTTCATATTATTAGTTATTTATAATAGTTATCACAAAAAAATAGTTTAATCCCTATAGAAAACATGTTATCTATCTATTTGATGAATTTATAATTTATGGATGAGTTATTCTTTAATTTTGATAAATAAATTGTAAATTATTTTAATAAATAAAGTCGGTAAATCATTCCCCGATAGAAAATTTGGACATGCAATTATAGTCTCTAACCCCTAGGGATCCTAGAATATATATAAGTTTAATAGTGATATGATTTGAGAATTCTTCAAGTATCTAGATCAAGATTGTTTTAATATGTTGAGGGTCAAGCCCCAATCATTAAAAAGAAAAACCAGAGAGCCTATTTTTTCAAATGGGGTAAGAGGGAACCCATTACCAACACCATGGAAAAATTCCAACAATACCAAACCAGAAGTAAAAAAGGACATGATATTCCAATAACATACACTTATCAATATAAGCAATGGATAAAATTTCTGTCCCCCCAACATATAATACAACATTGGAATAAGTCAAAGAAAAGCGTCACCCCCTACCAATAAGTTGTGTCGTATTGGTAGCACAATGAGGTAGTGCACCCCTCCAAAACTGAAAAGTGAAGGAAGGACTAAATGATAGGTTCCAACACACCTATTTATCTTCTAAGTCACCCACCTGATGGTTCTTGTGATAGAATCAAAACAAGTCAACAAAATTTAGTGAAAATCAAGACCAAAATCATTGTATAGAATTGAGTCATATTACCCATCCATCCAAATAGATGAATAAATGGTCAATGATGGTTGTCTGCACACCCAGCCCACTTATGAGGTTTCCCACCCAGTAGTACCTCCAAGAAGTTATACCACAACCCGATGAAATTAATATTGATCCAAATCCCATTGAGAAACCCAAAACCTCATCAAAAAGCTAGTTCCAAAATTATAGAGACCTCCTATGAAAACAACCAGAAACACAATAAAAAATCTGAATCAACACCTCTATGGACTCCACTTGTATCACCATCAATGCCTCAAAATATAAGAAACCAGATCTTTCCACTTTCCAACCACCTGAGACACCGTTCGACACTGTTGAACATTCTGACCTTGCTGCAAAAACCTCAAACATCGACCAAGAACGTCTGAACCACCATACATAACCATTCAAGGAGGCCAAAACACTTCCTATCCAACACGAACTACCACCCCAAGAAGGTCAAACATATGAATGACCACCACCCTAATGCCACTCCACCACCGCATTATATGTAACACCCAAATGTTTTTATTAAATATTTTCTTTAAATAAATTTTATTCTTTAGTAACTCTCTTTGTAGGTAATTGTGAGTGTAAATGAACTGAAATATTCCCTTAATATAGAATTACCATTATAGCCTAGTATTTAGGTTTGTGGGAATAATTATAACTAACTTATGAAAATGCATTATGAATTCATGGGATCTTAATTATTTAGGAAAAATATAAATCAATTAGGTATTTGTATTTTTGAGTGAATTACTTTTTTAATGAAATTAATAAGATATATGTGTTATATACTTAATAAAATATTTTTTATATTCATCCAAGGGATATTTTAGTCATATTGTATGAATAAAAATTTATTTTATGTAAAAGAACCTATTTTTTAAAACAAGATTAATTTTACACCTTTGAATGGGAAACCTATTTTAAATTAAGATTTTGATACATTAATAAAGTATATATGAAAAAAACATTTCATTTTGATCTGGTATATAAAAATTTACTTTGGATAAATTTCTGATATTTTTCTGATTACTTTCATATTTTGATGATAGTAAAAATACGAAAACTTTTAATTAAAAACAACTTTTTTCATCGAGATAATTTATACGGTTAAAATATAATATTGAATGGTTTTAAGTATAAATAAAATTTATTTTTACCATTTAATATAATTTATGTCATTAACATTATTTTTACATTTAATTTATAGGTAAAAACATTTCAATATTTAACAATGTTTTAACTTTTAAAACTTGTATTCTCATTTCAACAATGAGATTCTTTTTAAATTAATTACAGCAACTTCTATGTTCAGAATTTGGAAAAATGGATTCCATATTTGAAATAATAAGGTCTAAATTGTTTGAATAGGTACCTTTTATTTTTGGAAATTATGAATAGTAACTTCAGAAATTATTTTATTTACCATGGTTAAAGGGAAAATCTAGAAAATAAGGGTAAAAAATAATATTTTAATAAAATAAAATTTTCCTAAAACGTGTAATAATCCTATTTTATGAGATATATCTGACCATGGGAATACATGGGTAGATTTTGGGACCCCATGGATTCACATGGATGTGAAAATGACATTTTATAAGAATTAATTTAAAGCAAATATAATTATAACCTAAACATATATCTTTTACTAAATTGATTTTAATATAAGTTTTTATAACTGATATCTATGTATATAAATATTAACTATAAATATAAAAATATTTCCTACATCATGGTATTTTATTTATAATTTTTATACATTAGGTAAATATAATTATTTATGACACAATTATGATGTATTGATTGCCTTATTAAAGAATGATTCAAATAAATGTATTTATAAGTATTAAAACAAATGTAATTTGGTTATTTTTATGTCATCCACGAATTTTATGTATGATATTGACATATTATATTTTATTTAATGCTTTATTTTTTCAGGAACCAAGTTTTTATGGATTTTTAAAAAAGTCAAGTATGAATAGTGTCCGAAATTGACCCAGTTTATAACTTAAAACATAAAATAGTTTATTATATAATATTAAATTCATAAATATATCATATTAATTAAAATGTTTAATATAATTCTAATTATTTCATAAATAACCTTTATTTGGTCGTTTGAGAAGATATGGTAATGACATTAACCAACAATGTGTAAATAACATGATATCACTGTAAGATTAAAAAGGGAAAAATAAGGGATAAACAAAAAAGATCAGGATAGGAAAATATTATAAACTTGTATAAAAATTATTGAATGATGGTAATTAGAACCATAATCATATTATCTATTAATTAAATAATTTTAAGATCATTTTTAGTCGTAATAGAATTTATAATAAATTAATATTTTGAGATTTCAATGAAGTGCTCCTCTCCTCTCTTATAAAAAGGAACCCCTCCCCCCTCTCAAATTCACTCCATTATAAGACTTGAAGCATGTCAAAACCCTACCCACTTATCTAATAAAATAAAATAGTTACATTATATAGGTTTTTATCTTTCCAAATACCATCTCCAATGCCCAGAGAGAAAATTTAAAGGCGGCACGTCGAGGAATAGGTAATCTCTTCTACTGATTATTTTAAATTTATTTCTTATTGTACTTATTATTAATTAGATTGTTCATAATAAAGTAATAACATAAGTTTCACTAATATAATGATAATTTATTATAAATATTAAACAACCCTGTTTCACCTTCTATCCAGCCTACGAAAAACGAAATCATCGTATGTGTATACATACGGCTTACCATTTCCATGTCGTGGTGTAATCTATTTTTCAACACCACCTAACATGGATGGGTATAAAAGTGTAAATAATAACTATATATAATTATTATGACATGATACTAATTCTGAGATATTATACACCATCCACTTCAATACCATTCAACAATTATGGGAACGATATTGTCGCTTGTGCGTACGTATGACTTGTTATCTCCACAGTGTGATGTGATTCGTTCTACATAATATTCACTAAATAATGATTATATAAACGAATTTAATGAATAAATATGATATATTTTATACTAATACCATTATGTAAATTATATAACTATAACCTAAAAGAGAAATAAGAACATATCTCACAAAACATACATAAGAACATAAAGCGGTTAGTACCTGAATAACGAGTAACAATGAAATGATACAATCAAACATATAAAAATATGGTCATAAATGTTATCATAAAATGATTATGATTTTGGAATAATTCAATAACAATATTTAAATCATTATATAGGATGTTCGGATACATACGAAGCATATCGGATCTAAGGTAAGTGATAACTTTTCCAATCTCATTATATTCGAGATTATTTATTCGTAAGTATCTACTGAGGGTATATTTATCATCCCTATCCATGTTTATTAAAAATATTCTCATAAAATGTGTATTTTTCTTATATGTATGATGAATTTCATTTTTAACCATTTTTACTTTTACTAAATGGTTTGGAAGGAATCTTTCTTTTGTTTACCATACAAAGGTACTTTTTGACTTTTATAGAAAAAGTACAAGGAGAATATTTTTTTAACTTATATAGCATGAATGAGTTTTTACATATTCATAATGAATTATTTTAATGAGTATTAATCTACATGTTTACAAGTTTATTTTCAACTCAATTCATTTCTTTTAAAAGTGCACAACATTTTGAGAAAAGAAAACGTTTTTGAAGAAGAAAGGATATTTTACTTAGGAATGTAGCTCAAGTGTTGTATCAATATTATTTTCCATCTAAGATTACCTAGTTTTATGTTTATATCCATGTTATTAATATTATTTTATTGTTTTTATGATTTATTTTTATTTAGTAAGTCCATTTGTTTTATATCAATTATGATGGAATGATGTTTAAGAAACCCATTTGATTTCTTGGGTTATGATATGGTGAAAGAATCTATGTTTTTGTGGGAAACATAATAATATTTTCATTATGATATGTGTGGGTCCTATATATCCCTCCAATTCATTGGGTAAAGATTTATATCTCGTGAGACAGACATGGCTGGAACCAGTTAATCTGGTTTAGTGGTACAGGGATAGAACGAGTATAGAACTTGGTTAAGTAATGGACATTGTCTACTATGATAGTCCAAGAAAAGTACCTTGACTAATATGAAATGATTTTATATGCTTATGTGTGTATGCCACAAAATTTCATTTCTTATGTTATGACTATTAAGAGTACATTTCACTTTTATGATTTATCCCATTATATGATATTGTGATCTTTTATATGCAGGGTAAAAATTTCAAATGTTATGTTCTTATGAATATGATATGATTGTTATTTCATTTTTTTACCATTAATGAGCATTTGGGATCACAATTTTATGTGTTTCTTTTCCCCAGGACATGAATAAGGGTATTAATCACGAAATTCCAAAAATGAGTCTAGTTATAATGAAATTAACAGAGACAATATTGATGTTTTATGAACCAGTTGTTTTTGTTTCCCAGTTTTTAAAGACATAATACCTATATGTCATTTTCATGGTGTTGTTATATGTTGAATTAAGTATACATCAATTCTGAAGTGATATCAATGTATAAAAATAACGGGTCTCTATAGTTGGTATTAGAGGAATGGTATAGTTAACCTTTATAAACTAGGATGGGAAAGCCTTAAGGGTATGTCTAAGTATAAGATACAATTATAGTGTTTTAGAAATGGCCATGAATAACCTAGGATAAAACCTAAAGGGTCCTAAATTGAAATTTTATTCTTGATTATGTGTTTTTCCTGTTATGATTAGTGTTTCTCACACTATGATTCTTGGTTTTAGTCAATGGCTAGAACCCGAAGGAGCCACATTATTGTTGAATGTGATGGAAAATGCAATGATTTTCCCCCTGAGCAACAATATTTTATGGGAGATGGAATGAAAAAACTTATATCAATGCCCACAAAACTTTATCAAGCTATGAATCATGCCAAACATCCAAAAGAACAAAGGTGGGAGAAACATTCTGTTGAGTCCTTCATGAGGCTGAATACACCTTCATTCAGTGGGTCTTTTGATCCATTAGTGGCTGAACAGTGGATTAGTACCACTAAAAAGATATCTTTAGTTCTAAATTTTTTTGAACATGATAAATTCATCTATGCATTATAATGTTTTGAATATGAAGTTGATCAGTGGTGGAATATTATCAAGAATATGAGGCAAATATATGAAACTGAGTCCATGGAATGGGTTGAGTTCAAGAACATAATTTTTAATAAGTGCTTTACTTATATTCTTTGAAAAAATATGGAGAATGAGTTCCCTTTACATAATAAAAATGATGATGAATCTGTTTGTACCTATGAAGAAAATCTTACAAGCCTGCCAAGGTATGTTTCTGGAAATATTATCCAACCTGAGAGTAAGATTGATCGATTATTTAGTGGCTTAAAACCAAGGCTCTGAAGGGTATTGTCCATAAGGGACTTCAATAGATACAAGGAAATTGTTCAATTTTCTCTCAAGGTTGAGATGGATATTATAGTAATCCATCAGTCATATGGGTTTGATAATAAGAGAAAATGTAATTTAAAGGAAAATATAAAGACCTTGTTTTAAAGAAGATGAGTTTTTCCTTATGGTCAAAGTGTGGAAAGAAACATGGAGGGAATTGTCTTAAAGGGATTGGTATGTGTGAAAAATAAGGTCATCAGGAAATTGAATGCCAAAGTGATGGGAAAATGTTATCTAATGATGCTAATAAAGAAAAGGCTACACCGAATGAACCTCATACACTTTAATGTTACACGAGCAGGGAAATGGGGAATTATGCCAATTCATGCTCTAATCCAAGGGTTATTAATGATGATCAATGTCAACAAACTCTTAAGGACAAAGACAAAGGAAAGTAACATGCAATTACTATCCGTGACTTTGAGTATGATAATGAAGTGGTGAAAGGTACACATACCATCCACTCTAAAGTATCAAATGTTTTACTTGATTCTAGATCCACCTGATCTTTTATTAATAATGAATTTTCTAAGGGTATCACCACATTACCTCAACAATTATATGTTGAGTTAGCAGTGAAAACTCCTAATGGAACAATGGTTGCATACTAAGATTAAAATTCTTCTCCAATTGAAGTTTTTGGGAAAGTACTTCCTACAAATATTAGGATCATTCCTATAGTAGAATTTGATGTGATTATTGGCATGTATTAGCTTTCATTATATGGATCTCATATAAATTTCCAAATAATATAAGTCTCATTTAATATTCTATACCAATCTATGATCATCTATAGATGCAAGGATGAATACAACCTTCCATTTGAAATCCATTCCATCTTATGGGTCTAGATTCCAATAAATGAATGTTATTTATCTCAAATGGTTTTGGAGAAACTCTCTATTAAGAATATTATCATTGTACAGGAGTTTGATGATGTATTTTTAGTGGAATTTCCAGGTCTTCCACCAAATCGTGATGTTGAGTTTTCAATAGAACTCATACCGGGTGATATGCCTATTTCAAAGACACCTTATAGAATGACCCCAATTGAGTTTCAAGAATTGAAGAAGCAACACCAATAGATTCTTAATAAGTGATTAATAAACCCTATTCCATAACCGTGGGGAGCACTTGTTTTGTTTGTTAAGAAGAAATATGGATCAATTAGACTCTACATTAAGTATCGAGAGCTTTACAAGATCAATATCATGAACAAATATCCACTCCGGTGAATTTATGACTTATTTGACCAGCTAAGCAGAGCTGAATACTTTTCCTAGATTGATATTCATTCAGGATTTCATCAATTAAGGGTTAAAAATAAATATATACCAAGTACAAAATTTCTTACAAAGTAAGGAAACTATGAATTTATAGTGATTCCTTTTGGCCTTTCTAATGCCCATACTATATTCATGGATCTAATGAATAGAGTTTTTAGAGACTATCTTGATCTCTTTTTTGTAGACTTTGTATATGAAATTCCTATCTATTAAAAGAGAAAGGAAGAACATGAATATCACTTGATAATTTTACTAAAGACCCTGAGAAAGGAGAATATTTATGCCAAATATATCAAGTGTGAATTTTGTCTTCAAAAAGTTTCATTTTTGGGTCACGTAATCTCAAGAGGTGGGATATATATGGATCCAGCAAAAACAGAGGTTATTGAAAGATGGTTGAGACCAACAACAGTAACTAAGATAAGAATTTTTCTTAGTTTGGATTGAAATTATATATGTTTTGTGAATTATTTTTCATGATTATCTAATCCACTCACCATGATGACTAAGGAAGTAGTTGTGTTCATTTGGACAGTGGAATGTGAAGAGAATTTCAATGAGCTAAAAAGAAGGTCAGCTAGTGTACCTGTGCTCACACTGCCTTGTAGTGGAGAATGGTTTGTGATCTATAGTGATACATCCAAAAAGGGGTTGGGGTTTCTTCTCATGAAAAAGGATATGGTGATAGCTTATTCCTCATGATAGTTGAAAATCCATGAACAAAATTAACCAACTCATTATCAGAGTTATCTGTGGTAATATTTGCATTAAAAATATGGAGGCATTATCTTTACGGTGAAAGGTGTGATATTTATACTAATCATACAAGTTTAAAGTATATTTTCACACAGAAGGATCTAAATATGCACCAATGAAGATGGATGGAGTAGATTAAATATTTCGAATTCTCAATACATTACCACCCTGGGAAAGCGAACAAGGTGGAAGATTCTTTGAGTCAAAAATACCATGCTAGCTTATCCATGATGAGGATCATAAAAGATCCAATATTTTTGGATTTACAAAAGATGGGTCATTAAATATTAATGGAAGGGGTGAAATATTATCTTTCTCAAATGAATGTTTAACCATCAATATAAGTGAAGATTAAAGAGGCATAGAAGGAAGATATAGAGTTAAAAAAGAAGGTGAGAAATGTTCCTGAATTAAACCTTGATTGTGATGAAATAATAAGGTTTAAGAAGTTGGTTTTTACTCCTCCCATAACAGAATTAAAGAAGGATATATTGGATGAGGCTCATAGTTCTTCATTTTCTATTCATCCTTGAAGCACTGAAATGTACAAGGAACCAAAATAGTACTTCTGGTGGGATGGCATGAAAAGAGATATCACCGAATTTGTCGCTTGATGCTTTGATTTTAAGAAAGTTAAGGATGGGAGATAGAAGTATAATGACATGTTACAACCATTACCCATACTAGAATGGAAATGGGAAAACATCACTATGGACTTTGTCATAGGACTTAGGAAAACATCAAAAGGCAATTGTGATTACTGGGTTATGGTTGATCACCTTACGAAGTTGGCACACTTAATTTCTATTAGATAGGATTTATCTCTTGATCAACATTCCCGAATATATGTAAATGAAGTGGTAAGATTTCATGGAGTGAAACATTCCATTATACCTGATCGGGATCCAAGGTTTACATCATATTTCTAGCAAAGTCGATTTCATGCTTTGGATACAATGTTATGTTTTAGCACTGCTTATCATCCTTAGATTGACAATCAGTCTAAGAGGACAATTCAAACACTGGAAGAAATATTGAGATATTTCTCTGTGTATTTCAAATGTGGTTGGGATAAACACCTACCATTGCTGGAATTTTCATACAATAATAACTTTCACAATAGTATTCAGATTTCTCATTATGAATATGTATATGGAAAGAAGTGTCGAACTCCAACTTACTGGGATGAATTTGTGGAAAGAAAGCTTTTACGATTTGATCTTGTAGATCAAATGGAAGAAAAGGTCAGATCTATTCAATAACACATAACAGCATAATAGAGTTGGAAAAAAAATTATGCTAAAAACCAAATAAAAGACCTATAGTTTGAATTGGGTGATAAGGTGTTCTTACGAATATCTCTCTGGAAGAGAGTAATGAGATTCAGAAAAAAGGGAAATATGATACCTAGTTATATCGGTCCTTTTGAAATACTGGATTGTGTTGGGAATGTAGCTTACAGATTGGCGCTTCCACTAAATATCTCTCAAGTTCATGATGTGTTTCATATAAATCTCCATAGTAAGTACATACCCAATCCTTCACATGTATTAAGTTCAGAATTCATACCACTAGAGCATGATCTTTCCTATGAATAATATCCAATAGAGATTCTAGATCGTAGAGAAAAAGTTCTACAAAACAAGACGACACACTTGGTTAAAATTTTATGGAGGAACTACCAATTTGAAGAAGCTACATGGGAACATGAGAAAATGATGAGGGATATGTATCCTCATATTTTTATTTCCAATTGATGAAATTATAAGGCAAAATTTAGTTTAAGAGGGGTATAATGTAACACCCGAAATTTTTTATAAAATATTTTCTTTAACTAATTTTTATTCTTCAGGAGCTTGCATGGCATGAAATAATGAGTTTAATTGAACCACGAGATTAACATAATATAAAATTACCATTATACCAATGATGTTAGGTTAGTGGGAATAATTAGAACTAACTTTTGAAAACGCATTATGAATTCAATGGAAATTAATTATTTTTGAAAAATATGAATCAATTAGATATTGGTATTTTTGAGTAAATTACTTTTGGTAAAGAAATTAATAAGATATATGTGTTATATATTTTACAAAATATTTTTTATAATCATTCAATGGATATTTTATTCATAGGGTATGAATAAAACACTATTTTATATTTAAGAGACAATTTTTTAAATGGTTAATTTTACACATTTGAATGGAGAACCCTTTTTAAATTTTGATATTGACACACTAATAATTTATATATTTCAAAAAAACATTTAATTTTGAAGTAGTATATAAAACTTTACTTTGAATACATTTCTTTTATTTTTTTGATAACATTCATGTATTTATTAAATAGTAAAAATACGCTAAATTCTAATTGAAAACAACTTTTTTCATTGAGAAAATTTATATAATTAAATTATAATATTGAATGGTTTTAATGTATAAATATAATATACTTTTACAATTTAATATCATGTATGACATTAACATTAATTTTACATTTAATTCTTATGTAAATACATTTCTATCTTTTGTAATGTTTTATCTTTTAAAACCCATATTCTCATTTCAAAAACATGATTAATTTTAAATTAATTACTGCAACTTATTTGTTTTGAATTTGGAAAAAATGGATTTTATATTTGGAATCAAAAGGTCCAAATTTTTTCCATATGTACCTTTTATTTTTTTACATTATTAATGGTAACTTTATAATTACTTTATTTACCATGGTTAAAGGGTAAATCCTGTAAATAAGGCTAAAAATAATAATTTAATACTATAAAACTACACTAAAACGTATCAAAATCCTATTTGATGAGTTATTTACAACCATGGTCATCCTTGGGTCAATTTGGGACCCCATGTATTCACAAGGACGTGAAAATTACATATTATAATAATTAATTGAAAGTACAGATAATTATAACCTTAGCATATATCTTTTACTAAATCGATATTAATATAGGGTTTTATAAATGATATATATGTATATAAATTTTCATTATAAATATAAATATATTTCATTTGTCATGTTATTTTATTTAAAAAATTTAAACATTAGATAAATATAATTATTTATGACACAATTATGATTTAGTGATTACCTCATTAATGAAACATTCAAATAAATGAATTTATAAATATTAAAAAACTGAAATTTTGTTATACTGATGTCATAAAAGAATTTTCTATATGATATTTACATATTTTATTTTATTTAATTCCTTTTTTTAAGGAATACGGTGGATATTAATTTTTAAAAATGTCAATTATGAATAGTGTCCAAAATTGACACATATCATAACATAAAACATAAAACAGTTTAATATAGGATTATAATTCCAAAAAATAAAATATTAGTGAAAATAGTTAATATAAGTCCAAATATTTCATAAATAACTTTTTTTGGGTCATTTTATATGATATGGTAATTACATTAACCCGCAATGTGTAAATAACATGATATCACGGTAAGATTAAAAAGGGTAAAATGAGGGTTAAACCAAAAGGAAAAGGATTGAAAATTTATATAAACTTGTCTAAATATTCTTGGATGATGGTAATTCGAACCAAATTAATATTATATTTAATTTAAATATGTTTTTTACCATTTTAAGTCTAAATTAAATGTATAATAAATTAATATTTAGAGAGTTTCTTGAAGTTCCCCTCTCCTATCTTATAGAAGAACACGTAATCCCACTCCTCTTCACTCTATTTTGAGCCTTCAATATCGGACAAACCCTAAGCATTTCGCTTTTGAACTACCCTAGTAACATTCTAGAGGTTCTAATCTTATCAAAATACCAACTCTAGTGCCCTAAGATGAAATTTAATGGAGGCATGTTGAGGAAGAGGTAATCTCTTCAACAGATTATTTCAAATTTGTTTCTTCTTCTACATACCCATATTTATTTTTTTAGTTATAAATTAATAACACCAGTATCACTAATATACTGATATGTTATTATAAATATTAAACAACCCTATTTCACCTTCTATCCATCCTACAAAAAACCAAACCATCGCGTGTGCGTACGTACGACTTATCGTCTCTACATCGTGGTGTACTATGTTTTTCAAAAAAACCTTACATGGATGGGTATAATGGTGGAAATAATAAATATATATGATTATAATAAAATTATACTAATTATGAGATACTATACACCATACACTTCAATACGATAAAACAATTATAGAAAAAATATCTTCGCATGTGTGTACGTATGGATTACCATCTCCACGTTGCGATGTGATTCGCTCTACATAATATTTATTAAACCAGGATAATATAAATGAATTGAATTAATAAGTATGATATATATTATAATAATACCATTCTATAAATGATATAACTATAACCTAAAAATAGTAATAATAACTTATCCAACAAAACATACATAAGAACATAAAGCAGTTAATACCCTAATAATGAGTAACAATGAAATGTTACTAATAAAAAGATGGAAATGTGATCATAAATGTTATCATAAAATTATTATGATTCTAGAATAAATCAGTAACATTATTTAAATCATTATACAAGATTTTTGAATACATACGAAGCATATCATACCTAAGGTAAGGGATAAATTTTCCAATCTCATTTTACATAATATTGATTATTCGTAAGTATCTATTGGGGGTATATTTATCATTTATGTCCATGTTTTCTAAAAATATTCTCATAAAATGTGTATTATTATTCAATGTATGTTTAAATTTATTTTTACCGGTTTTTACTTTTACTATAGGGTTTTGAAAGAATATTTCTTTTTTTTACCATATTAGGTACTTTTGACTTTTTGGGAAAAAGTACAGTGAGAATATTCTTTTAAAACGTATATGGCTTGAAAGAGGTTTTATGTCTTCATAATGCATTAATTCCATGAAGCTTCATCTTCATATTGACAATTGTATTTTCAACTTAATTTTTTTTTAAATTGCATGACATTTTGAGAAAATAAAACATTTTTAAAGAAGAAAGTATATTTTCCTCATGAATGAAGCTCAAGTGTTGTATCAAAATTATTTCCCATCTAAGATTACATTGGTTTACGTTTATATCCATGTTATTACTATGATTTTTTTTGTGTTTATGATGGAATTTTATTTATTAAATCCATTTGTTTTATATCAATTATGATGGAATGACGTTTAAGAAACCCATTTGATTTAATGGGTTAAGCTATGGTGAATGTTTCTATGTTTTTGTGGCACATGTAATAATGGTTTCATTATGAGATGGGTGGGAACTATATCTCCCTAAAATTCATTTGGTAATGATTTATATCTCATGAGATAGAAATGTATATATTGGAAAGTAAAAATGGTTTAGTGATATCGGGCTGGAATGAGGAGAGAACTTGGTTCAGTAATGGATTTTGTCTACTATGATGGTCTTGGAAAAGAGCCTGGACTAGTAGGAAACGATTTTCCATTATTATGTGTGTTTTCCAAAAAATTTAATGTCTTATGTTGTGACTAATGGGATTAAATTTCAAATTTATGATTTATCCCATTATATGATATTATTATCTTTTATATGCAGGAAGAGGTTTTAAAATGTTATGTTATTATGAATATGATATGATTGTCATTTAATTTTCTACCTTACTAGGAATTTGATCTCACCCTTTTATATGTTTCTTTTTCCTAGGACATGAAGAATGGTATTAAGAATGATTTTGCAAAAAAATTATAGTTATGATGAAATAAACAGGATACAAGGTTGATTTTTTATGAACCTTTTGTTTATATTTCCCAATTTCTAAAGACACTATACATATACAGTCATGTCATGGTTTTTTTATATGTTGTAATAAATACACTTTGATTCTGAAGTGATATAAATGTATGTAAATAATGGGTCCCTATATTTTAGTTCCAAATATCACTCATCAAATGACAAATGACACAATGGGATCCCATATCTAAAGTTGATCTGGGGATGAGGGAAGTCAAGGAAGCTACACAGAAAAATCTAGAACCTGATGAGGATATCAAAGAAACTGAACATAGGAGGGGACAAGTGAAGCCTTCAAAGATGGTGAATGACTGTAACTACTGCCACCAGATCTTTCAACACAGATATGAAAATGTGAATCTTTTAACAAGATGCTTCATCTTTATAGTGTCTTAGGGTTTTTCATGGTGGTATGGATAAGGGGTGGGATTTTAGGTACATTATGAGTTACTAATAAAAAGGTACATTGAATATCTTTATAGGGGAAGCTCGTTTTTCTAATAAATGGTCGATTATTAAGTATATGAAACATAAGAACTGCAATATTTTTTTTAGATAATATCATGTAACAAATATTGAAAATATAGTAAAAATTGATGATTATATGGGATACACTTATTTGTATGTGTTCAAGCATCATATGGAAAATTAGAACATTAAGAAATATTTATTTTATCTATATAAAAATCAATAAATGTGAAGGGATTTATTTAATTAAATAATATCTGATAAGGTAATCAATATTTCAATTAATAACTTATTGGTTATAATTTACATCATTCAAGTCACCCCATATATGTCCATGTTGATAATGACTATTTATTAATTGATTAATAAATAATTCTATCATTTTTCATTAACATGTGTTCTTGAGTTTTTTACTTTATTTATATCTATATTTCTATATAGAGATATTATTTATTGTTTCATATTTATTTATTATTTATATCAAATTTCCCTGATACATATTTAAAACAATCATATTTATGCTTTGTTTAACAAATTGATGTAGAATTATTATAAAATGTGAATAATTAAGAACACTTTTTATCACTACCTTTCCATGTATATGTAATATTAGTGTCACTATACATAATTAGTAATGTGAATAATTTTATTATTTAAAAATTTATCAACAATAATTTAAAAACTTTATGTCTTAAATTGAACTGACATTGAAAAGTAATGTCTATTTGTAAATATTTATCATTACTTAAGTAAAAAAGGAAATTATTTTTTTCAATTTTTTTTAAAAAAATGAGTTGATATTATAAAATTTATTTTTTTGGAAATATATTAGACATGTGATTCTGAAATGTGAATCTAAATTTCTGTGAAATTATTTTTAATAACTATTTTTTATAAACTTGAATTTAGTGCTAAGATATGATTAAGAAAATATTGGACAATTCATAAGGTGTGGATTACTATGACATTATATTTTATAAATTTTCATCATTTCAAGGATGTTACATAGTTTATCATGTGCTTTTCATATTATAATATTGTGTTATTTAATAGGTTTTGAACGATTATATTTTGATCAATGCAACAAAAGAAAACCATTTTTATTCTAATCCATCATCATCAAACCAATATGTGGTGAGTGAAATGAAATATAAATAGGTGTACCGCTATCAAAATATACTACTTATCTCTATATCTTTATACAGGATGTTTGGTGGAAATCACCCAAAAATATTCAATGGACTCTTACCTCTATAGGGGTGTACACTCTCCACTAGAGTCCTTTTACATTCTGAGAAGATCCCTTAGACTCCAAAGGTGTGTTATCATATTCAACTCAATAATAAATGAAACATGGGACTGAAAATATATTTATAAATGATATATTATATTTCACTTAGCCAACACGAGTATATCCTTATTTTATATAGGCTCTCTACATTCAATGATAGGGGTTGGGTGTCATCCTCCAATGCTTGATAACTGACATGTGCTACCCATAACACATTCTCATGGGTGTTTAATCATTTAAACATTTAAATTTTAATTATACTTTTCTAAAGCCATAAGGGAGTAATTTTAATGATCCATAACTAATTATACCTATAGGAAAGGTAGGGAGATTTCCATACATCAATATCTGAATCCATTTATACATTATGATTGATTCTACCCATGACTATTATGACATAACCAAATCATAGTGTATGGTTTGCATCATATTCACAAATTTATATATGATATAGTCCAACCATGAAATATTATTTCACAATTTTAGTTCATTTCCCTAAATCTCACACTTTCACTAATATCCATAAAGGACTTTATAAATAACATCAAAAATCATTATGAATCCATCCAAACTCTTTGGGATATGGTATATCAAACTCTCTTTAGTATTTAACAAATAATTCACCCCTAATTATAATCCTTATTCTATAGCCTAATTATTTATTCTTTAAATCCTCTATATAATTGAAAACAAATATTCATTCCTAGTTTCATATATTTAAGCAAAGAGTGACATCTAGTAAAATGTAGATGATACTCAAAATAAAAAGGGCTATTGTGAGATCTTGATCGAACATACTCATATATATATTTGTACATTTAAACTATTATGTGTATCATATAAATAATATATATACCTTTATGATCCCATTTTCCATGATATCGAGTGACCACTAGACTTAGAAAATGTCATTATATCATAGAACAATGCATATATTCTTGATTCCCTGAAATATACTAACCATTTTCAATGAATACATTGTTGAGTCAATAAGGTTTTCCTTATGACTTTTCCATTCCTTCTTGTTTTGAAAATCCCAAACACCTTATCTTTAAGAAAATCTCTTTTATAAGGAAAATTGCTTTCTTAAGGAAAATCGCTTTTATAAGGAAAATTGCTTTCTTAAAGAAAATTGCTTTCTTAAAGAAAATTGCTTTTATAAGGAAAATTGCTTTCTTAAGGAAAATCGCTTTTATAAGAAAAATTATCCTTATCATATTTTCATCCATATTTTTCTTAAGTATGAGATTCGGATTCATTTTCTCAGAATCGTTGAAACTTTGATATAAGGCATTCTGTTTTAGGATTCAGATTCTGGATAAGAACTATAAGGAAATTTCATTCCGAATTCCGGATATGAACTCTGACTAAGTTCTATTCCAGATTCAGGATACGAATTCTGAAGAAGAATTCTCATTACGAATTCCAATGAAGAATTCTCATTACGAATCCCAATGAAGAATTCTCATTACGAATTCTGATAATGAATTCTCATTACGAATTTTGATAAAGAATTCTCATGACGAATTCCAATGAAGAATTCTCATTACGAATTCCAATGAAGAATTCTCATTATGAATTCTGATAATGAATTCTCATTACGAATTCTGATAATGAATTCTCATTACGAATTCTGATAATGAAATCTCATTACGAATTCTGATAATGAATTCTCATTATGAATTCTGATAATGAATTCTCATTACGAATTTTGATGAAGAATAATCATTACGAATCCTGATGATGAATTCTCATTACGATTTCTGATGACAAACTCCTATTCCGAATTTGCATTCCAAATTCACCTATTAAACAGAATCTGATTATCTTTGTTCTATACACTCTGAATTAATTCAGACTCCGAAAAATATTTTGGTTAGACTCCGAACTTTTATATTGCTTACACTTCTAAAATTTGTCTACTCTTTACTATTGTTCCTTACACTCCGAACCTTTATTCCGAAGTTTTCATTCCGAACTTTTATGTTAAGAATTAAAACGATGTCGTACATTCTGTTACACTTGTTTTGTTATAAAACGATGTTGTCTGTTTTTTTATAAACTAACCGTTGTCTAAGTGACATGTCTACAGGTCCCTCCGATCTTTAAGGAAAATATGACCGTTGGAGAAGGAGCTGACCTTACCTATAAATAGGAGCTCATTTGAAAGGGTTGGTGGCTGATGGATGAAAGTGTTGAAAGGCTGACTAATTTTCTTGAAGTGATTTCTAGAGAGAGAGGCTCTTATTAACTCTCAAAAGCTACGTGCGACTCTGAATGTTGGTGATTACATTCGAGGGCTTCCGGGGATAGGAAGACAGAGGTTGCCGACTACCTTAAAGTTCGAGGTCTTTCTTGCTGAGGAAGACAGAGATTGTCAACTACCTTGAAGTTGAGGGCTTGCGGGGATAGCAAGACAGAGACTCCGATCTTCGTATCGAGGGCTTACCCTGGTGTGGGTAAGACAGAATTGCTTGAAAGTATAAATCAAGGGACCTTTATCCAAGGTTGTTGGATACCCTTCTCTTTGGGTTAAAATAATTATATCTTGTTACTAGTAGTTTTACTACTTGTTTTTATTCCGCTGCATTTTGTAATATAAGGAAAGTATAACTTTCTTATACTTCCTTATTTGTACTCTGTTTCATTTAGATTCTACACGCTTTAAGGTAGAATCTCATATTGTAATCATTTGTTAAGATTCAACTTCCAGAACCATATTTCCGGAATCTCCTTTCGGAATCTCTTTCCTAGTTTGCATTCGAGGTTAAGAGGTGTTGTGAATTTGCTTAGTTTAACTTTGTTAAGCTTAGCCTTTTCCATTGCTTAAGGAAAACATAGTTATTCTTAACTAACTTTAAAGGTTCCAAAAGAATTTTTAAAGTATACAATTCACCCCCCCCCCCCCCCTCTTGTATATTGAGCATCTACATCACTATTTCGATCCTACAATTGGTATCAAAGGTTGGAAACCTCTTACTCTATACCAATATTACATTTGGTATCAGAGCAGGTCTCTGAAATACTTGTACTCACATACAAGTTTTTCTTTCTCACTTTTCTCATTCCGAACTTTTCCCATTCCGAACTTTGTTATTACGATTCTTTGCTACTAACAAGTTTGTGTGCAAATTTATTTTAAGTATGGCAGGAATTAATGTTGGTTCAATTGACAATCTAAATCTGACAAGACCACCTGTATTTGATGGTAATGACTATGAATACTGGAGAGATCGTATGAAGACTTTTGTTATCAATACTGGAGTAGACAACTTTGTTATGCTTACTGGTGATTATAAAATTCCTGACAAGGAAGTCAGATCTTTTACTAACCAGGAAAAGCAAGAATATCAACTAAACTATAAGGTATTCAACACTTTACTATGTTCAATGACCAAAAATATATATAGCCAAATTTCTTCCTGTGAAGCAGCTAATTGTATATGAAAGAAGTTAGAAGTTACACACTTTGGGACTTCTAAAGTGATTGAGACTAGAAGAGCTATGCTTAGATCTGAATATCATGCCTTCAATTTTCCTTATAGAGAACCTATCTGTAAAGTTCAACAAAGATTTATGACCATTGTCAATAGTCTACAATCTATGGGTGAGAATGGTTTAGATGATGAAGCTCTTGTGGACAAGATAATTGACATTATGCCCAATGAGTGGGAATCCAAGAGAGCAGCTATAGATGAGAACAGGAAGGTCACTCAAATTACTCTTGATGAATTATTTGGAACTCTTCTACAACATGAAACAAGAATGAGGAGAGATGCTGACAACATCAAGAAGAAGAATGGAAATGGTATTGTTGCTTTTACTACAACTTCAAATCAGATGAAAGCTAAGACTCCTCAGAGAGTAACCAGATCCATGTCTAAGAAAGTCATTTTCCAATCTGAATCTAGTGGGAGTGAAGTCTCAGAAAATGAATTAGCCAATCTTGCTCGAAGGATGAACAAGATAGCTGGCCAAATAAATTTTCAATCTAAGTATAAGAAAATGGACAGGAAGGATAAGAAAGATGGAGAAGTTACTTGTTATGAATGTAAAAGAGCTGGACATATTAGACCAGATTTCCCTATGCTCAAAAAGAAAGAAAGGAAGGAAAGACATTCAGACAGGAACAGAAAGAAGTATTATAAAGCTAAAGCTAAGAATGTTCTGAAATCTAATGACACCTGGAGTGCCAGTGGTGGTGACTCTTCAGATGAATCTTCTGATTATGAATCTTCAGGACAAAAGAATCTTGGTCTTATAGCCAGATTACCTATTGATAATCATTGTCTTATGGCTAAGGTACGAAATGCTGAATCTTTGACCAATGTTTCTTTAAATTCTAATGATAGTAAGTATTATAACTTTTCTGATGAAGAATCATCTTCTGATGAAGAAAATACTTTACCTACTTATGAAGAAGTCTCTAGGTTTTCTGAACTTCTTGAGATTGAGAATTCCAAACTCAACAAGAAACTTGACAAAGCAAACTCTAGGAATTCTATTCTTACAAAAGAGATATCAGATCTTTCTAATGATCTTGATAGGAAAAATGCTGATTTTGTAAGTATTTCAAAAAATCTTGAGGAAGTAAGTTCTTAGAAGAAAAAACTTTCTAAAGAAATAGAAAAAGTAATTTCTAATAAAAATGTTTTCGAGCCTAACTCTAGTTCTAAAACTAATGATTTTGAGGATAAAAACTTGGTTGTAAAACTCAAGTCCGAAATTTTTTCCTTAAAGAAGTGTTTATCAAACTTTACCCATGGTAAGGAAAATTTTGATAAGATGTATTCCCAAATACGACCTTTAAGAAATAAATCTGGATTTGGTTATACACATGCAAAACCTATTTTCAGTAACAATTATTTTGTTCCTCAAAGTGCCCCATTCTGTACCAAGTGTCAATGTGGTGGTCACTGGGCAAATAATTGTTCCTTAAAAAAAACCCAATCTCTAGGATTTCACAAAGCTTACTTTTCTAAGAAAATGTGGTTTCCTAAGATTTTATTGTCTGGAAATCTCGGATCCAAACAAGTTTGGATTCCGAAAGTCTAATTTTCTTCTTGATTTCAGGATAATAAAGAAAGTACCAGCAACAATACATAGTACATGGATAGTGGATGTTCCCGGCACATGACTGGTAACAAAATCTTTTTTGAAAATATTATCAAAACGAAAGGAGGAAAGGTAACTTTCGGAGATAATGCTAAGGGAGAGATTGTTGGTATTGGTAATATTGTTTTTCTTGGTAAAACCTTGATTTCAAATGTTATTTTTGATAAAGGTCTTAAACACAACCTCATTAGCATAAGTCAGTTATGTGATGAAGGTTACCTTGTGAATTTTAGAAATGATAAGTGCTTAGTTCACAATTCCAAGGAAGAATTTATTCTCTCAGCCAATAGGCAAGAGAATGTCTACACTTTGAACCTAGAAGACCTCAGGAGCCAAGATTTACCTTGCCTAAGTGCAATGGAAGATCATTCTTGGTTATGGGATAGAAGATTAGGACAATGTAATATGAGAAACCTATGTAAACTCTCTAAGAAGAAACTAGTTAAGGATCTACCAGAGCTTAGATTTGATTCTTCTAAAGTTTGTGATCCTTGTCAATATGGAAAGCAACATAAATCTAGTTTTAAGTCAATCGGTGAAGTCTCAACAACTGATGCATTACAGTTAGTGCACATGGATCTTTTTGGTCCAACACAAACTGGATGTATTGGAGGAAAATACTATGTGTTTGTTCTAGTTGATGATTACACTAGATTTACTTGGGTCTATTTTCTAGCAAATAAATCTGAAGCTTTTTCTTATTTCGAAAGTTTTAGAGCTCAAGTTAAAAATGAGAAAAACCTTCCATTGAAAACTATTCATAGTGATCATGGAAGAGAATTTCAAAATTCAGATTTTGAAACTTTTTGTAGTAAGAAAGGTATTACTCACAATTTTTCAGCACCTAGAACTCCTCAACAGAATGGTTTAGTTGAAAGAAGAAATAGAATTCTTCAAGAGATAACTAGAACCATGTTGAGTGAATATTCTATTGCTAGACATTTCTGGGCTGAAGCTGTAAGTACTGCTTGTTATACTATAAATCGAATTTTGATTAGACCTTTTCTTAATAAAACTTATTATGAGTTATGGAATGGTAGAAAACCAAGACTTTCCTACTTCAAGGTTTTTGGTTGCAAAGTATTCATTTTTAATACTAAAGATAACTTACATAAATTCGCACAAAAGTCTGATGAAGGAATTTTCATAGGATATTCCACAACCTCTAAGGCTTATAGAGTTTTTAATAAAAATACTTGTACTGATGAGGAAACAGTACATGTTAAATTTGATGAGTCTGATCCTTTTGTTTTTAAACCATCTCAACTTACATCTTCGGATGTGTTTTCAAAAACTGATTGTCAACCTTTGATAGAAGAACCATATGATAAGGAAATTTTTCTAGAAGATACTTTTGAAACATTTACCCCAGAAGACTTTCTACCCTATGTTGATGAACAGGTTTTACAAAACCCAAATCAGGTGTTTCTTAAGAATCATCCCAGTGATAGTATCATTGGTAATGTAAACCAACCTGTAAGGACTAGAAGTTCCTTAAGAAATGAAGTAGAACATCTAGCATTTCTTTCCCAATTAGAACCTAAAAGCACAGATGAAGCTTTAGGTGATGATGATTGGATCAAAGCAATGCAAGATAAACTAAATGAATTTGAAAGGAATAAAGTCTGGACCATGGTTGAAAGACCTAAGGAAACTTCTGTTATTGGAGTAAAATGGGTTTTCAGAAATAAATGTGATGAAAATGGAGTCATTGTTAGAAATAAAGCTAGACTTATTGCTAAAGGCTATAATCAGCAAGAAGGAATAGACTATGAAGAAACCTATGCTCCAGTAGCTAGACTTGAATCTATCTGTATTCTACTTCCCTTTGCAGCATTCTTTAATTTCAAACTTTTCCAAATGGATGTGAAATGTCCTTTTCTTAACGGTTATGTTCAATAGGAAGTTTTTATTGAACAACCTCCTGGCTTTGAAGATACAAAACATCCTGATCATGTTTTCAGACTTACCAAAGCTTTGTATGGCCTTAAATAAGCCCCACGAGCATGGTATGATAGACTCACTGGATTTTTGCTTCAAAATAACTATGTTAAGGGAAATGCAGATCCAACCCTTTTTATAAAGAAAGATAAGAAAAATGTTTTGATTGTTCAAATATATGTTGATGACATTATATTTGGTTCAACTCAGCAATCTTTGACTGACTCTTTTGCTAGTCTAATGAAATCTGAGTTTGAAATGAGTATGATGGGTGAGTTAACATTTTTCCTTGGTTTTAAAATTTCTCAAAAACCAGAAGGAACCTACATATCTCAACATAAGTATATTAAAGATCTTCTTAAAAAGTATGGTTATGACAACACTAAGAGTATAAGTACTCCCATTGGTACCTCAAACTCTTTAGATCTTGATGAAGCTGGGAAACCAGTAGATCAAACATCTTTTAGAGGTATGATGGGAAGTCTACTTTACTTAACAGGTAGTCAACCAGACTTAATGTTTTCAGTATGCTTATGTGCAAGATATCAATCCAATCCAAAGGAATCTCACTTAAAGGCAGTAAGAAGAATTTTTCGCTACCTTAAGGGAACCATGGATCTAGTATTATTTTATACTTCTGGAAATGATTTTGTTCTAAAAAGATTTTCTGATGCTGACTTTTGTGGATGTAGAATGGATAGAAAGAGTACATCCGGAACTTGTCATTTCTTAGGAGATTCTCTAGTTTCTTGGTCCTACAAGAAGCAACATTCTGTAGCACTTTCCACTGTTGAAGCTGAATATGTAGCTACTGGAAGTTGTTGTGAACAAGTGTTGTGGATACAACACACACTCACAGACTATGGCTTGAGTTTTACTAAAACTCAAATTTTGTGTGATAACACAAGTTCCATTGCCCTCAGTAAGAACCCTACACATCACTCCCGTGCAAAACATATAGATATTAGGCATCACTTTCTTAGGGATCACACACTCAAAGGAGATATTATTCTTCAGTTTATCGAAACAAAAGATCAACTTGCTGATATTTTCACAAAATCTTTGCCTTCTGATAGACTTGAATATATTAAACAGAAGTTAGGAATGATAACCGTAAGGTAATCTTTCTTAATTAACTTTTTGTTGAAAAAGTCTCCTTACAGTAATAAACTCCTTTTCATAGGGGGAGTACATTTGATTATTTGTTTAACAAAGTTTTTGAAAATTTGTTTTCAAAACTTTTCGGAACGAAGATTTCTGGAATGGAATTTCCGGAACTAAAATTTTTCAGATTGGACATTCTCGTATAGAATACTTCTGAAATGGAAGTATTCATATTGAAAATTTCCGGAATGAAAATTACATACCGGCAGTTTCATAACCAGATTTTATACCGAATTCTTCGTATTGTATTTTCTGTACTAAGTTTTTCGTACTGATTTTTTTTCTACTAAGTTTGTTTTTCGTACTGAGTTTTCCGTAATGAATGTTCAGTAATGGGTTTTTCGTACTAAGTTTATTTTTCATAGTAAAATTTTTGTGAAATCTGTCTTCTCTTAATAAAGTCTTTTTTAATCATCTTTTTTATTACCCATTACGAATAATCCTCCTCAGCCAATCCGAATGGTATGATTTCCTTTCTCATGTTTTCGTAGTCATACTTTACTTGCTGGAATTTTCTTGTATTATGTTTTCGGATTATAGTTTTCTTAATTCTTTGTCTTAATAAAAACCTCAAAAAGATTGGATTCAAGTTTTCAACCGTCAGATCTGATCTCAGCTTATTCTAACCGTTAGATCAACCGTGGAAGGTGAACCGTTATCTCGTTGCCTATATAAAGGGGACCCAAATAATCATCCCACATCGATCTCAAAGCTCTCGCGTCTCGAATCTCTGTCCCACTGTTTTAAGGCCATTCTGAACTACATTTGTCTCCGTTCCGAACTTTCTCAGAGGATTACAGATCCGAATGTCTGCAGAGTTAGCGTCTCAAGAAATGTCATCCACCAAGCCTATTTCTCAGTGGTTAGTTTACAGAGAAAGGTTAGTTCATCCGGATTTCTTCAACAACTATGATTCTCTTACCTCAAAGAGCATTAAGTTGAATGGCTGGGAAGATGTTGTTGTATCCAAACCGGGGACCCAAGACGATGTTTTTACAGAGTTACTTGTTGAGTTCTATGAAACTGTCTCCTTCTTCCAGGAAGATAATCGGGAGATGTTTTATTTTAAGTCTTATAGAAAGACCTACAAACATTCTTATACCAAAGCAGCAAGCTTGGTAGGGTTGTCTTATGAAGGAGAAGACGAATTTATTTCGCATGTATTGCCAGAATCAAAGGGAAGCTTCGACAAGGAAAAAGCATTAGAAAATCTCGGACTGGCTGATGATAAGGCTCCGAAGATTGCAAGTATATCCACAATCTTTCGGATTCTAGAGTTGTGGGTGCAAGGACTTATCCTACCGAGGAAAGGCGATAAAGACAGCTTGAAGAAGAGTGAGATTTATATCATATATTTTCTGATAAATATAAGGAAGTTTAACGTCATGAGGCACATTCTTATAACTGTTGAGAATCTTAAGAAAGGAAATCTCAGAGCTCAGATCATAATGTATCCAGCAATATTATCAAAGCTGATAGTTCGGTGCCCAGAATCTTTTAAGGAAGCTTGCAGATCTAAGACAAGGGTTTGTAAAATTTTGTTGGTTAGTGATGACACCCTTAAGAGGATGGATGTGGCTTTCAACAAGAAGATTGGTGAGTTTGTTGATTTTCCTAATCAAGAAGAAACGGTTCCGAAGGCTGCTGAATCGGAATCATCCAAACCAGTGAAGAAAAGAAAGCTAAAGGAAGTTGCAGCTGAAGTCGAAGATCCTAAGTCTAAGGAAGTTAAAACCGCTCCTCCCAAACCAAAGAAGAAGAAGACCTATCCTGATGAGGTAGTTACAAAGTGGAGAGCTGATAAAGAAAAAAGGAAAGAAGGGGATCCGCAGTTCGGATTGAACCCTACGGAAGCTAAGGCATTAAAGGAGAGAACTGATGATGAGCTTGAAAAACAAGCAATGGAAAAAAAGCATAAGAAAAAGATGTCAGAAGTCGAGGCAGTCCAAGCGTTGTTAAAGTTTAATGAGTTGGTATCCGGAAGCATCCCAGTTCCAAGGTCTTTCTCCCTGGAATCTCTACCCGAGACTCCAGGAAGAAACCTTGATTTTCCGGAAGAGACTACAGCTGAGCATGTTGAGCAAATTGAGCAGATTCAGCAATTGGGAGAGGAAGAAGAGGTTGCTGAAGGAAGTGGTGAAACAGGAGATATTTTGAAACAAGTGGATGATTATAAAGTATCACCTTCGGATCATCTATCGTTCTGAACTTCAGAGGCTGAATCCTCTAAGTTAGTAACTCCAGAGAAGAATAATAATGAGGAAGATGTTGTTCAGAAAGTTGTTGATGAGATTGTTCAAGTGTCTACTGGGGAGCAGAAAACTCCTGATCAAGAATCAATTCTAAAAAAAGACAAGGGAAATCAACTCCTTGTTGAAACTCCGAAATCAGTGGCTAGCAAGAAAAGAGAATTTAGTGATTCTTCTAAAAGAAAGTTGGAGCTTATTGAAGAAGAAAACTCCCCAAGCAAGATTTCAGATTCAGAGTCATCCTCGTTGGGGCATGATTTTGTTGTTCAGTCTTTGAAGAAGTTGGTGGGAACCATTCCGACCTTCTCAACTATTGATTCAAGATGCCAGATTCTCCAACATGCTTTGAATCAGAAAACTGACTCCGTATCTATGGTTATGGACAAGTGTGTTGAAATAGAGGCTCATTTCAAATCTTTCTTTGTTGGTTACGAAGCTCATAGAACGTCTTGCAAGAGTATGACAAATTGGTCGAAGAAGACTGCGGAAGAGATGAGGTTGCTCGATGAGTTTCAATACAACGTTAAAGATGCTTTTGAAACCGAGGACAAGAAGATAAATGAGTTAACTACATCCTTTGAAGAGAAGTTGACAGAAGAGAAGAACATCCGGATTCAAGAAGTGAGAGATCTGAATGGGAAGCTGAATTCCGTTTCTCAAAACTGGAAGTTTGAAAGGGATCATCGGATTGATTTTGGAGAAAGGATGAAGGCTCGGGAAGAGAAGATCAAAGCTCAAGAAGAAAAGCTGAAATCCCAGGAAGAAAAAATTGAAGCTCAATCCGAAAGAATAGTTGCCTTAGAGAAGCAAGCTGAAGAAGATCATAAAGACCTAATGAAGATCAAGACTATTCTAAAGGGGCTCATGTCTAAGGAAAAAGATCTGAAATAACCAAATCCGATCATTTTGTTGTATTCTTTTTGTTGCTGAGATTTCAAAATTAATGAAAGTTGTGCTTGTCGTTTCTATTGTTGTAATTACTAATTTTTCAGGTACTTTGTTATTTTTTCCATTCCCTCCAATTCTTTTTGAAAATCACAAAGGGGGAGAAGTAAAAGATCCTTAAGAAAAATAAGAACTCTAATAAGGGTTTATCAAAGGGGGAGAAGAAAAAGATCCTTAAGAAAAAGAAAAACTCTTATAAGAGTTTGTTTAAGGGGGAGCATTTTCATTAAAAAAGACATTCTTATCCATCACTCCGGAAATATGAATACGATCCTTAGAGTTTCAAAGCCTAAGGGGGAGTTAGTCGTATTCATCAATATTCTTAAAGCAAAGGGAGATAAGCCTTAATGTTTTTCTTTCTTCTTAGAATTTCTTTTTCGTAAGGATGTTTGTGCTTTCCAAAAAGGGGGAGATTGTTGAGTCAATAAGGTTTTCCTTATGACTTTTCCATTCCTTCTTGTTTTGAAAATCACAAACACCTTATCTTTAAGAAAATCTCTTTTATAAGGAAAATTGTTTTCTTAAGGAAAATCGCTTTTATAAGGAAAATTGCTTTCTTAAGGAAAATTACTTTTATAAGGAAAATTTCTTTCTTAAGGAAAATTGCTTTTATAAGAAAAATTATCCTTATCATATTTTCATCCATATTTTTCTTAAGTATGAGTTTTGGATTCAATTTCTCGGAATCGTTGAAACTTTGATATAAGGCATTATGTTTTAGGATTCAGATTCTGGATAAGAACTATAAGGAAGTTTCATACCGAATTCCGGATATGAACTCTGACTAAGTTCTATTCCAGATTCAGGATACAAATTCTGAAGAAGAATTCTCATTACGAATTCCAATGAAGAATTGTCATTATGAATCCCAATGAAGAATTCTCATTACGAATTCTGATAATGAATTCTCATTACGAATTCTGATAATGAATTCTCATTACGAATTTTGATAAATAATTCCCATTACGAATTCCAATGAAGAATTCTCATTACGAATTCCAATGAAGAATTCTCATTACGAATTCCAATGAAGAATTCTCATTACGAATTCTGATAATGAATTCTCATTACGAATTCTGATAATGAATTATCATTACGAATTCTGATAATGAATTCTCATTACGAATTCTGATAATTAATTCTCATTACGAATTCTGATAATGAATTCTCATTACGAATTTTGATGAAGATTTCTCATTACGAATCCTGATGATGAATTCTCATTACGATATCTGATGACGAACTCCTATTCCAAATTTGCATTCCGAATTCACCTATTAAACAAAACCTGATTATCTTTGTTCTATACACTCTGAATTAATTCAGACTCCGAAAAATATTTTGGTTAGACTCCGAACTTTTATATTGCTTACACTTATAAAATTTGTCTACTCTTTACTATTGTTCCTTACACTCCGAACCTTTACTCCGAAGTTTTCATTCCGAACTTTTTTGTTAAGAATTAAAACGATGTCGTACATTCTGTTACACTTGTTTTGTTATAAAATGATGTCGTCTGTTTTGTTATAAACTAACCGTTGTCTAAGTGACATGTGTACAGGTCCCTCCGATCTTTAAGGAAAATATGACCGTTGGAGAAGGAGCCGACCTTACCTATAAATAAGAGCTCATTTGAAAGGGCTAGTGGCTGATGGATGAAAGTGCTGAAAGGCTGACTAATTTGATTGAAGTGATTTCTAGAGAGAGAGTCTCTTATTAACTCTCAAAAGCTTCGTGTGACTCCGAATGTTGGTGATTACATTCGAGGGCTTCCGGGGATAGGAAGATAGAGGTTGCCGACTACCTTAAAGTTCAAGGGCTTTCTTGCTGAGGAAGACAGAGGTTTCCAACTACCTTGAAGTTGAGGGCTTGCGGGGATATCAAGACAGAGACTCCGATCTTCGTATCGAGGGCTTACCCTGGTGTGCGTAAGACAGACTTGCTTGAAAGTATAAATCAAGGGACCTTTATCCAAGGTTGTTGGATACCCTTCTCTTTGGGTTAAAAGACTTATATCTTGTTACTAGTAGTTTTACTACTTGTTTTTATTCCGCTGCATTTTGTAATATAAGGAAAGTATAAATTTCTTATACTTCCTTATTTGTACTCTGTTTCATTTAGATTCTATACGCTTTAAGGTAGAATCTCATATTGTAATCATTTGTTAAGATTCAACTTCCGGAACCATATTTCCGGAATCTCCTTTCGGAATCTCTTTCCTAGTTTGCATTCGAGGTTAAGAGGTGTTGTGAATTTGCTTAGTTTAACTTTGTTAAGCTTAGCCTTTTCCATTTCTTAAGGAAAACATAGTTATTCTTAACTAACCTTAAAGGTTCCAAAGGAATTTTTAAAGTATAAAATTCACCCCTCCTCTTGTATATTGAGCATCTACATCACTATTTCGATCCTACATACATCACATGTATTTCATCCAAGTAGTTGAGAACATACCACATCACTCAACTAATTTTTGAAATGAATTGCCTATGTCTAATTAAAACAAGGGAATAAATATGAGTGAAGAAATACCATCATTGTTAAGCTACAACTGACAACATTTGCAGCAATATACCCAACCACCCCTAATTATCTAGGACTCTAGGCATGCATAAGTAAGGTATCAAAGTATGAAGGTTCCCATGAAAGGTATATCACTAACCTTGGAAATAGGGATTCCTAATAAGCATTCACCAAAAATTGTTTCAATGATTGTATAACATTCCATGTGATATAGTTTGGTAGGTAATTCTAGAAAATATGGCCTAACTTATTATCTGATAAGTATATTCATTTTATATCATATACAACACCTTGTATCGCATATAGGATTCTAATCAAGCTAATATACACATATAATCGCAATCCATAATACTCTATGGTGATCATCGATTAGCTATGACTCAAAGTCATACTTTGATGGGATATTATGTTCTACTTTTCAAATAATATAAATTTATAAAACATTAATGAATGATAAATAGAGATTTAATTTATTATAAAACTAAGATACATTTTATATCCATTATATAGAATCTCCCATATATCGAAAGCCAACATTTTTAATGTAATGCCCCGCCAATTCTCATTGTCTTGAGAGTACGAGTCATTACTAGGCCTTAAGTGACATCCCCAAGATGTTAAAGGTAGGAAATAAATGCCGAAGGGTTTCAATTACAATTGGGGGATGATTTACCATTTACGAAAATAACTCATACACTAACCATTCACTATATGATGTATGAACAAAAGTATATCCACAAACAACTTCATTTATAATAAACCACCTCAAAGTACACAACAGCGGAAGACCAACCAAACATCAAAGTATGCAGCAGAAAGAAAACAGCAAAAGAATTCAAAAAGACACCATGACTCAGTGGTCCACAAGCTCCAAGCTCCACAGTATCTCCCAAACATCTCCACACGTCACTAGTAATGAGATGCTTTACCTTTACCTGTGTCTCGGAAAACGACATCTGGAAAACCACCAAACTAACAAAGGAGGGGTGAGTATAAAACTCAGTAGGTTTTCCCTAATGACCTCCCTACTCACGCCACTAGGATAGAAGAGTTATCCACATTTATATAATAAAACAGTTTATATAAAGAATTTCCACCAAAGTAGTCTATAACTAAAAATAAACTAGTTTTCCAAAACCATCCATGCTCAAAGGTATCAAAGTGAAATTAAAACAGGCTATTCCAACACGTTATTTTCCAGAAAAATAACCAAAAAAAATTAAGATCCATTTCACAAACATCCCATTTTGGCATACCCAACCATTTCACAAACCCGTGAAATCAACCATGCATGCAACCTGGACCTCCCTATACTCGCGATTGGTGAGTTATCCTTCCACTAAGTCGTCACATAGTGAACTACCTTAATGGGGGTACTTCACGACATTATTCGTCCCAACCTTTTGATGGGGGTACTTCTCGACCTTATCCATCCCAATGAATATGATCACACACCACAACCCATGCATGTCCATGCCCAAAACCAAGTGTGTTCAAAACCTTTCAACCATTTAATTAAAATTCCCTCTTTATTGAAAACCCAAACCCATCAAAATAATTTAAATCACAAATCATTGCAATAAAACACCCCTTTTTATTGAAATCCCATTTCTCATCAAACCATTTATAAATTCGGAAATTTCATAATTTAAAACCAACATTTTAAATTCAAATAGCCAAATAAATTTGCACAACAATTCACCAAGATTTCATAATTTCATTAAAACCATTAATCATCACTAAATAATGATTTATTATATGCTATTCACAAACAATACCATTAAAATAACCAATTTGAAACTAAGCCGACCAATTCTAACAAGAGGAGTCGAGAGTGAAGCCACCTACCTCAACAATTTAGGAGAAACCAAGCAATGGGTGAAGAACGCTCAAGTACACTGGGTCAAAACTCTAAGAATCCTCCTTAGATCACTTCTCCTAACACAACCAAGAACAAATCTTCTCATATTTGGCATCCACACCCTTAGATCCACCCATAACGGGCGTAGATCTAAGAAAACGAGAGAAGAGGAGAAGTACATCTAAGTAGATCTAAGAAACTGATCATGAACGATCACATACCTTAAGAATCCGACTTTGATTCTCCAAGAGAAGCCTTCGGATCACCTTCGGAATTCTTGGGAGAATTCTTCCAAGATTCAATGGAGAGTAATCCCGAGTTAGGGCCGCTTAAGAGGTTTAATGAGGCAATTAGAGGCAAAACAGATTTGATCCATAATTTTAGGATCTAATTTTAAGTTACTGCACGGTTAGTCCACATGGTTTGAAAAAACATGCGCTAACCGTACTTAATCTCTTACCTCATCCATCCATAACGCATGGCCTCATCACACGGTTTTCTCAAACCGTGCACAAACTATGCGGTTACATCTGCCCATGTGACCATCACCCGCATGACTTCTGCGCGGTTTGGAAAACCGTGCATAGCACGTGCGTCACCATATTTCCCCCCTTTTACTCTTTAAAAGTTTCCAAACATCCTCCAACCATCTAAAATATGCTTCATGCACTTAAAAATCATAAAAAAGGACACTAACCAAAAACCGGGGGTACTACATTTAACAAGACCCAAATTATTTTTTTTTGTTAAGGGTTTTGTAAAAGGATCTTCTTTATTTTCAAATCTAGCCACCCAATAGATAATTATATCACACCTATCAATGATATATTTGATGATATGTTATTTTAAAAGGATGTTATTTCCCTTGGATAGACTATGTTCCCTAGTCTTGGGAAATATCTTTATTTTTCTCATTGTAAATCTCAATTTCTCCCACAATGCTAGGAACCACCCAATGTTCAGAAATGGGCTTCTTGATCCAAACAACACACATCACAACATCTAATATAATTAAATAATTTCCCTTTATTGTAAATTATACTCAATGGGTCATTTAAAAATATTCTAATTAATATATCCTCCATTTATAGAAACATAAATCAATATTGAGATCTCATGTCATATTTTTTGGATTGTAAAATAAAATCAATGTAACCCACTAAAATAAGTGTATCCCCTCCCCCAAAGATCAATATTATATCATTAATTCTTATTAAGTAATTAAGGATGTTCGATACAGTAATCCACTATCTCTAACTAGGACACTATACAGATCAACTTGTTATTCTCCAATAATAAGTAACATCAGGTTGAGTACACAACATAACAATCAATATATATCCTACGGTGGATACATAACAAATTTTATACATCATTTTAACACTTTAAAATTATTTTTAGTCTTTATAAGACTCTTTCCATGAAAACAGGTGAAAATACCTTCTTAGAATTATTTTTTCTGACAACCATTAAAACTTTACCAATATATGTGTTTTGACTCGGTCCAAAAAACCTCTTTAGTCTATATCTATAAAACTGTATACCTATCCAATAGGTTGATTCACGCATATATTTCATTGAGAAGAATTTTATAAACCATATATTTATATATTTTAAAATCAAGATATCATTTTTGATAAGTAGTATGTCATCATAATACAATATTAGAAATAACTAAACACACCCATTAAAGTGTTTGTATACATATGAATCATCCTCATTTTTTATGAAACCAAACCATTTTAATACTCAATTAAACTTTATATTCAAACTCTAAGATTATTATTCTTTCCATATATGAATCATTATAGCTATAAAACCTTTAAAAACTCATTTTTTACTTAAAACCCTAAAATTTTTAACATGTAAATCTTCTTCAAAAAATTGCCATCATAAAAATTTGTTTTAAAATCAATTTGAAATATCTCGTAATCAGAATGATTTATTCTGGATATCAATATCTAAATGGGATTTATCATATCAATTTGATAAAATGTATCTTTATAATTAATAAAATGAATCTTTTGTAACCATTTTCCACTATAAGATATATATCGGTAGACACTTCACCATTTATATCAGTTTTCCTTTAGAAATCCCACATGCACCCTATGGGTATCACCCCTATAGGTGAATCCAGAAATTTCAAAATGTGGTTAGTGTACATAAATTACCTCTCATATTTCATTGGATTTAGTCATTTTTCATAATCAAAACTCTTAATGGTCTCTCTATAGGTAGTAGTTTCATCATCTATGAACGTTTATACATTATCATTTTCAATAAGAAATCAATATCTATTAGGATCATATTAAATCTAATGAAACCTATGAGTTTCTTGGGAAACCTAAGTTAATTCTTATTTCATAGATATTTTTGGAACTAAATGTACTTCCACATCAAGAATATTTTCTATTTGTGGGTCTTGAACTTCCCCATGTTTAACTTCCCCCAACCAACTTCTCAACTAACATATTACTTCTCAATGAATGTAGAAAATCCGGCTGCTTGAATTTTTTTCTATAAGACCTGATAAAAGACCATTTATCAACACTTCTATAATCACTGATAAAGGATCACTTTATCAACACTTATAGAAGCACAGATAAAGGCTCACTTTATTTGCACTTATAAAATCCTTAATAAAGGGGCTTACTGTAGTTTTTTGTTACAACACACTAACCCACCAGTGGAGTGTGCTATAATAGAAAACTACAACACCAAAAACACCGTGAAATACTTATAATAAAGTATAAATAGATTATTTAAATTAAGAGAAAATAATCTAAGATTTTTTCTCGGTTTTGGCGATGTGATGCGCATTTCAAACTAAAATAATACTTATATATTGGAAAGAAGCACTTAGAGTCATACCGATCACACCGTGAATCATATTAAAGTGTGTCTAAATCTTACACATCTAAAATGATTTATGTATTATTTTCCTAAAGTATAAAAACAATCAGAATATGTTTTCTTAGTTTTCAGCATGTCTCTTGTCTTTTTTTACTAAAATGACATTTTAAATTGGAAACAAATACATTGACTCACATTGGTCGTATTGTGCATTATTTTGACATGATAAAAATTTCTAAATGTCACAAATGAATTATGAAACATTTTACTAATGTATAATGTCAATCAGAGTCTATTTTTTTAGTTTTCAGTGAGTGCCACTTGTTGAAATAAAATGTTGATTTTAAACTGATAACCAACAGATTGAACCACAATAGAAACATCATGAATCATATTTAGGTGAGGATGATTCATAAAAATCAAAAATGACTTATTGATCATGTTACTAATGTATTAATTAAATATAAATGTCTTTCATCAATTTTTAGTTGGTCATTTGTTCTTTTTAAAGAAAATTTTGTCATCTTTAAATGAAAAGATTTCCATTGAGTCATATCTGTCACACCGTGCCTCAGATTGAGGTGAGGCTAATTATTAGACATCCCAAATGGCATATGGATCATTTTAATTAATAATCCAAAAAATATGAATGTTTTTACCCCGTTTTGAGTATGTCACATTCCTTTTTTACTAAAATGTCATTTTAAATTGGAAACACGTACATTGACTCATACCGATCACATCGTGTATCAGTTTGAAGGGAGACTGATTCCTACACCTCAAAAAGGACTTCTGATATAATTTACTAAATTATAATGAAAATATGTGTGTGTTTTCTTCGTTTTTAGTGAGTGAATTGTTTTTAACTAAACTTTTCATTTTAAACTGATAATGGACATAATGAGTCATATCAGGCACACTGTGCGTCAGATTGACGTGAAATTGATTCTTACAAATCAAAAATGACTTATGGATAATTTCCCTAAAGTATAAAAACAATATTAATGTGGTCACTTGGTTTTTAGTAGGTTATTTTTCCTTTTAATTAAAATTGGTGTCATTTATTAATAAAAAGATTCACTTTGAGTCATATGAGTCACACTGTGCGTCAGATTGATGTAAGGATTATTCATACATGTCTCAAATTTATTATGGGTAATTTTACTAAATTATTAAAAAAATACATATGTTTTTTCTTGGTTTTGATTAAATCACTTATTTTTTTACTAAAATTTCATTTTAAACTGGAAACACAGACTTTGACCTGTACCGATCACATCATGTATCGGTTTGACATGAGACCGATTCATAGAAATCACAAAGGACTTGTGAATAGATGTACTAAATTATCAGGAAAATATGATTTTGTTTTGTTTGTTTTCATTGAGTAACATTTTTTGAACTAAACCATCAATTTTAAACTGATAACGGACACGTGGAGTCATAGTGATCACACTGTGTGTCGAATTGAGGTGAGGATGATTCCTATATGTCTCAAATAAATTATAAATAATTTCCCAAAGTGTGAATGAATTAAATTCCTCAATAGAACTATTTTTAAAATCATATAAAACCTTATAATTTTAAAAAATAAAATAAAACCTATTCAAACCCTATTTTTTATCGAAAAAAACATTATAAAAAAAATACTCAACTAATTATTTCATTAATGTTGTATTCAGATACCTATAGATAAATTCAAGGATAAAATAAAAATATTTCATCATTATTTCTGGCTCCACATAAAATCAAATAAATTAATTTTAATAAAGTACAACTTGTTCGCTAAAAATACATGACATAAACCCAAGACCCATGGGTTGCGCGGTACTGCAATTGAAAATTCTAATTCTTTCCTCTACACCTCTATATTTTTCCTACCATTCACTCTATCATTTATATCATTGTGTAGAGAACTGATCTGGTATGAGTTGGGAGTAATGTAGGAGTCGAGTTAATAACTAGTGTCTATGGTGTAATTCTCATAAATGGGAAGTGTCTCCCCTTTTAGAAGACACAGTTAAGTAAAATTGTCATCCTCAACAGATCATCTCTTGGTCATTTATCATTAAATTTTGTTTTTTTAAACACATCCTCCATATGTTGTGGAAATGCACCAATGTTTCTTGAAATACTCTAATCAGTAGTCATCCATGGGATGAATAATGCTCAGAGGAGAATCATAAACATAAATGAGAGGGGGTGATTCTAAAGGAAACCAAATGCAATAATAACTATTCGGGAGATGAAGCTGATGAGGATGAGAATTGTACTTCATTTTGTTATCTAAAAGGTTAAATGCATCCCATTTGTGAGAATTACACCATTGAAGCTTATTATTAACTCAACACCTCCATTTCCACAAAATCATTTTGGAGTAAAGCTCCACAATACTAGAGAATCCATAGAGTAAAGGGAAAGGAAGAAATGGAGATGTTAGAGATGTAAGCATCAGAATATGAAACTTTAGTGCTCCATAGTCCAGGGGTCTTGGGTTGCTATAGTGTAACTTCTATTGATTAGTGAATGTTAATAAATTTAATTTATTTGACTGGATGTGGAGGCAGAGTTAATAATTAATTATATTTATTTTTTTCCTTGAATTTATCCATAAGGATCCGAGTAAAACATTAATAAAAAATTGGTTGAGGTTTTTTTATTGATTTTTTATAAAACATGGTTTTTAAATAGGTTTTCTTTTATCATAAAAATGAAAGTGTTTTATATGATTGGAAAAAGAGGTTGATGGTTGTGTGTACTTCATTCACACTTACCTTGATATGTAATAAACTTGAATGGGGTTCATGCCTTCCACCATCAAAAACTACAAAATGGAGGTCACTCCTCATTCGATACATAGACAAATAAAGTGAATCTACCTAAATATTTTATATATAAATAATATATATAATATTAACTTTATTTGAATATAATTATATGTATATGTATATGTATATTATTTATCATATTTAAATTTATTTAAATATACAATATATTATTCAATGTATATATATAATACTATATTTCTAATGATAATAAAAAATACTAATAATAATTATTTTTAAATTACATTAATTATAAATAATTATTATTTTGGGTAATTGTTTATAAATTAAAATTATTAAAAAAATAAAGTTTATTAATTTCAAAAAAAAGTATATATAATTACATAATTTTATTATTTTGAAAGTAACATGATTTTACTATATTTTATTGGTTATTTAAATATTAATTATATTATAGTTAATTAAATGTATATATAGACCTAATATATATATATAGACCTTAAATGATGAGTACCTAAAAATAATTTCTAAAATATAGAATTTGACAACTTCCATTCTATTTTTGGTGAACAAATGATTTATCAACCTAAGGATTCTTTGGAGGACATCTAATATGCATTGAACCATCCTTAAGATTCTAGGGAGGTCCATAAAAAAGTTGACATAAATAAATAACACACATCAATAAGATATATCAAAAACAAAAGAGAAAAACACACTAACCCTTTCAATGTCTATCCCATACACATTTAAACAAATATATATATATATATATATATCATATAATTTATAATACAATAAATTGAAAAAAATAAACATTTAAACATAATTTTTAACAAAAATAAATATAATATGTTCCTAAGTTTGAAATCCAAAACCATTATTTGTGAATAAATAATTATAAAAACACCCTTATATTATAAAAAAATGAATATAAATAGATAGAAAGATATATATTTACTTATATATATATATATATCTATATAAAAGAAAGTTAATTTGATAAAAATATATGTGACCCTTATAGTAGAATATCACAATATAGTAAAAAAAATACAACACCATACTACTTTTAAAAATATAGAGGAATTGAAATTAAATAAATACGGTATCACCATTACTACGATTTCTGTTAAAATAACATAACGTAATTTTGAGAAAATAAGTTCTTAAGGGGAACCCTTACATCAGAATACTAAAACATAATTTAAATAAATAAATTACATTACATGAATTGCATAAAATCATTTTCTATTGCTACTTCACACCATCATCAGACTGATAATTAGTTTGGTAAATATTTTTCTCAAAACCTACAAAAAAAAATAATTCAATGTAGTGAAGCAAGTTGCGGTATAAATGTAGATATCAAAGCAAATAGATTCAAAAAAAACACTTTAAAAAGAACCAAACAAGACCTCCAAAATAGTAGTCAAGTAAAAAAAAGATCATAAATAAAATCAAAATAGTATACAAAAACTGGAGGCCAAATACAAAAAAATAAAATCAAAACCTACAAAGGGAAATTAGAAACCCTCTAATTTAAATCTCGAAACAATAAATACATAGTGAAAATCATAACCAACAAAGGAAAAACAATTGTCTACTTTTCTAGGTTGAAGAAAATATCAGACCCTCAGATCTATATCTTGATGTTTTCTTCGATAACCCTAACTGAAACCAAACACTAGAAGTCTGGTGATGTTCGAGCAATTAGTGATAATGGGTTTTGTGATTTTTGTGGGTTTGTGTGATTCGAGCTTCAATTCACTAAGGAGTAAAGCCAAAAATGGGAGGCTTCCACAGAATGATTCTAATATCATGACGGTTTTGCAACAGGTTATGTTTTTTTAATCTCATCAAGACAATTTTATTAGTGATTTTTTAAAAGCACTGATAAAGATACCTTTTACCAGTGCTTATTATTTATCCACTGATAAAAGGAACATTTATTAGTGGTAAAAATTTAGGTCTTTATTAGTGTTTTTAGTGCTGATAAAGTCTCATATCAGTGTTTATTACTTAAACGCTCATAAAAGAATTTTTTAATTATAATTATTAAAAAAAATTATATATATATATAATTAATCAATATATATAAATATAAATATAGTAAATGTATTCCTTGTTTAAATATATTTATTATAATTTTATAATTATTTACATATATAATTATTTATTTATAATTACATAAACAATTTTAAAAAATAATATATATTTAAAAATATATATTTTTATAATTATATATATATATTTAATAAATATATATAAATATAAATATAGTAAATATATTCCTTATTTAAGTAAACTTCTTATAAAATTAATAATTATTTAAATATTTTTAATTAAATATTTATAATTACATAAATACTTTTAAAGAATATTTATTTATTTATAATTATAAATATATATTTTTACAAAAATAGTATGTACATTTATAGATGTTTTTATTTATAAATATTCTTTTATATATATATATTTACAAATATATTTTAACATTACTAATGAACATCTAATTTTAAGATCACGCGTGTTAAAAATAAGTGAAGTTGATTAAATTAAACTGAAGTAAACTTTATTAATATTGAATAAATATATATGTTTTGTGTCTGTACTTTTTATATAAAAATGAATTAATTTCATATATGTAAAATCAATATAACACACATTTGATCTTTGTTAAATTGTAAAATCAAACAACATTTAATTATATGTCCACTACCCCATAAAATAATTCAGTGTTTTTAATTCATATTAATTATTAATTATAACACATTATTTACTGAATATAGAGCTTAAATATTTTGTAATATATAAATCATATTTATATATATGAATATATATATATATACTATTTTTTTAACATTATCAATAATCATCTAACTACTAAAATGTTTAATATTTTTCTCAATTTACTTATTTTTAATTTTTATTGGTTTAATTTTTATTTATCAAATCTATATAATTAATACATACTATTTAGTGGTATTTATAAGTTATATATAGTATAAAATTTTTTTCCATTTTTATCAATGATTATTTAATTAATAAAATTTGAATTTTTTTTAATAAACTATTTTTTTATTTAATTAATTATTTCATTTTATTTATTTGGACCATTATTAGTGCTAAAAATATCTAATAAAGTACTATTTTTTAGCACCAAAAATATAGTTCAGATAAAGGGTACCCTTTATAAGTGCTGAAAATAATGTGTTGATAAAGGGTACCCTTTATTAGTTCAAAAAATAAAGCACCGAGAATGGGCACCCTTTATAATCACTAAAAATAAAGCACTTATATAGGGGACCATAATAAGTACTGAAAAAAAGAACTCATAAAGAGTTAAATTTATCAGTGCTTTCATTAGCATTGATAAATATTCCATTTATCAATTCCTTTTAATAGCGCTGTTAAACACCGGTTTTATTGTAGTCATTTTTTCTGAAACTCTTTCAACTTTTAAAAAGTTTAAAATTGTTGTTTCAAAAAAAACACATATCCAAATCCACTAAAGTCATCAGTAGTGGTTTTAGATTACTTACGGTGAAAACATTCTTGTGTACTCAGTGGGCCATATACATCACAACGTATAACATCTAATAACCAACTAGCACCGTCACCTTTCTAATAAAATTGTCATTTTTTATTTTTCCTAATAAGAAATATTCATTATTATCAAAAGATATATAATAAAATGATTCAAAAAAACATCTCAATAGAGTATTTGAATGTATTACTAAAATTATATTTTCAAGGAAACAATTTCAGAGGTAAATGGGCTTAGACTCAACATTTACCTTCTTGCTATAAAATTTATAAATTTTATTATCCATTTTTAGAATATATAAAGAATCCAAAAATTTTACAATACCATATAATGTTTAATTTATTTATATATAATAACTATTCCCCATTAAAATTAAATAAAACCTTATCTTATCCAAAAAAGAAAAAAATATATTTACAATATAAATGTAATAATATTTTTCTAATTATATATTTAACTCACAAGGTATACTTCGATCATAAGTGACTACCTCAGTTGTATCAACTGTATTTCCATTTCCTATACATATCTCTACTATACCAATAGTGACAATGATCTAAATTTCATTATATAATGAGTCTAATTGTTTCCTCCTCTCATCACTCAGTTATTTAGGTAGGTTATCAATCCAATCGTGTCACATGCGACTCTTAGATAGTTAAGTATATGACTCTTTTTTTCCAATCTATCATATGGATAAAAACAAAAACTCCTTCATCTATTATCCTAACTAATAGGATTTCCAAAAAATGTATCACCCAAATCCCAAAATGGGATTTGGTTACTTAACTCTGAGGGTTATCCATTTTTACCATGCCTTACATAAGATAATTTGTTGGTACCTTTCTTTGGTACATCCTACCCATTTTAATGATTGAGGTCTTGACATGTGTTTTATTTAGATAGAATCTCACACATAGTATTTGATGATTATTCTTTTAAAGACTCCCCAATTTAATATATATCACATAAATATTTAATCTATAACTATTACATCTCATTCAATCTTTCTTATCTCATGTTTTATTTTTTACTTTTTTCAAGTTTTTAATAATTTTATTTTGAAATATCTATTACATCCACCAAAGTAATATGTTCAGACTATATTAATATTTAATATATTCCCACAATTCCATATGCATATAATGCATATATTACATTAAACTCTTTTCATGTAAAGGTTTAGAATTATATAAAATACATAATCCCCACTTGAGTGATCTGGGATCCATAGATAGCCAACACCAACTATTCTAGAACAACGCATATGCATCCATGATAATGGGAAGTCCAACCAATATTTCCACTACCCAAGGATACTATAATAAAGATATATTTCAATTTCATCATATCTTTATCACCTAATTTTTATGGATTATATTTAACCACTGAATTCTTGATAATAATGACAATACAAATTGAAGTCAATATAGATGAAAACTAATTCGTATGTTTTCATAAATGCAAGAATTGCATGGAATAAAATTTTTATATGAATAAATTTATCATATAAATTTACACATATATAATCTTTACATCATATAAAAAATTAATAAACATATATATTTAAAAGGAATAAATAATAATTTTATTTATATAATTAACATTATATATTAATATGAACATTCCATATTTTGGATTCAGAAAGAAAATATCATTTTTACAATTCTTAACACTAATCATTTATAGAAAATTTATAAACAACATTTATTTTTTCAAAAATATGATATTTTATTTACTTTAACCTTATATCATAATTTATAACTAAGATTCATTATCATTTATATACCAGGATAGAAGTTAGTGCTAATGATTATAGATATCATGGGGAAATTTGTTAAATCTTACATGCATTACTCGCATTCCATACATAGGCTTTTATCGTAATTCATGACATAGTGTGAGATTATCATTTACTCTAACAAGGTTTATTTACACTTCGTGATGTGATAACCCATTCATAGTAGTTGATTGGGAAGGAACCAAAAATTAGTACATGGTTTACGTTACATAAATAGTATGATTAATCTTACAAAATTTCTATTTGTTATCAGTTATATCACCTATATAACTATTATGATTCAATGCTCTATATTTGTGAAACCTAGTATTCAATCACAGACTAGTATATCACCCATAACATAGAACATGGAAAAGAACACCACCCAAAAAAATTGATGTGTTAAACCATATAGAACAAACCAGTCAAATGATATTTCTGATTAAAAAAATTATGATATCCTATATCATAAAGTTAATTAAATAAATATTTTGCAAACATTCAACAAAGTCAAATAATACATTATGATATCACCTATGGTGTCTTAATATACATGTTTTATTTGAAAAATAAATGTTAAAATATTATTATTTGTAGATGAACATGGCTCCGATACCATAAATATGATTTTTAGGATCATATAATGATCAATACAATAAAATAAACCCTTATTTTTTCTCCATTTATCGTCTTCAAACCAACACGTAGTGAAGGACATGAACTATAAAAAAGTGTACATTTTTTACAAAATTCTCCATCATTATCATTCTTGATAATGAATATTGATGGATGACATTAATAAATAGTTTATGGAATCTTTACTCCAAAAATATATACACTAACCATAATAATCTGAAAAGGCTATGAGAGGGTCCCTTTGACTCTAAAGGTGCATTCGCACCACCACCACAATAATAAATTGAGAAAAATGTAGAAGAGGTATTTTGAAATAATAGTTGTTTTCTTACTTACCTAATATGAAGATACTAATATTATATATAGGTCCCCTCATTCAATGAAGGGAGTCAACGGTCGGTGACCATCTCTTGGAAGTCTACATTCATTACCCATTACACATTTATGTTGATGTATACTCGTTTATATTTTTAAATTGATGACTATTTTTTTAATCCCTAAATGATTTGTTCAGATGTTCCATAAACAATGGAATCCTATTGGAAGACATGTCAATATCCACACACCCCTATTCAAATCACATAATACAATATGATTGAGAGAATACATTCTAATTAAAACATAATCATATCGTAGTCTATAACATATTCATATCAATATCTATGATATAGTCTATTCATAATATTTGACTATAAATATTTAAGTGAATTTCCTTTTATATTAACAGCTCATGTTTTTTTGGAAGTTTTGTATTGGAAGAGAGATGATTCTTTGGGATGGGTGTTAATGTTCTCATTAGGTATTAGTAATTTGGATATATTAATAATTTTTTATGAGAACCAACAATGGGCTTTTTTGGGATATAAGTTTTATAGCGGGGAGGTTTTAGTGACCCATATCCTAATGGTTTAGATAATGATGTTATACTTTATTTATGATGGGAATTAAGTGAAGGAAAATGTGGTCTTATTTGACTATTTGGATTTATAGTAGGGTTGTTTTTTATTTCAGGAAGTTGTTGAAAATTTTGGTGTTGGTTAAATAAAATAGAGTTTTTTTACATGTGATTTAGGGGTTTTTAGAATTTTGGGGGTATATATAGGGTCCTAAGAAGATTGAAGGTTCTTAGAATAGCATAAGATCCATATATGACATGCCTAACTCGATTCTTTTTTGTAAATGATGACCAACCCAAGGTTTACATGACAATAAATTTCATAATTAATGGAAATGAATGAAACATAATTAATGATTAAATATTGGAATGAAGATGAAGGATTATAACATATTATTTATAATTAATTTAACAAATTAAAGGATTGCCTAAAGATTTATTCTTTCTTCACTGATAGTACTAATAAATGTCTCTACATCATATATTCATTTCATTATGGGAATAATTTTTCAATTCCCTCCTGTGGTGATCCACAGGTGTTCGATGAAACTATTTTCTCATTGTCAATTACTTAATTGTTTTTTTAAATCCTTTTGCCAAAATCCTTTCATTATAGGTAAATACACTACCTTCCATTTCAATTTTCCTCTTGAATACCAATTTTCACCCAATAGGATTTTCATAAACCAACATATCATCTAAAACCATAAATATGTTTTATTATGTAGAAATCATTTTAGGATTCATGGAATCTTGACATCTTATAGATTTTGATCTCTCCACTACCTCTTTGTCAGAGATAGTTTCATTATTTTCAACCAATAATGAGTCACCATTTTCATTGAATAGAAAACCATCTCTCTATGGTTCTAATACCTCTCTATTGATTCTACATAGTACTTGTATTTTAACAACTAATTCTTACATGGGGTCTTATAAAATATGTTCATGTACCAATTGTTGGGTATCATGAGCAACAACATCATTAGGATAAATCATTCTCCCACTATAATTATTGATGGAATGCTCCCTCTCATGATAGATAGCTTGTCTAGTGGAATTTACATTCTTTTTTAAGGGGTTATATTGGTAGTATCCCATTTTTTCCATAGGATACCCTATAAAAAAACACTCTGTGCCTTAGAGTACTAGTCTATTTTCTCAGAATGCCATAACAAATCCCCTTCAACCCCATACACATGTATATGAACCAATGGATTTATTTCCAATCCATAACTCAAATGGAATTCAGTTTTCCACTTTTTTATGTACTCAATTTGGTATTTATGTCATATTTTTTAATGTATATCCACTAAAGGATAATAGAAGATCTACATCAATCATGACTAAAATTACCATGTCTAGAAAGGTATGGTTCTTCCTTTCATGAACAACATTCCAATATGGTTAGTAGATATCAAATCTCAAACTCCTGTAGAAATTCAATAAACACATTGTCAATGGATTAACCACCATGATCTGATCAAATATTTTTATCTATATTCCAAGTTTATTATCTACTTCATTATTGAATTATCTAAATTTATCAAAGGAATTATACATATTCCTATTCAATTAAACATATCCATATATACTCATGTCTTCAGTAAAAGTTATGATATAGGAATACCCGCCTATAGATTCTATAAGAAATGGTCGACACACATCAGTCTATACCAATCCTAAAAGTTCTGTGGCTCTTTCACCCTGTCCACCAAATGCTGTTTTGGTGATGTTTACCTGTAAACAATCTTTCCATATTTCTAGTGGATTGATCTTTAAAGAGTCAAAATATACTTCCTGACAGAGGTTTGTCAAATGATTTTCATTAACATGACCAAGATAGTGATGCCACAGCTATGTGTTATATGAGTTGTGAGAATATGATTCATAATCAATTTCCAAAACATGGTTTTCATAAATAAATTCAAAAATACTGTTATTTGAATATACCATACCATAATGTATGTTTTCTTGATAAAAAAATGACTTCTATTTCCAAATATTAAAATAAAACCATTTTTATCTTGGAAGGATATAAAAATTAAATTCTTGGTAACAATCGGTACATAATAAAAATTATATAAAATAATAAACATTCTTTTTGGGTGATAAAATAATTTTTCTAGTAACAATCAGTACCATACTACTTCCTTTTCCTTTCCCTAACTCTGGATCTTTTTCTTATTTGAAGGATGGTGCTCGGGTGATTTATACTTATTATGAGTTTTGGTTCCTATCACCTATTTCCTACTTTCATTTTCACTATAAAAACTATGGCTTTCTTAGGCCCCATGCCCATTTCCACTTGTAGATACAATGTATGTTGTTTTGAAATACTATTCTCATTAATTTTCAAATTATAATTTAGAATAAATGTAGATAAGTTATTATGTATGGAGGAAAGTATGATATATGTTCTCAACATATCTAGGTATTTAATCTCTAAGATGTCTAAGAATTCAATGTAACCAAAAAATGTTACTACATGAGCCCCAACTGTCTCTGACTCTTCATTCATGGTTTTAAATAGAGCCTTATATTTCTCATATATCTCCCTCATCTTGCTTTATCTTGATATGGATCCCGAAGATGAGACATCATGATATATGCATCCATGCCTTCATGTTTATTCGTAATCTCATTGGTTAAGGATATATTAGGAAACACTGAACATAAGTGGGATTTTTCAAATTTTTGTCATAGATAAATAACTCTTCGTCAGTAGCCTCTTTACTAGGAATTTCTCAAAAAGTTTCTTCGAGCACGTAAATTTTTTTTCACAGTGTAGAAGAATGTGCAAGCGCCTTTTCCACTCTTAAAATTTTTTTCCAGTGGGAACGTTATCCTTCTCGAGTATGGATTGTAGTGACATGATCGAATTCATATTTATTCCCATCTCTACAAATAATTAAAACATACTTTTATAAAATTATTTTATAATATTCTAAAAATAAGTAAATGTTAAATATATTAATTACCCACTATTTTATCAGAACCCAATATCCTCACCATAGGCTTCAAAATATCATATTACTTGGAAATTCTAGTGGAAAGGAAAGGCATTCCCCTTATCAACACCCCATCAGTGGCCAGTCAAGAAATTTTAAGGGTTTTAGGTATACATTCCCAAACAACAACTATATTAACTTATCATTCCTTAATAATTTTAGTTGACCCCCCAATCATAAAATCCTTAAATTCGATTTTCTTAAACATTTCCTCTTAGTCACATCATGTCCTTCTTTAGAAGTCAAACATTGATGTTAACTAAGTTAAGTCAACCCAAAAAATTAAGTAAGAATCCATTGATAATTGAAATCACCCTCACATTGGTAAATCAAGAACATTGAAATATGGTTCAATTTAAAGTTAAGTAGTGTAATTAAATATAGACTTAATATATATAATTGAGGTATTTTATCTTTATGAATTAATTTCCCATTTTATCTTTTTTATATTTTCTTAAGATTGAACTGATTTATTTAAGTGCTTAAACATGTATTAGGTAAAATTTATGCATAAGTTAATTTATTTTAGATTTATCTTGAATTCCTGTTAATTCATTAATTCATGTTATTGTAAAAAAACATACACAATTAAATAACCATGTAACATGAAGGAAAGAAAAAATATTAAATTGGTATGATCATGATCTTTTAATAATGGTTAGTTTATCTAGAGTATGACAAACTACAACTCATCCTTGGGGAAAACACCTTAAACCGATTTACGGTTTGTGTTGAGGCCCTCTACCTATGCACCCATGTCCCTATTGGATTGGTTTCTCCTTGAAGACATTAATAAATCACCTCCACTAGCTTGGAATCTCCATAAATTACATAAGATTTCACTCACAAGTAGGAGAGGGGAACCAGTGGTTTGGTTAAGGGTTTTACATAAAAGAAACCATGGGCTCACAAGCCCTTACATAATGAGGGTAGGGATAAAATGTAGTCTATAAATTTATTTTAGTAATAAACTAAAAGAAAACCATTCAATAAAAAACTATATTCTATTCTCATTATTATCCTCCTACAAGAAACATATTACACATTTAATCAGATTAGTATTCAATTATAATCATTATTATTTAAGATAAATCATCCTATAATCAATTAACTGCCTTCTTTAATTAATCAATTATTTTATAGTAATTCTCGTATGAATATTAATTGATATTAACATCCATCAATATTTTAAATAAATTAAATAATTTTTTTTCAAAATTAACAGTGTAAAAAAATGTACCTTGGAGGTAACATAGTGCGTAACTATCTGAACTACCCAACATGTATTATATTCGAATCTTATTTACTCATCAGACTTGTTTCATACATGTCTTCACATGTAAATTCATGGTTTGTATTGTCAACTTAATACCCACATGGAACACAAGGTATTTTCATAGTGTGTAATATTTCAGTATATGTATAGTAATGGTTGTATTATGACTTGTACACGATCTAAAGTTTTATATATTGAAAATAAACTAATTAGAGAATTAATATATATATATATATATATACATATATATGAAATGTTACATATTATTTTCAATCAAATAATGACCACATAGAACACATGTTGATAAGTCCTAATCGGTATAACAAATAAATTTTAATTCTACATAATTTGGTGATATACACTGCATGTAAAATTCAGCTACATGGTGTGTATTTTTATCATCATCTATCTATGGCATATTCTTAGGAATTATTTTTTCATCATTCAATAGAAAATAATTTAGTACACATCATTTACATGGGATACGTGGTGTGTAGTCTCTGATTTACAAGGTAACCAGTCATGTTGGTCATGTATGGAAATACACAGCTCATCATTATCTAATAGACTACATGCCCTATTTAGAGGTTTGGAGACATGAAGTCTGAGTTATTGTGTGCATGGTTTTCTCACTTAACACGTGGTGCATTTAAATATACACTATGCGTAATAAATTCACACAGCTCAAATCAATTCTGAAAAAATTCATGGTGCATTGATCATGGATACGTGGCATGTACCAATATGTTACACTATGTATGCACTTTTCCTACCAAGCTAGAGTCTTTAGCACCTTCTAATGAGTTCATTAAATTTATCTTTCTCATAAAATTAATTGACTTGAATATATTATTGGGAATAAATATGAATAATATTAGATATCATGATTCAAATTAAATAATGATTAAATAATAATTTAAAACCAACAATGAATACATAAATCAATCAATGATATTTATAAAATTATAAATAATTTTGTGACTGCTTTGATACCACTTGATGGTTATGGGAGGAGAGGAAGCACCAGATGGGGAATTCCCAACTCATATTTTTCCACAAAAAGTTGTTAATTTGATATTTACTTGGCGATATATGTCATGATTAGTGGAAGTGAAACAAATACAAATTGATGATTTAATGTTGAAACCAAGATGTGGGATCATCATAAATTGTTTATAATTAATTTAAACAATTAAATAATTACTTTTTGATTAATTATATCATAATTTATGAATTTAAAATCATCTCTACATCATATCATCATTCCATTATAGGGTTCAAAATTAGATTCCCTCATGTGGTGATCAATATGGGTTCCAAAAACATATGAACACTGTCATAGGAATCTATGGGTTCTAGATTGGTAGATCCTGACATTTGTGTCAATATCCTTTGATCACCGAAAGAATATCATGAATAAGGATTATCTTTTATCTCTATAGACACTAATGAGATAGTGTTTGAGTATTGATCTACATTCTTGAAAGTGTTCTTGGAGAGGGATCACTGTAGGGTTTTGAGAGAATTCTCTCTTGATATCATTGTGCAGATGAAAAGAAAATTGGTCACCCCTAAAGAAAATAATATAATTGGGTTTATAGACTTCTAGGGTTATAAAATAATAATTTTACATGCACCCTTTTTATTTTTCTTAACATCCACAAAACCCCATGTTAATAATTATATTACTATTATTTATTAACATGCTCTAAACATGTGAGTTAAATTTAATATTATTTATTCAAATAATATTTAATATATATTATTTCTGATCAACCCATCAATCTCTATGTGATATTCCTCCATAATAGTTATAATACCTTAAATGATTATTATTTATTTAATAAATAAATATAACTGTATTATTTTCCAATAAATAAGTAAATTTTAAATTCACTAAATCAAAAATAACTATTTATTTAATATTATACTAAAAAAATATTCTCTTCAATAACTGGTGATAGAATATTTGTGATTAAAAAAACATGAATAATTATAAAACCACATTGGGGTAATATTTACTCATCTTGTTAAATAATATATAATATTATTATTTAACTGAGTTTCTAGATACACTTAGTGTGTGACCCTATAGGGATCTTTCTCTGTATAATTAGGTGAAGCAGCCCAAAGTCTAGGGTTAGATTCTAGTAACATGTCAAAGCACCAAGAGAGAAATAATTTAACGTCACAATTACATAAAACCAACATATGATTACTATGTAGTATAATCCCAATATCTCAATATCTCTAATCATGCATATTGAATTCGGGCGTCTTCAACCTTTGTGCTCGATGTCCATTTCTTTGACTTTTCACAAATTGAACTTTCCTACAGTACACCATGGTTATGAATTTGTTAAGGCTATATCATTTACATCAAAGGGTCGGACATATAATATTCTATTAAACAATAAAAGAGAAAAATCATTTCTCACATTATTAATTGATGAAATATTACTCATGACGCACCCAATGTTTCTTACTTTACTAAAAACATATTTCATAACAAATTTCTTGAATACATCAATTCACGCTACTCATAACATCAATTAATAATAATATTAAAATTATAAGTACTAATATACACATTTTTATATTGGAACTTCAAATAGCACACATAAATGTCAGGTTCTTATTGGTGGGTCAGATTACCAAAACCTTATACACTAGAAATTACAAAGGGAATACACAATGAGAAGGTGCCTCAAAGTCCAATGAGTCTACGACCTTGAAATCCTATATCATTTATGTCCCTAAAATTATTTAATCCAACTATATAACATGTATTTATGAATATTATCATTCCACTTATGGGTTCTCATCATAGAGGTAAACTCTTATGACCTTCGAGTGTGATAGCTACTCTTAAGACATTATCACAAACTATGTCACAAAGATAAACAATCATGATTTGATAAAGGTTATTTCAATATTCCAAAAAAGTAATACAAATTATCATAAAGTACACATAAGTTGTTTCTAAGGAACCAACTCCAAAACACTATCACTTTCACTATACCCAAATACAAACAACCATTAGTTCTCTAGCTCTCCATTGATATTCTTACTTTTATTGAGATATATATTTAGTCAAGAGGTTTACCATGTTTTCCTTTCTAGATATATTCTTACTACAACTTCACACCTTTGAGAAAAATCCATCAAGAGATGATACTTATGAAGTATAATAATTTTCTATTGGTGTTCCCTTGGATCTTTTTCTAGAGCCACAAATATTGTATTTTAATAATAAAATGTGATAGGGTAATTATATGTAGGTAACACATCAAGCTCCTGAAAAAAAATTCATATCCAAATTGATTTTTTGGATACATCATATCCCATTATATATTCGTAATCCACTACATAATAATAGAAAACGAGTTGTTTGGAACTTTTTTTGTACATAGATCTTCTGTTAAGATAGGAAACATATCCTGACAACACTTCCAATCATTCTAATATATTTTAAATCTAACATCAATGTAACCCCTGATGAATTGGTCCTTATCTCCTTCATACACCAACAAAATGTCCTTTTTTTCTCAGATACACAGGTATAGTATGAATAGATTACCGATGGGGTTCTCTTAGAGTTGCTTGATATCTTTCTAACATGTTCAATATAGAGGAAACAAAAATTCTAGTCCATAACATGGAATACATGATTGATCCTATCACTGAATCATATGGGGTATTACTCATTTTATCCTTATTCAATTTGTTCTAAGGACACATTTTGTTATAAATAGGTCTAATATGTGACTCTAGAACCAATCCACTTTTGGATTATTCCATAATAAATATATTTAGTATCAGTTCAATGTATTTACCTTAACATAATCAAAGTAACCTCTTGTATCATTCAAAAATGATCTCAATCCATAGAATGTACACTACTTCGCCTAAGTCCTTTATATATTAACACGTGTTTAATTGTTATTTAATAATCTTTGAGAATGATATGAAATTTCCATTAATTAATATATAATTAAAATATAATATTAAGATAACAACCACATTCTCACTAAAATGCTTGTAAACCCATGGTTCATGTTCGCTCTTAATGAAACCAAAATCATTTATAGCTTCATAGAATTTATTATTCTATGACTTAGAGGATTTATTTAATATATAAATGTATCTCTGTAACTTTAATATATTTTTGTTATCACCAAGATTCAAAAACCCTTCTCGTTGTGTTACGTAAACATCTTTCTGAAGGTTCGCATTAAGGAAATTTTTTTTGACATCCATACGAAAAATATCATAGTCATGGTAATATGTTATAGAATTTTGAATTTTTATGGTTTTAAACATGTAAATTGATGAAAATGTTTCATCATATTCAATTCCTATATATATTTTAAACCATTTATCTGATATCCTTTCATTATAGGTATTTATTCTACCTTCCATGTATAGTTTTCTCTTGAATACTAAATTTTACCCAATAGGATTTACATCAACCTGTAGATCAAAAAGAACCTAAAATTCATTCTAATACATGGAATCCATTTTTAAATTCATGGAATCTTGATGTACTTCAACTTTTAAGATATTAAAAAAAAATTAGAATATATGTTCATTATTCTCAACCAATAATGATTCACCATCTTTGGGGAATAGAAAACCATATATCCATAGTGATTCTACATAGTACTCTTGTTATAGGTACAAATTCTTCTATTGGGGGCTACAGGGTATGTTATTATACCAAATCTTATATATCTTGAGCCTCAAATTCATCAAAAAAAATATTTCTCCCACTATACCTCTTGATAATGTGATCCCTCCCATGAAATATTTATTTTTTGGTGAAAATCGCTTTATTATCTATGGGGTTTTATTGGTAGTATCACTTTTCTTCTTTAAGATACCCTATAAAGATAAAATTTGTTCCCTAGGATGCTTGTTTCTAGAGAATACCTTAACAAATTCCTTGTAACCCCATACAAGTTTATGTGAAATAATGGTTTTCTTTCCTTACTATAACTTGATGGTAATTCCATTTTAAACTTTACTTGGTAATAAATTTAGTATTTATGAATCATTTTATAATAAATATCTCCAAAAGGATATCGAAAGATCTTCCTGAATCATCATAAAAATTTCCATGTCTAGTAAGGTATGGTTCACCCTTTCACTAACACTAGTCTACTACGAGGTGTAAGGTAGAGTGAGTTTATATTGAATCCCAAACTCCCTTAAAATATTGATAAGCTCTTGGTTAATATATTCACCACCATTATTTGATTGAAACTTCTTTATCATCATTCCAAGTTGATTCTATAATTCATTCTTGAAATTATTTAAACTTCTCAAAGGAAATGGATGTATACCTCACCTATTACACATATCCATATCTACACAATTCATTAGTAAAAGATACTAATTAAGAATACCCACCTCTAACTTCTACCCAAATGATTCTGTATACATTAGTGTGTTCAAATCCTATAATCTGTGTGGCCCTTTCACCAATTCCACTGAATGCTTGTTTGGTAATTTTTCCCTATTAACAAGAATGAAATATTTCATGTTTTTTATCTCAAAAGACACTAAATAACAATATAGACAGATCTTTGTCAAATTATTCTCATTTAAATGAAGAAGAAGGGGATACCACAACTAGTTATTATGTGATTCCCTTAGGTGTGATCCATTATCAATTAGAAATACTTAGTTTTAAAATTTTAATACATAAAGACCATTATTGAAATGTTTTTTTACTATAAATTATGTTGTATTTATTATATAATAAACTTTTATTTATAAATTTAGAAATAAAACAACATGTATCTAGGAAGGGTAATGAAATTAGGTTCTTAGTAATAGTCAGTACATAATAACACTATATTAAAATAAGTATCATTCTTAATAGAAAGTAAATGTAATAGTATCTAATGGCTAGAGTAACTAGCCTCACACAATTGACACCTAAGAAATCCACCTCACCATTAGAAATATTTTCGAACCAACATGGTTCCTTAATTCAGATACTAATATGAGAACCACAAGATAAATATAAATATTAATGTGTAGATATTGAAATATAACACATGATAATGAATGTACATTTAGATTCCCCTTGCTTCTAGGTGTTTTTCCTCTTCTAGGGGCATTGCTTGCAATAAGAAAAACATACTGTATCCTTTTCCTTTCCCTTAAAATAGATCTTCATCTCCTTCATAGGATAGTTCTATAGAGATTTAGAGCTGTTATTTTTTTGGTCCCCTTTTTAATGTTCATAATTTTCTTATTCACTATACGGCTTGTTGGTTTATCAAACCCCATGTCCTTTTCCACCAGTAAAATCAGATTATGAAGTTATATAAAAACTCTTATCCTTGTAAAATTATAATTAAAAATAAAACTATATGAGGTCTTTTATTTTGAGGGAATAATGATATATTGGTGGTACTCATATAGTAATTCAATCCCCATGATATCTATAAATTCAATGGGGAAAATAATCATTACTATCTGAGGCCCAGATAGAGTTTCCCCTCTAATATTAGTTGAAAATAGAGAATTGTAGATCTCATATATCTCTTGTATCACATTATTTTTATTGAGATCTTGATGGTGAGAAAACGTGATATATATATCCATGAATCATGTTTCATCCAAATATCATTGGTCATGGGTGATATCATAAATCACATAACATCTATTGCATTTTTCAAATGTTTCTCATAGAGAGATAACTCTTCCTCATTATCCTCTTTACCAGGAACTTCATTAATAGGATCTTCAAGTGTATAAAATTTCCATTCACACCATTGGATAATGTGTAAGTTCCTTTTCCACCCTCAAAAAATTTGTTCCTAGGAGAATATTATTCTTCTCAACTATAGATCAATGTGATATGTTTGAAATCATATTTATATCATCTTCTAAAAATAATGAAAACATAATATTAATAATTTATCTGATAATATTAGAACAATAAATAAATATTTTATTTATTAATCTTCCATTATTTTAATGAACCCCAATATCCCTCACCATTGGCCTCATAATATCTTGTTTCTTGGAAGTCCTATTGGAAATGATCCAAATTCCCCTTATCATCATTCAAAATTTGGTTGGTTTTCAATTTAAAGGGTTTCACGTAGACATTCTAAATTCCAACTTCATTAAACCTTAGTTCCTTGATTGGTTGAGTGGACTCCCTAATCCTAAAATCCTTAAATTGGATTTCCCCATCCTTTTTATCTTAGTTATACCAATTCCTACATTTCCATTCAACCCTTGAAGTGAACTATGTTAATTCAACAAACAAATTCATGTTAGAATTCTCTAATAATATAAATCACCTCATCATTGGAAAATCATGAAATTTGAACTATGGTTCAATTTTAACATTATTTTTTAAATGAAATCACATATTAATATATATAATTTAGGGATTTTATCTGGATGATTTAATTTCCCATTTTATATTTATTTCACATTTGTTAGTATTATGTTGATTTACTTATGTGATTAACCCGTGTATTAAATAAAATTTATGCCTAATCGAATTTATTTTAGTTTTATCTTTCATGATCAGTAATTCATAAATTCATGTGATCAAAAAACATCCATAATTAAATAACCATGAAACATCACATAAATAAAATAATAATGATGTATGATCCCTATCATCTAATAGTGGTTATTTTTTCTAAAGGATGATAATCTAACCCTTTACCTAGGGGAAAAACACCTTGTACCATTTTATGGTTTCTGTTGTAGATTCCCACTTATCCACCAATGCACCTCTTAGATTGGTTTCACCTTGACTCCAAACCTGAACCACCTCCACTTTCTTGGGTGATCAATCCATTACATATGATTTTACCCACATGAATGTGAGGGGAAACAAAATATTGCTTAAGGTTTTATAAAAAATAGAAACCATTGGCTAACATGACATTGAATTATTAAAGAAGGGATAAACCACAGGCCATCAATTTAATATGAAAATAATTTAAAAAGAAACCAATCAATATAAATTTCTTAACTATGTTCATGATCTACCACATAAATGAATAAAATTACATATTTAATAAGAATGGAATTACATTCTAATAATTCTTATTTAAGAAAAATTGCACATAGATCAATTAATTATATTATTTAATTAATCAATAATTTTTTCCTAATTATCATATTTTTTTTAGATTCTCATCCATCCTAATTTTAAGAAAATTACAAAATGTATTCAAAATTAATCGTGTACAAAAATGTACCTTGGAGGTAACACTGTGAGTACCAAAATGAACTAGCCAATATTTTTTAAATTCATATATTGTTTACACATGTGACATGTGGTATACATATCTTAACAAGTAATTTAATGTAATGTTATATCAACCTAATGAAAAAATGAATACATGGTATTTATATAGTATGTAAGGTTTCAAGGGGAGTAGAGTAATAATTGTATTATGACTTATACATGATATGCATTTTAGAATATTATACATAAATAAATTAAAATTTTAATATATATATATATATAATTATATATAACTTATTACATGTATTGAACTATCAACTTAATTACCGCATGAAACATATCTTGACTAGATTTAAGAATTATAATAAATTGATGTTAATTCAGCATAATTTGGTAATATAAAAAGTGTGTACAATATTCCTACATGGTGTGTATTTTTCTTAACATATATATCTTGAAAACACATAAGGACTTAGCATGTAAATTTTCAAAGAAAAATAATGTATTATAAGTCATCTACATGGGCTACACAACATGTGGTCTCTGATTTACACGATCATCAGTCATGTAGTCCGAATACGGAAATACACTTGAAGCATTTGACTAATGGACTACACATCATGTACATATGTTACATAAATGTATTCTAACTGACTATGTTCTACGATGACCTACTTAACATGAAGTGCATCTAAATACACAATGTGCATAATAAATGTACATGGATTTAAGTAATTATCGGTGCATTGAAAACTGGCACTCGACATGTACCAAAAAGTTACGTGATGTGTTCTCTTATTCTATCCATCTAGAATCCTTGGAACCTCTATAGTATTTCATTGAATATAATTCATTCATAAAAATAGTATATTTTATTATATTTGAGTGAATTGTGAATAAAACAACATATCTCACGATTCAGATTAAACGTCAATTAAATCAGAATAGAAAACTAATAATAAATGTGTAAATCAATAATCAGTCATTAAATAATAATAAATAATTGTGTGACCACTCTGATTCTATATCAGGGATCTCGGTGAAGTGGAAGTGTTATATGGGGCAAGCCCAACTCACCCTTTTACTGTAATCGATGATTAATCTGAAATTTACATGATAATAAATACCATGATAAATAGAAATTAATCATATAAAATTGACATTTAAACACTAGAATCATGATTCAGGATCATTACATGTTATTTTATAATTAATCTAAACAATTAATGAATTACCTTTTGATTATTTATTTATATATTTATGGATCTGAAAATGAATCTATGTCATACCATTCTTGTGTTGTAGGAATCAACAGTAGATTCCCTCCAGTAGTGATCCACACATGTTCCACAAACCTACAAACTTTTTCATAAGAATATATGAGTGTATGAATGGTAGATACTAATTATTGAATCATTTTCCTTTGATCTCCCCATGAATCGTTTGAAGAAGGTTTCTCGGTGATCTCTCCTAAATCAAGAGTGGTAGTGGAGGAGGATTGATCTTCATTCTTGTGAATGTTCTGGGAGAGTTATCTCTCTAGGGATTTGATATAATTTTCCTTGGATGACATTGTGCACAAAAAAATAAAACAAGAAACCCATAAAGAAAAAACATATAATTAGGTTTATATATTGATAGGATTATAAAATAATAATTTTACATGTTCCATTAAAAAATTTGTAGTTCCTATAGAATCTCAGGTCAATATAATAATAATAATAATACCAAAAACATCAATAATAATAATAACTCTTGACATTCACTAAACTCACAAATTATATTAAATATTATTTATTGAAATAACATTCAATATATGTTATTTCTCATCGGAGCATTAATCTTGATCCACTATTCCTCCACATCATTTATCGGACCTTGAATAATAACTACTTATTTAATAATTAAATTTCACTACATAGCTCACTAATAAATAAATAAATATTATTTCACTAAATAGAAAATAACTGTGTAAGACCCCAGACCTTCTTTTCAGGTATGTTTCCCTCTTCTTGTCATTTTTTAGAGAAACGGGAATTTCTAGAAATTATTTAAGTACTCGCCTTGTACATCCTGAGTACATGCCGTGTACTCAGTTACACTGGGTAGTCATGTCTTGGCCGTGTAGCGTCCATGCACACTGCCATGTGGGAGTGACCTAGAGGCTGCCTAATGTGGGGTATGGAAACAGAAAGAACACACCGGGTACTTCAAAAGTACACGCCGTGTACTTTATGTTTTTTCATTAAATGCACTGGGGTCATGTCTGATGGACAAAACTCCCTTCTTCTAGGTCTCATTCGTCCAAGAGAAACCATACGACTGTGATCCTTCTCCAAGCCCTCGAGCCTCCATTCGATATCTGATTTTGTTGTTGTCGATTGCGTTGGGATCGCCTCAGTAAGCTCTCTCTTCTACTTGAGCCTCGTTTCATGATTCCTCTTCTTTCTCAAGTCATCCTCTGTTGATAGTTTTAGACGTTTTTATAGATCTTAGTGTTCTATGGTGATCTAGGCTTCGAGGTTCACATATAAAGATCTCCTAACATCGAGGTAGGTGGTTTATGCCTTTTTGTAGGAAGTCTTTGAGTTATATGTGCAATTTTTCCCAATACCTATGGGTGGGGTGTTGCACATTTACCATTTTAACTCTATTGTTTTACTAATATGCTTGTATGCTTGAGGAGATGATAACTGATTGTAAATATGGTGAATTGATGTGATTTAGCTGTGTTTCCCATGCATTTTTTTCCTATTTTTAACTTTGGGTATAGTTTTCCTATTAGGGTGTTGTTTACATTCCCATGCCTAGTATTGTAGGATGGTGTGAATTTTGTTCTATTATGAAGTTATGTTGTAGAATCATATCCAAGTAGTTCTTGAGGTTCACCTCGGCCGATATGCGCTGCTACACTTGCTTGAATTACACAGGGTCGTGAGAACTGGGTGTATAGACCATAGGGAGAATGGACGTTAAGGGATTCTCCAGAGTGTCTGTTTTACATACAATGCTAGACCACAAGGGGGAAATGACGTTCAGTGATTCCTCGGAGTGTCTATAGTTCCTCAACGTGAGCCATAGAGGGAATGTGACATTAGTTCTTCCCTATAGAGCCTTTAGATACCAACACGAGACTATATGAGGAATTGACGTCAAGTGCTTCCTCATAGAGTCTATGCATAAGCTGAACTAGAGGGGTTAGACTGAGTGTACTGCCCAGAGGGTTTCTTTTAATTGTTAGGTAGGACCAGATGGGATAGGCTATGAGTACTTCCCAGAGGGTTACCTTGTGTTTACCAACTTTCTAATGTTTAACGGTAGGACCAGAGGGGATAGGTTGTGGGTACTTCCCAGAGGCTTACCTGTTCTATTTATCTATTTTGAAAGGATGTTGCATGTTCTGTGGGGATTTGAATGCTTTGAAAATGTGGATTGTATTTTGCTGAGTACATCCTTGTTTATTGCCTTCTGTACTTTACCTTACATATATTCACATACTGTTAGGCATATATATCGTGGTAGTTTAATACTACTATTTAGTCTCACACCCTATTTGGGCCATGCTTTTGGGCCCAAACAGATTATATTATTGCAAGTATAGATAAGGGAAAGTGTCCTTCTACTTTAGGTATTTTATTGATGTGGAGCTGGAGAGCATGGGACCAAGCTATGGCTTGCAATGTTGAGGAGTTGTTTACTTTATTTATTTTGTACTTTGGCTTAGTACTATTATATTCTAGCATTTTTATTTTTTTGGTTGTTTTCCTAGACATATGTATCATGTATCATTCATATATATGTGTGATCCAGATCATTATTTCCAGTCTTTTTTAGGTTACTTTTGTATGGTTTGTCACTGTTTCCACTTCTGCTATTTTTTTCTTTCATTGTGTTACTCTTCCAATGAGATCATAGTTTCCCCACTACCACATCCATGGCCCTCGCTGCTATTAGTCAGCCTTTGGCATTTAGGTAAATTCACTTGAGTCCATGTGACCAACCGGTTACGGGGCGCCTCTGGGTGGCTTCCGGAACCAGGACGTTACAATGTGGTCAGAGACACGGGATAGGGAATAAACAGAGTGAAAATGTCGTGTGCCTTCCATTCACATCGTGTTATGTCGACCATGTGCCCACCCATGTCACTAACAACATAGATTAGCCGAGTCTTATCTAATAAATGTCGTGTCCCGTCTAAACACGTCGTGTAGTCTAATACATGTACCCAGCCGTGACACGAATAACACAAGTCAGTGTTATGATTTATCATACACTTCGTGTGTTAGGACAACAAGCTGTGTGGTTTAGGTGTTACCAGACCAATTTAGGTAGTAGTACACGCCCATTTGAATGGATAAAGAGAACATTCCATGTATGAATTGTGTACGTCGTGTAGTCATGTTTTGTAAAACCTCAAGGATTTATTTCTCTTGTTCCCTTACTACGCTTCTAGTTTTCAGTCCTTGATAATCATGATCTAAAGTGTGCACTTTACCTTGTAGAGTTGTGGCACCGAGATGTCCATCGATTGTAAGATTGTTTCCAGGTGGGGATCAGACACCAGATATGGTTGATCAATGACTTCCAGCAGATCCTCTAGTTGTGCCATCCTTAGCACTAGCTGTTGTACCTGACAGCAATAAGCACCGTAGATATTCCTCACGTGGTGATCCAAGGAGGTGAGACACTTCTTCTGGTAGACAGGTGGTGTGATACCAGTGCGGGAAGAGTGGGCATACGAGGCCACATTTCCTGAGAGACCCAGTGGAGTTTCGATCTGGAAGCAAGATGGGTCACCATTAAGGTTTTTGTCATACCTTCTCACCAGCAAATGGTGATAGGGGTTCTTCGATGACTCCTCGTTCAATAGAAGCGCCACCAGTTTCTCACCAGTCTGGGAACTGGAGTTCTTCTGGCCGTTCAGGTGGGGGTGGAGGTCTTGGTCGTGGAAGTCGGTCACCTATTTTACAGCAACAGTATGGTGGATCAGCTCAGAGTGCTTAGGAAGGGTCACAGGGCTGTGGTGCAGGCTAGACTTTTGAAGTGGAGCAGAACCAGCAAGAGCAAGATCTCGTACCCTCTAGAGTTCAATGTACAATCATAGATTACTCATTATTAGATTCTTCTCTTTTCGATGCAGGGGCTTCCCATAGCTTTATATCTTTTGCTGTTGTTGAGATCCTTGGTCTCTGCATCTTCTCTTTTACTGATATCTTGATGCTAGACACTCCGTTGGGGACGAGAATGGCTAGTGTATGTTAGTACAGGGAGTTCCCTCTAGAGGTTGGTGGGTGTCACTTTTTATGGATCCTCTATGTCCTAGAGATGACAGGATATGATGTCATTCTCGGGATGGACTGTTTAGTTCCCTTCCAGGTAGTCGTTGACTGTTATCACCGTAGGGTGAGTTTCACATCACGAGAGAGTAGAATTTTTCTTCATAGGGGTGAGTGGGATGTCTAGGTGAATAGAGTAGGACCCGATCATCATGGGTTGGGAGGAGTTATAGCCCAGAATTCTAGACTATACCTTGATGGATAGGGGACTTCACAGTTATACTTTCCTCCAGTGGTGGATCATTTGAGGGAAATCTTCCTAGAGGAATTTTTAGGTTCTCCTCTAAATTGAGAGGTATACTTTTCTATTGAGCTCATTCCAGGAGTGGCACCGGTATCCATTCCTCCTTATAGGATGGATACACCAAAGTTGTAGGAACTCATGAAGTAGTTAGAGGAGTTTCAGGAAAAGGGTTTCATCCAACCCAATACTTCTTCTTCGGGATTGCCTATCATATTTGCAAAGAAGGTAGACAATACCCTCAGGATTTGTGTGGATTATCAGAAGTTGAACCAGTTGACCGTCAAGAACAGATATAATTTACCAAGGATTGATGATCTCTTTGATCATCTTCGAGGAGCTCAGGTCTTATCAAATATTGAATTGAGGTTTGGTTATCATTATTTGTGTGTTAGACGATCTGATATTCCTCTAACAGCCTTCTGGAGCTTGTATGGTTTATACGAGTGTATGGTTATGTCGTTCGGTCTCACGAATGCGCCTACAGTTTTCATGGTACTGATTAACCGAGTGTTCCATCCATACTTGGATTCTTTCATGGTGGTCTTCGTGGATGATATCTTGGTGTACTCACACACTCGACATGACCATGCTACCCATCTTGAGATCATTTTGAGCACTTTAGACTATAAGGGGAATTTACCGTGTGATCTTCCTCAGAGAGTCTACGACCACTTGGGGATATAAGGGGAATAGAATATGTGAGCTTCCTCAGAGAGTCCTTGATTACTTTAGAATATAAGGGTAATTGACAATGTTAGCTTCCTCCGAGATTCTATGACCACTTTGGGCTATCAGGGGAATTGACTGTGTGAGCTTCCTCAAAGATTCCTTGAAAACTTTAGACTATAAGGGGAATTGACCATGTGAGCTTCCTCAGAGAGTCTTTAAATTGCTTTTTACTATTAGGGGAATTGACTGTGACTACTTCCTTAGAGAGTATCTATATATTCTTATGACTGAACTAGAGGTGATATGTTGTGTGTACTTTCAAGAGGGTTACCTTTCTTGATTAGTTGCTTATTTGATATGTGGAATTGTTTATTGATGATAAATTTCTTTTTCACTGCATCTTTGATTATTACCTGCCATATATATTCACGGACTGTTAGGAACAGATCTTTGGGTGGTTTCCTACTAGGATTTAGTCTCACACCCAGTTTGGGGCATTTTTTTGGGCCCAAATAGACTATATTGTTGCAGGTATAGATAAGGGAAAGTGACCTTCTACTTCATGTTCATAATTGATAGTGGAGCTGGAGATCATGGGACCAAGATATTGCTTGTGATGCTGTGGAGTTTTTTACATGATTATTTTGTACTTTGGTTTAGTACTGTTGTATTCCAACAATGTGATTTGTTTGGCTATTTTCCAAGACATATGTATCATGCATCATTCATATATATATGTGTGGTTCCGGTTTATAATTTTCCAGTCTTCCACTGTTTACTTCTGTATGCATTATTACTGCTTCTGCTATTGCTATTTTTTCATTCGATGTGTTACTCTGCCAATGAGGGCATAGTTTCCCCCTTATCACACCCAAGTCCCTCACTACTAGTCGGAAGCCTCTAGCGTTCGGGAAAATAAACTTGAGTCCATGTGACCAACATGGTATGGGGTGCCTCTGGGTGGATTCCGGAACTAGGACATTAGAAACAAGCAGACAACACACAACTACCCGTGGTAACTGAGTACACGGTGTGTACTCAGAAAGTACAAGGCGTGAAATTCAAAAATTTGTAGAAATTACCCTTTCTCTAAAAAACGACCAGAATAAGGAAAAATAACTAAAAAGAAGGTCTAGGTTCTTAAAAACTTCCCCCTTAAAGAAATTCATCCTCAAATTTCCCTAGCAAAATTGTGTAGAAGAAGAAACCCCAAACAGCTCTGGCCATTATGATCTTACGTGTGCCTCCCTCTCCCAAGTCTTATCATGTACTCATCCATGCTGCCAAAGAAACCGTACTAGAGGAATAGATCGGCCACAGCGAACCTTCGTACTTCAATCAAAAATATGGATAGGATTCTCCTCAAAGGATCCATCCACTTCCAACTCAACCTCCTAAGGTTGGAAGCCATGAGATGGGTCTGAGAAGTAACATTGAAGCTGAAAAATGTGAAAGATGTTGTGCATAGCCCGGTACCTCTGAGGTAACTGCAACCGATAGGCAACCGGACCAAATCCCTCCAACACCTCAAATGTCCCAACGTACCTCGGTGAAAAATTACCCTTTCTCATAATCCTATTGGGTCCCAACCTCGGTGTGACATGTAGGAAAACCTAATCCCTGACCTCGAACTCTAGAGGTCATCTCTTCTGATCATTATAAGACTTCTGTCGAGACTATGCAGTATCCATCCTCTTAAGAATCAACTCTATCTGTTATGTGGTTTCTAAAACAATACGATTTCCCAGTAAAGCAACATCTCCTGCCTCCATCCAACATAAGGGTGATCGGCATGTCCTACCGTACGAAGCCTCATAAGGTTTCATCTGAATATTTTCTTGAAAACTATTATTGTAGGTAAACTCTAGAAGAGGTATATGATTCTCTCAAGAACCTCTAAAATCCAGAATTCATGCTTAGAGCATGTCATCAAGCACCTGAATTGTATGCTCGGACTAGCCATCTGTTTGGGGATGGTAATATGTACTCAGAAGTACCTGTGTACCCAAATCCTTATGAAGCCCCTACCAAACCTGATAAGTAAAATGAGAATATTTGTCTGAAACAATGGAGTGTGGAACTCCATGTAAGCGTACAATCTCACAGATGTACAAACGTTCTATCTCATCCACACTAAAGGTATCCTTGATCAGAAATAAGTGAGAAACCTTTGTAAAATTTTCAATGAAAACCCAAACTACATCATTCTTTCGAGGTGACCTGGGCAACCCGGTCATGAAATCAATCGTGACATCTTTCCACTTCCACTCGGGAATAGGTAACAGATGCAAAAGCTCTACTGGCCGCTGATGCTCCACTTTCACCTGTTGACAGGTGGAACACTTCATGACAAAACCAACAATATCTCTCTTCATACCTGGCCACCAATACTAATAGTGTAGATCACGATACATCTTGGTGATGCTAGGATGAAATTCACAAACCGAGGAATGAAAGTCCTGCATCAACTCCTCAAGTATATCTGCTAGCACCCATACACGCACCTAGAAACGCAAGATCTCATCCCCACCTATGGTCCATCTAGGAATAGGGTCCTCTACTGACACATTCACCCATAGGACTAGGCCTTCTGAACTTCCTGTATCTAAGTCCTCCTGCTTAGTGCATCAGCCACTGCGTTGCCTTTCCCAGGCGTATAGGAAAGCTCGAAGTCAAAAGAATGAAGGTACTCGACCCAACTTCGATGTCTCAAATTCAGATCATGCTGAGTGAAGATATACATGAGACTTTTGTGGTCAGGGAAAACCACAAAATGCACTCCTGACAGATAATGTCTCCAATAGTGTAAGTGTAACGTCCTGGTTCCATAATCCACCCAAAGTCATCCCATAACCGGTTGGTCACATAGCCTCAGGCGCATTTCCCCAATTGTAAGAGGCTACTGACTAGCAGCGAGGGCCTTGTGTGTGATTCTGGGGAAACTATGCCCTCATTGGCAGAGTAACACAGCGGAAGAAAACAATATCAGTAGTAGAAATAGTAAAAAACCATACAAAAGTAAACAGTAGAATAATGGAAACAATAACCTTAAGTACACATATATATATGAATGATGCATGATACATATGTCTTGGTAAACAGATAAAAAAATCACAATGCTGGAATACGACAGTGCTAAAAAAAGTACAAAAGAAGCAAGTAAACAACTCCTCAGTATTGCAATCCATTGCCTGGTCTCATACTCCCCAGCTCTACAGAAATCAAGTACCTGAAGTAGAAGGGCGATGGCCCTTATCTATACCTGAAACAATATAATCTATTTGGCCCCAAAAGCAAGGCCCAAACTAGGTGTGAGACTAAATCCTTGTAGGCAACCACCATGAGATATGTGCCTAATAGTCAGTGAATATATGGCAGGTAAAGTAGGAAGGTAGTAAACAAGGAATTACTCTGCAGTAAACAATACACAGTTTCAAATAATTCAAATCACCACATAAAATGCAATAACTAATCAAAATAGATAAACACCACAGGTAACCCTATAGGAACTACCCACAACCTATCCCCTATGGTCCTACCTAGCAACATAATCATGTATAAAAACACGAGGTAACCCTCTGGGAAGTACACACATCCTATCCCCTCTGGTCCAACCTAACAAGTACAGGCAACCCTCTGGGAAGTACACTCAGTATAACCCCTCTGGTTCAGCTTATGTATAGACTCTCTCAGAAAGAAATCATTGTCAATTCCTCTTATAGTCTCGTATCGGTACCTAAAGGCGCTCTAGGGAAGCACATACGTCACATTCCCTCTGTGTCCCACATCGAGGAACTACAAACACTCTGAGGAATCACTCAATGTCAATTCCCCATGCGGACTCACATCGTATGTAATATAGACACTCTGGAGAAGCCCTCAACAACCATTCTCCCTGTGGTCTATACACCAGGTTCTCACGGCCCTGTGTAGGTTAAGAAAGTGTAGCAGCATGTATCGGCTAAGGTAAACCTCAATAACTACTTGGATAGCATTCTACAGCATAACAGCATAACAGAACAACAGTCACACCATCCTACAAAACTAGGCATGGGAAAGTAAACAGCAGCCTAACAGGAAAACTAGACCCAAAGGTCAAAACTGAAAAACCATGCATGGGAAACACCACCAAAGCACAACCATTCCCTTATTCACAATCAGTTATCATCTACTCAAGCATACAAGCATAGCAGGCAAACAATAGGGCCAAAACGGTAAACACGCAATACCCCATTCATGGGTTTTAGGGAAAATTGCACATATAACTCAAATAATTCCTACAGAAAGGCACAAAAAAACTACCTCAACGTTAGTAGATCATTATATGTGAACCTCGAGGCTTGAATCACCTTAAAAGGTTGAAGGTCTATAAAAACATCTAAAATGTTCAATAGAGGATAACTTGAGAAAGAAGAGGAATCATGAAATGCAGCTCAAGAAGAAGAGAGAGATTACCAAGGCGATCCCAACGCAATATACGATGGTCGAATCAAAGATAAAAGAGAGGCTTGGGGGCTCAGAGAAGGATCATGGTCGTACGGGTTCTCTTGGATGAACGAGACCTAGAAGAAGGATGTCCTGTCTGTTGGACGCGACCCCGGTGCATTTAATGAAAAAAATAAAGTATATGGAGTGTACATTACATCTTTGTACACCACATTAAGAGGCCTCCGGGTCACCCACACATGGTCATGTACATGGCCACTACACGGCTAGAACACGGCTACCTGCGGTAACTAAATGCACGCCATGTACTCAGAAAGTACACAACGTGTACTTCAAAAATTTCCAGAAATTCCCCTTTCTCTCAAAAATGACCAGAAGAAACAAATGTACCTAAAAAAATTTCCAGGTTCTTATAAAATTCACCCCTTAAAGAAAATTTTCCCTGAATTTCCTTAGAAAGGAGGAAGATGATAAATAAACCCCAAACAGCTCTGGCCACTACGATCGTACGTCTGACTCCCTCTCCCAAGTCTTATCCTATACTCGCCTGTGCTTCCAAAGAACCCATACTAGAGGAACAGACTGGCCATAGAGAACCTTCGTATTTCAATCCACAATCTGGATAGGATGCATCCACTTCCAACTCAACCTCCTCAGGTTAGAAGATGTGAGACAGGTCTGAAAATTAATTTCAAACCTAAGACACGTCGAAGAATTCATGCATAGCCCGGTACCTCTAAGGTAACAACAACCGATAGGCAACTAGCCCAACTCTCTACAACACCTCAAACGGCCCGATGTGCCTCGGTGAAATCTTACCCTGTCTTTTAACCCTATTATCTCCCAACCTCAGTGTGACATGCAGGAAAACCTAATCCTCAACCTCAAACTCCAGAGGTCTTCTCCACTGATCAACATAATACTTCTGTCGATACTCCATAGTAGCCATCCTCTTCTGAATCAACTCTCTACTCTGTGGTCTCCTGAACAAGACGAGGTCCCTGCAAAGCTACCTATCCTGCCTCCAGCCAACATAAGGGTGATCAGTAAGGCCTACCGAAAAAAGCCTCGTAAGGTTAAATCTACGTAGTTTCTTGAAAACCATTGTTGTAGGTAAACTCCACAAGTGGTATATTCTTCTCCCAAGAACCTCTAAAATCCAGAATCCTTGATCAGAGCATGTCCTCAAGCACCTGAATCGTACGCTCGGACTGGCCATCTGTCTGGGGATGGTAAGTTGTACTTAGAAGTACCTTTGTACCCAAAGCCTTCTGAATCCCCTACCAAACCTGAGAAGTAAAACGAGTATCTCTGTCTAAAATAATGGAGTGGAACTCCATGTAAGCGCACAATCTCACGGATGTACAACTGTCCTAGATCATCAACATTGAAGGTTTCCTTGATAATCAATAAGTGAGAAATCTTCATAAGTCTTTCAATGATAACCCAAACTACATCATTCCCTCGAGATGACCTCGACAATCTGGTCACGAAATCGATCACGACATCATTCCACTTCTACTCGGGAATAGGTAACTGCTCCAAATGCCTTACTGATTGTTGATACTCCGACTTCACCTGCTGATAGGTGGAACACTTCATGAAAAAACCAGAAACATCTCTCTTAATAACTGGCCACCAATACTGATGGTGTAGATCATGATAAATCTAGGTGATGCCAGGTTGAACTACCCAAACTGAGGAATGAAAGTCTCACATTATCTCCCCACGTATATCTGTTGGAACCCATACGCACCCTTGTAAATGCAAGATCCCATCCCCACCAATGGTCCATCCAAGAATAGGGTCGTCTCCTGACACGTTCTCCCGTAGGACTAGGCCTTCTGAATCTTATAGTTACCTTATTTGAAATCAATCAAGAAGAGTAGAGGTAACAACTACATAAGATAGAAACGTCTTCCCCTATCTATCGTGCATCTTCAAATGCATCTCAGAGAGCAGAGCCATAAGCTACCACTCAATGCTAGCCTCCTAAAATTCATGTATCTGAGTGCTCCTACGTAGTGCATCAACCACTGTGTTGCCTTTCCCAAGCGTATATCCAATCTTGAAGTCAAAATACTGAAGGTATTTGACCCACATTTACTGTCTCAAATTTAGATCATGCTAAGTGAAGATATACTTGAGACTTTTGTGTTCAGTGAAAACCAAAAAATTCTCTCCCAGAAGATAATGTTTCCAACAGCATAAGGCATTAATGACAACATCCAACTCATGATCTTGCATCGGGTAATTCTTCTCATGTGGTCGTAATTGCCGAGACCCGTAAGCAATGAATCCTTCCCCCTGTATAATCACAGCTCCCAGCCCAATACCTGAAGCATCACAATACACAATATAGCTCTTGCTTGGCTCTGTCAAGACTAGTATCACTACTAAATTCATCCTCCCCTTCATCTAATAAAAGTCTAACTCGCAACAATTTGACCACAAGAACATTACACCTTTATTAGTCAAACCCTTCAGTTGTTCTGCTAAGTGTGAAATGTCCCGTATGAAGCGTCTATTGTGTCCAGCCAGCCCTAGAAAACTTCACACCTCAAATAAGTTCTTCGGATGCTCCCAAGAAACTACTACTCTCACTTTCTCTAGGTCGACTGATACTCATGTCTTTGAGATAACATTACCCAAGAAGTGAATCTAATTCATCCAAAAATGGCATTTTGAGAGCTTACCGTGCAACTGATGTTGTCTCAGTGTACTCATAATGATCTCAATATGTATATCTTGGTCATGTCGATTGTGATACTACCCCATGATATCATCCACAAAGACCACCAAGAAAGAATCCATGTGTGGATGGAACAATCGGTTCATCAGTGCTGTGAAAACTACAGGCGCGTTCGTGAGATCGAACGACATAACCATACACTCATATAGACCATACCTATTCCAGAAGGTTGTGAGAGGTTTATCAGATAGTCTAACGTGCAAATGATGATAATTGTACCTAAATTTATTCTTCGAGAACACCTGGGCACCTCAAAGATGATCAAAGAGATCATCAATCCATGGTAAAGGATATCAGTTCTTGACTGTGAACTGGTTCAACTTTCGATAATTCACAAAAATTTTGAGGGTACCATCTGCCTTCTTCGAAAACAAGATAGGTGAACCCCAAGGGGAAGTATTGGGTCAAATGAAACCCTTGGACTGCAACTCCTCCAACTACTTCTTGAACTCTTGTAACTCTGGTGTAGCCATCCTATAAGGAGGAATGGAAACCAGTTCCACTCATAGCACAAGATCAATAGAAAATTACACCTCTTACTTCAGAGGAAATCATGATAATTCATATATATATACATCCCTAAAATTATCCACCACTGGAGGAAAGTCTAACGGTGAAGTCCCCTGATCATCCAGATATAAACTAGAAACATGGGTTGTAACTCCTTCCAACCCATGATGCTCGAGCCCTCCTCGGCTCTTCGGGACATCCCACTCACCCTTAGGAAGAAAATATCCACCCTCTAGTAATGTAAAACACACCTTAAAAAAATAACAGTCAATGACATCTTGGAAGAGAACTAGCCAGTCCATTCCGAGAATGACATCATAGCATGTCATCTCTAGGACATAGAGGTGCCATAAAAAGTGGCACACACCAACCTCTAGAAGTCACTCTTTACACTAATGTACACTAGTCGTTCTGGTCACCAAAGGAGTGTCTAGTGTTTAGGTATCAGAAGAAGAAATGATACAGAGCCCAAGGCTCTCCATAACAGACACAGATATAAAGCTATGGGACACCCCTGTATCAAAAAGAGTAGAAGCTAATACTAAGGCAACTAAGATCGTACCTCGAACTATAGAGGGTCCAGGATCCTGCTCCTATTTGGTCTATTCCATTACAAAAGTCTGACCACCTTGAGCTATACACCCTGTTGTTTCTGAAATTCAGGCGACTGGCTACCACTACCACGACCTCCGCCTCGGCCCGAACGGCCGAAAGAACTCTAGTTTCCCGACTGGTGAGAAACTGGTGGTGCTTCTCCCATACGAGGAGTCATGTAAGAACCTATATCACTAGATTCTGGTGAGAACATCTGATAGAAACACTGATGGTAACCATCTTACCATAAGATCGGCACTCCACTAGGTCTCTCGGGTAATGTGGCCTCATATTCCCCCTCTTCCTGCACAGATAGCACACCACCTGGCTACCAGAAGAAGTGTCACGCCTCCTTGGATCACCCCACGAGGACTCCCTACGGCGCTTCCTGCTGTCAGTAGGAGGAATACTAACCCCAGATGCTGACCTTCCCTGGTTCACAACTCCAGAATCCCACAGATTGTGCTATGTGATCAGCACCTGGTTGACTATAGAAGTGAGAGAAGTCAACCGGAATATGTTCACCTCTGATCAGATGTTGTGCCTTAGAACATCCTTGAACATCCTTTCCATGTATAACTGATCACCCTCTATAATAGGTGTGAAGCGCTGCATCTCGGTAAAAAGGGAGGAATACTTCATTATCGAAAGATTTCCCTACTCCAGACTCATAAACTCTTGGGCATGATCGGCTCTTAGGTTATCTGGATAGAAGTAGAAGAAGAATATCTGCTGAAACTCATCCCAATCCATGATCTTCTGGCATCCCGCTTGTTATATCACATCCCATCGCCTCTTGGCAGAATCCCAAAACATATAGGTAGCGAGTTTGACCCTCCTCTTTGGAGGAGTGTCCAGATGCTCAAAGATCGTAAGCATGGATTCTATCCATGACTATGCAGCCTAGGGTCCTCTATCCCCTAAGAAATTGGGATGATGTTGTTGTTGGATGACCCATATCAAATCAGCCATCGTCAGGGTAGGAGACGGTTCTCCCTGAAAGGTCTGCATCATCCTCATAAAGCCTTCCCTGAATTGTGCATCAGCACCTATGTCAGGTATAACAATTGGTGTCAAGATTCGCACAATAGGAGGATCTATTGGATTTCCCTGGCCGGCCATATCATGTGTCTGATCAACGCCTTACAACTGGCGTACACCCGAACACTACTGGAAAAATACCCTATACCAACGGTTTGGAACTGTTGGTATAGGCCCTCAAACCGTTGGTATAGGATATATCAATGGTTTGGAGGACCGTTGGCAAGTAAGCCGTGACAATAGGTCTATACCAACGGTTTTTGGAAAACCGTTGGTATAAGTAATATGAAAACCTATAACAATGGTTCTCAAAACCGTTGGTATATGTATTTCAAAAAAAACACTCGGTGGGATTTGATCCCAGGACCTCTAGTTTATAATTGAATGAATTAACCACTAACCTAACATGACTTTTGTGAACATAATTTCATAAATATATATATGTATTGTTATAATAATTTTAAATTTTGATTTATATAATGTTCTCGGTAAGAAGATTTGATTGAAAATCAAAAGACCTATACCAACGTTTTTTAGAACCGTTGGTATAGGTCCTTCAATTTTAGGACTTATACCAACGGTTTTGGACAAACCGTTGGTATAGGGGGGACCTATACCAACGGTTTGGCCAAACCGTTGTTATAGGGTCTCTATAATGGACCTATACCAACGGTTTGGCCAAAACCGTTGGTATAGGTCCTATAGGTCCCCCCCCCCTATACCAACGGTTTGTCCAAAACTATTGGTATAGGTCCATATAAGTGACCTATACCAACGGTTTTGGCCAAACCGTTGGTATATGTATTTCAAAAATAACATTCAGTGGGATTTGATCCCAGGACATCTAGTTTATAATTGAATGACTTAACCACTAACCTAACATGACTTTTGTGAACATAATTTCATAAATATATATATGTATTGTTATAATAATTTTAAATTTTGATTTATATAATGTTCTCGGTAAGAATATTCGATTAAAAATCGAACGACCTATACCAACGGTTCTCAAAACCGTTGGTATAGACCTATACCAACATTTTTTAGAACCGATTTTAGGACCTATACCAACGGTTTTTCCAAAACCGTTGGTATAGGGGGGACTTATACCAACGGTTTGGCCAAAACCATTGGTATAGGTCCTATAGGTCCCCCCCCCCATACCAACGGTTTGTCCAAAACCATTGGTATAGGTCCATATAAGTGACTTATACCAACGGTTTTGGCCAAACTGTTAGTATAGGTCCAAATTAATGAACTATACCAACGGTTTGGCCAAAACCGTTGGTAAAAGTCATATTTCCAGTAGTGGGAGGATGACTCGGTGGCGTGAATCTTCAAGGTCAAGTGAACCCCTTAGGTCAAGATTATCAAGGCCTAAAAACTGAAATTTCAAGAAGGTAAAAAAAGAAGAAGAAATCATTCAAGTTTTACAAAACATGACTACATGGCGTTTATAATTCCAACATGGAATGTTACCTTAAGCCATTCACATGGGCGTGTACTTCTTCCAAAAATAGTCGTGTAACACCCAAAACACAAGGCGTGTTGTCCTTACACATGGAATGTACTTGAATCCACTTCCCCTGCTCGAGTCCTTCTACACAGATAAGCCACATAGCTCTCCTAAGACAAGACTACATGGTTTGTTCAAGATAGACATGGTGTGTACTAGAAAATTTTCACCTGGCCCATGTTGTTAGTGACATAGTCGTGTTGTTAGTGACACAGACTGGCCCATGTTCTTTCACTACTTCTATCCATAGACCCTGAGGGCCGATCGAGACCGAGAGTTTATGAGTCTAGAGAAAGGAACTCTTTCTGCCATGGAGTATTCCTCCTGCTTTACCGAGCTGCAGCGCTTCACGCCTATTCCAGGGGATGATCGGTTATTCATGTCGAGAAAGTTCGAGGATGGTCTGAGACACAACATCTGATCGCAGGTGAACATCTTCTGGTTGACTTATATCACTTCTATAGTCAACCGAAAACTGATCACAGAGCGCAATCTGAAAGATTCTAGAGTTATGAGATAGGAAGGTTCAGAATCTAGGGTTAGTATTCCTCCTACTGACTGTAAGAATTGTCATAGGGAGTCCTCATGTGGTGATCCCAAGAGGCGATACAATTCTTCTAGAAGCCAGGTGGTGTGCTACCAATGCGGGAAGAGCGGGCATACAGGGCCACATTACCTGAGAGACCTAGTGGAGTGCTGATCTTACGGCAAGATGGGTCACCTTCAGCATTTTTGTCAGATTTTCTCACCAGAAGCAGGTGACAGGGGTTCTTTCAGGACTCCTTGTTCAGAAGAAACACCAACAGTTTCTCACCGGTCAGGGAATTTGAGTTCTTCCGACCGTTCAGGCCGAGGCAGAGGTCGTGGCTATGGTATCCAGTTGCTCGGCCATCAGCAACAATAGGGTGGATCAGATCATGGTGGTCAGACTTTTGCAGTGGATCTGACCTAGCAGGACCAGGATCCTAGACCCTCTACAGTTCAAGGTACGATCTTTGTTGCCTCAGTATTAGCTTCTACTCTTTTTGATGCAGGGGATTCCCATAGCTTTATATCTGTTGTTGTTGTGGAGAGACTTGGGCTCTGTATCTTTTCTTATACTGATACCTTCACACTAGATACTCCATTGGGGACTAGAATAACTATTGTATGTCATAGTAAAGAGTTCCCTATAAAAGTTGGTGGGTGTCACTTTTTATGGGACCACTATGTTCTAGAGATGACAGGATATGATGTCATTATCAGAATGGACTGGCTAGTTCTCTTCTAGGCAGTCATTGATTTCTACCATCGTAGGGTGAGTTTCACATCACCAGAGGGTGGATCTTTTCTTCATAATGGTGAGTGGGATGTCCAAGCGATCCGAGCAGGACCCAAGCATCATGGGTTGGGAGGAGTTACATTCGAGATTCTATGTTTATATTTGAATGATCAGGGGACTTCATAGTTAGAATTTCCTCTAGTGGTGGATCATTTCAGGGATGTCTTTCCAGAGGACTTTTCAGGTTTTTCTCTAGAGTGAGAGGTGGACTTTTCTGTTGATCTCGTACCAAGATCAACACTGATGTCTATTCCTCTTTATTGGATGGATACACCAGAGTTACAGGAGGTCAAGAAGTAATTAGAGGAGTTGCAGGCAAAGGGTTTCATCCAACCTAGTACTTCTCATTAGGGTTCTCTTATCTTCTTTGTGAAGAAGGCAGACAGTACCCTCAGACTTTGTGTGGATTATCAGAAGTTGAACCAGTTGACGGCAAAGAACTGATATCCTTTACCAAATATTGATGATCTCTTTGATTAGATTCGAGGAGTTCAAGTGTTCTAGATGATTGACTTGAGGTCCGATTATCATCAGTTTCATGTTAGACCATCTGATATTCCTCTCACAGCCTTCTAGAGCTAGTGTGGTCGATAAGATTATATGGTTATGTTGTTCGGTCTCATGAACACACCTGCAGTTTTCATGGCACTGATGAACTGATTTTTCCATCCATACTTAGATTATTTTGTGGTGGTCTTCGTGGATGATATCTTAGTGTACTCTCACACTTGACACGACCATGATACACATCTTGAGATCTTTCTGAGTACACTGAGAGGGCATTAGTTGTAAGTTATGCTCTCAAAATTGAATTTTTGGATGGATCAGATTCACTTCTTGGGTCATGTTATCTGAGAGATATGAGTATCAGTTGACCCATAGAAAGTGAGAGTAGTAGTTTCCTGGGAGTATATGAAGAACGTATTTGAGGTGCGATGTTTTCTGGGGTAGGAAGGATACTAAAAATTCTTCATACCAGACTTTTCATGCTTAGCTGCACCACTGATGAGTCTGACTAAGAAAGGTGAAATGTTCTTGTGGTCAGTTTCTTGCGAATCATCCTTTCAAGAGCTGAAGGGGAGTTTGACTTCAGCACCGATACTAGTCTTTCTAGAGCTAGGCAAGATCTATACTGTGTATCGTGATGCTTCAGGTATTGGGTTGGGTGATGTGCTTATGCAGGGGGAATCGGTCGTTGCGTATGGGTCTCGGAAGTTGCAACCACATGAGGGGAATTACCCGATGCACGATCTTGAGTTGGATGCTTTTGTTCATGCCTTACTGTAAGAACCCAGACCTTATTTTGAGTTATGTTTCCTTCTTCTGGTTGTTTTTTAGAAAAAGGGGAATTTCTGGAAATTTTCGAAGTACACGCTGTGTACTTTCTGAGTACACGTCGTGTACTCAGTTACCACAGGTAGCCGTGGGCTGGCCGTGTAGCGGCCATGCGCACGACCATGTGGGGGTGAATTAGAGGCCACCTAATGTAGGGTATAGAAACAGAAAGTATACATTTTGTACTTCAAAATACACCTCATGTACTTTTTTTCATTAAACGCACCAGGGTCGCGTCTGACGGATAGAACGCCCTTCTTCTAGGTCTCATTCATCTGAGATAACCCGTACAACCATGAACCTTCTCCAAGCCCCCTATCCTTCATTCGATCTCCAATTCGAGCTCTGTCAATTATGTTTGGATCTCCTCCATAAGTTATCTCTTCTTCTTGAGTCTCATTTTAGGATTCATCTTCTTTCTCCAGTTATCCTTTGTTTAACATTTGAAATGTTTTTGTAGATCTTTGGTGTTCTAAGGTGATTTAAGCCTTGAAGTTCACATATAGAGATATATTAGCATTGAGGTAGGTGGTTTGTGCCTTTTTGCAGGAAGTCTTTCAGTTATATCTTCAATTTTTCATAATACCCATGAACGGGGTATTGCGGGTTTACTGTTTTAGCCCTATTGTTTACCTTCTATGCTTGTATGCTTTAGTATATGATAAGTGATTGTGAATAGGGTGAATTTTTGTACTTTGGCGGTGTTTCCCATGCATGTTTTTCCTGTTTTGACGTTTGGGTCTAGTTTTCCTATTAGGATATTTTCTACATTACCATGCCTAGTATTGTAGGATGGTGTGACTTTTGTTCAGTTATGTTGTTATGTTGTAGAATTCTAGCCAAGTAGTTCTTGCAGTTTACCTTGGACGATACGCACTATAACACTTTCTTGAATTACACAGGGCCATGAGAACATGGTGTTTAGACTGTATGGAGAATGGAAGTTGAGGGCTTCTGTAAAGTGTCTGTTTTACTTACGATGTGAGACCATAAAGAGAATTGACGTTGAGTGCTTCCTCAGAGTGTCTGTAGTTGCTCGATGTGAGCCAAAGAGGGAATGTGACTTAAGTGCTTCCCTAGAGCGCCTTTGGATACCGATATGAGACTATAGGAGGAATTGATGGCGAGTGATCCTTCATAGAGTATATGCTTAAGTTGAACTAGAGGGGTTATAATGAGTGCACTGCCCAGAGGGTTTCTTGTACTTCTTAGGTAGGACCAAAGGGGATAGGCTGTGAGTACTTCCCATAGGGTTACCTTGTGTTCAACTACTTCTTTGTGTTGCTAGGTAGGACGAGAGGGGAAAGGTTGTGGTTACATCTAAGAGGGTTACCTATTGTGTTTATTTGTTTTGATTTGGTGTTGCATGTTATGTGGTGATTTTAATGCCTTGAAACTGTTGATTGTTTACTGCTAAGTACATCCTTATTTACTGCCTTTCATACTTTACCTGCAATATATTCACTGACTATTAGGCACATATCTCATGGTGGTTGCCTACTAGGATTTAGTCTCACACCCTATTTGGACCATGCTTTTTGGCCCAAAAAGATTATATTGTTGCAGGTATAGGTAAGGGTAAGCACCCTTATTTTTCAGGTAGTTGATTGCTATAGAGCTAGAGAGCATGGGACCAAGATATGGCTTGCGATGCTAAGGAGTTGTTTACATGCTTCTTTTTTACATTGGTTTAGTACTGTTGTAATCCATCATTGTGATTTGTTTGGATATTTTCCTAGACATATGTATCATGCATCACTCATATATATATGTGCGCTCTAGGTTATTATTTATAGTCTTCCATTGTTTACTTTTATATGGTTTGTCACTTTTTCCACTACTACTATTTTTTCTTCTTATGTGTTACTCTGCCAATGAGGGCATAGTTTTCTCACTATCACACCCAAGGCTCTCCCTGCTAGTCGGCAGCCTCTGGCATTCGGGGAAATGCACTTGAGGCCATGTGACCAACCAATTACGGGGTGCCTTTGGGTGGCTTCTTGAACCGAGATGTTACAAAGTGGTATCAGAGGAGATTTTTTTCTCTTTACATACTATTTGGAGCCTTTAGCCAAGGATAAGAAGGAATAAGTACTTGGTAATAAGATGTGCCTGGGAGTAGCTAACCCTTGTATAGGGAAAATCCAATCTACCTTGTTTATTGCAATTTTTCTCGTTTGGAAAGTTTATGGTTGATTTAATTTTCATCGTTGGGTGACCCACATGCTTTGTGCTATTACTATTAACGTTATTGAGGTTCTATTTCTGTCACAACCTGATGAGATGAGGGTATTCCACCTCATGCATCATACAAGCACTTTCCTGAAGTCACATGTCATGCATTTTTTGTCATTCCATTTAGGGTTCATTAGAAATTGGATGTTTTTATAATAGATGTTGTCCTAGATATGCATGTTATTGTGATAGTTTCTTTCATAAAATACCTGCTAATTGATAGGGTATTGTTTGTATAAGGTTTTGTTGTATGGACGTCAAACATTGGTTATTGAGGTGTTATGGGCCCTCATGGACCGTAAATTGGGGGATCATTGCCTGGTTTACCTTGTTTATAACATGTATAGATTCCAAGCTTTGATTCGTGGAGAGTATGGGCCCTCACGGATCGGAATTTGGAACTTCAATGTTCGTTTCAGTGATTTTCTAGGCTCTAGAGTAGTTTTAGAGGCTTACTATCTAGTAAAACCCAGAATACACGTCGTGTAGTTTTGATTACATTCCATGTGTTCTTATGTTTGGGAAGGGAATGTTTTTCTTAAGTACATGCCATGTACCGTATGTACACGCTGTGTAGTCTCTAGCTGTGTCTTAGGCCGTGTGGGTAGAGACACGGGATAAGGAAGATCGGGAGTGAAAACGTCATGTACCGTCCATACACACTGTGTAGTGTCGACCCTGTGACCACCCGTGTCACAAACAACACATGATGGCCTAGTCTTATCTAATACACATCATGTCCCATCTAAACATGTCATGTATTCTAACCAAGGTACTTGGTTGTGTCACGAACAAATGGGTCGGAATTATCCTTTCTCATACATGTCGTGTTCGTCTGGAACACATCGTGTAGTGTGATCCATGTGTTAGTCCGTGTCACTTACAACACAGGATAGGTGAAGCTTGTTTAGTACACGTCATATCTATCTTGAACACACCATGTAGTCTTGTCTTAGGAGAGCACTATGGCTTAGCCTTATAGAAGGACTCAGGAAGTGGAAGAGGATTCAAGTACACGTCGTGTGTTAGGACAACACGTCGTGTGGTTTGGGTGTTACACGACTAGTTTTGGAAGAAGTACACGCCCATGTGAATGGATTAAGGGAACATTCCATGTAGTCTAATCCAGGTACCCGGCTGTGTCACTAACAACATGGACCGGTTGAAACTTGTCTAGTACACATCTTGTCTATGTTGAACACACCGTGTAGTATTATTTTAGGAGAGTAGTGTGGCTTAGATATGTAGAAGGGCTCAGGAATGGGAAGAGGATTCAAGTACATTCCATGTGTAAGGACAACACGTCGTGTGGCTTGGGTGTTACATGACCAGTTTTGGCAGAAGTACATGCCCATGTGAATGGATTAGGGGAACTCGCCGTGTTGGAATTATACACACTGTGTAGTCATGTTTTGTAAAACTTGAATGCTTTATTCCTCTCTTTTTCCCCTTATTTAAATTACAGTTTTCAGGCCTTGATAATCTTAACCTAAGGTGTGTGCTTGACCTCACAAAGTCATTACACAGAGACGTCCTACGGTTGTACGCCAGTTTCCATGCAGTGATCAGACACCGGATATGGCTGATTAGGGACTTCCTAAAGATCCTCATATTATGCCAGTCTTGGAACCAGCCATTATAATAGACATAGGTGTTGATGCATAGTTCAGGGAAGGATTTATGAGGATGATGCAGACCTTTCAGGAAGAACCGCCTCTTGTCCTGCTGATGGCTGATTTGATGTGGGTCTTCCAACAGTAGCATCCTCCCAATTTCTCAGGGGATGGAGGACCCCAGGCTATAGAGTCATGTCTAGAAGCCATGATTATGATCATAAAGCTTCTGGAAAAGCCTCCAGAGGGGAGGGTCAAGCTCACTATCTATATGATTCGAGATTCTGCCAATAGGTTTTGGGATGTGATCTCACAGGCGGGACTCCAGCATATCATGGTCTGGGATGAGTTTTAGTGCATCTTCTTTGACTACTTCTATCTAGAGACCCTGAGGGATGATCGATCCTGAGAGTTTATGAGTCTGGAGTAGGTAACTCATTCTATCATTGAGCATTCCTCCTGCTTTACTGAGCTTTAGCACTTCACGCATATTATAGGGGGTGATCATTTATTCATGGCAAGGAAGTTAGAGGATGGTCTAAGGAACAACATCTGATGGGAGTTGAAAATATTTTGGTTGACATCTATCACTTCTATAATCAACTAGGTGCTGATCACATAGTGAAATTTGAGGGATTCTAGATTTTTGAGCACGGGCGGCTTGGGATCTGGGGTTATTATTCCTCCTACTGACTGTAGGAAGCGCCGTAGGGAGTCCTCGCGCGGTGATTCGAGGAGGCGAGACACAACTTCTGGTATCCAGGTGGTGTGCTATCAGTGCGGGAATGGCGAGCATATGAGGCCGCATTGCCCAAGAGTCCTAGTGGAGTGCTGATCTAGCGGCAATATGGGTCATCTTCAGCATTTCTTTCAGATCTTCTCATCATCAGCTAGTGACAGGGGTTCTTCCATGACTCCTCGTTCAGGAGCAGTAGCACCAGTTTCTCAACGGTCGGGGAACTGGAGTTCTTCTGAACATTCGAGGTGAGGCGGAGGTCGTGGCCATGGTATCCAGTCGCCTGGATTTCAGCGACAATGGGGTGGATCAAATCAAGGTGGTCAGACATATGCAATAGAGCAGACCCAGCAGAAGTAGGACCCCTGACCCTCTATAGTTTGAGGTACAGTCTTAGTTTCCTCAGTATTAGCTTCTACTCTTTTCTATATAGGGGCTTCTCATTGCTTTATATATGTTACTTTTGTGGATATCTTTGGGCTCTTTAACTTTTCTTCTACTGATACCTTGAAACTAGACACTCTATTGGGGACTAGAAGGGCTAGTGTATATCAGAGTAAGGAGTTCCCTCAAGAGGTTGGTGGGTGTCACTTTTTATTGGTCCTCTATGTTCTAGAGATTGCCGGCTATGATTGCATTCTTGGAATAGACTATCTAGTTCCCTTCCAGGAAGTCATCTACTGTTACAACCATAGGGTGAGTTTAAAATCACCATAGGGTAGATCTTTTCTTCATAAGGGCTAGTGGGATGTCCAGGTGAGCCGAGCAGGACCCGAGCATCATGGGTTGGGAGGAGTTACAGCCCAAATTGCTAGTTTATATCTGTATGATCTGGGGACTTCACGGTTAGACTTCACACTAGTTGTGGATCTTTTCAGGGATGTCTTTCCAGTGAACTTTTCAAGTTTGTCTCGGGAGCAAGAGGTGTACTTTTTTGTTAAGCTCGTTCCAGGAGCGGCACAGTTGTCCATTACTCCTTATAGGATGGCGACACCAGAGTTAAAGGATCTCAAGAAGCTGTTGGAGGAGTTGTAGGAAAAGGGATTCAATCAAAACTATACTTTTCCTTGGGTTTTTTCCTGCCTTCTTTGCGAAGAAGTCAGACGGTACTCTCATACTTTGCGTTGATTATCAGAAGTTGAACCAGTTGACAGTCAAGAACTGATATCCTTTACGGAGGATTGACATTCTATTTGATCAGATTTGAGGATCCTTGGTGTTCTCAAAGATTTAATTGAGGTCCGGTTATCATCAGTTGCACGTTATAACATCTGATATACCTCTCATAGCCTTCCAGAGTAGTTATGGTCTATACGAGTATATGGTTATGTCGTTCGGTCTCACGAACATGCCTATAGTTTTCATGGAACTGATGAACCGAGTGTTCCATCCATTCTTAGATTCTTTCGTGGGGGTCTTTGTGGATGATATCTTTGTGTACTATCACACTCAACACGACCATGCTATAGGTCTTGAGATAATTCTATGTACACTTATTGAGCATCAGTTGTACGTTAAGCTCTCAAAATTCCATTTTTGGATGGATCAGATTCACTTCTTGGGTCATGTTATCTCAAAGACAGGAGTATCATTCAACCTAGAGAAAGTGAGAGCACTAGTTTCTTGGGAGCTGCTGAAGAACTTATTTGAGGTTCGATGTTTTCTGGAGATGTTTGGATACTATAGATGCTTCATACATGACCTTTCACGCTTAACATCACCACTGACGGGTCTGACTAATAAAGGTGTAACATTCTTGTGGTCAGATTCTTGTGAGTCCACCTTTCAGGAGATGAAGGGGAGGTTGACTTCATCACCAATACTAGTCTTTACAGATCTAAGAAAGAGCTATATTGTGTATTGTGATACTTCAGGTATCGGTCTGGGAGCTGTGCTTATGCAGGGGGAAGGAGTCGTTGCGTACGGGTCTCGGCAGTTGGACCACATAAGAGGAACTACCTGACGCATGATCTTGAGTTGGTTTTTGTTGTTGTTCATTCCTTACATTTTTGGAGACATTATCTACTGGTATAACATTTTATGGTTTTCACCAACCACAAAATTCTCAAGTATATCTTCACTCAGCATGATCTGAATTTGAGACAGCGAAGGTGGGTCGAGTACCTTCATTATTTTGACTTCAAGCTTTCCGATACACCTGGGAAAACTAACGCAGTGGATGATTCACTAAGTAGGAGGACTCAGACACCGACAGTCCAGGAGGCTAGTATTGAGTGGAATCTTGTGGATCTGTTCTCTGAGATGCATTTCGAGGTTCACGACAGACAGGGGTAGAGGTTTCTATCTTCTGTAGATGTCACCTCTACTCTTCTTGATTGTGTGTGAATGAGACAGCTATTAGATTCAGAAGGACTAGTCCTACAGGAGAATGTGTCAGGAGAGGACCCTATTCCTAGATGTACCATAGGTGGGGATGAGATCATGCCTTTCCAAGGGCGTGTATGGGTGCCAGCAGATATACACAAGGAGATGATGCGGGACTTTAATTCCTTGGTTTGGGCAGTTCATCCTGGCGTCACCAAGATGTATTGTGATCTACACCATCAGTATTGGTGGCCAGGTATGAAGTGAGATGTTGCTAGTTTTTTCATGAATTGTTCCACCTGTCAGCATGTGAGGGCAGAGCATCAGCGACCTGCAGGGCTTCTGCAGTAGTTACTCATTCCCCAGTGGAAGTGGAATAAGGTCGTGATGGATTTCATGACTGGGTTTCCAAGGTCACCACGAGGGAATGATGCAGTTTGGGTTTTCATTGACAGATATACATAGTTTTATCACTTGTTTCCAATCAAGGAGACCTTAAGTGTTGATGAGCTGGGACAGTTGTACATCCGTGAGATTGTGCGATTACATGGAGTTCCACACTCCATTATTTCAGACCGAGATGCTCATTTTACTTCTTAAGTATGGAAGGTGCTTTAGAAGGCTTTGAGTATACACATACTTCTCCGTACAGCTTACCATCCGTAAACAGATGGCCAGTCAAAGCGTATGATTCAGGTGCTCGAGGACATGATTCGAGCATGCATTCTAAATTTTTGAGGTTCTTGGGAGAATCGTATACCTCTTGTGGAGTTTACCTACAAAAGTAGTTTTCAAAAAACTATTCAGATGTCACCTTATGAGGCTTTGTACGGTAGGCCATGCCAATCAACCTTATGTTGGCTAGAGGCAGGAAAGGTAGCTTTGTTGGGACCTCGCCTTGTTCAGAAGACAACAGAGTAGATAGAGTTGATTCGGAAGAGGATGGAAACTGCGCAGTCTCGATAGAAGTCTTATGCTGATCAGTGGAGATGAACTCTAGAGTTCGTGGTTGGGGATCTGTTTTTCATGTGTGTCACACCGAGGTTGGGACACAAGAAGATTATGAGATAGGGTAAGCTTTCATCGACGTACGTCGGGCCATTTGCGGTGTTGGAGAGAGTTGGGCCAATTGCTTACCGGTTGCAGTTTCCTCAGAGTTATCGGGCTATGCACGACGTCTTCAAAATTTCATAGCTTTGACGATACTTCTCAGACTCACCTCACATGTTCCAGCCCGAGGAGGTTGAGTTGGAAGTGGATGCATCCTTTGAGAAGCATCCTATCCAGATTGTGGATTGAATTACGAAGGTTCTCTGTGACCGGTCTGTTTATCTGGTATGGGTGCTTTGGCAGCATGGGCGAGTATAAGATGAGACTTGGGAGAGGGAGGCAGGCGTACAATTGCATTGGTCGAAGTTGTTCGGTGTTTCATATTCTACACCGCCTTGCTAGGGAAATTTTGGGATGAATTTCTTTAAAGGGGGAAGTTTTTAAGAACCCCAAACTTCTTTTCAGGTATGTTTCCTTCTTTTGGTCATTTTTGAGAGAAAGGGGAATTTCTGAAAATTTTCTAAGTACATGTCGTGTACTTTCTGAGTACACATCGTGTACTCGGTTACCACGGGTATCCGTGTGCTGGCCAAGTAGCATCCATGAAAGCGGCCATGTGGGGGGGGGGGGTCTTGTAGGCCGCCTAATGTGGGCTATGGAAACTTAAAGTACATGTCATGTACTTCAAAAGTACATGTTGTGTACTTTTGTTTTTATTAAACACACTAGGTTCGTGCCTGACGGACATAATTACCTTCTTCTAGGACTCTTTTTCCCGAGAGAACTCGTACGGCTGCGATCCTTCTCCGATCCCCCAAGCCTCCATTGGATCTCTGATTGGACCATCGTCAATTGCATTGGGATCGCCTCGGTAAGTTCTCTCTTTTTATTGAGCCTCGTTTCATGATTCCTATTCTTTCTCAAGTTATCCTTTGTTTAACGTTTTAGATGTTTTTGTAGATCTTCAGAGTTATAAGGTGATTCAGGCCTTGAGGTTCACATATATCGATCTCCTAACGTAGAGGTAGGTGGTTTGTGCCTTTCTGTAGGAATTCTTTGAGTTATATGTGCAATTTTTCCCAATACCCATGAACGGGGTATTGCGAGTTTATCGTTTTAGCCCTATTGTTTTCCTTCTATGCTTGTATGCTTGAGTAGATGATAATTGATTGGGAATATGGTGAATTTTTATCCTTTGGTTTTGATTCCCATGTATATTTTTCCCTGTTTTGACCTTTGGGTCTAGTTTTCCAGTTAAGATGCTATTTACTTTACCTGGCCTAGTATTGTAGGATGGTGTGATTGTTGTTCTATTATGTTGTTATGCTGTAGAATGGTAGACAAGTAGTTCTTGAGGTTTACCTTAGCCGATATGCGCTGCTACACTTGATTGACTTACACAGGGCTATGAGAACCTAGTGTATAGACCATATGGTGAATGAACATTGAGGGCATCTCCAGAGTGCCTATTTTACTTATGATGTGAGACCACATGGAGAATTGACACTAAGTGCTTCCTCAGAGTGTATGTTGTTCCTCGACGTGGGCCATAGAGGGAATGTGACGTAAGTTCTTCCCTAGAGCACCATTAGATACTGATATGAGACATTATGAGGAATTGACAGCGAGTGCTTCCTTAGAGAGTCTATTATTAAGCTGAACCAAAGGAGTTAGATTGATTGTACTACACATAGGGTTGCTCATACTTATATGGTAGGACCAGAAGGGATAGGTTGTGAGCACTTCCCAGAGGGTTACCTTATGTATAGCTGCTTTCTTGTGTGGCTAGGTGAGACAAGAGGGGATAGGTTGTGGGTACTTATCAAAGGGTTACCTATTATTTTTATCTCTTTTGATTAGTTTTTGGATTTTATGTGGTGATTTGAATGCTTTGAAACTATGGATTGTTTAATTCTGAGTACTTCCTCATTTACTGCCTTCTGTACCTTACCTAGCATATATTAACTGACTGTTAGACACATATCTCTTCGTGGTTGCCTATTGAGATTTATTCTCACACCCTATTGGGGCCATGATTTTGGGCCCAAACAGATTATATTGTTGTAGGTATAGATAAGGGAACGTGTCCATCTACTTCATCTACTTGATTGTTGTGGAGATGGAGAGCATGGGATCAAGCTATGGCTTGCGATGCTGAGAATTTGTTTACTTGCTTTCTTTTTTACTTTGGTTTTTTAATGTTGTATTCTAGTATTGTGATTTTTCTGGCTATTTTCCTAGACATATATATCATGCATCATCCATATATATGTGTGCTCCAGTTCATTATTTCCATTCTTTCGTTGTTTACTGTGTTATGGTTTGTCACTATTTCCGCTACTGCTATTGTTTTCTTCCACTGTGTTACTCTAGAAACGAGGCCATAGTTTCCCCACTACCACATCCAATGCCCTCGCTACTAGTCAGCAACCTATGGCTATCGAGGAAATTCACCTTAGTCCATGTGACCAATAGGTTACAAGGCCCCTTTGGGTGGCTTCTGAAACTGGGACATTACAAACTATTTATTATTTTTTTTCTCAGAAAATATTTTCTCAAATAATTGGAGACAAAATATATGTGATCAGAAAAACAAGAATAATTATTAAACCACATTCTGGAATAAAATTTATACAAATTTATAAATAATAAAAACTATTATTATTTAACTAAGGTTCTAGATAAACTTAATGTTTGTCCATAAAGGCCCCTTTCTCATTACCATTAGAAAAAGCATCCCAAATTCCGAGGTTGGAGAATAGAATCCCACCAAAGATCCCATAAAATAAGAAGTTAAAATAGTAACTATATAAAACCACATATGAATTCTTACTGTGTAATATAATCTATTTATCTCGATATTTTTACTCAAGTAGGTTGTATTCTAGTTCAATCAACCTATGTTCTTGATGTATATTTCAATGACTATTTTGAAATTGAACATTCCAATAGAAAACCATGGTGGTGGATTTATTTAGGATACATCATTTCCATAAAATGTACTAAGATATCAACTTCTATTAAATAACAGAAAAAAATACTTTCTTCCATTATTAATTAATGAAATATTACTCATGATGTACCAAAAGTATCCTACTTCACTGCGAACATATTCCATCACAGTTTTTATCAATACATCAAAGTACTCTAATCATAAAATCTATTAGTAATATTATTAAATTATAAGGACCAATACACATATCCAAAGATAAAAATAACTAATAACACATATAAATGGGTATTTCATACTGGAGGGTATTTTTCTCATAATTTCATACACTAGAAATTACTAAGGGTATACACCATGAGAAGATGACTCAAATCCCTTTGAGTATCCACCCCTGGTAACCCGTATCATTTGTGTCCCTAAAATAATTTAATCTAAATATATAACATAGATTTAAAAATACTATCATGCCCATTCTGGGTTCTCATCATAACGGGGAACCTCTATGACCTTTCAGTGCAGTAGCTAGTTTTAGGACATTATCACATACTATGTCATGTAGAAGAACAATTATGATGTCATACGGAGTATATTAATAATAAAAAAAGGGAATAATAAAGTAAAAAACAAATTAGTTTTAGGGAGACAACTCCAACAAATATGACATTTACAGTTTTAAATTATATATGGCACTGAGTACCTTGTGTGTAAGTATCAGGTATTCAGTCGGTTAAAAAAGGGGGTGTCTAAGATATGTTACCACTTCTACAAAATATGTTTGTGACAATGCTTGTATTTATCAAAGCTAGTAAAACTCGTAGATGGATGAAATATTTATTAGTGGTAAAGAAAGCTCTGAAACTTTTAACCCTTTATCAACGGTTTTTTTAGCGGTGATTAATAGACCCTTTATCAGTGATTTCTTTTAGAAATGATAAAAGGTTCCCTTTATTATCACTATATTTTAGTGCCAATAAAGGATAACCTTTATCATCGCTTTAATTTTAGAATTGATAATGTGTACCCTTTATTAGTGATATATTTTTAGAGCTCAAAAAAGAATATTTTATCAGTTCTTTTCTAGAACGGATAAAGGTATGAATAAATAAAATGAAATAAATAAATAGATAAAATATAAAAAATACGTTTATCAAAAATATATAACAAATTTTATTAATTATATAATTATTGATTAAAATGAATAAATTAATTATACTATATATAAATTATAAATACTAATAAATAGCATGTGTGTAATATATATATATATATGAAAAATCAAAATTAAACAAATAAATTTTAAAAATAAGTAAATTGAGAAAAATATTAAACATTTTATTAATTATATAATTATTGGTAATGTTAATAAATAGTATATATTATATATATAGATATACATTAATTTATGAAAATAAGATTTATATATATTAAAAAATATTATTTATGCTTTATGATAAATAGTAATATATTTAGTGAATAATCATTTAAAATTAAAAATTAATATGAATTAAAAATACTAACTAATTACATCGAGTGATGAACATAATTGAATGTCATTTTATTTTTTAATTTATAATATTGGTCAAATGCATGATATTGATTTTACATGTACATAATTTATTTATTTATATATAAATACGCACACACAAATATTTTTTTTTGGAATTTAATCAGTTTATATTATTTAATCTATCTATATATATATATATTATGTTTCAATATTTTCAATATATATCCATCTTTATTAAATATATAATGTTTTATTAATGATTTATGTTAATCAGACTTATCCAAATTTCTAGTATTGTACTAACTTTTAATTAATCTGTTTTACTCATTTTTAACATGTATGAAATTAATATTAAATATTCACTAATAATGTCAAAAATACATTTGTAAAATAATATTTATAGAAAAATATATTTGTAAATTTATATTTTCTATTTTTATACATTAAAAATTACAAATAAATAATATTTTTTATAAGTATTTATATAATTATAAATATATAATTATAAAATTATAATAAATTTATTTAGATAATTAATATATTTATATATTATTATATACATATAATTACATAAATATATATAATGATTTAAAAATTATTTTTTAAAAATTTATTTATATAATTATAAATAATTAATTATATATTCAACGAATTATAATTATTTTACAAAAAATTATTATTATAAGTATTATAAATATATATAATAATAATAATTTTTTTAAAAAGTATTATTTTTTTAAGAAAGTATAATAAGTATTTTTGAACGCATTTTTGCGCTGATAAACATAGAGATTTATCAGTGCTAAAAAGTGCTGATAAATCATTATCATTACCTGGGCTCAAAACATTGATAAATATTCATTTTATCAATGTTTATTAACTGAGTACTAATAAAAGGTAACTTTGTCAGCGCTTTTTTTAGAAACACTGATAAAAGTGTCACTATCTATTTTAAGAACCCTAACCATTATGAACTAGTTCACGATATCCAAATATCTTGGTGAAAGTGACCTGTTGTCGAAGCTTCTTGTTCTTGAATCCATGCTCAAATCTAAAAAAGAATAAATGATCTAACAATTCCAAGGCTCCAATCTAAGCCTTTAATGATTCAAGTGTTGAACGAGACCACGACTTTAATGAAATCCATGTTTTTTGATATCTCTAATTTCCCTTGGTTATCCTTTGAACCTTCCCATCCCACATCTGGGTATCCCAACATGCCTATTTGCACTATCCTATAATAAAACAACCTAAACTTCATTTTTAGATATATTGAAGTATCATATTACCTAATATAATGTGGCATTTCTTGGCACAACATTTATACTATGTGACTTGAAATATATCAAACCCAATGTTGGTTCTTGTAGTTGTGAGGTATAATGTAACGACTCAAAATTTTGATTAATTTTTTCCCTAATTTTTTGTGTTGTTTTATTTTATACTCAAAAAAAAATTATCCTTTAATTAATTAAGTAAGTATATATAAAATGAGACCGTTGGGTTTTGACTGTTAAATGACCATTGGCCAATATGACTATTCGAAACTATACTCTTAATTTTATAATTATTGTTTATAAATTCAAATGATCATGGTTAATTAATACAGAAAAAAGATTTGATGGCCTTATCCAATATACTCAGGCCATATGAAGCCCATCTATCAGATCTTGGGAAGGAGGTAGCATCATTGGGATTTGCTCTGGATTAATCTGAAGCCAAACTTTAACATGTGAAGCTTGAACGGAATCACCTACGGGAGAAATTCAAGCTAATAAAAATCATCACTTCAGCAATGTTATCTAAGCCATCCCAAGATTCTATCACCATAGCACACCTTACACATATGCCATATACAAGTGTTATAAGGGATTGTGTAACGAAGCGTTAGCTACTTTCCGTAATCCTTTTGTATAAATAAAATTTTTACTTCTTGTTATGGTAAAATTTTTGAATTTCAAATGTCCAGATAAATATAGGATGAATTTATAGATATTCCATATTATTGATGAATTTTGGAAAAAATGAGTATTTTAAAAAAAATTAAATAAGTAATAATATGAATCCGGTTTGAAAAAATGGTCTTCTAAAGTTGTGTTCAGTAAGAAATGTAGAGTCTAATAAGATCAACTTCATTTATAGTGAATAGTAATGTATGAATAGTAACATAGTTGTATGAATATTAATGAATAGTAATGAATATTAAATTGACCAAAAAATAGAAACTTTACCCAGGAATGTATAAATACATTTTAGACATCATAAAAGTGAACAACTGATCATAGTATAAGTTTTGGTATTTTTGTATGTCATAAATATTTTATTTAGAATTTTATAATTAATTTAATAATTAAAAGTGGAAATTTATTTTTATAAAATGTAATCGTATATTTTTATTTTGTTGTCTTATGGTTATACGATAATTTTATCGGACCTCGATTACATTCTTACGGTGTTACAAAATGAGTTATAGTTTTAAAGTTGTATTTTTGGAATAAATAATGTTTTTATTTAAAAATTGAATGAAAATTATTTAGAAACTTATTATCATAAAATTGAGTTCATTTATGAATTTAGAGCACTGATATTAGGTAGGAGTGATTTTTTGGAATTTTTATGACACAGTTGATTTTTCAGTGAATAGTAAAAATACAGTTTTGAGTTTCGGGTGTTTAATGGCATCATTAATGATGTAATCATGATGTAGTAAATCTGGTTGACTTTTGAATATTAATATATGTTATGATGTGTCCCAAATGGCCAATACCATGTGAAAATACATGGTAAAGCCCATGGTTTTTCAAATACCACTGATGAGGTGTCCCTGGGAAATTAATTAAATATTGCCTCTTTTTATTATAAATACAAAGCCATTCCCTCATTCATTTCATTCCAAAATCATCCACAACGATTTTATAGTATTATTAACTTCAATGGAGTCCTCCCAAGGTTCCCTAAAGCTTCCCAAGGTCCCTACATTCATGCTTTTTAAGTTACTCTTCAAGGTAAGGGAACCTTTCACCCTCCTATTTTAAGTCATTACTTTCTTTTTGTTATGTCTTCTAGGATACATTTTATTATGTCGAGGTATATTATTATATATCATTATTACTGTCCATTTCATGTTCAATTTGTGAGAGACCCTTTTCTCTCTCATCAAATGATTTTGTGAATTTTTTATTCACGTTGCTCGGCTGCCGAATTTTCGTAAAAGAAATCACATCTTCTCTTTTCCGTCGAGTTTCATTTTCATAAGGTATTTCCTTCAAAAATTCACACCATGATCTTATTTCTTTTTATTCTATACCCTTACTATATTATGATTTATTTATGAGTGGGTGACCCTTTTCCCCTCTCTTTTCAATGTTTTCTAAAACCATGTTATATAGCCATTATGCTGCAGAATTTTCATCTCAAAATTTCTCTCTTTCTCTCACGAAATTCCCTTGTTTATTTATGTGAATACCCAGAACTATTTCATTTCTATGGGTGTTCATATGTACACAAAAAATATCTATTTGATTATATAATTTACATACATATAACCCCAACTCCCTTTCTATGGGTTATAAATGACATAATGATCTTATTTTTAAGCACATTTAAAATGTCATGATTTTGACATGAAACCCATTTATTTTATTCTCTTTGGGTTATATATTAAATCTTTGAATATTATATATTTTTATCACATGAAAGTAATTACTTATTAAGGTTCCACCATGATATTTCTCCATTGTATTGGGTAAGTAATTTTATCTCTAGAGCCGACAGGATTCACAATACATTGGTGAATAACATTGGTAATTTTTATTACACCTTAGGGATGAACATTGGTGATATGTTCATGAATGTCTGAATGAAATGTTGTAGCCACATATTCATGTTATTATTCATGTTATTTTCATTATGATATGTCTATGATTATTATGCTCACGTCTTTATGTTTTCTTTTTATCATGTTATTTTTGATATCACAAGTAAACGGATTCCCTTGTTTACCCTTACTGGGCCTTCTGCTCACCCTTTCCTTTAATGTATGTCTCCAAGTTATGAGATGTAGTAATTGTACATAGAATGAACCTATGATAAATCCTTACAGGTGTATTAAAATAATTTTGATGTTGTTTTCATGTATTATGTTCTTGAGTTCCAAGACACTAGGCATTAAAGATCCTATATATGTAAAATGTAATGAATAGTTATGTAATAAAAAGGTGGGATTCCATAGTTGGTGTCAAAGGATAAATTAGTTATTTATGTAAATTATTCTATTAAAAATTTAGGAAGAACCCTATAGAAAATTTTAAATATAGAAATACTTCCATGTTTCTTGGTGAGTATTGAGTAAGTGGTTTATCAAGAAAATACATCCATGTCTGGATACGAGCTGGTAGAGATGGATCTAGCACAGATGTACCTAGGAGTGAAAACTCTGACAAGGAATTTTGGGCTTTACCCAGGGTATCCCATTACACGAAAACAGGCTTTTCTACACTCTTGGTTATGACACTCCTAGGGGATATGTTTGGTCAATCATAAGCTTTTTATGAATCATTATGAGGGATTTATAAGAGATGTAATTGTTTAAAGAATTAAGTTTTAAGATATAAAATCCTTTATAGTTAAAAGATTCATAAATGAAATAATCTTCTCACTAAGGTTTTATTATTTTATAAAATGGTGGGGAATAGGCGGAACCGTGCAAATGGTGACCGTAATGGACCAGGCACTGACGACCCTCCGATGGAAGCCAGAATGGAAACTTTCATGCGAATGATGAACCAACTAACTCAAGCAATGGGAAATAACTTGAATCAAGCTAAGAGAATAATCTCACCATGAAGGGAACAAAATTATGTTGAGTACTTTATATATCAATGACCACCAACCTTCAGTGGATCGAATGAACCACTGATTTTTGAGCAGTGGGTCAACTATATTGAGAAGATATTTTCTTTGATCCACTATTCAGTGCAAGAGAAGGCCACCCTGGCTATTTATCACTTAGAGAGAGAAGATGATCAGTGGTGGGAATAGATTAAAAACTCGAGTCCAAGAGTGGAGGTTGAAGCTATGGAGTGGGAAGAGTTCAAAGGGATCTTCTTTTGTAAGTATTTCCCTAATTCCATTAGAACAGAAATAGAGAAGGAGTCTCTTGAGCTAAAGAAGAAGGAGAATAAATCTGGGGGAAGCTACGAGATGAACTTCACCAGACATTCCCGTTATACATAAATCTTTTTCATGGATCCTATTAGGAAGGTTGATAGATTCATTGCGGGACTAAGACCTCATCTGCAGAAGAATCTATCCAATCGAGACTATGATAGCTATAAGGAGATCATGCAGAGTGCAAGGAATGTCGAACTGGAGTTTGGTGAGACACGGTGGTCTCATAAATCCAATGAAAATAAGAGATCCGTGGAGCCCAACTTAGGGAGGACCTTTGATCAGGGAAGATGAGGCAAGCAAGTGCAACGTCCCACGTGTAATAAATGTGGGAAAAATCATTCGGGTAACTACCTTCTTGGGAGTGGGAAATGCTACAAGTTTGGAAGAGATGGCCATATTGCGAGGAATTTCCGTAATGAGGTGAAACATCAACTTGAAAACACAAAAAACAAGGAGAAGATAGTGCAGGCCCTACCTGATGTCTAGTGCATTAAGTGTGGACAACTTAGGAACTTTTCCAATCAATTTTCAAATCTGAGGGCTATGGAGGAGAACCATCATCAGCATCAACAAAGACCAAGGGAGAAAGGTCGTTCTTTTTCTATCATGAGAACTGATGTTGAAGTTACAAATTATGCGGCAGTAAGAACTCTAGTTTTTCTCTCAAAACTATCAAGTACTTTATTCGATTCTGGTTCTATGCATTACTTTATTTACTCCATGTTTTCAAAGAATTTAGAATCAACCCCTAACTTGATAAAAGTTGAGTTATCAGTCAAGACTCCTTGTGGGATTATCCAAGCATCGTCAGTGTTTATAAACTCTAGTATTTACTTTGGTGAGAACAATCTTATCGCAAATCTAGTAGTCATTCCCATGCGGAAATTCGACATTATAATAGGGATGGAATGGCTCTCAAAGTATAATGCTAAGATCAAATGCAAAAGTAAGGAAATATCAGTAGTTTTTATTGGAAAAACTACAGTTGTCTTCCTAAGAGAGATATCTCAACCTGATATTTGTCTAGAAGAACCACATATATCCTTATTTATGGAGTTGATCGGTGAAGAACAAGAAGAAGTAAATGAGATTTTAAGGATAGAAAAAATTCCCCATCATCCCAGAATATGTTGATGTATTTCCTAAGGAGTTTCCTTGACCTCCCCCAGAAAGAGAGGTAGAGTTATCCATTGAACTCGTACCTGGATATCATCTGATATCAAATACCCCATATAGGATGTAAAATGTGGAGCCAAAGGAATTAAAGAAAAAACACCAATATATTTTTGAGAAAGGGTTTATCTGACCGAGTGTGTCTCCTTGGGGAGAATCTATTCTCTTTGTGAATAAGAAGGATGGATCGATGCGGCTATGCATTGATTATAGAGAACTGAACGAGATCACAGTAAAGAAAAAATACCCTCTTCCAAGAATTGATGACTTATTGACCAACTTCATGGGGATCAATTCTTCTCTAATATTGATCATCAATCTAGTTATCATCAATTGAGGGTAAAGAAAGAAGATATTCCAAAAACTATCTTCCGATCAAGATATGAGCATTATGAGTTTTTTTTATACCCTTAGAACTAATTACTACCCCATCTATTTTTATGGATTTGATGAATAAAGTCTTTAAGGACTACCTTAATAAATTTGTGGTAGTTTTTATTGATAATATTATAATATATTCCAAAATTTGCGAGGAGCATGAGGATCATATAAGGGTTATTTTTCAAACTCTGTAGAATGAGAGGCTTTTTTGGATGTTCAGAAAATGTAAATTCAGGTTGCAACAAGTTAATTTTGTGGGGCACATTGTAACCAATGAAGAAATAAGAGTTGAACCTACAAAGACAAAATTTGTAAAGGAGTGGCCTCAGCCTACAACAATAACAGATATTCATAGTTTCCTCAAACTAGCAGGATATTATAGGAGGTTTGTGAAAAACTTTTCATGAAATTCTAATCCATTAACCAAGTTAACTCAAAAAGGGGTCAAGTTCATCTGCACAAAGGAGTGTGAGGAAAGTTTCCAAGAGCTGAAGAAGAGATTGGTTACTGCACCAGTGTTAACTTTTCCATCCAGTGGAGAAGGATTATTTATTTTTAGAAAATCATATCTGAAATGTCTTGGGTTAATACTTATGTAAAATGACAAAGTCGTTTATTATGCATCTCAACAGTTGAAGAGTCATGAGAAGAACTATCCTACGCATGATCTGGAGTTGGCTGCAGTTTTTTTTCTCTGAAGATATGGAGGAACTATCTTTATGGGGAGAAATGTGATATATACACACACCATAAAATTTTGAAGTATATTTTCATACCAAATGAATTGAAAATGATAAAAAGAATATTTGTGGAACTTCTTAAAGACTATTATTGTTCAATTCATTATCATCCTGGAAGATCCAACAAAGTTGCTAATGCATTAAGAAGGAAAGACCCACTTCTTCCTTCCATGATGAGGATTCAAATAGATCCTTCAATGAGTGACCAAGTAAAAAAGGATATTGGAATTATAAGGGATGGGACATCATAAACCCTAACCCAAATGAGTTCTCAACTGCCATTACTAGAGAAGATCAAGAAATCTCAGAAAGAAGATCCATTGTTACAAAAGAAGCATGAGGCTGTGAAGGATGGGAAGTTTCCTAAGTTCAATATTGATCAAGAAGGTGTACTAAAATTTCATACAAGACTATGCGTTCCATATATTCTAGAAATAAATAAGGATTTGATGGATGAAGCTCATAGATCTACTTTCTCTGTAAAACATTGAAACATAAAAAATGTATAGGGAATTTCGTGATCATTATTGGTGGGATAATATGAAAAGGGAAATTATTGACTACACTTCAAGGTGCCTGGTATGTCAGCATGTGAAGGAAGAGTGACAACTGCCAAAAGAGGTATTGCAACAATTACCCATAGTAGTATGGAAGTGGGACAATATCACTATGGAATTTGTCACTGGACTCCCAAGAAATTCCAAAGGAAACAATGCGATATGGATTATAGTGGACCATCTCACCAAGACATCCCATTTTATCTCTATTTGGGAAGATTTCTCTCTTGATCTACTTGCCAGGATTTACGTGAAGGAATTGGTAAGGATGTCTGGAGTTCCAATTTCTATCATATCTGATCTGGATCCAAGGTTCACATAAAAATTCTAGAGAACTCTTCAACATGCTCTGAGAACTGAATTAAATTTTAGTATGACCTATCACCCCCAAACTAATGGCCAATCTGAAAGGACTATTCATAAACTCAAGGACATGATGAGAACATGATCAATGGAATTTAAAGGTGGATGGGATCAAAATCTCCATTTAGTTGAGTTCTCTTACAATAACAACTTCCACTCGAGAATTCAAAGGGCACCCTATGAAGATCTATATGGGAAGCGATGTAGAACTTCTACTTGTTGGGATGAAGTTGGTGAGAGAAATCTTCTTGGTTCGGATCTTTTGGAAGAGATGATAGAAAATGTCCATGCCAACCAACAACACATTAAGGTTTCTCAGAGTCTGTGAAAGAGCTTTGCTAAAAACCGTCGGAGGGACTTGGTGTTTGATGTTGGTGAAAAATAATTTCTTCAGATTTCACCTTGGAAGAGAGTCATTAGATTTTAGAAGAAACGGAAGCTCATCCATAGGTACATTGGCCATTATGAAACCCTTGATCGCATGGGAGTAGTGGCCTATCGGCTAGCACTTCCTCCAAATCTATCACAAGTTCATGCTGTCTTCCACATATCTCCCTTGAGGAGTATATACCTGACCCTTAACATGTACTGAATCTATAGGTGGTACAACTGGAACATGACCTCTCTTATGAGGAGATTTCAGTGGAGATCTTAGATTGTAGAGATGAGGTTCAATGCAACAAGACTACTCTCCTTGTTAAGGTGTTGTGGAGGAACCAAAAATGCGAAGAAGCCACGTGGGAACTAGAGGATTCTATGAGGCATAAGTACCCACACTGTTTCTCTTATGAGGTTATGAGTGTAAATTTTAGGGATGAAATTTCTTAAGGGGGAAAGAATGTAACGACCCGAAATTTTGAAAAATTTGTTTCCTAATTTTCTATGCCGTTTTAGTTTATAATCAACAAAATTATGTCATTTAATTAATGGAGTGATTCTAATTTAAATGATACCGTTGGGTTTCTACTTTTATATGACTGTTGGTCAATATTACAATTAGAAACTATAATCTTAACATTATAATTATTGTTTATAAATTGAAATGATTAGGGTTAATTAACACATAAAGAAGAGTCGATGGCCGCATCCAGTAGAATTGGGCCATATAAAGCTCATATTTCAGAGCCTAGAAAAGAGTTAGCATCACTGGGCTTTGATCTGGACCAAGCCCAAGTCAAACTTCAACATGTGAAGCCTATACTGAATCACCTATGGGAGAAGTTCAAGATGATAGAAAAAACCCCTCGGGAAATGTTGTCCGAGCCACCCCAATATTTTATCACCATTTCACACCTTACACTTAAGTCCTATGTAGGTGTTATAAGGGGATATGTAACGAAGCCTTAGTTACTTTCTATAATCCTTTTGTATAAATAAAATTTTTACATCTTATTATGGTAAAAATTGTGAATTTCAAATTTCTGGATAAATATAAGATGAATTTATAGAAGTTTTATATTATTGATGAATTTTGGAAAAAAGAGGTATTTTAAAATATTTTTATATTATTTAAATAACTAATAATGTGAAATTATTTTCAAAAAATGGTCTTCTACAGTTGTGTTTAGTAAGAAATTTAGAGTCTAATAAGATCAAATTAATTTTTAGGGAATAGTAATATATGAATACTAACATACCCATATGAGTAGTAATGAATAGTAAATCGGCCAAAAAAATATAATCTTTACCCTTGAATGTATAAATACATTTTAGACATCTTAAAAGCGAAAAAATGATCATAGTATAAGTTTTGGTATTTTTGTTTGTCATAAATATTTTATTTACAATTTTTCAATTAATTTAATAATTTAAAATGGAAATTTATTTTCATAAAATATAATCATATATTTTTAATTTATTTTCTTATGGTTATAAAATAATTTTATGGGACCTGGATTACTTTCATAAGGTGTTACAGAATGAGTTATAGTTTTGAAGTTGTATTTTTAGAATAAATAATGTTTTTATTTAAAAATTAATTTATAAATATTTAAAAAATTATTTTCATAAAATGGAGTTCATTTTTTAATTAATATCATCAATATTAGGTTAGAGTTAATTTTTGGGATTTTTCTGAAACAGTTAGTTTTTCGGTGAATAGTAAAAATACAGTTTTGAGTTCCAAGTGTTTAAAAACATCATTAATTATGTAATAATGATGTAATAAATCTGGTCTAATTTTTAATTGTAAGATATGTTATTATATGTCCCATGTTTCCAATACCGTGGGAAAATACCATTGGCAAGACCATGGTTTTGCAAATACCACGGATGAGGTGTCCCTAGGAAATTAATTAAATATTCCCTCTTTTTTGCTATAATTACCAAGTCATTCCTTTATTCATTTCATTCCAAAATCCCCCTCAATGATTTTCTAGTCTTTTCACCTCCCAAGTAGTCCTCCAAAGGTTCCCTCAAGCCTCCGAAGGTCCCTACCTTCAAACTTTCAAAGTTACTCTTCAAGGTAAGGGAACATTTCACCCTCCTCTTTTAAGTCACGAATTCCTTTATGTTATGACTTTAGATTCCATTTTATTTTTTGGGGGTATGTTGTTATATATCATTATTAATTTAAATTTTATGTTCAATTGATGAGATACCCTTTCCTCTCTCATCAAATGATTTTCTAAATTTTTATGTGACGCCGCAAGGCTACCGAATTTTCGAAAAAGAAATTGCATCTTCTCTTTTCCTTCGAGATTCATTTTCATATGGTATATCCTTAAAATAACCATACCATGATATTATTTCTTTTTATTCTGTACCCATACTGTATTATGAGTTATTTATGATTGGGTTACCCTTTTCCCCTCTCTTTTCAATGTTTTCTAAAACCATGTTATATAGACGTTATGCTGCAGAATTTTCATCTCAAATTTTCTCTCTTTCTCTCATGAAATTATCTTGTTTATTTGTGTGAATACCCACCACTATTTCATTTATATGGGTGTTCATAAATACCAGAAAATTATATATTTTATTCTATAATTGACATACATGTAACCCTCACACCCGTTTCATGGGTTATAAATGACATAATGATCTTATTTTTAAGCACTTTTAAAACATCACGATTTTGAAATGAAACCCATTTCTTTTGTTCACTTTGGGTTATTTATGAAATGTTTTAATATTATCTATGTTTATAAAATGAAGTAAATACATATTAAGGGTGCACCCTGATAGCACTCCAATGCATTTGGAAAATAATGTAATCTCTAGGGAGGACAAGTTTTACGATACCTTGGTGAATAACCTTGGTAATTTTTATGACACCTTGGGGATGAAACTTGGTGACATGTTCATGAATATATTAATGGAATGTTGTAACCTCATATTCAATTTATGATTCAATTTATTTTCTTTATGATATACCTATACTTCCATTGATCACATATTTATGTTTTATTTTTATCAAGTTCTTATTGATATCACAATTAAACGGATTCCCTTGTTTACCTTTACTGGGTTGTCTACTCACCCTTTCCATTGATGAATGTCTCCAGGTTATGAGATCCAGTAATTGTATTTAGTATGAACCTATGATGAAGCCTTACAAGTATATTAGAAGAATTGTTTTATGTTTTTTTCATATATTATGTTCCAGATTTCCAAGGAACTAGACTTTAAAGATCCTCTGTATGTAAAATTTAATGAATAGTTATATAAAAAAAGTCGGGATGTCATATATAATAGGATCCCATTACTTATATTCCATTATATATATAAAAAATTTATCATTAACTCTTGAAAAATTCATCCATATAGCGGTCAATGTTTTCTTTTTTTTTGGAATATTACATTGGAAATCACTTTGATGATGAAATATTTGACATCATTATGGTCTTGTATTATGTCATGCAGAAATTGGAATTAAGAGGTATGAGTGAGGAGGAACTTAAATATAGGGTCATCCCCTTATATTGGAAAGGTAATTCTAGAATTTATTTCTAAAAAATGGATGATGAAATATATGACACATGGGGACACATATATAATAATTTTTAGGAAATTTGTTTCTAGGATAATGAGCACTGAAATATGGTGTAAAATTAATAGACTTTTTTAGGATGACTATGAACTATTTCATGAAGATTGGGATAGATTTAGGGTTTACTTATGAAATTTAATAATCAAAAATATAATCTAAAAATTCATACAGAGAGATTCCATGAAAGTATAATCCCATAACAACAATCTCTTGTGTATTAGACTTATAGGGAGAAAATTTGTGATAAAATAGTGTAAGAACTATAAAATACTTTTGAAAACATGTAATAGAATTCATATCATAATTATTCTTGGTATAGATCCACTTTGTGGATAGAAATCACAATTTCTACCTATGATAAAGATCAATCGGCTGGATTCTCTACTAAAAATATTAAAAACACCCCTATAAAGAAATGATACACTATGGGAATGTTTTGGAATTAAAATTCTCATTTTTAAACTTTTGAAATAACTTCCTATGTTCTGGATAATTCTAAATTCGTTTTGAATGGAGATAGAATTCAAAAAAAAATATTTTCCATTTTCTATTACTCTGACTAGAGATACCATTAATAACCAAACCATTCATAGTGAGAGAAACGAGTGTATATACATTCCACTCCTCATGAATTTCAACATTATTCTATGACACTATTCTAATTACAACCATAGGATGAAAATTATGGTTATTAATATGATTTCAAGATCATGTTTCAAAATATAATATGTAAGTTTGAATCACAAAAGTCTTTTGATGTTTCAGATAAATAATAAATACATTGCGTATTTAAAAAACCATGAGTGGAAAATGAGTTAATTGACACGACTTTTAGAAGGTTGAGATATGGGTGAAAAATTGGGTACCACAAATCTAAATACTAGGTATCATTATATTGATTTCAAAAAATAAGAGTGGTCTTTAGACCGACATGGAATCTATAAATGATTCTGAATCTCCCCAAAATGAAAATCTGAATAAAAAACCCAAAATCCAAAAAATTATTAATTTTAAAACCATGAAATAAACACTAAAAACATCCTATCTATTATTTATTTCAAGTCACATTTTCATAGTCAGTAAATTTGTTTCTATACACCCACGTACTTCTGATAACATTTTTTTCTTCCAGCCTAGGAACAATTTCCCATGTCACATTGTTCTTATTCAGATAAACCTCCTCATGCATAGATTTGATCCAATTATGATCCTTTTCAGCCTCTAAAAATTATTTAGGCTCTACTTGGGAAAAATTGATGTTTTTTGTATCGTCTTACTCCTTCGAGTTTTTATTGAAATTTTTTATCACCAATTAAATTTGATTCATTGATTTCAGTCTTTCTTGTATTTCTTGCAGTTGATAAAATTATTTCCATATTTCAAATGAAAACCCACTCATTAATACTTCTTATAAATCACTTCATTTATTTCATCACACATATAATAAATACTATGTATGTTTTAGTTTGAACCATCTAAAAACATTCCATTCTTTAACATTGCCTTTTGGTTCCACCCTTAGGAATCTCTTATTACCATCCATATAATTCTCACAAATGAGAGGAATTCACCTTTGATAATGAATGTATTATGTGTATTTATTTATTTATTGTCAAAAATGAATATTTTATGATCCCAATAGGATATCTTTACATTCTCTCAGATGATTCAAATCTTCAATGCATTATATCATATTCTCTTCTCATCCATGTCACTCATTGATTGATTGTTTGAAAAGATCTATTTGTGTATTCTTTATCATCATTTTTTTACCATCGACATATCCCTATCTAAAACATTGTTTTCAAAACAAAATTAGTATCCAAGAATTATTTTTTTTCTTCATATTTATGTTTTATTTATTTATTTTTAGTGTAACTCATATAATAATTATTTTATTGTATAAGTGGATTTTTTTGTTCGAGTTGATGTGGTTTGTTCCAAGATTCTCCTAATCATGAAGGACTAGACTTCGAGCTGGAAACTGAGATAATGACAACAAGGAAATGTGTTAAGATTGCATAAAACTATTAGGAAATGTTAAATTCCTACTACATATTTAATGAAATATTATCATCATTTTATCAACTATTTCATGTTATTTTTTTATCATTTTTATTTAATACTTATTTATTTTTCCTCATATATCATTTGGGAAGTCATATTTTTCTTTAAAATAACTATAATAAGCCACAAGAGTGAAAACATGATTCTTTCTACCAATGTAACCATGTTTTCCATATTCATTTCTTTTCTTTGTCGAACATCCAATACTTCATATTGATTCGATTTTGTTAGCCAAAAATAATTTTTTATTTTTAAAATCCAAGAGATTAGAGGAAGCTCGTGTGTCCATTGTGGTGACTTCTAATTATATAATGGGAACATGAGATTTACCTTCTCGTCTAAATTTAATCAACGAGATAAAAAATCAGCTAAGAACACCAAGTCAGTATGTAGTGTAAGAAGTTTGATATACAAGGACCATGGAAACGTGGTTAAATTGGAAGTTATGATTTTTATAAGATTTTGGGATGTGTAGGAATCAACTATACCTCAATCTGAGACACGGTGTGACCAGTATGACTCCAAGTTCTTCTTTTTATTTAAAATTGACATGAATTTTCGTAAAAAGGAAAACTAAAATACTCAAAACTAGGAAAACATGTTCTTAATATTTTTATACTTTATATAAAAGATACATAAGTAATATGGGACTTGTAGAAATCATCCTCCCTCAATTCTCTTCATAGTGAGACCGTATAACTCAATGTGTCCATTATCAGTTTAAAATCGACAATTTAGTTCAAAAATGTCACTCAAAAAAACAATGAAAACATGAACGTATTTTCATGATAATTTAGTACACTGATTCATAAGTAATTTGTGATGTTTAAAATTTGACATCACATAAAAAGGATACATGATTTGATCATTATTTTTCAAAGTTTGAGTTTTTAGTTTAAATTGAAATTTTAGTAAAAAAAAGTGACGTACTTAAAGCCGAGAAAACACATTCATATTTTATTGATAATTTTTTAAAAAATAAATAAGTCATTTGATGTAGCATCCCACCCCTACCTCATTGTCTTGAGAAGGTGGTGCGATGCTCTTTAGCCTTAGGTGACATTCCTAGGGTGACAAAGTCTGAAAATAAATTCTGAGGGATTCAAGAACAATTGGGGAATGATTTTCTCTTAGAATAAAACTAAAAAAAACAAGGCACAACCAACCACAAATACATTATGGATTTCAAATAATTAAACCATGATAACACATTACTAAGAGAAAACCAAATAACCAAACTCTTCCATAAAAATTCACATAAACCAATAAAACTAGATAACAAGAATCCTAATATCAGATTATGAAATGGAAGACTAAACAAAAAGACACAAAGAAATCCATGACTCACCTCATGGATACACACCAAGATACATGCTCTAATCACCACCATGCCTCCCTAGCATCACAATAAACCACTAGAAAATGAGATGTTTTACCTTTACTCATCTCATAGAATACAACATCCACAAAATCACCCATGTTCCATAGCTGGGGGAGAGTAATAATACTTAGTAGTTTTTTCCCAAATTAATTCCCTACACACACCATTAAAATAGAACTGTTAGAAAATTTATGTAGAGTAGTTTGTATAAAACATCAAATAGTCAAACAATTTCCAACAAGCCAAACACACCCTTACCAATCCATTTGTCACCCGAATCCACACAATGATAGTGAATTCTAAACAATATTTCTATAATCCATTTACCCTCAGAAATTATCAAAACAGTTTCCACCTTTCATAACCACACACCAAAATTCATAACCACACAAAAACAAAGCAGAACTATAGAGTCTTACATACCCAATCCAGAAACCAATAACAGTGGAACTTCCCATCCAATCATATTTACTCCTTTCCCAAACTTGTGTTACTTCACACCAAATTAACCTTGATGATGGACCTTCAATACACTATCCATCACCTGTTTATATTGGTACTTCCTGGCCAATTCTAAACATTCCAATACATTCAAAAGAAATAATCCATTGATAAGCATGTACACCAGCTGAAGACACAAAAATATGTAAATGAATATTTCACAACCAAACAATCACTTAAGACTTATTCCATGACATATCACATTCCAATAAAGAAACCACTATTTATTAAATACCATTTTCAAAAATCAACCCAAGCTACCAATTTTAAAATCAACAGTTTACAATCCGACAAAAAACACAACTTCTTCGCAATAACCAAATTTCCCCAAAAATCCAAAAATCAAAACAATGGGAATTTCCATCAAGATTAGAAAATCATAATCACAATTAATTTTAAGGAAAACAAATTAATTGAAAACAAGGCTTCTAGTTCTAACGAAATGGAGCTGAGAGAGAAGCCACCGACCTTGGGGTTTCGGTAAAATCGACCAACTCGCAACCACACCACAAATCTGGGTGAAATCATCACCAAAACCACCATATATCCCATATCATATCATCAAAAAGCAACAGTATCAAAAAAATTTGAAAAAACAACCTAATATATATATAAAAAGTCTGTAGATCTATAAAAATATGAGGGAGAGAGAGATAACTAAATCTATGGAAAACCAAAAAAGAACCAAGAGTGGAGACTTACAAGAGAAGAATAATTTTCACCGCACCTTGAAAACCCTTCGAATCACTTCCTAAATGAGTGGGATAGCTCCTACAACCCTTGAGAGCCTGAAATCTCAGTTGGGTTTGTATGGGAGAAGAGAGAAGGAGTTAGATGAAAATCCCGAGTAGTCCCTAATTAAACAAACCCATTATTAATACTGTGCATGGTTAGCTCACATGGTTAGGTGAAATGTGCGCTAACCGTGCTCATGATACTGCCTTGAAGGTAACTCTTCCAAGCCTCCTCACACTGTTAGAAAGATCATGCAGAAACTGTGTGAATCCCATTATCTCTTGTTGTACGGTTATAGGGAGATCCTTCACGGTTTCCCTTAACCGTGATCAAACTGTGCTCCTTTAAAAACACTCAAAATATTTCCAAAACCTTCTAAAACTCTCAAAAACATTACCCAACCACTTTACAAGAATACAAATACCTAAAAAGGTTAAATATTTCAAATAGGGGGGGTGCTAAATTCTCCCAACCATTTGAATTTCTATCCTAAATAATTAGAGAATTGTCTCTTTGCCGAAAGAATATGGGCCATTTCTCATACATCTCTTTCTTCCTCTCCCAATTCTCCTCCTAATTATGACCATGCTGCCACAAAACCTAAACTAGACCAACACTTTTATGCTACAAGAATTTCTCTTCACTATCCCCAATCTTTACTAGCACATGCACCAAATAAGCATCCATCTCTAGCTCAATATGTTCCCACCGAATCACATGGTCAGGAACTGAATGGTCTTGTTCAACAGAAAAACATGAAATACATTTTTCACTGCACTAAGTTGTGGTGGCATAAACAACTGATATACCACCTCTCCGACCCACTCAAGTATCTCAAAAGACCCAATATGCCTCAGAGATAACTTTACTTTTATTCCAAACTGACAATGTCCCAATCTTGGTGAGATTCTCAAAAACACATGATCAAACACCTCGGATGGAAATGGTCATCAATGATGGTCTGCATATAGTTTCTGGTGACTCTGATACATCTCCATTCTCTTCCTAATTAAATTGATCTTCTCCATTGTCTCTTGGACTAGGATGAGTCCCACCATCGATTTCTCACCTATTTCCACCCAACAAAAAGGAGATCGACACAGACACCTATAAAATTCTTCAAATGGAGCAATATATATCGATTCCTGAAAACTATTATTATACAATAACTCCACAAACATAAAGTTTTCTTCCCATGAGAAACCAAAATCCATCACACAATCCCCTAACATATCATCCAAATTTTGTATCATCCTCTCTGATTTACCATACATCTAAGGATGATACATTTTACTCATCATCAATTCTATCCTAAGGGATTAATGAAAGGATTTCCAAAAACAATATCTGAACCACAGATCTGTATCTAATACAATCAAAACCATCACATCATTCCTCTTAACTACTTCACAGATATAGATTTTAAATTAATCCTCCATATGATATAATTCCCATCTTGAATGATGATAATCCCTGAGAATTTCTTCTAGAAAAGACAACAGTACAACCATCTGATTATGAAAACACAAAAATGAATGTCTGTTTAGTTCTTAGCCATCAATGTTCTCCACACCATTGAGTTTTGATCTCATCACTATACACTCAGAATCAGACACTTGTGCCTCTTTAACCAAGACAACCAAGACAGGAATTAAATAATCCAGAAATAAAACCATTCTGTCACCCGGTCCTCACTTTCCAACCACATGTAAGCTATAACTGACATCAACTACCAATAATCTATTACATGTTTTACCATTTGAGCATAATAATTCCTACTTAAAGCACCCTCTAACGAATTTCCCTTACCCAGTGCATACATCAAGTCAAAATTGAACATCTAGAGATACTCCATCCATCTCATTTTCCTCAAGTTCAAATCAAATTGTGAGAAAATATTCTTCAAGATCTTATGATCGGTAAAGACCATGAAATTCTCACTGAAGAGATAATAACGCCACATTTTCAAAGCATGAACCAACGTTTCCAACTACAAATCACGTTTTGGGTAGTTCATCTCATGAAACCTCAACTATCATGATCCATATTCCACCACATGATACCCATGCAAGAGAACACACCCCAACATTGATCATGAGGTGTCACAATATGCCGTGTACCCTTTTCATGGTTCTGGTAAAACTGAGATTGCAGCTGATGTAAAGAGACCCTTAATCTCTAAAAAATATTTCTAACACTGCTCATTCCATTGAAATGGAACATTATTCCTATTCAAAGATATCATTGGTAAGGAAAATCATGATAAATCACAAAAAAAACACAGATAATACTCAACTAGACCATTGAAGCTCAGAATCTCGAAAACATTATTTGGTGGTTACCATGAAATAACAGCCTCTATCTTTTCCGGATAAACTAAAATATCCTTCTCAGAAAAAACATATGCAAGGAACCATACTTCTTGTATCCAAAATTCACAATTTTACAATTAAAATTATGATCACTCAAGATCCCCAACACTATCTCCATGTGTTTCTCATGCTCTACGCTTTCCCTTGAATACGCCAATATATCATCAATAAATACCACAAAAAAAAGAATCCAAATATTTCTTAAATAACCTATTCATCAATGGAATGAACATCGTTGGTGAATTTGTTAGACCAAAATGAACAGCCACATATTCATGATGGCATATATACTCATGAATTATTTTTTAGAATATCCTCCTTTCGCACCTGCAATTGATGATATCTTGATTGTAAGTCAATATTAGAGAATCACTTATCTCCCCTTGACTGATCAAACAAATAATCAATTTGTAGAAGTGGATATAAATTCTTTATCATAACTTGATTAAGCCTATGATAATCAAAACATAGTCGAAGAGTTCTATCCTCTTTGTTAACAAACAAAATCAGCACTACCCATGGAGACGTGTTGATCTGCATGAACCCTTTGTTTTCTAAATCCTCTAAATGCACATTCAATTCCCTCTATTATTGTGGTGTCATCTAGTAATATAGAAGTGAGATAATAATGTTCCTTGTGAGGATAACAATCATAAACTCCACTTATCTCATGGGTGGAAACCTTGTGAACTATTCAAGAAATACATCCATGTATAGATCAACAACTACTGGAGAAACTCTCTACTAAACACCCTCCATTGATTCTAATGACAACGGTGATAAATAATATGAGATCGTGCCAATAGTTTGTGCCAACAATCACAATGCACCCAACTTTTCATTCTTCTCTCCGCTAAAGTGATGTTTGACGACATCCACTATCATGAAATTAAGTATTAACACATAACAGCTGATGTGGGACTTAAACATTACCAACTAATCCATTACTAGGATTATATCCTAAGAATACACACAAAGCATTGAGAAATCCCACATCAAATCAATATTATCCACAACTATACAGCATGATTTACAAAGTAAGGTTGGACACTCTATTTTACCCAAAAGAGTTTTACGTTTTATGGCCGAAGGAATCATTTCTATAGTTAAATCCAGAAAAATAATAGAATGAGATGAAAAAAAAGAATTCGAAGCACCTGTATCAAACAACACTTTCATCAATCTAGAATTTAAAATAACCATACCTCACACCATGGATGGTCCCGACTAGTCATCCATCAAAACCTACTCAGCTCCAAACAACTACTTTCTTGCCACACTCTTCTCTTTATTGACCTGATAAAGAGTCATGGTATTCCTAGATTCTCCATGACTAACATTGTTCTACTAATGAGGTGTATATTATTTCCCACATATCTTTGAGGCACAGGACACTTGCGGCCCCTATGGTGTGTCATGAACACTCGAACTTGAAGCATTATGAAAATAATGTTGAGGATTCCCCATCTTCTTATAGTTATGACATGATTGAGGTTATGCCATACAATCCTTCTTTACGTGTCCCATAGAGCCATACTGAAAACATCCCATCTTACTATGAGGGTTTGAAGGAAGATTCATCATTCTTTCTATCATATTATGATCCATAAATCCACCCCAAAAATAAGTTTTCCTCTTCCGCTCAAATCCGGTGTTATACTTCCCATCATTTCCCATGGGTACCAACATTCTTCCCCTCTCTATAGCCCCCAAAATATCCCTTTCACAAACCATTTCTCTATTCCCATTTTTTTTCTAATCGTTTATACATATTACTACTTTTTTAGAACAAATTTCCTAGTTCAACCCAACTTCAAATATATGTTCCTTCAATGATGTACTACCTTCCACCTCGGGTTCAAACCACACTAAGATTATAAACATAGCCACGTATTCCATTACTGAGAGGTTCTCTTTCATCAGGCTAAATAATTATTTTTTACACTAAATTATGAACGTATGAGGGGTGAATTGTTTATTACACAATTCATTAAAATCCACTCATGTCTTACCTTGGTCCATTCCATCTAGGACCACCAACTCCAACCACTAAAGGGAAATATATTCCAATATGTAAGCTTCTAGATTCACTTTCAGCTTAACCAGTGTTCCGAAGATTTCAAATGTCTTGTTCATTTTGTTGAACCATGCTTCTACCCTTTCCAGCTCTAAATCACCCCTAAAGGATGGTGTATTCTTCTTTTGAAACTAAACTGCATGATATACATGCTTTGTCTCATCTTATTTATTATCACTTTCCATAGCTTGAGAAGATTTCACCATACTCTACACTAGCTTATGGTTCACCTAGGGATTGGGTGAAACCACATTTTCAGCAGCCTCTTTTGGTTGGTCTCTATGATGCCTACCCGATGCCATTTCTCTCAATAAAAAGAAACAATAATTATCACACCCTTAGAATGAAAATTCTTACAAATACAAATTCAATTACATTACCAAAATAATAACCAAGATTTCCACAAGTTCACATTTTCCATATTACCCCACTTTTGAAAAAAATCCACCATGTTTTGATAATTGACCCATTTTCAAGATACCAAAACTATCAGCATTTCAAATCCACGCATTTGAAAATATTTTCAAGATTTTTTACAAATACATATATCTATAGCCCAATATAAATCATTATTCTAATAAAATATGCATACTACTAGGATTTCATTTCTACCATGCATGTCATGCTCATCTCATTCTCTACACCCTCAATAATGAGATTTCTAATGCCTATAAGTGTCTCAAAAACATTTATGTACCCAAATCCTTGGTAACTTGAAGTTTAGTATAATAGGGTTAGCTACGTCCTTTTATGCTATAATTTTCATGTTCTTAAAATCCTACTCCTTATTTCCATCCCAAGTCTAGGAATATACCAATAACAAATGTCAACGCCAAGACCAACAACTGATGTCAAAGGACTAAAAAAGAACTTTCACTTAAAATTCAAGGACCGAACAAACTAATACCACTTGTAAAATACCACCCCTACCTCATTTTCTTGGGAAGTCAGTGAGATGCTACTTGGCCTTAGCAATGTTCCCAACATGCCAAAGGCTGTCAATAAATGTCGGGGCTTCAAGAAAAATTGGGGAATGTTTTTACATTAGAATAAACCAAACCAACCATGGAATAACCAACCAAAACTAAATGATGAATGTCAACAAATTAAACTATGGTAACACATTACCAAGACACAACCAAACAACCAAAACCTTCCATAACATTTCCCATAAGAAAAAAAAACTAGATCACAAAAATCCCAAAATTAGAGTGTGAAATGGAAGACCAGGCCACAAGACCCAAAAGAATCAATGAAATGCTCCCTGGATATACACCAATATCCATTATCCAAGCACCACCATTCCACCCAAGAATCATGATGAAATGCTAAAAAAATGAGATGCTTTTCCTTTACCCGAGTCTCAGAATACCACATCTTCAAAACCACCCAAGTGCCAAAGTTGGGGGTGAGTAATAATAAAAAGTAGGTTTTCACCAAATGAATTCCCTACAAGTGACAATTGGATATAACCTTTATCACATTTATATAAAGAATTTTATATAAAACATTAAGGAGTGCAACAATTTCAAACAATCCAAACACACCCTTACCAAGCGATTTTTCATGATCTCCATACAATGCAAGGGAAATATAAAAAATAATGCCATAATATATTTACCCTCACATATTAGCACAATAGTTTCAACCTTGCATAACCACACACAGACAAAGCACAACCACACACAAATAAAGCATAAATATAGAGTCTCACATACTCAAACTGGTAACCATTCACGGTGGCACTTCACGTACAAGCTCGTTTACTCCTTTCCCAATCTAGTGGTACTTCATGACCAGTTATCCTAGATGGTGCCCATTAAATCCACTATCAATTCCCTTTTTATAGTTGTATTTTCCAGTCACTTCTCATCATTTTAACACGTGCATAAAATTATTAATCCAGTAATAAGCATGTACATGGCTAAAGCAATAAAAATATGGAAACTAGTATTTCACAACCAAAAAATACCTTAAGACTTCTTCCATGCCATATCAAATTCAATAAAGTAACTTATTTTTATTGAAAACCAATTTCATATAACATTTTCATATATCTACCTATGCTACCAATTTGAAAATAAACATTTTAAATTCTGACAACAAAGAACACTTCACTGCAATAACCCATTTCCCAAAAAAATACACAAAACATCACAAAGGGAATATCCATCAATCTTCGAACATCATAATAATAGTTAATTTTATTCAAAAAAATTAATTAAAAACAATTTTTCTAGTTCTAAAAAAAATGGATTCGAGAGAGAAGCCACCTACGTTAGAGTTTGGGTGAAATCGACCAACTCGTAACCACACCACAAATCTTGGTGAAATCTCCACCAAAACTTCTTTAAATCCCTTTTAATATAATGAAAATTCCCAATCACAACCTTTTAGGTAACAAAAACCCAAGATATACATGAAACGGGTGTAGATTAGGAAAATTTGGAGAAAGTGAGAGAACTGGATCTAAGGAAAACCATGAATGAACCAAGAGTCGAGACTTATTGGAGATGAATTGAATTCACCTTACCTTGAAAACCCTTCTAATTGATTAAAAATGAGTGGGAGGGATCCTATAACCATTTATATTAAGAAATACTAAGTAGAGTTCATATGGGAGAATAGGGGAGGAGTTTAGCGAAATTCCTGAGTAGTCTCGAATTAAAAGAACCCAATTTCAATACCATGCACAGTTAGCTCACACGGTTAGGAAAACGGTTCGCTAACCATGCTCATGCTACTACCTTGAAGGGAAATGTACATGGCCTCTTCCCATGGTTAGACAAACTATGCACAGACTGTGAGAATCCCAATATCTCATACTACATGGTAACCTAGATATCCCGTATGGTTTCCCTTAACTATAATCTAACCATGCTCCTTTAAAAAGCCTCCAAACATTTCCAAAACATTCCAAAACTCTCCCAAACACTACCCACCCACATTATAAGAATAAAAATACATTAAAAAGGTTACATACCTCAAACATTTTTTGATACATTTGAGATGTTTTGGAATTATTTTTACATCAATACGACACACGATGTGACCGGTATGACTCCAAGTGCATATTTTTATTTTAAAATGACATCAATTTTAATAAAAAGGAAAATTTTCCTACTCAAAACTGAGAAAATAAATTCATATTTATTTGATAGTTTAGTTAAATTATCCATATGTCATTTTTGACATGTAATAATTGGTCTCACATCAAATCAATAAATGATGTGATCGTTTTGAGTCAAATTGAATGTTTCTGGTTTAAAATGACATTTTAGTTAAAAATATAAGTGACATACTCAAAACCGAGTAAAATCATTCTGATTTTTTTTATAATTTAATAAAATGACACATAATCTATTTTTGAAATGTAAGAATTAGCCACACATCAATTTGACACATGGTGTGACCGATATGACTCGAAGTGCGTCTTTCTATTTAAAATTAAAAACAGTTTTAGTAAAAAGGAAAACTAACCTACTCAAAAATGATGAAACGCATTCAGATTACTTTTATAATTTAGGTAAATGATCCATAAGTAATTTTTTATGTGCAGGAATCAAAATCACCTTAATAAAATACACAATTTTCCTAGTACAAACAATGTGTCTGTTATCAGTTTAAAATCGACAGTTTAGTTTAAAAATGTCACTCATTGTAAAACCGAGAAAAAATGCATGAATGTTATTGTTAATTATGGAAATTTATTCATAAGTAATTTGTGATGTTTAGGTATCCTTATAATGTCAAAACAATACATGATGTGATCAGTATGACTCAAAATTCTTGTTTTCAGTATACAATGACATTTTAATAAAAAAAAGACAAGTGACATACACAAAACTGAGTAAATACATTAGTGTTTTTTTGATAATTTAAAAAAAAATCCATAATCCATTTGGGAAATGTAATAAATAATATAACTTAAATCTCATGCATGTTGCGATCGATATGACTCCATGTACATCTTTTTAATTAAAATTGACATCAATTTTAGTAAAAGGGACAATTGACCAACTCAAAACCGAGAAAACACATTCAAATTGATTTTATAATTTAGGATACCAATACATAAGTTAGTTTTTATGTGTAGAACTCAAAATCACCTCAATATAATACATGATGTCTTCTATATGACACAATTTGTCCTATATTAGTTTAAAATCAACATTTTAGTTCAAAAAGTGTCACTCACTAAAAACTGAGAAAACATGCTTAGATTGTATGTATAATTTATTAAAATGATTCATAATACATTTTTGATGTGTACGAATCATTATCACATCAAACTGACACATTATATGACCAATATGAGTCAAAGTACCTGTTTCCGTACTTAAATGACAATTTAGTAAAAAAAGACTGGCAACATACTCAAAACTAAGAAAACACATTGGGATGGTTTTGATACTTTTGGAAAATGGTCCATAACTTATTTGAGACGTGTGAGAATCATCCTCACCCAAATATGATGCATGGTATGGCCAGACTGATGCCAAGATCATTTTTAATGTAAATAACCAGAAATTACATGTAATTTTTTTTAGTTATACGGGAATTTTACGAGTCCGTGAAAACTGACAACGCGTGATTCTGAGGCCCAGTGTGCCCGGAATGAATTTCTCAACTTTTTTTTCGGGTACATTCAGTAAATTTGAGAGCTGGTTTTTGTAACTTTAAAACCAGTGCTCGGAATTGAAATGTTAGGGCACCATCGAACTCACAGTGCTCGTATTTGCTTAAAGAGACTTTCACCTAGACGACATTTGGTCGAGGGTGAAAGTTAATTTTTGTTCTTTTCAAAAAAGAATTAAAAAAATAAAAATGTCTAACATTTTTATTTTAGAAACCTCACACATAGGTTATTGTGGTGTGGACCACCTGAACTAAAACCTCCCACATGGGTTATGATGGTGGGGACCACCCAAGCCTAAAACCCCCCAATTTTGAATTCCTAAAGGTGGGGCCACCCGAACCCTCATAATGGGAAAAACTCTTTAAAATCCTCTTAAATGTGGGGAAGCCTCTTGAACTTCCCCCACTTTAATTGTGCCACACCCTTTGATTAATTATACCAACTCATCAATTAATTAATTAAGCCATTTTGAAATTATGCCAACAAACTAAATAGATAACATATTCTATTATGTTAGCTATTTCATTTTTGGTGGGGTTTGGGGGAAATTATTTGGAAAAGGAGAAGGGGAGAGCTTTTGGGAGGAGTACACTTCTCCAATGAATAACTTCTTCCACGAAGAACTCTTCTCCAATAAAGAACATCGACATTATCCAACGTCTTGGACTTCTTCCTCGGGACATCCTCCAATGTGGGACGTTTTCAATCAACGACCGTCCTTCCCTCATCGTCAACATCAATAAAAAAATGAGTAGGGGTGTGTTTTACATTGTTCAATGTTAATTTTCCACTCACATTGAATCATTCCCCTGGAGCCGCTTGCTACTGTCCTAACACGGAGGGATCCGGCCAAACAAACATGGATCGACCCCTCTGCAAACCTTATGGTTCTTTTGTGTGTTCTTAGTGATGGTGATGGAGACCGATGATGACATTTGGCACCGTTGGAACTTGAGAACCGCGGCCAGCTCCACGGTCAGTCATGAAGAAGGTGACAAATGGAGGGCGGTCGGTCAAGTCGGCTGCCGGCGAAGGCACGACGCGCGACCACACCGCATGACCAGCCATGACGGACCTCCACCACATAGCCTCCCTCATACTGTGGCCCCCACACCACTCTGCAGCATCCACTGCCCCGTGGCCTCCACCGCCACGCGGCCTGCACCACCCTGTGGCTTCCCCTACCCCGCGGCTGCTGCCGCCCCGTGGAAAATGCGGCCTCTGCAGCTTCTGCAACCTTCGCGGCCCCCTACGGCCTCCGCGCCTCCCCACGCCGCCCCGGCCAAGACGTCTAGTGCGTGTCGGGCCACCCAGGGCGGACCGGGCCATCCAGCGTGTGCCGGGTCGGACCTAGTGGGCTAGGTTTCACCGCGGATTGGGACGAACCCAACCGGTTGGGTCGGGTCAACCCAAACCTAGTCGGACTATACCTAGACTCACTTCGACCCATTTACACTCTTTTGGCCATAACTTTTGCACCAGACGTCCATTTGAAAAACCGTCAATGGCACTAAAAACCCTGGAGTGAGATGGTCCCTTTGGTATACCTCACTTTATATTTGGATAAAGTTGGTATACAGTTGGTTTGGATCGAGCATGAATCCAACCGGGCCCTCGGGACTAAAAGGCAAATAACATACAGATCGAGTGTTCAATTGATGCACTGTCTATTACGTTGATACCCCTAAGGCGTGGCGGTCTGTTGGGTTACTTTATCATGGGACTTAGTGGTAGTTGGATTATAGGCCAGTGGCTTGAAGAGCAGGCCCTCCCAGAGATGAGAAAACCTTGTGCGGGAACCCAGTAGCTGGCTGTGGCTTGAAGAATGAATAGTGATCCTGTGTGGGTCAGCTCTGAGTGATCATGTGTGGGTCAGCACCTAGAGATCCAATGTGGGTTAGCATAGAGGGATCAGGTGTGGGTCAGCATTGATCGATCCTGTGTGGGTCTACACTGGGCAATCCTATGTGGGTCATCACCTAGCGATCCTATGTCAGTCTACACCGAGCGATCCTATGTGGGTTAGCAGTAGAGCCTCTTAACAGAATAAGATGATTCATTAGTTAAATTTAATCATCTCTACTACTTTACCTATGAAATAACTCATGTGAGTTGAGTTTGTACCTGTGTGGTACTTTTCTTCGTGGTAATACCTTGGTGTGATACTTTTATGTGGCGTACCTGTGTGGTACTTATCTTTGTGGTATTTATTCCTTTGTAGAACAGTTGATCTTTGGGATTTTGGATTATATCATGTGTCTCCTCATGATTGAGATGGTATCCTTGATAACTTAGGTATATGTATGGGAATATATCTAAGTTGGTTTGTCAGTTGGTTTCATGCATTGTGGTTTATCCTTTGTAGATTTTGTGATACCATGAAGGTCTTGAGGTCCCTACTGAGTATCGTTATACTCACCCCTGAATGGGATATGCCGGTACCTTATTGTGTTTAGTGTAGATGGTGGATAACACTAATCGAGGCTGAGGGTACCAGGACTGGACGGTACCAGGAGGTGGACCTTACGGCGTGTTGGTACGCAGAAGAGACAGGAAGATGAGGAGTGCTAATGAGATGATCTGTACCTACCCTTCAAGTAGGAACCTCGGAGGACGACCCAATAGTTGTCTTTCTCTTTCTTCAGTTGTATTATATTTCAGTTTTACTTTTACCTTTACTATTGGGCTTGTATTCTGGCCCCTCTTACTTTCAACACTTTTTTTCAATACTGTTTACTTTTGTTTGTATTTGGATGTGAGCTTGGTTGTGTGTATTTTGAGAATATAAAGTAATTTACTTCCCGTTTTAAGGGAATACACCTTTTGGTGCTAGTCGCCATCCCCGGGCCTATGGAAGGAGGGCTTGGGGTAGTCACGACACAGGCCCCAGGGGAAGAGTCATGAAAAATTGGTATCAAAGGAGTCGGTTCTACCATAGAACATAGGACTCTGATCTCTTTTAACGACAATATTGTTAAGTTTAGTGAGTGTGGTTATCATTTTAGGAAAAACATTTTTGGTGTGGAGACCGACGTATCCATACACCAGGACCCTGACTTCTGATTTCCAACTCTGTGCATGAAAACACTGATTACGTGTGTTTTTTTTTCAAGAGTTTCCTTTGTAATCTCTTGAGTCAGCTCGCCAGGTATAACTTATTGACCATGGCGCACCTATTTATTTTTCGGATGCCTCCATGTAGACAACCATCTAGGGTTCTGGATATAGTAAGCCCTGATATCCCACCGAGTGACGAGGCCTCGGTGTAGGGCCCTCTTCCAGTAGAGGCAGCAGCGGAGGCACCAACGGTACCATTACCTGTTGGGCCACCGATTCCACCAGCCCTAGTAGCAGAGGGTGCACGCTGCTTGAGTGTGTTTCATGAGTTCTATCACTATAGGCCACCTAGGTTTAGGGGAGATATGAACCCACATGCGGGTGAGGATTGGCTGGAGGCCTTAGTGAGAGTCTTCTGACTGGTAGGGACAACAGCTGATCTCATGGTGATCTTTGCCGCCAGTATTCTACAAGCATCAACAGGTAGATGGTGGAGTTTGATGCTCCAGGATCACAACTAGGTGACACTTCTCTATGCAGGCTTCGAGATATTGTTTCAGGAGGAGTTTGTCCCAATGACTTTTTGCGCAGTGCACATACAAGAGATTCTTCATCTGCAGTAGGGCAGCATGATTGTGGCTCAGTACTCAGCGAAGTTCGCTGACCTCTCATGATACTCCACTAATATGGTTTGGGCCCATTATTCAGGGCCCATACCTTTGAAAAGGGACTCAAACGGGAAATTAGGGCTTTGATGATTTCTCTTAGCATCCCGATGCAGGTGGGGGTGTTAGAGAGAGCCCTCTTAATGGAGAGTTTCCCTGCTGAGAAGTCACCTGCAACGAGACCCACCACTATTTTTCACGTAGAAGAGTCTTCTAGATCTGGAAGTAGACATATTTTGTAGAGGTCCAAGAGGACCATACCTATAGGTGGACGGCCGTAGGATTTACGGTCGGTTGCGTGGGGCACCTGAGGTAGAACCAGTCATGCGATGAGCGGGAAGTGTTACACATGCGGCGGGCAGGGTGACATGGCTCATGACTGTCCGACTTGCCATACGGATGATCAGTATAAGGTCGAAGGACCACCCAGGAAGAGACAGAGGTTCGACCGAGGAGGTTCATAGGGACCAGGAGGATGTGGTAGAGGTGTTGGTCTTGCATCTGGTGGTGGGTGATGATTTAAGATGTTACCACCACCATCACCAGGTGGTCCACCCTAACCACAGAAAGCCGGAGGACAAGGGAGAGCTCAAATCCATGCAGCTGAGGCCTACAATCACGGAACATTGGAGACGATACAATGTACTATCTGTGTCTACTCCACCTTAGTTGTAGTAATTATAAACACAGGTGTTAGTAATTCTTGTATTACCACTACCCTTGTTCAGAGCTCGGAGATTCCGATGTAGTCGTTGGCTCGCTCCTTATGGAAAGAGACTCCTATGGGAGCGGATTCAATGATTACACTCTAGTGCCGGCAGTGCGAGCTTACTCTTGAAGGCGAGACCTTCGGCTGGGATCTCCTAGTAGCGGTGTCAAGTCCATACGATGAAATCTTGGTTATGGACTGGTTATCTATGGTCCATGATTAGATTGACTGTATTAGGCACAAAGTGAGGTGTGTCTGCACTGATGAGACCAGGTTTTCCACCACTAGCAAGAAGGGAGCCTTTACAGCATATGATGGACTTACCCGGAGGAGAGTGCAACCGATCACTCATTAGTTGGCTAGCCTTACCCTCGGAGAAGTTGATTGGGGAGTCTGAGTTATCCTGTAGTGGTGGACCAGTACACGGATGTCTTCCCTGATGAAGTGATGGGTCTACCTCCTCATAGAGAGGTGGACATTTACATTGACATGTACCTCGAGATGGCACCGATATCTACAACAACGTATCGGGTGGCTCCCGTGGAGCTTCGTGAGCTGTGGGTACAGCTGGAGGAATTACATGGGAAGGGATTCATTCAGCACAGTGTTTCTCCATGGGAAGCCCCGATTTTGTTCACCAAGAATGCAGATGGGAGTTTGGGACTTTGTGTCGACTATAGGCACCTGAACCAGGTGACCGTGAATAACAAGTACCCACTTCCGAGGATTGAAGACCTCTTTGATCAGCTAAAGGGAGCACATTGGTTCTCGAAGATAGACATCAAATCAGGCTATCACCAGCTCCGAGTATGAGAATATGATGTGCAAAAGAGGGATTTCAGATGTTGGTATGACCACTACGAGTTCTTGGTTAAGACATTTGGCGTGACCAATGCTCCAGAAGTGTTCATGGGACTCATGAATAGGATCTTTCAGCCATACCTTGATCTCTTTGTAGTAGTCTCCATTGACGACATTTTGATCTACTCGGCTACTGAGGAGAAGCATGACTATCATTTTCAGGCAGTACTGGACACACAGTGAGAGCACCATCTTTATGGTAAGATCTCGAAGTGCCAGTTTTGGATCTTAGAGGTTCACTTTCTGGGACACGTCATCTTAGAAGCTGGAGTTACAGTGGATCTAGTGAATATTGAGGTGGTACTTTCTTGGGTTCCATCCAGGAGTGTGACAAAGATACGGAGTTTCATGGGTTTGGCCAGATACTACTGGATATTTGTGTCATATTACTCCAGAGTTTTAGTACCATTATCAGCATTGATGATGAAGGGGCAACCCTTCGTGTGGTCGGAGAGATTCCAGTAGAATTTTCAGAAGATAAAGACATAGGATGAATAGTTCCCCCATATTGAGGTTACCGGAGGATGGCGTAGGGTACGTAGTCTACTACGACGCATCAGGGACCAGACACAGATGTGTCCTAATATAGGAGTGAGCAGTGATCGTATATATTTCTCAACAGCTGAGACAACATGAGAAGAACTACGCTACCCATGACCTGGAGTTAGTAGTAGTTTTCTTCTCCTTTAAGATGTGAAGACACTATATGATGGGTGAACCATTTACATTCTACTGTGATCACTGGAGCCTCAGGTATATCTTCTCTCGGAAGGACCTAAACCTGAGACAGGGAAGTTTTCTTGAGTTTTTCCAGGACTATGACTTCGAGATAGTCTATACTACTTGGAAGGTGAACATTGTAGTAGATGTACTCAGCCGGAGATCTGGTATACATCTGATAGGTGAGGATATTGAGCTTTTCGAAACTTTGCATATATCCTTCATGGAATGTGATGGAGAAACTTTCCTTCAGTCTCTTATAGCCACTCCCCCACTTCTTTAGTGAGTCAGGGAGGAACAGTGCAGGGACATTGACTGTGAGACTCGACGTGCTCAGATATCAACAGGACATGCACCTGATGGTTTTTCTGAAGGTGGGTAGCATGTCATCCTCTTCAGAGTACATACTATGGTACCCGTTTTACTTTGGGAGGAAGTGTTGAGGGAGTTCCACACATCCCCTCTAGCGGTACATCCAAAAGTGGCGAAGATGTACCAGGATCTCCTACGACATCACTGGTGGCCGGGAATGAAGAAATCACTTGCAGAGTTTGTCTCTCAGTGCCTCACTTGTAAGAAATGGAATGCGAAGAATCAGGTACCATCAGTGTTGGTTCAGCCTTTAAAATTCCCAGAGTGGAAGTGAGATGGGATATCCATGGACTTAGTGACAGGACTTCCACGTACATCAAGGGGTCATGACTCTATTTGGGTGATTATCGACCGACTCACCATGTCGGGCAACGTCCTACCGATCAAAGAGTAGGGTTTAGTAGAGATCATGGGATGCCTATATGTATAAGAGATTGTGTGGCTACATGGAGTACCCTTGATGATTGTCTCCGATCGTGATGCACATTTTACTTACCAGCTATGGAAGGGGTTGCAGGAGGCTTTTAGGATGTAGCTTCGTTTGAACATCTCCTTCCATCCTCAGACGGATGGCCAGACTAAGCGGACCATTCAGACCCTCAAGGACATGTTTCGTTATTGTGTCCTTGACTTCGATCTCAATTGGGAGGATCACATGACTTTGGTGGAGTTTGCATACAACAAAATCTGTCACTCCAACATTAGGATGGAACCATTCAAGGTGTTTTATGGGTGACCTTACTGATCACCTTTGTGCTGGACAGACCCATGGGAGTCAGCACTAGTGGGACCAGAGATGGTATGGGCTACCACAGAGAAAGTTCAGATCATCTAGGATTGGATTAAGACTATATAGAGAAAGAAAAAGACTTATGTTGATAGGAGACGAAGACCTCTAGAGTTCGAGGATGGTGACCACGTCTTTCTACGGGTCTCACCCCGATGAGGTTTTCAAAGATTTGGATGAGGTGGAAAGTTATCTCCAAGGTTCATCGGACCTTTTTAAGTCCTCAATAGTTTTAGTGAGGTGGCATACCGCTTAGCTCTTCCACATCAGTTGCACTGGGTGCAAAACCTCTTCCATGTCTCCCAGCTGATGAGATACGTGCACGACCCTTATCACATCATCGACCACAGTGAGCTAGACGTCGATGAAGGGGTGACTATTAAAGTGGTTACAGAAGAGATTGAGGATCAATAAGAGTGGGTCCTTCGTGGTCGGTCGATACCTCTGGTGAACGTTCGTTTGCAGCACGGGAACCTCCAGTAGAGAACATGGGAGCCGGAAGCTCATATACGTGCTCAATACCCCAAATTTCATTCCTAGTTTTGGGATGTGGATTATGGGGACATAAATCCCTAAGGTGGAGAGAATGTAAAGACCCAAAAATTCCATGTAATTGATTTTTTTTATATGGGAATTTTACGAGTCTGCGAAAATTAATGGCGCGTGATTCTGAGGCCCGATTTACCCGGAATGAATTTCTGAAAATAAATCTGGTACATTTAGTATACGTGCGAGCAGGTTTTTGAAACTTTTAAAATGGTGCTCAGAATTAAAATTCGAGGGCACCCTTGAACTCGCAGCGCTGATATTCTCTTAAGGAGACTTTCACCTCGATGGTAGTTGGTCGAGGGTGAAAGTCAGTTTCTGTGCTTTTCATGAAATAATTAAATAAAATAAAAATGTCGAACAATTTTTATTTTAGAAACCTCCCACATGGGTTATGGTGGTGGGGACCACCTGAACTAAAACCTCCCACATGTGTTATGATGGTGGGGACCATCCAGGCCTAAAACCCCCCATTTTTGAATTACTAAAGGTGGGGCCTCCCGAACCCTCAAAATGGGAGAAACTCTTAAACTCCATCTTAAATGTGGGGAAGCCTCTTTAACATCCCCCACTTTAAATGTGTCGTCCCTTTGATTAATTATACCAACTCGTCAATTAATTAATTAAGCCAATTTGAAATTATGCCAAAAAACTAAATTGATAGCATATTCTATTATGTTGGCTATTTCATTTTTGGTGGGGATTGGGGGAAAGTATTTGGAAAAGGATAAGGGGAGAGATTTTGGGAGGATTACACTTCTTGAATGAAGAACTTCTTCCACGAAGAACGCATCTCCAATGAAGAACGCCGACGTTCTCCAAAGTCTTCGACTTCTTCCTCGGAATATCCTCCAATGTGGGAAATTTTCAATAGATGACTATCCTTCCCTCCTCATCGATGTCAACAAACAAATGAGGTAGGGGTGTGTTTTAAATTGATCAATTTTAATTTTCCTCTCACATTGAATCATTCCCCTTGAGCTGCTCGCTACCACCCTAACGTAGAGGGAACGGGTAAAAAAACATGGTCTGACCCCTCTGCAAACCTTATGGTTCTTTTTTGTGTTCTTCATGACGGTGACGGTGACCGGGGATGGAATTTGGCACCGTTGGAACTTAAGAACCGTGGCCGGAACCATGACCAGTCGCAATGAAGGTGAAAAATGGAGGGTGGCCGGTCAAGTCGGTCGCCGACGAAGGCACGGCGCGCGACCATGTCGCACGACCAGCTACAACGGACCGGCACCCCGCAGCCTCCGCCATCCCATGGCCCCCACGTCACCCCGCGGCCTCCACAACCTCTACCACGCCGCTGCCTCCGTCACCCTGCGGCCTCCTCCACCTCGCGCCCACCGCGTCCCCCACGGCTTCTGAGGCTTTCGTGGCCCTCGTGACCTCTACGCCACCCTGCGCCGCCCAGGCCGGGCCGACCAGTGTGGGTCTGACCGACTAGCGTGGGCCAGACCCAGCAGGCCGGGACGGGTCGACCCAAACTGGTTCGGCCCAGGCCAGGTCGGTCTGACCGGGTCAGACCGGACCCGAACCCACTTCGACCTATTTACGTTGTTCTGGCCATAACTTTGGCACCAGACGTCCATTTGACGAACCGTCTACCACGTAGGAAACCCAGGAGAGAGATGGTCTCTTTGGTATAACCCAATTGATATTTGGATAATGTTTTCATACAGTCAGGTTGGATTGAGCATGAATCCAATCATGCCCTCAGGACTAAAAGGATAATAACTTACAGATTGGGTGTCTGATTGACGCACCGTCTCTTGCATTGAGACCCCTAAGACGTGGTGGTACTTTGGGTTACATATTCATGGGACTTCGTCGGAGTTAGAGAATCGGCCAATGGCTTGAGGAGCAGACCCTCCCAGAGATGAGAAAGCCTAGTGCGGGAACCCAGTAGCTGGTTGTGATGTGAAGAAAGAATAGTGATCTTGTGTGGGTTAGCACCAAGTGATCCTATGTGGGTTAGAACCTAGAGATCATGTGTGGGTCAGCACCAAGCGATCCCATGTGGGTCAGCACTGAGCGATGTTGTGCGGGCTAGCACCAAGTGATCATGTGTGGGTCAGCACCTAGTGAACCTTTGTGGGTCAGCACCGAGCGATCCGGTGTGGGTCAGCAGCAAAGCCTCTTCGCATAGTAAGACGATTCAGTAGTTATATCTAATAATTTCTAATATTTTACCTATGAAATACCTGGTGTGGGATGATTTTATACCTGTGTGGTGTTTTTCTTCATGGTAATACCTTGGTGGTATTCTTCTGTGTGGCGTACCTATGTGGTACTTAACTTTGTGGTATTTCTTCCATTGTGGAATAGTTGAGATTTGGGCTTTTGGGTTGGAACCTATGTTTCCTCGTGATTGAGATGGGTATACTTGATAACTTAGGATTATGTATGGGCATATACCTAAGTTGGTTTTTTAGTTGATTTCATGCTTTGTGGTTTATCCTTTGTGGATTTTGTGAGACCTTGAAGTTCTCAGGGTCCCTACTGAGTATCATTATACTCAACCCTACACAGGCTATGCCGGAACCTTGTTGTGTTTGGTGCATATGGCGGACAACGCTGATCGAGGATGAGGGTACCTGGACTGGACGTTACTTGGAGGTGGACCATATGGTGTGTCGGCACGCAGAGGAGATGGGTGGATGTGAAGTTTTGAGGAGGTGATCTGTACCTGCCCCTCAGGTAGGAACCTTAGAGGAAGACCCAGTAGTTGTCTTTATCTTTCTTCAGTTGTACTTTATTTCAGTTGTACTTATACCTTTACTTTTGGGCTTGTATTACAGCCCCTCTTACTTTCATCACTCTTTTTCCTATATAGTTTACTTGTGTTCATATATTGATGTGAGCTTGGTTGCGTGTGTTCACAGGATATAAAGGAAATGCCTTCCCGGTTTTAGGGAATACACCTTGTAGTGCTAGCCTTCATACCCTAGCCTATGGAATGTGGGCTTAGAGTAGTCACGGCATGGGCCCCAGGGGACGGGTCATGACATTTAAAAAATTTAAGTATCATTTTAGTTTAAAATGCTTATCACATTGTAAAAACTAAGAAAACTATTCTTGATTGTTTTATATTCATTTAAATTATATATCCATAATTTATTTTCCTGATATTTTAGTGTTTTTGGTGTTACAGTGTGTTGTTACATTATAGATCACTAGGGATATAATTTTTTTTACATCACACTTCAGTATGCAACTTTATCTGCGCTTTTGAAAGAACTGACAAATAGTCCTTTATCAGTTCTTTTTTAAGCACAGATAAGGTATAAATTATCAACGATTCTATAAGTTATGATAAAATACTTTGTCATAAAATCTTTCTCTAGTAGTCAACACTTGTCTATCCTTGATAGAGGCCATTTTTATCACTATTAAAGGAAAATTTTATGGTAGTGTACTGGGAACCTAATGTCCCTATACTAAGTACTTTTTATACCCATCATGAATTTCTTTTAAAATAATGATTTTTTGACATTAAATTTTCAATTATTATATAATGACCCTCTATTAACATACATTAGAACTAATTAACCTTTTAAAAAACATAAAACATTACAAAAACAAATGCCTAAAGATGATATTAGTTTAGTCCCTTTATAAACATCGAACAAAAATCATCTAACCCATTGAAATTTCTTCAATGTTTCCCACAAAGATCGTCCTCATTATTATTTATACATAAAAATGTTTCTTAATAACTTGGGGAAGGTAAAAATAAGAAAGCGGTGAGCTAAAATTCTCAATAAGGATAAATAAAGTAAATGCGTAAGCATATCATGAACATAGGGGTATGAGAACATGATCATATAATTAGAAGTTCATACCCTGCATATCAAAAATCATAAACAAGAATCATGGTATAAATATTTGCAGTTCATAAGACATTAATCCTAAGTGAATAAGGAAATGAGCCATAAAAACATAATATAAGAATAACACATCTAATTTTGGTAGATACATAAGAATATAAAAACCCTATGTCAAGGCTGCCTACTAAGACCATTATAACATGTTAGGCTTGGGATAATCACCTTAGTACCTACTTCATCAATGAAATTCCATCTTGTGTACCCTCTTGTTTTGGTATTTGTATTTCCTCCCGTGCACCCTCTTATTTTGGGCTTGGGATTTCCTCTTATGTACCCTCTTCGTTCAGGATTTGGATGTCCTAATGTGTGCCCTTGGAGCTAACAGACCATTTATCATTACCCAACGCAATGGATGGAGATATATCACCCACCCATTTCTTAATAAAATTATACATACATGTTCTATGAAATCATAAACAATCATATCATTAAATAATTGATTTTATTAATATTTTCATATCTTTATACATACTCCCTTTACTGATTTTATATGAAATGTTAATAATTTTTGTGAAATATTAATGTTGAAATATTAAATATAATTTTTTAGCACTATTTGAATTTATCCAGATTCAAGTCTGTTTAATGTTTTAACAATAACTATCACCCTACTTATCCAAATTGCATTATTCGTGTTTTTTAGGGTTCCCAATTCCAATTCCAACATTTCATTAGAAGTCACCTTTGGAAAATTCGTCCATTTAGAGGGTCATATGGACCACACAAGATGGCCCAAGGAAACTGTGATGAAACTGGACCATATATGAAGGTTGAATTACTGGGCTCAATCCAAAAGTCAAAATACCTTAATTATCCTCCCACGTTTGTAGTACATTTCAAGTAGTAAATGATAAAAATTTCAGAACCCAATCACAAATACAATGGGCCCAACTGATGCATCGAATTCCAGCCCACCATTCTGGCCGGGAATTAAAAACAGCACACTAATTTTGCAATGTCTCCTGATGTAGACATCCATTCGAGCTGAGGTTTTGCAGTGTGAAAGAGGTGATTTGGGTGACCAACTTTTTTGAATAAATCATTCGTAATTGAAGGCATATTACTATTAAAAAACCCTTTCAAATTTTGGACTTTAAAAAGACTTGATTGAAATGGAAAGTTTACCTTTGTTTAATAAATCAGCCATAACTTTTGATACTTAAGTACAAATGACTCCAAATTATGAGAGTAGTCTTCCAAATTTATTATCTACAACTTTTAAGAAAGATATGTCTCGATATTCGGCTTTCTGGATAGCCAACATGGCGATGTAGGTGGAGGGGCAGATTGGGAATGCAAATAGTCCACTCCTTGGGCTATAAATACTCTCCCCTTCTCTCCTTGAGAGGGGTTGGCATTTCAGAAGTTAGGATAACATATTGGCACGACAGAAGCCTTGAAAAATTATTGGGAGAACCTTAAATACTCAAGTTTTCACTTGAGAGACCTTTCCTCCTCTTTTTTTCACTTACTTTCGTTTTCTTCGTTTTTGTAATCTTGTATGTCTCTTTGTTTGTAATTCTATTTTAATGCAAGTGTCTTCTTCAATATATCTTATTCTTCTCCACCTTCTGTATTTTAATATTAATGTTCATATAATAGTTTAAATTCAGTTGAATCCCCTTCCCTTATTTTTCTTCCTCATTCAATCAAAAATCTGTTTTTAATTATCATCATTGTTCGTGTGTGTGTGCTCGACATACCACTCTTTTCTAATCCCTTTCTTTTTCTTCTATTCTTAATTTATCATCATAATTAATATAACCAGAATATTAAAAACCCAAATGGATGAGTAAATATCTCATTGGGGTGAGTTATAATTTAGGGATGTTAAGTTATTGAGATTATTTGCTCGATGAGTATTCGTTAATTTAACATTGTGTATGTTGGACTTAATATATCATGGATTAATGACATATTTTGTTTAGAATCTGGTTTCCATGGATTATTGGAACCACAAATACACTACCATAAACATGTAATGATTGAGATTATAATCCTAATTAAGTTATGGCTTGGATTAAAGCTTTAACACTTAGGAATTCTAATCGACGTCAACTTGTGAAGTGGGTGTTAATTTAAATGCAATATAAAGCAAAGCTCAAGGATATCACAAGCTTAACTACCTAATGATGAACTCACCCCAAAATTTATCAATTTGTTAAATCAATTATATACCATCAATAATTTCAATTATGATCTACAAACAAACCCCCTAATCAAAATACAATAAACTAAAAACAAACGACTATTACATAGTACCATCACCGAGGATTCGACCCGAGTGCTACAATACACATTAGTAGAGCACCGGAACCTTGACTGGTCGATAGGTGACAATCGGTCATGTGTTTCAATAAAAAATGAAATGGGTTTCATAAACATGAAATCATACTGTATTCTATGGAAAAGGAAACATGTTTCATAATCATTTCATTAAATCATAACCAATGAAAAGAAGCGGGTTTCATAGACATTAACCCATGAAAAGAAGAGGGATTCACAAACATCATGGCATCAATACATAAAAATTTCCTAGAAATAATATGAATGGAGCCTTTAGATCATTTCTTACAAATTCATGGGTAACAACAATGTATTTCATCTTAAATGGGAAATAATTTCGAAAGAAATTTTAAAGACACTTCATGAGTAAATTATCCATACCCATTTGAAAAATGAGTCTGAAAATGTAAAACCTTTTCAAAAACAATTTTCAATAAAATAAACTTGAAAACTTATAAAGTAATAATTGAAAACATTTTGAAATACTTTATCCATTTTAAGCTTGTATATGAGCTTTAAAACCTTTTTGAAAACCGTTTTCCTTGAAAACTTATAAAAAAGAAAGAAAATATTTTTAAAACATTTTATTTGAAAATATTTTTAAAAAAAATTATTAAAAATTAATTGATTAAATATGTAATCAAATATTTAAAGGAATAATGGTAGGTAAATCCATACATGTTCTATGGGTAAAAAAGAACATTCATTTTTCATAGAAAAAAGGTTATAAAAAAGACTTGTTCAGAATGAGACAAGAATATTCCTTCAAAAACATTAGTGAAAGACAAAAAAGGGTAAAATTGAATTCAAATTTTAAAAATATATTATTTTAATATTCTTGTAATCCCTTCATGGAAAGCATGGTTTTGATGAAACACATATTTATGACTGAAGAGAGAGGTAAGTTCATATTTTTATAAAAATATTTTTTTAATTATCTTAAGTACTATAGAGTAGAAAAAATGATAAAAACACATTAATAAATCAACAATAACTAGATTATAAGAAACGTTATGCATTTTTTGAATGATAGATCATAATATTTCATAAATTAAAGTGTGATCATAAATAATCTTGATAAATTGTGAGATTTTTTCAATAAACTCTTACCACATGGTAACAATGAATCATACTCCCCATGTAAGAAAATAAAATTAAATGGGGCTTTAAAATATCACAAAAATAATTGGTTCATGTTATAAAATTTAAATGTCAATTTATAAACCACATATAAAAATATAAACTTATATCATGGCGTGTGTCTCAAAGAAGGAAAATTGAGACAAAAAGTATTTTACTGATTTGGTAACTTTGGAAAATTAAACTCTTTGATAGAAATATCCTAAATTTTTTAATTAAATACTCATAGATTTATGTATAAGAGGAATAGAATACATTAATTCTTATTATATACCCCACACAAGAGAAGTGAGCACTGAATAAGGCATGTATCTCGTAGAAAAAAGAGTAAGATTAAATTCACTCACGTTGTGTCTTGTCTCTCATTGTAATTGTTAAGTCCTCTGGAATAAAGAATTTAAATTTATTTTAAATATTTTACAGAACTATATTATTATATCTAATACCATATATGGTTTTATTATGACCTTATATTACCCTCTTGATAATAGTTTCATGTTAAGATTACGCTCCATGTTGTATTTTCTTTGTTTTTCTCTTGGGTCTTAATTTGTTATATCTTTGATCCTTATACTAATTTAATCATTTAAAGAATTTAAAAAATGTTTAAAATATAATTTATATTAAATATATTTGTATTATAATAATCTATATAGTATAGAATTATAAAATTTAATATACCATTCATGGAGACGGTTGATCGTACATAAGCATGAACATTATTTCCATTTTAATGTTGTATTAAAAGAAAGATAGTAAATAAAATATATATATATATATATATAATATCATTTTAGTATAATTATTATGTTATAAATATCATATATATTCACTAAATATATCCTTAGTATATTCCATGTAGTGTGTGAATGAATCACATCGTTTTGAGGGGCAGTATTCCACACTTCCTCAAATGAATTTATAGTATTTACAAAATATGGAAAGAATAAGGGTATTTTATAAATAAAAATTATAAAACCATAACTAAATTATATATATAATATATATAATATATATATTCCATCATAATTTCTCCCATGATAGGAGGTAAAGGAAAAATGAGCAATCATCATTTCGTGAGATGGTAGTTCACTGTATACGTAAACAGTATGTTCATTACCCATTATATCAAAGTGTTTTTTAGTGTCAGTATAACCAATAGAATAACAAAATCATAGTATATTTATGATGATTTTTTTTGTTAAATAATTAAATTAGGATATTTAGGGGGATGATAAATAAAATAAAACAAAGGAGGTTGAGGAAGGATGATGCCTCTTATTCAGGTAACTCCTTTTGGTTTGCGAAAAAAGGATTCCTTGTATGGATTTATGTCGAATGGGAGGATTCATGGAAGAAGGGAGTGATTTTTTAAAGTTAATTGGGTAGATCATGGATTAACATAAGTGGTTTGATTGGTTTTTTTAAGTGGGGGGAGTTGAGGCCTTTTTATAATGGAGAAGGAGTGTCACTCTTGTATTATTTGGGAAAAATGAAAACCCCACCCACGTCTTTTTATTGAAAGTGGATAAAATAATACTCCAAAGTCGACAAAAGGGAGGATAGATTTCGAAATATAGCCATAAAACTAATTTAGGATAGGTTTTAAGGTCATATTAGGTCTTATGTTTAGGGTTCAGTCCCTTGTTAAGCTCAATTGAACCTTATTTGTTATAATTAATTTTAATTACCTTCACTAATATTTTTGTTAAAAAACTAAGTTTAATTTATTAGAAATTAGAAATTATTATAATTATAAATATTCAACCAATTTTAAAAATTCCAATCACTTAATTGTCATAGAATAATTTAAATTTAATCCCGTAGACAGGACAATAAAACGGGGTTTTAAAGTAGAAAAATTCAAAAGATTACTAGGTTTTTATAACAAATTTAAATGTTAATTTATTCCAATGAACAAAATTGGATAAATTGATAAAAAATTTATCTAATTAAATATTACATAAATTAATAATATTACTTAACCTTATCAATAAATTACATGAAAAACAGTTTTGAATTAAATTTTAGTATTTTTCACTATTCATTACGAAATGAAAGTTCACAGAAAAATGCCAAAAAAAGACCCTAACCGAATTTTTATGTTTCTATTTAAAAAATGGATTTTAATTTTAAATATAAAATTTATAATAATTCCATTATTTATATTTAAAATAGTTTCTCCATCAAAAGGCGTTAAAAGTGCCATAATAAAAATATTCGTTTTTATGTGTAATTTTTTTTAGTCTTATCTTCTACCTATAAAATTTAATGGATTAATATAAAAAATATTTGATTGAATAGATAATATATATATATATAAGATTAATATCACTCACTAATTTTAATTAATTTACTTCATTATGATAAAATAGATTTGGGATCATAAAAATAGTTTTCTATAAAAATATTCCCTCTAAATTCGATTGAACCATTATAACTAATGAACTCATTTTATATTTTTTTAGACCATAGGTTTTCATAAGTTAGTTAATACTATTCACAACAACTAACTTAATAAATTGGTTAGGTATTAACATATTAAATAATAATATTTTAATATTATATTGTTGTTTGGTAAAACATGGTCTTTTGTGTTACGCAATCCCTCGACGAAAGTCTGTCTTTCTTTTAACATAATCTTACATCGGTGTTCTATATAGATAGAGATAAAATTCATGTTCCATTTATTGAATTATTAACTTGGTTTTTTGTATAAAATAATCCAAACATAGTATTTAGTATAAAATAAACTATATTTAGTGTTTCATGAAATGAAAAATTTCAAAAATATTAAATTAATTCAAAAATATATATTTTAGAAAATATTAGGGTGTTACACTTAACACCCAGAATGGGTTCCTTCAACGATTATCTCCACCAACCTTGTGATACCCCTCTCATGGATCAATTTTTTCCTCTACTTTCCTTGTTGTATTAAGGGTGCTCTATAAAGTTTGTCTTCTTGAAACTAAGGTAAATATGCCCTATTATATTCTGCTTCCACATTCAAATCAGAAATAATGAATTTAAATAATTTAGGTTTAAGATTTAGGTTTATTTCTACCAATATATGATGAAACTCATTCTAGATGAAGAGGATTCCATTTTTCCTGGATGGACATGATTATGGGAGGTTTTCTTCACATTGTTTTTCACAGTTTTAATGGTAATCAATTCTGGGATGCATTATTTTAGGTGTTTTATGATTTTATAATCAAGTTATTGTATTTTAGGTTGAATTTAATTAAGGATTTTGGTAATTATTATTTTATGTTCATATTTTTATTTGTTTTCCTGGGTTCTTTTAGATTTTAGTTACTCTTTAATTATGGTGGAGTTTAATTTTGGATTTCTCAGTTACAAATTTTTAGTTAATTGATGTTATCTATTGTTTTCGGATCATAGAAGTTTTCAAATCTTTTTAGTGGTTAAGTTCGTGGCCTCAACCCCTCAGGTAAATTTTTAGGCTATGGTTGGAATATTTCTTCCACTTGTTTTCAAAACAATGAATAATAATATTATTTTTATAATTATGAGTGGATTTTTTACAATGGTATTATGATTTATAAAATTAATGTTTCTTAATGTGTTTTAATATAAATCTATTTAATGGTTCTAACTATACTTAATTTTTTTAAATATATCATATCTAACATTTTAACAAGTTGTATGTTGTTAAGGACTTAGTTTTTTATGTGAAGTTTAGTTTGAATGCAAAATGTCCAACATGTTTTAAATGGTTTTTTGCATTTGTAATTTATTATTTCCTTTTATGTATTTTTATGGAATTTTGAATTTAGTAACATATCTATTTTCCATGAATTTTTTTTTCACATCTTATGTCTATTTTTTTCTTATTTATAGTCCCTTAAGTATGAATTCTTGCTTTAGAATTCTGAATTTAATGTGTTCAGGTTATATTATATATCTTTTTCTTAATGTTGTATACAAATGTTCATAAGAAAAAGGCTATGATCCAAGAAAATAAATTAACATTTATTTTATATTTTGGTTATGTTATCTTTATTCCTTTTAGTAAGACTAAACATAACTTTTATGATATTGTTTGAATGGTATCAATATATCTTAACTAAGATTTTAATATAGTATTTGACTTGTACTAATACATAATCCATTTCTTTATAATATATCCTAATTGAAAGAGAGTTAAAATAACAATACATGAATTGTGTTAAGAATAATATCAATGATTATATAATAATTAGGTTAAATTAGTTGAATGGAATTATTTTAGTCTCAATTTGTTTTTCAAAAAACAAATCATAAAATCTAATTATATCATGTTTCAAAAAGGATTAATAAAAAAATATTTACATAAAAGAAATCAATTGTAACATATATAATTTTTTCAAAAAATTGGGGTTGTATTTTATATGTAATAAATATTATCATAATATATTAATAAAATCGATCATTTTCCCTTAAAAATTTTTATTTTAAATTTTTTAAATAATCTTTTTTATAAAATATTAAGAGTGGAAATGGGTTTTAAAAATAATAATTTGCTTCCAATGTTTCTATATTTATATTTTCATGATAATTTTCTAAGTACCAGATTTGTATTTAAAACTACACTTAACTTATGTTAATGATGTTTCATTGATATTTCTTTTATCCTTTGAAATAATAGAACTTTAAATCAAACATAAATTATTAGAATAAGTCTTTATAGTGTATTTTTCTCTTAGTTCTTGATTTTTCCTTTACTTATATATTACAACAATTAATATTACTATGTTATGTATAATTTCTCACTTTTTCAACTATGAATATGTCGGAATTTATTCGTATTCCATGATTTATGGATTGTATATTTTAACACTAGTATTCCCTTGCATATTATTATTGAAAGTTTCTTAAACCATGTGTAACAACATATTAGCTTTCTTATTTGATACACTTTAATCATTGTATGAGATATTCATTTATTGGGTTTTCTATATAGCATGATTAATTACTTTTGGTTCCTTTATATTTATAGTGCTTATATCATATCATTTTTCTTATATATATTTTTTCGTATGATAATAATATGTATAAATTAATGACTATTCAATGTTTTTGTTTTCCACCAACATGGTAGAATTCTACCTTAATGACGATGATAGGGATGATTCAGCACATATGATTACCTTGGTACTTCATCACTCTCCCTTATTTAGTAAGGAAACTTATTGAAATTTATAATTAAATCATTCTTCCCTCCTTGTATAGAACAAAAGTTGTTCTTGGAATTCGATCTTTTAGGTATGGGAAAAAATTTCATTACATATTATACACCATTCTCTTTCACCTTAGGATTTATATTTCACTATGAATCATTATAAAAATTCACCATTTATCCCCAGGAGATCATCATAATAGGATTGTCTCGGGTTTATTTGTGATATAATAACACTTATTATATGTACTAAAAGTGATACAGAAATTGAAACCAATATCTTCATGGATAGATAAATAAAACTAGGTGATACAAGAAATGAAAAATTATAATTGGTGCCTTGAAACATAGCCTCTACCTAATATTGTTGAATCAATATTGATCTCATACACTTGACGAATATAAAAAATGTATTAAACAAACTCCCATTTTTATAGGTATCCAAGAAGGGACTAAATAAATCATCACATGTGTGGGATCATCCTTTCACTATTGGTATTCAAATACCTCATGCGGAAAAAGATGAGGGATAAAGAGAGATTTGATAATTATAAGAACATAGTTAACACTAAAAATAAATGAATTTAATTTATTATTAATATTAATAATTATATATTGTGGATTCACATTTATTTGAATAATTTTATATGATTTTTCAAATCAAAGAACAAAATAATATTATTTTGATTAAAATGGTTTTGTTGATTTATATGGTTTTATTTAAAAGATAAATTTACAAATTGAATTTGATAAAATGTAATTAAATTTTTATATAATCATATCAAATATATATTATGGTTAATTTTTGGTCTTTTTTTAAAAGACTCAATTTTTGGGCGAATAGTGAAATATACTAATTTTTATAAATACTATAATTTTGTTCCAAGTATTTAAAATGGACCATTATATTTTGGATTATATTTACAGTAAAACCATTCCTCATTATATAAAAATAATACAATTATTCAACATGAATCTTCATTATACATTATTTTGTTATAAATTCATTTTTATTATTAAAACACATTTTTCTAAAAAACTATTTTTCTTTATGTTTAGAGTTATGATGTTAAAATAAATTTCCTCCACTTATTTAGATTTAATCATCAAAATTTATTTAATATTTGGAATTAATTTGTTCAAATTTATTAATGAGACTAATTTCATTTTATTCATTATGAATTGTAACCTCGTTAAAAATGTTGTCGTCATAGTAAAGGGGAATATATATTAATTTCGAGTAAAACATTATTATATTGTCAAAATATCACATATAAAATCTTCTTGTATGAGGTCATTTATACCCTTATCATATTATAATTTAAATTTAACATATTTATTTTCATTTTCCCATTATTAATTATTTATATTATTTTAAAACATTGAAAAAAATTACGAGAGTCTCACTCGCCTCAATTATAAAAGGAAACCCAGTCTCCTCTATTATTCACACACATTAAGCCGTTTATCTCAACCAATACCTACTCAAATAACTTAAAAATGTCACTCCCCACTTATTGTAGCTCTTGGTTTGCCTAAAATACAATCCTAGAAGGATTAAGGTGTAATCTAAAAGTGATTTTCCAAAGAAGAGGTATAACTCTTTACCAAGTGTTTTCATATTTATTTTTTATTAAACCTCAAAAATAAATTATATAAGAATTTTGATATGTAAAATCAGTATATTACATATAATTAAGTGTTATTATATTTATTTCATAACACTTTTTCATCTCCCTTCTATCCTATGTAAAATTACAGCGTCACACGTGCATTTATTTAGACTACCACCCCCATTAAGTGATGGGTTTTATTTTTCATCACTATAAAAAAAGTATGGTTATGATGGTGGATTTAATGAATATGTAATATATTTATGACATAATTAGTATTATAATAATATAATATATTACTCACATTCTTACCCTTCCATAATTTGGAAAATGATAACGTCACTCGTTCATATGTTTGGATTACCATCTCTATGAAACGGTGTAAATTATTTATCATGTATGTATTTTATATTTAGATATAAAAAATTTATTTCATATATAATCGAAAAAATTATTTAATTATTATTATTCTAGATATGAAATAAACAGTTTCCCTTTGAGCATTGTTAACATATAGAAAATATTTTGGTTTTATGAACTGAACACCCTCAAAACATCTCCCATGAACTTAATCGATTTAATAACTATATAATAAATCATAATATATAAAATAAAAGGGATTATGACATGGAAATAAACCTAAAAATAGTAATTAATAAATTAAATAATTAATATATGTTTATTATGTATAATTTAAACAATGTATATTCAATGTTGGACTTGAGGTAAGGGCCTTTTATTAAAACATTGTTTAAAATGTTTTTAAGTTTACTTCTTAAAACATTTTATTCCACATCCTTGTTTTTTAATTTTTTGAATAATGTTATTATTTTACAAAAATAATTTTTTAAATTCATTATAAACAATCATTGACATTATTTTAAAATATTTATTTTTATTATTTTCTATATGTATTATTTTTTAATTTTTTTACCAAAGTTAAAATTTTGTTTTTATCATATATAGAATGAGAATAATTTCACATAATCACCCATTATTTATTAAGAAGTTTCCTCTAAAAAGATTCATATTTTCTCAAAGAATATTTTTTCCTGGTCGTCTAATATTTTTTTATTATAATTGTTTTCAAAGGAAAATAGTTTTTAATACTTGTTTTCACGTGAATCTTGAAAGTGTTTCTTCACATGTAATAAATAGATAATTTAATTTATTTTGTGATGTAAATTAAATCTTCTATATGTATTATGAATTTTATGGTAAATTCTTTATCATGATACGCGAGTCTGATATATGTAACAAAATATTCTTTCTCTATTAAATGGGGTCGAGATGTCATCCAACCTAACACCCGATTTAGCTCGTGGCATGGCTTGAAGGGAATTATTAATCCTTACGAGAAAGAAACTAGTTCTTCAGAATCAAAAAAAAACACTTTGGGAATGATTTCACCGATATAATTAATTATAAACTTCCAAAAAGAAAATAACATTATCACATTTTTTCTCACCTGACCCCAAAAACCCATGAGTCGGTGTTTGCTATGAATTACACTGGTATTATTAAAAGAAATAAAATCTCTAAGAACAAGATTTTATTAGTCTCGGTAAACCAGCTACATACATGAGTCTTGTTTTAAAATTTAATTCACTAATTACAACAAAATTTTTTTCTAAATAAATAGATTCAATAGGACCTTATTCTATATAGTATGTCAATGCATATATTTCATAGTATGTTTCTTTGATTAATAGAGAAAGAGAAACAAAATAAGGGTGCCCCCAAATGCACAGTAAGGGTAAGTAAAGTTGAAGCAATAATTAATCAATGAGAATAAATCAACATGGAATGGAAAATAACTAACAACACAAGCCATTTAAATAACAAGATGAGGAATAATAAATATTGTATGGTAATAATCATAAAACAAATACTATTAAGTCCATAAACTAATAACGAAATGAATCCATAGATTTTATCATATAAAAAAATCATGGATTATATAAATTATAACTGAAATATCTATGAAGGAAATAATTAATAATTAAATGTTAGGTCAATGGAACATGAGGACCTATACTCTCAATATACATCCTCTAAAGAATTTAAAACTACAGTTATAAAATCATTTAATTTTCATATCTTATTTATCTCATGAGAAAATATCAATGCATAGAGGGTCTGTATAAAGTCTTTTCCTTGCTTGTCATTTCATGTCAAAAGAATTCTTCATTTTTAGTAACTGATTTAAATAATAAACAATATTTCTTATCGAATATCCATATTGAATTAAGAACATTTAATTATCAATATTTCCCAAAATAATAAAATAAATATTCAATGTAAAAACTGTATGAAAAATGGTATACGGTTTAAGAAATAATCATATCCATGAAAAATTATATGGATACTTAGAGGGAAACTGAAAATCAAATGATCATAATAAATTTAATATTTCAAGAGGACTAACAAAGGGATCGAGGAAGTGAATGGGAACACTATACATAGCCAAATAAATCAATAAACAATCATAGAAAAAATATTTATGGTGTAAATACACCATATCCCAAGAGGAGTACAAATAAAAGTGTTGTTGTTGATGATGAATTGAAATACCATAAAAGGAAAATATCTTTTTTATTTTGAAAAATAATTTTTTTAAATCATTTTCTTTGAAAATAACTTTTTTTACAAAGTATTTAAAATTAAACTTTTAAACTCATAAATAAATAATTTAATACATGAAGGTATGTAAATCCATACATGTCTTATGAGGTAAAAAGAACATTCGTTTTTCCTGGTAAAAGGGTTAGAAAAATTCCTTATTCGTAAAGTGGTTAGAAAATTCATTTAAAAATATTAGTAAAATTAAAAGATGTAAAAAATCCTTTACCAAATATATATATTTCAAATATTTTAATAAAAATGGTTATTAGAAGAAAATAGGTTCACTGAAAAAAGAGATAAATAAAGTCAGGTTTTCTAAAAAAACATTTTCTAAAACACTTTAGTTATAATAGAGTTGAAAAAATGGTACTGATACTTGAAGAGGTAATTGTTAACTAACGGATAGGAAATTAAAGTATTTATTGAACAATGTTCATATAATTTCCTTGAATTGATATACCATTCAAATATCATTGTAATTATTCTTGAGGAAAATAATCATTAAACATTCTAATGTGTCCAATACCATATTAAAAAAATTTAAATCATAAGCCTTATGAATGAGTAATATTGAATTAAAGTTTTATATTCCATGATTATAAAAGTATTAGCGGTATAATATATCTAATGTTTTATTAGATACACCACAAAAAAAATTAAGTTGTTGGTATTCCATTTATCTAAAAAATGTAAAAGGTGAGATGATAATCCCTTACCTTGCGCCTAATTCCTCTCGTGTGTTTTTATATTTCAGAATAAAAAACATATGTTAATTATTTACATGATTGAGATACTTTTTAAGTTTTATTAAAAAATTTATTTCACTTATTACTATATTTCATACAACTACATAAATTATTTTTTTTATGTTGGTTGTTTGGACCAAATTTAGTTTATGTGTCAAAAACCACATTGGTAGGTCAAATATGGTCATAGGGGTCATTATATAACATCTCCAAAATAAAAATCATGAAAAATTATCATATTTATAAATCAATTATATTTTTATTATCAATCATGGAATGTTTTTATGAAAATTTAATCATTGTAACAATCATAGAGATGGTAGGTCGTACATACGCATGAGTAACGCTCTCATTTTTCAATAATTATTATCGAAAGATGGTAAGTAGTATTATATATTCACATAATTATAATTATATAATAAATAAATTATTATTTAATCATATAGAATTATATATATAATTATTTTTATGTAGAAGGAATCACATCATGTCGAGGGGGTGGTAGTCCACCCATCAATGAAGGACGTTATCACTTTTTAAGTGTGTTAATGTGTAATAAAAAAAAGATATATATTATATCTCAAGAAATTTAATCATGTCCTTAATATAATATATATGTTTTTTAGGTCATGTATTTTTTATTAAAACCATCATTTATACATTTCATGTATCGTGTGAATGAATCACATCACTTTGAGGTGGCGGCAGTCTACACTTCCACAAACAATGTTGTCGTTTTTACAAATAAATGTAAATTATAAATATATATATTATAAAAAAAATTAAATAAGATTAAATAAATAATATTTATAACATATAAAATATATAAATATAGTGTCCATCATAACTTCCACCATGATAGGAGGTTAAGGAAAAATGAACAATCATCATTTTGTGAGGTGGCGGTTCGCCGTGCACGTAAACGTTATATTTGTTACCCATTAGGTGGAATTGTGTGTGATTATAGGTATAAAACATAGAATAAAAACATATTAATATAATTATGATATATTTTTTCATATAATAACGTAATAAATAGTTTTTATGGGATGGATAATCGAAATAAAACAATAGATCTTAGCAAAGATGTTACCACTTAATTAGGTAACTCCTTTTGGTTTGTACCAAAAGGATTCCTCAGATTGATTTCTTCCCAAGTGGAGGCTTGTAAAACTATAGGAGGGATGTTTATGAACTATTTTAACTTATACTGGCCTAACATAATTGGATTTATAGGTTTGATGAAGTGGGATAGGTGGTGGCCTTTTATAAGGGAGGAAAAAGATGAACTTTGTATTTTTTTAAAAGAAGTCAGGTGTACCCATGTTTTTAACAAAAAAACCATAAAAACAAAAAATACTAAATAATTTACGGTTCATGAACTAATTATATCTATAAAATGGGTTTTTAATAAGTCTCTATGTTATTTTATCTCTTATGTTTAAGGTTCAGTCCTTTATTAAGCTTAATTTTTCCTTAAAAATTGTAATTAATTTTAATTATGATATAATTAAACATTAAAACCTATTTAATATATGATTTATCCTTATAAATATATTATATTAAAAAGTAGTTTTGACTTAAAATTCATTATTTTCATTATTTATTATATAATGGAACTTCCTAGAGAAATACTGAAAAATCACCCTAATATAATTTCAATGCATCTATTTAATATATAATGTTTATTTTGATATATAAAATCAATAAAAGTTCCAAAAAAATTGAATTTAAGATAGGTTCACATTAAAATGGAAATAAGAATACCTTAATAAAATTATTGATCTTTATGTGAAAAATCGGGATTTTTCTTGTCTTATTCTTGTCAAATCTATTAAATGAATATCAAAAATATTATATTTAATATTATATAGATATATATTACATTAATTTAACTGATTAATTATAATTAATTTAATATATTATTATAAAATAGTTTCGTGAGCATAAAAATATTTGGTTATATAAATATTCTTTTTATATTCAATTGGTTCTTATATTCATTTCTAATTAATTGGTAACTAATGAATTAATCTTATATTTTTTCACCCATATATATTTATAAGTTAGTTAATACTATTAATAACGACTAGTTTATATCCAATAATATTAAATAATAATATTTTTATAATATATTATTTTTTGGTAAAACTCAAACTTTCATGCAACGCAAGCTATTGAAGAAAATTGTTGTGGAGTATATCACATGCAAACTTAATATCACACGAATTTTAATCTATATAATATATTTAATTTCATTCAAATTGAAAGTATATTATAAATTATAGAAATATTACATTCCCTTATGTTCTTGGTATAACAACCCTACTCTTTATTTCTCATTTAAACATGATTTATTAAATAAAATTGCACATAATAATACATATAAGATTAAGTGGTATAGTTACATTATGATATTTGGTACATTAAATAACAACTTAAACAAGAAAACAACATTTTATTGAAAACTTATTTGACATGACCAAAACCTCCCTTCATACTTAACACTATATGGGCTAACCTGAGGACATACATAAAAAATGGGTGATCTATAAAGCCCAATAATGGAATAAACAATGCATAATATGAAGAATAAAATACATGTTATAAAATATCTATGTCAATAGATCGTAAAAGTAATATGAATAGTAAGGGGTGATATAAAATGAAAATCCTAACATGGGAAATGTGGAAACAACTTAAAACACTACAACAAAAACATAGGTCAAGGATAAACCCGCCAAGATATCATGGTGGAAAAGGTCCCATAAATAAATCCGGTAAAACCTCTATTGCGACATGAAGTACCATGATACTAAAAATTACCCAATGCATAAGAGCACTATCAGGGCACACCCTTCATAATTATTTTATTCTCATGCTTAAGTGCACCACATAGATCAATCAACATGGTTTTATCCATCATCAGAGTTTATTAAAAGATGAAGGAGTGTGTAATACATAAATTTAAGTCCCCAATAAAATAATTATATGCTTATGAATTTTAATACCCATGATAGTAAATGGGTATGGTATTAACTATATAATTATTTTGGCATGGAAACTAGCGGTGTAATTTTGGCGGCATAACAGTGTCATATAGAAATTCATAAAATGGGTTTATGGAAGAGAAAAGGGTATCTAATATTTAAGTTATAAAATTTAAAGTAATAGGAACATGGAAATACATTCCCCAACATAAGTAATTGGAAATCCAAGGTGTAACATAATGAATAAACTTGATGAAAGATTAGAAAAGAAAGAACCCTTACCATATTTCGGCACGTTAAAAGGTCTGCATAAATGTTTATAGGATGTATTAATAAATATAAAGGGGGATATAATAATTTATACATAAAATATAAATTAAGGGGTATGTAATAACATATACCAACATAATAAAGTTTAAATTAAATGACATAAATTTAAAAGGAGTGTTTGATAAAAGAGGATAGTGGAAGATCCTTAAGAAATTATGGCATAGTAATGGAATAGGTAGGGGTCAAAGTGAGTGGTTATAAATCAAATATATTTAAAATAATATCAACTTTATAGTAAGTAATTATAAATTATTTAATTAAAATATAACTAATTGAAATTATAAATACTAATTTTGAGGAAGATTCTTAAATTTAAAGAAGGAGAGGAAGGTGGTGATACCTTACTTGAGTGTGTGACTTCTAAGGCTTGGTAGGGGATTTTTGAAAGCTTATGTTTTCCTTGGGAGGACTCCAAGAAGTTCACGGTAGAGTGAGGCCAGAATATAATTAGTTGTAGTGAAGATAAATGGGATCTTGGGTGATTGTATATAGGAAAATATGGGGATTTATTTTTTATTTTGGTTATGGACTCTACATAATAAAATATTACAAACCAAAAACCATACCATGGTTTTTTCCCATAGTTTCTGAAAATGGTATTTTTTTACATTATTTCACAATGAAAAGGTTTAATGATAATAAAATAATTCCCTTTCTTATGTGGAGGTGAGTCACGCTCTCAAAGAAATGATTTCAAAATCTTAAAATATATTATAAGTCTTGGAGGATTCATTAAGGAATTAAAAAAGAAAAAAATAAACATAAAATTATATTATTTTAAATGGAAATAATATATTTTTCTGAGGATAAATTTTATAGTATTTTTTACATAAATATTTGGTCATTATGATGTCATAAAACACACCGTATATTTATACGGTATTTAATTTTTACCCAAACATTTGATTATCTCAGAAAATTATGCAACTTTTACTGTGAGATATTTTTTATGTCATGATTCCAAAAAAAATATTCATTTTATCTAAATAATTTTTAAAATATTTTAATTTTTAATTTTAAAATAAAAACTAACGTTTATTGAAAATGACAAGTTGTTGACAATAACATTTTTCTGAACCCTTATAAAAATTGTAGTTGACTTCAAAAAAATTATAAGATAATTTATATTAAATAAAAGTTATTTAATGATAATATTTTATTAAAATATTTTTTATTTAAATAATACATTAATTCCAAAATTAAATAATTGAATATTAATATTACCCAAAAATATAATATGTACATTATTAAAAAAAAAATTAAATCCCATTTATAAAGTAACAATAATAACATGAAAATTTATTCACTATTATATATAAAAATAATGTATATATTTCTATTTTTATATTATCAATACATATCACATTACTATACGGGAATATGCTCTAAGAGTAATGTGTGTGATGGTGAGTCTTTAATGGGGTTTTTTGGTGAACATTGTTAGGGTTGTGATCTTGGTGAGCTTGAACTTCTCCCATAAACAATTTCACTCATACATACGTTGTTAGATTTCACCTTTGTCTTGGTCGAAGGGAAATACTAGAAATTATATCTCCCTTGAATCCTTTGATAAATGGGCTTCATAGGGTATGATCCTACTGGCTAAATTCCTCACTTCCTATGTCTATGGTAAAAAATATTTAATAAAAATCTATATTTATACTACTCATGTGATCACAATTCAATGTCTATATTATAAATGGTAAATATGATTAACGATCATTTAAATCCAATTTTTTATAATAAAATAGAATAATTTCATGTGTTTTCTATAACCATATTTCATTAAATTAAATCAAAAATGGTAATTTTATTTATGTTAGTTTTGGTCATTACAATCTTCCCTCCTTTAGAAATTTTTCAGTAGAATTTTTATTCTCACAATAAAACAGATGAGGGTAACTATAATGCATCACCTCCTCTAGTTCCAAAATTTCTTCTTCAAACTTGTGGTTTCAACACAACAGTGTGATGAGGTGCATTTTCTTATTTGTTAAAAAACATATCTACAATCTATGATCTTCACTGACTGTGACTCAAATGAAATTTCATTATACAATGATACCACCTCTAGATTTAGTACATATGAGGAGTATGATATGTACTTTCTCAATAGAGATACATGTAATATATCATTTAATTGATATAGGTTCCGGGGGAGTACTAATAGATTGTCCACTACTATGATGTGATCCAAGATATCAAAAGGGTTTATGTACCTTGAACTAAGATTTCCCTTATTCCAAAATCTCATACCTCTATTTTATAGAGATATTTAGAGGAAAACAATATCTCCAACATCAAAATCTAGGTCATGTAGAATATTTTCAGTACAAAAATTTTGTCGACTCTGGGCTGCCTTGATGTGTTGATGAATAGTCTTCAATTTATCCACCATTTCATCAACCATTTTAGGACCTAAAAGTTTTCATTGCACAACATCATCCCAACAAGTCAGTGTACTACACCTCTTCCCAAAATGGACTTCATAGGGATCCATTTTGATGCTCGAGTGTAAACTATTATTGTAAGAGAAATCGAGTAGAGGGAGATGTCGGTCCCATCCTCCTTTGATGTCAATTGAGAATGATATCCACTTATCCCCAAGTATTTGGGAAGTCCTCTCATATTTCCTATCATTTTGAGGGTGATAAGACCAACTGAAGCTCAACTCAGTATTTAGAGCATGCTAAATACTTTTCCAATACTCATAGATAAATCATAGATCTCAATTAGACACAATAAATCGTGGTACTCCATGTATCCCTACTACTTCTCTAATGTATATTTGTGCATGTTGATCCAATGATAAATCCTATCAAATCACAATAAAATTTTTAGTCTTCTTAAGATAATCCACAACAACCTAGATATAATTGTTTCCCATGGATGTCTATAGAATTATGGTGACAAAGTCCATAGTGATGTTTTACCATTTCTATTTTGGTATGGGTAATAGTTGCATCATCCCCTTAGACTTCTTCCTTTCAACCTTAACTTGTTGACTTAGTAGGCACTTTTATGTATAATTCATGATCATTTTCTTCATTCCATCCCACCAATAGTGCTCCTAGAGATCTCAATACATCTTTATGATTATTGGGTGAAATGAGAAATTCTAACTACGTTCAACATCTAATATTTCGATATTTAACTCAAGATTTGATGGAACACATATTCTGGAGAAAAATCGTACAATTTCTTATTCATTAACATTAAACTCTGAGGATTTTCCATTTCTTATAGTTTTCATTTTATTCTAAATTCCCAAATAATAGTTTTAAGCATCATATAACCTTTCAAGAAGATACGTTCGATGAATCATTTGAGAATTGACTAATGATGTTCATTCCTTTATGATTCATGTCTCCATTCTCTTCAAATATAAGAAAGTTGGATCCTTCTAAATTCTCATTGATGATAGAATTTTTGGATCCTTTCTACTTAGAGCATCTTCCATTTTTTTATTTCTAAGGATGGTAGTGTATTTTGCAGTCGTAATCCCTTATGAACTCTAACAATATTTTTTGGTTCATATTTAGCTCTTTCTGTGGGAATATATATTTAAGACTTTTGTGATTTATATATATTTTAAACTTCTCCCCAAAGTGATACTTCCACCAAATTTTCAAGAAAAGAACACCGCTACCAACTCCAAATCATTTGTGGGATAGTTTTTCTTTTGATTTTTCAATTTCCTTGAATCATAGGATATGAATTTTTCATTTTTCATCAACACACAACCCAATCCCTTCATCAAAGCATCCTTGAAAATTACCAAAATTTCCCCACTTATGGTTAGTGTGAGTAGAGGATTAGTAATAATCCTCCTTTTAAACATCATGAATATTTTTAAACATTCATAAGTCTAAGGAAACTTGAATCCCATCCAAGTTACCCTAGAAATATTGTTTTATAGTATTGATAAATTTCTCACAAATCGGTGATAATATCCATCTAACCCAAGGATGGTACTGATATGTGTCATGGATGTTGGCCACATCCATCCTTCATTTTCTTTTATCTATGAAGGATCCACAAATGTCCCATTTCTTATGATTATTTTCCCAAATATTGATACTAACTTCAACCATAACTCACATTTTGTACTTCGTAGATAGCATATCCATTCACAAGGAATTTAGGATAGTTCTTGGATCTTCCTCATGCTCCTCCTTGGTTTTGGATTATATTAGAATATCATATATAAAGACTACCACAAACTTCTCAAGAAAATATCTAAACCCTATATTAATTAAATTCATTCAAATTTATACAGAATTAGTGAGTCTAAATTCCATCACTATGAACTCTTATTGCTTATACCTTTTATTCAAATTAGTTTTGAGGAGATCCTCCTTCTTCACCCTAACTTGGTAATATCCCAAAAATAAATCCACCTTGCAGAATTATTGTGCACAACATAGCTAATCGAATAAGTCATCAATCTATGTAAGAGGATACATGTTCTTTATACTGATCTTTTTGATCTGATGATAATCAATGAAAATGTGCATTGACCCATCTTTCTTCATGATGAAGCAGACTGGTGCACCCTATGGTGAAGCACATGGGCGTATGAATCCTTTATCTAGTTTGCCTGGTAGTTGTTTCTTCAGTTCCACAAGTTCCATAATAGACATCATATATAGATTCTTGGATATTTACAACACCCCAGGTATAACCTCGATTTAAAAATCCACTTCTCATCTAGGAGGAAGGCCCAAAAATTTTTTGGTAAACACATTAGCATATTCTCTCGCAATAGGGATGTCTTCTAGAATGATCTTTTATTCAAACTAAATAATTTGAAATAGATACACTTTATCATAGGGAAATAATATCCATTCTTGAGGTGATGGTGAGAAAGATGATTCATTCTCTTCATAGCATTTGTACTGAATTGGGGGTCAATTCTCTAAATAAAGAGTGATTTTCTACTTGCAGTAATTTATGTTGGATATATACAGAGAAAGACAATCCAATCCCATTATTTCATCAAATACTACCAAGGGAAGTATGAAATAGTTCACTGGGAAGTTTAGAAAAAAAACATTGATAGGGGAGGAGTTATATACTTGGGATGTAATAATTTCCCCATTTTCTATTTTTACCAACATCTATACTTCCACGATTTGTGGTGTTGTTTGAATAGTTATGTTAAACTTTGATGATATGAAGGAATAAATAGAATAATGCATGATAATACTACATTTTAATTTTTTATTATATTCCTATTTTTTCCAATATAGACATAGGGATTGGTTCTTTTAAACTATTAAACACATAAATGTTATTCTAGTGAAAATAAATGGATAACTTATAAATTATATTTATTTCCCAAACATATGAATTTCTGGGCATCAATCATGTTTTCCATGATCTATTTCCTAACATATGTTCATATGAAAAAATTTTCCCCTTAATAATGGTTCATAAAAATATTATGAATTTACCAAATCATATTCCTTGAGAGTGTCTAACCATGTGAATAGTAAGACTCATTTTCATCTGCCATATTACCCTGTGTCAAGCTCAGAACATCTTGTCAGATTTCTTACCCCTAGGTACAGTTGTTCCAAAACCATTTCCACTTATAGTATCCTAACATGGATGTATTTTCAGGATAAACCACATACTATGCAATTAACAAAATTTTGGGATGTCTTCTTATACTTAGTCATATCCCTTAGTCAATCTCTAGATTCCTAGAATCCTAAGGATTTATCTAGATTTTTCTAATCCTAATCCCAAAAATAACTAAACCTATCATCTGATATAAACTATAACAAATTTTCTCCTTATTTCATATTTAAATATGATTTATTACATAATATTGCACTTAATACAACTCAAAAGATTGACAGGTCTTATTTTTTGGATATTTGGTACATTACCTAACAACTTATTACATGAAAAAACATTTTTATTGAAAACATCTTCGACATGACCAAAATGTTTCTTCATACTAAACACTGTGTGGGATAACCTGAAGACATATATAATAAATGTTTCAGCTAAAAATTTTATTAAGGGAAATAAATTCATAACTTGAGGAAAAAATACATGTTATAAAATAGGCATATCAGTGGAACATAAAAAAGTAACATGAATAATATGTCATGATATATCCTGAAAATCATAACATGGTAATTGTGGAAACAACATAAAACACTGGATCATAAACATAGGTCAAGGATAAACCCAAAAATACATCATGGTATAAAAATAACCATAAAAGAATCATATAAACCATTTTTCCAACCTGAAGAATCATGATACTAAAATTTCCCATTGTATAAAGCACTATCTAGACACACCCTTCATAATCACTTCATTCCCATGCTTAAGTGTGTCACATAGATCCATCAACAAGGATTTATTCATCATCATAATTTATTCCAAGACAATTTTTGAGGAATACATACATGTAAATAACAAATAAAATAATTATATGTATATAAATGTGAATACACATGATATAAAATTTGTATGGTATTCACTACACAATTATTTTGGAATGGGAAATCACGGTGCAATTTTGGAATCATAATGACATCATATATAAATTCACAAAATTTTTTGATGGGAGAGAATGGTATCTCTCAAAATTTAGACATGAAATATATATTAATAAGAACATGTAAATACATTCCTCAAGAAAACTAATTGTAAAGAAAATTCATAGCATAAAAAGAAACTTTAAGAAAGAGGAGAAAAGAAATAACCCTTACAACATGTCAGCATGGTAATAGGTGTGCATAAAGGTTCATAGGTAGGATAAATGTGAGTGAAAAGGGATAAAATAATTTATAAATAAAATTTAAATTAAGGGGGATAAGGAATAAAATATTCCAACATAGGAAAATGGAAATTAAAAGACAAAATGTTAAAAGAAGTGCTTGATAAAATGGGAGAGTGGAAGATCCCTTACGAAATTTTAGCATAGTAACAACTTAATTAAGGGTAAAAATGAGAGAGTATAAATCATATATAATTAAAAAAATATCAATTTAATGTTATAGTAGTCATAATAAATTAATTAAAATATAACTAATTGAAATTATAAAGTCTAATTTCAAGAAATATTCTTTAGTTGAAAGAAGAAGAGGAATGTGGGGATCTCTTACATGAGTGTGTGGCACCAATGGTTTATGAGGGGCATATTAAAAGCATGGGGGAACCTTTGGAGGACTACATGAAGTATAGAAAATAGTTTTTTCATGATAATAGGATTTCTATTGAAGAGAAATTATATTTTTGGTGAGATTATATAGGAAAAGGGGGGATTTATTTATCATTTTCTTTTTGGACACTACATAATATAATTTTCAAAACTACAAACCATCCAGTCATTTTTCCCAGGATTTCAACTGAAGGGGATTTTTTTACATTATTTTATAATGAAAATGTCTGAATAAAATAAAATAATTCTTTTTCTTCTATGGAGGTGAGTCACATAGTCAAAGAAATGATTTTAAAATCCTAAAATATATTTTATGTCTCGGAGGATTCATTAACGATTTATAAAATAAATAAAATAAAAATAAAATCACATTATTTTAAAGTTAAAACATATATTTGAACTAAGATACCTTTTATAGTTTTTAATAAATCTCTATTTGGTCCATTATGAGGTGATAAAACACATTGTATATTTATAGGGTATTTAATTTTTACCTAAAAATTTGACTGTCTCATAAAATTTTTAAAACAAATCACTTATAGAAATATTATGCATCATTATTAGAAAAATAAAATTAGTTATATCGAAATAATTTTCTAAATATGTGATTTTTGTCTTTTAAAATAAAAACTGATTTTTATTTAAAATGACGTGTTTGGGAAACAACATTTTTTTAAACCCTGATAAATATTATATTTTAATTCATAAGAATTATATGATCATTTCTATTAAATAAAATTAATTTTATGATAATATTTTACTAAAATAATATTGATTTTGAAAATAAATTAATTCATAAATTAATTAATTTTATTTGATTATTAACTAAAAAATACAATGTGTGCTTTATTGAATAAAAAATAAAAACATTTATAAAGGAACAATAAAAACATGAAAATATATTAATTATTGTATAAAAAATAATGTACATATTCCTATATCTAGGGTCTTGATTTATATCACTTTAATACACAATCATATTCCCTATGAATAAGGTGTGAAATAGTGGGGCTTTGATGGGGCCATTCAGGGAACATAGTTTGGGTCATGATCTTGATGAGATTGACCTTCTCCTCTAAATAGTATATCTTAGGATTCAGTTATTGGTATCATCTCAGGCTCGGTATAGGGAAAATCCTAGAAATTTTATCTCCAGCAAAAGCTCTGATAAACGGGCTTCATATGATATAATCATGTTCTTTGATTTCATCACTTCCATTGTCTTTCCCAAGAGTATTTGTTAAAACCCTATATTTATACTAGAAATGTGATCACTATTTAACAGCTATATTATCAATGGAAAAGAAACTTATCATTCATTTAAATCCAATTGGATATAATTAAGTAAAATAATTGCATGTGTTTTCTATAACCACAATTCATTTAATTAAATAAAAAATGGGAATTTTATTCATCATATTTTGTGTATTTACACTTGGTGTGGCATGTCATGCACATTATCAAATACAATGTTACTACTTTAGATTTTTGGGGTGTTACATTATACCCACGCAAATTAAAATTTTTCCTCATAATTTAAACTGGATCTTGGTTATATATTGTTTCATATTTTCTATGTTTTATATGCCACATTGTGATAAGGGTTCGTAAAACATCCTCTAGAAAAGACAAAATGGGAAGTACAATGGTCATGTGGAAAAACATATTACTAGGTCTCTAAGTAGGATAAAATTAGTGGGAAGTAAATTTACCTACTTTGAGATAAAGCATAAATATTTATTGGTAGTGATTGAGGTCATCAATCACAAACAAGTCAATGAACAATAGAAATGTTAGGGCACAAATTATATAAATTTTTGATTATTTATAAGACTATAGGATCAACCAAAAATAAATAATTAGGGCAATATTTTATTTCTAATTCATCTTACTAATGTTGGGTAATTCTATTACTACCAAATAATTTAAGGAAATTTACTTACATGATACATTTTAATTTCATTTTAACAATTCCATCTTTTGTTTATTCTTTAATCAAATTCTAATTCATCCATTGCATAAAAATGGATATCCAAAAATTAACATTGATTCTTGAAGCACTAAAATAAACATTTAACATATCTTAAAGACCATGAAATAGTGACAAGTATAACTATTATCTCAAAATATTATCCAAATTCAATATCGTTAATACATTAATCTATAAACCTAAAGAGGTACATTACAAGTTCATCATTAAACATTTTTAATCAAATTTTTTCAACTAAAAACAATGATATATTAACCATGAAACTGTTTAGGTTAGTGGTTGGCATGAAACCATTATTTTCCTTCAGTCATGGGTTCAAGTATCACAGCCTTGCTGGACTTGATTAGTTGACACCCGACATTCAGTTTTTCCTTTTCTAAAACCATATTAATATAATTTCAAAAATAAATATGATGTACATAATTTAATTAATAAATATTAATAAATAGACATTTAACTAAGGTTTTAAATAAAACCTCAATACCTAAATACTTCATCCATTTATTTCCACCTCAGTTCTTCCATGGTCTGGGGTTTATCCATAATATCATTCACAGGTTCTCTAAATCACGACACCTTATCTTCTATTTAAAACACCTTATATTTTACTTTGTTTATTCATTTTAAAACAACATCATAATGGTTTGTCAATAAAATCTGAATTATCCTACGTGTATACAATGGTATTGTTAAACTAGGTGTTCATTAAGGCCCATTATCGTCTACCAGGTTACGCCGAGTCAGGCCCAATGCACCTTGTCAGAGTTGTTACTCCTTGGTACATTTGCACTAGAACCACGTCCACTTGTAGTATCCATACAGGTAAGTTTTTTTATAAATAACCACATAATCTCTACTTTAAAAAAATTCTAGGGTGTTCTTCTACACGTATCCTCAATTTATACCTTAGGGTTACAATCTCGAATATATTTTTTCCTAAATCTTGTTTCCATGGATGCTAATAAACTTTCTTTGATACCAACTGTAGTGACAAAACCCCAAAAATCACGATGTTGGTGTTCTCTAACAATTATGTTTTCATATTTACAAGGAATCAAATCCGGATGGACTGAGTGTTTAGTAGTATTGGAAAACCAAATAAATAAATGATAATTGTATTCAAATATAATAATCTAATTAAAAAATAATTTTTTTCCTAAATAAATAACATTGAGGATATCTTTATTACATCTAGTATATCCATTTATATCTTTCATAGTACACTTCTTGGATTCATGTACATTGGGAAACAAAATAAGGGTTATCTCAAATGATTAGTAATGGTTAGTAAATAAGATGAAATGATGAATTAATAAGAATAAATCAAAATTTAATAGAAAATAACTGATAACATATTAAATTTAAATAACTAGATAAGGAATGATAAATATGTAAAATTAAGAAACAGAACAACATTCCATTTAATCGATAAAGTGAGAACAAAATGAATAAATAGATTTTATTATATGAGAACCTCATGGATAATAACAATGATAACAAAAATATATATGAACGAAATTCTTAATTATTAGATGTCATGTCTATGGCACATGAGGACCTATAATTTAAGGATCCATCCCCCATAAAATTCGAAACTAAATATATTAACCCATTTGATTTGTGAATCTTATTTGTCTCATGATAACCTATCGATGCATCGAGGGGATATAAATTCTAGGCCCTACCATTTATTGCATGTCCAAAGAATTCTTCATATAAAGTAATCCGTTTAAATAAAAAACAATATTCCTTATCAATTGTCCAAATTTAATAAATAATAAAAATTATAACATTTCTCCAAATAATAAAATAAATCTTCAAAGTAAACATCGTATGAAAAATGGTATACAGTTCAAAAATAATCATATCCATTAAAATTGATATGGATAGTTAGGGTAAATTCAATATCAAATGTTCATAGTGAATTGAATATTTCAAGGGGACTAATAGAGGTATCAAGGAAGTGAATGTGAATAATATCCTTAGCCAAATAAATCATAAACCATCCATAGGAAAAATAAGGGTGGAATTAATTCAACATTTCCCAAGTGTAGTAAAAATAAAAGGATTGTTTTCATTGATGAATAAAATTACCATAAAAGGAAAATATAATTTTAATTTTGAAAAACATTTTTTAAAAAACAAATTTTATTTTAAAATCTCTTTTATAAACATTTTCGATAAAAATTAACCCTTTAATCCTATAAAATAAACTTCTAAGAAATGAAGATGTGTAAATTCGTACATGTTGTACAAGGTAAAAATAACATTCCTTTTTCACTGTAAAAAGGATAGAAAAATTTCTTGTTTAGAATGCAATATAAATATTCCTTTGAAAAAATTGTAAAGGACAAAAATGGTAAAAAATTATTTTCCAAACGATATGATTTGTTTTTTAGAATATTTTAGTAAACATGGTTTTTAGAAGAAAATAGGTTCTATGACTGAAGAGATAAATAAATTCGGGTTTTCTGAAAAACATTTTCTAAAACATTTTAAGTACCAAAGAGCATAATAAATCATACTAATACATAAACAAGGTAATTTTTGTCATATAAGAGAAAAAATAAAGGTTTTATTGAACAATAGTTATATAATTTCCCCTAATGGAAATACCATTGAATGATCATTGTAATTATTTTTGAAGAAAATAATCATTAAACATTCCAAAGTCTCCTACGAAACATTGAAATATTTTAAATCATAAGCCTCATGAAGGAATACTCTTAATTGAAATTTTTAGTAACTATGGTGATAAAATTACTACTATTATAATATATAAAAATCTTAGTAGATATTCTATACAAAATATGTAAGTGATGAATAATACATTTATCTCACATATGTAAAAAGTGAGATGAAAATCCCTTACCTTGAGTTTGATTTGTATCGTATGTCCTTATATTCCTAAATAACAAACGTATGTTAATTATTTACATTATTGATATAATTTTTCATGTTTATAATAACTTTTATTTCACTTATTACTATGATTTATACAACTAATAAAACAATTATTTTTACGTCAGTTGTTTTGAATAAATTTTCTTTATGTGTTAAAAAAACACTGGTAGGTCAACTATTGTCAAAGTTTTCATTATATAACATATATATTATAATAATCATGAAACAATTATCATATTTGTCCATAATTTATACTTTTATTATCAATCATTTAATATTTTAATGAATAGTGAATTGTTGTTACAATCGTGGAGACGGTAGGTCGTACATATGCATGAGTAACATTCTCATTTTTCAATGATCATTATGAAAAGACAGTAAGCTGTATTATATATTTCCATAATTATAATTTTATCCAAAATAACATATTATTTAATCTATACATATATATATATATAATTCTTGGGATGTAAAATAAATCACATCATGTCAAGGAGGCGGTGGTCCACACATCCACGAACAATGTTATAACTTTTTAAATGTGTGAATCAGTAATAAGGAAAATATATATATATTATATTTTGAACAAATTAATAATTTCATGGATAACATATAGATTTTTTTGTCACATATTTTTAATTAAAAATTTCTTGTATACATTCTAGGTATTGTGTGCACAAATTATTTCTCTTTGTGAGGTGGTAGTCCACACTTCCACAAACGATCTTATCATTTTTACACAAAATGGAAAGTATATTTCCATGTGTTGTAAAATAATTACATAAGCTTAAAAATATAATAAATATCATATATAACATATATAAATATATTTTAAATCATAATTTCTACCATGAGATTTGTTAAATTAAAAAATATATAGTCTTCATTTCATGAGGCGATAGCTCGTCGTACAAATAAACAGTATGTTCTTTAACTATTAGATAGAATTATGTGTGAGTGTAGGTTGAAATCTTAGAATAAAAAAAATCATAGTATATTTATTATTATTATATTATTATATAATAATAGTTTAATAATTTTTTGATGTGGTGGAAAATAGAAAAAAACTAAAGAGCTAAATGAAAGATGTACTACAATAAAAATAGGCCTTAGTGGCGGTCTATTTGCGGTGGGTTAGTAAACCACTATTAATTTTTTTTAACAAGGGTTTAGTGGAGGTTTTTAATGAACCTCCATTAAATAGTTTTTTTTACAGTTCCGACACTCCCCCCCACCTCGACCCCCACAAGACCCCTCCCCCTCCACCCTCCCCCCGAAGACCTAGCTCGCCATTCCACTGCACACCACACCGGTCTTGACCCATGCTCGCCGCCCCTCAGCACACCTCACTGCCCCTCAGCGCGCCTCTCTGGTCTTGACTCGTGCTCATCGCCCCTCAACACACCATGCCACCCCTCAGTGCACCTCTCCACCCCTATTGGTAATGTTTATTTCCTTGATTATTTTTTAAGATATTATTATGCTTATTCAACATTTTTCATGTGAGATTTTGGGTAGGATCCTACTGAATATACTTGTATCCTTACCCACTATATATATCCTATTTTTATAGGTCTATAAGAGGGAGTTAGTGATTGGGTTGGGTGTTACTAGAACATGACATGAATCTTATTTGTGTTTGAAGAGTCATTTTCATAGAAGTTGTTTCATGGTATTTCATTTAGTTATGTTCATTTATGTATTGAATTACAAACATCATGGAATTGATTTATTTATATTATATAGATTATATTTGTGTTTTGTTATCTTATACTCCTACGATACAAGAGGGTAATACCTTCTATATGTGTGGTTTATATCCTTGATTCCTATTTCCACCTTGTGCCCTATTAAAAGTTGGCATCAGGACTAACACTTGTCTTTACTCTCAATACAAGGGGGGTTCCAATGCTGGTAGATAGTGACATAATCCACAAAATGGGGCCTCACAACACACATAGTGGTCCCCTGAAATCAAAACCAATCAAAAGGTTTTGTTGAATCATGGGTGGGGGAAGACAAATCAAGTTCCTATAAGGGGAGAATTTGAATTATAGTAGTTGTGTAACATATTTATTCCCTCAATAATGAACCTCGCCATGGGATAAAAAAGAAAACGTGATAGCTCTATAGTATCTGAAAAATATTCATAAATAATCTTAATCATATAAGGCCTTTGAAGAAATTTTTATTTTTATCATATGAATAATAGAGATGAGTCCATGTCATTGGGTTTCATTACACATGTACCCCTCCCCATATGTTGTTCTCTTTCCATGGGGATAATAATCAAACATACACATTTTATCTCATCACCATCAGGATAGACATTAAATAATCACATAACATCACTCCACCCAACTTGACTATCATGTAGAATTTTACATGCATCTAATGTATCTCAATGTATGTTTATCAAATTTTTATCATCCTAGACCCAACTCACTATTAATAATAATCACTTCAAAAATGTTTCCATGTCCTTTTTCATAGAACACCATTTCACATAACAACTATCAAGGTTGTTAATTGTAAATGGATAACTAATCACCTTACCCTCTATAGATCATCTCATCGGATTACAAAGGACCACACTTGATATATTACCATATGTTCACTCACCTATAAGGCTATTTAATATCCATTAAGACTTATTTATATTATTTCAATACCCTAATCCCATTTGGTGAAAATTTTAGAAGTTGTAAACCCATTAGTTCACTTTTCTTGTTTTTCCTATGCCTCAAGAGGCATCACATAATTTACCTCAAGTCAATATTACAAATCACCTTTAAGGTAAAACCATTTTTTAAGGTCTAAGTCTTCTCTTCTCTTTCACTCTCAACCAAAAAGTTGATCCCACCATCAAATAATAATTAATTAATTATATACTTAGTAAAATGTTTAACAAAAATAAAAGTGACCATCCAATGTCCCTCGCATTTTAGCTCATGGTTAGACACCCATTTAGATTCCATCACACAAACTGGAAAATGATTCACAGGGAAATGTGATCGTATAATGATCTTAAAATAAACCCACCATGTATGGAATGTAAATTTACATCCTAATAGCCTCTAAATATTTTATCACACAATTATAAACACTTTTAGTCCATATCCAAGTATCCCTAACTCGATTACCAACATCTATAAACCACAAAGAACAGAAGAAAAAATCATACATGGAGAAAACATTTAACTATTTCTAACTTTTTATCATTAGATGTGAACCCCTAAAATATAGTCATTTTATTTATCCTCAATCAATAGATATTTTAAAACATATAAAAATACCAAATTTAGATATTTGGAGTGATATTACATTAAACAAAAATAAGATAACATTGATTGAGGTTTTAATGAGGTTATCCTACCATCTAGAAGTCCAAATAAATTAATGACTCATCAATATGACATTGTACAAGATTTTATGAATATACAGAATGGGTATAAAGAAGAATTCCCAAATGACTCACCTCTTTATTTCCAAGTCATCTAAGTGGAAAAAGAAATGTATTTTTTAAAATGCAAAGTAAAATATAAAAAATTCCCATGCTTGTAAGTGGTTGTTGGAGAAATTTGACCCGCTCTTAGACTATGGTGGATCACAAAGGATGTTCCATAATCCTCCCCAAAGCTCCAAATTATGTTTCAACCCCCATTGATGTTCCTGGTCCACCTAAGATCTGAAAATTTTAATCACACACAGGGTCACAACATGTTTCTACCCATAACACTTCACCATGATACCCCACATGATCTCAAATTCTCAACCCCGGACCATACCCAGCAATTTTACTCCTAATTCGAGGCCACAAATAACAAATAAAGTTTGAAAAAATATTGATATACACAATATTTAATACTAACCTTACTGTATATTTTTTTGGATTGAATATTTTAGATGAATTCCATAAGACTATGGATTAATTGGTTTTCCCACTTTCTATAATTAAAACAAAATTAAATAGAAATTGAAAAGGAATATTGACATCAGTAATTTTCAGGGTTATTTCAGGATCTATTTTAATAAATTGAATATACATGATTTCATTTATCATTGGAATTTCATGTTTCCTTTGAGTCTAGAGGAACAAATACCTTACTTCTAAGAATTTGATTAATCTACCATATCAATGAATCCTTTCACCTGATGATTCTTGGCATGTTCTACATCTTGGTTCCCTATGTATTTTCTAAAGTAGTGAGTCATGTTTAAGGTAAGAGTTTGTCTCCATTTCATATTCCTAACTTCTGTTCAATTATTATATGCTTTATTAAGCCCTTACATTATTGATATAAAAGTTATGACATCATCAGTTTTTTCATCTGTTTTGGTGTAGCACGACATACAAAAAACTACATGGATGAGATCCTTTTTCTCGTCTTCTTTTATGATTCTTTTTAATTTGCATGTTTTGGTTTTATAGTGGGTGGGTTTATTATGTACCATATGAATTTATATAGGAAAACATTATTTAACATATTAATATATATATTTAACTAGTATATATGAATCTATTTCCCTATTTAGTAATTGTTATGTGTTTTAATTATTTTTAATTATGTGTAGTCACATTGAGATATACATGGATAAAAGTTGGATCACATTACCGAGAAACACACCTTATTATGTTAAGGATTTGAATGAGTTTTTAGATTTTTCGATTTCCAATCGATCCGTTGAAGGGAGAATAAGATGTACATGTCCTAAATATAAATTTAGAAGATGGTTGAAGAGAGTTTAAGTTTATGAAATTTTAATATTGAAGCAATTACATGGTCAATATTTGTGTTGGATTTGGCACGGAGAATCGAACGTTATAGAAAATGATGTCAATCCACAGAATGACCTCCCAACTTCGTCAAAAATGGAAAATGAAATGAAAAAACTTATAAATGATGCATTTGGCACTGCAAGATACCAACAACAAAATAAAAACATATCAGAACAACCAAGATGAGGGTGCTAAAAATAGCAACATGAAAAGTGATGTTTTTGAGACAGTAGGACAACAGTATCAAGATTGTAACATATCAGTGGATCCTCCTCTAGATTTTGTGGAGACTAATGTAAGAAAAAACTTTATTGAGGAAAATATGTGTCATGATTTAGTTGACGATGGAAATAAATAGTTGTATGGTGCATGTTTGAAATATTCAAAACATTATTTTATGCGGAAGTTGTACCATAACAAATGTCTAAGTTGAATTAAAAATAAGTAAATGTCCATGATATTGGAATTTTTTCATGATTCATTTTGTGAAGAAAACATCACTGAGTCTTTTTATGATATGAAAAAAGATGTTAACTGACTTGGTCTGAATTATACAAAAATGTATGTGTGTCCCAATGATTATATGCTTCATTGGCGAGAGGATTCAAGTTGTCATGATTGTATAAAATGTTCTTCTTATATATGGAAGTCAATGGGTGATGTTAGAAGTCTAAATCAACATACATTCATGAAGAAGAAGAAAAGTAACACACTTACAAAGGTTGTGAATTACTTTCCTTTAAAGCATCGATTGAAAAGATTATTCATGTCATCAAAAACCGCTGAACACATGAAGTGTAATTCTATAGATTATGATAATGTTGGGTTAATGAGACATCCAGAAGATTCACAATCATGGAAGAAATTTGATTCATTACATCTAGATTTCTCAGCAGATCCTAGGAATGTTCGATTGGGATTGGATACCCATGGATTCAACCCATTTGGGACTTTGTGTATTAGTTATAGCATTTGGCTAGTAGTTTTGATCCCTTATAATCTTAATCCATGGATGTGTATGCAACAAACATCCTTTATCATATCGATTGTTATTCTAAGAAACAAATTTCTTATAAATGATATTGATGTATACTTATAGCCTTTAATTGAATAATTACAAGATTTGTAGAGCAAAGGTGTTGAGAAATTTGATGCTTCTTCTAAAAAAATGTTCAAAATGCATGTTGCTTTAATGTGGACCATTAGTGACTTCCCTGGGCTTGGGAATTTATCTGGTTGGAACACTTACATGTGTTTGGCTTGTCCCATTTGTAACATTGATTTTGAGAAAAAATGGCTACCATGCTGATGAAAATGGTGCTTCTTGTTCCATCGAATATTTCTTGATGCATCTCATAGATTTCAGTTGAACAGGAAAAAATTTAACAGTTTCATAGATTGTAAACCACCTCCAAAGTTGTTAAATGGTTCTAAAATATTGACACAATTTTATTTTCACATTACTTAATGAGAATGGAGAGTCAAAGGATCATCTCAATGCTCAGAAATGCGTACAAGTAATGAACATAAAATGGGATCTCTAGCTAGATGATAATGAAAAGTATTCTCTGATAATTTTTGCAATGACAAATAGGGATAAAGATACATCCTTTCAAATTTTAAAGCAGGTGAAGTTATCTTATGTGTATTCAAGTAACATCTCGATGTGTGTGGACTTTAATAATCATATGTTACATGGATTGAAAAGTCACCATTAACGTATTTTGTTACAACAGTTACTACCATTGGCATTGCGTACATTTTTACCTGAAAAAAGTACTACTGTTGTACTCCAATTCTGCACATTTTTTAGAAAACTATGTGAGAAATCTCTAAATCCATTTTAGCTTGACAACCTTCAGGACTGGTTTGTATTGACACTTATTTAAATGGAGATAATCTATCATCTTTCATTTGTTATTATCATAAATAATTTAACTATGCATTTGGTTGAGGAAGCTAAATTAGGATGCCTCATTCATTATCGATGGATGTATGCAAATGAGAGGTACATTACTAATATGATTTCTAGTTAAGTAAAAAAAAATTCACTAAATTAAATGCATAATTATGTTTGTATATTTTATTTTAGAAATATCTTGGGCATTTGAAATAATACATGAGAAATAAAACTCAACCCGAAGGCTTAATTGCTAAAGACTATTTGGATGAGGAGTGTCTTACCTTTTTTTCTAGGTACTTGGATGATATTGAAAAAATATTTAATTGAGTTGGAAATTTTGATGACACAGATAATCAATCTCAAATACATGAGAAATAAAATATATTTCATGTTATTGGATGATCAGCTGGGAGGTCCTCAAATATGACACTGATAGAAATGGAATTATTACAGGCACATAGATATGTGCTGGTGAATAGTGAAATTGTAGATCCATTTATTGAAGAGTTTAGGATACAAACAATGAAATAAATGAGAGGTCAATCACGAAATGATAATGATATAACAAAAACAGTTAATAAATATCTTGTAGAATGGATTGCATGACATGTAAGTTCATAAATATTGCAATAAATAAGAGTATTAGGTTGACACATATATTTTGTAAATATAATAAAGTTTATTTCTTTTTTTAGATCATGAATACTATTTCTTGAGTATAGTTGTCAAAATATTTGAAGTTTTTTTCTCGAGGTCCTCTAAAACAAGTTAGAAAGTTCGATGCTTACAAAGTGAATGGCTTTAGATTTCATACAATCGATCAAGAAGAGGGTTTGAAAACACAGAATAGTGGTACATTAAGATTTGATGAAGTGAAATACTATGGAAAGATGATTGATATTATTGAATTAAATTACCATGGGCATTTTTCAGTTGTTTTATTCAAATAAAATTGGGTCGATATTGTTATAGGTGTTAAAAGAGATTCCTTGCAATTTACTTTTGTAAACATCTCTCGCTTGATGGATGATGGTGATTGTAAACTACAAGATCCAAATATCTTATCATCGCATGAAAAAATGGTATAGTATGTGAATGATGTTGTGAATGAATTGGGGAGTGTATTTTTTCACATAATACAAAAAGATTTGTATGATATGGGTGATAAAGTGAAAGATTCGACCTCTAAAATTGAATCTCGTCAACAACAAGAAGAGGAATTATTTGTCCACCATGATATTAAAAATATTAGTCTAGCAAGGATGAATGAAGTGGATGAAGTAATAGAGCAGGAAACCAACATGATTGAAGGGTAAAATGATTGTATGTACAGTTGCATGTTTATTTTCGCATTCACTTATTTCATTTGCACATTTATTCATTATAATTGTTATGTATATTTTGTTTGTTAGTACTATGCATCTATTATCATTTTTAAATTTTTTTTCTGCATAAATTTTTTGAAATTTATGTTTTTAACATAATTTTATTTGATTAAATGATAGGAATGCCAAGTAGGAAGTGATATATTGTTTCATCAACCAAAGGTACAGATGATGATCCATCTATCTCCCTCTCTACGGCATCTGATCCACCATCCACTCACCCCTACCTCATCTCCCCATGCACCATCTCTCACACCCTCTGTGAGTGTCCCTTTAGAAGATCAGTCGTCGACTCCCCCTTCAGGAGCCTCAGCAGTGGGGGTGCCACTTCTAGTTCTTCATGAGCATACTGGAGGCTGAAATTTTTAGGTAAAAATTATAATATTAATATATTTATTGCACTTTTTTTATACTAACTTCTTGTTCATTAAAGATAAAAGTAATGAAAATGTGGAGAAAATTATAAAAAGTACTAATGTAAGGAATATGACCTAAGAGAAGATCTTTTTCCCATTTGATTCAAAGGGGTTCCCAACGGTTGAAGTTGTGGGATTACTTGGCCAAATTCTAGGCCAGATAGCTATAGATCCCATTTCCCTTCCTATATAGAATGATTATGGGAGACATGTGCCTCCAAGTTGGAAAAATGATTTTTTTTCCCAAATAAAGGAAATTTTAATACATTATGGTGTAATTGAATGTCATGTTATTAATATTTTCAAAATTAATTTCTGTAAACAGATGTTTTTCCACTTTACAGTTGCTGATGTGATCGCATGAAAGTGGACCTTGAAAAATCTTGGTAAGAAATTGAAAGTCTTCAAATGGATATTATGAAGCAACATCAACAATACTTCCTTGACCGTCAAATATATGTATGACAAGCTACCCGATGTGGTAACCAAAGAGCAATTGAAAGTTTTTGTTGACAGACATCGTAATGAGAAGAAAATGGTATTTAAATATATATTATTATATTAACCTCATTTTAAATTTATACATTTATATGAATAGAAGATTCTATTGAATACATATCTACTAAATTTCATTTTTTTATTTTAGGATCTTTCAAGAAAGAATGTATCAAGTCGGGCTAAGGAAGGCATCCCTCAAACTACAGGATCAAAAATCTTTTCTAGACGCTGGTCGACTATAGTAATATTTTCATTGGTTTAAATATTTATAATACAATATTATCTATTTAAGATATTAAATTTTTGATTTATCTTTGTTTAATTCAGTCATAGAGTTTAAGTCATGAAGCATCCCGAAATGAAGTGTGGTTGGATGTTGACAAAAAATCTGATAGAAGTTTTGTTAATGAGCCTTCCAAAGAAGTTGGGGTATAAACTCATTTTTTCATTATAATAAGTTATTATCAGTTGTTACTATGTTAATTTAAATTGATTCTAATATGGATTATATTTTATTTATTAGTAAAAATTAAATAACTCTGGGATGCCAATCCTTCGAATTCCTACTCAGTCTCCCAGGATGACCAGGTTGCTAAAGTCCTTGGGAAGGATCATCTAGGTAGAGTGCGTAGGATGGGTTTGGGACCCGTACCATCTGAGGTCTTTGGAAGGCTACCGGGGATTATAGCTTCACCTAATCCTATTTGTAGTCACCCCATACTCGAAGATGCTCAAATAGAGATTTCTTCTCTACGAAACATAGTTCAAGACCAGGGGGCTCAGATATCTGCTTTGTAGAAAGTGATGATTGATTTATATTAGAAGATGATTGGATCTGCCCCCAATGGTATTGCATCGAATGGTGGTGAGTAGGTAAATCAAAAATATTAAAAATAATTTATTTTTCATACATTTATTGGATTTAAGCTTAAATATAAATATACAACAACATTAAATTTTCAATATATTTTTCTTATAGGTGGCAGCATGAAGTAGAGATGGAGGTGGAGAGGGTGACGATATGTGTTCATCTTTGGACCGTGATTAGTTGTATCATAGATATGTTGGGAAAATATGGTAAAAGTTGGTTTATATATGTATCATGTGAGGCACATGGTTTCCACCAAACATTTTCATGACCTTATATTTTCTTTATTTCTCATGTTTCATTTTATGTATTTTATTGAAGTTAGTATATAGGAATAGAGAGGTTGGATACAACAAGGAATCATAGGAATTGATATAATAAAGGTTATACCCATTTTATCATGGATTTGGTGTCTCTTCTTGATTTTTTCGTGCACTACTGGAGTGGTTTGTTTTAGAGTTTCTATTGATTTTGTGGTTGTTCTATTGTGGAGATAAATCATAGTGTGGTTTGCTTCATAAAGATGATCTACATGTGACATAAAGTTTCTTATGTGTCATGGAACTTCTCCAATATTATATAATCCATAAGGTGGACCGCTCAATGTTTTTTGGATATAGTTTTTAATATCCCCATTATAATGTAAAGCTATTAATAATTCAATGGTTTTTCATGTTTTATCACCATTATATTGTGCTATAGGTTTTATCACCATGAAATTTTAATTTCGATCCTACCTATAAATTTATAAACCCCATTTCAATAATTTATTTATCAAAATTCTCTCACAGTACATGGGTGACCGGTATTCTATTTTAAGAGGAATTTCACCCCAATTATTTTGATTATTGATCCTCAATATCTATATATATCTGTGGTTTGGTTAGCTTTATAAATTTGTATTGATAAGAACACTATTTTATTGGTTTATCGATTTGAATCCATGCATTATTGTTCTTAGAGGTGGTTTTCCACTTGCCTTATCCCCATACAATAAATTGGAATTATTTGTTTGAGATAGGGGATCCTAGTTCATTTCTTTTAATGTGAATATATAGGAACATCATGAGTTTACTATCCATTTTACAAATATTACAGGTTTTTAGAAGGAGATAAATAATTGGTTTTATTGGATCATTTCAAATAGGGGGAAATCATAGGTTTTTACTATTTTCATGAAATTACAAATTATGGTACTTTATTATAATTGTTTCTAAAAAGTGAAATTTTTGGGAACCATTTTAACTTTGAATTTGATGATATTCAAGACTGTTATTTTGATTGTGTGATTTATATTACCATTATTGAAAAATTAATGCAACTAAAATTTAGACAATAAACCTATTTCCTAGGGAAATTAGAAATTTATTAATAATACCCATGTTAAAAATATTAGTCATTTTGACATCCCTCAAATTGAAATTTTGGTAATTGTAGAAACTAATATATTTTTATATGTGATGATTGGATTGTTTCATTATCTTGTTTTATCTGTGTGGTATCTTATGGGGAATTTAAAACTAATGAGGGTGATCAGAATTAATGTATAATGTGCTAGTAGTGAGGCTATGGTGAGTTAATAAGGGTTGTGATGAGGGATGATGTATAATAATTTTCATGAGGTTATTATTGTGTGGTTATTATTATTATGTGGTGATAGTAAAATTCTTGGTTTATAGAGAGGGAATTCCATTTGGTTTTCACATTTAGGTTGATGTGGGATGGATATGTTTTTTTTGTAATGGTTGTGTTAGTTTCCTAGTCATCTAGAAAATGGGTTTTAAATGTTGAAAATGAAATTTCATGCTGTTTTCTTTTTCAGGGAACTGGAACAGGGGTTGTAGAATCTTTTGTTTTTTTATAAATTTGTCTTTCAATTCGGTTTTAACTAATGCAAAATATAGTGCACTATATTTCACAGCGGTTAAAACAGATGTGAAATATCTGTCTTTTTCAAGCCGCAGTAGTCAAAAACATCGCTATAGATAATAATTTAGCTGTAGTTTTAACCGCTCCCACACAGTTTTCATCTTCGATTAACATCTCGAGGTAGTTATCTTGTTTTTAGCAGGGGTTTTATTGGGTGAAAAATAATTATTTTTTAGCGTCGGTTTAAACCGCCGCTAATACCATGGAAAACCGCTATGAAATACATCCACTATGACGATTACCATAAACCACCACATAATCGATGAAACTTACATGATTCTAAAATTATGGGAGGGGTTTTATGATCAATTTGAGAAAATATTGGCCAAAATTAAGTGGATTGAGACGTGTGAGGAAGTGGGAAAGGTGGTGGCCTTTTATCAAGCAGGTAAAGGACTCAGTTGGTATTTTTAAAAGAAGTTATGTGTACCCACAATTTTACCATTGAAAAGTCATTAAAAACGAAAAATAATAATTTAAATTTAATGGACGAATTATGTCTATAAAATAGGTGTTAAGGAATTGGATATATCATTTGGTCCCTTAAGTTTAAGGTTTAGTCCTTTATTAAGCTTACTTTTTCCTTAATAATTGTAATTAATTTTAATTACATTCACTAATATTTTTGGTCAAAACCAAAGATAAAATTATTCTAAATTATAAAATTTTATTATTCCAAATATGGAATCCATTTTTATAAATTCAAATCATGTAAGTGGCAGAAATTAATTTGAATTTAATCCCTTTGATGGGATAACAACGTGGATTTTAAAAGTAAATATTTCTGAATGTTTACTTTGTTTTTATGGTCTATTTCACTATTAAATTGATTCCAATGAATAATATTGGATTAAATGATAAAATTTTATCTAATTAATCTTTAAACCCAATTTAAAATACGCCTTATCCTTATATATAAAATATACAAAAAAGTAGTTTTGAATTAAAATTCAGTATTTTTCATTATTCATTCAAAAATGAAACTTCACAGGAAAAATATCACAAATTCACCCGAACCAAATTTTTATGTTTTTCCTTAAAATATACAGTTTATTTTGACATATAAACTCTATAAAAGGTTCAAAACTTGAATTTAAAATAGGTTCTCCATTAAAAGGTGGTAATAATGCCTTAATAAAATATTGGTTTTTATGTGTAAAATTGGGCTTGTTCTTATCTTGTGATTATCAAATCAATTAGAAAAATATAAAAATAGTATACTGAATATATAATATATATATTAAATTAATATCACTCACTTATTTAAGTTGATATAATTTATTATGATAATACAGCTTTGTGAACATAAAAATAGTTTTTTATGTCAATAATTTTTTATATGAAATTTGTTCTTACAGTCATTTATAATTAATTAGTAACTAATGATTAATATTATATTTTTATAATTCATATAATTTAATTAGTTAACTAATACTATTCATAATGTATAGTTTATATTTTACTATATTAAATAATAATATTTTAATAATATATTATTGTACAGTAAAACTCATTCTTGCGTGTAACACAAGAAATTAAAGAAACTCATTGTCACGTATGTCACACGCTAACTCTGTATCACATGCATTGAATGGTATATGATATACTACTTTTTTTTAATAGTAAATATATTATATATTCTTGAGATATTATATTACCTTATGCGCTTGTTGTTTCCTGTAATACACATTGTTGAATACAATGTTCCTACTTTAGATTTTAGGGGTGTTACAACATTTCCAATAACAACAATCAAGGATATTAAACATTCACAAGTTTAATTTTTTACATTTAAACAAACTCAATCTACCAAAAATGAGAGGGAAACCAACTACACCACAACCAAAATCCTCTATGAAAGAGGAGGGCCATCTCCCTCAAGCCACCACCACCAATACCTGCAAGAATAAGAACCACCAGAAACTGAATCCACCATCACCATTACAGAACATCTTTTATTTACATGGGTAAAACATAACATGATCTACATAAACGTACAGGAGTATCACTTCTAGAAAATGACCTTATACCAACATATTTAAACCAACGGTTTAGAAAAAACCATTGGTATAGAGTTTCAGGAAAATAATATACCAATGATTTCTAAAACATTGTTGGTAAAGGTTGGTCATTAATTTTTTAAAAACAATTGGTATAGATATTCAGATAGGGAGGCCTGATCTGGATCCTCCTCCCCTCCACCTCATTCAACCCATAGTTCATATCATGCATGCACACATCCCCCCTCCCCTTATGTGATTTTGGCCTCCTCCCTATCCTCCTCAGGAAGATTTTTTGTCCCTAATCTCCTCCCAAAGAGATTTCAGCCACCCCTTCCCTCCTTAAGAAAATTTAGAATACCCTAGGTGACATTGGACCTAATTTAAGGTGTTATTCTTCAATTAGTGGTGATATTATTGCTGAGATACTTAATATGAAAGATTTAATCCCCCCCCCGCCCTCTTATTCCTTATTTATAGTTTTTTAATTTTTTCAAGTGTTTAACATTATAGTCGCATGATTTTCCATTTTAGTTTATGTATTTTGTTATAATTTTGATGAAATCCCATTTGGGGGATTATAATACTTGATTTTAGAGAACTTTTGGATTATGGAACTCTAACCAAGTCATTTATTGGGTACTTCATTGGTTTCTAAGTCTCACCAATTGTTCTTTTGGAAATTATTTGTGCTTGATTTTTTATTTTTTACATTATTTTTTGTTCACGATAGACCATTTTTTCTAGTTGTTTCAGGCATGGATAGAACCTAGGGTAAATACATTTTTCCTTAGGGTATATATTTATTCCTAATAGTATCATGGAGTTGTCTGGGGTATGTATTATATTGAAATTGAAGTGGGATAGTATCCCATTTATTTAGATATAAACACTCTAATTTTATTGATGTGGGACTTAGTTTAGAGTCATGTCATTTCTTAAGATTCCCTATCACCTCTTGTTGTTCACTTCATTGTAAATTGGTTTTTATTTTAAATTAATCTTATATGTGTGACCCATGAATGGCCAAGTTAATTTAAATATTGTTTTAAAACATGGAATGGGATTATATTCTATACCAATTGTTTATGAAAACTCAAAATTAGATTTTAATGAATATTTTTTTATTGAATATTTACTGGTGAGCACCAGCATGAGGTTTTGAAATGTGTTATTATTTTAAATGGATTTAAAATGTAGTTTTTTTTGTTTTGACAAAGTTTAAAATATTAAACATGGGTTGTTTGAATTTAAAAATGATTGTGGTAACACATATTCACTATATTAGAAACCTTTTCTTAGTCATTCTTTATTTTTAAATCAAAATATTTTAATGTTTCAATCTTTTTTAAAAAAAATGTTTTTTTTAATTCAAAATGGATAGTAATCTCATATGGTTTATGTTTTGAAACACATTAGTGGATGTGAATGTTTTACAAGGTGGTGTAAAGGGAAGTGTGAGATACCATTGAGTTTCAAGAAGTGTTTTAATAAAATTATTCTCAAATGTAAATTTACAATAATTTTTATTAGGTGGGTTAACTTTTCATTCTAAGTATGTCTCATAAAAGCAAAGGATTGTTCTGAATTTTATGATGAATGAGTATTTAGAAAAGTTGTGAGATCCTCTTGTTCCCCTTTTCAATCTTGTATTCCCATTATTTTTTGTGATATCATGCAAGGATGTTTATTAATTTTACAGCTATATATTCTACTTGTGATTTGAAATTAATTTTAACTCTTCTTTGTGAGGATTTGGGAGATGATGTGTGTGTTATTTTAAATGGTTTATACTTGATCTTTGTAATTGGTTAATTATTCCCACCTACTTTTTTTAATGGTAGACATGGGGGAATGGGTAGGTGACTTAGGTATTTGATTCCAGGACCTAATATTATGTTTTCAGTGAACATTAACTAGGACAAAGGAGTCTAATAATGTGGAAATTTCCCCCATATATTAGGTGATCTTCAAAATTATATAGGCATGTGGTGTGATTCAGGAAACTAGGGTTATTATAAGAAATTACAGAACCCAATTTTTTGGAGCCCATTTTTCATATCCATGACACTAGGATCTATTTTAGGATCACTTTTGGGTATTTATCTTGTATATCGATTCTATCTATTTATTCTGATATTATTGTCTGGAACCTATGTTATAGTTGTTTACCCTTTTGTGTGGATTGACATAGTGGTTCATAACTATGAGATTCCTTATTATTTTTGTATGGTTTATATATCTATGTTATTATTTGGGATTTAATAAATTTTTATACAAAATAAAGGGAAAGAGTAATCATATAGTTCTTTCAAGCTATTTTTTAAATGAGTTTGAAAGGGTGTCTTCTTTAAATTTTAAAATGTTTTATGAAAACTTGTTTTGGAATAAATTTCATAAGAATGTTTGTTTTATTTGTTAATGAAACTATGAGTGTTTTGTGGTATTAAAAACAATGTTTTAGGACAATGTACCATGTTTTATAGAAATAAATGTTTTCAAAGCACTTTCGGAAAAAAAAATTGAATGTTAGAATCCTCTTATGAGTTGGAAATGAGTATTCTAGAAAGTGGTTTTTGTGAAGCTATTTTAAATATTAACTCTAAAATGGTGGTTTTCTAATGAGGTATCAGCTGGGGAAAACATTTTTTCAATTATTTTTACTATTTAATGAAAACATTGGAAAATTATTTTAACACAGTTTTGATGTTTTTTTCTTTTATTTCATAAAACCTTATGAAAAATGTTTATTTTTTCATTTCATTCTAGTTTGTTGCACCTATTGATCTTTCTAGGTATATGTGTGGATTGTGACCACGATAGTGAATTCATAAATTTTTGGGATACCCACCATGGTTTTTTATTTGTAGTAATCACTTATAGTATATGTTATTTCTTTTTTTCTTGGTTTTTATAGCTACTAGTATATTTTTATGACATTAATATGAAAATTGGTTGTAATAAATTTTTAAATTATGGTTTACATTATTGATCGGGACATAATTCTTTTTCCATTATAATAGAATTGATAAAATCTAGATGTATCATACTGATCATATTTCAAACTAGTTTTAAATGAATTTGGAAATATTTTTAGATTTTTAATTAAACAATTTTTCATAAGGAGGTCGTATACAATTTACATGATATAGTTGTGTTGGAAGACCATGTTTAATCTAGAAATAATTTGGATATCTTATAAAAAAAAATTTATTTAAAACCAAAATATTATGTTCAATATCCCCAGGCGGAGACAAAACAATATTCTACTGTTCATGAATGAAAAGAAAGATGTGTTATGGATAATTTAATATTTGATCGGTTCCCATTTGTGCATCATCACAAGAGAGATGGTATGCCAGTGAAATAAGGAAATTATATCAATATAGATAACAAAAATATTGAGGATGATGATGTAGAGAGAGTGAAAAAAATTAATGCATGATTCCAGAATAGCAGTATATAAAGAATGCACTAAAATTACCAAGATTGAATTTTTAATGTTGTTATGTCATGGAAAAATATATAGAATTTCTAATAATTCTATTGATTATATTTATACCTTTCTAAATGACATTCTTCCGGATGGTGTGTATATTCCCTCATATCATTATAAGGCCAGGAATTCAATTAAGCATCTTTGATTTTCTTCCAATAAATGTATTTCTTTTCCAAAAGATTTTAGTTTATTTAGGGAGGAAAGAGCTAACCTTAATGACTCTAAATAATGTAGAACATATCGATGTATGTAAAATTTATACAGAACACTATCTCGTGTGCCCCAAAAAGTCATGTGGCACTTTCCATTCATTTCCAGGCTTCAAAATCTATTCATGTCTGTAGAAATCTCATCCAATATGTGATGTAATTATGTTGAGAGAATTAAAGGTAATGATGAGTTGGTTCATCCTGCAGATGTATTCTCATGGAAGTAATTTTATGCACAACAACTTGATTTTTCAGTTGAGGTGTGTCATTCCCTATTGGGTCTTTCTTATAATGGTTTTAATCTTTTTGTTCAGATTCTTACTACTCACAGCACATGCCTGGTTTTCGTTAATGTTTATAATAATCCTATATGGATGTGTAAGAAATATCCTTTCACTTTCTTGAATACACTAACATTTAGATCATCTAATCTTATCAGTGATATAAACGTCTACTTATAATCTTTAATAAGAGTTTTCCAGAATCTTTGGGATATGGGTGTTCCCACATTTGATTCTTATTCAAAAAAAATATTTTAGATGTGTGATACCCTTCTATGCACTATAAATTTTTTACCTACTTATACAATGATGTCTGGTAGGAGCATGAAGGGAAAACTAGGATTTTCTATTTATATAAAGAATACATGATTAGGAATGATTAAATATCATTATACTTTCAATTTAATAGGACATCAAATATTATTTCCAATGGATCATCAATATAAGAAGAATCATAGGAGGTTTGATAAACCGTTGACCATGAACAAACACTTCAATGTAAGTCAATAACTAATATTATTAATTAATTTAATTTTTTTTTCATTAGGTAAAGGTCGGATGAAATCTAAAAATAGGAATAATGTTGACATAGAAACCACTTACAATAGGAAAAAAGATAGGTATCTTTTTTTTCTATATTGGTCTACCAATTTAACAATTCATTGTTTAGGCGTAATGAAAATTTAGAAAAATATGTGTGAAATAAAGATTTAAATACTTATAAATATCAAGGGGAAGGCCAAATATGACTTCCAATCTCATCAATACTTTTTGGATTAGGGTATTCAACAAGAACTGCATCCTATATGTATTAGTGAAAAAAATGGAAAGTGTATTATTCTTCTTATGTGATGACACCATTAGAGAAAAATCAATTTCAAGATTTATTGGAGAATATCAAGGTTATTTATGATTGTTCTAGAAACTTATCTAAAAGATTCAATGAAAGGGATTTGAAACTACAATCCCAAAAAACTCATGATTATCACATCCCTCTTCATGAATTGATTCCAATATAAATTTGGCATTTAATATCCAATATTGTAATGGTGGAAGTAATGTTATTTTTACATTTTTGTCAATACCTCATTACTAAAATTTTATCCAAGTAATTATTGAAAAAAATATTTTAAAAAGATCCTTTAATTTTTTTGTGAGTTGGAAAAAAATTCCTCCAGTATTTTTCATCTACATGCTGCATTTAAAGCATCAACTTCCCAAAAAAAAAATTTCTTAGATGACCCATTTCTTTTTATTGGATGTATTCCATAGAAATAAATGTGTGCACAATGAAATATTATGTCTGAAACAAGTATTATGATAAGGTATCAATTGTGAGAGGCTATCTGGCTCAAGAATGTGTAGTTTTTCTTTCTATGTATTTATCTGATGTGAGCACAAGACATAGCTGACTAATGAGAAATAAAGATGATTAGTGTTGGTAAATTGATCCCTCATTTCCATATCTTCCCCAAACATGAGTGATTTATGGGTCATATATCAGCAACATTGACCTTTGAAGAGCATGATATGGCACATCACGCAGTCTTGTTTAACTATGGTTTTTATGACTATTTTAAGTACTTGATATGGATATTTACCTATTATCTCATACTATTTGATTTCACATATACCTTATACTTATAATATCATTTTATTTAGGAATCATAAAAAATTTATAATTACAGTTCGTTGATCATTTCCTTTAAGAAGGAGAGAGGCTTTACAAAGCGAAAAGTTTCTTTCTTGGTTGAAATCAAAGGAATTACCATTACATTAATTAACATAAAATATAGATATCCAATTAATTGTATGATTCATATATATATATTTATGGTATTTATTTTACATTTTGACTATGTTTCTGATGAATTATGAACATTAGATCTTGGTCCTAATTCTCTGGTTCATCAATGAAAATATTTAGTAATCAATGGGCTCAAATTTGTTACAGTAGATTAAGCGGTGAAAATGAGAACACAACATTATAGTGTTATGTTAACTGCTACAACTGACTATTATTCCAGTGCATCAGATAGTCGGCCTCAATATGAATATTTGAATTTTTATGTACATGTTGAGAAAATATTGCAATTGGATTACTACTCTCAAGGTTAAGTCACTATGATGTAATGAAAATGGTTCAAATAAATGGTGTGATATGGTGAATATATTGATATTTTTGGATTAAAAGTTTTTAAATGAGTTGATTTTGGGACACCAATGAACTATACATTTTGGAATCAATGGAAAAAACAATTTTTTTATGTGAAAGATCATCTAAGACTGGATTTCAGTGTCCTTAATGAAGTTATCCCAATACACATTTTTCATGATAATAGGGATTAAATTGACACCATTTATTCACCAATTGTTTTTGACCAAAATATCTCATTTGATGACTCAATTTGTCCCTATGTGAGAATTGATGTTTAACCTGACGTAGTGGTGGGTAATATATAGAAGCAACCATATGTGTTCATAGTTCATTTATTTTACCTTGAACGAGTTTCTCATGTTGGTAATACTGTAATTACTTTTATTTAGTTTTAGTTTTTATTTATATGTGTGTTTCAATATTGTTTGGTTTAGTTACAGTTAATTAGATTCATTTCAATTTAGAAAACTGGGTTTTAAATGTGTTTTAAAAAAATGCAAAATTTCGTTTTAAATTATTGTTACTAAAAAACATTTTCACACTGTTTATGAATTCTTTGACTTCTAAGTTGTATGGATGATTTTTAAAAACAATTTATAAAAATTTTACATATCCTCTTTATACATATTATGAAAGAAGTTTGAAGAAAGTGATTATTTGATGGTGATCAACAGAGGCCGGAGCGTGGGTTAGCTCCTCTGGTTCATTAAAAGAGTATAATAATTTTAATATATTTCTTCTGTATTAATACAATGATATATCCATATTCTATATCAAATATTTTAGGGAAATTCAGTTTCACCAGATTTGGCTCCTCCTCATCCTACCAACATGGGTTTGAGCACGGATTCTCCTATACTAGATGGAGCACCCATCATACATGTTCCCCCCCTTAACAACCAAAGAACGCACCATCTGCCACACCTTTCCATCCTCTGCTTGAGCCTCTAGTGATGTTCCCACACATACTTGCAACATCATCTCATTTAGCCTCTTCTTCACATACCATGTCTACACCATCTGTAGGGATTTTCTTACCTAGGCATCCATCATCATCTTACTTAGTCACTTCTTCCCATTCCTTTTCTACATCACCTGTAGCGATGTTCCTACCCATTTATCCTCCATTGTCTCATTTAGCCTATTCTTCCTATAACATTTCTAAAATGCTTGTAGTGATGGTGCCACATATACCATTTCCATATCCATTGATGTATCCCCAACCCTACTACCCATATCCTATCATGTATAAATCACCTCCATTTACTTCTATACATCCTGTATCATATTATATTCCATCATCTCCCACTCAAGTTCATGCAAATCACGTAGAGAACGAATTGGAATGGAAACATAATTCAGAGGAAACTGATCTAGAAAAATATATATATCTATCAGAGCCTATTGAGATACTGCAATGGATTTTTTTATTATAACCATGAAAAATTATATCACTTCACTATTTTCCTATTTTACAATGAATTAATCCATCTTCTTCTTTTCTACATTTTATATTATTCAGTGGGATCGACTAGTAAGAAATTTTGAAACACTTATATGAAGAGCACAAGGGGAGAGTCTGATGTTGATCAGGGAAAAACATTGTCCCCTATTGGTATTAGTCCTCACACAACTGAAAAAAAGGGCTATTTGCACGGTTCAAAACCATGGCAATAGGCCCCAAAACCGTGGCCAAAGGATATGGACAAGGTTTTGGACAACTGTGGATGCTATCATCGTGGTAGTAGGTCACGGCCTATTGCCACAGTTTTAAACATGGCAATAGCTACCTATTGCCACGGTTTTGAAAATCATGCCAATGGGCCTCCAAATTTGAAACCGTGGTGCCAGACCTATAGCCACGTTTTAAATATTTGCTATAGGTGGATATTTCCATGGTTTTAACCATGGAAATAGCCTTTTAAAATCGTGGTAATAGCCGAAATTATAAATGTCCCCAGTGGGCTTTGATCCATGCACCTTCACTATATAGTCCAGCGCACTTACCAAGACACCGTGCCACAAGTTGGGTATATATATACATATTATGATATATATATATATATATATATATATATATATTAATAAAAACTATGGTAATAGAATTAAAACTGTGGCGATAGGGCTTCCCACCAAATTTTTTGGGGGAATTGTTTTCCCCGTAGAAGCTTGGGAACCCTATAGCCACGGTTTTGGAGAACTGTGGCCATAGGGCAATGCAAAAATTAGCCTATGGCCACGATTTTTCAAAACATGGAAATAGATCTATGGAAGTATCTCCTTTTTCTATTTGTGTCATCAGGATCCTCCAGAACCTATCAGGACCCCGACATGCAAATTTCTTATCCAGAAGTAGCTAAGGGATAAAAATAGTATTACAAGAGCATGAGAGAAGTAAAGTGGAGCTTCAAAGAAGTAATATGATCACCAAACAATTCTTTAAATCTAGTTCAATTATAATTAAATCACTTCAATTAGAGTCTTCTATTAATATAGATTCATATATTGAATTAATATTTTTTTTGAACAATTCATTGGTTTATACCAATGTGAGTCCTTGTGTCGGTGTAGCTGATGGAGGGGGTGACGATGCCATTGCTGATTTGCTATTACAGTGACCCCAGCTTGATGTAAATGGATATTACATCATAATTTTGGAATACATAAACACACACCCAAATATTGAATTATATTAGTGTCTTTGGAAACATGGAAATATAAACAAATGGTGCATAACACATCTAATTCTTCTCTCGCATATTTCTTCATAACTAGACCCCTTTTTGACATATCATACATATTATCATTATTTGTATCATGGAGAAAGGAAACATAAGAAAAGGTGAGATCATGTGCTTAGTAAGGGTAAATATAGAAGATATATAAGAATAAAAATAACATTATGGTATGAAGACATGATCATAACATTGGAAGATAATACCCTCCATTTGAAAAGATCATTTTCATCAGTCATGGAACAAATATTGGAATCTCATAAAACATGAATCATAATGAAAAAAAGAAGATAATCCATGAAATAATAGTACTAAAATAAGAATGAAACTCTGGAATACACATAAACATATAACCATTTGAACATGTATAAATAGTAGTAGGTTCACTCATTAAATTATGTACATGAAATCCGGACCTTCCATAAACATATGGACATGAAAACCAAGTCGATGCATTAAATTATGGAATTGAAAACCAGGTCCACGCATAGAATTGTTGATAAGAAATCACTTCCATGCATAACATATATACCTCATTACTTATCCAAACTTACCCAATGCATTGCTTGGAGATATAGGTCTTACCCATCTCATAATGAAATCATACATACATGTTCCCCAATATCATAACCAATCATATCATAACCAATGTAATGTATTCGATGTCATAAACATGTAATCATATCATATCATATAGAAAAGATATAGGTTTTATAATCATTTAATCAAAATAATAACCCGTGAAAAGAATCAGATTTCATAAACATCAAGCCATTAAAACATAAACAATTCATAAAAATAATATGAATGGTATTATTTAACTATAACAAAGTATGTCATCTTAGATGGGGAATGATTTTAAAAGATCACTTGGAACATATATTTTCATTAAAAATAAAATTTTAAAACATAGAACATTTTCAATACCTTTTTCTTTCAAACCACTTTGTAAACATATAAAGTAATCATGAGAAATAATTAAAAATAGTTGTTGAGGAAAATATCCTTTCTTCTTTGAAATTGTTCTCTTTTCATAAAGTGTCACTCAATTTTATATGAAAATATTTTATTTGAAAATAACCTATTAAGCCTATATGAGAATCTTCGTGTCAATAAGGGTACATGAAAGAAAAGAATCCATTCATGTCATAAAAGTTAAAAAAACATTCTTTTCATACTTTTGATGGAAAAGTCAAAAAGTTCCTTATTAAGAAAATGACAAAAGATTCCTTTAAATATTATTAATAAAAAAACAAACATGGGTAAAAATGACCTAAAACAATTGTATAAGAATATTAAAAATATTCTAGAAGACAATTTTAAAAAACATGGATATGAATGATAAATACGTCACAGTAAATACTTTCATATAAACAATCCTGGACGATACCGAGATTGTGAAATTAACCCTTTAAACATTAAAATTAATATAATAGTATTCCCTTTGAATGAAATTAAATCATATGTATATAAAATTAACATAATCTTATGGATAATAATCATTAAATATATTCATGGGTAATATATAAACAAAGTATAAGAAACAACAACTGTATGAGGCATGTGACTCAAAGAAGTAAAGGTGAGACAAAAATACCATACCTTAGGTATGGGTTCCTTCATATGTATCAAAAAATCTTGTATAATGAATTAAATCATATTATTAACTTATTCAAGAACCATATTTATATTTATTATATCATATATGATCATATTAACACCTATTTAGTAATATTTCATTATTATGATTCTTTCGGATGTTAACTGGGTCATTTTCTTACGCATGTTTTATCGTATAAGTTATGGCTCTTGAACATAGAATATAGTTATATAATTTAAATAATTATATCATATTATTCATTCATTACATTTATATAATCATTCATTAATAGTGATCATGGAGAATAAATCACATCACGTCGTGGAGACGGTAGGCCATATGTATGCACGAGCGACGATGTCATTAATTTAATTGTGAAATGGTATTAAAATGAATAGTGTATATATTATTCTAGGATAAATATAATTTTATAATAATCATCTATAGTTATTAGTTCCATCATAGGTAAAGTGGAGATGAAAAATAGATTACACCATGGCGTGGAGATGGTAAGCTGAACATATGCACACGTGGTGATTTCATTTTTCATAGGATGCATATAAGGTAGAATATGGTTCTTCCATGATCATAATAACATCTTAGATTATAATTTATACTATATTTATTAGTTTATAATATAAAAAACTCATTTATATGATGTAGAAGAAGAAATAATTTTGAAAGAACCGATAGAGGATATTTCCTCTTCTTTGATGAGAATCCTCTAGATATCCTTTTAGAGGTTCTAGATTTGGTCTATTGAGAATTCCAAAACATATAATACATGGATAGTGAAGTTTAGAAGAAAAATGGGTAGGTGATGGCTAATATTGAAGCCTCAAAGTGAAGTTAATAATCAAGGGAAGAGGTTCCCTTTTATAATTGAGGTGAGGGGCACTTTTGGAAATCCACAATATATTAAAATATAATAAGATTATTTATGATCTAAATACATAAAAACGAACCATAAATGAAACATATAAGAAATTTTCCATGATATCTTATCATGTTGAGACTATTTAACATTTTTTTATTTTTAAATAATGTAATAATAAATTAATTCAATAGGATATAATTATTGTCAAATTTAATAATATTCACTTAATTTTACTTCAAATACATCAAAACAAGGGGAAAAATAAAATATAATGATTTCACACATCTATGTTAAATCTTATAGATCTAGTAAATTCTTTAATAAGATTAGCTAATCTAAAATATTTCCAAATTACTATTGTTAAAATAAATTATTTTATTTTTGTGTTAATTAAATATATATTGTTTTAGCATTGAAGATGTTTTTAAGGTAATTATATAACTTCTTAAAAATTCAAAATAAATATATATAATTAAAATAATTTCATTTATATAAAAATATACATTTATATTTGTTTGTATATTGATTTTCTCTCTATGTGAACACTATTAAATAAATTGAGTGATAATTTGTAACTATCTTTGATTGAAATAATATATAATTTATTTTCCTAGAAAAGTATCCATTAAACAACTTAAAATCTTTCATAAAGTGATAATTGTAACATCCCAGATCCGGGTGCCACACAACGGGTGCCCCGAACCCGGATGGTCACATGACCTCAAATGCATTTCCCCAAATGTCAGAGGTTGTCGACTAGCAGCGAGGGTCTAGGAGTGATAGTGGGGAAATTGTGCCCTCATTTTTTAAAGTGTAGCATAGAGGAAATATATATAAACATACAAAAGCGGAAGCAGTAAACAATACCCAACTGGAGCAAAAGATAAAAAACAGTCATATATATATGACGATGCATTATGTCTCTAAGTCTACGAAAGTAGCCAAAACAGGATACACTGAAATCTAGAATAATCCAATACAAAGTACATGTATTGAAAAGTAAAACAAAACAGCGCATCAGGATCTCAACTGCATCGCAAGCCTAAGATCGGTCACATGCTCTCCCACTCCTCTGCAACAATCAAATACCTATATAGGGACTCTTTCTGTAAGATACCAGTTTTTGGAAAGGAATGTTTTCATGATGTTTTGGTTGAATCCCTTGTTTTAAGCTTCCAGGAATGTCTTATGAAAGTATGAGAGGCCTTGGGGGTGTTCTGGGGGCTCGAGGCATGAAAGAAAGTAAATCTGGGCAAGACAAGCCAAGGCGCACATCCTGCGCACGGCCATGGAAAACCGTGCGGCCCGCCCAGGAAAACTGTACAACCCCTCCCCCTCTGGATAGTAGCATGCGTACGATTTGCGCATGGTTTTCCAAATCGTGCAGCCAAACTGTGAGGCCTCTTAAAGTTTGGAAAATTTACAAAATTTTCCCTCCGGGATTTTAAGAACCCACTCTGGTTTTCCTCTCATTTCCTCCCCCTGCACCCTATGAGCGAAACAAATCGTCCAAGAGCTCCAAGAGATCGATATCCCTCTCTTCTAAGGCGTTTTTGGTGTCGTTGGTTGCAGATCGAAGCTCCAGGTAAGGCTAATCCCATCCATGATTCTCTTTTTGGTTTTGGGTTTGTATCTCCTCTCCCTATTGTTCTGAATCTCTAAAACCCTATCTTTTGGGTTAGTTTTAGGTTGAATCTCCAAAGGTTGGTCGGATCAAGGTCTAAGGACTCGATTGAGAGTGCGTTCAACCACAGTTTCGAGGTAGTTGGTCTACAAGTTATATCCCATGGTTATTTTTGTATTTGTATATGTTTAGTTTTGTTCTTGTTTCCCCTTGGTTATGTTTTGAATAACCTTGGCATGTTTGGTAATAATGGTGTTTGAAATGGAAAATGGGAACCCTCAAGATCCCCATGGAATGTGTTGGGATTGACTTGACCTTATTTAGGGCCATCCATGGGATGCGCCAGCTCTCCCATACTTAGGGATTGTTATTAAAAAAGTGACCTTGTTGTAATAAATGGTAGAACCCTTAATGAATATGTTGCCATGATTGGTTGAACTTGGAATAGAAGTTAGGTGATGCACCTAGACTTGGAAATAACCTAAAGGTTATTTGGAATGAGTTGATGGGTTGATCCATGGAAATGATTCTTGGGTTAAATCTGTTAATGTGTAACCTGATTAAATACCATAACAGGATAGGTTTTGGGTTTAATGTTGAATGCTTAGTGAGATAGGCATAACACAAGGGAGTTGGGTGAATGGTTAAATGATGTGAAATGATAATATTTTAATGGGTTAAGGCATGATGTGGATCCCCATGTGGGTTGCTGTGAATAGTGTTTTTCGAAGGGCAATGGTTTGGATGGTTGATGGTTACATATATAGATAAGCATTTGCACATGGCTTGGTAGTGTGGGGTATGACTTGAGGATCTACGCCCACAGGTCGAGTGAAGACTGAGGTTCTAAAATCCACCCTAAATGCATGGGTTAGGAATGGGGACCGATGCCATTTTCTCCTAACGGTTGCATCCACCCGGACTGATGCTTCGAGGTGAGTTTATGGTTGATATGTGGGGGTTAGTACTAGTGAGATAGGATAACCATGTGTTTACCCTATTTTATGTGATTTTTGGCCCTAGACCCATATAACATAATGTATGTGATTAACCCATGGAAAAGTGATGATAATCGGTGTGAATGAATGGTAATGGAACTGGAAATGGCATTGACTCTGAACTGGTTAATGGCACCATAAATAATTACTTGGCAGTTATCAATCATATTCCTTTTTCATGCACTACCTGTTCATACTGGATATTTTGTAGACACTGTTGGTGGTGGCCTACTGAGTTGTACTCATACCCTGCTCGGGCTACCGTTGGGTACCCGAGCAGACTTCATGTTTGCAGGTTAGGAGAAGCACAAGGGTCCTTTCTAGATAGTTGAGTGGACATGGGTAGCACTTGGTGGAGGATCCAGACATGGAGTCAGGGCCATTTTGGGGATTTTCGCCATTGTCTGTATTTTGGGATTTTGTTCACTATTGCACTTGTAGTATGACATGGCATATTTTATTGTTGGAAAGGGTTGCTACACATGTTCCTTGTTTATTGATTATTATTTCCCCTATTGGCTAATTTCTTTTGTGGATTACTCTGATAAAAAGGGGGTATAGTCTCCCCATTTGACCACATAGACCCCCACTGCTAGTCGGCAGCCTTTGGAATATGGGGAGGAGCGCTAAAGGTTATGTAACTACCCGGCTCAGAGCATCAGTTTAGTGGATTTCGGGTTGGCGACGTTACAGTTTCCCTTATCAGAACCAGCAGAAATATAATCTTTTTGGGACCAAGACATGACACAAACATGGTGTGAGAAATAAATCCTAGTAGGCAACCACGAAAGGCTCGTGCCCAACTATCAGTGAGAATGTGCAATAGCAATGTGCAATAATAAAATGCAGTAAACTAGGTAGTACTAAAAAGTTACTATATCTACCAGTTACATTGCCATTTTTTACTTATTTAACAACTCCAAGCTTGTGATTTAGCTTGGAAAGCACAACATAATAAAACACCATAGTGAAAACTCAAAGTAAACGTTGTCCATAGATAAGAAAAACATTACCCTCAGGTAAACAGAATCGAAACCCTCAGGTGATTGCCCTTAGGCATAATGAATATTTCCCTCCGGTGTACAAGATATTTCCACCAGTCACGGAAGAAATTGCCCACAGGCATAAGAAAAGTTTCCCTCAACCTAAACAAGCACTTGACCTCGGGCAAAAAAAAACTTTCCCTCAGGCTATGCAAGTAACCGAGCCGAGCACAAGGCATAAGAAATAATTTATATACATTTCCTCTCAAGAACACTCAAAACATGCTTATAATTACGACATACCCATGGTATCGAGGCCAAACGGCTAAACAACCCTCGGGGTGGCCCCGGATCAAGGCAATAATCCCAAACAACAGTTTATAAATATTCATTAAATTACCTATGCAATTCTAGGAATTTTATCAGTCAAGGCCTTAGCCATACGACACCCCAAACATGGGAGCATAGTACATCATTACACAAAAACACTCAAGAGTTGGAATTAAACACCAGACCACCTACCTTGATCTCCTCTAATCAATTACGCGAATGGAACATTCTGAAACGACCAAGAACAGCATAGATATGGGATAAAATATTTCCAATTCAAATGTAAATAACTTCCCTTATAGGAAGAATTGGCAAAAAAATACTCATGAAGAGGGAAGAACTCACCCGCTCGATTCTAACTTGATCAACGGTGGAAGAATTCAATTCCTAGTGTGCGGTTGGGAGCCCTACCAAGATCTGACCTCTCTCCCTAGATCCAAATGACCGTTTCTGCCTCCTCTACTGAAATAGAATTCTGCCGCCCATTTTAAGCGAAAAAAACAAACTACACGACATGCGCTCTCAATTACATGACCTGTACTTGTCATTTTTTAATTGTTCCCCTGGCGGCTACATTTCACCGCCGCATTGTTCATCTGTCGACCTGATTACACGAAGTGTATTCCTGAATACATGGCGTGTATTGTCTATCCATTGACAACTACTTCCAAAATCTTATTATTCACCTTCTAACAGATTACAGGGCGTGCATATACTAAGTACACGGCGTGTGGTCAATTTTTACACCCTTCATCCCCGATGGGCCTACACGCCCTGTGTACTCATCCCACACAGCCAAATTACACGATGTGTGGAAAATTACATGGTGTGTACCAAAAAAAATTCTGATTTTTCACCATTTTATTTATATTCTCAAAAACACTTAAGGGAAAAGGAAAATAATAAACTCGTACCTTAAGAATAAGAACCAGGTTCTTATAAACTTCCCGTCTTAAAGCAATTCGTCCTCGAATTTCCCTTACAAGGGTGGTGAAGATAAAGCTGAGAACAACTCTGGACACTGAGCACGTACATCGATCTCCTGCTCCCAGGTTTCATCCTGAACTTGACCATGCTTCCATAACACCTGTACGAGAGGAATTGAATGGCCTCAGAGAACATTTGTGCTCCTATCAACAATACAAATCAGATGCTCCTCAAAGGATGCATCGGCCTGAAGTTCTACTTCCTTGGGCTGAAAAATGTGAGGTGAGTCTGAATGATAACAGTGCAGCTGAGATAAGTAGAAGATGTCGTGCATGGCCCAGTACCTCTATGGTAACTACAACCGAAAGGAAACCGGCCCGAATCTCTCTAGAATCTCAAATGTCCCCACATACCTCGGTGAATGTTTACCCTGCCTCTAGATCTGCCTGTGTCTTAACCTTAGTGAAACACACAAGAAAACCTAATCCGCAACCACAAACTCCAAGGGTCATCTACGGAGATCAACATAAGATTTCTGGCGAGACTGTATAGTATCCATCTACTTCTTTATCAATAAGACCTGCTCTGAAGTCTCCTGGACGAGATGTGGTCCTAGTGAAGCTGCCTCACCTACCTCCAACCAGCACAAATATGATCCTCATGGCCTACTATATAAACTCTCATAAGGTTCCATCTCAATAGCTTCCTGAAAACTATTATTGTAGGCAAACTTGAAAATGGGTATGTGCGTCTCCCAAGAGCCCCCAAAGTATAGGACACATGCACGCATCATGTCCTCTAGCACCTGTATTGTACGCTCTGACTGGCCATCGGTCTAAGGGTGGTAAGTTGTGCTCAGAAGCACCTGTGTATCCAGTGCCCTCTAGATTATCTGCCATAAATGAGATGTAAAATGGGAATCCCCATATGAAACAATAGAACCAGGGACCCCATGAAGACGTACCACCTCTCGGATATAAAACATTCTGAGATCATCAACGCCTAAGGTCTCCTTGATGGGAAAAAAGAGAGATACCTTCATGAATTTTTTCCACAACAACCCACACAGCATCATTGCCTCGAGGTGACATCGGCAACCCGGTCATGAAGTCCATCGCGACATCATCCCATTTCCATTACAAAATGGGTAAATGCTGTAACAGTCTGGTTGGCCTCTGATGTTCCGCCTTCACCTGCTGACAGGTGGATCATCTCGTAACTAAACCAGCTACCTCTCTTTTCATACCCGGCCACAAATACTGACATCTAAAGTCATGGTACATTTTGGTAACTCTGGGATGCACTGCCCAAGATGAAGCTTGAAACTCCTACATCAACTCCTCGTGTATATCCACTGGAATCCACACTCGTCCATGGATACGCAGTACATCATCATCGCCTATCGTCCAACCAGGAAGAAGGTCCACACTCACCACCGACTCCTGTAGAACTAGGCCTTCTGAATTTGAAAGCTATTTCATCCTCACTCTATGCAGGAGGTTAGAAGTCAGAGCTAAGGATGAAAAGATAGGTTTTCCCCTGACTATCGTGAACCTCCAAATGCACCTCAGAGAACAAATCCATAAGCTTTCACTCACCACTGGCCTCATGCACTACCTGTAACTTAGTCCGCCTACTCAGTGCATCAGTAACTACATTACCTTTACCAGGTGTATAGGAAAGCTCAAAGTTGATGGACTGGTGGTATTTAACCCACCTTCGCTGTCTCAAATTCAAATCACACTAGGTAAAGATATATTTATGAATTTTTTGGTCCGTAAAAACCACAAAATGTTCTCCCAAGATATAATGTCTCCAACAGCATAACGCGTGAACAACTATAGCCAACTTGAGATCATGCATCAGGTAATTCTTCTCATGTAGCCTCAATTGCCGAGACCCTTACAAAACTACTCGATCACCCTTCATCAAAATTGTTCCCATCCAAATACCTGATGAATCACATTAGACTATATATATCTTCCCTTACTCTGGAAGTATCAGGACTGGTGCTGATGTCAACCTTCCCTTCATCTCCTGAAAGGCTATCTCCCAAGCTTCTGACCAAACGAACATTACACCCTTCTTAGTCAAACCCGTTAACGATGCTTCTAAGAAGAAGAAGTCCTGTAAAAACGCCTGTAGTAACCATCCATCCCCAAGAAACACCATATTTCAAACAATTTCTTAGGCTTCTCCAAGGAAACTACTTCTCTCACTTTCTCTAGGTCCACCGCCACTTCTGCCTCTGAGATAATATGACCCAAGAATAGTATCGGGTCCATCAAAAAGTGGCACTTTGCGATCATAGCATATAGCTGATTCTCTCTCAGTGTACTCAATACAATCTCAAGATGGGTGGCATGGTCGTGTCGAGGGTGAGAGTACACCAAGATATCATCCATGAAGACTACCAAAAAATAATCCAGATATGAATGGAACACACGATTCATCAAATCCATAAAAACTACTGGTGAATTTGTGAGACCGAACCGCATAACCAAGTACTCGTATAGACCATATCTTCTTCGAAAAGGTGTAAGTGTTGTGTTCGATGGCCTAACATGCAATAGATGATATCAAGATATCAATTAAATATTTGAGAACACTCTTGCTCCTCGAAGCTGATCAAAAAGATCATCAATCTTTGGTAAGAGATATATGTTCTTAACCGTCAACTGGTTCAGTTTATGATAATTCACGCAGAGTCTGGGGGTACGGTTTTCCTTCTTCGCAAACAGGATAGGCGAACCCCAAGGAGAATTATTGGGGTGACCTAAAAATTTGTCTGGGAAGACATGCCTAAAATGATCAACCACAGGACGGAAATCATTCTGACAAGTTCCCTGGTCATCCAGATATAAACTCATAATCTGGGATGTAACTCCACCCCTCCCATGAAACTCGGGTCCAGCTCAGCTCGCCTGGACATCTTATTAGACCTTTTATAGACACTCTATGCCCTCTAGTGATGTGAAACTCACCCTGTGATGATAGCAGTACATAAAGGATTGAAAGGGTACCAACTAGTCCATCCTAAGAATGATGTAATATCTCATCATCTCTAAGACATAGTGGTCCCATAAAAAGTGACACCCGCCAACCTCTAAGGGTAACTCTTTTCACTGATGTACAACTACCGTTCTAGTCCCCAACAGAGTGTCTAGCGTCATAAAATCAGAAGAAGAAACATAGAGCCCAAGGATCTCCACAACGGGCATAGATATAAAGCTACGTGTAGCACCCATATCGAAAATTACTGAAGATAAAAGAGAAGAAAATAGAATGGTACCTATGATAGTGGAAAGTCCGAGATCCTAATCCTATTAAGTCTGTTCAACTACATATGTTTGCCCAGTGTCGTGGCCCTATGACACAGCCTGACTACCCTGAGCTGACCTGACCTGCTGATTCTAAGATCATAGTGTCTGGCTACCACGACCACAACCACCACCTTGGCCTGAACGTCCTGATGTATTCCAACTGCCTGACTGGTAAGAATCTTCGGGTATTGCTCCCGCATGCAGAGTTTTCACAAAACCACTCTCACTAGCCACTAGTGGAAACACCTGCAAAAACACTGGAATTGGCCTACCTTTCCGCAAGCTCGGCACTCCACTAGGTCACGTGGACACTGAGGTATGTTGTTCCCCTCTTTACCACACTTGTAGCACCTCACCTAGACACCTTAAGAGTTCTTCTAGATAGTACTACCACCATGAGAGAAATACATATGCCTCTTCCTCTTACCGGTAGAAATAGTACCAAAAACTGGTGCTGAACCACCCTGGCATGCACCACTAGCCTCCCGCAGGTTCCGCTCAGTTATCAGTGTCTGGTTCACAATAGCATGAACTATAGGAAACCTGAAAACGTTCACCAGTTCTCGGATGTCATATCGAAGACCATCCTCAAAGCATCAAGCTCTCAACATCTCATCTCCCACCAGAATAGGTGAAAAATGCTATAGCTCGGTGAAGTAGGTAGAATAGTCCATCGCTGACATGGAGCACTACTATAGATTCATGAAATCTCGAGCCTGATCCACCCATAGAGTATCTGGAAATAAAAATTCATAGAAGACTGCCTGAAAATAATCCCACAACATGTCTCTGTGATGTTCAGTCTGGTTGGTAACATCCCATTATCTCTTGGCGGAATCATGTAGCATGTATGTAGCGAGTTTGACCCTCCTCCCCGGAGGCGTCTCAAGATGGTTGAAGATGGTCTACATATAACCCAGCCAAGACTCTGCAGCCTGTGGTCTTCCACCCCTTGAAAAAATAGGAGGATACTGCTGCTGTAATATGTGGGTTAGCTCTTCCATAGATGTGGCAGCCGGTGGTGCTCCCTGGAAGGTCTGTATGAACTGCATGAAGCCTTTACGAAACTGTGCCTCTGCGCCTGTGTCTGATATAACGGCTAGCGCCACATCTGACTCTGCTGGAGGATCTATCGATAGCTTGTGGCCTACCATCTCTGGAGTATACTTGTTTCCTCTCTCTTGGAGAAAAACTCAAGGTTATCTCGATGGCATTAATCTACAAGGTCAAACACATGCCTTAGATTAAGATCATTAAGGTCTGAAAACAAGGATTGCAAGTAGGGAATAGGAGAAATAAAAAATTCAAGTTTTACAAAAAATACTACATGTCGTGTATAATCACTAAACGGTGTGTTCCCTCAAGTATTTCACATGAGCGTGTACTTCTGCAAGAACTGGTCGTGTAACACCCCCAAACACATGGAGTGTTGTCCACACACATGACATGTACTTGAATCTTCTTCCCTACCCGAGTCCCTCTACACGGCTTATCCACACAGCTCTCTATTTTATGAGACTATACGGCGTGTATAAGATCTACACGGTGTGTAATGGACGAGCTTCACTAACCTGTGTTGGCTGTTACACGGCCGGGTACATGGCTCACACTATATGGCGTGTTCAAGATGGACACGGCATGTACAACTTAAATTACAACTGCCTTTGTTGTTAGTGACACGACTGACTACTGAGCTCACACTACATGGCATGTTACACCCGCACACAGAGTGTACACCACCCCTTTTCCTCAGCCACACGGTCAAGACCACATGGTATGTCCCTCAGGTATACTACGTGTACTAGAAGAGGTAACACTGACTCGTGTTTGTTAGTTACACGGCCAGATCCCCAGGTTAAACTACATGGTGTGTTCGTCCTATACACAGTGTGTTAAAGATAAGGTTCCTCCATCTGTGTTTGTTAGTTACATGGCAGACACAGGTTCAACACAACACGGCTTGTATAATCGGTACATGGCATGGTCCCTCAAGAGTTTTCATATCCCGTGTTTCTTCCCACACGTCCTATCACACGGCTGGACACTACACGGCGTGTACATAGGGTACACGACGTGTACTTAAAATTTTAACCTTTATCCCTGAACAGAAGAGTACATGGTGTGTGTTCATAGAACGACACGCGATGTTGTCTGGGTTTCCAGACAGTACACCTTATAACCTACTCTAGAACCCATTTTTCTTTAATTTAAATTGTCGGTATGCCAAATTCCAATCCATGGGGTCCCATACTCCCCGCAATTCAAAGTTTTCCACCCGACCTTTCACTTTATTGTACCAAAAAAACAAAATCCTGGATCTTGATCCACTAAATTTCTGTCCAAGAGAGACCATACTTCTCAGGAACCAAAGTTTAGCATCCATAAACCCAACTGTAACATGTACCAATACCCTAGAAACTGTAGGAATATCTATCAGGAACCTATCAAGACAACATGAATTTTCTTTCACAACATCAATCACAAAAAATATAAACAGCACACAACAAGTTTTTCACCCAACAGTGAAATGAAATCAACTATAAAAGTGAAAAATCAATAAAATTGCAACATGAGGTAAATTGAATTTTCCCTATACATCGGTTAGCTACTCCCGGGTAAAACTTATAACCAAATACATATTCCATACTATCATTGACTATAAACTCCAAACAGTAAGTCAAGAAGAAAATAAATTCCTCTGATGCCACTTTGTAACATCCCAGATCTGGGTGCCACACAACGGGTGCTCCGAACCCGGTTGGTCATATAACCTCAAGCGCATTTCCCCAAACGCTAGAGGCTGCCGACTAGCAGTGAGGGCCTGGGTCTGATAGTGGGGAAACTATGCCCTCATTTTTCAAAGTGTGTAAAAAAGGAAATAGATATAAACATACAAAAGAGGAAGCAGTAAACAATACCCAACTGGACAAAAAGATAAACAACAGACATATATATATATATATGATGATTCATTATGTCTCTATGTCTAGGAAATCATCCAAAATAGGATACACTACAATCTAGAATAATCCAATACAAAGTACAAGTAAATCAAAGTAAAACAAAACAGTGCACCAAGATCTCATCAGCATCGCAAGCCTAAGCTCTGTCCCATGCTCTCCCACTCATCTATAACAATAAAGTACCTATATAGGGACTCTTTCCCTTATCAACACCTGTAGAAATATAATCTGTTTGGGCCCAAGACATGTCCCAAACAGGGTGGGGGAAATAAATCACAGTAGGCAACCACCAAAGGCCCGTGCCCAACTGTCAGTGAGAATGTGCAACAGAAATGTGCAATAATAAAATTCAATAAACTAGGCATTACTCAAAAGTAACTATCTCTACCAATTATATTGAAATTTTATTAATTATTTAACAATTATAAACTTGTGTTTTTCTTGGCAGGTACAACATAATAAAACACCACAGTGAATACTCTAAGTAAACGTTGTTCGCAGACCTGAAAAACCTTACCCTCTGGTAAATACAATTGAAACCCTCAGGTGATTGCCCTCAGGCGTAATGAATATTTCCCTCAGGCATACAAGATATTTCCCTCAGGCATTGAAGCAACTACCCATAGGCAGAAGAAAAGTTTCCCTTAGACTAAACAAGCACTTCCCCTTAGGCTAAACAAAACACTTTCCCTCGTGCAAAGCAAGTAACCCGGCCGATCCCAACACATAACCAACAATTTATATACATTTCCTCTGATGAAAATGCAAAACATGATTACAATAACGGCATACCCACGGTATCCAGGCCGAACAGCTATAAAAGGGGAACACCCTCGGGGTGGACCTGGATCAAGGCAACGATCCCAAACAACAATTTATACATATTCATTAAATTACTTATGCAATTCTAGGAATTTTATCAATCAATGCCTCATCCATACATCACCCTAGACATCGGCACGTTGCACATCAGTACACAAAAACACTCAAGCATTGGAATTAAACACCATACCACCTAAATTGATCTCATCTGATCAATATACACGAATGACACCTTCTGAAACATCCATGAACAGTGTAGATCTGGGATAAAGATTTCCCATTAAAATGTAAATAACTTCCCTTAGAAGAATAATTGGAAGGAAAGACTTATGGGGAGGGAAGAACTCACTGGCACGGTTCCAATGTGATCAACGATGGAAGAATTCGATTCCTAGTGTACGGTTGGGAGATCTTCCAAGATCTGGCCTCTCTCCCGAGCACCAAACGACCATTTCTGCCTCCTCTGCTGAAAGAGGAGTCTACTGCCTGTTTTAAGCAAAAACAAACAAACTACATGGCGTGTACTCTTAAGTACACGACGTGTACTTTTCATTTTTTAACTGTTCCCATGGCGGATACTTTTCACCATCGCACTGTTCATCTATAAACATGATTACATGGAGTATATTTCTAAATACATGGTGTGTATTATCGCTCTGCTGGAGGCTACTTCCACTGCCTTACTATTCACCTTCCGACTGATTACACGACATATATATACTAAGTACATGGTGTGTAGTCAGTTTTTACACCCTTCATCATCGATAGGCCTACACGCCCTGTGTACTCATCCCACACACCCAAAGTACACGGCATGTGGAAAATTACACGGCGTGTACCCACAAAATTTGTGATTTTTCCCCATTTTCCTTATTTTCCGAAAAACACCTAAGGAAAAACGAAATGAAGAAACTCGTAACTTAATAATATGAATCGTGTTCTTACAATAATAGTATAATAATATTTATAAAATAATTTTTTGACAAGTTCTGGTTTTATTTTAAATTATACCATTTTGATTTACCCATAATTATTATATTGGGATTTTAAATGTAGTAACAACATTTTAAGTGATAAGAAGTTATAAATTATAACATATATGAGGTAAATTGTCCATAAATGGGCACGTAATGACATTTTTTACATTATAATAATCTATTTGTATTTTTTAAATATTTTTATGATTTTTAGTGAATTTAATAAAATATTATGATATGTGGTACGAAAATCATCCAACTGTGAAATAATTTAGAATATTTGGGAGTAAGTGATTTATTCTCGACAAAGAATAACATATGAAATTTGAGTAACATAGAAATGCAGGGATATTCCTCATCTACTCCAGAAAAAGAAAAGCGCACAAATGATTTAACATGTGGTTAGGAAAATTAGTTTAGGAAAATGATTCCACTATTATGGAAAATGAAGAGAATACTCATAAGTATAGTGAAAAATTTCTTGATGAAAGTGATGAAGAGGAAAGTAACACAAGGGGTGTAGAAGAAGAAAATGCTGACTTAGAAGAAGATACCGATGATGAACAAGAAGAAGTTAAATCTCTATCTACAAAGAAGCCAAAGAGTCAATTCAAAATTTATAGGTAGAATATCATTGGTGATCAGACATCACCAGTTCAGACAAGAAGAATGAAGTCACTACAACAGTCATATATTTTATCTCAGGTTAAACCTAAATGTTTTTCTGATGCAGTTGGGGATGAAAACTAGGTTCATTCTATGAATGAATAACTGGACCAGATTGAGAATAATTAGACATGGGAGATTGTTTAGAGGCCAGTAGAGACTAATTTCATCGGGACTAAGTGGGTCTATCACAATAACATGAATGGAGATGACATGGTGATTCGAAACTAAACATTACTAGTGTTCGAAGGATACTCCTAGATAGAGGGAATAGATGTTGATGAGGCATTTTCACTGGTTGCAAGACTAGAGACAATCAGATTATTCCTATCCATTTTAGTGGAAAAAAAGTTCAATGTTTTCTAAATTTACATCAAATCTTCATTTTTGAATGGGGTTCTAGAAGAAGAAGTTTACATTGAGCATCCAAATAGTTTTCTCATTCATAAATGTGATAATAAGTTTTTTTGGTTGAATAAAGTACTATATGGGATGAAGAAAGCACCAAGAACATGGTATTCAAGACTATATCAATTTTTTAAGAAGATTTGTTTCTAATGCAGTGGATTCGATTACAATTTTTATGTGAACAATGATAGTAATCAAAGAATGATTGTGCTAATATATTTTTATGATATAATTTTTGGGATATCAGATGAAGTACAGTTTAGACCATTTTCTGAATTCATGAAACATGAGTTTGAAATGTCTATGATTGGTGAGCTAACATTTTTCCTTGGTTTACAGGTTATGCAAGTAATGAATGACACATTTATCTCTTAGTCCAAATATTCTAAAGATGTTCTATGGATATTTAGGATAGAACATTCCAAGAAAATGAAGACTCCGGTTGCTACCCATATGAAACTATTAAAAGATGATGAAGGCAAGGTAGTTAATATAACAGAATACAGGAAAATTATTGGAACTTTACTCTACTTGGTTGTGAGAAGGCCTGAAATTTTATTTACCACATGCCAAGAAGAAAAATATCAAAGTAATCCCAAGTAAATCCACATGCTTGAAGTAAAAAATTGATACTTCATTGTGTCAAATGAATGGTGGATTTTGGTTAGATGTATCATGAAAAATCTTAGCCGAAATTGTTGGGATATACAGATGCAGATTGGGCTGGTTCGGTAGATTATAGGAAATCAATGTCAGGAGGTTCTTTCTATCCAGGTGGATTGTGTATTTCATGGCTATGAAAGAAGCAAGATTTTATTCCATTGAGCACCATAGAGGCTTAGTATATTTCAGCCACTTAAGAATGTACATATTTATTGTGGATGAAGTTGTAGCTTAATGATATAAGAGTTCAAGTGAAGTTTCTGATCGAAATCCAATGTGATAACTCAAGTGCTATAAATCTTAGAAAAAATTCCATCCATCACTCATGAACAAAGAACATTGAGATAAATTATCATTTTATCAAGGAGAAGGTTGATTAGAGAATTGCGAAGTTGGAATATGGGCCTACAGAACTAGAGGTTGTTGAATTTTTGATAAAGGTCTAACCTAAGGAAGATTTTGAGAGACATCGATTGGATTTCAAAGTTTAACTGACTCCCCACACCTGAATAATTGTGGATGTGTTTCACCCCCTCTCCCTGAGGTATGGTGTATTTTCCTTACTATACGAATATGTCCTCTCTACTCTATTAAAGACCACAAAGGAGTGTCCTTTGGGTTTGTTGACAAAGGGGGAGAAAGAGTGACTCCTAAAGGGGGAGAAACTGTGGCTAAAGAAGAGAGACAATGTCTTTCTCAAAGACATTGGGAGAAGCTGATAGGTGGTGCAGTGAGATAGGGTGAGTTTATCATGATATGTGAAGAACCTAATATGGTAATGGTGCACGAAATAGAGGAATGGATTTTTTCACGTAAGAGGGGTTTTGAGATCAGAATCTCAATAATTTGCAATGACGTGAGGTGCGTGAAAAATTGGAGCAGTGCGCGCTCAAGAAGGCATTTTTGCATAGGGTTTATATTTGCCTATAAATATTAGGTGACCCCCCCCCCCCCCCTCATTCGGTGTATCTCAATACTTAGAGAAGATCTTAGCTTTGGTGCGTGTTAAAAATATACAAAGGAAGTTGGGCGAAAAATTTGGTTCTGCGCATAAAAATTGATTTAGAGTGTAAAGGTTTACATTGCATGTAAAATTAAGGTTGAGCGGAATTTATGAGGTTGTTTGAAAATTGGAGTTGGGATTGGATGCAAAAAAAGAGATATTTTGTGCACAAGGAAAGGGAATTACACAATAGGCGCAGTAAGGGTTGTGCGTAAAATTTGAGGTTTCTCGGTTCAATTCTTTGGCAAGGTGAGATTCATCTGTGGGAGAAATTTGTACCTAAATAGAGCATCTAACAAAAGTTAAGGATGCATAATTTATCAATGATAATGAAGAGACCTGTGTGTCTATAAATTGTGAGTATATATTCTGAAGAAGCAGTGCACACACTTCAGTTGACAGTGTAGTGAGCTTTTATATTGTGAGTGGTTGTAAACCAGGAGGGACAGTGAGTCTGCTCCAAACTTTGTAAATAGTTGTGTGCTTTTATTCGATTTGGTACATCATCACATTGTTGGTGTATTCTCCTTGGACATATCCCAATGAGGGTGAAATAAGTAAAAATCGATGAGTCTTGTGCATGATTTAATTTCTATTTATACTTTTCTATAGGAATGACAGAAAAGAGAGTTTTGCTTAACAGTGAAACAAGATCAATAGGTCAAATTGTTTTAATCTTTCATACTCAGATTCACCCCCAACTCAGGGTATCTAACATAGTAGTCCTAATAGAATCACCTTAGTTTTTAAAAAATGATATTCATTTTATCTTATTATTTTATTCTTCATATCGTGTTTCTATAGTTTCCCCAAGGTGTTAACTTATTCACACCAACACTTTTGAAATTATTCACACAATGGTGTAGTGATCATTTTTTCATTATTTTTTAATTCCTCCCTCACTAGTCTAGTCCCTGCATCCATTGAGAGTGAAACATCAATGGAGGGATAACCCTCTTCTGGGTTGATCCAAAGGAGTAGAAAGGGTCTGTATTAGATCTCATTTCTCACTATATAAATGTTTAATAATATATTTTATTTGATATTTTCATTCATTGAATTTCTCTCTTCCCCTTATTGAATTTTATCAACCCACTTTTCATGTTCTAATAGGATCATTTACCTAGGAGTGATCATGAAAATGATCCTCCATGTGATTAAATGATTATAATATTTATATTAAGGTGTTAAACCAGTAATTCATGAGGTTATATACATTTCATTGAATGAGTCCTTCTTGAGTTAATGAAATTGAAATAATATATCCAATACATAGCAAGAGATAACCTAATATCAACTAATTTTCATATAATTTGAATTCACATAAATTAGTTAGTGCTCATTTAAAACCATCTAAAATCAAACCAAATATTTCCACTTCATAGCCAAAAATGATTTATAGAATATACAAGTTGGTAGGTTTTTTCTTAGATCTCTGAGGATTCGATAACCCGAGATACACTACAAGAAGATGCTTCAACCCTAAAAACATTGGTAAATTTGGATGTGGCCAAATTATGGACCCATTTACAGGGACCTAAGTAAGTTATCTTAAACACCAGAATCCATTTCTCACGCCAAGTTCTATATTCTCACCCCCATTTCTCTTATCTTTTCCCCTTTATGTTTTCATGTTCCCCGAGAATTTGAAATCCTAATTTCAGTCTACTCTAATGAAGTATCTTCAACACTACCCCATCAAAAACCTAGTCTATAATCAAAGGAGAAATCAATATCGTGAATCCACTAACATAGGATATTTCTCTTTTCAATCCTTGAAAATTATCATGTGCCTGGTCAGATGTAAAATCATAGAGATTATGAATTCTTAAATGATAAATTTGCATACCCCTCAAGGATGATTGAAGAAATTAATATTGGTGAATTCAATGATGTTCAAACTCTTACCCATTATAATCCTCATACATTCTTTCAAAAATTGTTTAATCAAATGTAGATAATTAATTCTGAGGTTTCAACTTTGACATTATAACCACAAATAATTAAAACTTGTGAGGAACCCATCCATATCCTGATTTTCCCTTCCATAAACTTGTGTAGGGTGCCTAGTTTCCCATAAACCCCCCCCCCATGAATATTATAAATAACCAACATTTGTATTTTAGATATCTAAAGAGTATTAAGGATTTGTTGAAGGGTCTTTAAGTCAGGGAGAAATTGATTTCATGTATTCACAAGAGGGTAATTTGACACCATGGGTTGAGTATCCTTATTATATCTCAATTGATAAGTTTTAGAAACACAAATCACTAAACCATTGGGATAAATCATAATATTTTATTTTATACCCATTATTAACACTGATCTTTCAAAAAAATTATATTCTCTTCAAAAGGAACCAATTCTATTGATAAATATGGAAAATTAAACTAAGTAAGATTCAATGTTCGACTTGTGTCTAAAAGTGTTAGCCAGCCTAATCTCAAAATCAAGGTCTACCCTTCCTCTCACAATCATTCCATTATAGAGGATCGAAAAAAACATTCAATATTCATTTAATTATCTATCAATTCTTATGATAATAAAATTATGCTTGATGCTATATGAAAGACTAAAAAAGAAATATGATGGACCCTTTTCAATATTTGTAGGGTTAGACTATGCGTTGAGGCCTATATTATTTTCCATGAATCAATTTAAAAATAATCATGCCAAAACCAATGGAGACTCATTTAAGATATAATGTAAGTGGTAAAAAGTGTAATCCTTAAGATGTTGGAAGTTTTTATGGGGTAAGTTCAGTACGCCAAGATGACTACGTTAAACAAAACTCTTCCTAAGAGGAAACACGACTTCTACATTAATTTTATTTTATTTTATTTTATTTTATTTATTTTTTTAGGTTTTCAAAAAAATGAAAAATAATTAAAAAATAATATTTGTTAAATAAATATGCCACACTATAGGGGGTGGGGAAAACCTTGTCGCAACCAATGAAGTTGTGGGACTCGAACCTGTGACTGAAGGGAGATAGGGGAGTGTGCCTTCAAATAAAATATATCCTATAGCGATTATATATTATATTTTATTTATATATATAAATATATTTTAAAATTTATATTTATATATCTATATATTTAAAAAAAGTTACAAGTTCCTAGTATCGGTCATTGTTGTTCTAAAATAAATAGGAACATTTTTTCCCAGACTTTTGTCTTTCGTTTTAGTTACAGTAACCTCATGTGGTTTTTGTTGTGTTCTATTGGTATTTGTGTGTATGATTTTGGGGATTTTGAGGTTGATGTATTTTTAGTTCATATTTCTTCAAAGAGTTCAAACATAATTTTCATCATTTTTATGTTCTCTTATGGTATTATAGAGATATAAGGAGTAATTAGGAGCATAATTACCATTAACATTAACCACCATGTTAAATATTTCCATGATTCACATTTTAAAGATTTATTTTAGAACTCCTCTCTTCTCTTCTACCTCTACCCCCTTCTAAATTTTCTTTTCTTTATACACAAGGGAAAGGGTTATTCAATTTTTGTGGTTGACAAGAATTTAAAAAAATCCATGTTAAATGTATTTTTATGTTCATAAATGGAATAAAAAACATCATTCATATTCAACATGAAAATGATCATTTCAAACAATAAAACTAAATATAAATTAATTTTACATACCTTGATTTTAATTTCAATCCATGTTTAAGTTCATGAATATAGATTTTGGAAATTGTGGCTATCTAATGTGATTGTTAACCATTTACCTTTTCATCCAAAAAACGTCACAATTCACAACATTTGGATTGTATGGTATTAGTTTGAGTTCATTTGGTCCCTCAAAAAATATCATAGGTTTGGTGGTAATTTTAATTTTAAAATTATTATTCCAAAAAATAAAACAAGATACAATAAAGTTTCATATAGATCAATGAAATAACCTAATATGTGGCTTTAAACACTTATATATCATGACACCCTAGTTTTCTAGGTCAAAGTTTTCAATTTTATCTCTATTTATTTTAATTTTATTTTTTTGATTAATTAACTCAATATGATTCCCGATTTTGTGAGCTTCACTTAGTTCTCTAAGGTCTTTGATCCTAGGAGTCATCAACAATGTATTGTAATAGGGTTTGACTTGATTGATTATTATTTCAATTACCAATGAAAAGTGAAAAAAAATACTCCTCATAATATTATAATTTGATTCCACCTAGGGCTTTCATCTATTCCCCATTGAATTAAAATTAACTCCCATGTCTATTATGATTCAAAACACATCATCATTCATAATTGAAATTGGATGAAATTTGGTGATTAATTTGAACAAAGAAATGGGCTTATTATTGGGATATTCTACTGGACCTAGCTTGTTTTAAATTATTTTGGTAGTTTTGGTGATTTTTTTATGTGAAGTTGAAATGGTAAGTATTGTATGTTAGAATGTTCATGTAAAAGAAAATTCATTTTCCTATTTTGAGAAAAAAAATTCTCAAGACTAGAAAAACTCAAGTTGGGTGGTGTGATTAGAAACTAAAAGTGGAAAATATTTATTTTTAATATATATAATTTTCATGTGCTTTATTATTCATAGATACCATTTTTAGTGAATTTTACAAATTGACCATTATTTCACCTTATGATTATAAATCCTTATTAAAATTCACTATATCATAGTATATTTTTGAACACCTCATAAAAAACCCAATATTATTGATTTTATTTTTATTTTACATTTCAAATTTCCCATTCCATTGGGAATATTTGATTCTTTTGGAGGACTTGAAGAATCACATTGGAAGATGAGTAAAGTGGGATTTCACTACCATTCATTCTGGGTGAATTGAAGTGGACAATATCCCTATAAACTGGATATAGTAGCCAAGATCCAAGCATGATGTTACTAAAATTTTAACCTAATATAGTATACATCATGGGTAATATTTAATTAAATGGTGGGTAGAGATAATTCTGATGTTTTAATGGATTTATAGGAGTCCCAAGTGTAAGATGAAATTGTGGGCTATATTATGTGGTCTAGAAAAATATTCTATCATTTGAATCGTCTCTTGAAAACCCAAATCCATGTAGGCTAAAATTTTATAGGATCTAAAGGGAAATTTAGAGATTTATTTTATTCTTATATATATTACTATAATTCATCCATATAAAATCTATTTTTTCATGTACGTTTTGTGGATGCAAGCTTGACCATATTTTTTTCAAGGGTGAAGATGTATTCTCTCCATTAATATTCCACAAAAATAGGCCTACCACCATTAATTGGGGTGAATTTCACTATTGGAAGCTCAATAAGGGGATTCCAAAATTCTAATTTAATGTAGTGGTGTTGGTGGATTTAATGGATGTGGTGTTCTTTTAATTTTAATTTTATGTTGCTGCTTTGTCTTTTTACTCACATTTCATTATCATGTAAGTTCTTCAGATCACCATTGTTTCTAATAGAAGTTCTTAATTTTATCTCATTATTTTCTTATTCATATAACTTTGATACAATTTCCCCATGTTTTAAATTTATTCACGCCAACACTTTTGAAATTCTCCACACAAAAATGGAGTGATCAATATTTGAATTTTTTCTTATTAAATTCTTCCCTCATGAGTATACTTCCAACTTCCCTCGAGAGTATAGAATCAATGGATGGATAACCCTGTTATGCATTCATATAATGGAGTATGAATGCTTTGTATTCGATGTTATTTCTCACTATATAAATGTTCAAAAAAATACTTTTATTATATTTTTTCATTCAATTATTTTCGTTATTCTTCTTCCTTATTTAATTTTATGAACACCATTTTCATGTTCTAATAAGATAATTTACCTAGGAGTGATCATTAAAATGATAATCTGGGTGTATAAGTTATTTTGATTTGTTTGTTAAGGTGGTAAACTAGTAAGTGATGGGATTATATTGATTTCATTTACTAAATCCCTCTCGAGTTAATGAAATAGAAATAATTCAAAACGGAATTAATCCAATCCACCCCAAGTGATAAGGTAGGATCAACTCATTTTCTCATAATTTGAATTCACAAAGACCTCCTAGTGATCATTTAAATCCATATAAAATAAACCCAAATTAGTAAACATTATATCCAAAAATGAACCATAGAATGTACACATCTGTAGGTTTCTTCTTAGCTCTCTAATGATTAGACAACCCAATATGCACTACAAGTGACCGCTTAAACCCTAAAAACATTGGTAAAATTGGATGATACCAAGAATTTAGGACCAATTTGAAATGAAATAATCAAATTGAGTCCTTACAAAATTTATAAATTTTTATTTTATCAATTTGGATTTCCTTAAAGGCCCATTTGGAACTTTGTGAAGTTAATTCTCTTATCATGATTATTCTTGGATATCCCATTTTGTATAATCATTCTTGATTAATGTTCCCTAAAGAACATAATGAAGAGTTTTGAAATAGGTTTTGTACTCAGAGAGGAATATTGGGGGTAAGTGTGAGACGTGAACTTTGTATGTGATGGAATGATAATTTTTTCTGATGTTGTCATAATGGAACCCCATTATGATAATTATTTCCAGTTATCTCATTCACTTCTTTAATTGGACATGGGTAACGTGGGTAGGGATATGAGACAACAAATATTTATACTTCTCTTTTTTTAACTCACACTTCTACTAGTGTCTCCTTAAAGAATGTGTATCTTGTCTAGGGATTTCCTCTGAGGATGCATGTGTTCCCAAATTGATAAGATTGTATATTTGATATATTCTACATTTTTTTGAAAATGGTAATAGTTTGTTTTCTTTTATTTGGTTAACTTGGTAACATATCTAGTATTTTCGAATGACATATAACATCAATACTTGATATTGATTCTTGATATATGACTCCAATCTTTCATTCATTACTTGGAACAAGAGTTTCCACTTTTTAAATCCTTTATTGTATCCTCTCGATTAATATGAGGTACTTTATTTATCCATATATTTACCTTAGTATGTGAATTTTTCTGTGATACCTTGTACCAGATAATATATTCCTTGTAAATTTTTAACCTTCACATGGGAAACTATTATCAAATAATTTTGAAAAAGGGTATGTTGTTTAAAAAAGGTATTGGTGTGTATTTCTCAAGTGATTCCCATAATGGATTTTAAATGGAAAAGTATTAGTTTTATAACTTTTTATTACTAAAAAATTTATTTGTATCATTTTTCCCTTTAAAAATGAGTATATTTTATCTTCATTCTTAATAGAATAAAAAACCTTGTTTTATTATTCATGTTTTCAAACTAGCATATCAGAATTTCCTATAATAGAAATTTCATAGACTATTTAGTGGTGTCTTACTCATCTCTGTAGATCACAATCTACTTGTACAGTTTGTTGTTTGTACCCTTCATGTTCCTATATCAAGTTCTTGAGTTATCTTTATCTTCATTTGCAGGTTCATTCTTGGTTGTTTAAGGGAATTTGTCTTCAGAAATGGTAGGTGGTCATGGACTACCTAAGGCAATTTGTTGTAGTATTTTTCATACTATATATTCTGGGATTCTTTTCTATCATCTCCTTATATCTAGTTAAGGTTATACTATTTTATTTTTATTTTTATTTTTATGTTTCTATAGTGTTCTTTGAATTATATTTTCTTTTATTGGTAGAAATCATTCTCAAAGGTTGTTTCTTGATGCCCTGTAGTTAGTCTTTAACCCATGGGGATTGGGAACGGCCTTTGAGAAAGTGTAGATATGGTTTTTATGATGGTGTATATGGTATTAGAGTTTTTTTGTTACAATATATCTATCCAATTCATTTATTAATGATTTTAGTCTCTAGAAATATATATTGAAACTAACCAAGTAGCTTATTCCATTTTTAAAGGTTCTTATAAGGGTTCTATAATAATGATATTTCAAGATAGCTAAATGAAATTTTAGTAATTAAAAAATAGTTTTTATGGAAATATTTTGATTTCACCATTTAAGACACCAAGAATATGTTTTAAGAATGATTATGACCCTTTTATGGGTGAAAGGTATGTTTTTCAAGAAATTATTTTTCATGGGTTCTCATTTTTTCTAAGAAACTTTGATAAATATGATTTTTTTTCTTCACTGTTATTTATGATATCTTTTATAAAAAACATTGGGAAATATAAATGATTTCATCAGTAAGGAAATGAATATTTTATATTAATGTTTACTATAAAAAAGGGTATTTAAAAGTTTTTTTATAATGGACTAATGTGTTTATTTGCTTTTTTATATTCTTTTATATGACTTTTGTGCTTGTATAATATTTTCATTTTTTTCATAGAGAAAAAGTCTTATTAGAAACTATAGACAGGTTTATATTTCCACTATGGGGATTCAAATTAAAATTAGTTAACATATTTTGAATAAAACTAGAGCTTAAATTTAACAATCTTATTTTTTTGGGAAAATTGGTTTTTGATTTGAAGTGCCTACATTTATTATAAATGATTTATATGAAATTTTTATATAATTATTTAAAAATATAAATATAAAATGTCAAGGGAATGTAATAGAATTCATCCATGTTATTAAAATCATAAATATGGGTTGCAAAAGTCTGGGGTTATTATAGTTGCTATCAGAGCAAGGTTTATAGAAATCCAGTAGTTAGGATTGGAGAGCCCACTTTGTGTATGGGTTATATTTGTTGTCAAATAATTTTCATTGTTTTTCAATTGTGATAAATGTGATAAAGAATATATCATTGTGGTTAATGTAATCAAGTAGTTCCAAAGTTAATGAATCTTGGATAATTTCCTCAAGTCTTAAAAATTCAAGAAACATATTTTGATGTATTTTTTCGTTTCAGGGTGATTCATAAATTACATTAGATTTCATGGTTGAATAATTATCTGATTAAAATATGATAATGATTTTCTATTTTTTATTTCCCAAAAATCATAAGTAATTTACAAAACTAATGGTTCTATCCTTATAAAATAAAGGGTATAAATAGGAGATGCCAATCGTATTCAAGTTTGATTGTAAAGAAATATTTTTTTGGAATAAGGGAATGTTTTAATACTTTCCTTGGAAAATATGACGATAATAAAGATGATAAATCAATGGAAAAATATCATGATATATATGGCTAATGGTGAAATCATAGTAGTGATTTCATAATGAAGTAATTAATTGACGAACGATTTATGTAACTCTTATTTATCACATTGAGCATGGCTCAAGTGGGATTAGAGTACGTGATAAGTAAATCCTTCATCACTATCTGAATGGTCAGAATTGAATTTTGGTAGAAGATGGTCAAATAATTAATGATGCATAAATTTTTTTGTTCAAAAATCCATATGAATGTGAATCAGTTTGGATGGTGTTACTGAAACAAAATTTAAGGTGGTGTAGTTTCCTAGTGCTTTCCAAATTTTTTGGGTCTCAAAATCGGATGTTTATTTTATGGAAAATGAAGGGTTTTCTACAAATGATTTTATAGAGAACAGTCCAAGGACCACAATGCTTATTTCATAGATATCATTGGATGTACTTTTAATGGTGAATTGAAATCTGAGAATGAATATTTATGCATTGTAGGGCTATGCAGCCTCTGAAGCACACTACACATTACATATTGGGAAAACAGTTAGCGGGAGTCTTTCAGTTTGCATGAGGTTCATAGTTCACAAGAGACATGTTATTTTAAGAATGAGGTGGTGATTATGGCTTCGTAAAATGTTTTTTTGTGGAAAAAAATGGCTTCTGAAATGGATTAAGGCACCAAGAATACCGCATATCAGTTCTCAGTGAAGGATATGCCGCATCAAATTATTGGGTAACTTAAATTAGTAGGTTTTATGGATCTTATTTTCCTATATAAATACCTCTAATTAGATCATTAAGAGGGGAGAATTTTATTATATAATATCATCGCTACTGGAAGATTTTGGGTAAGTAAGAAGTAACTCATGATGGATAATTACATGAAGAAGAAGAGTTTGTGAGGGTGGATTCAAAGAAAAATGGATTAGTTCATATGGATCATTTCCTTGAAAGAGAAAATTACTTGAAGATAGTTTGTGGAAGGGGATTCTAGGATATGATTTATCTTAAGGGAAAAAGGGTTCATGAAGCATTAGTTGTTTTGGAGGCATCAACCATCTTTGAAGAAAAGGCAGTCCACAGAAGGAGAGGTTTACGTGGAATGAAACATTTCCCATGGAAGGAAAGTTTGTATGCTGAAAGAAAGTTTTTATATGGAATGAAAGTTTGTATTTAAAGTACTACTCCATTTGATGAAATCCAATTTTTAGAGGAGAACAAATTGTTCATAAATTAGAAATACCATGAACATCTGATACATGTTTACACCCTCGTCATTCTTTATGAAGATCATGATGCATAAACACTCTACATGTGTTAAAATTACATGGTTTTAGTGATTCTATCAAAATATTTCTATGAACCAATTCTTGGGAATAATATCCCCACTATGATTTAAAAAGTAAAATTGTGTGTGTACCTGGTAGATATACAATGGATAGATAAGGGAAAATACACAATGTTTGTTTCAATGAAGAAGAACCATGTGTGAACCTAATTTCATATTGTCAAAAGGATGAATTGAAGATAACCGATATGCTCTTGTGTTAATATTTAGTGTTGAAAGAATATAATAAGGAAATTCTACACAACATCGCATTATTGTGTTCCCAAGAAGAATAGAATTTTTCCACTTGAATATTGATTATTATTCGGGATAGATTAATTGTGGTGATGTTTTGTTGATCGGATCATTATTGTTTTAATAATCAAAAAATATTTTTTTCAGTCCATAATTAATAGAAGAAGTTGATTTTGTGTAGTTGGTTTTTCAAAAAAATAATAAAGAGAGATCAAGACACTCCTATACACTATTGCATAAATTTTTGTGTCATAGGTCAAAGGGAGTAAAATAAGTGACTGGCGAGATTGATATTAGTTGATCATTATTTACTCCAGGAGAGTTTAGTTCATCTTTATACAAAATTCATATCATTGTGACTAATAGAATAAGTAGATTTTAAAGATATCAAGTTGGTTAATGGGAAAAGATAAGAGTATTTTCTTGGATGACTCTATGCAAGTAACAAAGTGATCAAGAAGGTTTTGGAAGATCAAATAAGAACTATTGCATCTGATAAGACTCAAAAAGTGGAGTACATTATTGATGTTACATTCCCTTATTAATAAAAATAATATTGTGATGAGAGGTTATTCAAAGATCTATCCAATGATTTAAAAGATGCATAGTAAACTAACTATAGTTTATTGCAAGTGAAGGGATATTTCCTACTTTCTGTAACCATATCTGAATGACTTTTTTCTAGTGGTTCTATGTTCAAAATTATTTCTAGACCATGAAAATAACTAGCTACTCTTATTGATTAATAAACCTTTTAAAAATATCATGTGTCATCTTTACTAATTTCATATACTTTCCTGTGATAGGGAAAAGAAAATATGATAATCAAGATCCTAATAGGTCTAATAGGAATAGTGATAAAAAATTTGGATTGAATTAAAAAGTCCCCAACACTGATTCACACCCCCACCCCCACATAAACATAGTGTTAAGTATATCACAAGCTGTTCTTTTCAAGGATATTATTAAGAAAACAAATTTAAGTGATTTTATTATATTAATTGTATTATAATGAAAAAATTCGAGAGATTAAAAGTTGATTCAACTAATCTATATTTATTTCATCATGGTTTTATATAGTGGAAATATGTTGAATGAAGTGTAAAGGAATGAGTAGGATATTATACTTATGAATAAAAATAATAAAATATTTAGAATGGGAATAGATAATCTTTATGTTTTGTTAGCTAAGTTGATGTAGGCTATTAGTTTCTATACTCATGTTATTGAGTGACCAAAATATCTTTACAGAAATATGTATATAGTGGATAATTTAATAAAATATCACCATCTAGAATTTGGTGGAACCTCAAACCTAGTGGCATCTGAATGATGGATAAAAGTTCTAGATAATATATATGAAGTTTTGGGTTATTATAAAGATAAAAAGGAAATTCTTTCAATTTATTTTTGATATGGTGATGTTTATAAAAAGTGTTCATTGGTTAAAAATATCAAGGTGAAAGATGAGATTGATTTTATGGAAGGTTCTTTATTTGAAGATTTTTTATTTTAGAATTATTTTCCTATGGTTTTTTTTTAATTTGAATGGAAAGGAAATTTTTGGAACTAATACAAAAGGAGGAAGAAAATATTATTTCCTATGAATCTATTTTTACTATATTTCCTAAGTATGCACAAAAAATAATTATTGACCATGATAGACAAATTTTCAAGTTTTACTTAGGATTAAAACCAAGCTTGAAATGATATTTGGTCTCTCATGAATTTACCATCAATGATAATGTTGTGAAGATTTTTGATAATTTCTATATGGAGTTTATTTACTTGTACAACAACAAGGATAACATGTGGTCAAGGTTGAAAGTTGTGGGGGATAACCCATTGGAGAAATATGTTGGTAAAAAGATTTTATTTAAAAGTGAAGAGTGAATCATCTTGAGGATTTTATCATGAAATTTGACAAGTTTTTTTGGTATAGTGAATTGGGACATCCATTTCATGACTGTAAGAGAAATGGTAATGGTAATTGTAATGGAAATAATGATATCATAAAGTAAGTTGTTATAAATTTAATTATACGAGACGTTATGAAAATTTGTATCTTAATATAGACATGAATCATGGAAATTTTCAATAACATAAGAAGAAGGTTATGGAAAAAAAATTTACGACTACATCATGAAATGCAAGACTATTGAATGAAGTGGTTAAATCTTCAAATAGAATAGTATTTCTCAAATATTGTTCTCAGGTCTAGATATCATCAAATAAAATTAAAGGAGTAATTCAATATTAAGAAAAAATTTCATAGTAGGTATAGGAATTATGAGGTTATGGTTATGAATTATGGGTTAATGTATGGACCAATTATATTTATGGTTCTTATTAATCATGTTTTCCATGAGTATTTAAATAATGTTGGGGTGGTTTTAATTAATGAAATTATGGTTTATTCTGAATTTTTTCAGGAATGTGAGAAATACCTAATAATTATTCTCCGAACATTATAATAAAATAAATTTTCTAGAAAATTTATCGAATGTGAACATTGATTACATTAAATTTCTTTCAGGGGATATATTATTCTAAATATGGTATAACTATTTATCCTACTAAAATTAAGGCAGTGGAAGAGTGTCCAATTCCTAAAAATTTTATTATGATTCAATCTCTTCTTGGAACACCATGTTAATACTAATGGTCTATTGAAAACATATCTTGTTTATAAATCCCACGAACTATGTTATCTAAAAAAAAAAGTTAAATTATTCCGGAAAGAGGTGTGTGATGAATATTTCTTGAAATAAAAAATAATATTGGTTAATAATCCCATGTTATCATTTCTAATAAGAAATAGTGAATTTTTCATTTACAAAGATTATAATTTTATGGGTTGGGTTGTGTCTTGATGCAATATGATTAGGTAATTTTTTAAGATTCACACCAATTGAAAATTAAATAATAGAACAAACCTATGAATAATATTTAGCATATAGTGACTAATTTTTATTTAAAAATTTATATGAATCATTTATGTGGTTAAAATGTGAAATATATACAAACTGTAAAATTTCAAATAATATATTCACTAAAAAATAGTTGAACATGAGGAAGAGGTGATGATTGGAACTAATAAATAATTATGATTTCCCAATACAATACCATCCATGTAAATTAAAAAAATTGATTCCTTGAGGTAAAAAAGATAATGTATCGTTAGTTATGAGACATTAGGAACATGATGCATTGTTTATTGATTTAATGAATATTAGCATAGAAACTTTTCAAGCAAGAATTCACACTCTTATAGTCCATATGTAATTTTTCTATATTTGTTATAAAAAGTTGTGAATGCTTATAATAAGGATAGTGGTTTACAATAATTAGTATTGTTTTTTAATATGGGTAATTTTCCTAAATTTAAAATTGATAAAATAATTTTTCATAATATTTTAAAAGTGGTTTTTTGTTCCAAGTGATTCTAAGTAAAATGATTTATTTAGTGAATCTAATGTATCTCTATTTTCTATACATATTTTAAGGACTATGATGTAGATATACCTTTAGTAATATTATTGGTGGAATGGAATGACGAAGGATATTATTCATTTTACTATGAAATTTTTTACTTTTCATTAGGTTAAAGTTAAGTGAAAACTTTCAAAAGAGATGTTTTAGACTTTTCTAGAGCTTGGATGGAAATAGTATAATGTATACATAGATACTAAGGTAGGATGACCAAATACATCTTCGGGTAATAATGTAATTTCATTTATTATTTATTTATTTAAAAAAATTGTGCATTTTATTTTTATTCAAGATATACTTTATTTTGATAAACATTCCAAACATTATATTAATGATATATTCAGGTTACATGGAGTTACCCACACTATTTTGCCTATTCCTGGTCTGATATTTACCTATAATGTTTATAAGGGAATTAAAAATATATATGGTGATGACTTAATTTTTATTTCAACTTCTAATCCACAATAAGAGGAAAATTTATAGCCCACAATTTACAATTTTTAAGATAATATTCAAGATTTTCTATTTCATTATTATAGAATTTGGGATTAATATATTTTTTAATTTAATTTTATTATAATAATAATTTCTATTATAGTGTACATATGTAAACTTTTGATTCATTATGTAGAAAGAAGTTTCAAACTCCATCATGTTGAAATAAATTTAGTGATAGAATGTTTTTTGGGACCAAAACCGGTGGATTTAATGATCGATGAGGTTAATTTGATTCAGCATCGTATCATGGTAGTTTGGAGTGGGTAGAAGAGTTATACAACTAATAAGAGGAAATATATTTCATTTGTGCTAGGTGATCATGTCTTTCATAAAATATATATGTGTAAAAGTGTTAGGTGATTCTATAAAAATTGAATTAATGTACATGGTTTATTATAACATACAAAATTATAGAAAATTTTTGACTAGTTTATTTTTAATTATCTTTTTATTTAAGGTTATCTCAGGTACATGATGTGTTTAATTTTTTGTTATTAAGAATCATGTACTTGAGGCCTCTCATGTTTTGATCCCTTATGTGGTAAAGTTAGAAGAAAATTTTTCTTACGATGTAATCCAATAAAATTTCAAGATCACAACCATCATGTTTCACAAAAAATATAGCTCAGTTGGTTAAAGTTTTTTTGAATAATCACATGATTGAGGAAGCAATATGGGAACCTAAAAAGGCTATGAGGTAAAATATCCCTACATGTTTAAGTGATGAATAAAATTATAAGGATGATAATTTTTATGGAGTAAGAATTTGAAAAAATAGTTAATATTAATAATAATAAAAATTAGGAATTATTTATATTAATGATTATATTTTATGGATTCACATTCATTATAATAATTTTATATTAGTTTTTAAATCAAATAATTAAATAGGTTAATAATAACTAATGTGTTTTCCATGTATTTTATAGTTTTCTTTAAAAGTTAAATCACTACATTTTGTATATTTTATTTTATAAAATGGAATTTAATTTTGATATCATCGTATAAATTTTGTCTAGGTTCTATTTTTGTGATTTTTCTTAAAGGATTGATTTTAGGGGGAATAGTGAAAATACCAAATTTTATAAAATCTTTCATTTATTTTCAAGTATTTAAAAAGTTTAATTCTATTTTGGATTAGTCTTAAATTAAAATTAATCCATTTTTACTAAAATTAATCCAATTAATTCCATATTAATTATAATTATACTAAATTTTAGAAAAAATCATTTTTAGGCTTAGAAACACATTTTTTAGGAAAAATATTCATTATGATTTTCATTATTATATTAAAATTATTTTCCTCCAAGTATATATATTTTATTTTTAAAAAAATGATTTCAATTTGTAATTATGTGATTCAAATTTAGTAATTAGTTGAATTTAATTTTTCTTTATTATGAATAGTACCATAGATTAAAATATTTTCACTATGGTAATGGGGTAAAATAGTTAATTACGGTTAAAACATTATGATAAGGTCATTAAATATCATAAAATGTTTTATTATATTTTGATATTCCAATCCTAATAATCTTATATTTTAAATGAGATATATTGTTTCCACTTTCACTCAAATAAAACTTTATATTATTTTAAAAAACTGAAAAATTTACAAGAGTGTCACTCCCCTCACTTATTAAAGAGAACCATCTATCAAATTTAATTCATATACTATCATCTAATTATCTCAATGAATAACTACCCCAAATACCTTCCCAAATCCCTAATTACATCCTAGGTTTCCTTATTATACCAAAATACCATCCTATAAGCCTTAATTTATAAGCCAAAGTAGGTTTTCCAAAGAAGAGGTATAACTATTAACCGAGTTTTTTCATGTTTATTTATTATTCCAAATCCTTATAACATTATATAAAAATGTCAATAGGATAAAATTAGTATCTTAAATAAACATAAATTTTAAAAGTTTTTTGGAACAACCATTTTCCATCTCCCTTTCTATCATATGGGAAATGAAAACATCGCTCATGCATATGTATGGACTACCACCTCCAAGAAGCGATGTGTTTCATTTATCATCACCACTATAAAAGGATTATTATTATGATATATTTGGGGAATATATATTATATTTATGATATAATTACAATTATATAAATATAATACATCACTTACCTTTTTACTATTCCATATGTTAAAAATTGATAATATTGATCGTGTATATGTATGGACTACCACCTGCACGCAGGGATGTAATACATTTTTCATGTCCACATTTCATAAATTATTATAAAATTGTATTTAATTTATAAAATTTAATATTTTTCATGATTAATATTCTAGAGACCCCATAACCATTACACCTTTCACCATAGTCAATCTACTGATGTTATTTTGAGATTATAAACTGAACTTCCTCAAAACAATCGATGTGAACATAATAAATTTAGTAACTACAATAGAATTGTTAAGAAATTATGTAAAATTTATTATGATAAATAAATAAACCTTAAATATGTTTTTAAGCTAGTAAACAACAAATATAATTTTATTATTCAATAGTTAAAAAATATATATGGTGAATGTGATGAAATATTTTATGGGATTTTATGTTTCATATGAAATATTTTATTTTTTTATTTATTTTATTGTCATTGAACATCATTTATCATGATGGTTGATCCTTATATATCTCTATAATTCATTGGGTAAAACAATTTCCCTATATAATTATGTTGGAATTAACCTACTAGGTTATTACATTTTTAAGTGTTCTTATAAGGGTTGTATGAATAAAATGTACCAAGAAACCTTAATGACTTTTATATGCTTGAAAAATAGTTTTTAATGAAATATATTAATTTCACATGGAAAGAAAACTAACTTTTATTAAGATATTTTAATCCTGTTTTATGGGTGAAATTTATATTTTTCAAGAAATGTTTTCCATGGGATATAATGATCTCTAAGAAACACTCATGATCATTATTTTTCTTTCATTATTTCAGAAAAAATATTTTATGAAATACGTTGGAAAATAAAGAGGATTTTATGAGTAATTAAATGAATTTTGATCCCAAAGTTTATTATGCAAAATGAAAAAAACAATTAATGGGTTCCTTTCCTTTTTATAACCCTTACCAAGATTTATAGTTTTATCCCTTAATTTCAATTTTTTTCACATCACTTATAAATTAATAAGAATGATATAAAGTCGATATTTATACTCTTGGGATTTATCTTAAAATAACTAAACATGTTTTAAATAAAACATAAGTTTAATTTTAATAATTTTTTGTCAGAAAATTTATATTGAGGGGAAGTGTTCACTTTGTTTTGTAATAGACTTATATGTAAGATTTTTTCTTAATTATATAAAACAATAAACCTAAAATATCATAAGAATATAATAAAATTCAATCCTTGATATTTGACACATAAATATGAGTTATTAATGTCACAAGTTGTTATAGTAATTATACATTATTATCTCGAAATAAAAACTCATTTCATTTCCAATGTATGGTAGTGAGATACTTATAGGACCATCAACGATCCTCTTTTTTTGATCATGTATTTAATCATACATTATAAAACACTAGTAAATGAATTGGCTGATCCATGAAACCCATTGAATTTATTCAACTAGTCACATGTGTTATATCATTTGAAATACTTTATCAAGTGATAGTTTATGTGTGAGAATTATCAAATTATATAATTTATCAATTGTCCGCCATTAAATCATTTTGTATTAGGTAAAATTGTATAATTTTACTCAAGTCTAAATGAAAAAAATTATATCACCCAATCATACAATATGATGGGCTTAGTTAGTGGCATGGAATCTCATTTCTTTCATTATGATTACCACTAAGTCATATAATATAATATACCACATATTCATGAAGAAATCCATTTAATAGAATATAGTTATTTTTTATGATTAATAATATTTTACCAAACGATATAATTTATATATTTAATAAATATATATATATATAAAGGATTTAAGGCATATCACCTTTAATCTCTCACCTGTACTAAATACTAAAAGACTCGGTGACATGTCACCATTTCTTGTATCATATAAATTAATTGGTGAAATAATATTCAAAAATATTTTGGATATCATCTAAAACACATTTCTAAATATTTCATTAGTTTTACCTTGTATTTCATCATATGTAATACCTTATGAATATCAATCCAAAACAGTTTTTTATTAACTCTAAAATACTTTTAGAGTGGATCTCTAAGTCAAACTCATTCCCTCATTATGTCAACCACAAATTGTGACCCTATATGCTTATGTAGTATTAAAAACAAAAATTAATCTCCATTTACATATATGTAAGAAAATATTGGCCTCTGGTAATTAATAAATGTCACTAAGCCAATAAAAGGATCTGGCATGATCTCCATCAAACACATGTATCTACATACATGTGTCCACGAGTAACATCAAATGATATAATTCACTCACATATGTTTGTTTTTTCCAAAACACCATGGGACATAGAGTATGCAACATCCCATGTTTTAGTATATAAATTTTCCTCTTAATTAATATTGTGTTGATAGCTTGGTTCTCATATAAATTTAACTATGATATATTTTAGCGTGAAGTATCCATTATAAAATAAAATGCATTTCTTCATAAATACCACATAATTTGTAATAAATTAATATAAAATATTCATGTTAAGTACTAATATATTTTTATTTATTTTTTCTATAAATTATATGAATTGATATTTATTAAAAATTAAGCTATTTTTAATATACTCACATATAAATATTTATTTTGTAATCCAAATATTATTAATATAAACCTAAGGGTATTACATAAATAATGATAAATTTTAATTTTAATAATAATTAGAAATAAAAATATTATGGAATATAAATTTTATTGGAATATATAAAAAAATTTATAGTAATATAGTTTGATAAATATAAATATTTTTAAAAATAAACTATTAGTTTGAAATTAATTTTAAATGAATTATATTTAAAAAAATGTATATATTTAATTATAAATTTCAATAGTAATATATTATAAATGATAATACATAAAATATTAAATTTAAATGAATTAGAGATGTTTAAAATAAATTAACAATTATATGAGAAGTTATGTATATTTATTATCAAAATTCATATATATATGTAAGAATATTTTGAATGTAGAAAATATATTAGTAATGAATAAATTATAGTGATAAATTATAAGTTATCAATAATGAAAAATAATGTATTATGTACATTATAATACTAGGATCATAGTATATAAGCTTAAATTTTTAAAAGGCCAAATATTACATTGGACTATTAAATTTATAAATGTCTTTTCCTAAGTCTATTTTTAGACATGTAATAAATATAAAAAGTACAAAAAAGTGACCATCCAACCAATACTAAAGAAGATAAATCCAACCAAGGTGGTAAACTAATTTTTAACCATAACTCAGAACCACTAGCATGGGTATGATGGAGTGAGGGAATCACGCAGGTAAGCTCTATTTTCAGATTGAAAGGATGAATGTCGAGAACAGGATTCTTAGTTTCCACACATTCAAGTTGGTAAGGTAGGTTTCATGTGATAAATGATACATTATTTACATTATCAGGTTGTCTAAGTCATATTCCATTATGAAAATGATGTAAAAGTTAATTTTAAAGTCGATTTAGGATAGATTATATAGCATCCCGCCTCTTTATCACATAAACTTTCATTACATTTTACAAAACCGAGGATCTTTAAGGTTTAGTGTCTTGGAAACCAGGAACTTTAAACATGAAAACATAAAACATTCTTCTAAAACACTTGAAAGGCTTCTCCTCATGTTCATCCTAGGTTCATTACTGCATAACATAACCTTGGAGCATACATCAAAAGAAAGGGTGAGCAAAAAGCCCAGTAAGGAAAACAAGAGAAACATTTTACTTGTGAACTTGAGATACTTCAATAAGGTCATGAAAAAGAACTTTAAGGCATGAGAATGAAATAAGGAGGCATATCATAATAAAAATAACATTTTTCATAACATGAAAATGTGGCTACATCATTTAACATAGACAATCATGAACATATCACCAAGTTCCATCCCCAAGGTGTCATTTGAAAATTACCAAGGTTATTCACCAAGGTATCGTGAAAATTGTAATCTCTAGTGGTTACATCATTACCCAATGCATTGGAGATCTATCAAGGCGCACCCTTAAATTTGCCTTTATTATCATGTTATCCACATATATCATCATCAAACATTTCATAAATAACCCATATAGCATAAAATAAATGGGTTTCATTTCATAATCACAACGTTTTAAAAACTGCTTTAAAGACATGATCTTTACGTCACTTTAAAACCCACAGAAAAGGAAGGTGGGTCTCATGTATGTAAATCCACGAATTTAAAATAGAAAATTTTGGTATATATGTGAATACCCCTTTAGAATAAAGAGCTTTGAGTATTCACTTAATAATATAAAAGAACTTTAGAAAAAGAGAGAGACATTTTGAGACGGAAATTCTGAAGCATAACGGCTATGTTACGAGGTTTTAGAAGACATTAAAAAGAGAGGGAAATGGGTCAAACATTCATAAATGACCCATAAAATAGTAAATGGACAGAATAAGAAGGATACATGATCATGGTAATGCAATCTCAAGGACATACCATTTGAAATGAAAAACATGGAAGACAAAAATTAGATTTCTCTTATAAAATTTCGGCAGCCTAACGACGTTACTTAAAGTTCAACAAAAATGATTTGAAAAGATCAAATAGGGTCCCTCATCATGTGAAAATAAGAGTTCAGTATGATAGATATAGAGATAATTCCCCAAAATAATTAAAAAGTAACTTTAAAGACTTGACATGAAAGTAGAACTTTGAAAAGAACGAGAAGGGTGAAAGAATCCCTTAAAAATTCGGCATCCTAACGGCGCCACTTAAAACTTAAAAATACTGAATTGAAGAGATCAAATGGGGTATCTCATAATATGAACATAAGAGTCCAGTGTGATAGATATAGAGATCATACCCCAACATAACAAAAAGGAACTTGAAATAATTGACATGAAAGTATAACTTCAAAATGAGAAGGGTGAAGAACCACTTAATAAATTCGGCAGCCTAACGGCGCCACTTAAAACGTCAAAATACTGAATTGAAGAGATCAAATGGGGTCTCTCATCATATGAACATAAGAGTACATTATGATATATATAGAGATCATACCCCAACATAACAAAAAGGAACTTGAAAGAATTGACATGAAAGTATAACTTCAAAACGAGAAGGGTGAAGAACCACTTAATAAATTCGGCAGCCAAACGGCGCCACTTAAAACTTCAAGGTACTGAATTGAAGAGATCAAATGGGGTCTCTCATCATATGAAAATAAAATTCCAATATGATAGATATAGATATCATACCCCAACATAACAAAAAGGAACTTGAAAGAATTGACATGAAAGTAGAACTTCAAAACGAGAAGGGTGAAGAACCACTTAATAAATTCGGCAGCCTAACGGCGCCACTTAAAACTTCCAAATACTGAATTGAAGAGATCAAATGGGGTCTCTCATCATATGATCATAAAGGATCAGTATGATAAATTTAGAGATCATACCCCGACATAACAAAAAGGAACTTGAAATACTTTACATGAAAATAGATCTTGAAAAATGAGAAGGGAGAAAGAATCCGTTACAAAAATTTCGGCAGCCTAACGGCGCCACTTAAAACTTCATAAAAAAAATAATGAGAGAAAGAGGGGATCTCTCATTATATGAACATGAAAAGGGAAGTAAGAGGAGTATAAAATAACATCCTTTAATATAAGAACATGGAGCATAAAAGAAATTACATAAAAGATATTTCTTGAAAAGAAAGAGAGAGATCGGATCCCTTACCTTAAAATATAACTCTTAAAACTCAAAGGTTGGGACCTTGAGGGCTTGGGGGCACCATGTGAGGACTCCTTGGGAGGTAATGAGACCAGAACTTCGTTGGGGAGAGTGGGGAGTCGAATTGATGAGATTATGGCGTGGTATTTATAGGGAAAGTGAGGGGATAAGGCATTAATGGCAAAGGGACACCTCATTAGTGGTTTTGGCAAAACCATGGGCTTGCCCATGGTATTTGCCCATGGTATTGGCCACTTGGGACACCTCATACCTTATCTCACTATTCATAATTCGAACATATTGATTACAAACTTAATACATCATTTAATGATGTCATTAAACACCCGTAACTTAAAAACTGTATTTTCACTATTCATCGAAAATTCAACTTTCTCAGAATAATCCCAAAATTTTACCTTAACCAAATATCAACGCTCTAATTAAAAATATGAACTTCATTTTATAAAAATAATTTTCTAAATATTTTTAATTTAATTTTTAAATAAAAAACTATTCACCGAAAATTCATTTTTTTCAGAAAAAACCCCAAAAATTACCATAGCATAATATCAGTGCTCTGAGTTCAAAAATGAAATCCGTTTTATAAAAATAATTATCTAAATATTTTTAATTCAATTTTTAATTAAAAAACACTATTCACCCGAAAATAACTAATACTTGAATAATAATTTATGAAACCGTTATTTAACCATTTTATCGAATCACATTACTTAATCAAGGTGCCTAGATTATATTAATACTTTCTTTAAGTGAGATTACTAATCCTAATCATAAAATCACTATTCATAATTTACTATTCATCAAAAATTAAGTTGATCTTATTAGACTCCAAATTTTGTACTGAACATAATTGTAGAAGACCTTTTTTTGAAAATCATTACACATTTTTAATTATTTAAGGTTTACACAACCATTTTTAAAATATCCTTTTTCTAAAATTCATCAAAAATATGCATACTATATTTATCCGGTCATTTGAAAGTTCATAAACTTCATCATAAGAAGAAATCCCAATTTTTATTTAAAACAAAGGATTACACAAGGAAGTTACGGTCTCCTTACATAGCCCCTTATCACACCAGCATAGGACCTAAGTGTAAGGTGTGCTAAGGTGAGAGAATCCGAGGGAGGCTCGGCCAACATCACACGAGTAGTAATTTCTATCAGTTTGAACTTCTCACGAAGGCGATCCCGTTCTAGCTTTATACGATGAAGTTCAGCTTGGGTTTGGTCCAGAGCAAAGCCCAGTGGTGCTACCTCCTTCCCAAGTTCTGTAAGATGGGCTTCGATTGGTCCAAGACTACTGGGTGAGGCCATAGAATCTTCTTTCTATATTAATTAACCAAGATTACTTGTATTTAGAGAAAATAATCAAAACGTTTAGTTTCCAGTGGTCATATTGACCAATGGTCATATAACAGTCAAAAACCAACAGTATCATTTTAATTATACCCATGTTACCAAATGAAACATTTTTTGTTGAGTATAAAAATAAAATAACACATAAAATTAGGAAACAAGATTTATTCAAAATTTCGGGTTGTTACAATCTTCCCCCCTTAAGAAATTGTGTCCTCGCAATTTTTTTAAAATTAGGTTTTGAAATTTCATTGAAATTCCCACATCGGAAAAGGAGTCAGTAAAACTATTACTTTAAAAGAGAGAAAGGGAAGTACGAAGGACACCCGAGTTAGCCCACACTAGGCTTCCATGTAGGAAAACATGGACATGGAGGAGAAAACAAAGGGTCAAGTTCTGAGGGAGAGTGACAAAGAACATGATTAGGAGAAAGTTAACCATAAGAAAATCCCAAACTTATGATGTGTGTAAACGATCTTTGATTACCTAGTAGGAAACGTAAACCAACAACATTTTTGTTTTACGTTCTTTTTCATAATTTTGAGGAATTCATTTACAACATAGAACAAAAACATAAGGAAATATATCTACCTTCATGTAGAGTTTCACCCTTTAATAAGTTTCTACCAAAACTAATCTTTTCTCCCAAACGATGATCATTCAAAACTACTTGGTCTCATCAAAACACAAGAATCATCTTCTAGAGAATCACATAATCCACAAAAGATTAACTATCTATTTCTTTTATCTTTAAACATTATCCCAAAAACAGAAAGGGTAAGGTTAAACAACTCTTCAAAAAGGAAGAATCCCATAGGAATGGAAACTAATTTTAAATCTTCAATGTTCCATGGTAATACCCAAAGTTCATCATAGACCATCCCATAAATAACGGTCCTTAAAATTCCTCAAAATAAACCAAACTAAGATTGAAACCCAAATACAAGAAGGATTTGATAACATAGTCTTCCAAAATAAACTTCATTGTTCATCTCCAAACAACATCAACCACTCCTAACATCTTATTACAAAATTATCTAAACTAAACATATTTTACCCAAGATAGGTTAATCATTCTTATAAGTAACCTAAATTACTATAAGTCCACCATAAATTCATCGATTCTTCAAAATATAAGTCAACCTTACTCCTCAATGAAAATACCGTAGTAATCTATTTACCTCGATCATATAGGGTCCCTAAAATAGTGAACGTATTCCAAAATAATAATCATCTTTTAATCCCCTAATCACCTCTGTCATATTAATACGACAATCGTCACATTTCCTATCACATTGGTTTTTGGGACATGTTCTTCCATTTACCTCCATTAACTAAGAAAAGAAACTATAGTTAGGGGCTTATTTACTTAGCTAATAATCATGAAAAGGAAACTTTAAGCATAAAAGGATAAACATGTAGAATAAAAGTATATCCTAACTTGTGATCCCTTAGGTTCCAATCTAGGTTATCCATGATCATATATTCTTATGTGAATCTTTATTTTGTTTTATCCTTGTTCCTTTAATAATGGTTCATACTAAGCTTATGAATTTACCAAAGCATATCCCCCGGGAGTGTTGTAACCAAGAGTGCAGCAAGGCCCGTTGTCGTGTACCAGTTCCCGTTCGATTCTAGCTCAAATCGGTGTTTTTAGGTTTTACCCCTATGTACATCTGTGTCAGACCCACCTCTACCTGCTCGTATCCATACAGGGATATATTTTCTTGGAAACCCCTTACTCAATACTCACCAAAATACCAGGAAGATTTCCTATATTTAAACTTTTCTATAGGGTTCTTCCTAGATTTTTCATATCCAAATTTCCACAAATAACTAAACCATCCTTTGATACCAACTATAGCATCCCGCCTCTTTATCACATAAACTTTCATTACATTTTACAAAACCGAGGATCTTTAATCTTTAGTGTCTTGGAAACCAAGAACTTTAAACATGAAAACATAAAACATTCTTCTAAAACGCTTGAAAGGCTTCTCCTCATGTTCATACTAGGTTCATTACTGCATCACATAACCTGGGAGCATACATCAAAAGAAAGGGTGAGCAAAAAGCCCAGTAAGGAAAACAAGAGAAACATTTTACATGTGAACTTGAGATACTTCAATAAGGTCATGAAAAAGAACTTTAAGGCATGATAATGAAATAAGGAGGCATATCATAATAAAAATAACATTTTTCATAACTTGAAAATGTGGCTAAATCATTTAACATAGACAATCATGAACATATTACCAAGGTCCATCCCCAAGGTGTCATTTGAAAATTACGAAGGTTATTCACCAAGGTATCGTGAAAATTGTAATCTCTAGTGGTTACATCATTACCCAATTCATTGGAGTGCTATCAGGGCGCACCATTAAATTTGACTTTATTATCATGTGATCCACATATATCATCATCAAAAATTTCATAAATAACCCATATAGCATAAAATAAATGGGTTTCATTTCATAATCACAACGTTTTAAAAACTACTTTAAAGACATGATCTATACGTCACTTTAAAACCCATAGAAAAGGAAGGTGGTTCTCATGTATGTAAATCCCAGAATTTAAAATAGAAAATTTTGGTATATATGTGAATACCCCTTTAGAAGAAAGAGATTTGAGTATTCACTTAATAATATAAAAGAACTTTAGAAAAAGAGAGACATTTTGAGACGGAAATTCTGCAGCATAACGGCTATGTTACGAGGTTTTAGAAGACATTAAAAAGAGAGGGAAAATGGGTCAAACATTCATAAATGACCCATAAAACAGTAAATGGACAGAATAAGAAGGATACATGATCATGGTAATGCAATTTCAAGGACATACCATTTGAAATGAAAAACATGGAAGGAAGACAAAAATTAGATTTCTCTTATGAAAGTTCGGCAGCCTAACGGCGTTACTTAAACTTCAAAAAAAATGATTTGAAAAGATCAAATAGGGTCTCTCATCATGTGAACATAAGAGTTAAGTATGATAGATATATAGATAATTCCCCAAAATAATTAAAAAGTATCTTGAAAGACTTGACATGAAAGTAGAACTTTGAAAAGAATGAGAAGGGTGAAAGAATCCTTTAAAAATTCGGCATCCCAACGGCGCCACTTAAAACATCGAAATACTGAATTGAAGAGATCAAATGGGGTCTCTCATCATATGAACCTAAGAGTCCAGTATGATATATATAGAGATAATACCCCAACATAACAAAAAGGAACTTGAAATAATTGACATTAAAGTAGAACTTCAAAATGAGAAGGGTGAAGAACCACTTAATAAATTCGGCAGCCTAACGGCGCCACTTAAAACGTCAAAATACTGAATTGAAGAGATCAAATGGGGTCTCTCATCATATGAACATAAGATTCCATTATGATTGTAACACCCGAGACTTTTATGTTATATAAATCATCAAAGGAATCTTTTTCTATACAACACTTGCTTGGCTTGATTTACACGCAATCGCGACCTTCCTCGATAGCTTGCGTCGTACGCAATACCGAGTTTCACTAAACAACATTATGCTATTAAAACTAGCCGTTATGAATAGTAATAACCACCTTTTGGAATTTTATAAATTTTATTTTTCAAAATGGACTTCATTTTTGGACTCAGAATATCGAAATTAGCCTAGGGTGAAATTTTGGTATTTTTCTGGAAACTTTCAATTTTTGATGAATAGTGAAACCACTAAGTGGTAGGTTAAAAACTAAATTTTGCATAAAACATAATTTTACCGCTTCTGTGATTGGAATTTCGAAAATCCGAGAGACACGGTTAATATCAAAGACTAAAATGTGGTTCAATGAGATGAAAATAATTTTTTGGTGAATAGTAACTTTTTACTTTTTTTACCGCGGTTAATAGTAAATAGGGTAACTAAGGGTAAATATGATATTAATATTACCCTAACACATGTCCTAATTCTATTGGACAAGTGTAATTCGACCAAAAACAAACTTAGGAATAAAATATGACCATTTAGGCCCACTTGGATTAGATTAGGACATTTATTATTAATTTATTTAAAGAAGGGTTAAAATAGTTAAAATCAAAGTTTAATAAGTAAATCATTTTTAATATGGGGTTATACATAAGATAAATTCAATTGTAAATATTCATTAGAAAGCTAAAAAGATTTCCTACATGATGATATTTTATTTGTAATTTTTAGACCTCAAATAATGTAATTTATTTATGACACAAAGATGATGCAGTAATTATCTTATTAATGAAATATTGACATAATTGATGTTATAAACACCAAAATAAATGTAATTTGAGACTTTTTATGAATTCAACTAATTTTATAGGTTACTGTGATATATTAATGTTGATTTAATCAACTTGGTTCGAAAATATAATTCTTTTATGACTTTCACAAAAATCATATATCAAATAGTGTCAAAATTGACACAAAATAGTTTTTAAATAAAATATTATATTATTAATTGTTATTTTATTCCTAAAAATCTAAGGTTCGGCCAAATGACTTATATACGGATATATATTTTAATAATAAACAATTTGGGGTTCGTTTGGCATGTTATAGTAAGTGTATTAACCATATAGTGAAAGAAAACAAAAAGACATGGTAAAAGTTAAATTATTTAACTTAGAGTTAAATCTAATTGATAAGGTTAAAATAATACCCTAAACTTGTCTAAATCCTATTGGTTGATAGGATTTCGACCCTTCCCCACTTTATCTTCGAAATAAGACCCTTTGGAACCATTATAAACCGATTTTGACTTTAATATAAAATAATATTTTGAGATATTCCTAAGGTGCCCCTCTCCTCCCTTATAAAAGGGCACCTCCTCCCCCTCCTCCTCACACCAAATTGAGCACTCAAGCTCGGCCAAACCCTGCCATTTTCTCCTCTCCACTTCCCTAGAATAATCCTAGAGGTCCTGGTCTTCTCCAAAGACCAATCTTAGTTCCTTAAGTGGAGGCTTCAAAGAGGCGTTCCAAAGAAGAGGTAATATCCATTACCGATCTTTTCAATTTCTTTCTTCTTCAACTTATTCTTCTTTAGTTGTTTCATGATAAAGTAATAACATCAGTATTACTTACATACTAATATGTTATTATAAATATGAAACAACCCTATTTCACCTTCTATCCATCCTACGGAAAAATGAAATCACCACGCGTGCGTACGTACGGAATACCGTCTCCACGCCGTGGTGTAATCTATTTTCCACCATCACCTTACAAGGATGGTTATAATGGTGTAATGAGTAACTAAATATGATTATTATGAAGTAATATTGATACTGAAATAATATATATATACTCCAATACAATTCCACGATCATAGGAATGATATCATCACTCGTGCGTACGTACAGAATACCGTCTCCACGATGTGATGCGACTCGTTCTACATGATCTTCATTTCATAATGATTATATAAATGAATTGAATGAATTAATATGGTATATAATACACTAATACCATTCTGGAAATGAATTATCTATAACCTAAAGATAAGAATAAGAATTTATTCGACAAAACACGCATAAGAACAAAAAGTTATAAAGACCCGAGTAACAAGTAACAATGAAATATTACTAACAAGAATCTAATAATATGACCATATATGATATCATATAAATATGTATGATTCTGGAATAAGTCAATAACATTATTTAAACCATTATACAGGAGCTTCGGACACGTACAAAGCTAATCGGACCTAAGGTAAGGGAAATATCACAATCTCATTTTTATCCGAGATTGTTTATTCGTAAGTATTTTCTGGGGTGTATTTTATCATCCACATCCATGTTTCATCAAAATGTAATATTATTTCCATCCACCTAAAATTGTTTAAATCTATTTTTACCCTTTGGTGAGTTTTTAGTAATATGTATGAAAGGAATCTTTTGTCGTACGAAGTACTTTTTGACTTTTCCGACAAAAGTACGAAGAATGTTTTTTTTAACTTATACGGCATGAATAGATTTTTAAAACATTATTTCCAAGAAGCTCCCTTTACAAGTTCTCAAGTTTATTTTTAATCAACTTCTTTTATTTTAAAGTTATATGACATGTTATTAAAGGAAAAATGTTTTTGAAGAAGAAAGGATATTTTCCTCAAGAATGGAGTTCAAGTGTTTTATCAAAATTATTTTCCATCTAAGATAATAAAGGGTTATGTTTTTATCCCTATTATTACATTGATTTGATGGAATTATTTTTATGAATTCCTTTATCTTATATGAATTGATTTATGATGTCATGATGTTTCAAGAATCCCATTTTTGTTACATGTGTTATGCGATGATGTATGTTTTATGATTATGTGGCACACATAAGAAAGGATTCATTATAAGATGGGTGGGACCTATATCTCCCTCCAATGCATTGGGTAAAGATTTTATATCTCATGAGATAGACATGGCTGGAACAGAAGGTTATTTCGGTTCAGTGATACAGGACTGAAACGAGGAGTGAACTCGGTTCAGAAAGGGACTTTGTCCACTAAGATAGTCTTGGCGATGAGTCATGACTAACAAGAAATGATTTTCCATGATTATGTGTGCATGCCACAAAGTTTCAAGTTTTATGTTATGATTATGGGGATCTCATTTTCACTCCTATGATTTGTTCCATGTTAAGATATTATGATCTCTTTTGCAGGTTATGATTTTCAAAAAGATATGATATGATTTTTATTTCCTTTATTTGCCTTGCTGAGCATTTGAGCTCACCCTTTTATGTTTTCTTTTCCCCAGGTCAGGAAGATGGATATTAAGTAGAATATGCTAAAAGGGACCCTAGATATGATGAAATAAATGGGAGACACTGTAGAAGATTTATGAACCAGTTGTTTATGTTTCCCAGTTTCTAAAGGCACTATACCTATACGGTCCTTTGTAGTTTTATCATATGTTGTAATAAGTGTGCTTCAATTTTTGAAGTATTAAAAATGTATGTAAAGTATGGGTCGTTATAGTTGGTATCAGATGAAAGGTATAGTCAACCTTTGGAAACTAGGATGTGAAAGCCTTAGTAAGAACCCTAAGGATAAGTCTAAGCATAGTACACAATCTTAGTGTTTTAGAAATGGCCTTGAATAACCTAGGATAAGACCATAAGCATGAAAATTTTATTCTTGAATTATGTGGTTTCCTATTATAATTAGTGTTGCTCACACTATTCTTCTTGGTTTTAGTCAATGGATGGAACCCGAAGGAACCGTGTTAATGCGGAATGCGATGGGAATGCAATGATTGTCCCCCTGAGCAACCAAACGATATGGGAGCTGGAATGCAAAATCTTGTAGCCATGCTCACACAACTTTCTCAAGCTATGAATCATGCAGGATTTCCAAACGAGCAAAGGAGGGAGCAACATTCTGTTGAATCCTTCATGAGGCAGCGTCCACCTTCTTTCAGCGGGTCTACTGATCCATTAGTTGCTGAACAATGGATTAGTACTACTGAAAAGATATTTTCAGTTCTTCAATGTTCTGAACATGATAAAGTCATCCTAGCAGTGTATCGTTTGGAAGGAGATGCTGATCAATGGTGGAATCTTGTTAAGAATACGAGGCAAAGGGATGAAATTGAGTCTATGGAATGGGACGAGTTCAAGAACTTATTTTTCAATAAGTACTTCCCTCGTATTCTCCGAAAAAAGATGGAGAAAGAGTTTCTTGAACTGAAGCAAAGGGATGATGAATCTGTTGGTACCTATGAAGCAAATTTTACAAGACTGGCAAGGTACGCTTCTGGTATTATTATCCAACCTGAGAGTAAGATCGATCGATTCTTTAGTGGCTTAAAACCAAGTCTTCGAAGGGCGTTAGCCATAAGAGACTTCAATAGCTACGAGGAAATCGTTCGATGTGCTCTCAAAGTCGAGATGGAGATTGGAGTAACCCATCAGTCACATGGGTTTGATAAGAAGAGGAAGATGGAATTCAAAGAAAAATCTAAAGAGCACACAGAAAAGAAGATGAGATTTTCCTTATGCTCAAAGTGTGGAAAGAAACATGGAGGGAGTTGTCTTAAAGGGACAAGTAAATGTTTTAAATGTGGAAAGGAAGGTCATCGGGCATTTGAATGCCGTGATAATGGGAAGAAGATGTCTAATGACGCAAACAAAGGAAGGGATACACAGAATGAACCTACAACACTTCAATGTTTCAAGTGCAAGGAGATGGGGCATTATGCCAATCAATGCCCAAATCCAAGGGTTGATGATGATGGTCTATGTCAACAAACTCTTAAAGCTAAAGACAAAGGAAAGTCACATGCAATTTCTATCAGCGATGTGGAGTACGATAACGATGTGGTGAAAGGTACACTTACCATCCACTCTAAAGTAGCAAATGTTTTATTTGATTCTGGATCCACCCACTCTTTTATTTCTGAAGACTTTTCTAAGGGTATCACCGTACTACCTCAACAATTAGATGTTGAGTTAGCTGTGACAACACTTAATGGCACATCAATCACATCAAAAGTTTATAATTCTTCTCCGATCGAAGTTTGTGGGAAAGTGCTTCCTGCAAATCTTGTGATCCTTCCTTTAGTGGAATTTGATGTGATTCTTGGCATGGATTGGCTTTCTCTACATGGAGCTCATATCAATTGCCAAAGAAGGGAAGTCACATTTCATACTCCAGATCAATCTACGATCGTATACCAATGCAAGGATGAACATAACCTTCCAGTGGAAATTTCTTCCATCTTATGGGTATTGATCCCCCTAAATGAAGGTTATTTATCTCAAATGGTTGGTGAGAAACTCACGATTAAGAATATGCCCATTGTAAGGGAGTTTGATGATGTCTTTCCGGAGGAATTACCGGGTCTTCCACCAAATCGTGAAGTTGAGTTTTCAATAGAACTCGTACTGGGTGCTTTGCTTATTTCAAAGACACCTTATAGAATGGCCCCAATTGAGTTGCAGGAATTGAAGAAGCAACTCCAAGAGAATCTTGATAAGGGATTCATACGCCCTAGTGCGTCACCTTGGGGAGCACCTGTTCTATTTGTTAAGAAGAAAGATGGATCAATGAGACTCTGCATTGATTATCGAGAACTTAACAAGATCACTATCAAGAACAAATATCCTCTCCCACACATTGATGACTTATTTGACCAACTACGCGGATCTCAATACTTTTCCAAGATTGATCTTCGTTCAGGGTATCATCAATTAAGGGTCAAAAGGGAGGATATACCAAAGACGGCTTTCCGTACAAGGTATGGACACTATGAATTTATAGTGATGCCATTTGGTCTTACTAATTCCCCTGCTATCTTCATGGATCTAATGAATAGAGTCTTTAGAGACTATCTTGATCAATTTGTGGTAGTCTTTATAGACGATATTCTTGTATATTCAAAGAGCAAGGAAGAACATGAAGATCACTTGAGAATTATATTGAAGACCCTGAGAAAGGAGAAGCTTTATGCCAAATTTACCAAGTGTGAATTTTGGCTTCAAAAAGTTGCATTTTTGGGTCACATAATCTCAAAAGAGGGGATATCTGTGGATCCAGCAAAAACAGAGGTTATCGAAAGATGGTCGAGACCAACAACAGTAACTGAGATCCGAAGTTTTCTTGGTTTGGCTGGATATTATCGACGTTTTGTAAAAGATTTTTCACGATTATCTAATCCACTCACCAAGTTGACTCGGAAAGGAGTTATGTTTGTCTGGATAGAGGAATGTGAAGAGAATTTCAAGGAGCTGAAAAGAAGGTTATCCAGTGCACCTGTGCTCACACTGCCTTGTAGTGGAGAAAGGTTTGTGATCTACAGTGATGCATCCAAGAAGGGATTGGGGTGTGTTCTTATGCAAAATGATATGGTGATAGCTTATGCCTCACGACAGTTGAAAATCCATGAACAAAATTACCCAACACATGATTTGGAGTTGGCTGCGGTAATCTTTGCATTAAAGATTTGGAGGCATTACCTTTATGGTGAAAGGTGTGATATTTATACTGATCATAAAAGTTTAAAGTATATTTTCACACAAAAGGAGTTGAATATGCGTCAAAGAAGATGGTTGGAGCTGATTAAGGATTATGACTTCTCAATCCATTACCACCCTGGGAAAGAAAACAAGGTGGCAGATGCATTAAGTCGACAAGACTATGCTAGTTTATCCATGATGAGGATCACAAAAGATCCAATATTTATGGATTTACAAAGGATGGATCTTGGAATTATAATGGAAGGGGAAAAATCTTATCTTTCTCAAATGAATGTTCAACCATCTATACATGTGAAGATTAAAGAGGCACAGAAAGAAGATGTCGAGTTACAAAAGAAGGTGAGAAATGTTCCTGAATTCAACCTTGATTGTGATGGGATAATAAAGTTCAGGAATCGGGTTTGTGTTCCTCCCATCCCCGAATTAAAGAAAGAGCTGCTGGATGAGGCTCATAGTTCTTCATTCTCTATTCATCCTGGAAGCACGAAGATGTATAGGGACCTGAAAGAGTACTTCTGGTGGGATGGCATGAAAAGAGATGTTGCTGAATATGTCTCTCGATGCTTGGTTTGTCAACAAGTTAAAGCTGAGAGACAGAAGTCTAAGGGGATGTTACAACCATTACCCATACTCGAATGGAAATGGGAAAACATCACTATGGACTTTGTCACAGGACTTCCTAAAACATCCAAAGGCAATAATGTTATCTGGGTCATAGTTGATCGTCTCACAAAGTCTTCACACTTCATTCCTATTAGAGAGGATTTCTCTCTAGATCAGCTTGCCAGGATATATGTAAAGGAAGTGGTAAGATTGCATGGAGTACCAATTTCTATTATATCTGATCGAGATCCGAGATTTACCTCGAAGTTCTGGCGAAGTCTTCAGCATACTCTGGATACAGAGTTGAGTTTCAGCACTGCTTATCATCCCCAGACAGACGGTCAGTCTGAGAGAACAATTCAAACCCTAGAAGATATGTTGAGAGCTTGCTCTATGGATTTCAAAGGAGGTTGGGATCAACACCTACCTTTGGTGGAATTTTCTTATAATAATAGCTTTCACTCCAGTATTCAAATGGCTCCTTATGAAGCTCTCTATGGAAAGAAATGCAGGACTCCAACTTGCTGGGATGAAGTTGGGGAAAGAAAGCTATTAGGACCTGATCTCGTTGATGAAATGGCAGAAAAGGTCAGATCTATTCAACAACACATAAGAGCAGCTCAGAGTCGACAGAAAAGCTACGCCGACAACCGAAGAAAAGACCTAGAGTTTGAAGTGGGTGATAAAGTGTTCTTACGAATATCTCCCTGGAAGAGGGTTATGAGATTTGGAAAGAAGGGGAAGTTGAGCCCTAGATATATCGGTCCTTTCGAAATATTGGATCGTGTTGGGAAGGTAGCTTACCGATTGGCGCTTCCACCGAATCTCTCTCAAGTTCACGATGTGTTCCACGTATCTCTCCTGAGAAAGTACATACCAGATCCTTCACATGTACTCAGCTCAGAAGTTGTACCGCTGGAGCAAGATCTTTCTTATGAAGAACAGCCGATAGAGATTCTGGATCGTAGCGAAAAAGTCCTACGAAACAAGACCACTCGCTTGGTGAAAGTTTTATGGAGAAACCACCAACTTGAAGAAGCTACATGGGAGCTTGAGGATATGATGAGGGAGAAGTATCCTCATCTGTTTGTTGCAAAGTGACGAATTTCGAGGGCGAAATTCTTTTTAAGGGGGGTAGAATGTAACACCCGAGACTTTTATGTTATATAAATCATCAAAGGAATCTTTTTCTATACAACACTTGCTTGGCTTGCTTTACACGCAATCGCGACCTTCCTCGATAGCTTGCGTCGTACGCAATACCGAGTTTCACTAAACAACATTATGCTATTAAAACTAGCCGTTATGAATAGTAATAACCACTTTTTGGAATTTTATAAATTTTATTTTTCAAAATGGACTTCATTTTTGGACTCAGAATATCGAAATTAGCCTAGGGTGAAATTTTGGTATTTTTCTGGAAACTTTCAATTTTTGATGAATAGTGAAACCACTAAGTGGTAGGTTAAAAACTAAATTTTGCATAAAACATAATTTTACCGCTTCTGTGATTGGAATTTCGAAAATCCGAGAGACACGGTTAATATCAAGGACTAAAATGTGGTTCAATGAGATGAAAATAATTTTTTGGTGAATAGTAACTTTTTACTTTTTTTACCGCGGTTAATAGTAAATAGGGTAACTAAGGGTAAATATGATATTAATATTACCCTAACACATGTCCTAATTCTATTGGAAAAGTGTAATTCGACCAAAAACAAACTTAGGAATAAAATATGACCATTTAGGCCCACTTGGATTAGATTAGGACATTTATTATTAATTTATTTAAAGAAGGGTTAAAATAGTTAAAATCAAAGTTTAATAAGTAAATAATTTTTAATATGGGGTTATACATAAGATAAATTCAATTGTAAATATTCATTAGAAAGCTAAAAAGATTTCCTACATGATGATATTTTATTTGTAATTTTTAGACATCAAATAATGTAATTTATTTATGACACAAAGATGATGCAGTAATTATCTTATTAATGAAATATTGACATAATTGATGTTATAAACACCAAAATAAATGTAATTTGAGACTTTTTATGAATTCAACTAATTTTATAGGTTAATATGATATATTAATGTTGATTTAATCAACTTGTTTCGAACATATAATTCTTTTATGACTTTCACAAAAATCATATATCAAATAGTGTCAAAATTGACACAAAATAGTTTTTAAATCAAATATTATATTATTAATTGTTATTTTATTCCTAAAAATCTAAGGTTCGTCAAAATGACTTAGATAAGGATATATATTTTAATAATAAACAATTTGGGGTTCGTTTGGCATTTTATATTAAGTGTATTAACCATATAGTGAAAGAAAACAAAAAGACATGGTAAAAGTTAAATTATTTAACTTAGAGTTAAATCTAATTGATAAGGTTAAAATAATACCCTAAACTTGTCTAAATCCTATTGGTTGATAGGATTTCGACCCTTCCCCACTTTATCTTCGAAATAAGACCCTTTGGAACCATTATAAACCGATTTTGACTTTAATATAAAATAATATTTTGAGATATTCCTAAGGTGCCCCTCTCCTCCCTTATAAAAGGGCACCTCCTCCCCCTCCTCCTCGCACCAAATTGAGCACTCAAGCTCGGCCAACCCCTGCCATTTTCTCCTCTCCACTTCCCTAGAATAATCCTAGAGGTCCTGGTCTTCTCCAAAGACCAATCTTAGTTCCTTAAGTGGAGGATTCAAAGAGGCGTTCCAAAGAAGAGGTAATATCCATTACCGATCTTTTCAATTTCTTTCTTCTTCAACTTCTTCTTCTTTAGTTGTTTCATGATAAAGTAATAACATCAGTATTACTTACATACTGATATGTTATTATAAATATGAAACAACCCTATTTCACCTTCTATCCATCCTACGGAAAAATGAAATCACCACGCGTGCGTACGTACGGAATACCGTCTCCACGCCGTGGTGTAATCTATTTTCCACCATCACCTTACAAGGATGGTTATAATGGTGTAATGAGTAACTAAATATGATTATTATGAAGTAATATTGATACTGAAATAATATATATATACTCCAATACAATTCCACGATCATAGGAATGATATCATCACTCGTGCGTACGTACGGAATACCGTCTCCACGATGTGATGCGACTCGTTCTACATGATCTTCATTTCATAATGATTATATAAATGAATTGAATGAATGAATATGGTATATAATACACTAATACCATTCTGGAAATGAATTATCTATAACCTAAAGATAAGAATAAGAATTTATTCGACAAAACACGCATAAGAACAAAAAGTTATAAAGACCCGAGTAACAAGTAACAATGAAATATTACTAACAAGAAGCTAATAATATGACCATATATGATATCATATAAATATGTATGATTCTGGAATAAGTAAATAACATTATTTAAACCATTATACAGGAGCTTCGGACACGTACAAAGCTAATCGGACCTAAGGTAAGGGAAATATCACAATCTCATTTTTATCCGAGATTGTTTATTCGTAAGTATTTTCTGGGGTGTATTTTATCATCCACATCCATGTTTCATCAAAATGTAATATTATTTCCATCCACCTACAATTGTTTAAATCCATTTTTACCCTTTGGTGAGTTTTTAGTAATATGTATGAAAGGAATCTTTTGTCGTACGAAGTACTTTTTGACTTTTCCGACAAAAGTACGAAGAATGTTTTTTTAACTTATACGGCATGAATAGATTTTTAAAACATTATTTCCAAGAAGCTTCCTTTACAAGTTCTCAAGTTTATTTTTAATAAACATCTTTTATTTTAAAGTTATATGACATGTTATGAAAGGAAAAATGTTTTTGAAGAAGAAAGGATATTTTCCTCAAGAATGGAGTTCAAGTGTTTTATCAAAATTATTTTCCATCTAAGATAATAAAGGGTTCTGTTTTTATCCCTATTATTACATTGATTTGATGGAATTATTTTTATTAATTCCTTTATCTTATATGAATTGATTTATGATGTCATGATGTTTCAAGAATCCCATTTTTGTTACATGTGTTATGCGATGATGTATGTTTTATGATTATGTGGCACACATAAGAAAGGATTCATTATAAGATGGGTGGGACCTATATCTCCCTCCAATGCATTGGGTAAAGATTTTATATCTCATGAGATAGACATGGCTGGAACGGAAGGTTATTTCGGTTCAGTGATACAGGACTGAAACGAGGAGTGAACTCGGTTCAGAAAGGGACTTTGTCCACTAAGATAGTCTTGGCGATGAGTCATGACTAACAAGAAATGATTTTCCATGATTATGTGTGCATGCCACAAAGTTTCAAGTTTTATGTTATGATTATGGGGATCTCATTTTCACTCCTATGATTTGTTCCATGTTAAGATATTATGATCTCTTTTGCAGGTTATGATTTTCAAAAAGATATGATATGATTTTTATTTCCTTTATTTGCCTTGCTGAGCATTTGAGCTCACCCTTTTATGTTTTCTTTTCCCCAGGTCAGGAAGATGGATATTAAGTAGAATATGCTAAAAGGGACCCTAGATATGATGAAATAAATGGGAGACACTGTAGAAGATTTATGAACCAGTTGTTTATGTTTCCCAGTTTCTAAAGGCACTATACCTATACGGTCCTTTGTAGTTTTATCATATGTTGTAATAAGTGTGCTTCAATTTTTGAAGTATTAAAAATGTATGTAAAGTATGGGTCGTTATAATGATTGATATAGAGATCATACCCCAACATAATAAAAAGTAACTTGAAAGCATTGATATGAAAGTAGAACTTCAAAATGAGAAGGGTGAAGAACCACTTAATAAATTCGGCAGCCTAACGGCGCCACTTAAAACTTCAAGACACTGAATTGAAGAGATCAAATGGGGTCTCTCATAATATGAACATAAGAGTCCATTATGATAGATATAGATATCATACCCCAACATAACAAAAAGGAACTTGAAAGAATTGACATGAAAGTAGAACTTCAAAACGAGAAGGGTGAAGAACCACTTAATAAATTCGGCAGCCTAACGACGCCACTTAAAACATCAAAATACTGAATTGAAGAGATCAAACGGGGTCTCTCATCATATGATCATAAAATATCAGTATGATAAATTTAGAGATCACACCCCGACATAACAAAAAGGAACTTGAAAAACTTTACTTGATAATAGATCTTGAAAAATGAGAAGGGAGAAAGAATCTGTTACAAAAATTTCGGCAGCCTAACGGCGCCACTTAAAACTTCATAAAACAAAATAATGAGAGAAAGAGGGGATCTCTCATTATATGAACATGAAAAGGAAAGTAAGAGGAGTATAAAAGAACATCCTTTAACATAAGAACATGGAGCATAAAATAAATTACATAAAAGATATTTCTTGAAAAGAAAGAGAGAGATCAGATCCCTTACCTTAAAACATAACTCTTAAAACTCAAAGGTTGGGACCTTGAGGGCTTGGGGGCACCATGGGAGGACTCCTTGGGAGGTAATGAGACCAGAACTTCGTTGGGGGAGAGTGGGGAGTCGAATGGATGAGAGTATGGCTTGGTATTTATAGGGAAAGTGAGGGGACAAGGCATTAATGGCAAAGGGACACCTCATTAGTGGTTTTGGCAAAACCATGGGCTTGCCCATGGTATTTGCCCATGGTATTGCCCACTTGGGACACCTCATAACTTATCACACTATTAATAATTCGAACATACTGATTACAAACTTAATACATCATTTAATGATGTCATTAAACACCCGTAACTTAAAAACTGTATTTTCACTATTAATCGAAAATTCAACTTTCTCAGAATAATCCCAAAATTTCACCTTAACCAAATATCAACGCCCTGATTACAAATATGAACTCCATTTTATAAAAATAATTTTCTAAATATTTTTAATTTAATTTTTAAATAAAAACACTATTCACCGAAAATTCGTTTTTTTCAGAAAAAACCCCAAAAATTACCATAGCATAATATCGGTGCTCTGAATTCAAAAATGAAATCCGTTTTATAAAAATAATTATCTAAATATTTTTAATTAAATTTTTAATTAAAAACACTATTCACCCGAAAAAACTAATACTTGAATAATAATTTATGAAACTGTTATTTAACCATTTTATCGAATCACATTACTTAATCAAGGTGCCTAGATTATATTAATACTTTCTTTAAGTGAGATTACTAATCCATTTGGACACATTACTAATCCTAATCATAAAATCAATATTCATAATTTACTATTCATCAAAAATTAAGTTGATCTTATTAGACTCCAAATTTCGTACTGAACATAATTGTAGAAGACCTTTTTTCGAAAATAATTACACATTTTTAATTATTTAAGGTTTACACAACAATTTTGAAAATATCCTTTTTCTAAAATTCATCAAAAATATGCATACTATATTTATCCGGTCATTTGAAAATTCATAAACTTCATCATAAGAAGAAATCCCAATTTTTATTTAAAACAAAGGATTACACAAGGCAGTTACGGTCTCCTTACATAGCCCCTTATCACACCAGCATAGGACCTAAGTGTAAGGTGTGCTAAGGTGAGAGAATCCGAGGGAGGCTCGGCCAACATCGCACGAGTAGTAATTTCTATCAGTTTGAACTTCTCACGAAGGTGATCCCGTTATAGCTTTATATGATGAAGTTCAGCTTGGGTTTGGTCCAGAGCAAAGCCCAGTGGTGCTACCTCCTTCCCAAGTTCTGTTAGATGGGCTTCGATTGGTCCAAGACTACTGGGTGAGTCCATCAAATCTTCTTTCTATATTAATTAACCAAGATTACTTGTATTTAGAGACAATAATCAAAACGTTTAGTTTCCAGTGGTCATATTGACCAATGGTCATATAACAGTCAAAAACCAACAGTATCATTTTAATTATACTCATGTTATCAAATGAAACATTTTTGTTGAGTATAAAAATAAAATAACACATAAAATTTGGAAACAAGATTTATTCAAAATTTCGGGTTGTTACAGATTACCATGGGTACCATTGCCATCATTTAAAAATAATGAATGTGGCTTCAAAAATAAAACCCACCACCCATCATTTTCTTCCTCTAAAACATTATTATACTCGATTTAAATGGGATAAATATATAAACATAGATATAATTTTACATCACTCATAGGATTCACATAACTCATGGTTTGTAAAATGATGTATCTCAGAGAACCATAGAAATAACATAGGTCATTGTTTTATTCACCAATGCACCACTATAGGATTACTAATATATTTAAAGCACACACAAATATTTAGATATATATATGATCTCTTAGTAATCCTCATTTTTTGGTATTCATCTCACTCATTGTATTTCTATTAATCCAAGTTCTCCTTTGAAAGGAATTTATTTTCATGGGTTTGTTTATTTCAAAGAAATAATTTATATATATATATTTGGAAAAGCACATCTATTTATCTATAACTTAGTCGATGAACCATGTATACTACTTAAAAACATTTTTCTATAAGATTCAATTTTAATATTTATTTAAAGGAGTTATCTATTAATTTTGAGTTGTATCTTATAAATATCTTTATTTTTTTATTATATTTTACTTCTCAAGAAAACATCCATTATTTAATTTCCATTGAATAACCAAATATTTATTTATATACCTTTCCTTTTTTAACAAAATTTTTACACCAATGTTAAGGATTTGAAGAGAAGTTTTAAAAATATTTTTTATGAAAAAATAAATATTGTAAATGTTTCGTTATAATTTAGCAATTGTACATTGTAAATGATGTCGAGGGATAGGGAGTGAACACAACCCCTCAAGGGAAATTGTAAACTATTGTTAAGGTTTTACTTAAATAGACCTAACAATGTTCTATGTTTCCATATTTATTTTTTTCTAAGTATGAAAAGAGTTTTAATGAAAATCGTTAGATTTCATTTTTTAAATAATTATTTTAAAATGTTTCAAAAAGGAATGTATGATTTTAATAAGTGAATTGTTTCTTTTGAAAATTATTTTAAAGGATTGTTCTTTTAACAATGAAGTCTTAGGTATTTTTATATATTCTCAAATAAAATTTTCAAAATTATCTTTTTCATTATACATGTTTATGAAATTCATTTTCTAAAAATACTTATTGATTTTAAAGGGTTATTTTCATAATGGAATCCCTTTAAAGGTTCCCCTCCCAATCTAGAAATGGGATAAGTGAGATAGTGACCACCCTAAGAAATCCTCGAGTTTGCCACAGGTTGGTGAAAATAACTAAGGGTGTGTCATACATACAAATGGGAGGAATTACCCTAAAAAAGAATATGAGGAAAGAGAGATAATATAAGTAAAATATTCCAATCCTACGTGGATAGGTCAAGGAAACCCATATACAGAAAACTAATGTCATAAAAAACCAAAACAACAAGAAAGGAAAACTACAAGTTCAAAAAGATAAACTCGTAATTTACCATGAATCCCAAAAAACAACTAAATAGCCACAAGCTAGTGAATTCCAGCCCAATCTCTAACCTACACCTACTGAAAAAAATAGTTTATATATATGTAGGGAGGTTAAAATAGATATACTCAATATGATACCCCTAGGGTCTCTCATGGAAAGGATAAAGAAAGCAAACTAAATATCATTGAACAACAAGTGAAGCTAACTCATCACCTAAACAGGTATACCAAATTCCCCCCCACACTTAGGCTACCTCCCAAAATGTAATTTATTCAAGATATAATATAATATAATATCAATACAAGGGTGTCATTCTACTTATTCCCCATTGGTTTTCTAGTCTTCTATAATTTCAGACATCCTGAGCCATCTCTCTCCAAAATAAGCCAATCCAAAAACACATGGTCCAAGTATCATAACATGCATCTCATGGATCACATCATATAATCATCCCATACACATATCCATATAGTAACCAAGTCGTTTATATATTCCACCATAGTCCATATGTCATGTATTATACATTGGGTATTATGCCTCAATCCATCATTACACATAGGTCGCGTAATGTACCTTGATCCATCACAACCCATACACATCATAGCTATTATAATCATTTAGATACTATAACCAAAGATACATGTGTTTGAAATAACCATAATCCATTATGCCCTTATATACACATAAATTAGGAGAATAAAAACATGCATACCATAAAATAATACTACTAAGACAAGTGAGTGGGGAAACAAGGGGTAGTCAGACACCTATTCCACATCATCCAGGATATTGGAGAAAACATCCTCTTAGATTCCATTAGGATTCAGTCACCCATTTGAAAAGGTAGGGGTATTATATCAAATCTTAAAACATACAAGACGTAATATAGAACACAACCACACTATGGGATTTAACCAAGTATTATACTCAACCACAACTATCATCTCTTAGACACCCGACTGTAATTGTAAAGAACTAGATGTCCTATAAGTACACAACATTTCTGAATAATTTAATTAATGAATTTATCTTAAAATATCCCATCACGTTAATTAATTAATTATAAATTTATTAAAATTACTCATAATTACATTTCATTAACCATCATATTGAATCCCATTTTATCTAGGCATAATCCAACTGAGACCACCATTTCCCAAAATTACTAACATTTGCATTCCATAAAAATTCAAACCCATGGCTTAAAACAATTATTAAACATTTTTACCATTCCATAATTACAGGTACTCTATAAATCATCAAAATCTACCAAAAAAGAGATTCATAACCAAGAATAACATATTGCCTCAAAAAATGGGGAAAGGAATAATAATAAACAAGTAACCTAGTCATAAGGCCCTTAATAATAAAATTAATAAGAAAACATATAGATTTCATCACAACAACCTGAAATCATAGATACAAACCATTCCACCAAACCTGATGTCATCCCCAATATCATTATGCATATCATCCTGCTTCTCACCATCAAAGGAATCAACTGTTTCCACATATTAGGGACTCGCCACAAGATATATCATCATCCAAAAACTATCTTGGGATCACATCACATTGCATTGAAATATCACATCCGAATCAACACAGAATAGAGAGAAAAAAATAGAATCAATAGAGCTACTAGGACCTAAAAAAATGCATTTATCTTTTACATGAAAATAGGATCACCCAACCCTAATCACAAGGTATTCATCCTTCATAATAAAACATGGTCAGTCGGCCCAAAAGAATGATATCTATAAAATAACAATTTTCATTCCATCTTTAATTAACTAATTTATTTATTACTGGTTATGGCTATGGGTAACATAAAGCGTCAACTATTGCAAGCAATATAAAACTTAAACATGCTCTCTAATATTCATTTTAGTTAAATTAATCATTATATAAAAACAAATATTGGACATGAATTTTTATTATCGTCCACTACAAGCATTACAGCTTCATATTTATTCATTTATATAAATAAATGAAAGAAAGAATAATTAAGCATGCATTGAGAATAAATATTTATTCTATTAAATTACAAGAATATAAGGATACATTAAACATTCCTCATTTCATTTATTCATCCAACTAACCATTTCCAAATTGATGTTCTTTAATAATTTCATCAAATTATATTCCTAACCTAAGCATAAAAAACAGGATAAATATCATGACATAGATATCACACTATCTAGTAAAACAAGAGGCAAACAATTATCATCCTGGAAGAACATGAAATCAATAACCATAAATTATTCCTTTTCATTATCTTGTTAATACTTTATTATAGTAAATTCCACCACCACCCAAATAAGCTAAGTCATGGTCAGTTTCTGATTATAAATAAAAAGGGGAAGAAATGAATATTTTACATCATGGATACAATGTTCTTTTAATGGAATGGAATAAAAACATAGATATCTGGTCCCCCATCTCGTAGGGAAAATAAGATATCCCAATGACAATGTTCCATGAACACACTGAAAAAATAAAACAATCTCATTTAGAATGATGGTGACCATCCATCGTAACATGGAAAGAATAAATGGTAGGAAATTAGGCCAAATGGATATAAATCACTTGAAAATAGGTATAAAACTCCTTGGATCACCATGGATTGAACACAAGAAGACGGGGACTAAATTTGACCAAAAGGTGCTATAAATAAATTTAAAAATATCTCTTGGGATCTAAGGTTCGAGATAGAATTTTGTGAGAAAAGTGGGATTATATGGTCTTGTGGTATTTATAGGCCAACTTAAAATTAAAAAACCGCAGTGCAGCCCCCTTGATCACGATGTGGACATAACGACCCATACTTTACATACATTGATATTACTTCAAAGTTGAAGTATATTCATTAAAAATATAATAAATCCACAACATGAACATATAGGTAGAGTGTCTTTAGACACTAGGAAACCCAAAAAACTGGTTCATAAGACATCTTCATTGTCTCCCATATATTTCATCATAACTGGACCCCTTTTTTGACATATATTACTTAATACGCATCTTCATAACGTGGGGAAAAATATGAAAGGGTGAGCCCATATACTCTATAAGGTTAAAAAAAAGGGAGATATAAATCATATCATAATCATAAGATATAAGAACATAACATTTTAAAATATTATCCCACATATGAAAGATAGTGATATCATGCCATGTGATAAATCATAAAAGTTCATAAGAATCAATGAAAATGATCCCAAAAGTCATAACATAAGATATTATGTTTTTTGGAATGCACATAAGAAAATAAAATCATTTAATATTAGTCAAGGATCACTGTTAAGACCATCATTGCATACAGTGTCCATAACTGAACCAAGTTAACTCCTCATTCTAGCCCTGTATTACTAAACAGAGATCATTTCCCCCTCCAGCCATATCTATCTCATGAGATATAAATATTTACCCAATGCATTGGAGGGAGATATAGGTCCCACCCATCACATAATTAATTCATTCTTATGTGTGCCACAAAAACATAAATCATTCATCATAGCATAACCCAAGGAATAAAATGGGTTTCTTAAACATCATTCCATCAAATCATAGTCCATGTAAAACAAATGGATATCATAAATAGATTTCCAAAAATAAATTAATAAAATAATAAGAATAATTTGTATAGAATTCTTGAAACATAACCCTATTAAGGAATGTAATCTTTGATGGAAAATAATTTTTATTAAACACTTGAAATTAATTATTGATAAAAATATCCTTTCCTCCAGAAAAACATTTTATTTTCTAAAAATTCCAAATCATTTTAAAATAAAAGAATTTATTTTAAAATAAAATTGAAATTCTGTAGAGGAAGCATCATGTAAATAAGGTGTTAGAAAAATGTGAAAATTTGTTCATGTCATATATGTTTAAAAAACATTCTCCTCATACTTTTTCTGAAAAAGTGTAAATGTACCTTGTATCGAATAACGACCAAAGATTCCTTTCATACAATTTAATAAAAATTCAAAAATGGGTAATATTATCTTTAAACAACTGTAAAAGAATATAAATAATATTAAATATTTAGGAAACATGGACATGGATGATAAATATACCCTAGTAAATTTCTATATATAATCGATCTCGGATAATAATGAGATTGTGAAATTATCCCTAACCTTAGATCTAATATCCTTCGTATGTATCTCAACCTACTATATAATTATTTAAATAATTTAATTTGATTATTCTAGAATCATAGACATTTTTATTATATCATATATGATCATATTGTCTTCTTTTTGTTAGTAACATTTCATTGTTACTCGTTATTCGGATATTAATTTCTTTAGGTTATTATGCATGTTTTGTCGAATAAGTTTAGGTTATTCTTCTTAGGTAAAATTTATATCATTTAAACATGATATTAACATAATATATACCATATTTATTCATTAGTTAAATTTATATAATCATACTTTAATGAATATCTTGTATAATGAATCACATCGCATCGTGGAGACCATAGGTCGTACGTACGTACAAGCGACAACAACATTCCCATAATAGTTGATTGGTATTGAATCAGATGGTATATAATATTTCATAATTAATGTTATTTTATAATAATCATATATAATTATTATTTAAATCATTATACCCATCCATGTAAGATGGTGGTAAAAAATAGAATACACTGCGGTGTCGAGACAATAAGGCATACGTAAGCACACGTTGTGATTTCATTTTTCATAGGATGGATAGAAGGTGAATATGGTTGTTTCAAAATTATGATAACATCTCAGAGTTGGATTTATTACTTTATAATGAAACAACTCATGAATAGTAAGTATAAGAAGAAGTAAATTTTAAAGAATTGGTAGAAGAGATTACCACTTCCTTGATGTGCTTCCTCTAAATCTCCCCTTAGAGCATTAGAGGTGGTCTTGGAAGAAGACCAGAACCTCTATAATGTTACTAGGGAATTAAATAAGGTAAATGGATAGGGATGGATGAGATTTAAAGATCAAAGTTATGTGAAGAGGTGGGGGAGAAGGAGCAATTTTATAATTGAGGTGAGGGGTACTTTTGGAATCTCAAAAAATATTAATTCATAACATAACAAAACCCAGTCGAAAAACCTCAAAAATGAACCGAATTCAAAGATGAGATTATATAAGGTTTATATATCATCAATAAATAAATTTTTGGCAAGTGTTTCTGTCAATCAAAACCATATCATTTTAATTAAAAATTAGTTATTCATTTAACTTTTTAACTATGGTAACAAATAATTCAATATTAAATGGGTGAAATATTTAATTATTTGATAAAAATCAGACCATAAATAAATACCTTAGAAAACATTGACCATATTATATTTATTCTATATTTTTAAAAATGTTTTATGATTTTTAAATAATATTATTTTGATAAAATATCAATAGTGTCCATTTTGACACTATTCAATTCATTAATTTTTATAAATATTAATATAACAATATATCTTCAAAATAACTATTTTATTATATTCCTAAGATGTCATTTCCATCTAGAAAATTCATTATACAAATTAATTATCATAAATTATACATAATTTAATATTTTTAGTAACATTTATTTGTTATCTCAGTTAATAAAACAATTACTCCATCAATTTGGTATAATTATTTAATTTAATTATTTTTTGAATAAAAATTAAAAAATAAAATACTATGATGAAGATAAATCGATAAGATTTAATAATAATATATGTAGTCTAATTTATCCTCTATAAAAATACAACATTTAAATTGTTATACTTATTAAATTATGAATGTGACAACTATAACATCACTTTAAATAAAATAATATAGGTGTCACAATCTCTTCTATAAGGCTCCAACTAATCACTAACACAAACCATGGATGTTTATGGTCAGTATATACTCGCAAAATAATATTTTTTTTCATGTTTTTGGGTGATTTTTTTTGTATTATAATTTTAATAAAAAAATTTATTGATTTCTCATCAATTAATTAATTTTTACATCCTCAAAGTATAAGTTTTTAAAGTAAATATTTATTTCCTAAAAATTAAAAATAAATTACCATGATAAATAAAAACATTTCATATTTAAAATAAGTATTTATAATATAATTTTTCTTCTATTTAACCTTATATAAAAAAATTTATATTTAGTAAAATTTGGGTAAAATATATTTAATTTTTCTTTAAATAGGATAAATTAAATGTCCTAACCTCATCCAAGTGGCATATATAAGAAACAATTTTGAAAAAATGAGGATTTACTTCAAAAAACCTCATCCAGTGATATTAAGACAAGTTATAGTGTAATTTTATAATAGTGTTCTTACCCTTAATTACCTTATTTACCTTCTTACTATATTACTAGAAATTACCAAAGCTACTATTCATAATGTAACACCCTAGGAAAATAAAGAATACGACATTTTCATATTTATCCTTATTTGTGAATAAAATATTAATATGACTTTAAAGGGGATGCTATGCTCGATGGCGTACCCAACACGCAACAACGAGTTTCTTGGGAATCTTATGTTGCACTCTAATAATAAAATAATATTATTTTAAATGGTAGTTAACATGTAGCCGTTGTATTTGCGGGAATGGATAGAAATAACTAAAATATGATTATATATGTTTTTAAATGTTTTTACATTTATCCAATAAAAGATAAATTTATAAAATACGGAAAGAATTCAATTTTAGGTGTATATGCCCTAGTTTTAACTAAAGGTTCACTTATCGCCTTTTGATTGAGAACCATCATTAAATATAGTTTGTTCACTCTTATACATTCTATTTGGACCAAATTAAACTCTTCTTTGGAATCGGGACATCAAAATTTACTTTGTGTAAATTTTTGGTATCTTTGCGATAAAGTTCGTTTTTTTAATGAATAGTGTAAAATGTTGTATTTTAATTCAAAACCTCTTTTTAATCTAATTTATTTATATGATTAGATTATATTTTTAATTGGTTTTATAGTGAAATTAGATTATATTTTTACCATTAAATCCTATAGTGGTCGTTGGAATTCATTTCACTTTGAAATCGGACTTAAACTAGTGTCAATCTTTTGATACTTATTGTTTCATAAAAACACGCTATTTGTCATTACAACGGGAATTAATTATTAAATTAATTAATGTGACTTATATGTTTTTAATTTTTTAAAATTTACTTCATTTTTGAATTCGGAATATCAAATATAGCTTAGGGTGAATTTTTGGTATTTTTCTGAAAAACTTCAATTTTTGATGAATAGTGAAACCACTAAGTGGTACTTATTAAAACTGATTTTTCGTTTAAATGAAATTTTACCACTTCTGTGTTTTGAATTTAAAAAATCTGACATACATGGTTGTCATTAAGAAGTAAAATTTAGTTCAATGAGATTAAAATAATTTTTTGGGGAATAGTAACTTATAAAGTTTTTAATTGCGATTAGAGGTAATTAGTGTAGTTTAAGGTAAAAATAATGTTTTAATAATATGAAATGAACTTGACACATGTCCTAACCTCATTGTATGTTTCATGGCCGACCAAGACAAGCCATGGGTCAACTTTGGGACCCCATGGAGCCACTTTGGTTGGGAAATGACATAAATAACTTTTTATTTAATGTTAAAGTGAAAATGAGACAAACATGAAATGTTTTACTAAAACAATTTTTACATGCGGTTATTCAAATCAGATTTTTGGTTATAAATAGTCATTGGAAAGATATAAAGATTTCCTACATCATGATAGTTGATTTACAATTTTGAGACATTAAATAAATTAAATTATTTATGACATCATGATGATGCAGCGATGACCTCATTATTTAACGATTTAAATAAAATGGAAAGATAATGTAATATCTAAGACCTACACATGTCCAAAACCTATTGGATGAGTGGATTTCGAACCCTTATCACCTTATCCTCGAAATACATCAATTTGGGACCTCTTAAATCCAAATACCATTTTAAAATAACGTGACTTTTCTTTACTTTCCAAGAGTGCCCCTCCTCTCCTCTTATAAAAGGTCCCCACCTCTACCTCATTACCCACACTCCCAAAGCCTTTGACTCGGACAACCCCTGCCCATTTTGGCTCTCCACTTCCCTCTCTTACTCCTTGAAGCCTCACTTTGGGATGAAATCTTCCCAAGGAATCCTTTGAACTCAAACCAAAGGGAGTTACCCGATTTTAAGGTAATGTCTTCACTTGAGTCCTTTTGTTTTAGTTTGCCTCTCCAACCCCCTAAACTCTTTTTATTCATTTCTTTTGTAACAACTCCAGTATCTTCAATATACTAGGATGTTTTTATAAAAAGGATTCTATCTACACTTACACACACCTACATCTAATGGTTAAAGAACATACTGTTTCCGTGGATGGAGAATTTCTGCCTCACAAAACGATGATTGTTCAACACTCATATAACACCTTCAAAGGTGGCCATTAAGATGTCACTATATTTATATATGATATATAATATGTTTATGTTTTATTTAAGCTTCTGTATTTTTCATTTTTGGCTTAGCTTTATGGCTTCTATTATGGGTATACGTGATATCTTCATTTTAGGAAGTGCGGACTACCGCCCCGTCAAAGTGATGTGATTCGTTAATGCCATATGTGGGATGTATAAAGGATGGATTTAATGTTATTATATATGATTTTATACTGGAATTATTATATACCTATATATCATTATTATTTATTTCCATTAATGTATGAGATAGAAATGAAAGTAGCGTTCATGCGTACGTACGGCTTACCGTCTCCATGAACGGTGCATTTCATTTCTTATCCCCAAATGCAATGTACTATTATAAGTACATGTATATAATGGATATATATTATGAATGATACATCTAAATTATTAATATAATTCTGTAATTAAAATATACATACCTCTCATTTAGTTTTAATTCCATTAATATGACAAAGAAATGAAAGTAGCGTTCATGCGTACGTACGGCTTACCGTCTCCATGAACGGTGCATTACATTTCTTACCTCTAAATGATTATGTAATATTATAAATACATATATATTCTGGATATATATGATATATGTGATATCCAAATCATGAATATAATTCTAGATATAATGAACCATTGACCACACGAACAACATGTAATTGTAAGAAGTCCACTTTTGACTTAAGAACCAAATATCGAAAAAATAAACATTATTAACATAAATGATTACATAATGTTTATAACATGTCAATAATTGATATAAAAGGAATAATGAACTTGAAAAATGTTCTTAAGCAATTATAAATTAACTCAAGTTTATTATTTAGGACGTTAAAGAATGATCGAGTCAAGTCGGACCCGAGGTAAGGGATCCTACTCCTCTCTTTATTTTTAAGTGCACTCTTTTATGTCATTCCTTCTAAGCTCATATTTCTTGTTATTGGGATGTTATTTTATATTATTCTTACTATAATTTTTATTTTCATATGATGAGAGACCCTATTCTCTCTCATCAATCCATTTTGGATGTTTTGAGTGGTGCCGTTAGGCTGCCGACTTTTCGTAAGAGATCTAACCTCTCTCTTTCTCTTTAAGTACTCTCCTTTATGTCACTTATTTTAAGCTCCTCTTTGTTATGATGGGGGATGTTATTTTATATTCCTCTTGCTGTAAATTTTATTTTAATGTGATGAGATACCCTATTTTATCTCATCAATCCATTTTTTGAAGTTTTACTTGGCGTCGTTAGGCTGCCGAGTTTTCGTAAGGGATTTTTCATCTCACTTTTATTCCCGTGAGATTTATGCTACATTTGCCACAATTTCTGTTGAGTGGTGTATGTACTGACCATTATTTTACTCATTGTGTAATATTCTTTCATTTATGAGTAATTACATCAATGTGGTATTGTCCTTCTTTCACGGGGCGTATGTTTCGGAAGATACCCATGTCGGTAAGGGAACCTTTCACCCTCCTCTTTTTGTAAAAGACTTCTTTTGTTATATCTTTTAATTCACATAATATTATGTTGTGATATGTTCTTCTATATCCTTATTGATTTAAATTTTATGTCCAAGTGATGAGATATCTTTTTTTTATCTCTCATCAACTCATTTTGATGTGACGTCGTTAGGCTATCAAGAAAACTTCTTAACCCAATTTCGATTTCTTTGGGTTCAACATGTAGTTATTGAATATGTCATCCTTTGAATATGTGTGAATGTCCTTTGATTATTTTACACTTAATACCCACTTATATTTGGTGTATTCGTTTGTCACAAATTATTATGTAATTGGTTTATCCTTAAACCAAGGATATCGTCTTTGTAAGGGACTTCGTCTCAATCTCCTTTCATTGAGGCATATTTAGTTTTATACACAACTTTCTTTTATGCGGTGTATAAACCCCTTTGAATTTTACTTTTATACAAAAGGAATCTTTTTCTACGAAGCATTTTACTAAACGACAAAAAGGAATGTATTTTTTTAATGTATGCGGTGACAACGACCGTTTCCGCTGCCGCGAGTATTATTTGTTCTTTGGCTTCCTCAAGAAGCTGTAATGTTTTTAAAATAAAATAAATACCATATACTCTTTTATGTATTTTGGTATTGAAAATTTTTTTGATAAAAGATTCTATTATGTCAATATATCTATGATATATTGTGACTGAAATGTGGAAATGTTATCATTCCTTTATATTGGTTTTATGTTTTATGATTTTATATTGGTACTTGGACATTTTAACGGGTGGTTACGTGATAAACCATATGGCGGGTGGTGCCGTGAATACTAGGACGGGTGGTTACGTTATAACCTCCAATGCATTGGGTATGGAAGTCGTCCGTATGGATATTCCATTAAGTATGTATGGAAATAGGCCGTATGGCTATTCCATTAAGTGATATGTGTGGAATTCGACCATATGGTTATTACACTTAAGTATGTTTATGTCCCAAGTTACCTTTATATATGTTACATGTTCTTTATATGGGTTTTATGGTAATCCTTTGGTTACAAAAAGGTAAGTAATGATACTTTTTTTCAGTGAATAGTTTTTACTGCTTAATGAAGGTGAAAAGTATTACTTTGATAAAGTATTCATGGTTTACTTGTTGTTTCGAAAAACTAACAGTTTTCATTCTTTATGTATCCCTTACTGAGCTTTTTATGCTCATCCCAAGTTTTTGAAATGTTTTTCACAGGACATAGCGTGGAATAGGGTCAAGTATGGGATCAAGGGAAAGTCATGCTACCTAAAACATGGAACTATAAATGTTTCTTTTTAAGAGTTTTTATTTTATGGAATTTAGTAGAAGCGACTACTTTGTAATCTTTTGAGATGTAATAGTTATGTCCTAATTCTCTACTCTAAACCTGAAAAGATCCTCAATGTGAATTACTCATTTAATTCAATATTAAGTAAGGTTTAAGGTTGGGGCCTTATAGTTGGTATCAAAGGTCGGTTTAGATAACTTTAGAGGTTAGGGTATTCTCTAAGCACAAGTGACATTACCATAATGGTTAGGATTTCAGAAAGAGTCCTAGTTTTAGATAAAGTGAATGAGTAAGTATATCTTAGTGTTTATCTTCTTCATTAGTACATGATGGTTATGTTGATATACTCACACTGACCTTTTTGGTTTTAGAAAATGGCTGGATTTAGTAGGCACCAAAGTGACAGTGGGTTTGAAGGAATCTGTGGTGGCTCTCTAATTAAGAGACTGGATGAGATGGGGGATTCAATGAGGAATCTCATGGTTGTTCTAAACCAACTATCAAGGAGTCATGATCAACCACTTCAACCTTGGTGAGTTCTATAATGCATCATGTACGAGATGGCCAAATCGATGTGGAAATTCAGGTAATAATTATTAAGGTAACCATTAGGGTTTATATGATCCTTACTTTTTAGGTAATTATGGGTTACTCTATGATATGATAGAAAATGAAAGGAATGAGATAAACTTGAGGTTAAAATATGTTAAGATCATTTTTGAAGATTTTATGTCATTTTGGGGAATTTTTTAAGAATTATGTAGTTTTGGAAAAAGGACAACACGCAGACCATGTGACAACCCGTCGCGTCGGACAAAGCTGTGGGAATCGAACCCACAACCAAAGTGCGACTGGTATTTATCTCCTATCACTGGACTACGTGAAGTCCCTGGTTAGTTTGACTGATTATTTTTAGTTAGATGATTTTAGGAATCAAGAGTATGTTTATTTTGGGTTATTTATGAAAATGATTAATCTATCATGGAGGATATGTGATTAGGTTAATTACTTTTCAATACGAGACTTTAGGAGCAACTGATGTTGTTTGGAGATAAATGTTACGATTTAACATGGAAGACTATGTGACTAAATCCTTCAAATATATGGGTTTCAACCTTAGTTTGGTTACTTTGAAGAATTTTATGAACAAATTGTTTATCTAATGGTCCTCGTTGAACTTTGGGTTTTGTTGGACAAATTTTGGGGATTAAGCATAGATTTTCTTTTTATAAAGGGTTATCCTTTTCTGGATTATCTGATCTTGTACTAGCCTTTTTGGTTTTTGTTTTGGTTAAAGTCTAAAGACATGGGAAGTATATAGTTCTCTTTTGTGGATTAGGTGATTCTCTAGAAGTTGATTATAGTACTCTTAATGTGAACAAGTCTTCCTAAACACTCATCTTTTGGAGAAAATATGATTTTGTGTAAGGAATATAATAAAAGTTGAAAGTCAACATGATACGTGATTATGTTTCCTTATGAACAAATTCCTCAATAAAAAGTAACTTAAAACAAAAATGTTGTCTATTAACTTTTCCTACTGGGGAATCGAATACCGTTTAACCCACCACAAGTTTGTGATTTTCTCGTGGTTAACTTTCTCCTAAACATGTTTTCTATCACTCTCCATCAGAACATGACCCTTTGTTTTTTCCTCCATGTCCATATTTTCATACGTGGAATCCTATTATGGGTTAACTCGGGTGACCTTTGTAATTATCTTTCTTTATTTTAATGTGATTGTTTTACCGACTCTTGTTCTGATGTGGGACTTTCAAGGATGTTTCCAAGCTCAATTTTAAAAATTACGAGGACGCAATTCCCAAAAGGGTGGAAGGATGTAACACACCAGGTAAATAAAGAATACGAAATTTTCATATTTATCCATATTTGTGAATAAAATATTAATATGACTTTAAAGGGGATGCTATGCTCGATGGCGTACCCAACACGCAACAATGAGTTTCTTGGGAATCTTACGTTGCACTCTAATAATAAATTAATATTATTTTAAATGGTAGTTAACATGTAGCCATTGTATTGGCGGGAATGGATATAAATAACTAAAATATGATTATATATGTTTTTAAATGTTTTTACATTTATCCAATAAAAGATAAAGGCATAAAATATGGAAAGAATTCAATTTTAGGCGTATATGCCCTAGTTTTCACTAAAGGTTCACTTATCGCCTTTTGATGGAGAACCGTCATTAAATATATTTTGTTAACTCTTATACATTCTATTTGGACCAAATTAAACTCTTCTTTGGAATCGGGACATCAAAATTTACTTTGTTTAAATTTTTGGTATCTTTCAGATAAAGTTCATTTTTTTAATGAATAGTGTAAAATGTTGTATTTTAATTCAAAACCTCTTTTTAATCTAATTTATTTATATGATTAGATTATCTTTTTAATTGGTTTTAAAGTGAAATTAGAATAAAGTTTTACCATTAAATCCTATAGTTGTCGTTGGAATTAATTTCACTTTGAAATCGTACTTAAACTAGTGTCAATCTTTTGATACTTATTGTTTCATAAAAACACGCTATTTGTCATGACAGCGGGAATTAATTATTAAATTAATTAATGTGACTTATATTTTTTGAATTTTTTAAAATGGACTTCATTTTTGAATTCGGAATATCAAATATATCTTAGGGTGAATTTTTGGTATTTTTCTGAAAAACATCAATTTTGATGAATAGTGAAACCACTAAGTGGTACTTATAAAAACTGATTTTTCGTTTAAATGAAATTTTACCACTTCTGTGTTTTGAATTTCAAAAATCCGACATACATAGTTGTCATTAAGCAGTAAAATGTAGTTCAATGATATTAAAATAATTTTTTGGTGAATAGTAACTTATTAAGTTTTTAATCGCGATTAGAGGTAATTAGTGTAGTTTAAGGTAAAAATAATGTTTTAATAATATGAAATGAACTTGACACATGTCCTAACCTCATTGGATGTGTCATGGCCGACCAAGACAATCCATGGGTAAACTTGGGGACCCCATGGAGCCACTTTGGTTGGGAAATGACATAAATAACGTTTTATTTAATGTTAAAGTAAAAATGAGACAAACATGAAATGTTTTACTAAAACAATTTTTACATGCGGTTATACAAATCATATTTTTGGTTATAAATAGTCATTGGAAATATAAAAATATTTCCTACATCATGATTGTTTTTTTATAATTTTTAGACATTAAATAAATTAAATTATTTATGACATCATGATGATGCAGCGATGACCTCATTATTTAACGATTTAAATAAAATGGAAAAATAATGTAATATCTAAGACCTACACATGTCCAAAACCTATTGGATGAGTGGATTTAGAACCCTTATCACCATATCCTCGAAATAAATCAATGTGGGACCTCTTAAATCTGAATACCATGTTAAAATAAAGTGACTTTTCTTTACTTTCCCAGAGTGCCCCTCCTCTCCTCTTATAAAAGGCTCCCACCTCTACCTCATTACCCACACTCCCAAAGCCTTTGGCTCGGCTAACCCCTGCCCATTTTGGCTCTCAACTTCCCTATATTACTCCTTGAAGCCTCACGTTGGGCAGAAATCTTCCCATGGAAGCCTTTGAGCTCAAACCAAAGGGAGTTACCCGATTTTAAGGTAATGTCTTCAGTTGAGTACTTTTGTTTTATTTTGCCTCTCCAACCCCCTAAACTCTTTTTATTAATTTCTTTTGTAACAAATCCAGTATCTTAAATATACTAGGATGTTTTTATAAGAAGTATTCAAGCTACACTTACACACACCTACATCTAATGGTTAAAGAACATACTGTTTCCGTGGATGGCGAATTTCTGCCTCACGAAACGATGATTGTTCAACACTCATATAACACCTTCAAAGGTGGACATTAAGATGTCACTATATTTATATATGATATATAATATGATTATATTTTACTTAATCTTCTGTATTTTTCATTTGTGGCTTACCTTTATGGCTTCCATTATGGGTATACGCGATATCTTCATTTTAGGAAGTGTGGACTACTGCCCCCTCAAAGTGATGTGATTCGTTAATGCCATAGGTGTGACGTATAAAGGATGGATTTAATGTTATTATATATGGTTTTATACTGTAAATATTATATACCTATATATCATTATTATTTCTATCCATTAAATTATGAGATAGAAATGAAAGTAGCGTTCATGCGTACGTACGGCTTACCGTCTCCATGAACGGTGCATTTCATTTCTTATCCCCAAATGTAATGTACTATTATAAGTACATGTATATAATGCATATATATGATGAATGATACATATAAGTGATGAATATAATTCTGGAATTAAAATATACATACCTATAATTTAGTTTTAATTCCATTAATATGACAAAGAAATGAAAGTAGCGTTCATGCGTACGTACGGCTTACCGTCTCCATGAACGGTGCATTTCATTTATTACCTCTAAATGATTATGTAATATTATAAATACATATATATGCTGGATATATATGTTATATATGATATCCAAATCATGAATATCATTCTGTATATAATGAACCATTGACCACACGAACAACATGTAATTGTAAGAAGTCCACTTTTGACTTAAGAACCAAATATCGACAAAACAAACATTATTAACTTAAATGATTACATAATGTTTATAACATGTCAATAATTGATATAAAAGGAATAATAAACTTTAAAAAGGTTCTTAAGCAAGTACAAATTAACTCAAGTTTATTATCCCAGACGTTAAAGAATGATCGAGTCAAGTCGGACCCAAGGTAAGGGATCCTACTCCTCTCTTTATTTTTAAGTACACTCTTTTATGTCATTCCTTCTAAGATCATCTTTCTTGTTATTGGGATGTTCTTTTATATTACTCTTACTGTAATTTTTATGTTCATATGATGAGAGATCCTATTCTCTCTCATCAATCCAGTTTGGAAGTTTTGAGTGGCGCCGTTAGGCTGCTGAATTTTTGTAAGAGATCTAACCTCTCTCTTTCTCTTTAAGTACTCTCCTTTATGTCACTTCTTTTATGCTTCTCTTTGTTATGATGGGGGATGTTATTTTATATTCCTCTTGCGGTAAATTTTATTTTAATGTGATGAGATACCCTATATGATCTCATCAATCCATTTTTGAAAGTTTTACTTGGCGTCGTTAGGCTGCCGAGTTTTCGTAAGGGATTTTTCATCTCACTTTTATTCCCGTGAGATTTATGAAACATTTTCCACAATTTCCTTTGAGTGGTGTATGTACTGAACATTATTTTACTCATTGTGTAATATTCATTCATTTATGAGTAATAACATCAATGTGGTATTGTCCTTCTTTCACATGGCGTATGTTTTGAAAGATACCCATGTCGGTAAGGGAACCTTTCACCCTCCTCTTTTTGTAAAAGACTTCTTTTGTTATGTCTTTTAATTCAGATAATATTATGTTGGGATATGTTCCTCTATATCCTTATTGATTTAAATTTTATGTCCAAGTGATGAGATATCTTTTTTTTATCTCTCATCAACTAATTTTGATGTGACGCTGTTAGGCTGTCAAGGGAACATCTTAACCCAATTTTGATTTCTTTGGGTTCAACATGTAGTTATTGAATATGTCATCCTTTGAATATGTGTGAATGAACATTGATTATTTAACACTTAATATCCACTTATATTTGGTGTATTCGTTTGTCACACATTATTATGTAATTGGTTTATCCTAAAACCAAGGATACCGTCTTTGTAAGGGACTTCGTCTCAATCTCCTTTCATTGAGGCATATTTCGTTTTATACAAAACTTTATTTTATACGGTGTATAAACCCCTTTGACTTTTACTTTTATACAAAAGGAATCTTTTTCTACGAAGCGTTTCACTAAACGACAAAAAGGAATTTATTTTTTTAATGTACGCGGTGACAATGACCTTTTCCGCCGCCGCGAGTATTATTTCGTCTTTGGCTTCCTCAACAGGCCGTAATGTTTTTAAAATAAAATAAATACCATGTACTCTTTTATGTATTTTGGTATTGAAAATTGTTTTGATAAAGGATTTAATTATGCCAATATATCTATGATATATTGTGACTGAAATGTGGAAATGTTATCATTCCTTTATATTGGTTTTATGTTTTATGATTTTATATTGGTACTTGGACATTTTAACGGGTGGTTACGTGATAAACCATATGACGGGTGGTTCCGTGAATACTAGGATGGGTGGTTACGTTATAACCTCCAATGCATTGGGTATGGAAGTCGGCCTTATGGCTATTCCATTAAGTATGTATGGAAATTGGCCGTATGGCTATTCCAGTAAGTGATATGTGTGGAAGTCGATCGTATGGTTATTCAACTTAATTATGTTTATGTCCCAAGTTACCTTTATATATGTTACGTTTTCTTTATATGGGTTTTATGGTAATCCTTTGGTTACAAAAACGTAAGTAATGATACTTTTTTTCAGTGAAGAGTTTTTACTACTTCATGAAGGTGAAATGTATTACTTTTATAAAGTATTCATGGTTTACTTGTTGTTTTGAAAAACTAACAGTTTTCATTCTTTTTGTATCCCTTACTGATCTTTTTATGCTAATCCCAAGTTTTTGAAATGTTTTTCACCGGACTTAGCGTGGAATAGGGTCCAGGATGGGATCAAGGGAAAGTCATGCTACCTAAAACATGGAACTATACATGTTTCTTTTTAAGAGTTTTTATTTTATGGAATTTAGTAGAAGAGACTACTTTGTAATCTTTTGAGATGTAATAGTTATTTACTAATTCTCTAAAACTCTAAACCGGAAAAGATCCTCAATGTGAATTACTCATTTAATTCAATATTAAGTAAGGTTTAAGGTTGGGGCCTTATACATAAGGCCCAAAAAAATAAATCTATTTACATGATTTAAACATAATGATTCCAAATATAGAATTAGTTTTTGTAAATCCAAAACACATAAGTTTCATTAATTAATTTAAAATTATTCTTGTTCTCGGAAAGAGAGAACGAGTTTTTTAACAGTCAAAACATTGGAAATGATTGAAATGTTTTTATATATGAATTCAATATAAAATTAATGATATTAACATACATTATATTGAATGATAAAAATATATTCTATATCTAATTTAAAACCATTCAATATAATTATTTAATCATATATATTATTTTAATGAAAAAAGTTGTTTTCAATTAAAATTTAGTGTGTTTTTACTATTCATCAAAATTAAAAGTTGCCAAAAAATACTAAAATTCATCCAAATTAATTTTTTATGTCTCTATTCCAAAGAACATATTTATTTTTTCATATAAAAATTATTAATGTGTCAAAATATTAACTTAAAAGCGGTTCTCCATTAAAAGGCGTAAAATTTCCCTTTTGAAAAATATTGATTTTTATGCATCGAATAGGGTTTATTCATAACCTATGACAAAAAAATCTATTGGATAAATATCAAAAATATTTATATATATATATATAATATATATTTCAATAATTTAATTTACGAATTCTAATTCACTGAATTTATTAAAGAAGAAAAATATAAAATTGATTTATATTTTTCATAAATAATTGGTAGTGAATGACTTCACCATATATTTTCATAAGTTAGTTATATTTATTTTTGCTAACCTAACTTCTAGGTAAAATGTTTATTTTATAATAATGGAATATCATGGTTCGTATAATCTCATGATTGTGTGTAATGAAAGCTAATGAAGAACAAAAATTTATTAGAGACAATATTTCATAAAAAATATTTAGTTGTAATAGTATACCCCCTCACACTGAATTTATCCCTTGAAATTTGTGGCCTGGATACCAATAGATGAGGATATCTTTATCTCTAATCATATCCTCAAGTTCCCAAGTAGATTTCTCAAATTGGTGGTTCCTCCACTAAACATTAACCAAGAAAGTGGTCTTGTTTCGTATAACCTTTTCACTAGGATCCAGAATCTCTATCGATTATTCTTCATAAGAAATATCTTTCTCCAGCAATATGACTTCTCAATTAAGTACATGTGAAGGTTAAAATAAGAACTTTATTCTTAGAGTTTCATGTAACATATCATGAACTTAAGAGATATTTAGTGGAAGCCCTAATTGATAAGCTACCTTCCCAATACGATCTAAAATTTTAAAAGGAATGATATAACTAGGGACCAATTTTCCCTTTTTTCTAAATCCCATTACTCTCTTCCATGGATATATTCATAGAAACACCTTTTCACCCACTTAAAACTCTGGGTATTTTCTTTGGTTGTCGTCATAATGTTTTTTTCGACTCAGATATGCTCTTATGTGTTGTTGAATTGTTCTTCCCTTTTCTTCCATTTCATCAACAAGATCAGGTCCTAATAGCTTTCTTTCCACAAATTCATCCCATCAAGTTGGAAATTTGTACTTATTTCCACAAAGGTAATTACAAGTAGACATATAAATACTTGGGTGAAGGCTATTGTTGTACTAAAATTACACCAAAGGTAAGTGTTTATCCCAAAAAACATTTAAATACATAGAGCACGCTCTCAACATGTCTTCTAGAGTTTCAATAGTCCTCTCAGACTGACCATCTTCTTAAGGATGATAAAATGTGGTGAAACATAACTTTGTATCCAGATCCTACTAAATATTTCTCTATACATTCAATGTAAAAATTGAATCCTGATTTGATATAATAGAATGTGATACTTAATTAAATATTATCACTTCTGTTACATATATCCTCGAAAGATGATCAAGAGAGAAATCCTCTCTAATAGCAACGAAGTGTGCCGACTTCATAAGGCAATCAACTATAACCCATATAGAATTATGGAATTTATAATTTTTGGAAGGCTGATGAAAAAGTTTATAGGTATCATTTTCCATTTCTATTCTAGTATAGGTAATGGTTGTAACATTCCCTTAGACTTCTGTCTCTCAACCTTAACTTGCTGAGAAAATAAGAACCAAGAGACATATTCGGCAACATCTCGTTTCATGATATCCCATCAAAAATACTCTTTCAGGTACTAGTACATCTTTTTGCTTCCAGGATAAATAGAGAATGAAGAACTATGAACCTCATCCAAAAGTTCCTTCATTAATTCCGATATTGTAGGAATAAAAACCTGATTCCTGAACCTTATTATTCCATCACAATCAATGTGGAATTTAGAAACATTTCCCACATTCTTTTGTATCTATACATATCCCTTCTATGCCTCCTTAATATTATCTTGTATATATAGTTGAACATTCACTTGAGAAAGATAAGATTTCTACCCTTAATTTAAAATTTCAAGATCCAACATTTGAAATTCCATAAATATTGGATATCATTTTATCCTTATCATGGATAGTCTAGTATGGTCTTTTTGAATCAAAGAATATGCCACATTGTTCGCTTTCCCATAGTGTAAATGTATTGAGAAGTTGTAATCTTTAATCAACTCCAAACATTTTATTTGGTTCATATTCAACTCCTTTTGTGTGAAAATATACATTAAACAATTACGATCAGTATAAATATCACACCTTTCACCCTAAAGATAATGCCTCCATATCTTTAATGAAAATATTTCCCCAAGTAAACCCAAATCATGTGTTGGGTAATTTTTCTCATGGATTTTCAATTTTCATGAGGCATAATCTATCACCATATCATTTTCCAAGAGAACACATCCCAACCCCTTTTGGATGCATCACTTTATATTACAAACCTTTCTCTACTACAAGGCTATGTGAGCACAGGTGCACTGGTGAAAATTCTTTTTAGCTCTTTGAAATTCTCTTTACACTCTTTCATCCACACAAACATAAATCCTTTTTGAATAAACTTAACGATTAGATTAGGTTATTATGAAAAATATTTCAAAAAATGTTGATAATATCCATCCAAACAAAGAAAACTTTGGATCTCAATTACCATTGTTGGTCCCATCAAACTTTCAATAACTTATGTTTTTTATAGATCCACATATATCCCATCTCTTGAGATTATGTGAACCAAAAATAAAAATTTCTGACAGCAGAGTTCAAACTTGGTAAATTTTTCATAAAGATCCTCCATTCTCATGGTCTTTAGTAAAATTATAAAGTTACATTAATGTTCATCCTTTCTCTTTTAATAGACAAGAATTTCATCTATAAATACTACCAAAAACTAATAAAAATAATCTCTAAATACTCTATTCATTAGATCCAGGAAGATTACGGGGGAATTAGTAAGACCAAAATGAATCACTATAAATACATAGTGCCTATACCTTATACGGAATTTATTCTTTGTTATATCATCCCTCTTGGCCATTAATTGATGTTATCCTTAATGATGATCAATAATGGAAAAGTATTGAGATCTTTGTAGTTGTTTTAATAAGTCATCAATGTGGGGAAGGGGATATTTGTTCTTGATAGTGATCTTTTTAAGTTCTTGATAATCAACGCAGATTCTCATTGATTCATCATTCTTCAAAACAACCAGAACAGGTACACCATAAGGTGACTCAGTTGGGCCTATGAATCCCTTGTCAAGATTCTCTTGGAGTTTCTTCTTCAATTCTTGCAACTCAAATGGGTTAATTCTATAAGGTGTCTTTGAAAAATAAATATCACCCAGTTTGAGTTCTATTGAAAACTCAACTTCACGATTTGGTGGAAGACCTAGTGACTATTCTATAAATACATCTTCAAACTCATGTAAAATGGGTTTATTCTTAATTGTGGGTTTCTCCCCAACCATTTGAGATAGATAATCTTCATTTATAGGTATTAAAACCCATAATATGGAAGAAATTTCTACTGGAAGGGTTTATTCATCCTTTCATTGATAGAAGATCATAGGTTGATCTAGAATATGAAATTTGACTTCCCTTACTCATAAAATAATATGAGATCCATATATACAAAGTAAATACATGACAAGAATCACATCAAATTCCATTAAAGGAAAGATCACAATATTTTAAAAAATAACTTTCCTAGAAACATTAGCCGAAGAATAATTATAAACTTTTGATGTGATTGTGGTTCCATTAAGAGTTTTCATAGCTAACTCAACATCTAATTGTTGAGGTAATATTGTAATACCCTTTGAAAATTATTTAAAAATAAAAGAGTGGGTGGATCTAGAAACAAATAAAACATTTACTACTTTAGAGTGAATGGTAAGTGTACCTTTTACCACTTCATTATCATACTCCACATCACTGATAGTGATCACATGTGACTTTCCTTTTTCTTTGGCCTTATGAGTTTGTTGGTGTCAATCATCATTAATAACCCTTATATTAGGGCATTGATTGGTATAATGGCCCATTTTCTTTCACTTATAACATTGAGTGTGTAGGAGGTTCATTATGTGTAGTATTTTCTCTATTTGTGTCATTAGATATATTTTTCTTATCACTTCAACATTCAACTACCTGATGGCCTTATTTTTCACACTTAAAACATTTAATTGTCACTTTAATACAATTTCCTCCAGGTTTCTTTCCGTATTTTGAGAATAAGAGAAAATTGACCTTCTTTTTTGTGTGGTCTTTATATTTTCCATTGAATTATATTTTTGTTTTCTTATAAAATCTATAGGATTGATTGGTTACTCAAATATCCATATCATTCTTGAGAGAACATAAAATGATTTCTTCATAGCTATTAAAGTCCCTTATGGATAATTCCCTTCAGATAATTTTTTTAAGACACCAAAAAATCAATCAATTTCACTCTTAGGTTGGATAATAATTCCAAAAGCATACCTTGAAAGTATTGTAAAATTTTCTTTATAGGTACTAAGAGATTCATCATCTTTTTTATTAATTCCAAGAAACTCCTTCTCCATATTTGTTTGAAGAATATGAGGAATGTACTTATTGAAAAATAAGTTCATGAACTCATCCAATTCCATAGACTCAATTTCGTCTCTTTACCTCATATTCTTGATAAGGTACCACCATTGATCACCTTCACCTTCCAAATGATAGACTACTAAGATGAATTTATCATGTTCTAAACATTTGAGAACTGAAAATATAATTCTAGTGGTATTGATCCATTGTTCATCCACTAATAGATCCGAAGGTCCACTGAAAGAAGGTGGATGTTGCCTCATGAAGGAATTGACAAAATTTTGTTCCCTTCTTTTCACGTCTAGAAGTCTTGCATGATCCATTGCTTAAGAAAGTTGTGTGAGCATATATACAATATTTTTCATTCTAGATCCCATAAAATTTTGTTGCTTAGGAGGAAAATCATTTCATTTCCCATCAAATTCCGCATTAACGTGGTTCCTTCGGGGTACAACCATTCACTAAAACCAAGAATCATGATGTGAGAAATACTAATCATAATGGGAAACCCCCATATCAAGAACAAAATTTCTATTTAGAACATTTTAGTTTTTATACTAGGTTATTCAGGATCACTTCTAAAACACTAGGATTGTAACCAATACTTCAACATATCCTTTGGGTTTTTACTAAGGTTTTATCCTACTATTTTCCAAAGGCAAACTATACCTTTCCTCTGATACAAACTATAACGACCCATACATTACATACATTGATATTACTTAAAAGTTGAGTATTATTCATTAAAAATATAAAAAATCAATGAAAGGACTGTATAGGTATAGTGTCTTTTGAAACTAGGAAATATAAACCACTGGTTTATAATACATCTTCATTATCTTTCAATTATTTTTTTTCATAACTAGACCCCTTTTGACATATATTACTTAATAGCTTTCTTCATAAATTGGGGTAAAGAAACATATGAAACGATGAGCTCATATTCATAGTAAGGGTAAACAAGGAAGATATAAATCATATCACAATAATAATATATAAGAAAATAACATTTGAAAATAGTATCTTGTATATGATAGATCGTGATATCATGCCATAGGTTAAATCAGGAACGGTCATATGAATCAATGAATGTAATCCCCAAAGTTATAAAATAAGACATGATTTTTTTTGGCATACACATAAGTATAGAAATACATTTCATATTAGTCAAGGCTCATTTTGAATACCATCATAGCAGACAAAGTCCATTACCGAACCAAGTTCACTCCCCATTCATGCCCTATATCACTAAACCAAGATCATTTTCCATTCCATCCATGTATATCTTGTGATATATAAATCTTTAACCAACCCATTGGAGTGAGACATAGGTCCCAACCATCTCATAATAAAATCATTCTTACATATTCTAGAAAAACACAAATCAATCATCATATCATAACCCAAGGAATAAAATGGGTTTCTCAAACCTCATTCCATCATATCATAATCCATGTAAAACAAATAAATTTCATAACTATCATTCCATAAAAAACATAATAAGACCATAAGAATAATAGGGATAGTATACTTGAAACAAAACCCTATTTAGTAATTCTATATCAGATGGAAAATAATGTTGATTGAACACTTGAAATTAATTATTGAGGAAAATATCCTTTCTTCTTCAAAAATATTTTATTTTCTAAAAATTACAATAAATTTTAAAAGAAAAAAAATTATTTATAATAAACATGAAATCATGTAGAGGAATATTCATGGAAATAAGGATTTATGAAAATGTAAAAATCTGTTAATGTAATATAAGTTAAAAAAACATTCTCCTCATATTTTTTCTAGAAAAGTCAACAATTTCCTTGTATCGAATAACAGAAAAAGTTTTTGTTTTTACCATTTAATAAAAATTCCACTATGGGTAAAATTTATTTTAAACAATCGTATACTAATAAAAATAATGTTACATATTTAAGAAACATGGACATTGATGATAAATATACACTATGGGAAAAGTGTTTATTTGCGACAGGTCAATTGCGACGGTAATATATATCGTCGTAAAAGGTCTGACGAACTATGTATTTGCGACGGGAGTCTTTTCCCGTCGCAAATAGTAGGTTAATTGAGACGGGAATAGGCGACCCGTCGCAATAGGTTTGGCGCGGTTTGCGCGCCAAAACGTGGGAAGGGTATTTGCGACGGGGACGCATCCCTGTCCCAAATACCTTTTTAACCGCCGACTGTAATTAATGCGGGCGAGGGTATTTGCGACGGGCCCCGTTGCAAAGGCCTGATGGCGGTAAATACTATTTGCGACGGGCAATGCTACATGTCGTAAATAGTATGTCGGAAGGTGGTATTTGCAACAGGTCCCGTCACAAATACCCTTTTAATCGCTGACTGTAATTAATGCGGGCGGGGGTATTTGTGACGTGTCACGTCGTAAATACCACCATTCACGACGGGATACTAGTCGCAACTAACCCCGTCACAACTAATCTAACCTATATATACCTCCATCCGTTTTTTTTTCAGATCACTCAGATCTTCCTCTCTCTTTCTCTTTATTCTCCTGTTTTAAGGAAAAAAAATTGTTCGTCAAAATTTTTTATACGAGACAATTGGATGGCGCCAATACCTTCAGAATACCTTGAGAATATCAAAGTTTAAGGTATTTATATTTTAGTTTTTTTATATTTATTTTATTTATTTATTTTATTTTATTAATTTTAATTTTTGTTTATTAGTTGTAATTAAATTAAATTTAAATTGATTTTTATTTATATTTCTTTTTAGTAAGAAATTGATATTGTTTGTGATAATTATAAATAATTAGCATTAATTTGCAATAATTAGAGATTATTATAGATAATTACCACAATTTAGTCATAATTAGATATAATTAGGGGTAACTTGTAATAATTAGCAATAATTCATAATAATTAGATATAATTAGTAATAATTAGGTATAATTAGTAATAATTAGGTATAATTAGTAATAATTAGGTATAATTAGTAATAATTAGGTATAATTACTAATAATTAGGTATAATTAGTAATAATTAGGTATAATTAGTAATAATTAGGTATAATTAGTAATAATTAGGTATAATTAGTAATAATTATGAATAATTAGTAATAATTAGGTATAATTAGTAATAATTAGGTACAATTACTAATAATTAGGTGGAATCAGTAATAATTAGGTATAATTAGCAATAATTAGATATAATTAGGAATAATTAGGTATAATTATGAATAATTAGTAATAATTAAGAATAATTAGTAATAATTAGTAATAATTTGTAATAGTTGGAAATAATGAGGAATAAATAGATATAATTAGGAATAATTAGATATAATTAGGAGTAATTAGCAATAATTAGCAATAATTAATAATAATTAGGAATAATTAGCAATAATTAAGAATTATTACCAATAATTTGTAATAATTAGTAATAATTAGTAATAATTAGCAATAATTAGCAATAATTAGTAATAATTAGCAATAATAAGTAATAATTAGCAATAATTAGCAATAATTAGCAATAATTAGCAATAATTAGCAATAATTATGAATAATTAGGAATAATTATGAATAATTAGAAATAATTACAAATAATTAGGAATAATTACAAATAATTAGGAATAATTATGAATAATTAGGAACAATTAGCAGTAATTAGGAATAATTTGGAATAATTAGGAATAATTAGCAATGAATAAGAATAATTAGCAATAATTAGGAATAATTTGCAATAAATAGGAATAATTAGCAATAAATATGAATAATTAGTAATAAATAGGAATAAATGGCAATAAATAATAATAAATAGCAATAAATAGGAATAAATAGCAATAAATAGGAATAAATATCAATAAATAGGAATAAATAGTAATAAATACGAATAATTAGAAATAAATAGGAATAAATAGAAATAATTAGAAATAATTAGAAATAATTAGGAATAATTAGCAATAATTAGGAATAATTAGAAATAATTAGGAATAATCAGGAATAATTAGAAATAATTAAAAATAATTATGAATAATTATGAATAATTAGCAATAATTAGCAATAATTAGGAATAATTAAGAATAATTAGCAATAATTATGAAAAATTAGCAATAATTAGCAATAATTAGCAATAATTAGGAATAATTATCAATAATTAGAAATAATTAGGAATGATTAGGAATAATTAGCAATAATTAGCACTAATTAGCAATAATTAGCACTAATTAGCAATAATTAGTAATAAATAGCAATAATTAAGAATAAATAGAAATAAGTAGGAATAAATAGCAATAAGTAGGAATAAATAGCAATAATTAGGAATAATTAGTAATAAGTAGGAATAATTAGCCATAAGTAGGAATAAATTGCAATAATTAGGAATAATTAGCAATCATTAAGAATAAATAGAAATTATTAGGAATAAATAGAAATTCTTAGGAATAATTAGCAATCATTAGGAATAATTATGAATCATTAGGAATAATTACGAATCATAAGCAATAATTAGGAATTATTAGCAATAATTACAAATCATTAGCAATAATTATGAATAACTAGCAATAATTATGAATAATTAGCAATAATTACAAATAATTAGGAATAATTACGAATAATTAGGAATAATTATGAATAATTAGCAATAATTACGAATAATTAGCAACAATTACGAATAATTAGGAATAATTAGCAATAATTAGGAATAATTATCAATAATTAGAAATAATTAGCAATAATTAGGAATAATTACTAATAAATACTAATAAATACAAATAAATACGAATAATTAGCAATTATTAGGAATAATTAGAAAAAATTAGGAATAATTAGCAATAATTAGCAATAATTATCAATAATTAGGAATAATTAGCAATAATTAGTAATAATTAGCAATAAATTGATATAAATAGAAATAAACTGTAATAAATAGAAATAAATTGTAATAAATAGCAATAAATTGTAATAAATTGTAATAAATAGTAATAAATAGTAAATATAATTATATATAATTATTACTAATAAATAATTATATTATCAATATTTATGAAAAAACAATATCAATATTATTATAATAATAAAAAATTTATAAAATATTAAAATTATCAATATTCGCAACATGCTTTGCTCTATTCTTAACATGTTCAAATCTCAAAGGGTCGTCAATTGTCAGGTGATGCGCAATAAAAAGTTTGTGTCCGCCATGTCCAATGTAAACTCTATAATTTTCCTTGCATGGTTGATCACTTTGAAAGTAGCATTGCAATAGGACAACTCAAGTCATGCCCTTCTCATCTATAAGAATTATCCCACATAACCCTTTACATAGACCATTCTTCCTTGGAAATTTAAGAGAAAGATATTGATGTCCCATTAAATTTTTAAGAAAGAATGATATATGTAAAGGGAGCGAGATGATTCTTAGAGACGAGAATGAAATTAATTTGGTCGTCCTATTGCAACACTACTTGCGAGGTGATAAACCATGCAAGGAAAATTATAGAGTTTACATTGGAAATGTTTGAAACAGACTGTTTATTGCGCATGACCTGGCAATTGGCGACCCTTTGAGATTTGAACATGTTAAGAATAGAGCAATGCCTGTTGTGAATATTGATAATTTTAATATTTTATAATTTTTTTATTATTATACCAATATTGATATTGTTTTTTCATAAATATTGATAATATAATTTTTTTATTATAAATAATTAGTAAATGAAAATTGCTTGGATAATGAAGGGAAAATTTGCAATCATCTCCACAATGATGATTACCAAATTTCTTTTCATTATTCAAGAATTTTTCATTTTGCTAAGTATTTCTAAGTATTTCTAAATTCGTAATAAATTATAATAATTAGTAATAATTAGTAATAAATTCTAATAATTAGTAATAAATTGTAATAAATTGCAATAAATTGTAATAATTAGCAATAAATTGTAATAATTGACATTAAATTGTAACAATTAGAAATATATAGGAATAAATAGGAATAAAAAGGAATATATAGGAATAAATAGGAATAATTAGTAATAATTAGTAATAATTAGTTAGGAATAGTTAAGAACAGTTTGGAAGAAATTTTAATAAAATTTTATAAATTCCAAGAACCTGGCACAATTTCTAGTGGATTAATGGAACTCATTTTGCTCGATGACTTTTCTCCTTTCAAATCTCACCGACTCAAAACATTATGAACAAAAGTGCTTCTATGTAGACATATTCAATCTTATATTCACCAGATTGGATGTGCATTCATAGGATCATATTTTTTATAATGTTTTCAGGCGGTGATAGTTGGAAGAAAAAGATTCATCGACGAAAAGGGTGCTCTTTTGTCTGAAGGCTCATTTAATTACATCTTTCTCACAATGAAATCAAAATGAAGAATTTCGTCGGAGGTACGCATACGAGAATGAATATGCGTACCTCCGACCAGATTCATCATTGTGTTTTCAGTGTGAGAAATATGCAAGTAAATGAGCCGTCAGAAAAATGAGTAGTCACCAATCCACTAGAAATTGTGTCGCCCTAAATTAATGGTAATTATTAATAAGTAGTTGTAATTATTTATCTTCTTTTTTCCGATAGTGTTTTTATAATTCTAAATTATTCAAAAACAGTGATGATTTTATATTTTATATAGAAAAATATGCAACAAAAAAGTCGACATCAGTCATTATTAGATGATCGCACTTGGATAAATCAGCGCAGAAATCCAAATGGTTCTGGTTTAAGTCCTGTATATATTAAGGATGTTGAATCTTTCTTAGCATTTTCATCCTAAAAAATATAAGATTATTCAGAAGGCACAATTAAGTGTCCTTGTAAAAAATGTGCTCTGAGAACGTTTGACACAGTTGACAAGGTTGGGGTACATCTCTTGCGGTTTGGTTTTCAACCAGATTATGTTTTTTGGAATCAACACGGTGAACGCAGTTCTAGAGAAGATCCTAATAACATGATTCTGGATCCATCACGGTTTCAAAATTTAGTATATGATTTTGCAGGTCCATCTGTGCAACAAACTGAAACTCATGATGATATTGATTTAACTCCTGAGTTTGCACCATCTGAATTTTATGAGTTGTTGAGGTCTGCTGAGGATGAATTATATCCTGGTTGCAAGATAAGAAAATTAGAAGCAGTTGCAAAATTTATTGCTATTAAATCAGATAATACAATGTCAAAAAACTGTTTTGATCAGATATTTTCTTTGGTAAAAACATTGTTACCTGAAGGAAATGTGTTGCCTCCAAATTACTATGAGAGCAAGAGGTTGGTCTGTAATCTGGGCCTTAGTTATCGGAATATTCATGCATGTCCAAATGATTTCATCTTATATTCTGGAAAAAATTGAGTCATTAGATAGTTGTCCCACATGTGGGAAATTGAGGTATAAAGAAGCTCAACCAGGGAAGTCTAGATCAATTCCGGTAAAATTGTTGAGATATTTCCCCCTTACACCCAGGTTACAGTGTTTATTTATGTCTCAGAATACAACGTCAATGATGTCATGGAAAAAAACAAAGATTTCAACTGATAGAAGCTTAAATCATCCCTCTGATGGTGATTCATGGTAACATTTTGACCGTGTGCATCCATATTTTTCTATAGAAGCCCGAAACGTTTGACTGGGTCTTTTTACTAATGGTTTCTGTCCGTTTGGTTCTTATAGTAGTCAGTATTCATGTTGGCCTGTATTTATAACTCCGTACAATTTGACTCCATGGATTTTGATGAAAGATCCTTATATATTTTTGACTCTATTTATCCTAGGACATCCAAAAAAGAATATTGATTTTTATTTGAAACCATTGATTGATGAGTTAAATGCATTATGGAGTGATGGTGTCAATACATTTGATGTTGCTACGAAACAAATTTTCATATTAAATGCTGCATTGATGTGAACGATTAGTGACTTTCTGGCATATGTAATGTTATATGGTCAGAGTACACATGGTTCAAAATCATGTCCTTACTATATGATAGACAATAAATCCTTTATTCTCATCAATGGAAAAAAAACCTTGCTATTTTGATTGTCACTGTAGATTTCTTCCAACCGATCATCCTTTTCAGAGGAACAAATCTGATTTCAGAAAAGGTACAATTTAAAGGGATGAACCTCCAAAGATTATCTTAGGTACAGAGTTAAAATCAGTTGTATTTCCATTACCTCCCATCACATTTGGACTAATAGTAAACCAACAAAAAATTAATGGCTTTGGGAAATAACATAATTGGATAAAATGGAGCATTTTTTGAGATCATCCATATTGGTCTGATCTATTGGTCCACCACATGTTGCATGTTATGCATATTGAGAAGAACTTTTTGATAATTTATTTCATAGAGCTTGGATACACCAGGTAAGACAAAAGATACTGTAAAGGCACAATTAGATCTTGCCCAAATTTGAAGGCGACCAGAACTTGAACTATTTGAAAATGTCAGATCATAGAGTTTAATGAAGCCAAAAGCAGCTTATACACTATCTAAAGAGGGTCGCTTATTATTTTGTCAGTGGATTGAATATTTGAGATTTCCAGATGGTTATGCTTCCAATTTTGGAAGATGTGTTAAGAATGGTTATATTACTGGATTAAAAAGTCATGATTTTTATGTTATAATGGAAAGACTAATGCCAATTGGATTTAGAGTTTTGTTGAATTCTATGATTTGGGATTTGATAACAGAAAAATCATATTTTTTCGAGATATTTGTGCAGCGACAACTGTAACACCCCGAGATTTTATGAAAAATATTATTTTAATTTCATTAATGTCTTATGTTGTATTCTACACCAAGATTACCCTGCGCTATACGCAACACCGTATTAGCTTGCAGTATACGCAACACTATTCTTGGACCGTGTTACACACAATTTCGATAATAGTTATTCTACGCAACATTGAGTATATATATATATATTAAATGTATAAATGAAATATGGTTGGATTCTGTTATACGAAACAATGAAGGATTCTTTCACAACACGCAACCATGACTTGGCTTGCATTACACGCAATCCCGACCTTCCTCGATAGCGTGTGTTGTACGCAATACCGGGTTTTAAAAAACAATGTTATATTATTATAATATTGTCATTAACTAGCCGTTATGAATAGTATTAACTAAATTTTGAATTTTATAACATTATTATTCATCTTACACATTTCTAGAATATGGTATAAGAACAAAATAAATTTTTCGGGTAAAATAAGTATTTTTCAAAAAAATGCAGTTTTGCCGCCTTTTGATGGCGCACCCACTTTAAATCAAGTTTTTGACATGTTTATAAGTTCAATTTGACAAAATAAAATTCTTCTTTGGAATCAAGAAATAAAAATTTACTTTGGATAAATTTTTCATATTATTCTGGTAACTTTCACATTTTAATGAATAGTAAAAACACGCTATATTTTAATTAAAAACAACTTTTTTCATCGTAATATCTTATGTTGTTAAATTATAATATTGAATGGTTTTAAAGTATAAATAGAATATATTTTTACCATTTAATATAATGTATGTCATTAGCATTGATTTTACCATGAATTCGTAGGTTAAATCAATTCAATCTTTTGAAATGTTTTAAACAAAAACCTGTTTTTGTAGCAGCGGCGGTACTATTGATCGGCGGGTATTGTAGCGGCGGCAGGTCACTGTAGCGGCGGTGGTACTGTAGCAACCGGGTTACTATTCACAGAATAGGAATTTGGGCAAAAATTTGGGCCTACGGGCTATGTAATGGGCTACTAGCCCACTGGGCCTTCAGGCTATGTAATGGGTCTCCCTCTACCCAGTTAAAAGAGGTCTTTGCTTTTATTTATTAATAAAAATGAGGCTTCGGCCCCAACCTTTAAAAAAAAACAAAAACCTGTTTTGATTCGACAACGGGATTAATTTTAATTTAATTTCTGCAACTTATGTGTTTTGAATTTAAAAAAATGGATTCCATATTTGGAATCAGTGGGTCCAAATTATGTTAATAGGATACTTTTTATTTTTGGGAATTATGAATAGTAACTACGGTAAATTTTATTTACCATAGTTAAAGGTAAATCGGGTAATTAAGGGTAAATATAATATTTTAAAATTACCATAAAAAATGTAAAAATCCTATTGGATGACTAAAAAACGACCCATATCACCTAAGGGTCGGATTAGATTAATTTAATTAAATTTTTTCAATGAAAATAATTTAATTATTATTAAAACCAAAGAATGTGACAACATGTCACTTTCTTAAATCTTATAAGTATAATAATTTTAATCTAGTGATAAACTTCATGAATCATCGAACATGAATAGTCTCCAGAAATCTAATACAATTATCTACATCATAGAAATTTATTTAGAATTTTTAGGGATTAAATAATTATCATTTATTATGACACAAAGATGATGCAGTAATTGTCTTATTAATGAAATATTGACATAATTGATGTTATAAATGCCCAAATAAATGTAATTTGAGACTTTTTATGAATTACACTAATTTTATAGGTTAATATGACATGTTATTGTTGATTTAAGTAACTTGGTTCGAACTTATCATTCTGTTATAAATTTTATAAAAATCATGTACCAAATAGTGTCAAAATTGACATAAAATAGTTTTAAAACAAATATTATATTATTAATTGTTATTTTATTCCTAAAAATCTAAGGTTCGGCCAAATGACTTAGATAAGATTATATATATTAATAATAAACAACTTGGGGTTCTTTTGGCTTGATATAGTAAGTTTATTAACCATATAGTGTAAGAAAACAAAAAGACACGGTAAAAGTTAAATTATTTAACTTAGAGTTAAATCTAATTGATAAGGTTAAAATAATAACCTAAACTTGTCTGAATCCTATTGGTTGATATGATTTCGACCCATCCCAACTTCAGCTTCGAAATAAGACTCTTTGGAACCATTATAAACCGATTTTGACTTTAATATAAAATAATATTTTGAGATATTCCTAAGGTGCCCCTCTCCTCCCTTATAAAAGGACACCTCCTCCCTCTCTTACTCACACAACATTGAGCCTTCAAGCTCGGCCAAACCCTGCCAAAATCTCTTCTCCACTTCCCTAGTATCATCCTTGAGGTCCTGGTCTTCTTCAAAGACCATCCTTAGTTCTTTAAGTGGAGGTTAAGAAAAGGCGCGTAAAAAAGAGGTAATATCCATTACCGATCTTTTTCAATTTCATTCTTCTTCAATGTCTTCTTCTTTATTTGTTTCATGATAAAGTAATAACATCAGTATTACTTACATACTGATATGTTATTATAAATATGAAACAACCCTAATTCACCTTCTATCCATCCTACGGAAAAATGAAATCACCACGCGTGCGTACGTACGGAATACCGTCTCCACGCCGTGGTGTAATCTATTTTCCAAAATCACCTTAAAAGGATGAGTATAATGGTGTAATGAGTAACTATATATGATTATTATAGAGTGATATTGATACTGAAATATTATACATACACTTCAACACAATTCCACGACCATGGGAACGATATCATCGCTCGTGCGTACGTACGGACTACCGTCTCCACGATGCGATGAGATTCATTCTCAATGATTAACCATTCATGAATGATTATAAAGTATATATAATATGTACTAATGAAATATATGACATAATAATGATACTGGATTTATTTATATATTTATATTTATGTCATCTACTTAATTCCATTCAATTCAATAAGGAAACGAAAACAGCGTTCATGCGTACGTACGGACTACCGTCTCCATGAACGGTGTATTTCTTTCCATTTAATGATTTATTATATATATGTATAACCTGAATATATATATATATATATATATATCATGTTTTATGTTCTGGAATTAAGTAATCATGATCTAAGTAATCATATGACTAATTACAAGTCAAAACACGGACGACAAATGAAACAATTTTACCCAAAACGCTCTTTAACATGGAATTTACAAAAGAACGGGTAATATAAAGTCATAAGTGAACCATATATGATATCATAACAATGAATATGATTCTTTAATAAGTAAATGACATTATTTAAATCATTATACAGGAGGTTCGGACACTTACGAAGAAAATCGGACCTAAGGTAAGGGAAAATATCACAATCTCATTTTTATCCGAGATTGTTTATACTTTAGTATTTACTGGGGTGTATTTTATCATCCACATCCATGTTTTCTCAATATGTAATATTATTTCCATCCACCTAAAATTTTTTAAATCCAATTTTACCCTTCGATGAGTTTTTAGTAAAGGATATGAAAGGAATCTTTTGTCATTTTTCGTACGAGGTAATTTTTTACTTTTCCGACAAAAGTACGAAGAATGTTTTTTTTAACTTGTACGGCATGAATAGATTTTTAAAAAATTATTTCCAATAAGCTTCCTTTACAAGTTTTCAAGTTTATTTTTAATCAAATTCTTTTAGTTTAGAATTGTACGACATGTTAAGAAAGGAAAAGTGTTTTTGAAGTAGAAAGGATATTTTCCTCAAGAATGGAGTTCAAGTGTTTTATCAAAATTATTTTCCATCTAAGATAATAAAGGGTTCTGTTTCTATCCCTATTACTATTATTACATTGATTTGATTATGTTGTGATGGAATTATTTTTATGAATTTCTTTATTTTATATGAATTATTTTATGATGTCATGTTGTTTAAGAATCCCATTTTTATTACATGGGTTATGAAATGATGTATGATTTATGATTGTGTGGCACACATAAGAATGGTATCATTATTAGATGGGTGGGACCTATATCTACCTCCAATGCATTGGGTAAAGATTTTATATCTCATGAGATAGACATGGCTGAAATGGTAGGTTATACCGGTTCAGTGAAACAGGACTGAAACGAGGGTTACTCGATTCATAAATGGACTTTGTCCACTAAGATAGTCTTGGCAATGAGTCTTGACTAATAAGATATGATTCTCTATGATTATGTGTGTATGCCACAAAGTTTCATGTTTTAAGTTAGGATTATTGGGATTTCATTTCACTACTATGATTTATCCCATGTTATGAAATTATGCTCTCTTTTGCAGGTTAAGATTTCCAATAGTTATGTTCTTATGAATATGATGTGATTGATTTTTCTTTTGTATACCCTTACTAAGCATTTGATATCACCCTCTTATGTTTTCTTTTCCCCAGGATATAAAGAAAGGTTTTAGGTAAAAAAAAGGGAAGATCTTTATGGGAGATATTGAAGATCTTTCACCATGATTAGAAGATTACATTCCGAGTTTCCAAAGACACTAAACTATTACGATCCTTGTGTGTGTGTTTTTGTTATGTACTAAGTATTCCGCAAAAGTAATGTAATGTTCATGTACGTTAAGCTTAGGGTCTCTACAGTTGGTATCAGAGGAAAGGTTTAGTCAACCTTTGGAAACTAGGATGCGAGAACTTTAGTGAGATCCCTAGAGATATTTATAAGGTATGTCTAGGGATGTCCCTAAGGATAAGTATACGTATAGGATACAGTCCTAGAACTACGGTAACGATCATAGAATTTAACATAAGATTTTAGATATTGAGGGTACTCTCCCTTTATTATGTTGTTTTCCCTAGAATGATTTTGGCCTCTCACACTATTCTTTTTTGGGTTTTAGAAAATGGATGGAAACAAGATGATTCACGATAATGGAGGATACGATGGAAAATGGAATGATATTCTTCATAATGAAATGGGATTTGGAAGTCCAAACATCAGTATTATGCCGAATCAGCAATCTCATAATATGATCAATAAATTAAAATTTGGTAAGTTTCCTAACTCAGCTAATAAGAGAAAGATGGAGTTTCATGATGATCATAGAGGAAAGAAAGTTCAATTTCCCCTATGTAAATCATGTGGGAAGAGGCATCAAGGAGAATGTTTCAAAGGAACTGGAAGATGCTTTGGGTGTGGAAAAGAAGGACACAAAGCAAGTAAATGCAAAGGAAAAGGTTCAGTTAACAACATGGATGAGGATAATGGTATTTCTATGACATCAACAATTGTTAAATGTTTTAAATGTGGAATGTACGGGCATTATGCAAACCAATTCCCTAAGGGAAAGTCTCATGAAGATAATCAGTATGGTCGTATGGGAAGTATTTATGTGGATGATGGTGAAGAGACTACAAATGATATGTTAGATGAATGAATTGTTGAAGCTCGGTCAATGGTTTAAGAATGTAGTGGAATGATTACATGTTTATCATGTGTAATGTTGTATAAGTAATCTCATGGTACTATGGAATAAAGAGACGTGTAAGGATTGTTACACTTTTGTCTGATTAATGTTACCAGTATCCATGAAAGGTTATTCAGATATTTTTGGAATGTAGATGATATGAGCATAATGAAGGGATAAGAAGATAATGAGATGTTTGATTGTATTCATGAGCTCATGATTGATATAAGGACTAAGTGATATAATGGTTTGAGTATATAGAATTTTGAGGATTTTGGTATGTGGAAGGTGTTAACTTTTAACTACATTCATGTTTTCACTAAGGTTCAATGGGTATTCAAGAAAATACTTGATTAAGGCCTTTGAATGTTTGGAATGTGACCAACAAGACATATCTTATGATATATGGGGATCAATGATGGTATTAAATCTCTGGTAATCGTTTTCATTATATTATGAGAGTGGACTGCAGTATTCTAGATAAGCCTAAAGATTAGAATGGATTATGTTGGACATAAGTTAGTATGGTTTAAAGATATAAGATTTTTGATATTATTTATGGGATGTTATAGTAATGTAGTTTTAGAAAAAGGACAACATGTAGGATGGGCGACAGCCCATCGCTTCGGACAAGGCTGTGGGAATCGAACCCACAACCGAAGTGCGACTGGCCTTTATCGCCTACCACTGACCTACAGGAAGTCCCTGTATAGTAGAAACTAGTTTTATTATATTAAGCAGTATGATATGTGAAGTATAAGTTCATTTTAGGAACCATATATGATTAATCTCACTATAGATGGAATTATGTATTTTTTTATAACTTTTCTAACCTTTTGTTTGAGACAGATGGAATGACCCATCATTCTATCACATGATCTGCTAACACATCACGAATGAAAAATTCAACTTCATTTCTTTAAGAGATGAAGTAGAAATTGTCCATAGAACGACAAACGGTGAGACTATACCAAAATCACGAAAGTATTTCTTCTAATTCCAATTTCATCAACTTTAGGGAAATGAACTTGAAAACCAAAAATGTTGTCTTAGTGCTCTTATATCTGATGAATCAGATGGTACCTTAGATCATCACAAATTTAAGGCTTTGTGATTGCTAGCTTTTTCATAGCCATGTTCTCTACCACTCTCCATCAGAACATGATGGTTAGATTTCTCTTCCATTTCCATATTTTCACCTATGTGGAAACCCAGTGATTAGTTTATTTGGGTAACCGTTACGTTTCATACTTTTGTTTTTAAATATAAGTTTTGGTATTCCTTTTTACGATGTGGGTTTCTATCAAAGAAACATTCAAATAGTAAACCATTTATAACCCCGACGAATTTCGAGGGCGAAATTCATTTTAAGGGGGGTAGAATGTAACACCCCGATATTTTATGAAAAATATTATTTTAATTTCATTAATGTCTTATGTTGTATTCTACACCAAGATTACCTTGCGCTATACGCAACACTGTATTAGCTTGCAGTATACGCAATACTATTCTTGGACCGTGTTACACACAATTTTGATAATAGTTATTCTACGCAAAATTGAGTATATATATATATATATATATATTAAATGTATAAATGAAATATGGTTGGATTCTGTTATACGAAACAACGAAGGATTCTTTCATAACACGCAACTCTGACTTGGCTTGCATTACACGCAATCGCGACCTTCCTCGATAGCGTGTGTTGTACGCAATACCATGTTTTAATAAACAATGTTATATTATTATAATATTGTCATGAACTAGCCGTTATGAATAGTATTAACTAAATTTTGAATTTTATAACATTATTATTCATCTTACACATTTCTATAATATGGTATAAGAACAAAATAAATTTTTCGGGTAAAATAAGTATTTTTCAAAAAATGCAGTTTTGCCACCTTTTGATGGCGCACCCACTTTAAATCTAGTTTTTGACATGTTTATAAGTTCAATTTAACAAAATAAAATTCTTCTTTGGAATCAAGAAATAAAAATTTACTTTGGATAAATTTTTCATATTATTCTGGTAACTTTCACATTTTAATGAATAGTAAAAACACGCTATATTTTAATTAAAAACAACTTTTTTCATCGTAATATCTTATGTGGTTAATTTATAATATTGAATGGTTTTAAAGTATAAATAGAATACATTTTTACCATTTAATATAATGTATGTCATTAGCATTGATTTTACCTTGAATTCGTAGGTTAAATCAATTCAATCTTTTGCAATGTTTTAAACAAAAACCCGTTTTTATTCAACAACGGGATTAATTTTAATTTAATTTCTGAAACTTATGTGTTTTGAATTTAAAAAAATGGATTCCATATTTGGAATCAGTGGGTCCAAATAATGTTAATAGGATACTTTTTATTTTTGGGAATTATGAATAGTAACTACGGTAAATTTTATTTACCATAGTTAAAGGTAAATCGGGTAATTAAGGGTAAATATAATATTTTAAAATTACCCTAACAAATGTCAAAATCCTATTGGATGACTAAAAAACGACCCATATCACCTAAGGGTCGGATTAGATTAATTTAATTAATTTTTTTCAATGAAAATAATTTAATTATTATTAAAACCAAAGAATGTGACAACATGTCACTTTCTTAAATCTTATAAGTATAATAATTTTAATCTAGTGATAAACTTAATGAAACTTTGAACATGAATAGTCTCCAGAAATCTAATACAATTATCTACATCATAGGAATTTATTTAGAATTTTTAGGGATTAAATAATTATCATTTATTATGACACAAAGATGATGCAGTAATTGTCTTATTAATGAAATATTGACATAATTGATGTTATAAATGCCCAAATAAATGTAATTTGAGACTTTTTATGACTTACACTAATTTTCTAGGTTAATATGACATTCTATTGTTGATTTAAGTAACTTGGTTCGAACTTATCATTCTGTTATAAATTTTATAAAAATCATGTACCAAATAGTGTCAAAATTGACATAAAATAGTTTTAAAACAAATATTATATTATTAATTGTTATTTTATTCCTAAAAATCTAAGGTTCGGCCAAATGACTTAGATAAGATTATATATATTAATAATAAACAACTTGGGGTTCTTTTGGCTTGATATAGTAAGTTTATTAACCATATAGTGTAAGAAAACAAAAAGACACGGTAAAAGTTAAATTATTTAACTTAGAGTTAAATCTAATTGATAAGGTTAAAATAATAACATAAACTTGTCTGAATCCTATTTGTTGATAGTATTTCGACCCATCCCCAATTCAGCTTAGAAATAAGACTCTTTGGAACCATTATAAACCGATTTTGACTTTAATATAAAATAATATTTTGAGATATTCCTAAGGTGCCCCTCTCCTCCCTTATAAAAGGACACATCCTCCCTCTCTTACTCACACAACTTTGAGCCTTCAAGCTCAGCCAAACCCTGCAAAAATATATTCTCCACTTCCCTAGTATCATCCTAGAGGTCCTGGTCTTCTTCAAAGACCATCCTTAGTTCTTTAAGTGGAGGTTAAGAAAAGGCGCGTAAAAAAGCGGTAATATCCATTACCGATCTTTTTCAATTTCATTCTTCTTCAACTTCTTCTTCTTTATTTGTTTCATGATAAAATAATAACATCAGTATTACTTACATACTGATATGTTATTATAAATATGAAACAACCCTAATTCCCCTTCTATCCATCCTACGGAAAAATGAAATCACCGCGCGTGCGTACGTACGGAATACCGTCTCCACGCCGTGGTGTAATCTATTTTCCACCATCACCTTAAAAGGATGAGTATAATGGTGTAATGAGTAACTATATATGATTATTATAGAGTGATATTGATACTGAAATATTATACATACACTTCAACACAATTCCACGACCATGGGAACGATATCATCGCTCGTGCGTACGTACGGACTACCGTCTCCACGACGCGATGAGATTCATTCTCAATGATTAACCATTCATGAATGATTATAAAGTATATATAATATGTACTAATGAAATATATGACATAATAATGATACTGGATTTATTTATATATTTATATGTATGTCATCTACTTAATTCCATTCAATTCAATAAGGAAATGAAAACAGCGTTCATGCGTACGTACGGACTACCGTCTCCATGAACGGTGTATTTCATTCCATTTAATGATTTATTATATATATGTATATCTTGAATATATATATATATATACCATGTTTTATGTTCTGGAATTAATTAATCATGATCTAAGTAATCATATGAATAATTACAAGTCAAAACACAGACGACAAATGAAACAATTTTACCCAAAACGCTCTTTAACATGGAATTTACAAAAGAACGGGTAATATAAAGTCATAAGTGAACCATATATGATATCATAACAATGGATATGATTCTTTAATAAGTAAATGAAATTATTTAAATCATTATAAAGGAGGTTCGGACACTTACGAAGCAAATCAGACCTAAGGTAAGGGAAAATATCACAATCTCATTTTTATCCGAGATTTTTTATACTTTAGTATTTACTGGGGTGTATTTTATCATCCAAATCCATGTTTTCTCAATATGTAATATTATTTCCATCCACATAAAATTGTTTAAATCCAATTTTACCCTTCGATGAGTTTTTAGTAAAGGATATGAAAGGAATCTTTTGTCGTTTTTCGTACGAGGTACTTTTTGACTTTTCCGACAAAAGTACGAAGAATGTTTTTTTAACTTATACAGCATGAATGGATTTTTAAAACATTATTTCCAATAAGCTTCCTTTACAAGTTTTCAAGTTTATTTTTAATCAAATTCTTTTAGTTTAGAATTGTACAACATGTTAAGAAAGGAAAAGTTTTTTTGAAGTAGAAAAAATATTTTCCTCAAGAATGGAGTTCAAGTGTTTTATAAAAATTATTTTCCATCTATGATAATAAAGGGTTCTGTTTCTATCCCTATTACTATTATTACATTGATTTGATTATGTTGAGATGGAATTATTTTTATGAATTTCTTTATTTTATATGAATTATTTTATGATGTCATGTTGTTTAAGAATCCCATTTTTATTACATGGGTTATGAAATGATGTATGATTTATGATTGTGTGGCACACATAAGAATGGTATCATTATTAGATGGGTGGGACCTATATCTCCCTCCAATGCATTGGGTAATGATTTTATATCTCATGAGATAGACATGGCTGAAATGGTAGGTTATACCGGTTCAGTGAAACAGGACTGAAACGAGGGTTACTCGATTCAGAAATGGACTTTGTCCACTAAGATAGTCTTGGAAATGAGTCTTGACTAATAAGATATGATTCTCTATGATTATTTTTGTATGCCACAAAGTTTCATGTTTTAAGTTATGATTATTGGGATTTCATTTCACTACTATGATTTATCCCATGTTATGAAATTATGCTCTCTTTTGCAGCTTAAGATTTCCAAAAGTTATGTTCTTATGAATATGATGTGATTGATTTTTATTTTGTATACCCTTAATGAGCATTTGAGCTCACCCTTTTATGTTTTCTTTTCCCCAGGATATAAAGAAAGGTTTTAGGTAAAAAAAAGGGAATATCTTTCTGGGAGATATTGAAGATCTTTCACCACGATTAGAAGATTACGTTCTGAGTTTCCAAAGACACTAAACTATTACGATCCTTGTGTGTGTGTTTTTGTTATGTAATAAGTATTCCGCAAATGTAATGTAATGTCCATTTACGTCAAGATACGGGTCTTTACAACAACAAACTACGATGCACCAAGAAAACTGGAAGAACATGTCGTTGTAATTATAGGTAAACTGGAAAAAATCTTTCCACTGGCTTTCTTTGACTCAATGGAACATCTGATATTAAATTTTATACATGAAGCTAAATGTGGAGGTCTAGTACAGTTTCGCTGGATGTACCGATTCAAGAGATGCATGCAGAAATTGAAAAAAAAGTACGTAACAAAGCATCAGTTTAAGGCTCAATTGTTGAAGCTTATTTGCAAGAGGAAATTGATTTTTCTGCTCTCATTATTTTGAATCTCAATATCCCTCAAAACATAATCGCATGGGAAGAAACGAGGAGAATGTTTATGACAAAATGGACTATCAATTAATAGTTTTTAATCAGCCAAATCTTGGTTTTGGTGGAGTTCATGAACGATGGCTTTCAGATGATGAACATCACACAGCTCATACATATGTTCTGCTCAACTGTGAAGAAATGACATCATTTGTCCTTTAATTGATTCTATCACTTATTCTATAATTTATGTTATTGTATTTAAACTTATTTTATTTGTAGGTTATATGATAATCATATCAAAAAAACAACTTCCAGAAATTATAGTAGCTGCCTTTGAAGAATGCAGACAAAAAAAAATTCTCAATGGTTTCAAAAATTGGTTACATAAATTATTTATGGTTTAATATCAATTATGTTTATTATTTATTATATTGATAATTGTTTTACAAATTTTCAGGTGTCTCAATATGCTGATAAAATTGATAAGCAGCTATGTATATTGAGTAACCCACCATCCAAAATGGTTAAATCTTATAATGCATATGTGGTGAATGGTTTTCGATTTCATACACATGCATATGGGAAATCAAAAAAACAATGAAAAATGGAGTTTTCTTGACAGGATCGCATCACAGAGAAACTGAAGTCGATTTTTATGGTATTTTGGATGTAATTATTGAGCTATGTTATCTATGAAAGAATTACATAACAATGTTTAAATGTCGGTGGTTGGATACTAAGAGAGGCTTGCGTGTTCATCCGACTCATGGAATCGTCGATATTAAATATAAAAGTCTTATTGTAGTAAATGAACCACTTTTACCGGCTCAACAGACACATCAAATTTATTATGCAAAGTACTGTGATACTTCAAGAGACATGAGCGATTGGTGGAGCATAATAAAAATGAAATCTTGGGAAATCAGTTTACTCAAACTGAATGTGGTTCCGCAGAAGTGGAAGGAATTGAAATTTTTCAAGAGACTGCTCAAAATCCATCTGATTCACAAAGAGATGTGAATATTAATGATGACACCCCAAAATTAAGGATCGATGGTGATGAAGATGTTAATGATGTTACAAATGAATTTGAAATGACAAGATATGCTGAAACTAAAACTCATATGGATATTAATGATGCTGAGGAGGAAGATGAAGACATTGACATTGATAGCTATGGAGAAGAGGATGAAGATGAACATTGACACAGTAAAATGCTGGTTATAATCATAACTAATAGTTATCTATATTTAATAGTTATTTTTAACTATCTGCTAACAACAATCATTTTGTGTTTCAGACGGACTCTGATATATTTCACGAGTTGCTGGAGGATGACCTACCGTTGTATGAGGGAGATTTTGGATCATCTGACCCTCATCCTGCTGGCGGTTCAGGGGGTACGCGGAGGGGGCGTGGTCTTTCACGACTGATGATTCCAGAGCCTACCCTGATTGACGTCCACATCTTGGTTTTGATCCACACACACGGAGGTTTGGTAACATGTATATTTTAGTTAGCTTTCATTAATTTATTTATATATATACTAATTATTTGATTATTTATTCATTTTTCATAGTTTTGCGCATGTAGATATTGGATAGGGGAGCACTATCTTGCGCAATTATTTTTCTCAGCCATAGATCACATGGGAACAGATTCTCGTTGATGTGTGACGCGACATGTTCCATCATTGGTTGGTACGTAAATAAATAATATTTATTTTGAAATTTATTTTATTAATAACATGATATTATAAATTATTTGTAGGGTTTATGGTATCATATCGATGATAGAATGCACGACGTTATCCACGCGTCATGGAAGGTTTCTATGTGTGACCGTTTCCGCCGGTTTTTTCATAATTTCAGAAGGACAACCATTAAGAAATCCGGATTGAAAGAATTTGATGAGTTGTTTAGAGCTCAACAACCAGACTACATTTCATCTCATGTTTGCGATGGATTATGTTTACACTGGTTGGGTGGTAGATTTCAGAGGAGATCTTCAGTGGGACAGCAGAACCGGGGGAGACAAGAGGTGACGCATCGAGCTAATAGCGGTACATTCAGTTCGCATAGAGATAATATGGTCAGTATATATTTTTTAAATATTTTATATAACTTTAAATATAAACCGTTTATTTTATATTTCTGTAGGTAGTTGAGTATCCTGATATTACAGAGTTCGACATTTATCGGAGGATGTACAGTGATCCCACCACTAAAAAGATTAGACATGATTGCCAGCGTCAGATTATGGTTAGTATTATTTTTTTAGTTTGACAATTAACTGCATATAATATTTTCACAATTTTAATTTTAAATTGGAATTGAAGGAGTCATATGAGGCTGCGTCCTCTTAGACACAGTTTGAGGGTCAGGACGAGATGACTGAGCAGACTGGTGCTCACCATTTCGATGAGGCGGCATGGATGTAGGCGACTCAATATGGCTTTGAGAAGGGCCGAGTAGTTGGTATCAAATCTCATTTGGCTCTTGGTACTTATTATGGTACTGCTACGATGTTGGTGTCCAACTAGAGAGGAGTTCATGGAGAGACATCATCTTCTGGCTCACAGTATCAAGAGCATTTTTGAAATCAGGCTGATCTTATAGAGACTTTGCAGAAGCAGCCTGAAGAGATGTGTCGGCAGCAGGAGCAGCATCACGAGGAGGATCTGTGTCGATTGGAGCAGCGACGACAGTAGGAGTATCACGAGAAGATGGAGTGAATGCATCATCTGACTCGTATTTTAGGGATGAAGTTTCCTCCACCTCCTCCACACGACCCCCACTGTGATTTGTTTTTATGTTAAAAACATTTGAAATCAATTTTTGTAATAATATGAACTATTTACAGTTTCTGTCTTTTATATTGGGGGAAATATTGCATAATTTCATTTTATTTAATATTTTATTATTTATCATTACCATTATATTTTTTTTATATTTGTTTATTTTACTAATAATAATCATAATAATAATTTATGATTTTTTTATATTTTTTGGAAGATATTGATCCTTTTAATAATGTTGTATTATTTTATTATTTTAATAAAATTAATATGAATTTTTAATTAATCATAATTTTATTAAATATATTCTTTTTGTATTATATTTTTTAATTTTAGTTTATTTTACTAATAATAATAATATTTTATATTTTTCTCTTATTTTTATAATAATAATATAATTTTTTCCTTCATCATAATTTTATTATTATTTTTATTTAATTTTAGTATTTGGGACGGGGTTTTTTATGAGGGGCCCCATCGCAAATAAGTGAAATATATTTTTTTAAGATTAGTATTTGGGATGGGACAATGGCCCTGTCAAAATAAGTATTTGAGACGGGCTCGTCGCACAAGGTTTATGGGTATATAATGTATATAATTGGAGTGATATTTGTGATGGGGAACATACCCATCGCAAAAACTCATTTTGACGGGCCTATCGCAAACGGTTTTTTGGGTATATAATGTATATAATTGGGCAGTTTTCTGCAACAGGTAAAAGTCTCGTCCCAACAGATATATTTTGCAACGGGCCCATCTAAAAAAATATCTCTTACGATGCCATTTTATGAAACGGTATATTTTCAACGGGGGCTCATCGCAAAAGGCAATTTGAGGCGGGATCCCTTCGCAAATAGCTCGTTGAAAAAAAACAGGGAATTCCAGTAGTGATACCCAAGTAAATACTTACGAATAAACAATCTTTGATAATAATGAGATTGTGAAATTGTTACTTGCCTTAGATCTGATATCCTTCGTATGTATCAGAACATCTTGTATAATAATTTGAATTATTTCATTAAATTATTCTAGATTCATATTAATTTTTATGATATCATATATGATCATATTATCAACTCTTTGTTAGTAACATTTCATTGTAACTCATTATTTGGATATCAACTCTTTTATGTTCTTATGCGTGTTTTGTCGAATAAGTTCTGGTTCTCTTTATTAGGTCCTAGTTATATCATTAAAAAATATATTTACATAATATATAACATATTTATTAATTTTTTACATTTATATAATCATGATTTAATGTAGATCACGTATAATGAATCACATCGCATCGCGGAGATGGTAGGTCGTACGAACACACGAGAGACGATATAATTCCCATAAATGTTCAATGGTATTGAATTGGATGGTGTATAATATTTCAGAAAAAAATATAATTTTATCACAATAATATATAGTCATTATTTCCATAACTATAAACATCCATGTAAAGGGGTGGTGAAAAACAAATTACACTGTGTTGTGGAGATGGAAAGTCGTATGTATGCACGCGAAGTGATTTCATTTTTCGTAGGATGGATAGAAGGTGTAATATGGTTGTTCGATAATTAAAATAAAATCTTAGTATATAATTGAAACTATATTTATTACTTTATAATGAAATAACTCATGATGAAGATGTATAATAATATTTTTTTTTGAAAGAATCGATTCAGGAGATTACCTCTTCTTCGGTGTGGTTCCTCTAAATCTCCCCTTAGAGCACAAGAGTTGGTCTTGGAAGAAGACCAGACCCCCAATAATGTAACCAGGAAAGTTAATAAAGGAAAAGGGTAGGGGATGGCTAATATTGAAGGCTCAATGTGAAGTGAATAGATGAGGCAGGAGGTGGACTTTTATAATTGAGGTGAGGGGCAATTCTGAGATATCCAAAAATATTAATTTATCATAAAATAAAAACCTATACAAAAACCACCAAAACGACCCAAATTATAAGATTGTATTAGATAATGTTTCAATATCATCAACCAATATATTTTTAACATGTTTTTTTTGTCAATTTAAAATATTTCATTTTAATTAATACTTTGTTATTCATTTTAATTTTAACTAGGGTAACAAATAATTCAATATTAAAAGTGTGGAATATTTACTTATTTAATGAAAATAAAACCATAAATAAATACCTTCTAATTATTTTACCATATCATAATTATTATACATTATTAAAAATGTTGTATGCTTTTTATATATTTTCTTATGATAAACAATCAATACTGTCAATTTTGATACTATTCAATTCATTGATTTTTAAAAATATTAATACAACAATATAACATTAGAAAAATTATTATATTACTAATAGGTCAAGGTCATCTTGAAAATTCATTATCCATATTAATTCTCCCAAATTATATTTACATTAATATTTTTAATAACATTTATTTTTTATATCTATTAATAAAATAATTTCTATATCAATTTTGTGTAATTATTTAATGTACTTATTTTTTAAAAAAATTAAAAAAAAATCTATGATGAAGATAAATCTACTACATTCAGAATAATATATGTAGTTTAATTTATTTTCTATAAAAATTATGCATTTAAAATGTTATAATTATTAAATTATGAATGTGACAACTTTAACATCACTTTAAATAAAATTATATAAGTGTCACAATATCTTCTATAAGGATCCAAATGGTCACTTACTAGACCCTTGTATTTTTATGGTTGATATATACTCGACCAATAAAATTTTTTCAAGTGTTTGGGTCCTTTGATGGTCATTATAATTTTAATAAAACATTTTTTGTTGATTTCTATTCAATTAGTTAATTTTTACATCATCAAAGTATAAGCCTTTAAGGTAATTATTTATTTTCTAAAAATTAAAAATCAATTACCGTGATAAAGAAAAACATTTTATATTTCCACTCAGTATTTGTAATTGAATTTATATTTTTAATAACATTGTATAAAAAATGAAATAGTTGGTAAAATTTGAGTAATATATATTTACTTTTTCTTTAAATAAAATAAATTAAATGTCCTAAACTCATCTAAGTGGATTTCAAATGACACCATTTCGACACAAGTATAATTTAGGTCGAATAAAACTCATAAAATAATATTAAGACAAGTGGTAGGGTAATTTTATAATAGTATTATTACACTTAATTACCATATTTTCCCATTTACCATATTAATAAAAATTACCAAAGTATCTATTCATAATGCCAAAAATAAAATAAATCTATTTATAAAATTTGAACCTAATGATTCCAAATATGGAATCCATTTTTTATAATTCAAAACACATATGTTTTAGTAGTTAATTAAAAATTATTCACATTTTTGGAAAGAGAGAATGTGTTTTTTAAAAGTTAAAACATCACAAAAAATTGAAATGTTTTTACATCCAAATTCAATGTAAAATTAATGATAATTACATATATTATATTGAATAATAAAAATATATTATATTTATAAATTAAAACTATTAAATATTATAATTTAACAATATAAATTTTTTCGAGGAAAAAAGTTGTTTTCATTTAAAATTTAGTATATTTTTATAATTAATAAAAAATTTAAAGTTATCAAAAAAATAGTAAAATTTGTCCAAAGTAAATATTTATATCCCAATTCAAAATATAATGTTTATTTTGACATATTTGAATTATTAATGTTTCAGAATATTAATTTAATCGAGTTTCTCCATTAAAAGGTGGAAATCCCTTTTTGGAAAAAATATAGGTTTTTATACATCAAATAGGGTTTATTCATACCCTATAAGAAAAATATAAATTGGATATATATATATATATAATATTTTATTAAGTATAAAACATATATATTTCTTTAATTTCATTTACTAAAAGTAATTCACTCGATTAATTAAAAAATACAAATATAAAATTGATTTATATTTTTCATAAATAGTATGCAATGAATGACTTCTCCAAAAATTTTCATAAGTTAGTTATATATATTCCTCGAAACCTAATGGCTAAATTAAAATGGTCATTTTATACTAAAGACATCTTACAGTTTTTTTAAACTCACAATTGTGTTCAATTCATGCCATTAAAGAATTAAAATTATTTATAGAAAATATTTTATAAGAGATATTTGGGTGTTATAGTAGAACTGCCTAACGCAGCGCATACTACAACATAATGCATAAGACCGCACAGAATCCTCCCAGGTAAAAGTTAATATGAGAACTATGCCTCCCTAGATGATAAAGATCTTATAAAGGGGGGAGAGTTATTATGATGCAGGGAACACCAATACACTCCAAAACCCATTTTATAAGAAGTGAGGTTATGCTATAGCCTACCTCTATGGTGGAGCTACCACAGCAAGGGAATAACACTCATGGACCCCAATACAGTAGTTGATGACTCCAAATCATAGAACCCCACCAGATTATGACATAGCCTTTCCCCATGGTGAATCCCTAAAAATGGAAGTGGCATTGAATCTCCCACCACTAAGCACTTATTCCACATCCATCCCCACTACACCGCAACAACCACCATTACAACACAACATAAAGCTCCACATCACAACTATGACAAAAATGGTAATGAAACCCTTATAAGCTTAGATCTCCTCCTCCAGCCATATCTAGGAAACTCCCACACCCTAACATCACAAAGTAAAGGTATACAAGGATCAATGCCCATACATAAGATACCTCTCAAACTATTCTCATCTTAGAGAGTTAAAACCAAAAACAAAGAGAAAGAAGAAAAAAAGGGTTATCCGAACAACAAACCTATGATATACCTCTCATGAATCATGAAAACACATGATATTAACCACCTATCATATAGAAACCAATTTTAAAATTATTCTACAGAAATGGGCATCTCTTAAACACTCTCATGGGGTAGCTACCTCTCCTATAAAAGAAATATTGCAAAAAAAACATCAAGGTAAACCGTCTCAAAAACCATAAATGTTTAATAAAAACAAAAGGGTAAATTCTCTAAGAGAAGCGATAAAAATCAAAAAACATGGGGTACTAAGAATGTATCTATGACTCACATTCCCATGTACTCTTTTACACACTATCATGTAACCACAAGACATGAACTGAGGGAATAGCATGCCGGTATTATAGAGAATATAAAATTTATCCACATAAATATTCAAATGGTTTTATGCCAATGGTGGAGTGAAAACTATTGAGGTAGGTAAACTAGACTAAGGGAAGGTTCCCCAATCAAAAATATATAAAATCTAGGACAAAATAACATTGCATATATTGAAGTGTCTAGATTGTTCATTATATCTGACCGTCCATTTATGGATGAAAATAATTGTTAATTCATAACTAAGATTCAAAAAGAATATTGAGGACCCCTCCATAGAATGTAGGAAAATAAAGATCACAATCTGAGAAGATCATCCCTAGGACTCCATGGGGCCTCACCCCCTCCTCTATGTACAACTTTGATAATACCTCCACAAAGAATGACTCTTAGTTTAATATAAAGTGGGATGGTTTATTCAAATGATCCAATATCACCTATATATCATAATAGTCTCCTTAATCTCATGGTAAACTAGTAACAAAGTCTATCGATATGTCCTAAAATTTCTAAATAGGAATATATAATGACTGGAACTAACCCCTATGAATATAGTTCTTGGACTTCACCATCTGGAAGACAAAATATCGAGGTGCAAACTCTGAAATAGAACCCTTAAACCTGGGACACAAAAACTACCCTGTCAGAGCTCGGTATATCATATTTATGCTAAGATATACCACTAATGGTGATCTATCAAACTCAAGTAGAACCATCACATGCACCACCATAAGGATTAAAATTCTCCCCAAGAACAACACCTGGTATTGTTCATCATTAGCCCAACCATCTAAAATCACAAAAAACAACTCAGTCTCCCCAAACCTCTACCTTAGAATCCCCATGTTGGGACTACTCTACCAGCTTAACCAAATACAACTTCACTTTCATCTAAAAAATAAAACCTCTACCACCATCCTCTATTATATTATGATTGGTCACTAAGATCTCTTCCATCACTCTCCAAGAATCTATAAATTCTCATATGACATCAATAAGTGACTTCCAACATATAAAATCAACTACAAAATTTCCCTTTCTTGGTGTATTCCAAATATTGAAGTAATAATAAAATAGAAAACCCATCCAACATTACTACCACATGTTCAAGACTTTCTAGAAAGATACATACATCAATCTCTTATGATCAGTAAAAAATAAAAAAATTATCACTCATCAGGTAACATTTCCAAACCTAAAAGGAAAACACAAATACCAACTACTTGAGATCATGGGTTGCATAGTTATTCTCATGAGGACACAACATATGAGACCCAAATGAAACAACCAATCCTTGTTGGATCATAACGTACCTAATCCAAGATGTGAAGCACCATAGAAAACCTAAATTTGAACTCACTCTTTCAGAAAATAGATAACTAGAGAATTGAAAAACTTATCCTTAAGGTACTCAAAAGACACCTAAAATTAATCATTTCAAAAGTATGTTGATCAACTCTAATTAAGGATATAAAATGATTCATAACTCGATAGCAATCAGTTACCAACCTCATATAATAACCTGAAAGCCCACAGAAACTCTACAACTTTGCAACTGTCTTGGAGGATTCCTAAGAAAGCACTTCATCAACCTTTAAAGGATCTACCATTGATCCCTACTGCAGTACGAAATTACCTAAGAAAAATTTATAAAGCCCATAACTCACACTATGACTTCTTCTGGAATAGTTGTGGATTATGATGAACACACAAAACTGTATGAAGATGCTCTGCAAGCTCTTCCTATAATGTGGAGTACACAAGGTTTTTATCAAGAAAACCACCGAAACCTTTTCCAGAAACTACATGAACATTGATTTCATCGAACCCATGAACATGGTTAGATAATTCTAAACATTTTGATGCATCATAAAAAACACGTAATTCCCATAATGACATCAAAAACAAGTCTTCTTGATATATTCATCTTTCACATGTATCTGATGATATATAGAATTTAAATCGATCTTGAAGAGCAAACATGATCCATTCAGATGATTGAATAAATCATCAATACAAGAAGACGATATTGGTTCTTTAGTATCAATTGTTTCAAGGGATGATAGTCGATATGAAGCTATAAAATTCCATTGGATTTGTTCATGAAGAAATATGTCACCCCAATACGAAAAATTGGATCGAATAAAACCAAGCTATAATAGATCGTAAAACTACACTCACAGTTCTAAAAAATCCTGAAGAATCGTCCTATATGGTGGCATCAATATAAGATAAATTCCTGATTTTATATCAATCCCAAACTCAATATCTCAATGAAGGGGTAACACCATAACCTCCTCAGTAAATACAACTAGGTAATTTTCTACAACCATGGGAAACTCCATCGGTTGAATATTTGAATAACTTATCATTAAATCCTCCATCAAGGAAGAGATATAAAGAACATGACTCAGGATAATTTGAGGACCTTTCTCACCAAAAAACATTGTAGACTCTCCATATTCATCATCATATAATGTTACCTTCCTCTAGAATCAATCCATTATAACCTACACCAAATATAGCCAGTACATTTCACGGATGATGTCGTACGCATGTATCTGTAAACATAGGGTTTATCTCCAAGAGTAGTGTTTCCCCATAACTAGCTCACAGTCTCTAAATATATCATTTAGATAGGCTCGGCCTCTAAATGGCGTAGTCAACACCAAAGTAACTAGAAGTTAGTCTATCTCATGTCCCAAATCATGGACTAGTGTAGGTGGTATAGAGGAGTGTATTGCTCCTAAATCAAACTAGTCATGAACCCAAGTAGAAAACAACCAAAGTGTTTTTAGAATATTTTCTATCTCACCTGACACTATAAATCCTAGAGAATTCAGCTACTCACAACCTTCTAAACATATTTATTGTAAACTTGATGGGGATATCTCCCTAGAGCCATACCTCCAAAATAAAAAATGGTTATAGACTCCAAAACCTAGAATATTAAATATTTATCAATATTTAATTAATTATTAATTTAATTGAGGTATAACCTAAACTTGAGTTCAAACCATTTTAAACCCTGGTATAAATAAGAATGATGCACGATCCTTCCTTCGGTCTGTATCCTGTAACTGACATCACAACTCTTAGTATTCTAAATAAACTTGAAGATTCATTCATTAGATCGGGGTCCTAAATACCTATGTCTCATCTAGTCTCCCTTGTTTACATTTCGTACCAACTTAGTTGACATTGTCTCTATACCAACCCATACAGTCCTCGCTTGTGCCTAACTCAAAACTGCTTATTTCCCCTCCACTTGATCCCCTAATACCACTCCCTCACGAACCACTCCCCCCCAAAGGCACCCATCCTAGGATGGATATGGAATAATTGAGATGGTTACCAACCAAATCCCATTTTCAATAGGCCATGTGTTGGTGGAAAGAACCGAGTGTGTATCATATATACAAATGAGAGGCATTTTCTACTAAAATAATTTGAGGAAAGAGAGATAAGATAAGTACATCAATACAAACCTAGTCGAATATGTAAATAAAACTCAATAAAAACATTTAATGAAATAAAAATCTAAAACAAACATAAAAGAAAACTGAAAGTACAAAAGGCTAACCCTCGCAGTGACCATGCAGCCCAAATAGCTCCCAAACAAACATGAGATAATAAATTCCAACCAAATCTCCAACCTAATACTACTAAATTAAAAAATAGATTATATATATGAAAAATGAGAATAATAGATATACCCATTGTGATCCTCCCTATATCCTTTAATTAAAAATATAAAGAAAACATACTAAATACCATTGAAAGAAAGAAAATATAACTTTTCACCTAAACAGGTATACTAAATTATCTCTCACCAAGGCCAGCTCTCACTAGTAATACATACATGAGATCATATAATATAATATAGAAATAGGGTTACACCACTACTCTTTCCCCATTGGTTTTCTACTACACCCCAATGTCATACATCTAGATCCATATCTATCTAAAATAACCCATCTGGAAAAAAAATGGTCTAAGTATCATAAAATGAATATAGTGTATCACAAAATCTCATCATCGAATACACATCTTTATATAGTAACTATAGTGACCCAAGATTAACATACATGGGCATTACATTATTTTTTACTCATATTAATCACATTACAAAAGTACATTCCTGAGTACCGTAATAGTTGAGTGACTTTGAAAAGTTAGAAAAAGATCTTCTAACTTGGTGAAATATATTCACTATTTCCCACAAATATCTTCCCAATGGGTACTCCTTCAAAAAACCATTATTCATAACCTGGGGAAAGGAAACATAACATATGGTGATATTAGATGATTAATAAGAGAAAATAAATGAGATACATAAGCATAACATGAACATAATGGTATGAGAACGTGATCATGCCATTTGATGATCATACCTTTTATATAAAAGACCATACACATGAGTTAGGGAATTTCAGATTAGAAGATTGTAAAACATGAATCATAAGGGAATAAAGAGCTTAATCCACAACAGAATAAAATATGAATAAAACATAAAATTGTGGAAGATACATAAACATGTATGTTCATTACCTATAAGTCAAGGAACTTTTCAGAAACTTCTCCAGGGACTTAAGAGGGACAACACATATAGTATGGGACACACCACCATCCCCAATTTTATCTCTTTTCTTATAGTTTATTAGGTTACACATTTTTTCCATAGTGGATTAGGAAGAACATGTTTCCTATTGTGGATTAGGACACACCTATTTCTCATTTTGGATCAGGACACCCCTATTTACCATTAGGTATATATTATGTCAACTTGTTTCCCATATTTATCTCAATATATAAAATCATTACTCGATATATTGGAGGGATATATATGTCTCACCTGTCACGTAATAATATCATACATATGTCTGCCACGAGATCGTGAATAATCATCATATCATAACCTAATAAATTAAATGCGTATTATAAAAATGTCATCATGTCATAACCTGTAGAAAACATACAAGCTTCATAATCATTTCAACAAGCATAACCCATGAAAAGAAGTCGGTTTCAAAATAATATAACCCATGGAAGAGAAAGGGTTTAATAAACATCATTCCAAAAAAACCATTTAGATAAAGAATATGAATGGTACTCTTGGATAATATCCCTATTAAAAAATAAAATATATTAAAGGATGTCAAATTAGATGGACGACTATTTTGAAATATCACTTTGAGCATTAATTATGGGAAATTACCCTTATTTGAAAATAAATTTTTAAAAAATAAACCCTTTGAAAAATATGTTTCTCTAAAAACCACTTTTAAGACATATAAATTATGTTTTAAAAATAATTTAAAATATTTCTTGATGAAAATAACCTTCTTTATTTGAAAAAATCTTTTTAAACCATAAAACCTTTTGAAAACATTTTTATTTGAAAATAACCTTGAAAACATATAAAGGAATATTTGAAAACCATTTTAAACAATTTTTAAAACATGAAACATATTTTAAAAAATACTTTTCCCTAAAATTGATCTAAAAATATCATTTAAATTTTTTTAATAAAACACTATTTTGAAAGAACATAGATTTCAGACCAAATAGGGAAAAAAAGTCATATTTTCATGAAAATATTTTCTTAATTGTATTAAGTATTAAGGAGTGAAAAAATGGTACAATTACATGAACATATCATTAATAATTATGCGGGAATAAAATTCATTATATTTTTTGAGATATACATCATTATATTTCTTAAATGGAAGCAAAATTCTAAACAATCCTAATAGTGATAAGATTGTAGAAATAAACTTGTACCACATTAGTACCTTTGAATCACAATACTCCAGAAAGAATAAAATTAAATTGATCTTAAAATATCATTCAAATAATTATATTTAGGATAAAAATTTTCAAATGGTACTATATACACCTCCTAAAATAATATAGTTTCATTACATAACATGTGTCTCAAAGAAGAAAAATTGAGACAAAATTATCTTACTGATTCGGTAACTTTTGAACTATAAACCCCATGAATGATAGATCATAAAATGAATATGTAAAAAACCATAAATTTAAGGATAATTTGATATAATACATTAATGTAAAGTATATAAACCACACAAAAATAACTGAGTGGTGAATATGTCATAAGTCTCACAAAAATAAAAGTAAAATTAGAAATCCTCTAACAACCTGAGTTTCTTTTCAATCACGTTATTCATAAAATAATAAAATAAATAGAAAATTTTAATATCATAAAATAAATCCAATTAATAATATAACATATCATAGTGTATTATATACCTCATAAAAAATAAGGGAGTGGTGAATATGGCATGTATCTCATGGATATAAAAAAAGTGAGATGAAATTCCCTTTCCTTATGTCTTGAATTTCTTCATACACATTAAAAAATATTGTATAATTAATATTACTTTATTATATGTCTACCAAATAACCATATTTTTATATATCATACCATATATGGTTTTATTATTACATTATATTACCCATTTATTAATAATTCCATGTTAAAGTTACATTTCAGGTAATATCTTTTTGTTTTTCATATATGTTTTGACTATTTATTTTTTGTCCTTTTCATATTAAAATGATTTATTTATTTACATAATTTAAACCACGATATAAATTTCATATATATTATTTATATATATATTTATAATAATATATATAAGGTAGAAATAGGAAATGAAATACACCAATCATGGAGACGGTAGGCTGTATGCACGAATGAACGTTGTTTCCATTTTCTTCTCATATTTTTAAAGAAAGAAAATTAAATGATATATATATATATATATTATATTTAGAGTAGAATTAAAATTCCATATATAACACAAATTTTTACTAAACAGATATTTAAAATATTACATGTCAATCCTGAACGAATCGTATCTCTTTGAGGAGGCGGTAGTCCAAATCTCCACAAACGGTGTTATTGTATTCCCATAAAATGTAAATCATGAAGGTATGTGTTATATAACTATTAAATAAAAATAAATTCATAATTAATATCATATAAATCATATAAAAATATTAATTACATCATTATTTTCAACCTTGAGAGGTGGTAATGGAAAAATGAACGACATTATTTCACGAGGTGGTAGTCCGGCATACACAAGAATTATGATTGTGTATCTCATTTGATAGAAGTGTGTGTGGTTATATTTTGTAACATTAACATAAAAAATATAATTAAATTGATTATACTAAGCTTATTATATAATCTTTTAATAATAATAATTTAAATGGTGGAGAAATAAATAAAACAAAACTGATCGTTGATGAACGTTACCTCTTCTTTGGGTAACTCCTTTTGGTTTGTACCAAATGGATTCCATGGTTTAATTTATGATCAAATTTAGTCTAATATGATGATACTATTTATATTTAGAGATTATTCTTTCAGGTATTTTATGAGAAAAAAGGTTCTAAATGTTTGAATAAGGTAGGGGGTGAGTGCCCTTTTTATAGTAGAGGAGGAGTGACATTCTTGTAAATACAAAAAGGTAAACACTATTTATAGGTATCACTTACATAATGTGCCTAAAATAATGAGAATATTTCATTAAAATATGGGATATGGTCCAAATATGTCCATGAAATGGGGTTTTAACATGTTTCTAGGTCATATTTCCCCTTAAGTTAAAGTTTACTCCCTTGATAAAATTGTTTTTCTCTTAATCACTGTAATTAAGTTTAACTATTTTCACTAATATTTTTGGTCAAAAATTAACTTGACCATACAATAAATTATAAATTATTTTTATTCCAATTATGTAATCTATTTTTTAAAATTCTAATCACACAGGTGGCATAATTTAATTTAATGTTAATCTCATAGATGGGATGAGACAATAGGTTTTTAAAGTGAAAATGTTCAAAAGATTGAAATGTTTTTATATAAAACTTCAATGTGAAATTGATTCAAATAACCTAAATTGGATTAAAATATAAATAATTTAGGTAAATATAATATATAACCAACTTAAAATTAAATTTATCAATATAAATAAATTAAACAAAAAATAATTTCTCAATTGAAATTCAATATTTATTTACTATTTATCAAAAAATGAAACTTCTTATAAAAATACATAAAATTCAACCAAAGTAAATATTGATATGATGATTTCAAAAATGAAGTTTATTTTTTCCTAAAAAATTATACAAGTTTCAAAAATTATTTTTAAAACAAGTCTGTGAATAAAAGGTGACAAAACTACTTTTTAGGAAAATGTAGTTGTTTCTGCCTAAAATTGGATTTGTTATTATTTTATGACTATAAAAATTATTGGACGAATTTAAAAATACATGGTTTAATTTATAATATATAAATTTCATTAATATATATCAATAATAGTGAATAATTTAATTTATTAAGATGAAATGCCTTTATGGACATAAAAATAGTTTTCTCATAAAAACACATCATTTATACTGAATTTGGTTTTCATTTTCATTTATAATTAATTAATAATTGAATAATTAATTTTTCAAACATGAGTAAACTATAGTTTCATAATTTATTTATTGTTATTCATATCTGGTATTCCAACATTTAGGTGATAACTAAAATAATATTTTAATAATATTAATAGAATATTGCAGTTTGTTAAAGTTATGTCTCGCATGTAATGAAATGTATAAAAGGAACTTGGAATTCTTTATAACACAAGACAAAAATATTGTTTTGTGTACCAAAAGCTAATCTAATTTTCACATTTAGTGAAATATTAAAAAAAATCATGTAATATAATCCAAACATAGTTCTTTTATATAACAAAATCTATATTAAGGGTTGTGTGAAAATGTAGAATAATAAGAAGAATAAATTAATTAGAAAAAAATATTTCACAAAATATCAAGGTGTTTAAGTAACTGGGTAGTTTATAGGAGCCACCACAGCTCATATTTATTGTATTATAAATTATGTATTTTGTTATAAGCCATCACATCCCATACATTGAGAAATGTACATCAGGATATCACAACCCTTACAAGTCATACCAATAATAATCATCTAGATACTATATTTAAAATACATGTGTGGGAAATAACAACAATCCATTATATCCATACTCACACATATATGGTAAAACTAAACACCATGTATACCAACACATAATACTACTAGGTGAATAAAATAAGGCCAGTGGGGGTTGTCAGACATCTATTCATCATCAAACTAGATATTAGGGAAAACACACTCCCAGAGTCCTTTGGGTGTCAGTTGACCAATCAAAAAGTGTGGTGTAGCATATGAAATCATAAAACATATTTGATATAACTTAGATCAAAACAACACTATGTTTATTAACCAAGTCTTAAACTCAACTATACCAATCATCTCTTGAACACCCAACTATCACCGCTAAAAAATAGATATCCTATAATCCCATATAATTTAAAAAGACTTTAATTAATTAATTAATCTTAACATTTCACTTAATTTTAATTAATTCATTAGAAATTAATTAATATTACTCTTAATTTAATTTCATTATCCATAAGAGTGAATCTTATTCCCTCTTGGAATAATCCAACTAAATTAATGGTTTCTCATGATTACTAGAATTTTTATATCATCAAGCACCGACCCCATGGGTTAAAGCATTATTATAATTACATAATTTCAAGTAATCAATTCATCATCCTAAGATAACATAGAAGTTATTCATAAAGAAACAAAGTTAGCTTCCTTATGCAGTGGGGAAAAATTTTGATAAACAAGTAACTTGTCCAACTGGCCTTTAAGAAAAACATTAAAAAGAAAGCATCCAGATTTCATTGAAACAATGGCCTATCCCATCTTAAAACCATTACATCAGACTCAGTTTCATTCCCAACACTATCATGTATAACACAATGTGTCTCACAATCATACGAATCAACTATTTCCACAAACATAGGCCTCCCAAACCATATCTCATTATCCAATATCCAACACAGGATCACATCATATTACAAATCAAGGATCACATCCAAATAAATATAGATGGTATGAAATAATAAATATATTCAACAGGGAAACTAGGCCCTAAAAACAAGGTATTCAATCTTAACATGAAAACATGTTCCCCATCCCTAAACATAAGGTTTTCAGTCTTTACAATTAAAGTGGATCACTCAACCCCAAACATTTATCTTTATTAAACAAATAGTTTTAGTCCATCTTGAATTAATATATTCATTTATTACTAGTTATGGATAAGGCTAACCTAAGGCATAAACTATTATAAGTTATAGATAATTTAATCATTCTCTCCATAATCCATTATAGTTTCATCAATATTTAAGGAAGAACTTCTCATTAACATTCCTATTTATTATCATACACAACAATCATTACAACTTAATGTTCTTTAGGAATTTCCATTGAAACATGGAAGAAAAATAATAAAATATGAGTTAAGAATCATTTTGAATTTCATAAAATTAAAATTATCTAAGGATTCATTAAAAATGCCTCCCTAAATTTATTTATCCTACCAAAAATTATCATCTTTAAATTATTTAAAAATTTAATAAAATTGAAATGATAACCCAAGTGTAAAAAAATGATAAATATTATAGCATAGTTAGCACACTATCAAGTAAAACAAGTTGAAAATTGTAAACATGATGGAAGAATATGTGATCTCTAACCATAAAAAATTTCTTTTAATTATCCAGTTTTTCATTTATTATAGATCATTCCACCACCTCCCAAAGAATCTAAATCATGGTAAATTTATGATTACATGTAAAAAAGTATAAGAAATGAATCTCATACCTCAAGGATTCATTGTTGTTTGAATGCAATGGAATGACGATACAAAAAATTGATCACCCCTCTCTCAAGGAAACTATGATCCCCCCAAGTACGTCATGAAATGAACTCACTAACAACAATATAATCAACTCCATTATAATTATAGAGATCATCCACCATAACATGGAAAGAATAAATGGGAATAAAAAAGATTAACCAGATCGAAACCTGTATAAAAGAGGTATAACTCATCTTTTATCATCAAAAATAAAGCATAAAAATATAGAGATTTAATATAATCGAAATGTGCTTTAATTGTATTCAAAAATATATCTTGGGAATCTAGGATTGAGAGAAAAAATTGGGATAAATTTTTGTTTAGAGAGGCTTGGGAAATTTACTGGCCAAATGATAATTAGAAGACTATAGCACATCCCACTTTTTTAGGGTGTAAATTGCATGACACAAAGAATACTTTAGTGCAAGGAAGAAGATCACACTACAGATTCCTTGTTCAAATTAAATTGGAGGTCCATGATTTCAAAAATGACACAGATCCAATAAAAATTGGACATGTACTATGGTGGAGGGAACCTCACTACACTTTGAACACATCTTGTAAGAAAAGAGGCTATATTATAACCTATCTACATGCAACAACTACCCCAAATAAGATAGAACATGCATGAACCCATATGCTATAGTTGGGACCTCCATGTTGTAAAACCCCATCGTCCTATTATGTAGATCTCCTCTTTCGTGAATCCATTCAAAAAAATATCTATCTATGAATCTCACATCCAATATTACATGTCGTAGCTAGACCTGATATTCCATAGTGACCACCCTTATGGCACAGCACCGGGATCCAAATAGTTTCCATCAAAAAAATTAGTTTAACCCCTCTGAACCCTTATCTCCCCCCCCCCAACTCTCCACTGGGAACCTCCAAAACCTAATCCTCACAATGTAAATGGCCAAAATAATCTGATCCCTTGTAAAAATTTATAAAAACATTAATCATGATGAAAGTATTTTTGTTCTCAAATAAAAACATTTAAAGTGTTTTCAAGAATTTAAAAAAAATTGGTCTCCAAATTCTTTAAAAGTCTCACGAATATTTTGTGATCACCCCATATTATTGAATTCTTTGACATGTCTTATCAATGAGTTGGACCTATTATAGAGTTTGGTCTCTATTATGAGGTTATCCTAAGTTAAACTATAGTGGTATTTGGTAATTTTTCATTAATAGTAAAACTTACAATTTAAAAGGTACAAGTATGAGTTTTAAAAAATATATATATATATATAATTCCATAATTATATTGACATAAAATATCTTATATGAGTAGTGGATAAATATTAGTTGTTGATTTTGTGATATTTAATGTTTAAATTGGGTTTCTTCTTTTGGTGTGAGAGGAAATGTGTAAAAAACTTGTGTTTTTAGTGTCTGGCCCTAGAGTAAGGGTCCACAGGGCCTCAATTGTTATCATGGTAGGGTTTAGTTATTTTTAATGATTTTTTAATTATTTTTAGGGACTAGTATAAGAGAATATTAGTGAAAATCTAAGGATAAGTCTAAATGTACTAAAACATTAAAATATTTAGGTAAAGTATATAGTGTGTTGTTTTCCAGCAATGACATCCCTATCTGGGTACAAACAAGTGGATGTTGGGTATGGCATAAAATTACATTGGATTAAAAACTGAGAAAAATATGGTTGGGTAATAACTCAATCATTATCTATTGTATGAAAAAATAGGCTCAACTCACACCTTGTTTGACACTCCCAAGTGATACACATTGGTGATTCACATTTTCTTTAACTATCATTATGAATAATTCTAGCCCATTTATATGTCTCTAGAAACTCCTGAAACATATAGATAGTTAGGAAGAAATATTTAGAACAAATGTTTTATAATCTAAATATATTTATATTATAAATGAAAATATGTGTTTTACAGATTTACCCATGATTGTGAGTAAGAAATTATATCTTTAATAATAGTATTATCAATTTTTCATTAGTGAGTGACAATTAAAATTGTAAAGATTCAATTTTTTTGAGGGGTAGAATATAGCATCTTGAGTTTTAGTATATGTATGTTCCTATTAATTAATTTTTTGTAAATAGATTCCTCCTCATCAAAAATATTATAATATATTTTTTTTATAATGTATCTATTGTAAAATTAAAATCTTTTCTATATCAACACTATAAAATATGGAAAACATTAATTAAAAACATTCATGTTATAAAAGTACTACAATATTTTTATTTATTTTTCTCTAAAATGATATGAATATATTTTTATTAAAAATGAAGTTTTTATTAACATATTCACTTTTCAATAGTTATATTTATTTTGTAATCGAAAAATTATATACATTAACATATGGGTATTATGTGAATAAAATGAATAATTAATGATTTCAAATTATTTGGTGGTAAATGATAGTAAATGATACATATAAATTTTAGTAATAATGATAAATACAAATATTGTGGATTATTAATTTGGAATGAATATGTATACATTTTAATTATAATATAAATTAAGAAAGATAACTTTATTTGATATAAAATGATTCAGTTTGAAATTAATAATAAGATAATTATATTAAATAGAAATGAATATATTTAAAGATAATTATAAATTTTAATAGTACTAAAATATATTTTATGATATATAAAATATTAATTTTAAATGAATATGTGAATAATTAAAATATATTAAAAACTATATGATAAGTTGAGTATATTTAGTATCAATATATATAAAATAATATTATTAATATAGAAAATATATTAGTAATGAATAAATAATATTTGTAAATAATACGTTTTCAATAATGCGAATTAATGGATTATATTTACTATAATAGTAGGATCTTAATATATAAGATGAGATTTTTTTTAAAAAAATTAAAAAACATATTGAACAAATAAATTAATAAAACATTTCTTGGAATCCAATTTTCATCGAAGTAATATATATATACATAGTTTAAAAAATGGGGGTTGGCTATCCTAGACTAAGATATAAAAATCCATCCAAGGTGTTTATCCAATCATTAACCATGTATCATCTTAGGTGATACTAGTAGATTTAGGTAATGGCATGGTGTTGGTAGGCGTTACATGTGGCATAGAAGGATCCATGTAAGGCAAATCATGCATAGCATCCAAGAATGAGAGTCGGAAAGGTGGGTAATATACAAGAACCGACACCTGATGGACTTAATTGAGTTGTTTAGTCCACATTCCCAAGTATTAAAGAGTGCAAATCCAACTTAAAAGTCAATATGGAATAGGTTAGCATGTGTACTATTCATAGTATTCAAAAATAACACACGTTCATTTGGAAATAAAACTTTCCAATGATCATCATCTTCCTCCAGTGCATTATTATTCTAGATATTAATGGGTTATATATATATATATATAATTTCACATCAATCAAATGATTTTCATAAAACATGTTTGGTTGAATGATGCATCTCATGGGGCATTAGAAATTACTCAATCCATTGTTTTCTTCCCTAATGTACCGTTGTAGGTTACAGAGTGTTCATATATATATATTGATATCTTCACTATATTTTAAGACATGCTAAATGAAATGCTAAACCATAGGAATACTGATGTGGTAAGATGTCATCATCGTCACCCTACCATACAGGTGTTTCATATCTAATGGTAGGATAAATATATATATTCACATTTTTCTTCACTGTAACCACACCTAGAAAGATTGAAATTTGAATAGAGAAGGATTTTATTGCAGGGGAAAATAATTTCCTAAAAAATTGCAATACTTTTAAAGGATCTACATGATATTAGCAAAAAAATATCATTGTAAGAAGGTCATCAAATTTCCATTTCTCAACCACCGATCAAAATTCTAGATAATAATTATTCAATGATATAGTATATTAAAGTAAATAGTATAATTCTTATATAAAATGAGTTCTTCCTTTTGGGTGTTTATCTAAAAATTTCTAGCTAAGCTCTCTTCACCAGGAACATGTGTATTCTCCTGAGTAAAAAAGAGATACAACAAGGAAAGAGATTGAGTTTTAGTGGTTACCTTCAAAGGAGGATCTCTAAAAATGAAATTTTATTGAGGATCTATTTCTATAATGGGGTTCGGGGATTTTTTTTAATTTCTATTTTATATTTTTGATCTATTTTTAGAGTTTCCATAAAATAAAACTCTCTTTTATCTATGAAATTTTGGAAGTAAAATTTTATATAATGTATTTTTATTAAATTTGGTGTTGAATGAGTTCCAACTCCACTTAGAACAATCATTTTATATTTAAAATGTTTTATTTAAAAAACACCCACCAACATTACTTTTATTAAACCATGTTTTCTTTTAAAAATAATTTGTCTTATTGAATTTGTTTCTTCTACAGTTGTAATTTATATATAAAATGTTATATTTAAAATTAAATCCCAATATATTCACCTTTATTTATGAACCATGTATATTTTTGAAAATAATATCTCTTTATGATTTAATTTTAAATTTTAATTTAATGAGTTCATTAAGAGTATTTAGTTTCATCATATGAATACCTTTATTAAATTTTTTCCCCTAAAAATCATTTCTTGTTGAATTTTCATTAATAATACATATACTTATTTTTATACAACTTCTTTGAAAACTAAAACGGGACACAAATTTTAAGGATTTTAAAAGAAGGTTTCAATGTAGTTTTTATGGAGAAAGAAAGATACTAATTTTTTTTCTAGAACGACACTTTGGAGTTCTAAATGATGGAGAAGAATGCGGAGTGAACCTAAATCATTAAAGGACTATGTCCACTAAAGTGATAGGTCAGCCCTACGTATCCCATATAATGTCCAATATTTCTATGATTTTTTTCTAGGCTTTCAAAAAGTTTTAATTTAAATCATTTGATTTAATTTTATAAATAAATATGAGGAAATTTTTTAAAACTACAGGTTTAATTTTAAAAGAGAATACTTGATTTTAAAAAGGTTTAAAAGGCCTGTTTTTCTCAAAAGAAGTCTTCAGTAGTTTCATTTCATCTCTAAGAATGTTTATAAAAGGATCCTTTTATTTTATTCAATTTTAAGAAAAAAATTAAAAAAAATACATTTTAATTATTAATGGTAATTTTTAAATAAATGTTTTATTATCCTCAAATTATTTTTTTAAGAAACTTTTTTAAGGAGTTTAAAGAATTTAAAAAAGGTTTATTCATTATTTAAAAACCACTTTCTAAGATTTTATGCTCACCTCATTTTAAAAAAATATCAGAGCGCCTCTTGATAAGTTGGATTTATTATAGATTCAGGTCTGGATTGTGGTATTTATCCTGATTGAAGCTATATTAAAATTCAATGAGTTTTCATTAATATCGTAAAATGCCCATTTAGAATGAAATAGTATGATTTTTTATATATAATAAAAATATTAATTCTATAAATCTTTATCATGAGTGTGTAATGAATCAATATTAGTTAGTGATGTTGTAATATTTAATGTTTAAATTGGGTCACTTTTTTCATATCAATGAAATTGTGTAAAAATGTTTTTTTTTTACCACTGACCTTAAGGGTGTAGTTTTGTAGTTTCATAGAGTATATGAGTACCACATATACAACTCATAAGTTCTTTACTCTCCAAGTGTTGACAAACCTTCTCGATGAATACATCACACAATATTTATCTTTATAGATAAGGACATCACATTTCCTTCACTTGGATAGATAATCACATCATATATACTCTCTAGGTGTGGATTCATACACCGTATTAAATCTCAATTGAGGGCCTATATTTCATACTTGTCATAATAGATGATAAATCCCATCTATGTTGAGATCCAACTGATGACATTATAAAAAAACATTCCCAAACACCTTCTAATTAGCAAACACTAAATGCTTGTGAAATAAATGTTTCAATGTATGTATATTCTCATGCTACGTATATTTCCAAAATTACTTAGTGTGAACTCCCAAGATGATCCATGCATCCTTGTTATACCAAAGAAAATGTGTATGACGCTCTATTTTCAATACATAATGGGTCATCCAATGAAAAAATAACATTTTTCCTCATGTGAATATTCTATATCCTCGTCCAATAATATTAATAATTTTGACCTTAACATTTATTCATAATATATTTAAAACTACCCCAATTCTTAATCTCAGATTTGGTACTAAATAAATAATCTTTATATTTCTAGACTTGATACCGATAAACAGGTCCCAATTTTATCCATCCAAAAAATACAAAATCAAACATAAATATTGAATCACTTACATACCAAAAGTCCTTTTTGGCTAATAATTTTATAAAATTATAAAACATTTTTACATAAAAATACCCATGACCTCCAGTTCTTATTATTTCTATTATACCCTAATTTTCATATTTTAAAATATGGCTTTTACATCTCCTATAAAATTATTCACAAATGAAACATTTCTTGAAATAATTCATTTAATATTATTATTCAAAACCTAGGGAAACGAAACATAAGAAGGGTTATCTTAAAAGAAAAATAATGATATATATAAGCATTAACAATTAAATGTAAACGGGGAGAAAAATATTAGAGTAAGAGAATAATAACATATTCAAAATTCTTAAAAATTACATAAGCAAATTATTTCCCATAGAAACTTCTATTATTAAATATGTTAAATGGAATAAAACTATAAAAAAAGTAAAAGAGTCATAATAATCAATAATCATGTGCCATGTGATGTCAATGTTAATCAAAATAACCATGAAAAACTCATAAAAATAATAGATAAAACTTGTTGGTATCTTGTAACATTATCTTCATAACCTATGTTCACTCTTTTCATAAATAACTAGATCCTGGTTAAATCTATAGGATAAAACTCCCCAGTTAACTCGCTACTTCATTCCTTTAATTATAAGAGAACATTTACCAAATTATTGGAGTGCTAAATTAGATTATCCCCTCATATAAGTTGTATCGGGCTCTCCTGTTGTATAAGTTATATCGAGATCACCCTTCATCATATGCAACATTAGGGTCTCCCATCCACATAAATAATTTTAAATTAAAATACATTAATATAACACATTTAATCTTGTGTTTTAATTATCAATCCTTTAAATACATCTTACATTCCTTTATAATTTAATTTATTAATGAAACGGAAAAGGGATTCATGGAAATATATTTAAAAAAATAAGCATAATAAATATAGATAAATAGTATCAAAAAATAATATAAATCATTGAATTATGTTGAAATATAGGAAACACCTTTAAAATAATATTTAAAACATTCTTTGAAAATAAGGGAAAAGACCTTTTTCTTTTGGTACCTTTAAAAACTAAAAAACTAAAAAATATTGATAAATTGATTTTATTGGATAATAATCATAGAAAATTTTAAAGGAATCTTCTAGAAAAAATAATATTTATTAATTTCATATAATCCATTTATGTGGTAAATAAAAAAAGAACATTATATACAATGTTTTTAAAAGAGTGTTAAAAGTGACCCGTGTGAAAAAAATAATGAAATTTTCTTTAAAACCATTTAAAGGAAGTTTAATGATCCTTGAAAAAAACTCTGGAATTCATTTATTTTTATAAAAAAATTATTTTAATAAGATAAATAACATATAGGAATATTTTGGTTAAAAGTCATTAAAAATATTAAAATAACTTTTTTGAAGAAAGCCCCATATTTGACCTTTTAAAACAAAAGATCATTTGAAAGAATGAAAATAAGAGGGAACATAAAATTAATTTAACATGAAAATATAAATTACATTATATTTCAAGATTCGGTTTATATACCATATAAATGAATTTAGGTGTATCTGTCAAAACATGTCTCAAAGAAGGAAGTCTACGATGAGAATCCCTTGAAACTTAGGAAATTCGTTAATTAAAAAGTCATTAAAGGAATTTACATAACATGATTTATATAACTCATAATTTCCCAGAAATAATATGTTAAAATAAATTCTTCGGAAAATAATTGCACTATATAAAATAAATCGTGGTGCATAAAATGAATTTTGTCTGAAAGAAATGAAATTTAGACAATGAAAACCCTTGAAAATTTTATAACATTTGAATAAATATATCATGAAAAATTAATTCAAAGGAACTTTAAATATCTTTATAAGTGATTCATTCATGATATAATATCTCAATAGGTGGAATATACACCATATAATATAAAGTAGGTTCATAATACAAGACATCTCAGAAATAGAAAATATTGAGATGAATAATCCTTACAAATAATGTATTGTTGAAATAGAATTTAATCAATGTAGTGATTATGTGTAAAAATTGTAAAAAAAAACAAGTATAAATGAAACATATAAAAATCATAGGTAATTTCATAGATAATTTTTTGTAACATAGTCAATGAAGTAGAATTATAACAAATTTAATGGAAATTGAGTGAGGAAACCCCTTATCTCTTTGGTAAAATTCAAATCAAAACCCATTGGATAAAATAAAATGAACTGAACATAAAATAACAAGAATTAATAATTATTAATTATATATCATGTAAAATTTTAGTATATGCTTAATATAAATGAAATTATTTGTATAACATAAAAACATACTACAGTGAAGGGAAATTAAGATGAAATCCCTTACCACATGTCCCAACTTGCTACGTACATTATCTAACACAAGTATAGTAAATGTATATTAATTATTTAATTGTTCAATAACCTTTTACAAATTTATTATGTAATCATTAAACCATTCAATTCATTTATTTCAATGACATATTTAATTACTTAATAGGTTAATTCCACATTCTATGTTATGAGGATGTTGGGTTTATAATTGCAAAATAACTTTTCTATATTGACCATAGTCAAATAGGTAATTCTTACTTCATAGAAATAATAATAATAATGATGAAATAAATGCAATTTTATAACCACCCATGATATTCTAACATGAAAAATGAATCACATCGCTTTATGAAGGTGGTAATGCACACATACGCATAAACAACGTTATCATTTTCCAAAGGATGGAAGTGTAAAAAAATATACGATATATAATTTTTATAGAATAATAATTATGTAATTAATATCATATATATACATTAAATCCATAATTATAAATATCCATTATAGGCGGTGATGGAAAATTGAGTGATTATTCTTTATGCATTAATCAATACTTTTTTATTAAGTAGGGCCAATTTATATATATTCAATAATTCAGTTACTTCTTTTCATATTCTCAAATTCAACAACTAGGTTATAATAATCACATTTAGATAATCATATTTCATGGTATTTAAAGATTTTTATTATGTGTCACTTACACTATCGAACATAATCGTTTTTTAAAGTATATAGGTGTTACATTCTTCCATCATTTTATAAATTTTATCCTCACAATTTTAACTCAAAATTGGTAACCAAGGGTTAAACATTTGAAAATATATTTGTAAAAAAACTCATTTTTAAATGGGTTTATTAGACATATTTTTTAAAATAGGGATGGAAAATATGAAGGCCATCTAGAATAACACATATCAAGATTCTAGAATATGATAAAATTAGTGGGAATTGAAAATATAGACATGGAGGAAAAATTTAAATTCCAAATAAACATTTTGAGTCTTAGAGAACATTGATCATAATAAATTTAATTATAATGATAAAGTAAATGACAAAAAAATCATAAACCAATGATGTATGAAAAATATCATCAACTAATAAGAAATGAAGGTAATTAGAAAAAAAATTGTTTCAAGATACTTTTTCTATTGTTGAGTAATTACTTTACCATCTAGACTAAGAACATAAGGAAATATACTTACTTGATTTTCATCAAATCCATAAATGAAATTTAATTTCTTGGTTGTGTGTTTCAATTGGTTTCCAACTTTATCTCATCTTTTACATAAAATGATGAGTATGAATATTTAATTCAGAAAGCACTAATTTCAATTTATGATAAACCATGATATATATAAAAGAATATAAAAAATATTCTTAATTTATTTTATAAATCCAAAATAGTTAACACATGATAAGATAATTCCCAAAATAAATAAATCTTTATATGAATAAATAATACATTAATATCAAAATTTCAACAGTAGTACCATCGGTCCAACATAAAATCATTCCATAAATAAATAACCATAAATCCCAATTCACCTCAATAACGTCAACATTAAATAATGTTTTAACCTCAAATTTTATCTCATACCTTTCATCTTACATCCCTACAAAATGTAATAGAATATTTCTAAAATATTCCTTCATGTTTAACCTAAGGGTTACATATTCTTTAACCCAATAATTCATGTCCCAAAATATAATAAATCAATAAAATATCCCAAAAAGTTAAAACATAAAATTTGACTTCATGAAATTTAAATTATGATGAACCTTAAACTTATAAAATCAAGATGGTAGTCATAACTCTTAAGTTAACCTCACATGAAAACATCATAACCTCTAAATTTATTTAAACCTTTACTCAATTACCAACAATAATAGCCCTGAACCCACACTCTCAGTTCTGATGCTAAAAACATAGTATTAATATTTTTTTCCTTGATACCAACAAAAATGTCCCAATTTTATCCATAAAAAATAAAATAAAATGAACATATTGGATCACTTACATACCTGATGACCTTTTAGGTTTAGAGTTTAATAGAATTACTAAAAAATATTACATAACAATACTTAGGTCCTCATGTGAGAATTTATTTCTACTATAAAAAACTTTTCTTATTTCACCATAAATATTTGAATATCACATAAAAATCTTCACAAATTAAACCATTATATACATAATTCATTTAACATTATTCCTCATAAACTGGAGAAAAACATGATAAGGTTGATCTCAAACACTCAATGTGGGTAAACATAATCGTTAACAATTGAATGTCATCAAAGAGAATTAGATGAGAATAAGGGAATGATGACATATTACAAGTCCATGAACAAAACATAAGAAAATCCATACTGATAAAAACCATGAGCATTAAACAAGAGACATGGCATAAAATTTTATCAAATTTAATAGCCATAAGAGTCAATATTTATGAGCCATGGGTTGTCAACCTTGATCTCTAAACCCATTAAAAACTCATAGCATGCATAGATAAAACATGATGGTATCTTAGGACATTATCTTCATCACTTGTGTTCACTAATTTTGTAAATAACTAGAGACCAATTAAATATTTATGAGAAACTGCCTCAGTTAACTCCTACCTTCTTTTATTTAAATACACATAACTTTATCCAACACATTGGAGATCTATATCATTCTCACCAACTATATAAGATGTATTAGGCACACCCTTCATATAAGATATATCAGAATCACCAATCATCATGAGATATATCAAGTTATACCATCATCATCAAAAATTTACAAGTAATTTATATGAAAATCACACATGGAATATTTCATTTTTCATCATCAATCCTTTAATAAAAAAATTTATTTCTCTATAACTTTATTTACCTATGGAAAAGAAATGGGTTTCATGAAAATATATTTAAAAAAACATTCATAATCCACCCATATAAATAATATGAATGGTATAATAATATTATATTATAAATTAATATGATGAATCATTAATGGATATTTTAATAGAGGAAAATAATTTTAGAACAACATTTAAAACATTTCTTGGAAAAAAAGGAAAATACCATATTCTTATGGTACCTTTAAAAACTATAAATTTAAAAAATAATGAGTAGTGGATTTTATTTGAATATAATAACTGATACTAGTAATGTAAGAATCCAAAAATAATAATAGATATGAAAATTTGAAGTATTTATTAGAATAAATAAAACAAAAATGCTCAGTTAAGAGTTATACCTTTTCTTTGGAAACCCACATTTGGACTACAATTTCACGCTTCTAGGTTGGTCCATTGAAGTGACAAGAGGATCTAGGTCATAGGAAGGTATAGTAAGAAAAGGTTTGGGTAGTGTGGGATGAATTGTATTGTTAAAAATGTATGATTAAGAGTGGGTAGTAAGTTCCCTTTTATAAGTAAGGGAAAAACACACTTGAAATTACTTAAAAGATAAAATAATATATATATATATATATATAATAAAGAAGTAAAGGGGAAAAAAGGAACCACAAATAAGTATAAAATATGTTATATATTCTATGAAAACTCAACCAATAACATTTATACAAGTTTTTAATACATTTTAAGTCAGAACCTTAGTCAAACCACTTTAAAATAATTTTAACTTTAATAATGAGTACTTAGATTTTTAACATGATAATTTAATTATATGAAAAAAAATGAGCCTTATAAAAAAATTTCGACTTTATAATTAAAATCTTATAATCCATTTTATCAGATTCAATTTCTATTGGTGGTGGAAATTAAATTTAATATAACAACACAAAATGTATTAAAAACATTTTTTAGTAAAATTCTTAATTTAAGAGGAAAAATAGTTTCACCTTAAAGTCATGAAATAATTTGGAAAAAATAAATATTTTTAGTTAAATAATAAAAAAATTAATTTTATTATACTTTTTGAGCGATCCAAAACTGAATGACATCTTACAACCATTCCATTATATGTGAAGACAAAAAATAGTTTTAAATTGAAATAAAATTTAACTTATATTCACAAAATCCAAGCTGGGGTTCCCAAATTTAAAAAAACATTATAAAAAATTATTTAAATTTTTTATCACATATTTGTTCTAAAACCACTTATCCAGTTGGATAAATTAATGTGTTATAGAGATTCAAAACATTACCCATATTTTTATCACAGTTAAACATCATTTACTAAGGTGACAAATCTTTACCATGGTTGTCATTCATAATTATGAAAAATTATGTTGACCATATTAAATTATATTAATTGTGATGATTACAAATATGAAATACATTTTAAAATATTAAATTATATATGTGGGAAAAATAATTTTAAAATAATCGCTGAAAAAATAAAATGAAAACGATTTTTATAAAAATGCATTTTAATGAAAAAAGGGGTTTATTCTTATTCTATGTCATGTAGAAACCATAAAATGTTCTCTGACAATTAAAAACCATAAAATGAATTTAAAATAATTTTATTTAATATATAATCTATAAATTTCATTAAAATAATTAATAAAAAATTATTTTTAATTAATTAATATAAAAACACATTGTGGGCATAAAAACGGTTTTTTAGAAAAAATGTCTTTATAAGCCCACAAATGAACATATACCAAAATAAAGTTTATTTATAAATACTATTAAATTAATAAAATTATACAAATTTAAAGTATAATCATTTCTATTTAATAAAAAATTGAAATCAAAATTGGACTTTTAAATGAGAATAAATGACAGTTTTCCAGAGATCGATATTTTTCAATATTTACAAAAAAAATCCATATTTTTAGAAAAATCAAAACATTTCACCATAATCTATCTTTTATATGATTATTTATAAAATGATATCATTTTTATCAAATAAAATTTATAAGAGTGGGATAAATGTATTATAATATTCACTCATAGAAAGCAATAAAAACCATTTTTGAAAAAAAATGTATTTTTGAAGCATATAACGACTTTACTAAAAATTATGTAATTATTTTTTAATAATTAACGAAAAAATTTATATTGAGTATGAAAATTTTAAATACTTTTATTAATTAAATTACTCCTATTCAAAGCCATTAATTTAATTGTTAGGTTATAATGGTTACACTTGAATAATCATATTTTCTGGTTGTTAAAGCTTAGTGTTGCATGTATTGTATACTATCAAACGTAGAGATCATTTAAAATCTCTAAATTTTTAACTATAATACACCACTATATACATCAGTTAGGGATAACTCAAAGTAAATCTTTGAGAGGATAATTATCATTACTTTTCATGGAAATTATTTAAATATATCCATATATATAACCAACTTGAAAGTATAATATTGTGTGGAGTGACTTATATAAGATACATTTTATATTATTAAAAATATTTTTAGAATACTCATATAAACACGACATAACAACCTATATAACAAATCATATGTAATGGTCCATCCTAGATTCAACTAAACCATTTCCATGAGCTGTATTTTCATAAGACCTCAAGTGAACCTCCTTAAATGCCAAAGGATTCTAATTAGAAATGGGGCCCTATGGTTGAACTTTAAGGACAATATACCCCCATATCAGAGAGCACAACCATAAATAAATAATTATACATCATACACATCAGAGTACATGGAAAGAATAAATAAACTAAAATATAGGACATCTATAATAAAATGAGATACATTAAATTCCAAAACATTCATTCCATGCATACAACAATAGTAACCCACAAGGATGAATGCATATACACAGAAAAAAAATGAAAAATGAATACAATTGGATCTACTGCCATCTCTAGCCATGTCACATACCCAATAACTAGTACCCTGTTGATATTCTTCATCTTGTTCATCAGATTACACATGAGTAACACACTCAAGCATTCAATCATGGTCATTTACCCTATCCACTATACATCTATGGTTAGCCTAAAAGAATACATATGGTCTACACGCACACCAAGGTGTATGTATAGGGTTTTGGAAATAAATATTAGTAGACCATTCCCAATGGTGAACATATATGTTGAAACCATATGTATATGCTCTTGCAATATGCTAAGCCTAGAAGAAAGATTACTGAAATAAAAAAAAATGCATCACTGATCCTTAGTTCTATGAACACAATTGACCATACCTACATAATACAATTTCATTGTGTCTTCGATCACATCTCGATGAAAATACATCCCAAAAAACATGTGGTAACCACAACCATGACCTTCCTAACCAAACCTCTTCACTTTACTTGGTATCTCTTACTCGGTATGTTGACCCATTTGTATCAGGTACGCATTCAATGGTAAAGTAATACCAAACCCTAGAACATTAGTCCAACCTATATACTACATCTCATAAACGATAGTTCCAAGATAATTAGACCAACACCTAACAATAAATCAATATTGATGGTGTCTAGAACATCAATCTTGTCCCATCCAAAAAAATAGAGCATCAGTCCTAAAACATATTCTATAGGGAATTAAATTGATGACCCTTCACAGAACCTTAGTCTAGAATCTCAACCATATATTTGGATCTCCATGTCCACCATTATTAACATTATACGGGGAATACTATGTCCACCAGCCTCATCATATCAAAATCAACTTAACAGGAACCTTGGCCTCACAATCAACCAAAAAAACTATTGGTACTGATATGGATTGTCTTATCCAACCTCATGTCATATGGGTGTGGAGAATCATTGTAAATATACCAAAACTTATATGAGGATAAACATGTCATAAATCTAAAAACATGAATGGATAACATCATGTACAACTCTATCAACCTCGAATATGGAGCATCATGTCATACATGAAGAACCATATGTGTGGGTCATAATGCCCAGATCTCTAATCATCAGATGTGGAGAGGCAAGGAAAATATCTAGAAACATTTTTTTGAATAATAATTTCTATCTATCTTAGTGAATAAAGCCTATAAAATTAAACCATGCACTAAAACATGGCATCCCAACCAGCTCACAACAGCCCTCCGGCCTGAACCAATTCTCAACCTCAAAAAATATAAAAAACTATCAAGGGATTTTTATACACTCATTATTGTCATAAATATCTTATCCCCATTGGATAATACATCAATTCAGGTCCCAAGAGAACACATGTAACCAATAGTACCCAACGACATGCACACACCCAGGGTCGTCCTATCATTTGGGCACCCATTTGGCCTTCGGGGTCAACACATAAATAGAGGAATCAATCCTAAAATACATAGAACACGTATAAAGGTAGAGGAATACCAATTTATACCCTCTAGGTCAAAATATAAGTGGATACATCCCTATCCCAATCCTTAGTAACAACAAAACTCTTGGTCCAACACCCATATCTCAGGGACCACACATCTCTTAGCCTAGTCCCTAGTATCTCATGGACTCATTGGCATAAAAGGAATTAAAAACAATAATATAGACGGAATCAAGCCCAAATCCCCTTAAAACCCATCCTAGGTTGGCTTATACACCCAAAAAATCCATCACCTCAAGTAGAAACCAGTCCTGCTAACCAAGGATAGTCCCCTTCCAACATCAATTAAGGTCTCTAAAGAACCCATGATAAAATATCCAATAATTATAATGACCCTTTCATGAGTCTAATCCCATGTATCACCCTCAAAAGATAACTGAATTAACTTCCTAGAGGAAAACATCTTTTTCATAACTTACTTGACCCAATCTACCTCTTAGAAGTCCTCAAAATTCCCCAAGGGATCCACTAGCCCGTTCAAAGTGGAAAAATACTCAAAATGGATTCCTCTTATGTCCAATTCCAAATACAAGGTGAAAATAACTTAAAAATCTAAAATGGTCAACAAATGGGTAGTATGAAATGTGTAATTGGAGTACACGAGATGTACTCTAAAACCTTCCACTTGGCCATGTAATTCCACATGGCCTTGGTACACCCAAGTTATGGTCATGTACTACTACACATCCACAATATATATGTGGTCTCGTCATGTAATACTATATGGACATATCATACCAAGAGTTTAGTTGTGTGCTTCCATGAAACCATGTCCCACTTATATAGGGTTTCTACCCAAGTACCTCACTACATGGTCATTGCTCACTATATTTTGTGTACCTCGACTATAAGTTGTGTAGTTCTGAAATTTCATCTTTCCAAGTACTCATCCACAAGGCCATGAAACACTACATAACATATTACCCTAGTATACGGAATGTAGTTCCAAAAAGTACATATTCCCCAAACAGTAATAACACATTGTGTGTGTTCTTGAACAACACATCGTGTGATAGAAATTTCTGAATGGTAAACAGCTATAAACATCCCAAAACCCCCATTTTGCTATGATTTAGTACAGATTGACCCCCAAGGGTTCCTTAGTAGTATTAAAAGGGGTCTAAAATTGGAAAATAATTAATCTTCTTGGATTGGTACATAAAACAAAAAAAATATCTAACCCCATGGTGTAAATGTCATAGCTTTGGGTCCAAATTCATTCACTGAAGCTATTGCACCTCAATCTAGTCTCGATCTCCACCATGGATGAATTAAGATGGAACCTCCTCACAATTTATTTTTAGTCCAAAAACCATGCTTTGGGATAAATCCATCTCCCCATCCTCTATCTATGTCCAGTAATCCAAGTGGTGGGAGTCTTTTAATTAATCAAAATAGTTGATTGATTAAATGTACATTTAAGACCCAACTCAAGTCCCAGAACCCAAAGCAGTTTTATACCTCACTAAAGAAGAACCCATTGTTCTAGACTCAAATGTGGATTCATAATATCAATCCAAAAATTAGTTCCAAATGTATCTACACTTGAACCTATGTGAATAATTTAATATTTAATTAATTAAATATTAAATATTCCTCTGAATCTTGAACGGATCATAATCCCACAAAACTCCAATCCTAAGGTAAAATTAAAATTTTCAGATCAAAAGACTAGACATAAAAATAATTTGAAATCATATGATATGTAAAAATGACCATTTTAACCCTTATGTGTTCCAGAAAAAAAAAAATTTATGATGAAATTCAGAATTCAGATAAACATGGGTCCTTACAACTTACCCACCATAAACCTTCTCATCCTAAAGAAGACTCAGTAGTCTTTCCAAGGCACATCATGACCCACATTGTTCATAAATTCATGACCAACTCATTTTATTACACTTTAGAATGAAAATTGATGTCCTCTATAAATTTCCAAAGAAAGGAATACAACCCATCAAAGGCCAAGATACCATTTTCCATCAGCAACAAGCCACTAAGACGGTGCATAACTACACATGACATCCTAATACGTCACTGTGTGACACAAAACATATCCTTAGGCTCATGGTGATCACCCCAATAGAGAATAACCTACAATGGCTTATTTTGATGCACAACTCCTCCTACCATCAGAGTCACCTTTCAAAACACATCCTCAATGATCCACCAACCCGCCCAATATGGTTCCCACTACATCCTCGACCTTATCTACACAAGGGTTGACAAGTATGGTAATCCCCACAATATGATTATCATTAATGTTTCCTCATAAATTAACACCAACATGATAACCCATGTTTAAATCAATTTTTGAACTCTAGAACTAGACATTCCCATCTCACTCTAACCAATGGGATAAAAAAACATGAATCATCTCCCATTCTTGGCATCTGATAACGGAACTCATGGTATTCTCTGAAATCTATCCCATAATAAAGACCTCAGTCATAGAATTACAATGGTACACTCCCATCATACATCCTCACATACATCACACAAGTGAAACCTTTCAATAGTCTCTCTATCAAACATTTTTTATAGGTTGGAATATAGTTGATGATCTATCAGATTACTATGGATGATGTCAACATATTAGGAATGAACATATTTATTCCAGGAATACACAAATATTTCATCAAAAAATTCCACCACAACTTCATCCATTCTTGAATGATAATAGTTCTATCCCTATATCTTTGGCTAACCATGCCCACAAGCCTCTCATCACACCCACAATTATTCTCTGTCGACTCATGACTTATTTCTCAATTAAAGAACCTTAGGAATATTCTCATGTAACATATGATGCACAGTACAAAGGAAATGGTGCATCACTAGTTATCAGATATCTAAGATTCCATTAAATCTTAACCATTACACACTCTTGTGTAACCCAACCTTATAACTTATTTTTTACACTGATGAGTCATGTCTCATGAAAATTCATCTCGAAAAACCTTTCCATTGGTGATGCCTACCCCACATGCTTATCTCACCCAATAAAGAGAACCATTTGTGCTTTTGATCCACCTCATAACCATTAGGCACATAATTCCATCGTAATAGTTATCTACGTTGGGATGTTGAATGAACCTTCCCCTATTGAAACAAAACACAAGACCAAAACACCAGCCCAAAAATGATCATTCTCTAAAAAATTGCATACAACAATTATAAACCTCAAACCTAGTTATGCCATTCATGTAACATTGAAAAAAGTAAAAAATAATTAATTTGGGCCACACACACCAAATGGAACACATAACTTGATCAAACCCCCTCATAGGTCACCCTCTAAAGTCAAAAATCACCAACTCCCTAACCTAGAGTCATGCCATGGAAGGTCACTAGGCTCTCTAACCATTACCAACTGATCAAGACCCACATCATTCACTAGGTCCAACCACAAAGGTCTATTCCAACCCATCAAAAATCTATAACTCATGGGGTTTCACACACACTTTCTTATAACCATCGCATTACATTAACATGTAAAAACACCCATCTTAAGGGTCACACCTACAAAGGACGTAATCTTCCAAATCGATTGGCCACATCCAAGGAACACATTCCCTACAAGATTTTTCAGATTAGGGAGCTCTCTGGATGACCATTCCACATAACCAACATCAATTAAAAACCACCCACAAGGGTCTAACAGTTATATACTTATACAACACTAACCCACCAATGTTACTAAATCTGTTGTGTACAAGGACTTCATAAACATTCCTATCATCGAGAATATCACTATAGATCCACATAACCTACCATAAAAAGGGATCCATATAAAATATATCTTAGTAAGGTATAATTACATCATGTACTTTTATAGGATAACACCATATGAGTTTTTTTATGGAAACTTTAAACAACTGAACCTCTATCATCAGAAAATTCACACACTAGTAGACCTATAACATGTGGATCCTACATGCCTAACATAATGAATAGAAACCTCTTACCTCTATAATCAAGGATTCAAAACCAAATCATAGACCATTGAAAAAGGGATAGGAGCCAAACATCCATCCTAAACCTTAAAAATCAAAGAACATGTGCATCTCCCAAGGTGAAAATCGTATACTACCATAACTTCAAAATAAAATAAAATCAATCACTAACCTGGTAACCCAAAATTACAATAGAAATATGTGTTTGCAATGAACCAACCCATATCTATCATAGGTTCTGACACATTCCTATAACACTAGTTTAACAAATCCCAAGAAATAAAATAAAAGGAAAAGTAAATCATATGATATCACTTTGTAATGTCTCAGCCCGAATGCCACTAAAAGGATTCCCCAAGCTGGTTCTCTACAAGACCTCAAGTGTGCCTCCTCATACGCTAGAGGATACTGACTACTAGTAGGGGCATAAGGTGGAACTACGAGGAGACAGTACCCCTGTAATAGTGTGCACAACCCTACGTAAGTAACCACACATCATACATGTCAAAGTATATGAAAAAAATAAATAAACAAAAATAGAATACTTTTATAATAAAATGAGATACATTAAAGTCCCTAATATTCATTCCATACATAAAATATTAATCGCCCATTGAGCTGATCACATATACAAAATAAACAAATAAAAAATAAATATATAAGGTTTCACTACCAATGCAGGGGCTATATCACATACCCAAACTCCAATACCCTATTGATCTTATCCATCCCGATCATCAGATCCCACATGAGAAACCCACTCAATCATGAAATCTTGGGCCTTCTTCCTATCCACCATGCATCCATGGTCAACCTAAAAGAATACAAAAGGTCTTCATGCCCACCAAGGTTCATGTAAAAAGGATGAGAAATAAATCATAATAGTCCACCCCCAATAGTGAACCTATAAAATGCTGTTATAAGTGAATTCTAAAACAATATGCTCAGACAAGACAAAACATAATTAAAAAAAACCCATCATCGTTCCATAGTTCCATGACTCTAATTGACCATACCATCTTTGTCTAACATTGGGGTGTCTCTAATCACATCTCAATGACCTTCCATCCCAAATAACATGTGGGAACCATTACCATGGTCTCCATAACCAAATATAATAAATTTTCTTTCTATATCTTACTCAGTACCAAGAATAATCAACACCATGTACTCATTCTAGGATAAAGTACTTCCAAATCCCATAACATTAGTCTAAAGCATTCGTTCAACAACAAACTCTGCATCAACATCGGTGGTGCCCAGTGTATCAATACATTACTTTCCTAAAAAAGGCATCATTATTCCAAAATCATATTCCATAGATAATTCCATCATTTCCCATTATTGGAGAATCATTATAATATCTCAACCACATATGTGGATTTACATGTCTGCCATTCTCAACTATATCTGTGGAACTCCATGTATGTCAATGTCATCATATAAAAATCAACATGCCTGAACCTTGTCCTATAACTCAACCATAAGCAATCTATTGGTACCAATAATGAGTGTCTTTTCCAACCTCATTTAATATGGGTGTGGATTGAAATATCCAACCTACCCAACCATGGATGTAGATAATCATGTTTATAATATGGAACAATACATAGGGAACATCATGTCCAACTCTGTCAAAATTTTAGGTGGAGAATCATGTCAGACATCTAGAACCATATTTTCGGATCATCATATCCAACTATCTACGAATAGGATATGGAGAAGTGTGTCAATCAAATAGAACCATATTTGTGGATCATCATGTCCAAATTTCTCAATGAATGGATCCCAAAACATTAAACTAGGATCCAAAATTGGGCATCCTAAATAGATCATGAAAACCATGTTGTGTGAACCAAGTCTCAATCAAAAAAATCAAAATAAATATCAACATATCATTGTTCCCCCCATTAATTTTATAAACACCTTATACACATCATCTCATACATCATTTTAGGTCTCAAGGTAACACTCATAGCTAATACTACACAAACAAACTAATTTGATAGAAAAGGAGACAATTGAGGTGAATTCTATTTGGCACGATGGTTGATTGTGAGGTGTTCAATTTCTTACAAAACCATTGAGGTTGGGTGACCATTGTTTCTATTAATGGAAACTCCCAAAGGTTCCTACATCAATAATTGGGTACAGAATGCTTTCCAGTGGTAGGTGGTCAATTGGGATTTCAGACCCAATGATGCTTAGGAACTCATTTTGGTCAAAAGGATGGGAGGTCAGGCTCATCACACCCTTTTTGGGGAAACAATTTCCTACTATATGACTTTATTAAATATTTAATATATGTTTTAGAATCTCTTCCTAGTCCTACTACAGAACTGGTTACCCTAATAAAATGACCATGGGTTAATCCTCTTCCATAATCCCAATACAGAATTGGTTTCCCTCACAAAATTACCAAAATATCTTTAACACATAAAGGGGGGTCTTTTAATGAGCACATATTTATGTATATGTTGTTCTTCATCCATCTTTTCTAATGCGTTGGTGATTATATATTGAATTCATATATCCATATTCTTTGGAATTTTTTGTCATGCAGTGAGGTGTTTAATAGGTTGAGTATGGGATTGGTCTATTATGAGGCATCCTTCATATCTTGTTTATAATAAGAATTGAAACCCAAATAGTTTGTTAGAACCAATGATGTAAAATTTCATGCATAAAGGGACTATGTGTGGGCACTTAGGCACTGGGTATTTGAGCTAAAGTCTCAAAATGATGTCCTACATATTCTGGTAATGGTAGGAATTAGAGTTATTATAGTTTATTCATTCCCTTGGGACTGTCCCCAAGGTAGATGTCCTTATATGGAGGAATTCATGTCATTCCACTCGTCAGGGAATAAATATTGATATTTCCTTTGGTGCTGGAGACTCATAATGTGAATTATATGACCATTGAAATCTATTAAGCACACGTGAGAAATTATCAGTGTGATAAACAAGGGATAAAATATCATCAGTCACACTACATATAGATGTGGGGTATATGTAATAGGATATCACTTTGCACATTTAATATGGATATTGGGACTTAGTAAGGTGTCTTACATATCCTATTCATGGTAGTAATAATAGTTCCAATAGTTTAGTTGGCTTCTCAGTCTGCCGATGGATGAGTTAGAATTATCAGCCCACAAGAATGATTGGGTTCCAATGTTTGAAAAGTAATAGATGTGAGGGGACATACACCGAAGTGGATTCCCATTTAATCTTAGGCCTTAAAAAGGTATCCTATGTATACATGTTATTTCAATAACTAGAGTAATCATAGTTTAGTCTAATCAGGGATTGCACACTAAGGTTTCCCTTATATTGGCAGACATATCATATTATGCCACTAATTCGGGGATACACATTGAGGTTTTCCATTTGAAATGATATGATCATTGTAAATCCAAAATCTCATATGATCTATGCTTATTATGAGAAAAAAGTGATGGAAAAGAATCAGTCGCACTGCTTGTGGATGTAGGACTTATGTATTGGGACAACCCTTTGGATGTTTAATGTAGAGCATGGGACTCAGTAAGGCGTCCTATGAGTCATGGTTTTGGCAAGAATCAGATTTCTCATAGTTAAGTTTGATCAAGGATTGCACACTTATTATTCCCTTATATAGGTGGATATATCATATTATAACATTGATCAAGTATTACACATTGAGGTTTCCCTTTTCGAATTATATGATCACTAAAACTCTCTAATCCGACATGATCTATGCTCGTTGTGAGAAACAATGGATGGAAAATAATCAGTCTCCATACTTGTGGATGTGTGAATTGTGTATTGGGAGAGACCATTGGATATTTAATGTGTATCTTAGACCTTAGGAAGGTATATGACGTATCTTAGTTATGTAATTAATTGGTGTTCTCTTAGTTTAGTTTAATAGGGGCTTACAATGGGTGTTTTACCTAATATTTGGAGGCAGAGGACAAGATTATCATGTCCTGGAATGCCATCTTTCCATGGAATTATTTTCTTCCTTGACCTATTTTGTAATATTCCTAAAATTCTTTGATTATTTGAATGACATATTGAATGTTTTCTATACATGCCTAGTTGTATTATAGACACATACAAATACAATCACATGATCCGGTTTTCTTGTTCGACGGATGTCACATAATCTAAATGGAATGTCTAAGGGACATCACGTGATCAATGTTGACTTTCCAGGAGGCCATCGCAATACTTGGTTAGATGATCCTGGATCCCATCACATAATCTCAAATAAAATGCATGGAGGATATCATGAGAGTCAGTATGGCATGTATGGAGGCTACTGTATATCCTCATTGGCTTATCCAAAGATGTCAAATGATCTGAATGGAATGTCTAGAGGACATCATGAAATCTAGATGGCATGACCTGATGCTATCACAAAACCCATCTTATGTGCACTGGTGCCTCCATATGATTTAGGTAACATATTTGTAGGACATCATGAAACCTGAATGGTGATCCCGAAGGTTTTTTTTAGACTTGTGTGGCATACCCGGGGGGTTACATGTGACTTTCACTAATATATCGGGTGTACTTTGCATGATACAAATACTATACCAAAGGAGTCTCTTGTGATTTGGGTGACATGTATGGTGTTGTCGCATGACCTGGGTGGGTTATACGAAGCATATGAGGATCTTTGTATATATTCTTCATGTAAGTATCCCATCTTTTTAGTCTTTTTTCCATATCTTTATTTCTTATTCCCTAGATTTGTTCAGTGTTATCTTGTTTAAGTCATGTTTGATTCAGCGGATGTGAGGAATGTTCTTCACATAACCTAATCGATGTATTTCATGTGATCTATGAGTGATCACATGAAGTTATTATGCTTATTTCATGATCACTTAGGTTGTTCCATGGACTTTACCTAAAAGAAACCATTCAGATCATGACATTGGACACTATGAGAAATATTCTTTGATGTCAGGGGGTGTCGTTGCAAGGATCCAATAATGAATTTTTTGATGCTGGGGTGGTGGATTTATAGGCCTCACCACCCTAATTATATTTCAATTTTCACGATGTGTATTGTGAAAATATATGATGGAGGTGATGTAGGGATTTGGTGTCACATGTTTTTGGGGGATCCAACCATAGTTTATTTTGGGGGAATTGCAAGATTTTCAGTGAATGTGATACAATACCATAAACACCTCATTTATTGGATTATAACCAATGAATGGGATAATGATTAATCATGTGGAAATGTCAAGGGGTTTTCACAACATCAAGATGGCATGTCTAGGGGCCATTGCGTGATCAAGAGGCCTACTGAATGGATTTCACATGATCTCAAGTGACTCGTATGGGACCTTCCATGAGACAAGGATAGATTTCCATAGGACCTTTGTATCATCAAGATGACATGGAAGGAGATCTTTAGGTACTATGATATCTTGTCAATGGGGTTTCAATGAGACTATATTGACATGTCAAAGGGGTTATGTGGGATCCATGGAGATCATCTGGGATGAAAAACCACTTCTGTGTGATATCAATTTATCTTACCTTCATAAGAATATCCTATTGTTCCCATTTTTACTTTGTTTATTTTACAAAGGTTAGGTATCTCACTCTCTTGTATGATTGTTGTTGAAGATAACCACCCAACCCACTAGTGATGTGTTGTGTGACAAAAAAGGGGTCATGTTGTGATGTATGATAATTTCATGGAAAAACCCTTGTGTTTACCTTTAGATACATAGGAGGATAATAAGACTACATGGACATGTTTGAATCCCTTCACATAATGGTGGGGACATATCAGTGGTCCTCTTAATAAAATGGTGGATATTTATCTAGGGGATTCAGTGGTTTGTCACGAACCATATGGCTATGTTGTGTGATTTTTACAACTACAAGAGGATCCCGTATTTTACCTTTTATTTCCTTCTTTATTTGTCAAAGGTTTACCCAAATGGCCCGAAGGCCATCTTTTTTTTATTAGGGATCTCACAATCTTGCATGATTGTTGTCGAAGACAACCACTATAGATATTAGTGATGTTTCTTGTGACCAAGAAAGTGTTATGTGGGTATGCATGAGCACCTTATGGACAAATCCTTGTGTTTTATTTTATAGACAAAGGGAGAGTTCAAGACTTTTTAAACATGTTATAATCCATCCATGTGATGAAGGTGACATGCCAGTGAGATTTTTTTGCGATAAGGCAAACAATTCTTCGTGGTCTTGTGGTGACTTGAAAACTATATGGGGTGTATCTCATGAAGTTTACAACCACAAGATACTCCCAACTTTTTCATATTTTACAACTTATTTAGTAAGGTTTTTTGTATGGTTTATTAGATATATGTTGGGTAACAAGTCATTTGACCTAGGGGAACTTATCTGGTTGTCACTGTAGGATCACTGAATATCTCAGATGCCTTCACTAGAAAATAAATATTTTTAGGGGCTCCACAAGATCATTAGCGGCTTATGAATTGTGTTATAAGTGTTTATATGACCTATTGAAGGTCATGTGATCACATTCCCTCTAGAGTATCATGTGATCCACATGATATTATACACCTTCTTCTTCCTTCTAGGTGGAAAAATAATACCCATATTCAGCAATTCCTTCCTTTGTGGATTTTTTGATGCTCATTTTGAAGGCACTAACAAATGGCCCCCCTTAGGAGTGACAATTGAGGGGACTGTGGCTTGGGATTAAAGAATGTAAATGCACACCTGAGACTTTACTACCACCACTAATGGTTGTTTTGGGTGACGTTTAATCTCCCAACTGATTTTTGGTATTCAGAACAATTCCCTATAAATTGTGGAATCAAGGGAAGCTCACTCACTAGCTACCCAATTCCTGAAGCTCCCTTTCCATGTCTCCATAATGTGACCCTTTTTCAATACCCTACTACAGTAATTAATCACAAAACCTGTTCGTTTGAGCCTTTTCTTGAGAACTCTTTTGCAAAACCATTTTTTTCCATGTGATTGTCTGAATCAACCATGAACTTATCTTCATTAATTGTTTGAACATTGTTTATGGGGATGAAAGATCATCTTGAAGGTTTATTAGGATATCCTGGCTTAATTTCATGCTCATTTGACTATTGTGTGGATCTCATGACAATGATAAGTTCATGTGATCATGAGTCTTATGAGGGTTTATGCGGTGGAATGATGTTATTTGGGTTTATGTGGTCTATGAGATCTTTTTGGTCTTGGTGATTCATGATTATTTTATGTGACCACAAATCCCATTTTATGATTCATGTGATGCACATCAGCATTCTAGAATTGTGCATTTCAATTCACAAGATTTTTTTTATTTGTCTAACATGTGCCACTTTTGTTCAGATGGATTCTCAATCTCAACACAGTTCTTTAACCATATCTTAGAAAAGGTGTATGATTTCTTGGAATCATAATGTTGACCCTTGGTATCTTGTGGGATCTAACAAAAAGGTTTTGAAGAAACTTCTGCCGTTATAGATCTCTAATTATCCAATATCACACTGGCTTCCTCTATGTGGTTTTTTCCAATTGGATGATGTTTTCAACCCTTCTCCAAACATCAACCTCCCATCTTACTAGCAATAACTTCTCTTTACTGCATTCAAAAGACGGTGTTCGAGGTTGGCCAACTAGTTGCAGCATGGTCCCCAGGGTTGTCTTATTTGATGGATACATCTTCTCTAGGTTTGACAAGCTACATTTTCACTCATAATCCCATCGCTCAAAGCTAATCATGTATATTTATCTATTCTTTGAGAAATATAGGTAGTAGATGGAGTTCAAAGTGGTATTTATGGCCTAGTGGAAACTTTTACGATAAATGGGCATAACCATTATGGGTAATGTAAAGCCGCTTAGAGTTTACTGACCATGTATACATTTTCAATCTCTACGAAATAGTATGGGTTTCCCAATTCATCATTTATCACTAGACAGATCTTATATATGAACTGATCAGCTATTGATGTCATGTAACTAACTCATTCCATTTGTCTCATAGCGAGGTACGAATCATCCTCTGGGAGATCTATCAACTGGGTGGGAATCCCCTATCAAAGAGATGTATGATGAGTTCCTCCCAACTTTAGATGTTTGGGATGGCCCTTTGAAAACAATAGTCTTGGTGAGGGTCATTCTTATCATTGGGAAGGAAAATTTATGAAAGGAGAAGACTAGGTTCTCACTGATCTCCTTCAAATATAGGATCAATATTTTCCTTTATAATAGTATAACTAGGAAAACTATTATATTCCCCCATCAGTTCCCTTCCCAGTAGGTTCATGATATCTTCAGTTCGTATTGATCTATTTTAGAAGTCGGGGATCATACCTAATGGGGGTACGAATTGAATCTGGAGATATCACCTTGCCTTAGGTTGGCGGGATTCATGGACATGTTTTTAAATGGGTGGCTTTTCCCATATAAGGATATAAGATTAGGAATTTGGGTTAGTACCTTAGTGATGGTGACAAGACTAGCAGGGGTACAGCATCTCAATCTGGTGGTACTAACTCTTGCCTGCCTTTACCAGCTCCTTGTCCACATTCTATAAGGCAACATATCCTATAGGATTATTGGTCCTTTCTAGTTTAAATTTGGCTAGATAGAGGATCATTTTCACTACTAAGTATACTATAATACCACCAGGATCCCTGATTCATGATCTATTCCTAGACTTCATAACATATCTAGTGTTTTGGGTATATTGTTAGTCACTAACGAGGTTCCTGATGTGTTGAGCTGGCCTAAATGCTTCAACATCACCCATTATCTTGTGTTGACTGGTAAAATTATTGATAATGGTAGTGGTAATATTGATGAAAGATATAATAAGATCTCCCTTTCGGATAGGGTTCATTCATCTAGGGTGGAAGAACATATCAATTGTGACCCATTCACTCTTTATTAGTTCACTCACCAATTCATCTTCACCTAAAGGGTCACCCCTCTTTATTCGGTCAGTGTGTGGGGAGAGTGACACCCCGAGATCTTCCATCGGTTTTGGATGGTATTATCATGTGAATATACCAATTTCGAGATTATTCTTTTTTCCTCTTGATTATTTTATCTTTGTATCATATGATTATTCCCATACTTGGGTATAATCTAACCCAGGTGTTGTGTAGAACAGGCAGGTCCCCCATGTGGAAAAACTATTTGTGTCACTGACCCCTCTATTTGTAGACACAATAGAATAAATTTAGGATTCTGGAAATAATTTTTGGAAGCACCCTCATTATAAAAATGATTATCTTATCAGCGGGGAATAATTCGTTGAGGAGGCTAGCCCTTTGGTACAAGAAATGGATGATGTGCCTATTAAGGAAGAATATATGGGTGTTACTCTCCTAATTACTTGTCAACTAAACTAATTCCCCCTCCTTATATCATACCCAATTCAAAATCCATATAATCTCAAACATGATGTAGTCTAATCAATAATAAAATTCATACCTTTATTACTAAGACTCCTCTAGAAATGTTTCATGACCAAGAGGAATGTCTTTATTAACTATTTCATGATTTGGGTGTGGGAGGCTTAGACCACTAATCATTACATGAGATCATGAGACAAATAATTCTGAAAAAGTCAATATTTGGATTCCATCGAGAGGGACTTGTGTTATTTTTGTGATGGGTCTTCTTCATTCATATTTATAAAGGAATCCTTGGAGGAGTTGGAGTAGAGACACCAATTTATATCTAATATGGAATCCCAAACATATATCGTGGTCATGAATATATGGTGGTATAAGGAGATCTTAGCTCACTCAAAGTCTGACCTTTCAACATCACCATCCTCACTAGAAACCACCCCGAAAAGAGTCTAGGAACTATAAAATTTTATTTATACCCTTCGGTCTGAGGTACATGCATAAGAAGTTGGGAGAATATCCATTAAGTGTTTAATCAATACCTCTATCTAGACTCTTGCTGACTGGTCCAATTTAGCTAATTAAATTTTATATAGTTTTTTTACTGATATGTATTTTTTATGACATTCTATGAGTGAATCTTAAATGTGGATATTTCTCCTTTTTCATGATCTCAATGAATAGATCTTTTGAACTTTATATGTTGTTTTCCCGTTATATTTCATTCATTATGTGCATAAAATTTTTATGATATGATTTTATGTGAATCATCAATGATACTCATCCTTTTCATAATATCAAGTAAAACTAAATTCATGAATTTGAATATTATAATTATAACGAGTTTCCTTGGAAAATGATCATGAATGACCAATAATATGATATTTTGTATTAATATATCATCCCTAGATGTCTAGATATTACCTGATTTACAGAAGGATAATTTTGTTATAATATATATCCCAAAGGGAGAGTACTCTATCCTTTTTCCAAATTCATGGGACTTGTCAAGCATATATTGATTTTTCTTGAGGTGGTATGGTGGTCCGCACAAGCTTTGTATATTTTTCATTATTTGTTGACCAGATCATTGATATCCTATAGTTTAGGGTCTTTTATCTTGGATCTTCTATCTCATAAGTTTAGGTTCTTTTAGCACAATCCTTTTATTGTTATAGTTTAGGGTATTTTAGGTCGGAGCACCTATCATTTTATTTTAGTGTCTTTTAGTTCACACCTTCTATAATATTAGTTTTAGGGATTTTACCTCTTACCTTAGATTGTTGTAGTTTAGTGTCTTTTATCTTGGACCTTCTATCATTATAGTTTAGGGTATTTTAACTCTAACCTTTTATCATGTACTTTAATTTATTTTATCTCGAACCTTCTGTCACTATAGTTTATGGTCTTATAGCTTGCAAATTCTATAATTGTATTTTATGTTATTTTAGGCTGGACCTTATGTCACTATAGTTTAGGGTATTTTAGCTCAAACCATTAGATACTGTGTAGTTTAAAGTCTTTCTATCAGGATATGATTGATAAATATGGAATATGGGTCACATAGACCTGGGATGACTCAATACTACCTAATGTTCAAATTTTTACTATGGTGTTTCCAGATCTCACAAGGATTAGATTTCCTTTCTTGTAAGAATGGTATGCCTCTAATTGATAGGTCAAAGCCCTGATGCATCAGTATCATTTTCATACAGATGTGTCTATATTCTTCTCAAAGTTCTACAGAAGATTTATGGGGGTATTATTTTTTATGGGAGAAATACTAGGGAAGATAGGCCCACCAGGACAGTTGTAATGTGGGTACTATAATTCATAACCAAAATTTTCAAGTTAGTGAATATGGTGCGGGGAAAACATATCGGTAATGACCCATAACATCATAAGGCGTTGGGTTATATCATAGTGTTACCAGGGCTCACAAGGATTTGGGTTCCTTTCTTGTAAGGAGAGCACACCTCTGTATGGTAAGTTAGAGCCCTTATGAATCGATAGCATGGAAAAACATATGTGTCTCCACCATTTTCCATGTCCTATGAAATATTTTTGAAGACTCACTCATCTGAAATATGAAGTTGGGTATAGAGGAGAAGCTATCAAGGAAGGTATTTTTCACCCTAGGTAAATTCATCTCTTAAATTAGGGAGCTCGATCCATATTCCCTATGGTTTCGAATCATGAATTGTGGGAAATAAAAATGTTTGGGAATAGAGTTTTCCATTCCTTGTCTAAGAATAGGAAAAAAAATAAGGTTATGTAATGATGAGGATGTAAAATCTTCTTGAATAGTCTAGTTACAAGGATTATAAATCATATTTCAAAGTGATTAGGTCATGAGGATGGTGTAGGACAATCATATTGGGAATAGACCAGAAACACTGAGGTGTTGAGGTCTACTATAGTGAATTTAGTGCTCAAAAGGATTGGAAAGAAATTTGGAGAAATGACACATTTGGTTCATGAACATAAGCGCATATATAGAATCCATAACCATACATGCATAGTCAAAAAATGGTCACCTAAATATAGGTATCTTATTCCAAGGTCCATGGAAGGTTGTGGTGACCTGAGGTACTCAAATCAGGAAGTGTGATTTAGGGAAAGTGTAATACCCATAAATTTTTCAAGCACTCTTGATGTTGTGTCACCATCCAGTGAACATTTTCTAAAAGAAAGGAGATGTGAATAATCATTACTCTGAAATTTTCTAGGACCAGGGGGTCCAACAAGCATATCTTGTCTTTTACTAGGTCTATAAAGTAAGTCATATGATATTTATTCCTTATTTTTTTATTCCCAATTTTTTCTACTTTGGAGATTAATACTTTAGTGATAAAAGACATGAACTTTTCTCAAGCCTCCCTTTGTGAGTTTTCAACCTAGAAAGTTTTCTGTCTCTTTCACTAGTAGTTTAAGGTATTTTGATTTGGACCTTTTGACGCCTGAGTTTATGTTTGTATAGCTTGGACCAAAGTGCAGGATATTTAATATTGTGACATACATGGACCTAATATGATGGGAATGTTACACAAGTTCCTAATTAGGATACTGAAGGTCAATAGTACTTCAACATACATCTAGGTGGGAGACGAAAATGTTTTAAATAACAGCTCAAGATTCTGAGGATATGAGTAACGACACAGAACAATTGTTTTGGGGATGGCTTAGAACATACTGGGGTGTAGAGCTCTACTAGGGTGACATTTAGACACACCAGGATCAAAAATCCATTTTTGAAAAATGATGCATTTGGTTGACGTTCATAGGTTCATATACAAGAACCATATGCATATTTTCATAGTAAAAAAATCATTCCCCTGAAGCTAGATGTATTTTTCCAAGGGCAATGGAAGGTTTTGGGAAAACCAGGGCACCCTATAAATGAGGGTTGATTTATGGATTGAGGTTAATAGAGATGATGGAAGCACCCTGTACTCTAGTTAATCGAAGTCATTCTCTTGTGGTCCCTTGATAAGGGGTGAAAATGGGTGATGGTCAACATAGTATAATGTCATATATTGGGGATTTATTTTTTCAGTTTTAATGTCTTTAAACTTGGACGTTAGACTTGGAGTTTATCATCATGAAGTAAGGATGTAGTTATTTATTTGTATTTTAACTCCATGTGGTAAGGACATGGGAACCAATGTAGAAAAATTGTGCAAGGTATATTATGTGCACAAGAAATCTATATAAAAATCTAATTTGTATGTTTGTAATATGAAGTTGTATGTCTTAGTCCCAATAAATTTGGGGGAAGTTCCTTGTGTAGATTTGACCCATATGAATAGATGGAGGATATATTTTGTTTTATCAGGGCTGGACCCAAGAATTGGGCATCCAAGAACCACTACATATCCTATGAGGATAGTAATAGATCCATAGGGAGTTCTTGAATGGGAAACACTCTACATAGTTCTGTCCCAAACATAGAGGGAAAATTTTACCATTTAATTTTGTATCCCAACTCAGGATTGGATATTTGGGCATCACTACGTGTCCTTTAATTACCAGAATCAATCCACACATCATTCTTTAGAAACTGTGCAGTTTAACTTCATGTAGAAAGGATGTGGGCTCCCCGATTTGAAACGGGGATATTGCAGCTGGACTCAAGACCTATGATCTTGGGGTTACTATGTAGCCACCCTAGTTCTTGAATGAAATATCCCTATGCAGATCTAGTATGTATGTAGGGAGGGGAAAATTTTTGTGTTTTTCTATTGCGACTTAGCCCTGGATTGGATATTTGGGAATCACTACATATCATGTGATGAAATGAAACAAGACACACATAGTTCTAGAAACCCATGAAGTTTAGTTTCATGCATCAAGGACATTAACCACCTAATTTAACGTCTTTCAGTGAGTACTCAATTTGTTTATTTTAAGATCTTTTATTCAAGACCATGATAACCCTGTCATGAGTTGTATGCCTTTTTTGTGCAGGGATACCCATACCAAAATTCTTAATCTCACATGATCTAAGCTCAATGTCAGAAAAAAACAATGAAAAGGGTTCCTCTCACTATGAAGAGACAATTATGGAGAGGATAGGGGCATTTTGTATCATGTGGTGGCTGGACCAAGATATAGGATCAAGGAATCCCTACATATCTCATAAATTCTTACATAGTTCTAAAAACTTGTATAGATTAATGTTATACGTAAAGTACACTAGTTGTGTTTTTTAATGTTATGTGGTAAGGGCGTGGGTGGCTCAACATGAAAGAATATGAATATTAGGGGTCTGTGCAATTTTTTATTAAGAGGTAAGGACACCTTCCCTGAAATTTAATGTCTTGAGGTAAGGATAAGTGTCACCCATCATTGGAGGAATGAAATATCATAGTCAGGCCCAATAATAGAGGTCTATGAGTCACTACATTTCATGTGATGGAAGGAATCAAACCACACTTAGTTCTGTTACAGAGAGATTCCCTATGTGTATCTAACTCTCACACTGAGAGAGAGGCATTTATATCATGAAGATCTAGCTCATGTGTGGTGAATTTTTAGTGGGATAATTCCTTCTGTAAATTTTTAACATCATACGGTGAGTACTTCATCCATGTAGTGTATCATCTTGTGGTAATGATGAGGGTCACCTGATGTGATTGAAGATTAGCATTGAGGATTCATGTAGTTTACCATCATGTAGTAATGAAAAAGGTTGTTGTGAAGTTTATCATCTTACTAATAGGATGGCTTCACTATAGTTTAATGTCATCTGGTTAGGACGTTGGGTGGTGTGCATTTTATAGTCTTACTTTTAGGACTGGTTCCATATAGTTTAATTTCATGTGGTTAGGATGTAAGGTGTTCTACAGTTTATAGTCTTGCAGTCAGAACTAGTTCTGTGCAGTTTAACAACATGTGATTAAGAAAAACTTGTATAGTTTAACATCATGAAACTAGGAATTGTTCTATACATTTTATAGTCATGTGGTCAGGTCATATTCATGCAATTTAACATCATGCACCTAGGACGTGTTCTGTATAGTTTATTTTCATGTAGTCAGGACATATTTTTGTAGTTTAATGAAATGAAACCAGGACTTTTTATTTAGTGTTTATTGTCATGTGGTCAGGACATATTCATATATTTTAATTTTGTGCAACTACGATGTGTTTTTCACAGTTTATTGTCCTGTGATTGGGATTTATTCATGCAGTTTAACATCATGCAACCCGAAGGTGTTACTGTATGGTTTATTATCATGTGTTGATGACATATTCAGGTAGTTTAATGTTGTGAAACCAATACGTGTTCCATATTGTATATTTTCATGTGTTTATAAAATTATATTCTTTATGGGATCTACACAAAGTATTTCTTGAGAAACCTCACATTGGTGGCGGTGTGAAACATTCCACGTCCATCATGGCCTGGGAGTAATAACCACTATGATATACTTTAAGTATGCTTTTAAGCCCTTCCCATTTCAGTTCCAGCTTTGGAGGCTTCTTTCCTGGTATCATTAGGGTACTAAAATCCAACACCAGTTCCCATTGGAGGATAAAACAAAGGTTAACTTCTTTATTTAATGCTTGGGTGATCCAATTTTTATGGACCTTGACTTTTTATAGTGCGTGAAACCTATTCTCATTGAGTTTCTCTAATTCATCTCATCGCTTTTTTGATTTCTCTCCATCTGATATTTTTCTAAAAATGGATATTCGGTGCATGGGAAACAATAATTCTATGGGTTACACTCCCTCAGTCTCGTACACTTATAAATATTGTGTTTCTTGTGTAGCAATATGTGTGGTGGCACAATATGACCATAAATCATGGAGGAGCTTGTCCAACCAGAACTTCTTGTTAATATTAACCATCTTCTAGAGTATATTTGATAGTGTCTTGTTGATGGCTTCTATCTATCCATTTTCTAATTCATGATAGTGAGATGAGTGATTAAACTCAATGTTCTACACCCGATATTGTTTCTTCAACTCCATAGAATAGAATTTAGTGTCGTTGTCTATCAATATTGTGTGAGGGACCCAAAACCTAGTGATGATATGGGACTTTATGAATTTAATTATGTTCTTCATCCTGACTTCATTTAGTGGTATTTCCTCATAACATTTGGAGAAGATATTTCTATTAGTAAGGATGTACTTGAACTACTTTGTTCTAGATGGGGGATATGGACCCACAACATCTAATCCCAATATGGAAAATGCACAAGAATATTTAGCTGTATGTAGAAATTTTAGAGGCTTAAGGATGAAGTTATCATGAATCTATAATGCATGATATTTCCTGGTGAATTACACATAGTCCTATATCATTGTTTTTTCCGTAGTAACCTAACCTTATAATTTGGTGGGAGATCTTGTTCCAAGACTGAAGAGTACCGTAGGAGCATGTGTGGACTTCTTCCATGATGATGAGAATCTACTTTTCTATTATTAATATGAGTATAATTATATTTAATTAATTCCTATGGGGGACCTTTTTATCATTTAGAACATCTCAGAGGGTAATGTTCATGGTTCACTATCAAATCTGTACCCTTTTGACTTGATCTATCTGGAGGATTCCATTTTAGAGATAACCAATTATGGGTTCCATCCGTCCAGGGGTAGATATTAGTTCATCATGATCTAGGGTAGAGATGACCTAGTTTATTTCTCCCATATTGCAAACAATGATCGATGATATCATCCTTCAGTGTGTGATACAAAATATTTTTCCTCCAGAGCAGGGTCGGCCAAGACTATGGCTGCATTACCCGATGCGCTATCATGAGTATTCTATGATCATGGAACATGAATAAATGTGGTCATGAAATGGAAATATACCATTATTCTACTAATATAACTAGTGATAGAGTCTAGTTCTTCATTCTTGAGGGAATATTCTCCATTGGTATTGTTTATCACTATTTCTAAATCTCCTTTGATGTTTAGGTAGGCTATTTGCAGTAGTGAGGTTAGTTTCAAGCAAGTGAAGAGGGTGTGGTATTCATCCTCATTGTTCGTGTACCCTTCATCTAGTGAGAAATAGTATGGAAAATTTTATTTTTCTTGAAAGACAAACAAAACCCCTAATACAGCCCAATTGAGCTTTGGGTTTTCCATTGTTTTCCCGATAGGACTCTGGGAGGCACTATCAATATACATCTATCATGCCTGGGGACTATCATGGGCATAAAAGACCTCCTCATATGGGAGCTTGACATCCAGCAATGTATTTTCCAGGGTGGGAATTTGTACAAGAAAATAATCTAGGGATTTCCCTTTCCCTAAATTTTGTGATATAAAATGGATGTCATACCATTGTAAAATGACTACTCATTGGGCCAAATGTTGAGTCATCATGGGATGTCCAAGGTTGTACTTGAGGGGATCAATATGAGAGACCAGATATACTTTGTGTTTCTCAAATTAATTCTACGTTTTTTCAATATAATGATGAGTGTGATGAAGTTATCGACAACTAAGTGTGATATCTATCCTTTTTATTACATAACTTTTGATTCCACGGTACATAACAGAGGATCCTTTAAAGTTTAATTTCTTGTAAATAAGGTACATGATACATTAAAATTTTAAAACATTAATCTAAAACCACTTGAAATAAATATTCATTTGTTCAATATAGGTTAATTTTACTACATATAATATCCTGGGGACATACATAAAAGGAAATGGGTGGTCATGAATCTCATTAAGGTAATAAACAAGAGAGATACACTATTGCAAATTCATGTTTTCCCAACGCTTCTTTACCAACAGTTTATTTAAACCGTTGGTAAAGAAGCTCTTTCCCAACGATTTACTAAAACCGTTGGGAAAGGTGTGTCCAAGGCACCCTTTCCCACCGGTTCTCTTGAACCGTTGGGAAAACCGTTGGTAAAGGGTCTCTTAGACACCCCTTTCCCAACAATTTTTAAAAACCGTTGGGAAATCTTTCCCCCAAATACTCAATCGGCTGCTCTCTCCCCCATTCGCAACAGAACCCTAATCCTCTCCAGGGATCCGCTGCTCTCATGACTTACCCCATCCGAACCTATCAAACTACATACAAATCATCTCAAATCAGGTATTCTATTCTTCATAAGCATAAAATATTTAAGTGATACCTTGTTTTTATTGTTATTCATCTCATATTTTAGTTTTATGTTTTTATTTTGATGTGTATATCATTTTTTTGTGTTTTCAGTTAATCTAGACTTTATCCATTCTAATCCAATTAATTAATTAAATCCATAACCCTCCATCGAAGAAGAAGCATCTCAAATTCATTTCTGGTGTATTCTAGATTTTCTGAAAATGTGTTTTTATGCTTTTTTCCATCTTGTAATTAATTGTTACCTGGAAATTTATTTATATGTGTTTAATAATTTTTAGCAAAGTTTTTATGAATGTTTTCTTTAAAATTCCTTGAAGTAAGTGTTTTATTAAAATGAAAAATTGTTTAATAAGGCTTGTGTAATGAAATTTGTTATAGTATACTATGTGACTATGTTTGGTATTTAGTAACACATGAGATAACTTGTGTGTGAGAATTTGTTGTGAAAGAGATTCCATGGTTGGTTCAAGATTATATTTACGTTTTGATCCTATTAATGAGTTGTTTTAATTATATTTTAAGATATTTACCTTTGTTTATTGGTTAAAACTGGGAGCTATAGAGGTGGTTCATGATTAAGACAAATAATTACTGCTAAACATGTGGATAAACCTTACATAGTAGTGAATTATTGAAATGTTTGATGTTTTTAGTCCTTTTTTATTTGGAGTTTCTTTTGATGGTGATGTATCTTATTGCTACCTATGATGGGAATTTATTTTAGTTTCTAAATCGGCTGAGACTCCCCCACCATGCACAATGTATGAAACCTCTACCATTATTTAATCATTCTGTGTACACAGCGTATGCAACCTCTACCCTCATTTAATTAGTGAACTGAAGTCATTAATTCAAGCCTTCATTTTCACTAGCATGTAAGAAATTGAATGATGTAAACCCATCCTCATATGATTTCTTACCTTAGATAGTGTCCAACATATGAAATATGAGCTTTTGAATTCATCAGTTAGTCAGGATCATATATTCCATTTCCCCCAAGATGATTGTACTAATATAAATTTAGGGTCAACTAAATATGGTTCTCATTGTACGATGTATATTATGTGTCCTTCTTGGCCAATAATCACTTTTATGAGGGTAGGGTGCTTTTCACTACCCATTCAGTCATGTGTAGACATCCATAAAAATGTTAGATAAGTCACAAGTTTAATTCAGTAATGTTGTTATCATTGGCATACTTTATTATTAATCTCAAATTTAAAAATAAATGTTTTTGCTTATACTTAATGAAATTAAATCTTTTTAAAAGCCATGAACAACATATTAGTGTAGAAGCCTAAAATTTATTCACCCATGGGGTGCGCTTGACTTGGAGAAGTAATTGGGTAATGAAAGGTATGGCCATAGAGGTGCCAATAATGAGTTATTTAACATGAGTGAATGATTTGGGATGCCTATAACACATGATGGGACCTGAGGCATGTGCCTCTTATAGACCTAATGAAAATGAATATAAATAAATTTTATTTTAATTCATGATTACTTGTTTCTTACATTATTTTAATAGTTCACTACATCGACTAGAAACTTCTTACTTTATCATTTACATAAATGTATTTTCTTTTAAAGTTCAATCTTATTGAATTGTTTATTACAAAATGACTTATATAAATTCTTTTTACAGAATGGACAAAAGTTGGATGTATGAAACCGATCAGATCTCAAGCGATTTTCAAAACAATTTGGAGAGCTTTATAGATTTTGCATTTCACAATGCTTCAGATAGTGGTCACATACACTGCCCATGTTCCAATTGTGTTGGTAGACCTTGGTTGAGTCATGAAGAAGTCAGCTACCACATAACCAAAAATGGTTTTCAAGCAAACTACTTTGTGTGGTATCACAATGGGGAGAAAATGAAATCTCAAATTGGTGATGATCGAAATGAAACGACTAGAATGGATAATTTGTTAGATGATCGGTTTCCATTTATTTGTCATCATGAAAAAGAAAGGATTTCTACTCAAGAAGACATCGATATGAGGACAACTGATGCATCTAGTGAAAATGATGATATTGATAGGGTGAAAAAATTGAATGATACTGCCACGACTCTAGTATATCGACAATGCGATAAAATGAAAAAGCTGGAATTTTTAATCTTATTGTTTCATGGGAAAACTATGTATGGTATTTCTAATACAGCAATCGATTATATTCTTACCCTCTTGAAGGATTTACTTCTAGATGATGCATATATTCCCTCAAACCACTATATGGAATGGAAGTTAGTTGAGGAACTTGGATTTTCAAGAAACAAAATTCATGATTGCCCAAAAGATTGCAGTTTATTCTGGGAGGAAACCACTGAATGAAATGATTGTATAAAATGTGGCACATCCCACTGGAAGTCAAAATCTGATGGAACACCATCCCGCATTCCACAGAAAGTAATGTGGAATTTTCTATTGATCCCCAGACTCCATAATATTTTTATGTCTGATGACATATCAATAAAAATGAGATGGAAATATACCGAGAGAAAGAAGACTAATGATGAGTTGGTTCATCCTGCAGATGGATTTCTATGGCAGAGATTTGATGCTCGACATCCTAATTTTGCAGCTGACGTGCGTAATGTGCGGTTGGGTCTTTCATGTGACGGTTTTAATCCATTTGGGTAGATTCTTACTTCGCACAGCACATGGCCAGTTTTTATACACTTTTATAATCTTCCCCCATGGTTGTGTATGAAAAAACCTTTCACTTTCATGATTATACTCATATCTAGGCCTTCTGATCCCGACATTGATATTGATGTCTACATGAAACCTTTAATAAAAGAGTTGAAACTTCTTTGGGATGTGGCTGTGCACACATACGATGCATGTTCAAAAGACATATTTCAGATGTGTGTTGTGCTTATGTGGACGATCAATGATTTTTCGGCTTATGCAATGATGTATGGATGGAGAACGAAGGGAAAATTGTCATGTCTAGTTTGTATGAAGAATACACGATCCAGAAGACTGAAACGTCGTTGTAGTTTTAGTTTTATGGGACATCGACGATTCTTGCCAAAGGATCATCCATATAGAATGAATCATCGAAGATTTGATAATACCATAGAGACCGATGATCCACCTCAGTGTATATCTGGAACTGACGTGCTTAATGAATTGAAATATTTCAGTTTTTCGTTTGGTAAGGGTCAAATGAACTCTGTAAAGAGAAATAAATTTTCCACTGAAACTTGTTACAATTGGTGGAAGAGGAGTATTTTTTTTGATTTTCCTTATTGGTCAACCAATTTGTTACTTCATTGATTAGACGTAATGCATATTGAAAAGAATATATGTGAAATGTTGCTTTTGGTTCTTCTAAATGTCAAGAGGAAGACAAAAGATGATTTATGATCTCGGCGTGACTAGGTGGATTGGGGCATCAGACCAGAATTAACTCATGTGCGTATCAGTGAAAATAAATGGAAACTTCCAAGTGCTTCTTATGTGATCACACCTACGGAAAAAAACAATTTTTGGAAGTATTAGAGATTATTATAGTTCCTGATGGCTATTCAAGAAACATATCTAAACGGGCCAACAGAAGAGAGTAGAAGCTAAAATCTTTAAAGACTCATGATTATCACGTTCTACTATACGAGTTGCTTCCAATAGCAATCCGTCATCTTTTGTCAAATAATGTAAGCGTGTTTGTTATTCGGTTGTTCCATTTGTTTAGAGGTCTTTGAGCTAAGAAGTTGTCCATGTCTTTCTTGAAAAAAATGTTGACAGATGCCCCATTAATTTTGTGTGAGTTGGATAAAATATTTCCTCCATCATTTTATCACATGCATGTTGTATCTGACTGTCCATATTCCCACTGAAATACTTCTCAGAGGACCTATTTATTTTTGTTGGATGTATATAATTGAAATAAATATGTTCACATTAAAGTCTTATGTTCGAAACAGAAATCATCCCAAAGGTTCTATCGTGAACGGTTACATGGCTCAAGAATGTATGGATTTCTACTCGACGTATTTGTCTGATCTTACTACAAGATTGAACAGACCAATGAGAAATGAAGAAGAACAGTATGAAAAAATTGAACCCATTTTTCCATCACATCCTCAAACAAGAGGAATTACTAGATCATATACATTGAAGACATTAAACCATGAAGAGCGGGAGATGGCACATCGCACAGTTTTTTGTAACTGTGATTTGTTCATCAGGTAAATAAATTGTTTATGTATATTGCACATATATCTGTTAAACTATTCATATTTTTTATCTACAAGGAACATAAAACAATGATAAATAGGAAGCATCGTTCTTTATCTTTGAGAAGGAGAGAGACTTTGCATAGAAAAGTGTTTTCTTCTTGGTTAAAATTGATGGTAAAAAAATTAATGTTTAAAATAATTATATCAATATTTAATTGTGTTTAATAGTAATTTATATTGCAGGTATTGAGTTTGTCTACTGACTCTATCTATGAGGAAATAAGAGCTTGGGCCTTTGGTCCTAATATCGTGGTTCGTGACTGTAAATCAATTGTTATCAATGGGTACAAATTTATTGTCACTGAACGAGTAAAGAACATGATAACACAACATGGTGGTGTTATGGTTACTGCCACAACAGATTGTTATGCTAGTGCATCAGATAGTAGACTGCGATTTGAAAAAGTGGTTTATTATGGAGTTGTTGAGAAAATAATAATATTGGATTATTACTCTCATGGACAAGTCACAATGATGAAATGACATTGGTTTGATTCGATGACAAGACATGGCACATTTATTGATGACTATGGATTTGGGGTAATTAATATGACTCGCACTCTTGCTACCGAAGAACCATATGTGTTGGCATCAATGACTAAACAATTTTTTTATGTCAAAGACCATCTTTGAACTGAATTTGGTGTCATAGTTGAAGTAATTCCAAGACATATTTTTTATGATGGTGATGATGGAATTGACACTGTCCCTAGTGCCATTGGAACCAATCCATTTATTTCTTTTGAGGACTCTAATATCTCAATTGTCAGAGTTGATTGTGAACCTGAAGTTGTGGTTGAAAATATACAGAATCATTCATCCATGTTATCAATTCTTTTGGTTTACCTCGAGTTGGGTTGTTAAGGTTGGTAATATTCAAATTGATTTAGTATTTATCAAAAATATGTTTTAGCTGACTTGACTGTTATGTGAATTTTCAATTTTTATTGGTTGCAGTTTTATTTGAATTGCATTTTCTAATTTGGAATTTAACTGTATTCAAATATAGTCAAACAATATTTCTAACTTGGTGAACATTACAACTTGTATGATTTATTAAATCCATTCAAGCTCTTCTAAAACAATTGATAGCTGACTTTACCATTATGTGAATTTTCAATGTTTATTGGTTGCAGTTTTATTTGAATTGCATTTTCTAATTTGGAATTGAACTGTATTCAAACATAGTCAAACAATATTTCTAACTTGGTGAACATTAAAACTTGTATGATTTATTAAATCCAATAAAGCTCTTCTAAAACAATTGATAGATGACTTGACCATTATGTGAATTTTCAATGTTTATTGGTTGTAGTTTTATTTGAATTTCATTTTTTAATTTGGAATTGAACTGTATTCAAACATAGTCAAACAATATTTCTAACTTGGTGAACATTAAAACATGTATGGTTTATTAAATCCATTCAAGATCTTCTAAAATAATTGATAGCTGACTTGACCATTATGTGAATTTTCAATGTTTATTGGTTGCAGTTTTATTTGAATTTCATTTTCTAATTTGGAATTGAACTGTATTCAAACATAGTCAAACAATATTTCTAACATGGTGAACATTACAACTTGTATGATTAATTAAATCCATTCAAGCTCTTCTAAAACAATTGATAGCTAAATTTCCAAGGAATCCCCCTATTCCCTCATATATTTAGTTTTTTGGGTTACACATTAGTTTCATTTTTATAATTAATTGCATATTTGTTTTCAAAATCAAGAAATGAAGCCAATTGAAGAGAGACGAAGGAAAAAAATGATGGAGAACAATCGTCGAATGACGGAGTTGGGAATTCCATCATTAGTGCCTGTAGTGAGTACTTTATTTCAAATTGATATATTTAAAGAATATATAATGTCAACTGATTAATTTTTTTGTAAACATTTTTGTAGGATCCACCTATACATAGACAGTTATTCGACGAGGATCCTAGTAATGGTCCTAGTACTCAGGCCGTTGGTACGAGGAGGGTTCGTACCAGAGGTGGACGAGCAGCTGCGCGTACCCGACTAAACCCTGCCCCTCCCACTGACATGTCATCCTTCCCACATTCTGACCTCAGTGTGTCGTTAGGGACACACAAGATATTTATCCCTCCCATGTTTTCGCTACCTTCTGCATCTTCTGGCCCATCATTTTCACATCCCATGATGATTCCCACTCCCCAGTCAGCATCCAGTCAGACATTTGTCCCATCTTCTTTTTCTTCTACTTCTATCTCTCTGAGCTTCTATATTCCATCATCTTCGACTCCTGTTCCACCACAGGGTGTTCTATCAGTTTCTGTGGATTCAGCGGCGCTCAGCGATCAGACCGACACAGGTATATTTATAGAACCCTAACAAATTTTTATAGCAATATTTATTTTTATTATAAAATGTTTTGATAAAATATTTGTTTTTCTTTCATGATAGATACATCTACTGACAGGAGGCATGGGCTGGGGCGTACACGCATGCGTTCGGTGTGGAACTGCCGCACACAGGTTATGGTGGATTATAATGAATACAACCAAATGGTTGAGAAAATAGGGCAGCAATGTCGGAGTTTTTTGGAGATGCTTTCCAAATACTCTGACATCATTCCTGTCAGCCCGCTATCGTGGAAACATTTTCCAAATGAGGTCATGGATAGATCTTGGGCAGAGATATGGGTAAAAAATATGTTCTATTTAATGCCATGAATTATTTTTGTATTTAAATGAATTAATATTTTGATTTCAACTTCGATTTAATTTTCCTGATGGTGAGGGTGCACGACCGGAATGTCTAAAGGATTTAGGTGAGCTTTGTAGATCCTACAAGCATGATTTGTATATTGGCTGGGTTGCTAGAGTTGGCACTAAGTTAGAGGTGGTACCAGTGGTGGATGATTGTCCTATAGAGCAGTATCGTCAGATGATTACTCATTGGACGAGTACCCAGTTTAAGGAATGAATAACATTTGAGGTATTTAAATAATAACTTTAATGTTTTGCATTAATATTATCTGTTTCATTTTCTAATTTTATTTAGGAATCATCTGGAAAAAATAAAAAGAACATTGACGCAAAAAAATACCTCCACACACTAGGACGCACTATGATGCCTGATCATGAGAGGAAGCCGGTGTGACAATTGTTTATAAATTTTATTTACGACTTACACTTTCTTTTGTTTCCAAAATTATTTAATAGTTTGCTAAATTTTTCATATAACTTTAGTTTTCAATGTCATTGTAGAGGAAAATACAAAATATTGAAGGACGTGTGCCTCGAGAAAAACTGTTTTGCTCGAGTAGACGGAAAAAGGATGGAAGTGCCGTCAACGAAGCGACTCAGCAGCAGATTGTATGTTTTAATATGTGGAATTTATATTTTAATATCTATTTTGTAACTTAATGATATATATATATATTTGTAATAGGCTGCTTTAGAGGCCCTCGATGCCCATGAACCAGACAATTTTGGGTCAACAGATCACTTACATCAAGTGTTGGGAGAGGAGAATTCTGGCAGAGTACGCTGCCGACCTAGGATAACCCCAATGAAGTATTGGCCCTCCTCAGGTATGAGCTATAGTGCCACCAAGCTACATCAAGTTAGGGCACAGGAAGAACAGGCTGAGAAAATGGCCACATAGACGGTAGAATAGTCTGCTAGGGCAAACAGTGCGTTAATGAAATTTATTGAAGTTCTATGTCCAACACTTCCAGCAGAGGCCAGCCCAACTTTTGATGAATATATGTCGTCGATACATTCTATATATGGTGCACCAGGTGAAATTTATAGTGGTGTTCAGGATGATGTCCAGCATGACGATGATGATGGTGAGGAGTCTGATGCGGAAGAGGAGGGAGAGGAGGAGGGCAAGGCGGGTGGCGAGGGCGAGGAGTAGGGCGAGGGAGAGGAGGAGGGCGCTGAGGAGGGAGAGGACGATGATGGGGATGAGGACGAGGGTGATGATGATGGTGATGATGGTGATGGTGATGTTGGATAAATTGATCCATTACATTTTTGACTAATATTATTGGGATTTGATTTTTAATCTATTCTAGTTGTTTGTGTTATCTAGACTCGTAGTATAGTATTGGAGTTGAGTTATTTTTATATATTGCCTGTTTTTATGGATGCTGTTGTCTTTTAGTGGTTGTGTGTTTGGGAACCCCCCTCCTTCCTGGACCCTGGACAACCCCCCACCATCCTCCTTGGACCCCGGACAGCCCCCCGGATGCCCCCCCCCCCCACCCTCTTCCTTGGACCTCGGACAACCCCCCAAACACCCCTCGGATAGCCCCCGGACAACCCTACGGACAGCCCCCCACCCTCCTCCCTGGACCCCGAACAGCCCCCCGGACAGCCACCCATACAGCCCCCCGAACAGCCTCCCCCCCCCCACCCTCTTCCTTGGACCCCAGACAACCCCCCCCCAAACACCCCCCGGACAGCCCCCGGACAGCCCCCCGAACAGTCCCCCAGACAGCCCCCCCCCCCCTTCCTTGGACCCCGGACAACCCCCCGAACAACCCCGGATAGCCCCCGGATAGCCCCCTGGACAGCCCCCCCCCCCCCCCCACCCACCCCACCCTCCTCCCTAGACCCCAGACAGCCCCGCCACCCTCCTCCTTGGACCCCAACCAACCCCCCGAACACCCCCCGGACATCCCCCCGCATAGCCCCCCCACCCCCCACCTTGGTCCTCAGACATCCCCCCGGACACCCACCAGACAGCCCCGCCGGACATCCCTCCCACCCTCCTTGATTTCATTTAATACTATAAGATCTATAATATATATTTTATTTATTTTCATCATGATAATCAATGTAAATCACATTTACACATCTAATCAATATCATAGATTCTTGGTATGTTATAAAAGAGATGTATTCATTGGGCATGACAATGTAAGCTCTGAAATGTTTCATAGCATGATAAACTAAAATCTAATCCATACTAAGAATGATATAAAAATATTTTATATGAATTTCCACAACATTTTAAGTAAATACCATTCCACTAATAGACACATGAGGATTCTTATAAAATGGACAACATTTTATGTACATATGGAAAACTGACCAAACGTATTTGGTTTCCATTGAAACTTTAGGAGAATGATCCATGATTCATATGTGACGTGTATGAATCAACCCCGCATCAATCTGAGATGTGGTTTGGCCAGCACCACTCAAAGTTTCTATCTTCTATTTCAAAAGGACGTCATTTTAATTCAAAAACATCAACTGGCATACAGAAAACCGACCAAACGCATTCGGTTTTCATTGAAACTTTAGGAGAATGATTCATGGGTCATATTTAATGTGTACGAGTCAATCCCGCCTCAATATGAGATGCGGTGTGGCCATCACCACTCAAAGTGTCTATCTTTTGTTTCAAAAGGACGTCATTTTAAGTGAAAAACATCAACTGACATACGGAAAACTGACCAAACACATTCAGATTGTGTCGATACTTTAGCACAACGATCCATGGGTCATATGTGATGTATACGAGTCAACCCCTCCTCAATCCGAGGTGCGGTGTGGCTGCCACCACTCAAAGTGTCTGCCTTTTGTTTCAAAAGGACGTCATTTTAATTGAAAAGAATCAACTGGAATACGGAAAACCAACCAAACACATTAGGATTGTGTTGATACTTTAGAAAAACAATCCATGGGTCATATGTGATGTGTACGAGTCAACCCCGCCTCAATCCGAGGCACGTTGTGGCCGCCACCACTCAAAGTGGTTGCCTTTTGTTTCAAAAGGACGTCATTTTAAGTGAAAAACATCAACTGGAATACGGAAAACTGACCAAACACATTTAGAGTGTGTATATACTTCAGAAAAATGATACATGGGTCATATGTGACATGTACGAGTCAACCTCACCTTAATCTGAGGCACGGTGTGGCCGGAAGCACTCTAAGTGGCTCTCTTTTGTTTAAAATGGACAACATTTTAAGTACATACAGAAAACAGACCAAACGAATTCGGTTTCCATTGAAACTTTAGTAGAACGATTCATGGGTCATATGTGACATTTACAAATCAACTCTGCCTCAATCTGAGATGCGTTGCGGCCGGCACTGCTCAATGTGTCTGCCTTTTGTTTCACAAGGATGTCGTTTTAATTGAAAAACATTAAATGGAATACGGAAAACCAACCAAACGCATTAGTATTGTGTCAATACTTTAGCACAAAGATCCATGGATCATATGTGATGTGTATGAGTCAACCTCGCCTTAATATGAGGCGCAATGTGGCCACCACTACTCAAAGTGCCTATCTTTTGTTTAAAATGGACAACATTTTAAGTACATACGGAAAACCGACCAAACGCATTTGGTTTTTGTTGAAACTTTAGGAGAACCATTAATGGGTCATATGTGACATGTACGAATCAACCCCGCCTTAATCCGAGGCATGGTGCGGCCGCCACCACTCAAAGTGTCTGCCTTTTGTTTCAAAAGGACGTCATTTTAATTGAAAACCATCAACTGGCATACGGAAAACCGACCAAATGCATTTGGATTGTGTCGATACTTTAGCACAACGATCCATGGGTCATATGTGACGTGTATGAGTCAACCCTGCCTTAATCTGATGTGCGGTGTGGCTTCCACAACTCAAAGTGTCTGCCTTTTGTTTCAAAAGGACATCATTTTAATTGAAAAACATCAACTGGCATACGGAAAACTGACCAAACACATTCGGATTGTGTCGATACTTTATCACAACGATCCATGGGTCATATGTGACGTGTACGAGTCAACTAATCCTCAATCCAAGGCATGGTGTGGCCACCACCACTCAAAGTTTCTGTCTTTTGTTTCAAAAGGATGTCATTTTAAGTAAAAAACATCAACTGGCATACGGAAAACCGACCAAAAGCATTCAGATTGTGTCGATACTTTAGCACAACGATCCATGCGTCATATGTGATGTGTACGAGTCAACCATGCCTCTATCCGAGGTGCGGTGTGGCTTCCACCACTCAAAGTTTCTATCTTTTGTTTCAAAAGGACGCTATTTTAATTGAAAAAACATCAACTGACATACGGAAAACCGACCAAACGCATTCGGATTGTGTCGATACTTTAGCACAACAATCCATGGCTCATATGTGACATGTACGAGTCAAACCCGCCTTAATCGGAGGCACTATGTGACTGGAATCACTCTAAGTGGATCTCTTTTGTTTAAAATAGACAACATTTTAAGTACATACGGAAAACCGACAAAACGCATTCTGTTTCCGTTGAAACTTTAGGAGAACGATTTATGGTTCATATGTGACGTGTAAAAATAAACCCCGACTCAATCTGAGACACAGTGTGGCTGGAACCACTCAAAGTGTCTTCCTTTTGTTTCAAAAGGACGTCATTTTAATTGAAAAACATCAACTGGCATATGGAAAACCAAACAAACGCATTCAGATTGTGCCGATACTTTAGAAATATGATCCATGGGTCATATGTGACATGTAAGTGTCAATCCCCACCTCAATTTGAGGTGCGTTATAGTCTCCACCACTCAAAGTGTCTGTCTTTTGTTTCAAAAGGACATCATTTTAAGTGAAAAACATCAACTGGCATACGAAAAAATGACCAAACGCATTCGGATTGTGTCGATAAATTATCATAACGATCCATGGCTCATATGTGACGTGTACGAGTCAACCCTACCTTAATTAGAGGCACGGTGTGGCCGGAATCACACTAAGTGTCTCTCTTTTGTTTAAAATGGACAACATTTTAAGTACATATGGAAAACCGACCAAACGCATTCGGTTTCTGTTGAAACTTTAGGAGAACAATTCATGGGTCATATGTGATGTCTACGAATAAACCCCGCCTCAATATGAGACATAGTGTGGCCGGAACCACTCAATGTGTCTACCTTTTGTTTCAAAAGGATGTCATTTTAATTAAAAAACATCAATTGGCATACGGAAAACCGACCAAACGCATTAGGATTGTGTCGATAATTTTGCACAACGATGCATGGGTCATATGTGACGTGTACAAGTCAACCCCGCCTCAATCTGAGGCGCGGTGTGGCCACCACCACTCAAAGTGTCTATCTTTTGTTTCAAATGGACATCATTTTAAGTGAAAAACATCAACTAGCATACGAACCGACCAAATGCATTCTGATTGTGTTGATACTTTAGAACAATGATCTGTGGGTCATATGTGATGTTTATGAGTCAAAAACGCCTTAATCAGAGGCACGGTGTGGTCGAAATTACTCTAAGTGGCTCTGTTTTGTTTTAAATGGACAACATTTTATGTACATACGGAAAACCAACCAAACGCATTTGGTGTCCGTTGAAACATTAGGAGAACGATCAATTGGTCATATTTGACATGTACGAATCAACCCCGCCTCAATCGGAGACACGGTGTGGCTGGAACCACTCAAAGTGTCTACCTTTATTTCAAAAGGACGTCATTTTAATTGAAAAACATCAACTGGCATACGTAAAACAGACCAAACACATTCGGATTGTGTCGATAAATTAGCACAACGATCCATGGGTCATATGTTATGTGTACGATTCAACCCTGCCTCAATCCGAGGTGTGGTGTGGTCGGTATCACTCCAGGTGTATGTATTTTGTTTAAAATGGACATCATTTCAGGTAAAAAAATATGGTGTACAAAAAACCGATGAAATTATGAATTGACTTCCGGATTCCACATATAATTGTCATATAAATTTTAAATTTAATTCTAAATGAATTATGTATGTTTATAATTATGTTATGAATTCTAATTTAATTATGGATGTGTATAGTTCCAGGATGCATTATATGTTAAATGTGTATGAATTCGTTCTCTATATGTATGTGTTAGTTGGTTATTGCAGGTACAATAATTGTGTATGTATGTGTTAGTTTATTACAGGTACAATAATTTGATTGAAAATGGGAGGGAATGCACAAAATGAGCCCTGCTGTCCAAATTGCAGACATGCTATGCAAATTGAAGGTTGCTGTGCAATTTTCACAGCATAGGCTATGCCAACGGTTTCAAACCGTTGGCATAGCATCTCTGATGCTTTTTTTACCAACAATTCATTGAACAGTTGGTTTTCCCAACAGTTTGGCAGAACCGTTGGGATAGGTTAGCTTTCCCCCACTCTATACCAACGGTTCATAGTAACCCATTGGGAAAATCTTTCCCAACGACTTACTTCCCTACGGTTTTCAGAACTGTTGGTATAACATATACCAACAGTTCTGCAGCCTTTCCCAACGGTTCAGAACCGTTGGGAAAGACTGAATTTCTAGTAGTGATATATAACATGGGATATTGAGATATATCAAAAATAACATTAGGCATAACGATAAGATAAGAGAAATATTAATATCTTAATAATAAGAATGTGAATCACAATATGTAAATGTTCTTACACAATTTAAATTACACTTTCATAATCATATCACCAAGGGTAATCACCAAGGTGACATAAAGGAAAATCACCAAGGTATCATAAAACATGTCATCTCTAGAGATTACATTCTTTATGCAATGCATTGGAGCGCTATTATGTTTCACCTTTAATGTGTATTAATTTCATGTTATCCACTTAAATTATAATTAATATTTTAATTAACAACCCATGGGGGTAAATACTGGGTTTCTTATCAAAATATTTACATATAAAAGAGCCTACAGACATAAATGTTATGTCATTTTTAACCAAGAAAAAAGAAAATGTGTGGTTCTTATGTATAAATTCCCAAATAAAATAGATATTTTTTATATTTATGTGAATAAAAGTGGAAAATAAAAAAGTTTGGGTATCCACACAATGAAAATAAAAATTAATTTCTTAACGAGAAGAGATAAATTTTGGGAATTAAATTCAGTAACATGATGGGTATAAAACATAGTTTTTAAAATTGGAAAAATGATAGGTAAAAGGGGTCTCCCATTCATAAAAGACTATTATTACAGTAATTGTATAATATAAATTTGGAAAAATAACTTATTTTGTAAATTATAAGACATACCACATGAAAATGTGACTTGAATGGAAAAGATAAATGAATATTTCTCTTACCTTGAGGAGTTGTTCCAAAAATTGGGGATAGAAACTTACTAGATTGAGGACACCTTATGGGAACTCATTGGGAGGAAAATCACCCAAACTTAATGTAGGATATATTGGGATTTAATGGAAATGCTGAAATGTTTGGGTATTTATAGAAAAAGTGGAGGAATTGTTTAATAATCTCCAAATATAGGTCTTGGAAAACTAGTTTGTGAAAAATAGAAAACCATTGGCTTACCCATGGTTTTTTGTACTGATTTTGGACTTTTGGGTCACATTTTATGATACTTTAATCCTCCAGATCTAAAAACCATTATTTAATACATCTTTTGGATTGAACAATTATATATTTCACAAAGTAATGTCTTTAAAAATCAAATTTTCCTTTTTAGACTTCAAAAAGTAACTTATTGTTTTAAAAATAGAATAAAATTTATTGAAATAAAATATTTCAGGTCATGGATTTTTTTAATGAATTATTAAAAAAATATGACATAAATATGATGGAATAAAATATACTGAAACCCTAAAACTGTATTTCTTACTATTCACAAAAAATAAAGTACTTTAGAAAATTATTATAAATTCAACCTAACCTAAATTCAACAAGAGGACTTCAAAAATGAAGTTTAATTTATTGTAAAAATTATCAAAATGTGATAATTTTAACTTATAAATATAAAAATACCTATTAATTTGAAAATATTAGTTTTTAAGACACCAAAAAAATTTAACACTTATAAAAAATTACATAATCTATTATAAAATTATTTTATCATTTATTATTTAAATAAAAGTTATTTAAAAAAATATTTCATTAAAATAAAAACTATTTATAATACCATAGTTTATTATAAAAAAATTATATTTTCTAGAAAAATAAAATTATGTTTTATTTTTATCCAAAATTCAAATTATAAAATTCATCTCAATTAAACATATATCTTATTAAAAATTATTCTTAAGAGGAATTGATGGAATAAAAAAATTCTTTATAAAAATTAATTAAAACATTATTTAACAAAGTTCTATACATGTTACCCCTTATTACACCCGCATACACCCTGAGATTAAGGTGTGCGATGGTGGTAGTTTCATGGGGTGCCTTGGCTAACATTGACCAGGTGGTGATATACATTAACTTGAAAATCTCTCATATGTGATTTCATTAAACCTTCACTTGTTGAATATGGGATTGTTCTTGTTCAAGGGTGAAACCTAATGACAATACGCCCCTCCCATGTTCTGACAAACGGGATTCAAATGGTATAAATCTACTTAAGGAGGTCATCAATTCTCAATTCTGTATCAATTATCCTATGTCATTACTACTTATAAAAACAAATTATAATGGTAAAATTATCAACCAAGGGTACTATTTCCTATAGTTATATTGACCAAATATCATATTAAACAATGATCATATTAACCAATTATCATATAATGGTCGAATATCCATGGTCACATTTCCCTTTATACCCTATAAATACCACTTCATCTTTTCACTAAAAATTCACTACAATTTCTCTTAAGGTTATATTTTCAATTCTTAATATTTTGATTGTTTTACTAATATTTTTATTTATTTATAAATAATTTTCAATGGGGGCGATGATTCTAGTAGATTGAGGTGATCTTTACCTTACCATTTTAGTTGTTCTATTTTATTTTATTTTCCAGCAGTAATGTTTGGCATTTTAATTGGTTATATAGATGAATAATGTAATGATCATTATTCAATAGATAAAATTTTGTTGGTTTATATTTATTTTTTATAAGTATGATATTATATAATATGTAATAAAAATTTATTCAAAAAATAAATATCATTTTAAAAAGGTTGGGTCATTACATTCTTCCCCCCTTAAGTAATTTGGTACCTAGAATTTGAAATTATTTTCTCAGTTGAGAAAACATGAGTGTACATGTGTATCATTGATTCCTCTAGTTCCCACATCGATACTTTATATTTATGTTTCCTCTAAAACACTTTGAAAATATGAGTATTCTTGATGCATCGAACAGTGTTTCTAGGGTCTAATATCTCATTCGGCTACCCCACATTTGAAGGTCATGTTCCAATTTTACCACTTTTGGATTCAGTACATGTGAGCGATCAAGTATGTACTAACACAAGAGTGATATGTGGAATATATAATACACTTGAGATCAGTTTGGTGGAAATGGTAGATGATAAGCCACTGATCCTATGTGATCAAGGACTTGATAAGGGCAATGTACCTAGGTCAAAGCTTCCCTTTCTTTCCAAATTGCATGACACTCTTCCATAGTGGTATCTGTAGTAAACAAATGTCCCCAACATCAAAATACATGTTACTTTGATGATTTTTAGCATATCTCTTCTGTCGACTCTTAGTATCCTTTATATTTCAATGGATGGAATGAACATTTTCTGTCATCTCTTGCACAAGATCAAGCCCAAGCAATTTCCTCTCACCAAATTCGTCCCAACAAGTATGATTTCTACATCGGTTTCCACATAGACCTTCATATTGTAACATTTGAATACTAGATTAGAAGATTTTATTATATGATAACTCAACTACTGAGGGGTGTTGATCCCACCTCCATTTAATTTACATTGAGCATGTTCTCAATATGTCCTTGAGTGTCTGAATAGTCCTTTCATATTAGCTATCAATTTGGGGGTGATATGTTGAAATAAAATTCAATTCCATATTCAAGGTATGTTAGATACTTCCCTAGAATTTACATGTTAACATTGGATCATGATAAAAATGATATAATTTGGAACCCCATGCAACCACACCACTTCCATTACGTATATCTTGGAAAGTTGTTAAAGAGATAAATCTTCCCTAATAATGATGAAATGGGATGTCTTGGTGAGACGATCCACTATAACCCATATTGAATTTTCTCTTTTGGATGTTCTTAGGAGACTAGTGATGAAGAGTATAGTCATATTGTCCCACTTCCATGTAGATATAGGTAGTGGTTTCAATACCCCTTTAGGAAGTTTTCACTCTTTATACACTTGCTAATATACCAAGAGCCTCATAGTGTAGTCAACATTCTCTCATTTCATATTTTCCAATCAATAATGATCACAAAGGTCCCTATAAATTTTAGTGATTCCAGGATGTATAAAGAATGTTTATCTATGATACTAATAAATCATGTCCTTCTTTATCTCTAGGATAGATGGGACGCATAGATTTTATGAGATTTCTGTACAAACTCTTGATCAATATTGAACTTGGGAAGCTTCCTATTCTTCACAACTTTTATCTATTTTGTAACAACAGATCTTCTCTTTAATATTTCTTAATATTATCTAGTAATTATGGTTGATAAATAATTTAGGATAGGTTTGATTATGTACCTTCCCTTATGATCCCCATGTCCAATTTTACTATGTCCTTTGTCAAATAATCTTCTTGAATCCTCATCATTACTAGCACAATAGAATATTTCCTACTTAGTGAATTAGTAACATTGTTTTATCATTTGGTTTTATAATATATTCAACAATCCTAGTATTTAATAATTTACAACCATATCCTTTGTCTCATGTTCAATTAATTTTGTGAGAAAATATACTTTAAACTTTTTTGGTCTTTGTATATATCACAGTTCTCACCATAAAGATAGTGCCTCAATATTTTAAGATTAAAAATAACCCCATCAAGCTCCAGCTCATGTATAGGATAATTATTCTCGTGAGGATTTAACTTTCAAGATGCATAAGTAATCACCATTTCATTTTTCATGAGGATGCACCGATGTCCTTTCATAGATTAATAAATATAAATAATGATTCATACTCCAATATAGGGTATATTTAACATAGGTGTAGTAACCAGTCACATCTTCAGTTCTTGGAAACTTTATTCACACTCCTTTTTACCGATTAACTCATCCCATTTTCGAGTTAACTTGGTTAGTGGATTAGAAATACATGAAAATTATTCCACAAACCTCTTATAATATCTTTCTAAACTAAGGAAACTAAAAAACTCAGATGCTATTGTAGGATGAGTCCAATCCTCTATAGCCTTTTTTTCATAGGGTCAATTGAGTTTCCTTCATTGGTTTCAATATGCCCAAAAAATGAAACTTTATGTAACTATAATTCATATTTTATGAATTTTACCAAATGAATATCCTTCTTAAAAGTTCAAAAAACAAACCATGGAATATCCTCATGCTCCTCGTGAATTTTGGAATATATCAAAATATCATTAATAAAAACTACCACGGATTTATCAAGGTAGTCCTTAATGAAACTATATATCAAATCCATAAATATAGTAGGATATTTTTTCAAGACAAAGTTCATAATAACAAAAATATAATGTACATATCTTTTTCAGAAGGTATTATTTGAAATATCATCTTTCTTGACCTTCAATTGATGATACCTAGATCCAATGTCAATCTTATAGAAGAATTGATCCCTATGAATCCAATAAAATAAATCATTAATCCTTGGGAGAGGGTATTTTTTCTTCACTATGATCCTATTATGTTCTCTATAATCAATGCGTAGCTACATTGATCCATCCTTATTCTTCACATGGAAAATAGGTGCTCCCAAAGGAGACACACTTGGTTGGATAAATATCTTCTCCAAAAGATCTTGATTTTTTTTTAATTCATCAAACTCTCTATTTTTCATTCTATATTGTGTATTTGATATCATCTTGGATCCAAGTATGAGTTCAATGGATAACTATACCGCTATTTTTGGGGGAGGTCTAGGTGGCTCTTCAATAAAAATGTTAATGTATTCCTAAATTATGGGGACACTCTTTATACATTAATTTCCCTCTACCTCTTCACAGATCATCTCTATAAAGAAGGCTATGGGTTGTTCTTCTAGGAAAATATTGATCTCAAATATCTCTCTATTGAAAATGACTACAGGTTTTTCATTCAAGAATAATAAAATATCCTTGCTTCTATAGTTTATTTTATAATTATACATTAAGATCCAATCCATACCTAGTATAGTGTTGAATTCCACCTTGGGAATGACTACTAGATTTGAAATCATATTGCACTCACCAAAGTTAATACTGGAGTTTTTATACACTATTGATTCAACAATAATCCCTCTAGGAGTCTTGACTTTTAACCCTATTTCAATTAGTTCAAGGATTGATTCTATATTCATTGAAAAATTGGATTAAATGATAGAATGCCTAGAACCATAATCAAACAAAGTGCTTTCAAGATATGAGAGCACAATGAGTGTACTTTCCACCACATCATTTGGAGCCTCCACTTCAGCCGTCATGATAGAAAATGCCCGACATTTCTCCCTTGGCCTATGATAAGGTTGATGATGGCTCACATCCATTATCATTTTATTTTGAAATTGATTAGAAAATTTACTAAGCTGCCTACACTAGAAGCATTGAACTTCTGGATACACCGGAACCATATTCCCTTTGTCTTTAGTGATGAGAAGTTGAGTATTCACCTCACTACGATAGTTTCGAGTTATATGGCCATCTCTTCTACACTTTTAGCACTTTACACTACCAATTATGTAGTTCTATGAATGATTATTCCCAAATTTGTTTCATTTGATAAGTTTCACTTTATTTCCTCCATGAGTTTGGATCCATTTATCTATTCTTCTCATTTAACTATGTGACCTTTGTATCTCTCCAAACTCTAAATAAACCTTCATATAAGTTTGTAGTATATCCTCTAGCTTTCATAGTCATGATTTTATAGATTCCTCCATAGATGGGATCTCATTCCATTAAAGAATATATCAACATTTACCATAGGATCTATAATGAAGCTAGTGGTGTATCAATAAATTCTTATGAAGTTCATTTTATATACTCCCACTGATTAATTTTCCTTCTACTTCAGTTCTAATAATTACTTCTCAATTTTTGTTTTCATCGAATGGGGGAAATATTTATTGAAAAATATTCCCCTGAACTCTTCCCAATTCATTGCATCGATCTCCCTTCTTGGATTCGTGTTTTTAATTAGTGTACGCCACTAATCAGATTATCCTTTTAAGAGGTATACTACCAATGTGAATTTATCTTAATCCAAACAATATATTTCAAAAAATATATTTTCTATAGATCTTATCCATTATTCAAAAATCAAAGGGTCAGTAGAACCGCTGAAATATGGTGGTCGTTGACACATAAAGGACTCAATATAAATTTGTTTCCATCAAGGTAAATTTGGTCTCTCAACTTGATTCAAGTTACTGTTCATAACTCAAGTTAGTTGATTCATCATCCTCATGAAGTTTTCCATTCCTTCTTCCATCAGAACACTATTATTGCATCATCAATTACACTTATTATTTATGTGGTTCCTCCTATTTCCCACTATTTTTTAAAAGAACAAAGATATAGGGAGAAACATGTTACTTTTATTAATCATATAATTCAAAAGGGATTTTATTTCTTAAAACATCATTCTTAAATATTTTATTAATATATTCTAATAATAATAACATTTTTTATATATCATTCATAAAAGTTCATAAAAATCTTCGAATTAACCAAACATATTCTCTACGAGTGTCAAATAAGGGTGTGGAAAGGCTTGTTGTCATGAAATAGTTTATATTTATGTTTAGCTCAAATAATTGTTTTTAGGTGTTACTGCAAGATGCATCTTTCTCAGAGCCACATCCACTTGTTCATATCAAGACATGGATTTATTTTCTCGGAAACCACTAACTTAATACTCATGAAAATACGTGGATGTTTTCCTATATTTAGAATTTCCCCAAGGGTTCTTCCTAAATTTTTCAATTCCAAATTTCCATAAATGACTAAACCATCCTTTGATACCAACTATGTAATCCTCCCTTTTTATTATATACGTTTTCATCACATGGTACAAAAAGGGATCTTTTCAAGTTTATTTTCTTTAAAGTTATGTACATGATACATGAAAACACAAAACATTATTCTAAAGCCACTTTAATGACATATTGATGGGTTCACTCTAGTTTAATTTTACATCATATCATATCCTTGGGACATATATCAAAGGTTAGGTATGAACATGAATCCCAGTAAAGGAATAAATAAGAGAGATATATAATATGAGATCTTGATACATATCAACAAGAACATTAGGCATAATGATAAGCAATTAGAAAGAGTCATATCCGAATATTAATAACAAGAATCATAAAAAGGAAATGTGGCTTCAACATTTAAATTATACATTCATAATCATATCACCGACATTAATTAACAAGGTGTTGTAAATGAAAATTACCAAATATATTCATCAAGGTATCATAAAAAAAGTCATCTCTAGAGATTAAATTCTTTACCCAATGCATTGAAGTGATATCAAAGCACACCCTTCATATGTCTTAATTTCATTGAGTCACATATATCATATTAAATCATTTTAGTAATAACCCATGTAGGGTAAGTAATGGGTTTCTTTTCAAAATCTTAGCATACATAAGGGCTTAAAGACAGGATCATTACTCCATTTTTAACTGTGAAAAGAAAATGTGCTTTTATTATGTATAAACTTTGTAATCAAATAAATCATAAAAAATTAAAAAGTTAATTTCTAAAGGAGAAGAGAAAAAAATTTACAAGTAAATTAGGCAACATGACAAGTATAAAACATGGTTTCAGAAAATGATAAAATGAGAGGGACACCTTAAGGGGACTACTTGGGAGAAAAAAGAACCGTAAATTCTGGGAGGATAGATATGGATCTAATGGATGTGGTGAAATTTGTGGGTATTTATAAAAAATGGGGAGGAATTGTTTTAATAATTTTCAAATATAGGTATTGGAAAAATAGGTTGTGGAAAATGAAAAACCATTAGCATACCCATCGTTTTAGCTCATGGTTTTGGATATTTTAATCACATTTTATGACACATTAATCCTCTAGAACCGAACACTATTGTGTAATACATATTTTGGCATGTAAAATTAAATATTCCACAAAGTAATGTTTTTAAAAATTAAATTCTCCTTTTAAGACTTGGTAAAGTAACTTATAGTTTTAAAAATTGAATAAAAACTATTGAAATACTTAATTTTAATAAATTAATATATTTTAGCCTGTGTATTTTATTTTATTAGTTATTATGTCATTATGACAAAAATATGATAATATTATGTTTATCGAGACTATAAAATTGTACTTTATACTATTCACTAAAAAATAAAGTATTTTAAAAAAATTATCATATATTCACCCTAACCTAAATTCAATGTTGTGATTTCAAAAAAGTTGTTCATTTTATTATACAAAAAATATAAATATGGTGATTTTAAATTTTGAATATAAAAACCTTATTTATTTAAAAATAGTAGTTTTAAAGACAAAGTCAAATTTATGACACTTATAAAAAAAATTCTAGGCTATTATAAAATTATTTTATCATTTATTATTTAAATAAAAGTTTTTTAAAATACTATTTCATTAAAATAAATATTATTCAAAATACCTTGTTTATTAAATAAATTGTATATATTTTCTAGAAAAATAAAATTATGTTTTATAATCATCCAAATATCAAATTATCAAATTCATTTTAGCTAAAATATATATTTCATTAAGAAAAAATATTATTAAGTGGAATTGATGTAATATAAGTTTTATTTAGAAAAATTAATTTACACATTATGTAACTAAATTCTGGATGTGTTACCTCTTATTACACCCACATAATCCCTCAGGGAAAGGTGTGTGATGGTGGTGGTTCATTGGGGTGCATCGACTATCATCAACTGAGTGGAAATCTCAAAAAACTTGAACTTCTCTCATAAGAAATTTTTTTCAATCTCCACTTTTTTAATCTTGTCTTGGGATTGGTCAAGGGAGAACCCCAGTGACAGTACCTCTCTCCCAAGTTCTGATAAATGGGCTTCAAACGGCACGATTGTACTTATATAGGCCATCTGTTTTCTTTTATCTAGCAATTATCTTATGTCATTACTAATTATAAACACTAATTATATTAGTGAAATTATCATCCAAGGGTATTTTTTACAATGGAAATATTGACTAATGGTCATATAACTATTGAATCCCAATGTTCACATATCCCTTTATACCCTATAAATGCCGCTTTATTATTTCACTCGAAATTCTCTAAAATTTCATTTCAGGTTATATTTTAAATTCATAATTTTTTGAATTGTTTACTAATATTTTGTTTTATTTATATATAATTTGTAGTTAGGCGATGATTCTAGTAGATTTTGGTGATCCATACATTTACATTTTAGGTATTCTATTTTATATTTGTTTTATCTAGTAGTAATGTTTGTCATTTTTAATGGTTTCATAACTGAATAATTCCATGATCATTGTTAAAGAGATAATATTTTTTTGGTTTCTTTTTATTTTGTACATGTATGATATTATATAATATATCAAAAACAGTTATTCAGAAAACAAATATCATTCAAAAAATTCTGGTTCTTGATATTCTTCCCCCCTTATGAAATTTCATTCTTGAAATTTCTACTCGTTTTCTCAATTGATAAAACATGCAAGTACTTATTTCTCATTGATTCCTCTATTTACCAAGTTGCTTATTTATATTTATGGTTCCTCCACAACACTTTGACAAGGTAGGTATTCTTATTGTGTAGAACCAAGTCTCTATGGCCAAAGATCTCCACCAGGTTCTCCTCATAAGAGAGTTCATGTTTCATTTGTACCACCTTCAGATTTAGTACATGTGAGGGATTAGGTATGTACTTCTTCAAGAGAGATATGTGGAATAAATCATGAACTTGAGATAGGATCAGTGGAATTTCTCACCTATAGTCCACTAATCCTATGCAATCAAGGATTTTATAGGGGCTAATGTATATAGGGATAATCTTCCCTTTCTTTACAAATTGCATTACTCTCTTTCATAGTGATACCTAAAGGAAACAAATTTCCCCAACATAAAACTCCAAGTCCCTTCAAAAAATTGTCAACATAGATCTTCTATTGACTCTAAGTAGTATATATAAGTTATTAGATAGCATGAACCATTTATGTCATCTCTTGCACATGATTCATACCAATCAATTTCCTCTCACCCAATTCAACCCAACAAGTAGGATTTCTACATCACTTTCCATATAGAGATTCATATGGTTCAATTTGACTACTTGGTTTTAAGTTTTGTTGTATAATAACTAGATTAATGGACGGTTTTGATCTCATCCACCTTTAAATTTCATTGAGAATGTTCTCAACATATCCACGAGTATCTGACTAGTCCATATAGATTGGCTATCATTTTTGGGGTGATAGGTCAAACTAAAATTCAATTCAGTATTTATAGAATGTTGGATAATTCTAAAAAATTTAGATCTAAACCTTCAATCATGATCATACATGATAGGAAGTGGCACTCCATGAAACCTCACCAATTCTATTAAATTTATCTTGGAAAGTTTATCAAGAGAGAAATATTTATGAATATAAATGAAATGGGTAGTCTTGGTGAGATGATCAACTATAACCCATATTACATTGTTTCTTTTGGATTTTATTAGGAGACTAGTGATATTGTCCCACTTCCATGTTGGTATGGGTAGTGGTTGTAACACCCTTCAAAAAAAATTCTCTACCTTCAAGTGCTGACATACCAAGAACCTTTTAGTGTTGTCAGAAATATCACTTTTCAAATTATCCCAGAAATAATGATCATGAAGATCCTTATACTGTTTAGTGCTTCCAGGATGTACAGAGAATTCATATCTATAAGCTCCATCCATCATATCCTTATTTATATTTGGGATAGATAGGACACATATCCCTGTATAAAATTTCTGTACACCTTCTTGATCAATATTTAATTGAGGAAACTTCTCATTATTTATAGACTCTATCTTATTTTGTAAGAAAATAAATTCTCTTTGAGGTTTCTTAATCTTCTCTAGTAAATATGGTTGATATATCATTTGGGATAGGGTCAATTATGTCCCTTCTCTTAAGATTACCATGTCCAATTTTACTAGGTCATTGATCAAAGGATATCCTTGAGTCCTTGTCATTTCCAACACAACAATGTCTTCCTTACTTAGTGCATTTTTAACTTTTATTGCTCTTCTGAGGTGATAATAAATTGAACAATCATAGTCTTTAAGAAGATAACACCATCTCATTTCTCAAATGTTCAATTCCTTTTGAGTAAAAATATACTTCAAATTTTGGCGGTCTGTTTATATATCAAATTTCTCACCATAAAGATAGTGCATCCATATTTTCAATGAAACACTAACCATAGCTATCTCCATGTCATGATTAGGATAATTCTACACATGTGGCATTAATTGGTAATACTCATAAGCAATTACCTTTTTCTTTTGCATGAGGACGCACCCAATCCCTTTTATATATAAATCACTATAAATAACAATACCTTCTCTGAAAGAGGGTAGAGTTGACATAGGTGAAGTGACCAATATCTGCTTTAGTTTTTGGAAACTTTCTTTATACTCCTATTTAAATATGAACTTATCCCATTTTTGAGTTAAATTGGTTAGTGGATTATAAATTCCAGAATTTTTTTCCACAACCCTCCTTTAATATCATATTAAACCAAGAAAATAATGAATCTTATTTACTATTATAGGATGAGACCACTTCTCTATAGTCTTTTTCACCATAGGGTTAAATCAGATTCCTTCATTGGTTATAATGTACCCCATAAATGAAACTTTTTGTAACCATAATTCACATTTTTTGAATTTTATAAAAATATTACCCTTCCTTAGAGTTTCCAAAATAACCCTTAGATGATATTCATTCTCCTCTCATATTTTGAAATATATCAGAATATCATCAATAAAAAATACCATGGATTTATAATGGTACTCCTTAAAGACTCTATTCACCAAATACATAAATATAATAGGATAATTAGACAATCATAAGGTAATAACAACAAAATCATAATTTTCATATTTTTTTTGAAAGGCATTATTTGGAATATCTTCTTTCTCCACCCTCAATTGATGATACCCAGATATGAGTTCTATCTTGGAGAAGAATTGATCTTGATGAAGCTAGTCAAATAAATCATCAATCCTTGGGAGAGGACACATGTTCTTCACAATGATCAAATTAAGTTCTTTGTAATCAATGAATAGCCACATTGATAGATCCTTCTTCATCTCAAAGAGAATTGGTTCTCCCTAAGGATACACACTTGGTCGGATAAATAACTTCTCTAAAAGATCTTAAAGTTGTTTCTTTAATTCCTCAAACTATATATATTTCATTTTATATGGGGTCTTTGATATCATCTTGGATCTAGGTATTAGTTTGATAGAGAAAAATTCCTCTCTTTCTGGAGTATGTCCAAGTAACATTTCAGGAAATATATCAATGTATACTAGAAAAACAGATAAATTCTTTATACTTTTATTTCCTTCTCCTTTCATAGGTCATCTCCATAAACAAGTGAATAGGAGGTTCCTCTACGAAAATATTGGGTCAAGATATCTCTCCTTTGAAAATGAATATAAGTTCTACATTCAAAACTACTAAATTTTCATTACGTCCACAATTGATCTTAGAATTAAAAATTTTGAGCCAGTACATCCCTAATATAGTGTGTAATTCTAACAAGGGAATAACTACTAGGTTTGCGATGAGATTTTACTCTCCAAAGTTAATGCTAGAGTTTCTATTATATTTTGGTTCTAGGATAATCCCTCCATGAGTCATGAATGATAAATATACTTCAACTAGTTCATGGATTGATTATATATTATATAAAATTTTGGATTAATTAAAGGAATAAGTAGAACCATAATCATTCAAAGTACTTTATTTCTTTGAGATAACAATGAGTATACCTCTCACCATATCATTCGGGGCCTCCACTTTAGCTTCATGATAGAAAATTACTGAACTTTTTCCCTTGGGAAATGTTGAGGTTGATAGTGGTTACCTTTTATTATCTTTTAATTTTGACATTAATTAGAAAATTACAAAGTTATACACACTAGATACTTTTAGCATATAGATGGGTCTACACCATATTTTTTCTATAATTAGTGATAAGAATTTGAGGCTTCACCTCACCATGATAGTTTCAAGACATATAGACATATCTTATAAACTTTTATCACATCCCACTCCCAAGTAAGTTGTTCCCTAAATGTTTCTTCCTAAATTTGTTTCATGTGGAAAGTTTCACTTTCTTTCATCCTCTTCTGTGATCAAAGTTTCTCCCTAAATTTGGATCCATTGATCTCTTCTTGTCATTAACACTGTTTGACCACTACATATCTCTAAACTCTAATTCAACCTTCATAACACTCGACATTATCTCTCTATAGCTTTCATAGTCATATTTTTCTAGTTTCCTCCATAGATGGGGTCTTAGTCCACCAAAGAATCTATCAAACTTCCCCTTATGATCCATAATGAAGCTATAGGTGTATCTTGAAAATGTTATAAATTTATATTCATAGAATCCAACCGATTCATTTTCATTCTTATTCAGTTCTAGAAATTATTTCACCAGTTTTATTTGCATAGAATAACAAAAAAATTTATTTAAAATTACTCCCTTGAATTCTTCCCACTCCATCTCATTGATCTCCCTTCTTGGATTCGTGTTATTAATCATTTTCCACCACCAATCAGCTTCTACTTCAAAGTGATATACTACCAGTGTGAATTTCTCTTTGTCAAAACAATATATAATAAAAAGATATTTTCTATAGATCTTATCCATTGTTCAGTAATTAATGGGTCGGTAGATTCACAGAAAAAAGGTGGTTGTTGATGCATGAAAGACTCAAAAGAATGTTTTTCCCTTGGAGGTAAATATGGTATCTCAACTTGATTGAATTTATTGTTCATAAATAGAGTTATATGACCCATTATCATCAAGAAGTTTTCAATTCTAGCTTCCATTGGAACGTCATCAGTGCATCATCTATTTCACTCATCATTTGTGAGGTTCCTCTTAAATTTTTTAAAATAAGAAAACCATTGTGGGATAATTGTTACTTTAATGAATATTATAATTTTAAAGGGGTTTTATATATTACAAAATCATTCTTAAATATGTTATTAATCTCTTCTGATAATAATTACATTTTTTATATATCCTTTATAAAGGTTTATAAAAATATTCTGATTAACAAAACATATCCCCTGGGAGTATCAAACCAGGAGTATAGAAAGGCCTATTGTCGTGCACTAGTTCTGGTTTGAGTCTAGCTTAATGTGGTTTTTGAGGTGCTACCACTATATATATATGGGATAAAGCCACATCCACTTTCTCATATCCAGTCAGGGATTTATTTTCTTAGAAACAAATTATTTAATACTCACCAAAATACTGGGATATTTTCCTATATTTAGACTTTTCCCTATGATTATTCCAAAAAATTTCAAGTCATAATTTCCAAAAATAACTAAACTGCCATTTCATACCAATTATGGAATCCCACCATTTTAATACATAACTTTTCATTACATGGTATCAAAAAGAGGATCCTTTCAAGTTTTTTTTCTTAGAAATAATGTACATAATACAATAAAACATAAAAAATTCATCTAAAACCACTTGAAATACATCTTAAATGGTTCAATATAGGTTAATTTTACTGAATATCATATTATAGTGACATATATAAAAGTAAAGGGGTGAGAATGAAACCCTTTAAGGGAATAAACAAGAGAGATATATAACATCTGATCTTCAGACATATCAATAAGAACATGAGGCATAATGATAAATAATGAAAAGGTGGAATATAATAATAATAATAATAATAATAACATGGAAATTTTGAAAAAAATTTAAATTACACATTCATAACCATATCACCATGGTTAATCACCAAGCTGTCATAAATAGAAATTACCAAGGTTATTCACCAAGGTATTATAAAACATGACATCTCTATTGATTAAGATCATTACCCAATGAATTGGAATGCTATCAGGGCACACCATTAATATTTATAACATTAATGTGAGACACATATATCATATTAAATCATTTCATTAATAAACCATGGAGGATAAATAATGAATTTGTTATCAAAATCTTAGCATGAAAATGAGATTAAAGACATGATCATTACATCATTTTTAAACCAAAAAGAGAAAATGTGGGTTTCTTATGTATAATACCCAAATTAAATAAATAATTTATAATTATAGGTGAATAAAAATGGAAAATAAAATGGTTTGGGTGTCCAAAAAAATAAAACAAAAGATAATTTCTTAAGCAGAAGGGAGAAATTTTGAGAAGTAAATTCGGCAGCATGATGGGTGTAAAACATGGTATTAGAAAATGGTAAAATGATAGGGGACAACAAAAACTAAAAAAAATATTAATAAAGTAATGGAATAATATAAATTGGGCAAAATAAATAAGTTTTAGAAATTAAAATATATACCACATGAAAAGGGAACTTAAATTTAAAAGAGAAGTAATGATTTCTATTACCTTGAATAGTTGTTCATAAAACTTAAGGATAGAACCTTAGGGGATTGAAGAAACCTTGTTGGGATCCTTGGGAGGAAACATTACCAAAATTTCATGTAATATTTATTTAGAGTGAATAAAAATGGTTAAATGGGTGGGTATTTATTCAAAAGGTGGATAAATTGTTTAATAATTTCAAAATATTTCTCTTGGAAAACTGTGTTGTGGAAAATGAAAAACCATTGTCTTACAGAAGGTATTGGATCATGTATTTAAACATTTGGATAAAATTTTAGGATAATTTAATCCTACATAACTGAACACCATTATTTAATACATTTCTTTTCATAGAATAGTAAATATTCTACAAAGTAATGTTTTTAAAAATAAAATTTTCTTTTTTACACTTTGGAAAGTAAATTATTGTTTTAAAAATTGAATAAAATATATTAAAATACTTAATATTTATAAAATAATATATTTTACGTCATGTATTGTGTTTAATTAATTATTACATCATTATGAAATAAATATGACATCATAAAATATACAGAACCCCTAAAACTTTATTTTTTATTGTTCATCAAAAAAATAAAGTGTTTTAGGAAATTATCATAAATAAAAACCAACCTAAATTCAATATTATAGTTTCAAAAATGATTCATATTTTATTATAAAAATACTTTAAATATGAAAATTTTAACTTTTAAATATAAAAAACCATATTTGTTTAAAAATTGTAGTTAATATGACATCATCAAATTTTTTAAAATTAAAAAAAATACAAGGATATTATAAAATTATTTTATAATTTATTATTTAAATAAACATGACTTAAAAGACTATTTAAATAAAAAAATATTATTCAGAATACCTTGGTTTATTATAAAAAGTGTATATATTTTCTAGAAAAATACAATTATGTTTTATTTCCATCCAAAAATAAAATTATCAAATTCAACTCAATTAAACATATGTTTTGTTAAGAAAATGTATTATTAGTAGGAATTTATTGAATAAAAATTTTATTTATACAAAATAATTTACATAATATTTAACTAAAATCTGGACACATAATCCCTTATTACACCTGAATATACTCTGATGGTAAGGTGTGTGATGGTGGTAGTTTTGTGTGGTTCCTTGGATTACATTTACTAAGTGGTAATCTCAACTAACTTGAACTTATCCCATAGGAAATTTTATTCAAACTTCACTTATTGAAGCTCAGCTTCAGATTTTTCAATGGTGAACCTTAGTGAAAATATTTTCCCCTCAAGTTCTAGAACATGGGCTTCAAATGGAATAACTCTACTAGTTGAGGCCATCAACTCTCTTTTCTGTATTAATTATCCTATGTCATTACTACTTATATAAAAAGTTTATAATGGTATAATTATCAACCAATGGTACTGTTTCAAATGTTCATATTATAGTTGAATACCAAGAGAACAAATATCAGTGTTTTTTTAGAAATTCAATGTACATCACTTTCAATTAGGGAGGCATTGTGGATAAAATCAAAGTAGGTTGTGGGTATTTTTATATTCCCATATTTACCAACCTAAGCTCATCAATGGTAGTGTGGAGGCCTTCCTCGAATGTAGGAGGGGTGTAAATAAGGTCAACCTCATCTTCTTACACCTCTATGTCTATGGAGTCATTTTTAGATGAAGTTTAAAATATGAGATAATATCTATTACTATCAGGGTGAGAGAGGCTATGAGAATATATATTATCATCCCATGTAGCTTGAGTCACTGTAGAGAGTCTCTAGTGAAAATTTCCTTTTACACTATCTCTAGGGATAGAAGGGGCTAGGATGTCTTGGATCATGCCTATTTCCTCAACTATATTTCTGGGGAGATCATAATTATTGTTGAGTATACTCTAGGGATTCCCAAGGGCAGTTCCCATGATTTTTGGGGCTAAAACCTATATATCATGATCCACCATTTTTTGCTTGCCATCAGTTTTCTAGAAACCTTATTTGGTATATGTGGCTTCACAAGTCTCGAATGGGTAATTATCACCATGTAGTATACCAAGCTTTCCATAGATATGGTATTTCAAACACCGATGAAATATTTAAGGTACCAACATGTGTCTATAGAGCCAAGTCCTTCCAAGAAAAAAATTGTATGTTGTGTCTTACTGGATAACCATAAACTCATCATTATATGTGAGATCCCCAAACTGTGATTCGAACTTGATCTTCCCAAAAGGTCTTTTTTCATTCTAGTCATACCCTTGAATGGTCAACTTTGTGGTAACTATGCCCCATACACTATATCCCAAACATCATAGGGATTGATTCGGAGTCCTGCTAAAATGGTCATCTTTGTGGGAGGGTTTAATTAGATCCCTTAAGATTTCATCATTATAAAGTCCACCTGAGATGTATTGGGGAATTATATGTCCTTGGATGACCTCATCTTGATCCTTATTGGTAAATGAGATGGCTACTTGGAATTCTAATGGAATAGTCTCCACTCAATAAACCTCAGTTGTCGTGACTTCTATCTCAAGCTCCGGTGGGATCTGGAGGAATTCAATGAGTTCCTCCCTTAGTTATTTTAAAATATGGATCACATCTAGGATTGAGAGATTGGTTAAAAAAATGTCATATGATTCATAATTTCGTACTTTTTGGCCATAGGCTGACACTTCTGAATGTGGGATTTCTCTTTATTATGTGTATCATGGGTTGATACATTCTAGGTTTATGGACATGGTTCTTGTACAAAGCTTGAGGGATCATCTTATGCCAGTTTCATAGGTCATTCCAGCCTTCACTGTTGTCTAGGATAATCAGATAATCACTCCCCTGACAACCGATCATGTAGGATGATTGGGCTTAGAAGGCCACTAAAGGGTTCAATATTACTTTATATTTATGTTAGTCTTGGTGAAGTTTCTTCACACTTATCTCAGTTGTGTATATATCCTATGAGGGTTTGTGAGAGAAATATTGTTTCTGACCACACCCATGATATCACTTGTATCCTCAGTTCTTGTTCATGTGACCTCCCATTCCCCAGTTATGTGCTGGGAACTCATGCTCTGAGTCATATTCATCAATGGAGAAGGGTAATTCCAAGTGTATCACAATAATATAGAAAATATAAGATCTTTTTTCAATGAGGTTTCCATTTAGTGTGGAAATTATCATACATCAGATGTTGCAGTGAATAAATCTACAAGAGTCAGAACTTGCATCAGTGTAGAATATGACTCTTAATTTTCACAACCCGACCCTACTGGTCTCGAGCCGCGACTACCCCAAGCCCGCCTCCATAGGCTAGGGCCTGGAGACAAGCGCTGAAGGCGTAACAATCTCGGGGAGGCCTTTGCCTAAGTACCTATACACACACACATAGCCCACTCAATGCAGAAGTGCAGAGTAACAAGGAAACCAAAGTACAAACAACTATAACTCAACCACAGTCATGCATCAACTTCTAAGTAGAACAAGTAAAGTACTGAAAAGTATTGACAAGTATTGACAAGTTAACTGAACAGAAAACGGGAAAAACACGAGCCCAACCCGAAAGGTGCCACAACCCAGCAACAGATAAATAAAATTAAACATATGGTGAGTCTCACACCTGAAAGTCCTACTATGACCACTGACTGTAGCCCAAGCTCTTGTGTCCTCTACGCTCCTCTGTAGTCTCGATCGACCTGTCTGTCGTCTGCAAGGGCACACCAAGTATGGGAAAATCTCAAGTAGGGGTGAGCATAAAGATACTTATTAGGATACCCTGAAAGCTCGAGGGAGAAACAAATGAGGTACTAAAATGGTGAGCAGTAGACAGAAAAAAGAATAGTGTAAGAGTACAACAGAGAGAGTGCAGCTCAACCCAACAAAAGAAAGGAAGTAGACTCGTCCAACCCAAGAGGATCTAGACATGGAAATCACGTGGCATACCCCACGTGTCTTCGCCCCTCCTAGAAGGAGAGTAATTGAACCCAAATAGTGGGAACAAAAGTAGGGTGTATACATATATATATATTCTCAACAAGAAACCCAAACGAGTGTGTAAGGGGGTCTCTATCTCCAAGATCAGCCCAAGAAAACTCGCCAACAGTTATAAGGATATCCATCACTGATGCCCAAAAGTCCCACACGCCGAAGCTGTCTCATCGTTGATCCTTACAACCAAGGGTCCCACTTAGGTAATCATGAAGAAAAGTCACTGACTAGCCTCATAGAAAGGGGTGATTCTGAAAGAAGTTGTCGGGTAACCCACTGACCAGCCCCACTGGAGAGTAAACCCTATGGTCAACAGTTAACCCACAGCCCAACCTCGATGGAGGGTAACCCATAAGGTCAATGGGTAACCCACTACCCAGCCTTGCTGGAGGGTAAACCCTAAGGTCAACAAGAAACCCAATGCCCAGCCTCGCTAGAGGGTAAACCCTAATACGTCGATGGGTAACCCACTGCCCAGCCCCGCTGGAGGGTAAACCCAGAACTAGTCCGATAACTCTGCATTGCCCGTGCTGTCACTGGGTGTCACTAACATCACTACCATGTGTTGGATCTGAGTGTGTCAAAGGAACATCCGACCAACACCCTTTCATGTTTCCACACTTAATGAGATCTCTAAAGAGGCTCTGCACTCCCAAACAGATTATATCATTACAATCCTCATGAAAAAAGACGATGTATATACTATTTAATTGCTTGAAACGGACTCCCGACAAAAACGTTATTTAACACCGCTTTATTCCCATGATATGTCTCGTGGGGCCCACACCATGGTCCCAGAAAAGGTCGGGAAAACAGATTCATCGCGATGATCTCGAAAAAACATGCTAAAACGACTATTCATACACCCCGAACGGACGTCTGATGAAAAAGTCACAGTATACTGCACATAGCTTAAAATACATCCCATGGGGCCCATGCCTCAACTCTAGGTTCAATGCCTGAAACAACCCTGGACTACTTAGTCTCGATGCCAGGGTCACAAATCCACATACAGAACCTAGAACAGACTCTGGATGTGCTCGCATCATCCGAAACAAGAATCTCGGCGAGGCGCTAATAATGCTTAACGAGATTGTCGCACTACCGAGCTCCCATATCAAGAATTAAAAATTCCCGAGACCATCTCAAAACCTCTTTCTCGATCCGAGGTTCTAATTTCCATAGACGGCATGTGAATCTGACACTCGATTAGCAATTTAGGGGCGTTTTAGTGCCAACAGACGGAGAAGAGGTGGGTCGGACCAGTTCGGTCGGTCCACCCCCTTTAGACCGGCAGTCCGCGGATCGGTCGCCCAGACGGTCCACCCCCTAGTCGACTTGGAGTGAGTCGACTAGCCCAGTGGACGGATCACTAATTTGTGAGGTGCAGACCCATGGCGGACGGTCCACCCCCTAGTAGCCTGCTGAGGTACTCTCCAGACAAGTACTGCGGGTCTGCACTATCACACAGGTAGTGCTCCGTCCACCATAGGTCTGCACCTCACAAAGTAGTGCTCCATCCACTGGGCTAGTTGACTCACTCCAAGTCGAGTCGGTCAAGCAGTCGTCAGGTCTCAGTCGGCTACACGATCTCCGTACTCCGCACGCTCGTTTCCGGGAGGGTCCGCTCCACGAGCTATAGGTCGATACTCCAAGTATCTCAAAATCCCACGAAGAATTATCTCAAAGGACCTCCTCGTCATAGGGGTCTCAACGCAACAGACGGCGCGTCAATCGGACGCCTGGTCTGTGAATTATTAGCCTTTTCGTCCCAGGGGCCCGGTTGGTTTCATGAGTGAACCAACCCAGCCGTATCTCAACTGTACCCCGAAATCTCATAGGGTATACTCATAGGGACCGTTTCTCAACGAGATCACCAACGCCGCTGACGGTTTGTCAAACGGACATCTGGTCTGAAAGATATCAGCTTTTCCATTCCAGGGGCTCGGTTGGATTTCGGGTGCAATCCAACCCAGACACTATCCAACTATATCCAAATCTCAAGCGAAGTATGCCAAAAGTTCCATATCACTTATAGAAATCCAACAATGTCGATGGCACGTCAATCGGACGTCCGGAGCTCAAGATATAAGTGTTTCCGCTCCGAGGGCCCGGTTGGTTTCGTATCCGAACCAACCTGGCCGAACCCAAAGTATTCCGAAACCTTTAGTGCGATATACCGAAACGACCGTCACGTTCCAAGGATCTCTACGAAACTGACGGTGCATCGATCGGAGGTTCGTAGCCCACGATATGTGCATTTGACTGAAAGCGGTCTGAAATCGGGGGGTCTGGGCCCGGACCGACCCGGCCCGACCCCCCTGGGTCCGCCCGAACCGGGTCCGACCCGACTGGACCCGACCCGGCCCGACCGGCCAGCTGCGGCTTGGCGTGGCCGAGCTGAAGTCGGGGATCTGGGGGTGCGCGCGGCCCGCCCCTCGCCATTAATTGAGGGCGGCGGCGCAACCGTCGCTGCCAATTATTCCGGCGGCGTGCTCGGGTGCCGCCTCCGGTCGCCGGCGACTCCGCGCCGGCGACCCGCGCCTCCGGGTGTTTCCGCGGGCCACCGGAGTTACTCCGGTGGTCCGTTTTCAAAACCGTCTGAGCCGGTGTTCATCTCGGGTCGCGTACTTTACTGCGCAAGCTTCAAAAATACTTTGCGGCCCCGTTATGTCATCGCTCGTCAATCCACACATCAAATAGAAAAACGCGCCGTCTTCGTGGTTCTCCGGCGCGATGCGTTGGCGTTGCGCCCCTTCGCCGTGGCTCGACTCCGTCTGCGGATGTCTTCGGGTTTCTCCAACGCGGCGTGTAACGACCCGAAATTTTGAATAAATCTTGTTTCCTAATTTCATACTCAACAAAAATGTTTTATTTGATAAACATTATTATAATTAAAATGAGATCAGTGGGTTTTGACTATTATATAACCATCGGTCAACATGACCGCTGTGAACAAAATGTTTTGATTATTGTCTCTAAATATAAGTAATCTTGGTTAATTATTATAGAAAGAAGATTTGATGGCCTCACCTAGTAGCCTTGGGCCGATCGAAGCCCATCTAACAGAGATTGGGAAGGAGGTAGCACCATTGGGCTTTGCTCTGGACCAAATCCAAGCCGAACTTCATCATGTGAAGCTAGAACGGAATCGCCTTCGCGAGAAGTTCAAACTGATAGAAATTACTACTCGGGCAATGTTGACTGAGCCGCCCCAAAATTCTATCACCCTAGCACACCTTACTCTTAGGTCCTATGCTGGTATTATAAGGGGTTATGTAACGAGACCGTAATTGCCTTGTGTAATCTTTTTTTTAAATAAAAATTTGGATTTCTTCTTATGATTATGTTTATGAATTTTCAAATGACCGGATAAATATTGTATGCATATTTTTGATGAATTTTAGAAAAAGGATATTTTAAAAATGGTTGTGTAAACCTTAAATAATTAAAAATGTGTAATGATTTTCGAAAAATGGTCTTCTACAATTATGTTCAGTACGAAATTTAGAGTCTAATAAGATCAACTTGTTTTTTGATGAATAGTAAATTATGAATAGTGATTTTATGATTAGGATTAGTAATATGACCAAATGGATTAGTAATCTCACTTAAAGAAAGTTTTAAAATAATCTAGGCACCTTGATTAAGTAATGTGATTCAATAAAATAGTTAAATAACGGTTTCATTAATTATTATTCAAGTATTAGTTTTTTCGGGTGAATAGTGTTTTTAAATTAAAAATTTAATTAAAAATAATTAGAAAATTATTTTTATAAAAATGACTTTATTTTTGAACTCAAAGCATCGATATTATGTTATGGTAATTTTTGGGGTTTTTTCTGAAAAAATGAATTTTCGATGAATAGTGTTTTTATTTAAAAATTAAATTAAAAATATTTAGAAAATTATTTTTATAAAATGGAGTTCATTTTTGTAATCAGAGCGTTGATATTTGGTTAAGGTGAAATTTTGGGATTATTCTGAGAAAGTTGAATTTTCGGTGAATAGTGAAAGTATAGTTTTTAAGTTACGGGTTTTTAATGACATCATTAAATGATGTATTAAGTATATATTCAATATGGTCGAATTATGAATAGTAAGATAAGGTGTGAGGTGTCCCAAGTGGCCAATACCATGGGCAAATACCATGGGCAAGCCCATGGTTTTGCCAAAACCACTAGTGAGGTGTCCCTTGGCCATTAATGCCTTGTCCCCTCACTTTCCCTATAAATACCAAGCCCTCCTCTCATCCATTCGACTCCCCACTCATTCCCAACGAATTTCTGGTCTCATTACCTCCCAAGGAGTCCTCCCAAGGTGCCCCCAAGCCCTCAAGGTCCCAACCTTTGAGGTTTAAGAGTTACATTTTAAGGTAAGGGATCCGACCCCTCTCTTTCTTTTCATGTAATCTCTTTTATGTCATTCCTATTATGCTCCATGTTTTTATGTGATAGGATGTTCTTTTATATTCCTCTTACTGCCCTTTCATGTTTATATGATGAGAGATCCCCTCTTACTCTCATCATTTCGTTTTATGAAAGTTTAAGTGACGCCGTTAGGCTGCCGAATTTCTAAGGGATTCTTTCACCCTTCTCATTTTTCAAGTTCGATTTTCATGTCAAGTCTTTCAAGTTCCTTTTTATTATGTTGGGGTATGATCTCTATATCAATCATACTGATCTCTTATGATCATATGATGAGGGACCCTTTTTGATCTTGTCAAATCATTTTCTTTTGAAGTTAAGTGACGCCGTAAGGCTGCCGAATTTTCATAAGAGAAATCTAATCTTTTTCCTTCCATGTTTTTTCATTTCAAATAGTATGTCCCTAAAATTTCATTACCATGTCCATATGTCCTTCTTATTCTTTCACCCTACTGTTTTATAGATCATTTATGAGTGGGTGAACCATGTCCCCTCTCATTTCAATGTTTTCTAAAACCCCGAAACTTAGCCGTTATGCTGCAGAATTTTCCCCTCAAAATGACTCTCTCTTTTTTCAAAAATTATTTTATGTTATAAAGTGAATACTCAAATCTCTTATTTCTACAAGGGTATTCAAATATATATCAAAATGTTCCATTTTAAATTCTGGGATTTACATACATGAGACCCGCTTTCCCTTTCCGTGGGTTTAAAGTGACGTAAAGATCATGTCTTTAAAGCAGTTTTTAAAACGTTATGATTATGAAATGAAACCCATTTATTTTATGCTATGTGGGTTATTTATGAAATGTTTGATGATGATATATGTGGCTCACATGATAATAAAGGCAAATTTAAGGGTGCGCCCTGATAGCGCTCCAATGCATTGGGTAATGATGTAACCACTAGAGATTACAATTTTCATGATACCTTGGTGAATAACCTTGGTAATTTTCAAATGACACCTTGGGGATGGACCTTGGTGATATGTTCATGATTGTCTATGTTAAATGATGTAGCCACATCTTCAAGTTATGGAAAATGTTATTTTTATTATGAAATGCCTCATGATTTTCTTTCTCATGCCTTAAAGTTCTTTTCATGTCCTTATTGAAGTATATCAAGTTCACATGTAAAATGTTCCTCTTGTTTCCCTTACTGGGCCTTCTGATCACCCTTTCTTTTGATGTATGTCCCCAGGTTATGAGATGCAGTAATGAACCTAGGATGAACTTAAGGAGAAGCCTTTCAAGTGTTTAAGAAGAATGCTTTATGTTGTTTTCATGTATTATGTTCCTGGTTTCCAAGACACTAAACCTTAAAGATCCTCAGTTGTGTGTAATGTAATGAAAGTTTATGTGATAAAAAGGTGGGATTCTATAGTTGGTATCAAAGGATGGTTTAGTTATTTGTGGAAATTAGGATATAAAAACTTTAGGAAGAACCCTATAGAAAAGTTTAAATATAGGAAATCTTCCTGGTATTTTGGTGAGTATTGAGTAAGGGGTTTCCAAGCAAATACATCCCTGTCTGGATACGAGCTGGTAGAGGTGGCTCTGGCACAGATGTACATAGGGGTAAAACCCGAAAACACCGCTTTGAGCTAGACTCGAACGGGAACTGGTACACGACAACGGGCCTTGCTACACTCTTGGTTAAGACACTCCCGGGGGATATGCTTTGGTAAATTCATAAGCTTGGTATGAACCATTGTTAAAGGAACAAAGATAAAATAAAATGGTTCACATAAGAATATATGATCATGGATAACCTAGAAGGGAACCTAGGGGATCACAAGTTAGGGTATACTTTACTTCTACATGTTATCCTTAGATGCTTTAAGTTTCTTTTCATGATTATTGGCTAAGTATTTAAGCCCCTAACTATAGCTTCTTTTCTTAGTTAATGGCTGGAAATGGAAGAACATGTCCCAACAACCAATGTGATAGTAAATGCTACGATTTCCGTATTAATACGACAGAGATGATTAGGGGATTAAAAGATGATTATTATTTTGGAAGACGTTCACTATTTTGAGGACCATGTATGATAGATTACTACGGTATTTTCGTTAAGGAGTAAGGTTGACTTATATTTTGAAGAATCAATGAATTTAAGGTGGACTTAGAGTAATTTAGGTTACTTAAGGGAATGATTAACCTATCTTGGGTAAAATATGTTTAGGTTAGCTACTTTTGTTATAAGATGTTAGCAGTGGTTGATGTTGTTTGGAGATGAACAATGAAAGTTATTTTGGAAGACTATGTTATCAAGTCCTTCTTGTATTTGGGTTTCAATCTTAGTTTGGTTTACTTTGAGGAATTTTAAGGACCGTTATTTATGGAATGGTCTATGATGAACTTTGGGTAGTACCATGGAACTTTGATGATTTAAAAGTAGTTTCCATTCCTATGGGATTCTTCTTTTTGAAGAGTTGTTTTACCTTAACCTTTCTGTTTTTGGGATAATTTTTAAAGATAGAAGAAATAGATAGTTAATCTTTTGTAGATTATGTGATTCTATAGAAGATGATTCTTGTGCTTTTATGAGACCAAGTGTTTTTGAATTCTCATCATTTGGAGAAAAGATTAGTGTTGGTAGGGACTTGTTAAAGGATGAAACTCTACTTGAAGGTAGGTATATTTTCTTATGTTTTTGTTCTATGTAGTAAATGAAATCCTCAAAATTATGAAAAGAAACGTAAAACAAAAATGTTGTTGGTTTACGTTTCCTACTAGGTAATCAAAGACCGTTTACACACATCATAAGTTTGGGATTTTCTCATGGTTAACTTTCTCCTAATCATGTTCTCTATCACTCTCTCTCAGAACTGACCCTTTGTTTTTTCCTCCATGTCCATGTTTTCTTACATGGAACCCGAGTGTGGGTTAACTCGGGTGGCCTTTGTACTTCCTTTTCTTTCTTTTAAAGTAATGGTGTTACTGACTCTTTTTCCGATGTGGGACTTTCAATGAAATTTCAAAACCCAATTTAAAAAAAATTGCGAGGACGCAATTTCTTAAGGGGGGAAGATTGTAACGACATGAAATTTTGAATAAATCTTGTTTCCTAATTTCATACTCAACAAAAATGTTTTATTTGATAAACATGATTATAATTAAAATGAGATCAGTGGGTTTTGACTATTATATAACCATCGGTCAACATGACTGCTGTGAACAAAATGTTTTGATTATTGTCTCTAAATATAAGTAATCTTGGTTAATTATTATAGAAAAAAGATTTGATGGCCTCACCTAGTAGCCTTGGGCCGATCGAAGCCCATCTAACAGAGATTGGGAAGGAGGTAACACCATTGGGCTTTGCTCTGGACCAAATCCAAGCCGAACTTCATCATGTGAAGCTAGAACGGAATCGCCTTCGCGAGAAGTTCAAACTGATAGAAATTACTACTCGGGCAATGTTGACTGAGCCGCCCCAAAATTCTATCACCCTAGCACACCTTACTCTTAGGTCCTATGCTGGTATTATAAGGGGTTATGTAACGAGACCGTAATTGCCTTGTGTAATCTTTTTTTTAAATAAAAATTTGGATTTCTTCTTATGATGATGTTTATGAATTTTCAAATGACCGGATAAATATTGTATGCATATTTTTGATGAATTTTAGAAAAAGGATATTTTAAAAATGGTTGTGTAAACCTTAAATAATTAAAAATGTGTAATGATTTTCGAAAAATGGTCTTCTACAATTATGTTCAGTACGAAATTTAGAGTCTAATAAGATCAACTTGTTTTTTGATGAATAGTAAATTATGAATAGTGATTTTATGATTAGGATTAGTAATATGACCAAATGGATTAGTAATCTCACTTAAAAAAAGTTTTAAAATAATCTAGGCACCTTGATTAAGTAATGTGATTCAATAAAATAGTTAAATAACGGTTTCATTAATTATTATTCAAGTATTAGTTTTTTCGGGTGAATAGTGTTTTTTAATTAAAAATTTAATTAAAAATAATTAGAAAATTATTTTTATAAAAATGACTTTATTTTTGAACTCAGAGCATCGATATTATGTTATGGTAATTTTTGGGGTTTTTTCTGAAAAAATGAATTTTCGATGAATAGTGTATTTATTTAAAAATTAAATTAAAAATATTTAGAAAATTATTTTTATAAAATGGAGTTCATTTTTGTAATCAGAGCGTTGATATTTGGTTAAGGTGAAATTTTGGGATTATTCTGAGAAAGTTGAATTTTCGGTGAATAGTGAAAGTATAGTGTTTAAGTTACGGGTTTTTAATGACATCATTAAATGATGTATTAAGTATATATTCAATATGGTCGAATTATGAATAGTAAGATAAGGTGTGAGGTGTCCCAAGTGGCCAATACCATGGGCAAATACCATGGGCAAGCCCATGGTTTTGCCAAAACCACTAGTGAGGTGTCCCTTGGCCATTAATGCCTTGTCCCCTCACTTTCCCTATAAATACCAAGACCTCCTCTCATCCATTCGACTCCCCACTCATTCCCAACGAATTTATGGTCTCATTACCTCCCAAGGAGTCCTCCCAAGGTGACCCCAATCCCTCAAGGTCCCAACCTTTGAGGTTTAAGAGTTACATTTTAAGGTAAGGGATCCGACCCCTCTCTTTCTTTTCATGTAATCTCTTTTATGTCATTCCTATTATGCTCCATGTTTTTATGTGAGAGGATGTTCTTTTATATTCCTCTTACTGCCCTTTCATGTTTATATGATGAGAGATCCCCTCTTACTCTCATCATTTCGTTTTATGAAAGTTTAAGTGACGCCGTTAGGCTGCCGAATTTCTAAGGGATTCTTTCACCCTTCTCATTTTTCAAGTTCGATTTTCATGTCAAGTCTTTCAAGTTCCTTTTTATTATGTTGGGGTATGATCTCTATATTAATCATACTGATCTATTATTATCATATTATGAGGGACCCTTTTTGATCTTGTCAAATCATTTTCTTTTGAAGTTAAGTGACGCCGTAAGGCTGCCGAATTTTCATAAGAGAAATCTAATCTTTTTCCTTCCATGTTTTTTTATTTCAAATGGTATGTCCCTAAAATTTCATTACCATGTCCATATGTCCTTCTTATTCTTTCACCCTACTGTTTTATGGATCATTTATGAGTGGGTGACCCATGTACCCTCTCATTTCAATGTTTTCTAAAACCCCAAAACTTAGCCGTTATGCTGCAGAATTTTCCCCTCAAAATGCCTCTCTCTTTTCTCAAAAATTATTTTATGTTATAAAGTGAATACTCAAAGATCTTATTTCTACAAGGGTATTCACATATATATCAAAATGTTCCATTTTAAATTCTGGGATTTACATACATGAGACCCGCTTTCCCTTTCCGTGGGTTTAAAGTGACGTAAAGATCATGTCTTTAAAGCAGTTTTTAAAACGTTATGATTATGAAATGAAACCCATTTATTTTATGCTATGTGGGTTATTTATGAAATGTTTGATGATGATATATGTGTCTCACATGATAATAAAGGCAAATTTAAGTGTGCGCCCTGATAGCGCTCCAATGCATTGGGTAATGATGTAACCACTAGAGATTACAATTTTCATGATACCTTGGTGAATAACCTTGGTAATTTTCAAATGACACCTTGGGGATGGACCTTGGTGATATGTTCATGATTGTCTATGTTAAATGATGTAGCCACATCTTCAAGTTATGGAAAATGTTATTTTTATTATGAAATGCCTCATGATTTTCTTTCTCATGCCTTAAAGTTCTTTTCATGTCCTTATTGAAGTATATCAAGTTCACATGTAAAATGTTCCTCTTGTTTCCCTTACTGGGCCTTCTGCTCACCCTTTCTTTTGATGTATGTGCCCAGGTTATGAGATGCAGTAATGAACCTAGGATGAAATTAAGGAGAAGCCTTTCAAGTGTTTAAGAAGAATGCTTTATGTTGTTTTCATGTATTATGTTCCTGGTTTCCAAGACACTAAACCTTAAAGATCCTCAGTTGTGTGTAATGTAATGAAAGTTTATGTGATAAAAAGGTGGGATGCTATACGGCGCGACGGTATCGCGCCTTTGTTTGTTTTTCACGATGTGGCGCGACGGCGCCGCACATTTCCTTGTCGTATGATTCCGCGTGGTGCGACGGCACCACACCTTCCCGTACCAAACCACAAAGAAATCCAACATGGAAAAAGGAGGTGGGTCGGCCATGTTTGTGCGGACCGTCCCCCTCTCGTTAAACGATAGCAGTTGGACATATTCACGAAGAATAAAAATCAAGGGAGTAAACGAGGGTTCACCAACAGTCACGATTTGAATTCCCTACCTCGTAATTGTCGTTCGTTGACGATCTCAGAAAAAGGACAGATATCGATTCCTCGATTTTTGTGTTCATCACACACTCCCAATTCTCATTATCATGCGTCGGAAAGGAAGAAGGGTACTCGTCGTTGGTGGACGAGCGTTCGGAGGTGACGTCGTCGTTGACGACGTTCTTCGCGGGCGACGTCTTCTCCTTTGATGCGGATGAAGGTCGTTGGAGATGTCGTGCGCGTCGCTTCCCTTTCCTTTCCTCGGTTGAAGAACAATGAAGAAGATGGCATCGTCGTGCTTCAGTGGCGGAAGAGACGTTCTTGGTGTTCTTCATCGTATAGAAAGAAGAAACTCAAGACTTCCTAAGCTTTTTCTCCAAAGTCTCCCAATCAACTAAACTCCAGCCCAAATAAAATAAGTTCTCAACCTGTTTTATTAACACAACAAAGTTTAAGAATTTCAAGAGTTTGAAATTTAAATTAACTCACATAATTAAATATCTCAAGTTGTCAAAATTAAGGAGAGGGAGGTGGAGAGACTCATTTAATGAGAGAGAGTTTCATCCACATAAAAGGAGAGTTCAAGAGTTAAGGGGGTTTGATACTCATGTGGGCCCCACCTTATAACATCCACCCAAGGGAGGTTATGTGCGGGTGGGCCCCTCCACTAACCTCCCCTTGGAGGTTCTAACTACCACTTCAAATAAAAATATGGCAAACACATATTTTTATTCAGTTTAATTAAAAACCCCCAAAAACTAACTTCCAAACTCGATAAAATGAAACTGTGGAATATGTGTTCCTAAGAAAAAACTGGTGATGCGGTTCCATCAGTGCCCTCAGAATTGGATTCCGAGCACCGGTTCAAAAGATAGAAATTCCCGCTCATTCGTTCGTTGAACGTACCCGAGCCAAACTTCGGAAAATGATTTCGGGCACACTGGGCCCCGGAATCAGGCGCCGTCAGAAACTGCGTTCTTGTAAAATCCCAAAGAAAATTAATAAAAAAAATTCCTTGAAATTTCCGGGTCTTTACAACTTTCCCACTGGTTGTTGAAGACATCCTACACGTCGAACCAATCCCTCCATTCTCACCGCAGTCCCACTGCCAAATCCCGCTCGCACACAACTCGGCCATAACCTCACCGAAGTCCCACTGCCAAACCCTGCCCACACACACCTGGGCCATAACCTCACTGTGGTACCACTTCCAAACCCCTCCCACACACACCTCGGCTATAACCTCACCGCAGTCCCACAGCCAATCCCTGCCCGCAGAAACCTGGGCCACAACCACCATGCATAACCACACCCGCAAACACCTGGGTCAGAACAACTACTACCACACCCGAAGACACCTGGGCCTCATCCTGAAGACACTTGGGAAACAACCTGCCCGCAAACACCTGGTCCAACCACTAAAACTACCATGCCCAAATATTCTTGGGATAATAATGGACTTTACACCATCACAGCCTGCCCAAAGAGTCTTGGGCTATTCGGGAAAGGGAGCATAAAAGGAGCTAATAACCAGTAACTCATAGGAGTGTTGGGAAAAACACCCTTCCCCATGAAATGGGGGTGTTCGGAACTAAAGTTCTCTACATGGGTGGGGATTGAATAAGAAACATAATAGCTATAGATATAGGTATAGTTAAAAAGCACTCATCCCAACCTAGGGGTTCCAAAACCTAAGTACAAACACCCTTGTTACTATTCGTTCATAAAAGAACTGCACAGCACTCACGGACAAATCACAACTCATTCCCAAAACCAATTCCCATTTAAACTATTTCTATTTTCATGTTCAAGTAATCCCATTTAGGTGAAATCTACACTACTGGTCAATTAACAGGAAAAACTGCAAGCCAAAGAAAGAAAAACAGCCAAACAACAACTTAAACATTCACACCCGGTTCTCTTGTAAGGTTACAAAAACAAAATGGGGATTAGTGAGATCCCTCAAAGTACTGGAACCAAATAAAACCTCACAAAAGGAAAAAGTGAGTCCCTTCGAAGTACTGGAAACAAAGAAATCCCAAAGACACATCCTCATGACCCGAAAACTAGGAACCAACGATTTCTCAACAATAGAGGATCCCACCCGAGTTCGTGTCATAGCAAAGCAACCACAAAGATTCAGACTCACAACCAACAACCGTACCAAAATAGAGGATCCCATCCTCACCCACATCACCCCATAGTAAATCAAACAGAACAACACACCTACTACCAAAACAGAGCAGGGAAACATCCGGGATCAAGCACATCATTCATTATTTTCCACATTCTGTTGGTTATCTGGGGTGACCACATAGGGTTTTATGTTTATTGGGTATCCATTCAATCCACCGAGTTTACGTGACTAACCAATTTCCGATTTACAGTCATTTAATTATCACAGAAGACAAGGGTTCATTAGTGCGCAAGGAAGACCACCAACGAACATGATTTTCAGTGATCATAGGCCCGCACAATTCATAAAAAATATCAACATAAAATAGTACAGTAAAAACATCGATCACACCCCCCTTCATTCTTTAAAGTCTGTTCATTATCTTTGCTACGTTCAGTTTCATCAACCCCCACAGACACAAAAGAATACCCACCCCGCATGATGCACCATAAAGATAGACGAAGGAAAAACCCTAACTGGTTGATCAAGGATCAAAGTTTTTCTCCACGCGCCAAGAATATGGAAAAGCGTTACTTGCAGGGGAGGAATTCTGTGGACTCCAAGAGGTGCAGAAAGCTCCAGCAGAGGTGAAACACAATCTATGAGAAGAGAGGAACTCCAGGAGCACAAGAAAGAAGAAATAAATCCATCCGAAAAATAAAAAGGAAGAATAAATTCTAGCAGGAGATATAAAGAGGAGATCCTACTGTTATGGGGTATGGAATTTTGAACACCTAGAAAGTCGGATCACGGTTTACTAAGTGGGTGGGAAGTTACACATTATGATATTAAGGTGTTATTTAATACCCCCCATCGGGGAGGTTTCTCGAGATTTTTAGGAATTAATTATTGGCTTTAAATGGCTTTAAAAAGGGTAAAAAAATTAATTTACGTCAGAAACAAATACGTTGCCGGAGTGGGATTGGAAAAAGAAAACGGAGGGCTGGGTGAGGACACGGTGCCACCGTCACGGTGTCACCCTTACGGTGCCACCGTCATAGTGCCACTATTTTGGTGGAGCCTTATTTTGGAAAAGTAATGGTCCAAGAGGGTCTGGTCCATTGCATTACTCTGTATGTTTGGCATGTTTAGTGTGAACGCACTTAAAATTTAATTCTGGCCACACTGGGGCTCAGAATCACACGCCGTATGAATTCCCTGCTCTAGAATAACATCAAGAAAATTTCAAAGTTTTAGAGGCTCAAAACCTAGGTTCTTACATCATTCCCCCCTTCAAGTTTTTCATCCCCAAAAAACAAAATTACAAAAACAACTCGGGATACTAAGCCCGCATCTGGCTCTCCCGTTCCCAGGTGCTCTCCTACACCCTCCTGTGCCACCACAGCACACGAACCAAAGGGATGGTTCATCCACGCAGAGTCTGATTCTGTCGGTACTCAATCTCCACTGGGTTCTCCGCAAAGTTGGATCCATCCTCAATGTCTATCTCTCCCCAGTCAATGGCGTGTGTGGGGTCGTGCACATATTTCCTCAGTTGCAACACGTGGAAGACGTCACGCGCCCACTCCAGCTATGGGGTTAGAGCAAGATGGTAGGCAACCTCACTAACCCTACGCATGATCTCAAAGGGCCCAATGAACCTTGGGGATAGATTGCCTCCCTGGCCAAACCTCCATGTTCTACACAGCGGGGAGACTCTCAAAAAGACATGGTCCTCCTGCTCGAAATCCAAAGGCCTATGTTGATGGTCTATGTAGGACTTCTATCTGCTCTAAGTTGTCCTCATCTACTCATGAATGACCTGCACCTTCTCCGTCGTCGCCTGCACCAACTATAGTCCCATAAGGGAGGTCTCCCAAACCTTCTTCCAGCACAACAGTGACCTTCAAGGTCTCCCGTAAAGGGCCTAAAAAGGTTCCATGATGATAGTAGATTGGTAACTGTTATTCTATGCAAACTCCACCAAGGGAAGGTGATCCTCCCAGCTTAGGCAAAAGTCTAACACGCACGCCCTGAGCATATCCTCCAACACCTGGATAGTACGCTCTATCTACCCGTCCGTCTGGGGGTGAAAAGTTGTACTCATCCACAGCTAATCCCCAAATGCCTCCTACAGGCCTCGCCACAATCGCGACATAAACCAAATGTCATGGTTGGAGACGATCGTCAAGGGTACTCTATGACGGCGGATGATCTCCCGAACGTATAGATTCCCTAGACTCTCCACCGAACTCTGCTCCCTGATGGCAAGGAAGTGCACTGACTTCGTGAGTCGGTCCACTATCACCCAAATAGAATCACGGCCCTTCACTGTGCGCAAAAGACCTGTGACGAAGTCCATATATATGTTATCCCACTTCGACTCTGGGATATCAAGGGGCTGCAACAACCCTGCCGGAACCTGATGCTCTGCCTTCACCTGCTGATAAGTATGACACCGAGAAACCAACTCAGCTACACTCTGCTTCATGTCAGACCACCACAACTACCACTGAAGGTCTCTGTTCATCTTCCCAACATTGGTATGTATATCCAAGGGAGAAGTGTGGAATTCCCGCATAACCTTCTCTCGCATCTCCACTGGTACTATAGCTCTCCCCTGGAACATGATCTTGTGATTCCCTCCTTCAGAATACCCATCGGGTGCGTCGCTTGTGGATATCTGATCACGTAGTACCTCGTTGTTGATATCCCCCAGTTGGGACTCTCTCACATGCTCAATAAGCGAAGGAGTCAACATCATCGACTGCAGAAAAGTCGTACCCTTCTGCTCCACCAAGGTCAGATGTAGGGTAGCCAACTGATCTGAAGCTTCCTACACTAGAAGAGCCTAGGACTTCCTGCTAAGAGCATATGCTACTACGTTTCCCTTCCTTGGAGTGTAGACTATCTTGAAATCATAGTCCTGCAGAAACTCCAGCCAGTGCCTCTTCCTTAGATTCAATTCTATCTGAGTGAAGTTGTACTTGAGACTCTTGTGGTCTGAGTTGACAACAAAATGCTCACCCAGAAGTTAGTGTCTCCATAGCCTCAATGTGAAGACTAACGCTACCATCTCCAAGTTATGAGTTGCATAATTCTTCTCATGGGGCCGCCTCTACTGCCTCGACCCATATGTAATCACTGCCCGCTGCTACATTATCACGCACCCGAGCCCAGCTCCTGAATCGTCGCAGTATACCACAAACTCAACACCCTCCTCTGGAAGCCTCAACACTGGAGCACTAGTCAGCCTCTGCTTCAACTCCTCGAAGGCCTTCTAGCACTAATCAGTTCAGGTGAAAGGTCTTACATTCCACGTCAATGTGGTCAAAGGGGTAGAAATCATGTAGAAATCCTCCATGAACCTCCTATAGTACCTTTCCAAACCCAGGAATCTCCACACCTCTAATGCGTTCTTGTTTGGATCCCAAGCAATCATTGCCTCTATCTTTGCGGGATCTATGGCGAAACCCTATTCTAAAATGACATGCCCCAGAAAGTGAACCTCATGAATCCAGAACTGACACTTCAAGAGCTTCCCATACAGCTGTTGCTCCCAGAGTAAGTCTAGGACCATCCTCAAATGCTCTGCGTGCTCCTCCTCCATCGCAGAGTAGTTGAGTATGTCATCAATAAAACAACCAAAAATCGGTCCATGTACGGCTGGAAGATCTGGTTCATCAAGGACATAAAAACGGTGGGGGAATTCGTCACGCCAAAGGTCATCACCAGAAACTCGTAATGACTGTAACGAAAATGGAAATCCATCTTTGGGATGTTAGCCTCACGAAACCACAAATGGTGTTAGCCAGATCGAAGATCAATCTTGGAGAACCACTACACACCTCTCAACTAGTCAAAGAGGTCATCAATCCTCAGCAAAGGGAACTTGTTCTTTATCCTGGCCTGATTCAGGAGACGATAATCCACACAAAGCCAGAGGCTCCCATATACCTTCTTTATAAACAAAACCGGAGTTGCCTAGGTGGACACACTGGGCCTGATGAATCACTTCTCCCGGAGGTCCTCCAACTAATGTCGTATCTCCTGAAGCTATGTGGGTTCCATCCAATATGTTTCACGTGATATCGGGGTAGTCCCTGGCTACAAGTCAATGTAGAACTCCATATCTCGCCTCGGAGGTAGTCTCGGGACATCCTTGGGAAAGACGTCCATGTAGTCCTCCAAAATGGTAGGGATCCAGGTGCCTATAGCATATGATGCTCTGAGATCCATGATCACCAACTTGTGAGAAAAATTCCATGGTCTCCTGCTCAGAGTACCCATCTACTCTTCCAGAAGGTCTCGTTCACCGAGGATGGTGAACCTCATCCCATCAGAATGGACGCATATGACTAGTCTGTGTCGATAGTCAATCTGGGAGTGAACCATGGAAATCCAATTCATGCCCAAGAGGATTTCATAAGGTTCCATCGTGATGAAGAGTAGGTCCCACATGAAACTCTATCCTCCAAACGACAGTTCGCACTGTCAGCAGAAAAAGGTCACTAATGAGGCACTTCCTATAGGAACCTTGAGGCTAAGCAAAGGTGTCAGTGCCACTACTAGGAGCTCCATCTCCCATACCAAAAGCAGCAATATAAAATAGTGGTAGGATCCTATGTCTACTAGTACCGAAGGAAGTGTAGAGTAAACACAAAGTGTACCTTGGGCCATCTCATGTGTTGGGGGGTCACGAACACCCATAGCCTGAAGCTGCCTGTGGCCCCTACCACCAGCTCCTTGAGCCTGACGTGGGCCGCCCGGTGGTGGCGGTGGAAGGACCTCGAAACACCGTCCCCCACCTCCAGGTCTTTCTACTCTGCCTGCGCCGCCTCCCTGAGAACCACCCTGTCCTCGCGTGGGAGATCCCTAGTCACAGCACTGCCTCTGCCACTGCGGTGCACCCACTGCCTGCCACGGTTGCTCGGTATGCCTGGTCGGGTAGTCTCGTGATAGGTGACCCCGTCTATCACAAGAATAGCACTGGATCTCTCCTGAATACCCCAGTTCTCTACGGTTCCACTGCGGTGTATAACCCTTCCCCTGAGTCTGCTTACGGAAGGGTCTCCTCAACTGAGTCTCTACTCTATGTCGCCTGCCTGCTACCGAAGACTCTGCTCTGAAGCAGCCACTGCTAGGCCCTTCCAGCTGGAATCCCTCATCCAAGAAGATCTATGTCACGAGTGCCTGATCTAGAACCCCGGCATAAGTAGGGATGTACAGGGACACTATGCTAGCATGGATCTCCCTGCGAAGACCCTGCTCAACCTTCCGCACCTGGAAGTAACTATCATAGATCATATTCTGTGAGTAGAGAGTCAGATCGGTAAACAGGGCCGAGTACTGTTCCACGGTTATCCCCCCTTGTTTCAGCTCCAGAAGCTCCTGAATCCAAATAGAGCATAAACAAGAGGGGGATTACTCCTTCTGGAAGAGCTGTTGGAAGCTATCCCAAGTGAGAGACGACTCATCATGGGTCTGCGTAACCAACCCCCACCAACACTCGGATGTCCTGAGGAAAAGGTTGGCATCTAGGGCTACCATCTGTTCTGCTGGTGTATGTACCAACTTGAAAAGTCAGCCCACGGACTCTATCTAGTCTTCCGCTACCTGGGGATCCGGGTCCCCGCGGAAATTTTGTGGCCACTGAAGCTGAAAGTCTCGGAGCACACTCAGCATGTGCTCAACCTCGGCCTGTGCTGCTGGTACTAACCACCGCTCTCTATATGGAGGGGCTACCACTGAACCACTGGGTAGAAGGGGATCACATGAGGGTCCCTGAACTAACTCCTCGTTTCTCGCTAGGTCGTCGTCATGAACTAGAGAGGGTAACCTGGATGGCTGCTCTCGTGGGGGCATACTAAAAAATTTTAAAGATTACCGCAATCAGATGAGCATATATATATATATAACAGTAATCACTAAGGGGAGCTGACTCAAAAAGGAAAGTCAAAGACTCAATCCTACCGGATACATGTTCCAAATTCCCTGCAACAAGTTTCTCAGTGTACCGAGTCGACAAGCGGGTTATCAGGGTCCTGGTGAATGGATATATCGGCCTCCCATAACATCACTGGACTCCCTGGCCTGAGAGCCAATCTCGAGACACATCGATAATATTGCACTAAATCCCAACCAATTCCTTTTTAGGTAAATCCGAACAATGACCCAATGAAAGAACCACCTCTGATACCACTTTTTCACGACCCGACCCTACTGGTCTTGAGCTGAGACTACCCCAAGCCCGCCTTTATAGGCCGGGGGATTGTGAAAAGTGTTGAAGGCGTAACAATCTCCTATAGGCCTTTTCCTAAGTACCTGTACACACACACATAGCCCACTCAATGAAGAAGTGTACAGTAACCAGGAAACCAAAGTACAAACAACTATAACTCAACCACAATCATGCATCAACTTCTAAGTAGAACAAGTAAAGTGCTGAAAAGTACTGACAAGATAACTGAACAGAAAAAGGGAAAAACACACACCCGACCCGAAAGGTGCCACAACCTAAAAAGAGGTAAACAAAAGTAAAAATCTCATGAGTTTCACACCTGAATGTCCTACTATGACCACTGAATGCCGCCAAAGCTCATGTGTCCTCTGCGCTCCTCCGTAGTCTCGATCAACCTGTCTGTCATTTGTAAGGGCACACCAAGTGCAGGCAAAGCCCAAGTAGGGGTGATTATAAAGATACTCATTAGGATGACCCAAAATCTTGAGGGAGAAAAAAAGGAGGTACTAAAATGGTGAGCGGTAGATAGAAAAAATAACAGTGTAAGAGTACAATAGAGAGAGTGCAGCTCAACCCAACAAAAGAAAAAGGAAGTAGACTCATCCAACCCAAGAGGAGCTAGACACGGAAAGCATGTGGCATACCCCACACGTCTTCACACCTCCTAGAAGGAGAGTAACTGAATCCAAGGAGTGGGAAGAAAAGTAGGTTGTATACATATATATATGCTCAACAAGAAACCCGAACGAGTGTGTAAGGGGATATATATCTCCAAGTTTAGCCCAGGAAAAGTCGCTAACAGTTCTAAGTATATCCATCACTGATGACCAAAAGCCCCACATCCTAAAGTTGTCTCATCGCTGAATAGAAAAACCAAGGTTCCAACTCTGGTAATCACGGAGAAAAGTCACTGACTAGCCTCATAGAAAGGGCTGAGTCTGAAAGAAGTCATCAGGTAACCCACCGCCCAGCCCCGCTAGAGGGTAAACTCTAAGGTCAACGGGTAACCCACTGCCCAGCCTCGTTGGAGTGTAAACCCTAAGTTCAACTGGTAACTCACTGCCCAGCCTCATTGGAGGGTAAGCCCTAAGGTCAATGGGTAACCCACTGCCCATCCCCACTGGAGGGTAAACCCTAATACGACGGTGGGTAACCCACTGCCCAGCCCCGTTAGAGGGTAAACCCGGAACTAGTCCGATAACTCCGCACTACCCATGTCATCACTGGGTGTCACTAACATCGCTACTGTGCAATGGTTCGGAGTGAAACAAAGGAACCTCCGACAAATGCCCTTTTAGGTTTCCACACATTATGAGATCTCAAAAGAGGCTCTGCATGCCCAAACAGATTACACCATTGCAATCCTCATGGAAAAACACGTGAGATAGACTATTTACTCACTTGAAACAAACTCCTGACAAAAAAGTTATTTAACACTTCTTTATGCCCATATGGCGTCTCATGGGGCCCAGACCTCAGTCCAGGAAAAGGTCGGGCGAATTTCTCCATCTCGATTCTCTTGGAAAAATACAGTAAAATGACTATTCATTTTCCCTGAACGGATGTCTGATGAAAAAGTCACAGTATGCTGCACACAGCTTAAAAGATGGCCAGTGGGGCCCACGCTTAAACTCCATCTTCAATGCCTGAAACCACCCTGGACTACTTCTTATCAACGCTAGGTTCACAAAACCATGGATGGTGCCTAAAATTAATGACGGATGTGCTCGCGCCATCCGAAAAAAGAATCTCAGTTAGTAATTTAGGGGCATTTTAGTGACAATGGACGGAGACGGGGTGGGCCGGACCTGTTCGGCATGTTCACCCCATTTAGGCCGGCGGTCCGTGGCTCGGCCGCCTGGACCACCCAGTCCACCGTGGCCCTTGGTTTACCGCACGGGCCGCCCGGCTTTACCCAGACCGGAATGGTCCGGTCTAGATTTTCCCCCACGAGACCCAAGTTTCGCGGGTCTCGGTTTCTCCCGGGACCGCGACGACCCCGGTCTCCCGCGGCACGCCGACCGACAGATCCGGCCGGCCCACACACCCGCACTAACCGCCGCCGCCTGGGGATCCCACTGCACTACCACTTGGACTCACTGGACCGCCGCACGGAGACGTCGGACCGCCCTAGATCCGTCAAAAAAACAAGGGTTTGGTCAGAAAACTTCTCAGGGCAACCCTGGATGCCCCGAGACTCGGATTTTCAATCCTAAAAGAGTGTTGGAAAGCTTGGATAGAACCCTATGCATCAATGGCCTCATCTAGAAAAAAACCGCATTTTGAAGCTATAATTTGAGTTCAAAGAAGTTTCGAAATTTATGAAAATGAAAATGCACGACCCTACCTCGTAGGGCATATCCCGTCGATTCACAAACGATCCCCTAGAGACACAACAACCTTGGAGAGGTGGGGTGAGGAGCTTGATGATGGTGGATTCCTTTGTTGGGAGAGCTTCCTCTAGGGAGAGGTTCTAAGGTGAATAAGGGAAGGGTTTAAGTGTTTAAGTAGGGAAAAGAATTAATTAAAATTAATTAATTCTTAAACACCCACTAGTAGGCTCGTACCCGAACTCTCGACGGGGTCAGGGTTAAGCCGCCCCTAGGGTAAAATACACGTTCTGAGAACAACTGATGTCTCAGAATTTTAATCTGAGCATCCATTCAGAAGTTATAAAGTTCATGCCCGAGGCCGCAAAATTATGAAAATGCCCCTCATGGCGTTTTCCACAGAAGGGTCGCTCCCGTGAAAGTTACACCCCTCCTAGGATAAATGGCATGATACAAACTCAAAATTTCCCCCGATTTTCCCATATGAGCGATCGTTTATGAGTTGTTCTATTTATTTTGCGTGTCTATTGTGAAGGCGCTTAAATTTTAATTCCGGCCACACCAGGGCACGAAATCATATGTCGTCTAAACACCCTACTCTGGAATAACATCAAGAAAATTTCAAAGTCTTACAGGCTCAAAAACCGGGTTCTTACATTAATCTTATATTACTTACTGAATTTTATAGTTGCGTCCACATTAGGAGGACATATTTTATGTCAACTCCTTATGTGGTAGATATGTTTTGGGTCTGTGAAGATATGATCTCAGGGTGGCATTAGCTCGGTCAACTATTTTTCAAGTCATCCAGTTGTAGAACTTCTGTCCATACTGGACGAGAATTTTTTCCAATCATATTATTCTTTTTACTAGGTTATGGTTATGTAATCCCCCTATTACGAGGATTTATACAACATCTTATATCCAGAATCGACCATTATTTAGAGTAAATAGTTTAAGACAAATCAATCATGGATGTTATTAAATAGACATTTATGAAAAGAGAAGTAGTCAATGCAGTCCATGAGGTTGTCCTTATTGGGATTCCTAGTTTTTTGGAATCTTAAGTAAATTATTTTCCATAACTACGAGGAAAAAACCAGAGACATTATTTTGGAAGGAGTGCACATTATTCATCTGTTTTCCAAATCTTAGGTAAATAATATTTCTATATGCTTATAGATAAGGGGGATTTGTGGTTTTTTTCTCAATAGTATGTGCTTGGAAGTTTTGGACCTACCTAGGTATTTTGATGGGCATGTACTCTGGTTTTAGATTGATATATGGATCTTATGTTTTGCCGATACTTTTCCCTTGTGCTGAAGGATTGTGATAAGATTTGTATTTTCTTCACTAGATATAATCTTATAATAATTGTGTCATTTCTATGAACTCATGAAACCAACCTGGATAATTAATTGGGATCAGAGGAATTTTTGAATCATCTTAAAGAGTTTCAGTATAGAGTTCCAGTAGTTTCTCTTATGAGATAAGAATGCCAAGTGAATTGGTTAGACCTTTTATTCTGGCTATGAAGTTAGAAACCCTCTCATTTTCACATTTATTTCAGTTCTTCATTTTTAAGATTGTAATTTTCCTCATCATGGAGCTTAATTGATGAAGGAATTGATGATGAATGCATTCCCATCCTACAACAGATCCTACTAGAAGGCTACTATAGTAAAATAAGGGTGTCCCTATTAGCATCTATACAAAACTTCTCATCTTGGTAACCTCTTATTGATCTTGAGGGCCCATCATCAGACCACATCATGATACGAATTGTGTGAGATATGTTTCGGGGTCTCCAATACTGTCAAAGGTAGAGAAGGTAGGATTGATGAAATTGGGTGGGGGTAAAGTGGCATCCACCCACTTGGGATATGGATTCTTCTTGGGATACATAGGTGCATATCACTCTTTGATGTCTTTAATTCAATTATCTTGGGACAATATTATGTTTATTAGTTCTAAGATACTATTTTTCGAGTCACCTTCTCTCTATAAAGAGTGGGTGGGGCTCGATGAGGTGGATATTTCTTCATCTACTGTTGATTATTAATTTTTCTTAATACTTAATGGGAAATCCATAGAGGGATAGGCTTTTGTAACAATGAAGGGAACTCGCCATCATTTTTTACTTCCTCTTTTATCTAGACTTACAGCCTGGATGATGAGCCAATATCGTGCTCATATGCCCCTCTTACAAGTATATCGTCTCTTACAAGATGTATGGGAGGAGTAATATTTTTTTTAGTCTGAATATGATACCTAGTGGGAATATTTCCCTTTACCAGCACCTCATTGTCTGAGTGTTTTTATCTCATTCAGATATAATGAAAACTATTCCCTTGTGGAGTAATTTCAGTTCTTCTGGGCAGTGATTGGGATGTGGCCAAACCATTACATTTATCTTTAGAAATTTTCCATCATAGAGGCAGTAGTTTAATATTTGGAGGTTCTAGGTTTGGGATCCCTCTTAGTTTCGGGTGTTCTCATCCTCGATTGGTGCATCCAGATTTCCCTCCACTCATGGTATATTTTCCATATTGTATCACTGTACATCTCCATCTTATCCACATTATCCTCTTTTACATTTATGAAATTCACAAAGTATTACCGAGAAATGGTATTTTTCCTAGTAATCTCAATGAAACAAGATGATTCTTCACTGCCTTCACTAAGTTCATTTCTCAAACCCTTGTCCATATTGGGTTGTTTTAGATTGAACCCCTAATGGGTTTTTATTTCCTTTCTCATAAAATCCTTTTATCTTGGTCTGTGAATGGTGACCTTGAGGGAGATTCTAGTCATGATTTCTAAATGGGACCTAAATTTTAGAGGTTCATCTTGCAGAAAGATAAATGGATGGGATTTAGACTATCGATATTTAACTCCCAACCTCAAGAAGACTGATTCCATATATGGTAATTATGATGGTTAAAATACCCCCATCCCTATGGTTTGGGGTTTATTTGGGTCCACAATTAGCATTGATTGGTTATTTTTTTGAGGACCTCATGCCTCAGATTGAGGATTTTATGAATCCAAGAATGGGCATTATGATATAAATGCCACCATCCCAATGGGATGGGGTTGATCTCGAACTACCATTGATTTCCCCCAAACCCTCTTAGGGAATGATGAACCTAGTAATGGTGATTAAGATAATAACCCCCCCATCCAAGTGGGTTGGGGTTTGTTTGTAGTTATTGCTAGTATGTCTTGAATCCTCTTTGTAATTGATAATTTGAGGGTTGGAGGAAGTGGTTGATACTCCCTCGGTCCGGCCTGATGGGTTCACTCCTGGATAACTGGTATAGAAACTAGTAATTTGGCCTACTTGATGTGTTGTAGCTATGCTCTTATAGGATCTGGGTGTAGTAGAAGCCCATGATGTGGGTCATTCTTTAAAAGTATTTGTCTTATTGATCGAAAATTAAACTTTCATGTCTAAAATTCCATCCCATTTATAGTAACCCGAGTCTTTTACATATAACATTTCATGATTTTAATCATAATTAATCATCAGATTACAAGCCAAGGATCGTTAAGTCTAGTGTCTTGGAAGACTAGGTACATATAACCTAAAACATGGGTCTAAACACAATACTTTATTTAATCTCCATAAATAGATTATAACTTCCTTTGAGCCCTTATATCTACATTGGGTACCCTGGGGAACACATGAACAAAGGGATGAGCTGAAAATCCCAGTAAGGTAATGAACATACGGATATATCTTAAGCACATGAGTTAGGAGGCATGACATATTGATATCCAAAACAAGGAATATATGAAATAATATCAAATAATCATGTGATCATATAAACGTGGAACCATATAAATGTGGAATAATCATAAAACATTTCTTTAGTATGGTTCAAGGCTAACCGCCAATCCCGTTTCCCATTTTAGTAAGGGTCAAGGCTAACCGCCAACCCCGTTTCACATCACATCTCATGAGACTTATCCTTACCCAATGCATTGGAACACTATTTGGGTGCACCCATGTCAATATTTTCATGAATATTCTTTCCACATAAATATTCTTACCACATAAATATTCTTTCCACATGAGTAATCATACATAATCAATTGTTCATAAATATAAGGTTACCCATTGAGAGAATTGGGTACCACAATGAGGACATAAAGCATAACAAATGAGTGTATCATGAAAGTGTCCATGAAAGAAAGGGATTAGAACTGACATGGACGTTCATAAGGTAATATAATCATATAACATGGTAGGTGGTAACAAATAGAAGTGACATCAAATAAGAAATTTATTTGAGAGACATTAGCATTAAAACATTTGTGTGCGGTTTTAAGGAAAATAATATAGAGCTTTTAAAATAGTAAAGAAGAAATTATTTTATATAAAAATATAATTGAACTAATAATGTATTCATAATAAAAATACTGAATTTACAAAGACAATGTTGACTTAAAAAAGATGTTATAGTGCACTTGAAATTGGGTAAAAGTTCGGGAAGTTCCTTTAAAATGAGTGTGCTTATTGGGAATTATCGAGGAGAGATTCACTTAAAAGCATATATATCCCCAAAAGAGAATGAGAGATGGATATTGGAACATGATTTTAGAGCATATAAACATAATTTTTAAGTTCTACATAAAAATAAAAGACAACTACATTTTGGTAAAAAGAAATATAGAGCAACCTGAAGGAATAAAGGAAGTTCGGGTAGAATCCATTATGGTTTATTGGCATGGTATCGGGTGTAACTAAGATGGCTTGATGAGAGAGATAAGGGGTTTCTCATCACTTATAAAAAATTAGGGAAGTATGGGGAGGTGATAAAACATACCCCATCACTTGGTATTACACAAAAGGTCATAGCATAGAGAAAAATATGGATTAAGAGTGAAAAAGAAAGGATCCCTTGACTTAAATCCGTTGGTGTTCTCCACTTGTTATTAAAGACATGAATAAACAAATTAGGCTTCTTAATTAATAAGTAAATAACCTATTATATATTTAATTGATTTATTATAACCCATTTTAGTTCATTCAAAGCTTTCTTGATTAGTTTCAAGGTTCAATTTCATTGTTCGGGCTCGTTTTTTTACTTGGCTTTAAAAGATCAGTTCACTTATATTCAAGTTTGGATTATATGAAAGATGAAAGTGGTTGTCCAGAATTCTAGTTATATAATTTAGTTCAAATCTAGGAGATTACATGGTTTTAATTTTAATTAGTTTACTTAGAGTGAAGTCGAATTATTATATATATAACCTTAGTTATAACCGTTTTTGTTAATCGGTGGATTTGATTACAAAGAATGTGTTTTTCATTATAACTTAATAACATTTGTACAAAAGGATTAACGAATCAAAAATATGATATATTACATATATAATAATCTGTTTCAACCATAACACAAATGGTTTCATGACCAGGATTAAATATAATAATAGAAATTGATAAACCATTGTCCTTGAATGTGCTAAATTAGCACATCTCAAACAGTGCTTTCATTTCTTTCAAATAAAAGGGTGGGGAAAGGAGAGAAGATAATGAAATATTTCATTAGCATGAAAACATTACAGTACATTTATGTTACTAGATTTATCATACTATTATGGTTAAGGGAGGTGAGGAAAGATACAAAAATAAAGAGAACTTAAAAGAACTGAAGGAATTGGAAAGAGGAATTTACCTCTGGGGACTTCCTCCTTTCAGAACCTCTTAAGGGGAAAGGTTTTTGTATTTTGAATAGTCTATGAGATTTCGGACGTGGGGGAGGATATTGGGGAGAGATTTGGGCAGGATAATAGAAAGTCACAAGGCTTGAGATGAGTGAAGAGAAGGAGTGAAAGGGGGTTTTATAGTGGAGGAGAGGAGAGATTTCATAATATTATAATCATTAATTTATTAATTCTTCACAAGACAAGGAATAGTAAGTTTTCCATTACCAAGAATAGTAATTTTATCATGTGATCCCGAACCAAGTGGGCTTACATCAGCAAAACATCATCAATGACTCAATAAATCCCTTATTTAGCATTTATTGTAAATTATCGTATTTTACTATTCATAAAAAATTCATGTATTTCAGAAAAATCCCAAAAATTCACCCTAACCATTTTTCAACATGTAGAATCCTAAAATGAAGTCCATTTTTCAAAAATAATTTTCTAAATATGATTATTTTAATATTTAATTAAAATAATAATATATTATCAAAACCAGTTTTAAAACATTCATTAACTTATTCGAAAATACATGTATATCGTGCTTCCAACTTGAATATTATTTTTATACTATCATATGTGAGGTTACTATTCATTGGGGTATATCACTCTTCATATGGGTATGTCACTATTCATTAGGGTAGGTTACTATTCACCAAAAATTATGTTTTTCTTATCGGACTCCAAATAACTTACGGATTATAACCGTGTATGCCGGATTTTTGAAATTCCAAACATAGAAGTGACAAACTTGTGTTTAATGGTCACTTAGAACTTAGTAGTTCATTGTGTGGTGTTTTCATTTGATTTTATGACATATGTATGAGAAGGTAATTTCCATTAAAAAACATTGGGTCGTTACACCATTTCTTCAAGATTCCCAGTTAAATGATATTTTGTCTATCCTATCCCTTCGTTCATGATGTCCTAGAACTGTTGAAGCAGAGGAATTATATTTTAGTGACCAAATGTCTCATACATTAACCAATCCCTAGATTTTTTTCACACTCTAAAACATTATAGTATGTCGTATCTGAGGGGTCCTACTATTCTAAGGGTGTAGTGAAGTGTAATGCTACATACTTTCCCCATCCTTGAATATGTATTCCTAACGTGTCTTCAGAGATTAGCTGCTAAAGAGTTGTGATGAATTATAGGAAATTGTTTTGAAGATTTGAGATGTGCTTTTACAGTTTTGGATCCCCATCCATGGAGATAGAAGCATGGTCTAGTTGATAATAGATTATCTTGATAGTCTAAAGGTGACCCTCCTTTCCTAGATAAGGGAGGTGTCTAGCCTTTAGTCACTGATGGTTTTCCCACATATTTGGGCATAGATAATTCATGCACTCCTTTTCTAGATCATCTGGGATCTCATAATCAGAAATACAAGTGACCATTACATGGTGGGGAGGTTGTTAATGGATAAATCTCTCCATATATCAATGTATACATCCTATTCATAATAATTACATTCCTCTATCTGATCATACCATGGAAGCTTCTTCTTGTGGTTCCATGATGATTGGAATGGATTGTTGTTGGTAGTTTATGGGGAACTATATATGATTGACCTCGATGTTTCAAGTACCTCTCTTTATAAATGAGTCTAAGTTTTAAACACCACTTTGTACAGAGGTGTTTGGGAAAGTGTATTATCTCCTTGTTTGGGGTTGATATCACCATGGAGAGTTTGAACGTGGAGGATGTCATGAGTATATTCTTTGTGATCCATATCTACACTGCCTTGAGGAGGACTATCATGGTAATGATATCCTAATTCTTCAGTTGAAGAGTTTTCATACCCTTGGGGTGTTTTGAATATGTATGGAACAACCTCAAGGACACTAGAATTGAACATATTAGGGATATGATCCTCATTCATCATTTTGGTCATAATATGCTGACCTACCTTTTAAAATTGGGTAAGGATATGAGTATGATGTATGATGGATATCGGACTTTGTTGATAACCATCTGATGTTGCGGGAGAATGATCCCATTACCGAGAACCTTTTGGAGTGTCCCAATGAGATTCTCTATTATTGGAAAGAATATGAGCCTTACGTAATGCATGTTTCTTTCTTAACTAGTAAGCTTTAGTCAGATCAAGTATGTGAGATCGACCCAGGGCCTTTAGAATATATTTTTGGTCTTTAATGATGGGGATATGAGCATCTCCTAAGGCATGTGCCACTCTCACCCGGTGATCCCTATTTAGAGCTGGATATGAGCCCAGTCTGAATCTACCTTACCTTTTAGAATAAGCTGACAGACTACCAAAATGGGAGAAGGGATATGATCCTCCTTTTGTATAGCCTCAGAAGGATTCTAGTGTAGTCTTTCATCACTAGAATTAGAAATATGCATTTTTGTTCCCTAAACTACAAAATTATGATAGGTAAATTCACTGATAGGAATGTGAGCTTATCCCAAAGCATGTGTCATTCCCACATAGATATCCTTAGCCAGAACAAGGATATGGGCCTGATCATAGGCCTTTGGAGTTTGTCGCAGGTCTTATTTGACAGGAATATAAGTCTTTTATGAGGCATGTTCCTCTCTCAGTTGGTGTGCCTCGGCTAGAATAGGGATATGAGCCCAATTCATGGCCTTTGGAATATTTTTTCGGTCTTTTTCAACTGGCAGGTTCTCATGTCCCAAGGAATGTGTCATTATCACTTGGTGATCCTCAGTTGGAATGGGAATATGATCCACGTTTGGTGCCTCATCTATTTCCAAAATATGTCAATAATCCTTCTAGATGGGAGAAAGATTGTGTGCTTTCTCCAAATAAACCAATGTTCATACTAATCAAAATATTATGCTTCCCTGGCTATAGGGATTAGAATATTAACATGTCCCTATATCAGTACCAGTTCCAGAATATTCCAGCAGAGTTCTTCAGTTTTTGCTAAGATGTAATGGAATTTTAGAAAAATGTGTATGGGGATATAAGCCCAAATATTTTCCATCTCTATTGTATAATCCCAGATATCTTCAATTGAAGTGGGAATATGAGCCTACTTCTATTCTCCTTATACCACTGTAATGTGTTGATAGACTTCCTAGATGGGGGTTGGGATATGGGCCTCCTCCATTACTCCTACATGAATTTGCCTGTAGACTTGTTCTGAATGAGTTGGGATATGATCCTGATCACCGGCTACCACCTGAATATGATGGAGGGATTCATCAGTGGAAGTGGGGATCTGTTCCCACTCAATATTATCCAGACCCTTCTGCACCAGGTGTGTCTCACTTATTAACCGTGCATAGGTATCATAGGTGGAACTATGTTGGGTGGTACCCTTATTAGGTGACTGAAGGGTACTTCTGGGATGGTGATGGTGACAACGGTTGATATTATCCCTCTTCAAGAGCTTCTATACTATAAAGGGGTGTATTTTACACCCTTTTCCACTTTCATCAGATACTAAAGGTGGTTATTGTTGTTCTCTAGGGATAAGATCCTTAAGCGGTTTGTTGTGTCAATGTGGGGCAATATATTTACTATAACTTTCCTAGGACGATGTGAAATCATTTGTTTCAACACTCGGAGACCCTCATGGGTAGCCTCAAGGGTCAAGATTATACCATGTCGATGGTATTCTCAGAACATTTCATTTTTCTCCCTATGTTGAAGATGTTAGGTGGGAAAGGTAATTTGAGACCTGTGGTGATTGCAGTTGTAGTTTATTTTCTAGAATGGTCATCAAATGAATACATTATCTCTTATTAGAGTGTTTTTGATGAGTCAAGTATCTTCAATCACACATAAAAAAATAAACAAGGTCACTAATCAACACATTATCGTAGGCATGATATGAGATCAATCAGATATGCATGGGTAACACAATTTTCCTTTTATTTTAGATCTGACCATTCTTCTCGCATAGACTTGTCAAAGAGAGGATGGATTCATTTTATCAAAACCTTGAATTTAGAGGATCATTTGTGATATTTACATTAGTTACACCTTTTCATGATAAGGTTTACATGTCATCGGGCGCTTACAATGTCTTTCAAACCACTAGTGGTGTGTCACATGAATTTTTTGATAGAAATACTCTCCTACCTTTATCATATTTTCCTCATTATTTTACAAGGATTTTTTAATGGTTTATCAAATATTTGTTGCATAAGAATTTGTGTGACCTGGGGGGATTATATAGATATCACTGTGTGATCAATGACTGTCTCAAACACCTTTATAAGAGTAGAAGGATTTAAAAAAGGGGATCTATGAGACCTTCTGTAGGTTATGAGCTGTGTATGAAATGTCTGCATAACCTTTTGAAGTTCGTGAGATTTCATGCCCTATGGAGGTTCAATTGATCTGTGTGATCTTGGTAACCTTCTTATTCATTTTTTTAAGAGGAAAATAATACTCATATTTAGTTATTCCTTCATTTTTGGATTTTTCAATGCTCATTTGGTAGGCGTAAAGACACATGCACCCGCTCAAGGTCATCCTATAAGTTGGGCATCGATATGGCCCTCCATATCAACTTGTACATAGAGGGATCCATACCTGAACCCTCATAACTAGTAAAAAGATGGAGCCATGCCACTTGGGACCCTTTGGGTTTGAATATATGTAGAGGCATCCCACTCTCAATCCTTGGTAATAATCAAAATCTTGACCAACTCTTGTCTCTCAGGGGTCACTCATCCCACAACCCAATGTCTAGCATCTCATGGCCTCACAATACTAAAAGGAAGTAAAACTCATAAGGGAGATCGCCTCAATCCCAAAACACTTTACAAACCATCCTAGGATGGCTTGTAAATAAAACATATCCATAACCCTGAGTCACAACCTAGTCCCACTAACCAGGGATAGCCTCATTCCAATATAAATCAAGGTATCAAACAAAAACATGCTACAAACTCTAATAGTTCACATGACCCTCACCCAATTTTCATCCTAGTTATTACCCTTAAGAGATATTTGAATTCACTTCCAGGGGAAAACATCTTTGTCATTACTTACTCACCCCAATTTTCCTATTATAAGTCCCCAAAGCACCCCAGGGTCTCCACCATTAAATTCTACATGGAATAATACCCAAAATGGACTCTTTTTATGTCCAATTTTTTACTTAGGGATAAAAAATCCCTCAAAAATCTCAAAATGTTGACATAGTGTCAATACACAGTGTGTACTTGGAAACCTTCAACATGGCCATGTACTTCCACACAACATGGGTACACTCGGGATCTGGTCATGAACTTCTATATGGAGAAATCATACAATAGGTCTGGTTGTGTACTATAACATGGCCATGTAATCCCTGGGGGCTGGCCGGGTACTTCCACCCTGCCAAGGCCAAATTACATGGGTTGTCTACCCATGTACCCAGCCACATGTTCATATCCCACTTCAAGTCATTTACCTCAACCACATGGTGTGTAATCCGGAAATCTCATCTTCCCAGGTACTCACCCAAATGGATATGTCCCAATACTTGGAATATACTCCTAGTACACAATTTATAGTTCCAAAATGTCAATATTCCCCAAATAGGAAGAATACATGGAATGTGTTCCTGAACTAAATGTCATGTGATCGAGATTTCTGAATGGGAAACCCCTATGAACCTCTTGGGACCCCCATTTTTTCTGATAAAGTATGGATCAACCCCCATGGGGTCCATAATAGTATTAAATGTCTAAAAAACAAGAAAAAAAATTAATCTACAGGGATAAAAGAATAAAACTCAAAAACCTTCCTACCACATGGAATAAATGATGAAGATTCGGGTTTAAATCTTCTCCTGAAAGTTGTTTCACGTCTATCCAGTCTCAACCTCCTCCATGGAGGAAGTTCAGTGGTAGCACTTCCCCCTTTCCTCTCAGTATGTCTATCATGTAGAGGGAAAATCCCCTCTCCTCCTCATACTGTGTTTGAGAGGCCAAATGAGGGGGGGTACATTTAATTTATTAAACTAATTGATTATTATATTCCCATTTAACACCCATCCGGAGTCTAGGAACCCAAATAAAGTTTATACATCATCTAAGAAAAACCCCTTGTTTTGGAATCAATTGAAAAGTCAAAACTAAATCAAACACTCCATTCTATATATTTAATCACCTAAACCCACAAAAATAATTTATTTTTTAATCAATTAAATATTAAATATTCCTCCAAAACATGAATGGATAAAAATTACACCAAGCGTCTATCCAAGGGTGAATGCCTAATTTTGAGATCAACAGAGGGGTCAGAAAATTTATCAAATATATTCTACTAGGAAATGACCATTTTCCCTCTCATGGTCATCTGAAAGAAAAACATCATGTTTCTACTGAAATTTGAAATCCAAAGAAACATAGGTCCTTACATTAGATATGATAGACTACCAAATCATATTTATCTTTGATACACTTTCTAGGGTTTTGTAAACTCATTATATCTATATGTATTTCCTACCACATCACTACAATTTTAGTTAGTCATTACAGATATTATAAAACTTTTAAAATAAACACTCTGTATTCATTTCATAATATTAACTTCTTTGTATTATTCATTATATGTCATTTATCTTTAAATATTTTATATTTTAAGATATATAAAGATTTTATAATTTAATTTATATTGTTTAAAAATTTTATATGATCTAAATATAAAAAACTTATCATTATTTAAACCTAGATCAAATTAATCATAAAAATATATTTTGATGTGTTTTAAAAAATATTCCAAATAAAGCACATAATTTGAATAATTTAAATTATGTATTATGTTCAATTAATTTTTTTAAAATTTAAACACATGATATTATGCACTTATTTTTGTTATTTATAAATATTTTATAAACTAACCATGTGATTTCTAAATAGAAAATTTATTTCTAATTCATAATCCATGATTTATACTTTAGTAAAAGTTATTTCAATATTAATATTTAATATAATAGAATATATAATAATAAATGTTTCATAAAAAATTATTCAGTTAATTATAAAAACATTATAATTAATTAATTTTTAACACTATAAATTAGAAAATATCCACAAGATATCATTTATCATTATTTATAAATAATTTAAAAAATAATATAACTCAACACATAATTGAATTTTAAGGAAAAAATCATAACTAATCTTATTTTATAATATAACTTTTTGAAGGATTTGGTAGGAATCATATTTAACTTTCTAGGTTGAATTGTTCACTATGATTGATAGGATAGTGTGCGGAAATGATTTGACTGCTATCAATCATATTTTATGAATGATAATCCTATCTCCAAATATGATAGTGATGTCCATAAGTTATTTCATATTTATAGCAAAGGAAATAATACATATCAATGGTAAAAACATTATGTATTATTGCTAATAATCTTATGTATGAATTTTATTTTTTGATTTTCATTTGTATAGTAAAGGTGATATGATGTTATGATTCTGTAACACAACGTTGTGCAATTGAAAGATTTGAAATCTGGTAGTCATACACTATGACTAATACAAAATTGAGGGTTTTATACTATGTAACTACTTAAAATAACTCACTAATATAATCCATGATTAAATTAACCATAATAAAGAATTGTACCATATATTACGATTGTAATACAGTATGGAACACAATTTTCAAAATCTCTATTTCCAATATGATTTCACAAATTTAAAAAAATAGTAGAAACTAAAACTACTAGTGGGTTTTTTTGGGATCTAATATCAATTATTAAACAAAATTCAAGGGTTAGAGAAACCTAGAACAAGATATCTATGTATAGATAAATGAAACCAAGTGAAATAAGAAAATAAGAATGGTAGTATTTTCCTTACACTATAGCCACTAATTTCTATATCTAAATCAATATTTATCTCTTGAACATGATGAAAAAAAAATTAATCAAACGACTCCCCTCTCTGTAGGTATCCACATGTTGTAACTGAGTCACTCATCATATGATTGGGATTATCCTTTTACCTATCATATTGTAGTACCTCTTGAGGCTTAAGATAAATGATGAAGAGAGCTTCAAGATGTATATATTATCTTCCATGAATTAGAAAAATAGTTTTTTTCATCGCATTGAAGTAGGATCTTTATGCATACTTCAAGGATTCTTCTTCGTTAAACACTAATTTACTCATTTTTTATCATCCGTGAGTAATTTCCTTATAATATTCATGAAACCCCTAGCATGAATCCATCTACTCGCCTGTGTCACATCTTATACAACACTTTTTTTAAATGATATATTTTTTGGAAGAGATCACAAATGATAATGTTAATCATTAAACCTACCTTAAATAGTAGTGTATTATGAAATATCACACAATAAAATTCAACTCTAAATACACCATATGATATCACCCAATTGTACAATAAAATTGAGTTGGTTAATGGCATGGAATCTCATTATATTCATTATTATTCCCCTTAAATAGTATAATATGATACACATTATATGCAAGAGAAAAAAGAATTTTTGGAGTAAAAGGTATATTATATGATTTATTAGATCATACCATACAATATACCCTAAATATATCATATATATGTATATATATAAAGTTTCTATGGAATATCTTCTTTAGTTTTTATAGGCATTGACTATCCTAGTATAGAGGGAGTAATATGTTATATCCAGTACTCATCTGTAAGTTGTTATCTTCTCATTGCTAAAATGAATTGACTATTGTTTGTAAAATGGATTATTGATATATATATATATATATATGAAAATTCTATGAAATTTTCAGGCATAAGACTGTTTATTCACAATGTTATTTGAGACACTATTGGAAGTAGCTTGTTGAGTACTTATACACAATCCCTGCAAGTTCACTCTTATTAGAAAGAATTTCCACTAACTTCATTTCAATTATGAATAAAAATGTTATTAGTAGTTGGATGAATTACTGATAGGAGCAGTGATCCTATGGTTTCATGTAATCAGTCTTCACGAGGGGTTAAATCAACAGTCTTTGGTTAGTATGAGTGGGTCGACTCATGTCCTATATAATTCAATAGTGTCAGTTCAGTTTAGTTATAACTGAAATTATGAATGTTCTTACTAATGTGGTTTTCTCATGTTAACTAAATTCATATATTTGTAATTGTTTCATACTATTATTTAGATACACCATGTATCTCTATCATATAAGTTTCTCTATATTGAGAACCAGCATGTCACTTTTTTATACCATCTGATTTATGGATGATTCATGCTAGTTATTTGGTAAAATCTAGTCTTGATTCACTTTTATAATCAAAGTGGGTAAATAATTCCCCATGGGTAAACTCAAACCCACAACCCCCATTGCTAACCCTTGGGTTCAGGGAATTCTATTAGGGTAACTGGGGGGCTGATTTGGGCTCTGTTTAGGTATCTAAGTCAGGGTAATTATAATATGTTTAGTCAGTCTTTTCTTTAAGAATAGTATGTTAAATAGACCAAATGTATATTCAAGAAATATCATGTGAACTGAACCTATTCATGAAGTTTTTTCCATATTTTATGTAACAACCACATGTATGAACTCCAATCTACTAAGGGATTTCACTGTAGTTAAAACTAGTGCATGGAGGATCTAAGTCTACTGTGATTTCTTCTTGGTCAGTTAAGTGACCACATGAGTAATGAAACCTACCATATAATTAGTTTACAACCTACTATATGAAAAATATTGGTGCTTCTAAAATAACATAGAGTGATTGAACAATTGATGGATTAACATCATGATGATCATTAGTGACCACATGAGTTAATCCAACATACCGAATGAAGGAGGCCATATTCTAGCTACAACTACTATGGGTATAATGATTAATATCACCTTGGTTGACTATTAATAAGATGAAAATAAAAATTATATTCAATATTAAGCTATAGATTCCAAATTATATGAAAAATAGAGTATCTAAGGCGATTTCCAAAATTTAATACATTTATAAAGTTCCACTATCATGAATGTAACTCAATTATTTATAGGATAATCCTGAAAACCAGGTTATCGAACTATCATAATATATATTCAAGGAATAATGGAGATAACATAATACATCATGTATACATCAATTCATGAATTTGATGAGTTAAATGTGAAAATATAATTTCCATAATAGAAGATGTGATGCATTAATGATAATTATCATGCATGAACAAATAATGAGTCATGTCATGTACTCTTTAAATTGTGATGCCACTTCAAGATGATATTGATGTAATCTAAATATATGGAGTTCCATGCAAGAGAACAGATAATCCATAGTATCCATATATGAATTAATTATTTTAGACATTATACATTTTTGATTTCAAAGTGCATGATTTTAGGAATATATTGAGTCATGGATTGTTATGTTTCATGAAGAAAATAAACTATTCAATGCATCCATTCAAAACATAAATGTTTTTTTATTTATTAACAGTGTGAGTTAACAATAATTGAGCCATTAAAGTATTTAAAATGTGATTGAATGATGAATTCAAAGAATAATAAATTTTTAAACTTAAGAAATTTAAATTGGCATGTAACAATTCAATACCTCATAAAGAGAAATAACGAGTCATCTGGAACTTTCAAAGCTAATATTGTCTCATATTTAAATGAGATTAAATTCTAAATACTTGAATGGTTTTGATGAAAAATTAAATACATTCAATTACCAATAATTATGAAATATTTTTTAATACCAAATATTTCGGTAATTCAAAATAATTAGAAAGAAAAAGATAATTGTTTATGTATTTATTCCTCTATTTTAGTTGAATAAAGGAATTGAAGAAATTATTCAAGACATGATAATATTTTTTATATAATTTAGAGATCGGATAAAAAAATTTATGAAAGATCGAGAAGGATAAGAAGATCCCATTTACTTAGGATCTGGTGAAGAGTTTTGAGACTAACAGAGCTATTGAAATTCTTAAAGATTGTACCTAAGCTGTTTTGGTCATCCAATATGATTGTGGAGGAAGATGAATTAATAATTGGTAAAAATGAAAACCAATTCATATCAAGATATTTTTATAACTAAATCAAAAATTATGGATATTATGACTAGGGTGTATAACCAATTGTTGAATAATAGTTTTTGGGGTGTATAACCAACTATTGTTGTTATAGAATTGTGTTGTATAACCAGTTTCTTTATATCCACATGGAAATTTAGTAGATAATCCATGTTGGGGTGTCTAAAAAACATCTAATATAGTAATATTTTATGTTGAAACATGTAAATAATTTGTATTGTGTTATCTTTTATTACTACTTCATATGAGGTGAGGTCTTGAGATATAATAGAGAGTATCAAGAAATTTAACAGGTTTAAGAGGATGCATCTTACTAGAGAAATAATTCTTAAAAATAAATAATTGATTACCCTAGGGCTGTTAATAAACCTAGGTATCTATAAGTGTTATTAAATCCAAGTTCCCATCTAAATATTAAAGAATAATTACAAGACATAGGTAATCGTAATTTGGTCAACAGTTGATGAGTACAAAAATACTAGGGGAATAATTATCATAGAAATAGGAACATGATGCTATCCAACTTCCTATTATAGATCCTATTAGTGAGATATGAAACAATATTTGGGTTTCCACCCATTATTGAATATGCAACTATGACACAAGATAATAGAAAAAAAAATAGAGGTAGACAGAAAAGATCAAAGTTTTATCTTAATGTCTCTATCTAAAATGGTGTATACTAAGGTAACGGGTATTCAAATAGTAAATGAGATCTATAAAAAACTAAAGAGAAGTTAAAATGAAACATCAAAGTCTAATAATCCAATCTATAAGTCTATAAGATCCAATTAGAAGAAATAAAAATAGTAGATGATGATACCCTTGATGACTAATTTATAAGGGTCAATGCAATTACAAACAACATTTTGGGTTTTAGTGAGAAGAAAAAACATTCTTTAATTGGTAAAAATTAGTGAGTAATTTTTTAAATAAATTTCATTCAAACATATCATCCCTGGAAGAAAAATAATATTTTATGATAAATGAATTAAAACAAATATTCATAGATTATAAGAAGATAAAAATTCAAACATTCACAAAAAAAAAATAAAAAGAAGTGATGGATTTTGAACAAATGAGAGAAGGAAAAGATAAAGAAGGATGGATTAATGAAATAAAATATTCATATACTGAGGTTGATGAAAGACATAAGGAGATTATTTCCCTTATATAGAGACGGTTCAAAAAGTTCAAGTGGAAAGGAAGAGGACAATTTACTAAAATATTGGAATGTGAATTCATTGGGAACTTTTCGTGGGATTTTCCCAAGAAAATGAAATTCTAATATAAAGTGGAAAGTGAGAAACTTTAAAAATATAAAATATATAAAATGAACAAGGATAATAATAATAGAAATAAATCAAATTTGTTGAGGAAAAAAAAGAAATATTATTCATATTTAGGTATCTCTTCATATATGAGGTTGATATCTTTTCTAAATTTGAAAATTGGTTAGATTCCTTATGTAGTTATCATGATGGAGAAAAAAATACAGAACTTGAATAGAAAATGAAGCATGATATGGAAGAATATATTTAAAAGATTAATAATCATAAGAATATAAAAATTATGAAAGGATAAAAATAAGGTTTTTGGAGAAAAGGAAGAGCTAATAAAGAAGGAAGAAACCTATATTAATGAGATCATAACTTACAATATGAAAATTGATAAGTCAGAAAAGATGGTGTGCAATTATAAAGAAAATTTGATTTAGAAAAAATAATTTATTAAAACAAATTCCATATGTGTCAAAATTCATCATGAGTTAAAAAAATTACAGATAAGACTTAAAAATCAATATATTTTAGTTTTAAATCTTCTCAAGTTGGTGAAATTATTTTTTTCAATAATCATGTAAAATATTGGGAATATTAATCTCAATATAGGCTACTATAACTAATAATATAGGTCTCAAAATTACTTGTTCACTACGGGACCAAGAAGGGCATTGAGAGACATTATTTCCCATCAAAGGAAGAAACAATGTCAAAAATCCAAAATTCATGAGGTAGAATAAGGATGAAACTGAATAAATACATCCCAAACACAATTTTTGGTATATGCACTATCAAGGTGGGAGATCAAATTTCTAGGGAAATGTTTGGTGTTATAGAAGGTACAAACACAATGGAAATTCTTGTTGGTAATAAATTTATTTTCCAAGAATGTGGAAAGAACCAAAAGAGGGGGATATAGTGGATAAATGGGTGATAATACAAAAAAAAAATAATCTATGACTATAACTTCACAAAATCTATACACACATATTAGGTTTTAGGTTCTATAAGAAATATGTGAATGTTTTGGTCAATATGGTCACAAGTATAAAGTTTTTATGACTAAATTTCTAAAAGAGGGGTCTTATTTTATAGAGAAAAAATAATTTCTAAAGGTAATTGGTAGTAAAGAATTTCATGTTGATACTAAAAATAAGTTATGTGTAAGTTTTAAGAAATTTTAGAATGTCAAGAAAGAGTTCCTAGTTGCTTGGATAGAATAATTGAAATTGGATAAACAATTAGATTAAGATAAAAAAACTTCATGAAAAATAGAAGGAAAAGGTTTAATTGGATGAGGATAAGATATATGAGAAGTAATCCATAAATTGTGGATTAAAAACATATAATAATATGAGATGTGTTGGAAAGTTTGAAGTGGTTTAAAGGATTTTATGACTATAATTTCAGTATAAAAGAAAATCATTATGATAATGATTCCAGAATAAGAAAATGAAATTGACTTAAGATTTTTGGTAAAGAAAACTAGTCAAAACAAATAAATGAGAAAAAAAATTTAGATGATGATAGGAGGATAAGTAAAGATAAATTAAAGACTAATAAGCCTATGGTAAGTGGAAACTCTCATCATGAGTGTTACTTATGATAAAAAAAATAATTTCCCTTTTTAGTTGTTATTTTTTGTGTGTTTGTAACTAACATGAAAGGAACTGAAGGAACTGTTTAAGGTTGTCACTTTTAGGATAGAAAAAATTGTATTATCATGGAGTTTCAAACTACCATGAATAAAAAATGAGTACATCCCTTAAAGGGGAGAAACATTGAGATGAAATTACTATTTCACTGAATTCTAATGAATCTGGGAGTGCTGGACTGATTTCCAAACTGGGAAAATTGGGTACTCAATATCACATACAACCCTTGTTTTTAGTGTTTAAATCATTTTAAGGGGGAATCTAATTAAATAAAGGATGATAAATAGTGGTTGTTAAATATATTACACTTGAACATTATTATGTGTTTTCTAAAGTGTACAAGATTAGATGGTTCTTGAAAAATATATTTTAAACAACCCCTATTTTTTAAATGAGTTTTCTAATCATGGTTCTACATGAATGTTAGTTTATGGATAAAATATATAACCTTGGTTTTTCCTCTCTTCTTTTCTACACCAATTTATCCAACAAAGACTTAGAAAAGACCAACCAAAGGCTCTTCACTAAGAGAATCATGTGTCATAATCATTCCTGATATCTACAAAGGGGGAAGAGTATGTGAGTGACTTGAAAGGTAGAAGAATAGATGACAATACCCTTACATTAACCTTCTCATTTATTTTACATAATTAAGGGAAGAAATAATCCATAGGATCACACATATCTATTTTTCTAAGTACTGGTACTAACAACAAATTCAAAGGGGGAGATTAAAGATCCCAAGTAAGTTTTTTATTTATTTTTAATTAATCAGAATATGTTTGATAAAGTAAAAAGGTGATGAATCCTTGTGTATTACAATGTATTTTATATTTTTCATTATATTTCATCCTTGATTAGATAATTATCTATTAATATCTATCAATTTTAAAACTATTATTAAATTTCAATACATGTGTTTATGATATTTATTGAAATCACATTATCGAAAACAAGGGAGAAATATTGAATATTGAGAATTCATTTCTAAAATACTTTTTTTGCATGAAGAATATTATTGGAAAGGCATTCGATATATGGGATTTATTTTCATGTAACTTTGTTTGAATTATTGAAAGTTTGTATAACTCTTTTTATAATTTTTTATCAAGAAATGGTCCATCCCTAGGAATTGACTAATTGCAAGAAAGTTGCAGTTAAACCACAACTATCCATCCATGGGGGAATGGTAGAGAATTATAGATATATCCTAGGAATTTTTAGGAATGGGAACGTGTTAGGGGAATGAAAAAATATTTTATATTTCATGCATAATAACGTAGGGTGTTGGCGGTTTAGCACAATTAGGTGAGACCCATGAGGTGTGTGTATGTGTATAGTGTGTCTGAGATATAACCCTAGTGTTGTGGATGAGAATATTACAATTTGTTGAGATTTATTGAGAGGCACTAAGGGAAATAAAAGTCATATGTAGGATCAGATAGGCACGGTAACTATTACCGCATTAAAATGTTATGCAATGATTAACAACCATCCAATGTAAGAAACCCATGATATATGATCACACTCATGTTGTATTCCTCCTCAAGATCATGAGAATATCTACAAAAACTTCTATAAGAGTACTAGAATAGTTATTAAACCGATATTGGAGGAATGATCTACTACGTGTAATGAACCTAGTGTATTAAAGGTTATCCCTATGATAGATGGACCTACCACATGTACAAACACCAAGATACCACAGTTTACTCACGATAGTTGAAACTAATGCATGAAGGATCTAAAGTTTCAAAGATTTCCACAAGGTTGGTTAGCCGAGAACATGAGTAGTGGAACCAACCACACAATAAGTTTTCAGCCTAGTATAAAAAAATATTAGAGCTACCATAACAAAACTAATTGACCACATAGTTGATGGATTAACCAGGAGATTATTGCAAGTGATCATGAGAGTTAACCAAACCTACCACATGACAGAGTTCACGCAGTAGCTATAACTACCATGAGTATAATGATTTTCCTCACCTTGGTAAATTAACTATAGGACGAAAAGTAATTTTGTTATGAAAGTTTTGTTGAAACATTTAAATTAGATGAAAAAATAGTATCCATGGTGATTCTATATATGCAAGAGATGAATTTGGAATTTAAATCAATTTATACATTTCCACTTGCATGAATCCAACTTGATTGTTTCAATGATAATCACAGTGAATAGTTTATTAAGCCTTTATATTGTTAATGGAAGGAATAATGTATATTTCATGAAATTTCATGCATACGTCAATGCATGAACTAGATGATTGAAATCTGAGAGTATAATTTTACCATAGAGAATATATTATGCGTGCATGATAGTTTTCATGCATGAACAAATGAGGAGGCATGTCAGGTATTGTTTAAATAGTGAATCCACATGAAGCTGATATTGGTGAGATTTGTATATATGGAGTGTAATTAAAAGTAAGAGATAATATATGATATTCATTCATGATTTAAGGAGTTCAAATAGTATACCCATAGGATTCCATGCAGTGTAACTTGAGGAAAATATTGAGTCATGTATTATTATGTTTCATGAAAAAAATATAAGATTAGTACATTTATCTAAATATGAAGGTTTGTACAAATGAGTAAAAAGATTCAAGCCTTTCGAATATTAAAAATGTGACTAAATGGGGAATTCAAACAATAATAAATTTGGTGTCTTAAAGAATTTAAATGATCAAGAGATAAATCAATATTAGATAAGGATAAATAAGAAAGTATTCAAAAAGTTTTGAAGGTAATATTATGTCATGTGTAAGTGAGATTAGATATTGAAGACATGTTCAATTATTCTAATAATTTAAAAGGATTTTATTTTTTTAGTATTACTAGGGATTTTGAATTACCAAAAATCATCGTAACTAACAATAGTGAGAAAAAATAATAATTATCAATGCTAACATTCCATTATTTAAGTTTAATACAAGTATCAAATAATGTTTCTGAAAAGTGAGAATATTTTTTAGAGATTTTTGAGAGTAGATACAATATTTTTATCAAGGAGAGGGAATTAAGAGGATATCTTATATTACTCAAGTTTTGGTGAAGAGATTCAAGGCCAAAAATTCTAATGATGTTCTTGAGGATTGTAAAAAATAATTTTTTTTGATCTAAAATGCTTATGGAGGAAGATGAATTCATATTTGGTGAAGAAGTAACTTGGATCATATAAATATATTTCAATCATTAGATCAAAACCAAAGGAGATTGTGACTGGGGTGTATAACCAGTTACTAAAAAATTATAGTTTGGGTGTATAACCAATTACTGTTACAGTGGAATTGGGGTGTATAAACAATTCCTATTGTATACACTAGTAGATTTAACAGAAAATATATTTTGGGGTGTATAACTATCAAGGAAGTTAGTGGGATTGTATCCCTAACCTTGTAAATATTGTGTGTTGTGTTCTCTCTTATTACTAATACATGTGATATAATGTAGTTAATGAGTCTGAGCATAGATGACGTGGTGTATGGGGTATTCCCAACTCATGATTTTTTCATTATTGATGATTAATCCAAGATTTACAAGATGATAAACATCATGATCAGGAGAATTAAAACAACTAATATATACAATAGAAAACCCCTCAAACAAAATCACAGGATCGTCGCACGTTATTTATAATTAATCTAAGCAATTAAAGAATTACATTTCCATGAATTATTTCTTTATTAAAGGATATAAAAATTTCACTATGTCATACATTCAATTCATTGTAGGAATCAATAACATATTCCCCCCATTGGTGATTCACATGTTTTCCATAAACCTCTGAACATCATCATAGGAATCTTTGGGTGCTAGCATAGAAGATTCTAACATGTATTTCATTCACCTTTGATCACCCTGAGAATCGCTTCATGGAAGGGTTCTCTTCGATCTATCTAGACTTTAGAGTGGTAATAGAGGTGGATGTATCTTTTTTATTGATAGAGTTCTTGGAGAGGGAGCTCACTAAGGTATTTAGAGGATTCTCACTGAATCTCGTTTTTCACAACAAATGAATTGGATCTCTTGAGAAAAATAATATAATTGGGTTTATATACCACTATGGTTAGAAATAATAATTCCACATGTGCCATTATTATTTATCTAATCCATGTGAAACCCCATGTCTATGATATTATTATTATTATTATTTATTGACATGTGTGAAACTCATGAAATAAATTAAATACTATTTATTCAAATAATATTAAATATATATTATTTATCACTGGGCCTTTGAACTAATCCCACCATTATTCCACAGTATTTATCAAATCTTAAAAAATGACTATTTATTTAATAAGTAAATATCACTAAATTATTCTCCCACAAATAAAGAAATATTATATTCACTAAATAGAAATTAAATATTTATTAAATATTTTTCTCACATAATATTTTCTTGAATAACTAGTGATGGAATATATGAAATAAAACAAACATGAATAACTATTAAACCATATTTGAGAATAATATTTATTCTAACTATTAAATAAAATATAATAATATAATATTTAATATAGATTCTAGATACACTTAGTGTGTGACCCTATAGCGCTATTTCTAAGTGGCATTAGGTGATGTAGCCCAAATTCTAGTGTTAGCTTTTAGCAATATGCAAAGTCACCCATATAGAAAGATAGTAATTTCGAAATGATGTAATACCTCATGTAGATGCTTACTATATAATATTATCCCTTTGTCATGATGTCTCAAATCAAGATAGATGCATGCTGGTTTCATCAACCTATGTGCACGTTGTCTCTTTCTTTGACTTTTTGGAAATTAAACTTGCCTATAGAACACCATGAACAGAGATTTATTTTGGCTATATCATTTCCATCAAATATCCTATGATATCAGCATATACTAAACAATATAAGGGAAATACTTTAACACATTATTCATTAATGAAATATTACTCATTATGCACCCAACATATCCTTCCACACCATAAACATATGTCCTCTCAGTTTTAGTCAACACATCAAATTATGAAACTTATAATACTCATTAATAATAATTTAAAATATTAGGATCAATAAACACATCTGTAGATAGGAAAATCCAATGACACATTTAAATGTGTATTTCCAACTAGCAGGTCTCATAATCAAATTATCATACACTCGATGTTACCAAGGGAATACACCATGGGAAGGAGCCTCAAAGTACTATAATTATCTACCCTTAATATCAGGTATCATTTGTGTCCCTCAAATGATTTCATCCAACTATAGAAAATATATTTGTGGATACTTTCATGTAACATCTGGGTTCTCATCAAAGCAGGGTGCTTCTATGAAGTTTTAGTGAGACAAATACTCTTAGGTAATTATCACATAAAATGTTATACATAATAACAGTCATAATGTGATAAATATTTAATTAATATTAAAAATAAATACAGATTATCATAAGTTAGACATAATTTGGTTCTAGGGAACCAACTCCAATAGACTCCAACTTTCACTATATCCAACTATTGACAACCTTCATTCTACAAGCTCACATGATACTCATGCTTCTTCTGATATAGGGCTTTATTAAAGGATTCCACCATGTTTACTTCAATGAGAACATTGATAACTTAAAAATCACCCCTTTGATAAAAATACTTTAATAAGTGACCCTTCTGAAGTATGTTCTTTGTCTATTGATGTGACCTTAGACCTTTTTCAAGAGTCACCAAAATAATATTATCACAATAAAATTTGATTGGGTGTTTACTACTATGTACCAAATCAAGCTCCTAGAATTTTTTTTTATCTAAATGGATTTCTTAACTGCATTAGAAGCTTCAATATACTAACATTATATTGAAGAATCAGAAAAAACTGGGTGATTTGAACTTTTATAGCTCACAACTCCTCTATTAAGATAAAAAAATATCGTGACTATGACATCAAATTATTCTGATATATTTAAAAACTGGAATCGGTATATCCCCTAATGACCAACTCCTCATCTCTTCTATGATCAGGGAACATATCCTTAGTTCTTATGAGATACTTAAGGATATCCTTAATAGTATACCAATTTTATTCTCTCATATCATCTTGATATCTTTTTACAAATCTCAATTCATAGGCCACATCAAGTCTATTACATAACATGGCATGCATGATTGATCGTATCCCTAAAGCATATGGGATCTTACTCATTCTCTATTTCTCCAATTGTTTCTAAGGATACATTTTCTTAGAAAGACGTATACTAGGTGACACTGGAACCAATCACATATTGGATTGTTCAATACTAAATCTATTTAGTATATTGTAAATGTATGTACTTTGAAATACTCCAAGAAACCTTTGGATCAATCATGAATTATCTTGATCCATATAATATAAGATGATTCGTCTATTTCCTTTATAGAGAAAAACTTTTTAAACCAGTTCTTAACATACAATAAGACTGGTATTCCATTTTCAATAAATAATATGTCATAAAAATATACCACTAGGATAACGACTACATTATCACTAAACCTATTATAAACACATTGCTCAAATTTATTCTTAATTAAAAAAATTATTTTATAGAGTCATCAAATTGAATGTTCAATGACCTGATTTCTTGCATCAATCCATAAATGGATCCCCACAACTTTCAAATATTTTTGGAATCACCTAGAGTCGCAAAATATTTTGGTTGCATCATATTGACATCTTCCTGAAGGTTCCCATTCAGAAAATAAGGTTTTAAATCCATTTACCAAAATTGCAAAGGCAAGGTAAGATAGTATAGATATTATAATTATGATGGATTTAAACATGGAAAATGGTGAAAATGTTTCATCATAGTCAATTAATTTACACTGTTTAAAACCAATAGCCACTATCCTTTATTTAAAGGAATTTATTTTATGTTTCATGTCCATTTTTCTATGGAACACCCATTTTCACCTTATGGTATTTACATCAACTAGAACATTGACCAAAACCCAAACTTGGTTATGATACATGGGATCCATTTCAAAATTCATGGATTCTTTCCATATTATATCTTATAATATATCTACTAACTATTTGTAGGAGAGAGGTTCATAATTTTCAACTAATAATGAGTCACCATATTCGGTGACTTGAAAACCATATCTATCTAGTTCTATTACCTATCTAGTGTTCCAATTAAATACTTGTGTTTTATGAACTTCTTCTTACATGGGGACCTATGGAAGCTTTTCTTTGTACCAATTATTGTGTATCTTGAGCATCAAATTCATCAAAGTCAATCTTGATCCCCCTGTCCTTTTTTCAGTATGTTCTCCCTCTCAATATAGTTGATATGTCTAGTGACAGACACTTTCTTTCCAAAGGGTTTATATAGGTATTATCCCTTTTTTCCTTAGAATACCCTATAAAGATACACTTTATTTCCTAGTTTTCTAGTTTTTTTTATAAGTCCTCAACAAACACCTTGTAACCCCATACAAGTATAAGTGATAGAATAGGTTTTTTCTACTCTATAACTTGAAGGGAATCCAATTTTATGCTATATTTGTTACTTTTTTTTGTGTGTATGTCATAGTATTTAACTTATATCCCCATAAGGATCATAGAATATATTCATGACTCATCATCAACCAAACCATGTCTAATAAGGTATGGTTACTCCTTTCACTAACATCATTCCACTGTGGTGAGTAAGGTCAATTGAGTTGAGATAGAATCCCAAACTCCTTTAAAAATTTTATAAACTGTTGGTTAATATATTCACCACCTTAATCTAATTGAATCTTCATTATCTTCATTCCAACTTGATTCTCTACCTCATTCTTGAATTCATTGAATTTATCAATGGACTCGGACTTATATATCATTAAGTAGACATAGCCATATCTACTCAATTCATTAGTAAAATGAATGAATAAGAATATCCACATCTTAATTATTCTATAAATGGTCCACATACATCACTGTGTACCAATCCTATAGGATCTATGGCCCTTTTACCCTACCCACTGAATGGTAGTTTGGTCATTTTTCCTTATAAACAAGGATGACAACATTCAAGTGGTATTAGCTCAAAATAATCTAAATAACCATCTTGATATATCTTTTTCAAATAATTATCATTTACATGACCAAGAAGGTGATTCCATAGATAGATGTTATATGAGTCGAGTGAACATGATTTTTCATCTATTTTTAATACTTTGTTTTCCTAATTTAATACAAAAGGATCAATATTTAAATGTTCCATGACATAACATATATTGTCTTTATAAAAAACAACTTGTATTTCCAAATTTGAAAATAAAACAATATATATCTAGGAATGGTCAAAAAATAATGTTCTCTGTAATAGTTGGTACAAAATAGAAGTCTCTGAAAAAAAATATCATGATTATTTGAAACAAAAGGTGGAAGCCTCTAATGTCTAGAGAAGCCTGCCTCATACCATTGTTAGCTCATAAATCCACCTCTCCTCTATAAATCATTTAGAATCTACTTGGTTTATAAATTTGGATATAGATGTATGAGTATAATGTTTAATATAATACTGAATGTGTAGATATTAAAATATTACACTCAATAAAGAAAGAACCATTATCTTTCCTCAATATATTCATCTTCTTTGAAGTATAGTTCTCAGGTTATTTAGCCTTGTTATGAGGCTTGGTCTCCCATCACCTTGTTCTTCCTTTTATTATTCACCATAAGTACTATGGTTTTGTCACTCCCCATATCCATGTATAATTGGTGAATCACAATAATAAGTTCTTAAATACTCTTATCATTATTTTGCATAGTGTGAAAAGTATGATATTTGTTCACAACTCATCTAGGAATTTAATCCTTAAGATCTCTAAGTGTTCAATGTTTCCAATATTATTGACTATAAGAGGTATATCTGGTTCCTACTATCCAAGATTAGTTGTAAACAGTGAATTTGATATCTTTTGTCTCTCTTTTCTTTCCTTCTCTTAATAGATATCCTGAAGTTGAGATAAAATTATATATGAATCCTTGTCCTCATGTCGCTTTAGAAGATCATTGGTCATGAATGATATCATGAATCATTGATCATCTATAGAATTATTAAAATGTTTCTCATTACGAGATAACTCTTCCTCACCATCCTCTTTAGAAATAGGATTATGAATTGGTTCTTCCATCACAAAATAGTTTCATTCATGGAGTAAGATAATGGGTAATCACTTTTACTACTCTTGAAAATATGTATCGGTGAGAAGTAAATCCTTCTCAAGTATGGATCACAGGGATATGTTTGAAGTCATGTTCAATGTAATTTCTACAAATAAGATGGGTGGAGTTTTATTAATTTATTTAATAACATTTATACAAATAAATAAATATTATATTTATTAATATCCCACTATTTTAGGTAAACCTAACAGCCCTCACTATTGGATTCAGGATATCATTTTTCTTGTACATTATAGTGTTAAGAACCATATTCCTCCTCACATCATCCCTTATTTTCTAGTCAAGAAATTTGAAGGGTTTTAGGTAGGCGTTCCAAATTCCCACAGCATTAACTCATTGTTACTTGATATATTGAGTGGACACCTCAATCTAAAAATCCTTAAATTCAATTTCCTCATACATTTTCTCTAAGTTACACTAAGTCTTATATTAGTAGTAAACACTTGATGTGAAATAATTTATTTCAACATAAAACTTAAATTTATAATTCCCTAGTGATTTAAAGCAACCTAACTTTGGTTGGTATAGCACTTTGAACTATGGTATTTTTTTAAAATAATGTAGTGGAAGGCTATACCGACTTAATATATATAATTTAAGTATTCTATCATTACATGTATATTTTCAATTATTATCTTTATTACATTCATATTAATATTAAGTGTATTTTCTTAAGGTATTAACCATGTCTTAGATAATGTTCATGCATAAGACCATTTATTTTACTTCTATATGTCATATTTGTTAATTTATTAGTTCATGTGAACATGAAAAACATCCATAATGAAATAACCATGCAAATTTATAGAAATAAAATAAATAAGTTTTGTGATCATAAGATTTTACTAATGGTAAATTTATCTAGTGGATGATAAAATAACCGATAACCTATGGGGAAAACACCTTGAACCATTTTATGGGTCATGTTGTAGCTTTCAACTAGTCCACAAATGTGTCTCTCTTGGATTAGTTTCACCTCGGATCCAAACATTAACCACATGAACTATCTTGGGAGCTCCATCCATAACATATTATTCTACTCACACCTGGGTGAGGGTAACCAAAGGATTGGTTAAGGGGTTTACAAAAAAGAAACCATGGCAACACAGGCTCATACATAATCAGAGGATGGATGTAAGGTGGGCCAATAACTTACTTTAATAATAAATTAAAATAATTCAATAACATACAAAGATTCGATATATGCTCATGATCATCCCCATACATGCAATGACTAGTGAATTTAATAAAATTATCATTCAATTCTAATCGTTATTATTTTAGATAAATCACACTCAAAACAATTAATTATCTTTTTTAATTAATAAATTATTTTTTCTTAATTCCCATTCTAATTTTATTTAGATTCTTATCCATCATAGTTTTTAAAAAATTAATTAAATTTATTTAAAATTAACTCTGTAAAAAAATGTACTTGAGAGGAAACATGGTGAATACCCGTCCAAACTACCTAATGTGTATTATATTCCAATACCATTTTCTCACGTAGCTTATAATATACAAAAATTATCACATAATTTCATGGTGTTTACTATCATCTTAATTAACACATGGAACATATGGTATTTACATAGCATGTAATATTTTGATGAACATAGAGTAATAACTATAATATACTTTATACATGATGTGTAGTTATAAACATTATACAAAAAATTAATTAGTTATTTAATATTTATATATATATAACCTATCATATAGAGTGTACTATAAAATTAATTACCACACATAACATGTCTTGATAAGGGTTATCTAGTATAATTAATTAATTTTTAATTCTTCATTAACTTGGTGAATGTGCATGGAGTGTATATTCAAGCTACACATCATTTGTCATTCTCTCCATTTATCTTTGACGCATGCCTAGGGACTTAGCGTTAAACCATGCCATATAAAATATTGGAGTACATGAGGTTAACATAGGCTACATAGCTTGTGGTTTCCAAGTTCCATGGTCACCAGTCATGTAGGTCATATAAGAAGAAATGCATCTCATCTATGAATAAATGACTACACATCATGTATAGATGTTACACAATATGTACTTCATGTGATCATACACCATGCTAGCCTAGTCAACATGTGGTGTGTAATGAAACTCATCATATATAATAAATTCACATAGCTTGAAATAATTCCAGATTAAAGCATGGAAATTAAATATGGGTACTTTATTTGTACCTCCAAATTACACGGCGTGTACTCTTGTGTTGTCTAGCCAGACTCCTCGACACCTATGGATGAGATCTTCAAATTTATTTCATTCATAAAATTAATCTATTTGATTATATTTGTGAGAATCAAGAAAAGAATATCAGATATTATGATTCATATTAAATAAGTATTTAACTATAATTGAAACATAACAAAAATTACGTAAATAAATAATGAAATTTAAGTAATTATAAATAATTATGTGACTCCTATGATACTGCTTAAAGGTTTCAGGCACAATAGAATCTACTAATGGGGAATTCCCAAATCATATTTTTCTTGTGATCAATGAATAACATGATATTTACATGCAGATAAACATAATGATCAATGGAATTGAATCAAATAATATAGAAAATAGAAAAACAACAGAACCAAAGCACAAGATCATCACATATTATTTATAATTAATTTACCCAATTAAATAATTTCATTGTGATGAATTTTTTCTTTGTTGATGAATCTAAAAATTTATCTTTTTCATAATGTCGTTGTGTTATAGGAATGAATAATAGATTCCATCTAACAGTGATCCACATGTGATCTATGAACCATCAAATGTCACTGAAAGAATCTCTGGGGGATATCACAAAAAATCCTAATGCTTTCATTGTTCACCATTGATCTCCATAAGAATCACTTTAAGTAATGGTTCTCTTCGATCTCTCTAGACTTGAGAGTGGTGGTGGAGGAAGATCATTCTCAGTTCTTGAGAGTGTTCTTAGAGAAGGATCTATAGGGATTTGAGAAGATTCTCTCTTGATCTTGTTGTGTAAAAAATGAATTGGATCTATTAAGAAAATTACATAATCGGGTTTATATACCACTAGGGTCATAAAATAATAATTACACATGAACCCTTATTATTTACAGAACCCCTGCAAAACACTATGCCTATAATAATATTATTATTATTATTTCTTGACTCATGCTAAAGTCATGAATAAAAAAATATTATTTATTCAAATAATTTTAAATATATATTATTTCTTATTGTACATTTTAACTTGATCTATTATTCCTCCACAATATTTATCAGACCTTGAATAATTACTATTTATTTAATAAATAAATGTCACTACATTATTCACCAACAAATAAATAAATTTTATATTCTCTAAATAGTAAATAAGTATTTATTAAATATTCTCCCAAATAACCAATGATGGAATATATATGATCAAGAAAATGTGAATAATTATTTAACCATGTGTAGTAATAATATTTATTTAACTTGTTAAATAAATAATAATAATATATTATTTTAATGAGATTTTGGATACAATTAGTGTGTGACCCTTTACTCCACTTTCTCAGTGGCATTAGTTTAATTAGCCTAAAGCCCAAGGTTAGCATCTAGAAACACGTAAAGGAACCCATGTAGAAATAAGGTAATGCTATAATGACATAATAGCTCATACAGAAGCTTACTATGTAATACAATCCCTTTATTGTGATATATCTAATCAAAATGGTTATATACTGGTGCCACCCACCAATGTGATCGATTTCTATTTCTTTGACTTTCCAAAAATAGAACATGACTATAGAACACCAGTTCCATGAATTTATTTAGGATATATAATTTCTAAAAAGGTTCTAATGTATAAAATTATTTTAAAAGACAAAAGGGATAAATAATTTATTGAATTATCCATTAATTATATATTACTCATGACTCACCCTACATATCATACCATGCCGCAAACATATGTCATCATGATTTTCATCAATAAATCAATGTACCTGAATTATAATACTCATTAATAATAATCTTAAATTAAAATAATCAATACACACCAAAAAAGATAAGAACATCCAATGACACATATAAATATGGATTTTCAATATCTGGGTATCCTTCTCATAATATCCTACACTATATATTACAGATGGAGTACATCATGAGAGGGTACCACAATGTCCTAGGAGTCTACACCCTTGATATGTAGTATCATTTTTGTCCCTCAAATTATTTCATCCAAATATAGAAAATATATTTATGAATACTATTATGGAATATTAGGGTTCTAATCAAATTGGGGAACTTTTATAACCCATTAGTGCAATAGCTACTCTTAAGATATTATCACAAACTATGATATGCCGAAGAACAGTCAAGATGTGATAAGAAGCTTATAAATATTCAAAATAATGAATATAAGTTATCAAAAAGTGCACGGAATTTGGTTCTAGGTAACCAACTCCAACAGTAGTAAGATATAATAGAGAGTATAAATATATTTAATAGGTTCAAGATCTTAAATCATATAAGAGAAATAATTTATAAAAATAAATTCTTGATTCCCCCTCCCTCTTAGGGGTCAACCAGCCTAGGGATATACACTTTTATAAAACACATTTGTATTATAATTTATAATAAATTGTTGTAACCATTTTTATAAATTTTGAGAATTAATTCAGTATCCAATTCAATTAATAATGTAAATTTTAGCCTCTCCAAGTCATTGAAATACCCAATTTTTTAGCACAAAATTAGAGACAGAAGTTCCTTAAGAAATTTAGAATCTAAAAAATTACTTTGAAATCTCATAACTCTCATGAATATCTTGTACATTATAGAACATTTATAGTTTTCTATAATCATGAATGTGTCCAAGTTCTTATATTGTTTTTAAAAATTAGTCTCTATGGATACCAACTTGATATTAGAGAAATTAAAAAAATAATTTAAATACATATAATAATTATTTCGATCCATTTTTAGGTATCTTCACAAATGAGAAGACAAGGAAGAGGTCACTCAAACACATAAAATTATCTTTATGGATTAAGAAATATTATTAAGTTTTTATACTATTACATGATTCATATTCCATTAATCTTATCCTTTTCTAAGATCGATCACAAAGACTTGATTAATTATTATGACACCTTATATCTATAAGAGAAGATTTTATTAAATGATTATCATGTTTTACATTTAATTAATAATGAATTTAAATAAATTATCCCCCAGAAAAATGGTGGATCCTTTTAAATTCCATTACACTAATCAAGGGGATAAGATCCATATTTTACTAATATTTTAGTCCACTTTAGTGTTTCTCTATTCACTTAGATTAATAGGTGGGATATCTTATAAAATATATCATATGTGAATTATGGATAGTTGAGTGGAAAACTCTTTTCCAAAATTCATCATATAAATTATCCCAACTATATTCCTTGGGAATTCTAACTCATCTGGTTTTCTAGCTAAATATAACCCAAATATCATAGTTGTATTTGGTTACCTAACTCTTAGGGCTATCTATTTCCAACATTAATTACAAAATATAATACATGGGAAGTCAAATTTAGCATGAACAAACCCAATTAGATGATCGAGGTACTATCAAGTGTTTATATTGGAAAGAATCTAACATGTGGTATTTTTAAGTGGTTTTAAATATATCACTATATTATATAATCTAATCTCATTTGGAGTACCCAATATAATTGGTGTAGACACCTAAGAGTGGGGTGAATTAATTATTTCTAATTTTTCGCCAAATTCCAAAATCCTTTAGAAAATTTAACCCCTTTGGAAATTAACCCATATTCTTGGTTAGTACATATGGATCTATGAAATGTTTTACCAGGAAACCATAAACCACATGCATGAATTTAAAGTTGATGAATAGGCACATTGTATTTTCAAAAGGTTTATCTTAAATTCTTCATCCTTTTCTTGATTGGTAATTTTCCCCAATAAAGAATTCCCCATTATAATTAAATGTTCACTATAATGTTTGGTGATTCCTACATCTACAAAGAGTATCAGTATGTATACACTTCCTTTCTTATCAAAGGACTACATAGACCATAATCATATTAATCATCTCTTATCTAGAGTCACACTAACCATAATCAATATGGATCCACAATTAAGAAAGACTAAACTCTTCTACCTGAGGTATATCCCCATCCACAAACACACAAGATCATATCTGTTCTCATATACACTACATCAATAATGTCAATAATTGTGGATATCGATCAAAAATTCTAGTATAAAATACTTATTAAAGCATTTAGTCTTCAACATCCATAACTTATTCACTAAACCACTATGCTTGTCGTCCTTCCTTGATTTCTCAAAGATTCTTCGGTAATCAGTTTAACTATATCAGTATTCTAATTCTTCTTTATTTCCTTTATTTTCTTTATTTTCTTTATTTTCTTTATTTTCTTTATTTTCTTTATTTTCTTTATTTTCTTTATTCTATTTATTCTATTTATTCTATTTATTTTCTTTATTTATTTATTTATTTATTTATTTATTTATTTATTTTATTTATTTTATATCTTTTATTTATTTTATTTATTTATTTTATTTCTTTTATTTATTTATTTTATTTATTTTATTTATTTATTTATTTATTTATTCATTTATTCATTTATTTTATTTATTTATTTTATTTCGTATTTATTTTATTTATTTTATTTATTTATTTCGTATTACTTTATTTACTTTATTTATCCATGCATGCACATCCCATGCTCATGCACATGCAATATAAAGAAATACTGCGTTTGATGAGATTTGAACCTCTAACCTCTTACATATTTTCCAAAGACTTTACCACTCCAGCAAGCTCGTCATGTGGTTAATAAAAAAAAATTAATATACTTATATATATTAATTAAAAAAACAAATAATACATAACTAACAGATATAAACTCAATAATAATTAAACAATAAGCAATAATTAAAAATTAATAATCAATAATTAAATAATAAATAATAAATAATAAATAATAAATAATAAATAAAAAAATAAACAATAAATAATAATAAGTAATAATAATAAGTAATAATAATAATAAATAAATAATAAATAATAAATAATAAATAATAAATAATAAAAGATAAACAATAAAAAAATATATAATATATAATATATAATATATAATAATAATAATAAATAATACTAAATAATAATAAATAATAATAAATAATAAATAATAAATAATAAATAATAAATAATAAACAATAAATAATAAACAATAAATAATAAATAATAAATAATAAACAATAAACACTAAACAATAAACAATAAATAATAAATTATAATAAATTACAATAAATTACAATAAATAATAATAAATAATAATAAATAACAATAAATAATAATAAATAATAATAAAAAATAATAATAATAAAAAATAAAAAATAATAATAAATAAATAATAAATAATAAATAATAAATAATAAATAATAATAAATAATAAATAATAAACAATAATAAAGAATAAATAATAATATTAAATAATATTAAATATTAAATATTAAATATTAAGTGATAATAAACAATAAATATTAATAAATAATAAATACGAAATAAAAAAATATTTAATAATAAATAACAAATAATAAATAAAATATTATTATTAATAAATTATAAATAATAAATAATAAATAATAAATAATAAATAATAAATAATAAATAAATAATAATAAATAATAAATAATAAATAATAATAACTGAATAATAATAAATAATAAATAATAATAAATATTAAATAATAATAAATAATAAATAATAATAAATAAATAATAAATATGAACAATAATAAACAATAAATAAATATAAATAATAATAAACAAATAATAAATATAAATATAAATAATAAATAATAAATAATAAATAATAAATAATAAATAATAAATAATAAATGATAAATAAATATAAATAATAAATAACCAGTAAAAAATATTATTATTAATAATAATATTTTTTTATTATTATTAATAAATAATATATAATAAATAATAAATAATAAATAAATATAAATAAAATATAATAAATAATAAATAATAAACAACGAGTAACAAATAATAGATAATAAATAAATTAAAGTATATTATAAATAATAAATAATAAATGAAACACATCAAAAAGTATGAAAATATGTGATAAGGGATGAAAAATCATGAAAATGCGTGAAAACGGATGGAGAAGCATGAAGAATGAGGCATTAGAAAGAATGAGAACGCATGAAAACTCACGACAACTCTGGAAAACCCCTTAAGAATTCAACATAATCATCATAATAACCCACAAAAACCCATTGATAAAGATAACAAGTCATGGAAACCCAAATAAACAGTAATAAATGGAGCAACCATTAAAAACCGTCAAAACGGTCATAAAGTGACAAAAACAATAGACTCACACAAACGAAGATAACTTATGATCCGAGAGTCCGTTCCAGATCCGCGACCAGTCAAATCAAAGATCCTCAAACGATCATTGAGTTGATATGTGAAAGAGATTGAATGGACTGACGGATCGTAAGTTACGACCTTTTAAAAAAAAGATGATGGGGAACGGGTGCTAGAAACGAGGCATCGAAAAACATAACAAACTCGATACCCACTAAAAAGTTCATAACATATGATCCATAAGTTCATCTAGGTTCCGCGACCAGTCAAATCAAAGCTTATGGAACGACCTATGATCTGGCAGGCGGAGGAGTCCAAACTAACCCACAGATCGAAAGTTAGGTCCATTTGAAGACAAGTTCGACGGGACACCGGTGACGGAAACAGGGTTTCGGAGGCCTTTAGAGGTGTTTTGGGATCTAAAAACACAACAGAATCTTTCTTGTGTCAAAGTTGTGCGTAGCTCTCTTCACTAGCTTCGATTTGATATGTGGTAGAGCCCAACCGGACACCCGGAGCGAATGTTATGGTCGTTTGAAGTTGGAGAATTTTTTCAACTTTCTTATAACTCTCATATCTTCTGTACCTTAAACTGTCTCATGGTTTTGATTATACGTGCCTCTAGATCTCTTCATGAGATTCGATTTGACTGGTCGTAGAACTCCAACGGATGCCCAGATCAAAAGTTATGATCGTTTTAGTGATTTCGTGGTTTCTCGTGTTTTTTTATTTTTTTTCTTTCATTTCACGGAGGTTTTACCAAAACCGCTGCTATTCCACGGCAATTTTTAAAAAACCGCCGCTAATCCTCGAAAAAATTTAAAAAAATAAAAAAAATAAAAAAAAACAATTTATGGCATTCCGCGGCAGTTTTTAAAACCGCCACTAAACGGCCATTTTCCTATAGTGTAATATAATAAATTACCCATTACTCTCAGCATAAATATGAATAAAATACAATAAGAGAATGTGCAAAAGTGAAGCACTTCATTTACTTTGACTTGAGTGTGCCACACAAGAATACAACAGATTCCATTATGGACCATTAAAAATTACGTAGAAGTACATCCAACTCATACTTATACTTAATATGGAATCAAGAATTGTCTTATAATATTTGATCCACTATAATTATAAAACATTATTCATCTGATTTTATTTCTAAATTTTCAATTTCTAAAAAAGCTCGAAGTCTTCTCATAATTCATGTTTGGAAAATTCCCAACCATAGTAACTTTGATATCCTTTGAATATTTGGTGGAGATTATTAAAAGAATTCAAACAATCTTTGAACCCAATGATTTAAAAAAATTATAGAACAAGAGCTTTTATGTATCTCCAATTACATTCATCAGAAAAATTTAGGAAATTCATTTTCTTTTTCAAGAAGAAAAATAAATTGTTCACACTCATTTAATAATTGAATCATGGATCTAAATAAGAATAATTATATATGTAATTATTTACTACACAAAACAAACATCATCATATTTTGAGTCATTAGAATTATAGAATTTTATAAATCCCTTTAATCAACATTTTTGATATTCCCTTTCCATAAATGAAGATAGTTTACATATATTTTTAAAATTCTTAGATCACACACCATTAGAGTTATTTATGATATTTGAATCCCTATATATGAGATCTTCATTATAATAATTAATTTTATTCATTAGATAATTAAATATGGAAAATAGTATTTTCTGTTTGAATATTTACTTTTTTTCTCTTAGTGTCAAAATGAAATGTACACTCAACTCTAAAGACATATACGTTGGGCCATTATACACCTAAATTTTTCCCATCACATATACAGATACTTATATGACACTTACCATAAGGTGGTTAAGACCAAAAATGATTCAAAAAATACATATGATCATCATCAAAAACATGTACATTGCTACAGGATGACACCAGCATTGGAGACTGATGACACATACATTGAGATTACTTTTATAAATTTTCTAGCCTGTTGAACTTCATACGCACACTAGAGAAATTTAAATTTATGCACAATAGGAAACACACATACACTAATTATTAAGGAAACATTATTTGATGTAGGGTGACACCTATATTAAGTATAATAAAATACACATTGGGGATGGATAACACACACATTGGTCATACTATCAAATTTTTAACTTCAAACTCCAAATATACAACTACTTCAACAAATTTATGGGCTCCTTCAAACTACCTCTAGAAATTATCAATCACTTAAAATTTTCATCCATGTGTTTTATTACACTAATTTTAGCATTAAATACTATAAACACACAAGTATGTACATCTCCTGACATATGGGTCTTCAAACTCCCGACTCGTCGGGCTTTTCACACTTATAAACTCATATATTCAGTCTCCCCATAAACTCACTTCCCTAATGTATCCAAATAGTTCTGGTAGTAGTGGAATATATATATTAACACTTTTTGTGTTATTCAATGAAGATAAATATATAAAATCTTCAGATATATATTAGATTCCACTAAAAGTAATTCATCTTGATATTCAAGCAGCAAATCCCTCTTCCTTTTCATAATAGAATGGTTAAAACCACTTCAGTATTGATCGTTGGATACTCTAAACCATAACCCATGTCTTCAAGACATTTATTGATATGAAAAATAAAAAAAACAATCAAAATATAAAATGGAACTTCAATATCCCCCCTTTGTATTTTTTAACAATACTTTAAACCTTAAAACACATGAGAAGTATATAAAAATTTCATTTTAATTTCAAATTTCATATCCCTCTTAAATACAATAAATAAAAAGGATAAAAGGGTTTTTATTTTTTTTAGTTCAACCATTTTAAATACCAAAGATTCATGTGTTGGACTTACAAGAAAAATTTATTCTCCCAATAACACATCTGAATTCAAGAAACATCTTATCCCACTGATTTCTTTCATTTTATTTCTCTTCGCATTTCTTGATATATTTTATCCACTATTAATGAGATAAGGATTGAACTATATATTTCTTTATGATGATAAATTTTTGAGTCTACTCTAAATCTATTTGGGATATCCTGGTGTATAAAGCAAGTGTGTTTTTTCCAAATAATCAAGGTTTTCCATAAACATCTCTAAATGTAGTGTCAAATCAGAGTTCACTTATTTGGGGATTTAAAAACATATATTAAATAACATTTGTAGCCTTATTTTTTTATTTTTAAAACACATCAGAAATTTCAGGTGAAAGTAAAATACTTCCCCATACTTTTTTTAAATCATACCTCTATATGATTTGAATAATCACAAACCATAACACAGTTAGAACAGAAAAAATCATACCTCAACCTTCCACATTTTTTAGATATTTCCATATTCCATATTTATATTGAAAAAATAAATATATGTGATCCTAATATTATTTAGTATCTCTCCTTCAATAAATTATCCTAATGCATCATCACCTTAAATTCATTTCTTCAAGATACATAGCCGTTGAATGTGGGAATAAGGCTAAACCTCTATTGTTGTTCCATTGTAGCATAGGGTATAAGACTTCTACCTCAATCGAGTTACACTTTTCCATGAAGATATAAAATTTCTTATTTTTATTCAAGATTTCACCTTTTATAGGTTTTTATATTTTTTCCCCTTTAGGCAGTATAGACTCCTTATTTACAGGTGTGCACTTCATCTTTTTATAAACTGACATATAACTAGAAACCATTAGTAATTTCTTTTTACTCTCCAACAACAACATCTATTTTGGTAGATTAATAATGAATTATATAGGAGTTTATATGACAATATTACATTTGAGAACCACTATTCCTTTCATTTTTTAGTTACAACTCCAGGGTAACTCCTAGGAAATATTCTCTTTATTTTTGGGAGTTTCATTCTCATTGGATTTATCTATAGTATTCTTTCAAAATCCAAACATGATTACCTTATCCTTATAATGTGGTGATCATTTATTATTTTAAACACATTAATGATACCAAAAAGTTTTTTAGCATAATTTATAATAAACAGTGAACACTATTATTTCATAACTCATTAAAATTTTCAAGTGATTCAAATATTTTCAAGAAAAACATATCCTGATTAATAAGTGAATTATGTACAGCAGGTTTGTTTCTAAATTTATATCTTCACACCCATATCCAATAATTATTTAGGATTTTTATATTTACATATTTATCCAATAATACATTTCTATATGCTCAAATATTTGTCACCACCAAAAATACCAAATAAACATATTCCTTTTTCTTTTAGGTGTAATATTCTCATATTTCAATGCTTCATATTTTTTTATAGAAACCCCATTATTTTTCAATCCAAAAGGAGAACAAATCTTTATAAACATTATCTAAAATATCCTTGATGATTTAATTGAATTATTATAATTTTTATTCACCCATTTATGTATATAATTTTACTTTTATATAACACTATTTGATTGAATAGATTCAATGCTGGAATTCCTCTTAGGGTCCTGGATGATTTTTTTTCATGTGCTTGAGGGGGATACTTTTATATCTATTCTCAAGCACTTTTTTCCAAAAAAAATGATCCTTTTTATAAATAGTAAAATTATCTAAATTAATTATAGTATCTAGTCATATTCTTGTAGATTATGGGGATATATGTTGAGAAGCTTATAGATTTTTTATCTTTCCTCCAAGCTCTAAGTACTCATGTTGAGTGAATATTTTTTACCTCCATTAAATTCATTTTATATTCCTAATATATCTTAAATTTTGATTTTTTTCTCAATAAGAATCTTTCACAAATATATTAATGAATTATAATTTTTTTTCACTTATTGAGCTTTCACATCTTGTTGTACATCTTTAACATTAATTATAACTTTATAAAGATTATCCAGTGCATGGACTACCTTATTGACTAAATATTTAAACATGTAATTATCATAAAATAGTCATTGTAATTATTCAGCCATTAAAAATTATCTTTCATTTCAATTTTAAAATAATTCATCATTTTACTTCACCATTTTTGATAAAGAATAACATTATACAACTTTCTTATCCAATTAATATTCCACGAAATCCTATTCTTTCCTTACTTATGAACATTTATAAATTATGTCTTAGATAAAATTTAGTATATAGGTAACAACCTTAGAAGTAACCTTATTTATATATATTATAGAACGTAAGTAGAATTATTAAACTCTTCTAATCTCTTTATACCCCTCGTATATTATCTTTTCATCATTAAAGAAATATTTATAATATAACTCAACTTAAAAGAACATACCACTTAGATCTGATTCAAGTTATAGTAAAAAAATTTCCTTCTTCAAACATTTTCTGGACTTATTTTTCTCTTTATTCGTCCTATTTTTAGATTCATAGATGTAACACCCCGAGATTTTATGGAAAATATTCTTTTTAATTTCATTAATGTCTTGTGTTGTACGCTACACCAAAAGGAGCTTGCACAACACGCATCCTTGACTTGCCTTGCATTACACGCAATCGCAGCCTTCCTCGATAGCTTACGTCGTACGCAATACCGAGTTTCACTAAACAATGACATGCTATTAAAATATTATTAAAACTAGATGTTATGAATAGTAATAACCACTGTTTGAAATTTTGAAAATTTTATTTTTCAAAATGGACTTCATTTTTGGATTCGGAATATCGAAATTATCTTAGGGTGAAAGTTTGGTACGTTTCGGATAACTTTCATATTCTGATGAATAGTGAAAATTACTAAATTTTAATTAAAAACAACTTTTTTAATCAAAATAATTAGTAGTGACAAATTATTAATTTGAGTGGTTTTAAAGTATATTTAGAATATATTTTTACAATTTAATACAATGTTGGTCATTGGATTTAATTTCACATTTAAACCAGATATAAACAAGTGTCAATCTTTTGATAGTTATTATCTCTTAAAAACACGCTATTTGTTTTGACGACGGGAATTAATTTTTAAATTAGTTAATGTAACTGATATGTTTTGAATTTGATAAAATAGACATCATTTTTGAATTATTAATATCAAATATAGCTTAGGCCTAATTTTTGGTATTTTTCTGGAAACTTTCATTTTTTGATGAATAGTGAAACCACTAAGTGGTAGTTAAAAAACTGAATTTTTCATAAAACTTAATTTTACCGCTTCTGTGAGTGGAATTTAGAAAATCCTAGAGACACGGTTAATATCAAGGACTAAAATTTGGTTCAATGAGATGCAAATTATTTTTGGTGAATAGAAACTTTTTTCTTTTTTTTACCACGATTAAAAGTAAATAGGGTAATTAAGGGTAAAAATGATATTATTATTACCCTAACACATGTCCTAATTCTATTGGATAAGTTTAATTCGCCCAAAAACAACCTTAGGAATAAAATATGACCATTTAAGCCCACTTGGATTAGATTAGGACATTTATTATTAATTTATTTAAAGAAGGGTTAAAATAGTTAAAATCAAAGTTTAATAAGTAAATCATTATTAATATAGGGTTATACATAAGATATATTCGACTATAAATATTCATTAAAAATATAAAAAGATTTCTACATAATTAAATTTTATTTGTAATTTTTATACTTTAAATAATTTAATTTATTTATGACACAATGATGATGCAGTAAATATCCTATTAATAAAATATTGACATAATTTATGTTATAAATACCCAAATAAATGTAATTTGAGACTTTTTATGAATTCCAAAATTTTATATGTTAATATTAAATGTTATTGTTGATTTAATTAACTTTTTTTGAACTAATCATTCTGTTATAATTTTTACAAAAATCTATTACCAAATAGTGTCAAAATTGACATAAAATAGTTTTTAAAACAAATATTATATTATTAATTGTTATTATATTACTAAAAATCTAAGGTTCGGACAAATGCCTTAGATAAGGTTATATATATTAATAATAAACAACTTGGGGTTCGTTCGGCTTCTTATAGTGAGTTTATTAACCTTATAGTGTAAGAACACAAGAAGACACGGTAAAAGTAAAATTATATAACTTAATGTTAAATCTAAATGATAAGGTTAAAATAGGAAACTAAACTTATCTAAATTCTATTGGATGATAGTATTTCGACCCATCACCACCTTAGATTCGAAATAAATCAATTTGGAGCTATTTAAAACCGAACTTGACTTTATAATAAAATAATATTTTTAGTTATTCCAAAGGTGCCCCTCTCCTCCCTTATAAAAGGGCACCCCCTCCTTCTCTTCCTAACACCACTTTGAGCCTTCAAGATCGGCCAAACCCTGACAATTTCTTCTCTCCACTTACCTAGAGACATCCTAGAGGTTCTGGTCTTCTTCAAAGACCTATTTTAGTGCCCTAAAAGGAGGTCTCAAAGAAGCACTTCAAAGAAGAGGTAATGTTCGTTACCGATTCTTTCATCTTTATTTCTTCTTCCACTTCTTCTTCTTTAGTTGTTTTATTATTAAGTAATAACATCAGTATCACTCACATGCTGATATGTTATTATAAGTATGAAACAACCCTATTTCACCATCTATCCATCCTACGGAAAAAGAAATCACCACGCGTGCGTACGTACGGAATACCGTCTCCACGCCGTGGTGTAATCTATTTTCCACCACCACCTCACTTGGATGGGTATAATGGTGTAAATAATGACTATATATGACTATTATAAAGTTATATTGATTATGAAATAGTATACATACACTCCAATACAATTCCACGATCATAGGAACGATATCATCACTCGTGCGTACGTACGGAATACTGTCTCCACGATGTGATGCGACTCGTTCTACATGATCTTCATTTCATAATGATTATATAAATGAATTTAATGAATGAATATGATATATATTACACTAATACCATTATGGAAATGAGGTATCTATAACCTAAATAGAATAATAAGAATTTATTCGACAAAACACGCATAAGAACAAAAAGTAATAAACACCCAAATAACAAGTAGTAATGAAATATTACTAATAAAAAGCTAAGAATATAACCATATTTGATATCATAACAATAATTATGATTCTGGAATAATTAAATAACATTATTTAAATCATTATACAGGAGGTTCGGGCACTTATGAAGCTAATCGGACCTAAGGTAAGGGAAAATATCACAATCTCATTTTTATACGAGATTGTTTATACTTTGGTATTTACTGAGGTGTATTTTATCATCCACATCCATGTTTTCTCAATATGTAATATTGTTTCCATCCACCTACAATTGTTTAAATCCAATTTTACCCTTCGGTGAGTTTTTAGTAAAAGATATGGAAGGAATCTTTTGTCTTTTTTCGTACGAGGTACTTTTTGACTTTTCCAACAAAAGTACGAGAAGAATGTTTTTTTAACTTATACGGCATGAATGGATTTTAAAAAAATTATTTCCAAGAAGCTTCCTTTACAACTTTTCAAGTTTATTTTTAATCAACTTCTTTTAGTTTAAAATTGTATGACATGTTAAGAAAGAAAAAATGTTTTCAAAGTAGAAAGGATATTTCCCTCAAGAATGGAGTTCAAGAGTTTTATCAAAATTATTTTCCATCTAAGATAATATAGGGTTTTGTTTCTATCCCTATTATGAAATGGATTTGATTATTTTGTGATGGAAATATTTTTATTAATTCCTTTATCTTATATGAATTGTTTTATGATGTCGCGATGTTTAAGATTCCCATTTTTATTACATGGGTTATGCTATGATGTATGGTTTATGATTTTGTGGCACACATAAGAATGGTATCATTATGAGATGGGTGGGACCAATATCTCCCTCCCATGCATTGGGTAAAGATTTTATATCTCATGTGATAGACATGGTTGGAACGGTTGGTTATACTGGTTCAGTGAAACAGGACTGAAATGAGGAGTGAACTCAGTTCAGAAATGGACTTTGTCCACTAAGATAGTCTTGGTAATGAGTCTTGACTAATAAGAAATGATTATCTATGATTATGTGTGTATGCCACAAAGTTTCATGTTTCAAGTTATGATTATTGGGATTACATTTCACTACTCTGATTTATCCCATGTTATGATATTATGATCTCTTTTGTAGGTTAAGATTTCAAAAATGTTATATTTTTATGAATATGATGTGATTGATATTTCTTTTGTTTACCCTTACTGAGCATTTGAGCTCACCCTTTTATGTTTTCTTTTCCCCGGGATATAAATAAAGGTTTTAGGTAAAAAAAGGGAATATCTTTATGGGAGATGTTGAAGATCTTTCACCACGATTAGAAGATTATATTCTGAGTTTCCAAAGACACTAAACTATTACGGTCCTTGTGTGTCTATTTTTGTTATGTATTAAGTATTCCGCAAAAGTAATGTAATGTCCATGTACGTTAAGCTTCGGGTCTCTATAATTGGTATCAGAGGAAATGTTTAGTCAACCTTTGGAAACTAGGATGTGATAACTTTAGTGAGATCCCTAGAGTTATTTCTAAGGTATGTCTAGGGATGTCCCTAAGGTTAAGTATACGTATAGGTTATAGTCCTAGAATTATGCTAACGATCATAGAATTAAACCTAAGATGTTAGATATTGAAGGTAATCCCCCTTTATTATGTTGTTTTCCCTAGCATGATTTTTGCCTCTCACACTATTCTTTTTGGATTTTAGACGATGGCTGGAACCCGAAGGAACCGTGTTGATCAATGCAATGGACAATGCAATGATTGTCCTCCTGAACAAACAAATGTTATGGGAGATGGAGTGCAAAATCATATTTCTATACTTACACAAGCTATGAATCATTCTGGACTTCCAAATGAGTAGAGAAGGGAACAATATTCTATTGAGACCTTCATGAGGTAACGCCCACCTTCTTTCAGTGGATCTTCTGATCCACTTGTTGGTGAACAATGGATCAGTACCACTGAAAAAATATTTTCAGTTCTTCAATGTTCTGAACATGATAAAGTCATCTTAGCAGTATATCGTTTGGAAGGTGATGCTGATCAATGGTGGAATCTTATCAAGAATATGAGGCCAAGAGATGAAATTGAGTCAATGGAATGGGACGAGTTCAAGAACTTATTTTTCAATAAGTACTTCCCTCGTATTCTTCGAACAAATATGGAGAAGGAGTTTCTTAAACTAAAGCAAAAGGATGATGAATCTATTGGTGTATACGGAGCGAATTTTACAAGGCTTGCAAGGTATGCATCTGGCATTATCATCCAACCTGAAAGTAAAATTGATCGATTCTTCAGTGGCTTAAAACCAAATCTTTGAAGGGCATTAGCTATAAGAGACTTCAGTATCTATGAAGAAAATTTGCGTTGTTCTATTAAGGTAGAAATGGAAGTTGGTGTTACATATCCATCTCATGATCTTGACAAGAAATGAAAGATGGAGTTCAAGGAGAAATCTCAGAATAATGATGAAAAGAAGATGAATGTTTCCTTATGCACAAAGTGTGGAAAGAAGCATGTTGGAGATTGTCTTAAATGGACTAGAAAATGTTTTAAGTGTGTAAAAGAAGGTCATCGAGCAGCTAAGTCTCGAAGTAATGGAAAAAGGGTTTCTAATGACGTGAATAAAGAAAATACTGCAGAGAACACACCATCAACACTTCAATGCTTCAAGTGCAAGGAAATGGGGCATTATGCTAATAAATGCCCTAATCCAAGGGTTAGTGATGATCGACATGAGCAACCACTTAAGGCAAAGGACAAAGGGAAGTCACATGAGATCACTATTGGCGATGTTGAATATGAAAACGTTGTGGTGGAATGATTAAGTGTTTATGTAGTGGGATTCAAAAATAATAGTGTATATCATATCGTGGAATATTAGAATATTTATGTATTGGTCTATTGTGGTTTTCAATAATTTTATGGTACCGGTAACCATGGAAAGTGATTGAGATATTTTTGGAAAAAAGATGATATGCGCATAATGAAGGGATAAGGAGAAAATGAAATGTTTGACAGTATTCATGAGCTCATGACTGATATAAGGAAATAGTTATATCATGGTTTGAGGTTTTGCTATGTGAAAAGAGTTAAATTTTGACAGCACTCATGATTTCACTAAGATTCAATGGGTATTCATTTTTCAATGGAATACATTATTAAGGCCTTCGAATGTTTGGAATGTGACCAACAAGACATATCTCATGATATACGGGGATCAACGATGGTATTAACATGGTTGTTATATGAACTCTTTGGTAATCGTTTCCACTATAATATGAGATTGGACAGTAGTATTTTGGATAAGCCTAAAGATTGGAAATGATTATGTTGGACATAAGTTAGTATTGTTTAAGGATAGAACTTTTTTTAAATATTATTGATGGGATGTTATAGTAATGTAGTTTTAGAAAAAGGACAACCTGTAGGACGGGCGACAGCCCATCGCGTCGGATAAGGCTGGGGGAATCGAACCCACAACCGAAGTGAGACTGGCCTTTATCGCCTACCACTAGCCTACAGGAAGTCCTTGGTTAGTAGAAACTAGTTTTATTTTATTACGCGGTATGATATATGAAGTATAAGTTCATTTTTGGAATCGTATATGATTAACCTCACCATAGATGGTCTTATGTATTTTTGATAACTTTTGTAACCTTTTGTTTGAGATAGATGGAATGACCCATCATTCTATCACATGATCTGCTAACACTTCACGAATGAAAAATCCAACATCATTTCCTTAAGAGATGAAGTGGAAATTGTCCAAAGAACGACCAACGGTGACACTGTACCAAAATCACGAAAGTATTTCTTCTAATTCCAAGTTCATCAACTTTAGGGAAATGATCTTGAAAAAAAAATGTTGTCCTAGTACTCTTATATCTGATGAATCAAATGGTACCCTAGATCGTCACAAATTTATGGCTTTGTGATTGCTGGCTTTTCCATAGCCATGTTCTCTACAACTCTCCATCAGAACATGGTGGTTAGATTTCTCTTCCATATCCATATTTTCACCTACGTGGAAACCCAGTGATTAGTTTATTTGGGTAACCATTACGTTTCATACTTTTGTTTTTAAAGATTGGTTTTGGTATTCCTTTTTATGATGTGGGTTTCTATTAAATAAACTTTCGAGTAGTATACCATTTATAACCCCAACGAATTTCGAGGGCGAAATTCATTTTAAGGGGGTTAGAATGTAACACCCCGAGATTTTATGAAAAATATTCTTTTTAATTTCATTAATGTCTTGTGTTGTACGCTACACCAAAAGGATCTTTCACAACACGCATCCTTTACTTTCCTTGCATTACATGCAATCTCGGCCTTCCTCGATTACTTGCGTCGTACGCAATACCGAGTTTCACTAAACAATGATATGCTATTAAAATATTATTAAAACTAGCTGTTATGAATAGTAATAACCACTTTTTGAAATTTTGTAAATTTTATTTTTCAAAATGGACTTCATTTTTGGATTCGGAATATCGAAATTAGCTTAGGGTGAAATTTTGGTACGTTTCGGATAACTTTCATATTCTGATGAATAGTGAAAATTATTAAATTTTAATTAAAAACAACTTTTTTAATCAAAATAATTAGTAGTGATAAATTATTAATTTGAGTGGTTTTAAAGTATATTTAGAATATATTTTTACAATTTAATACAATTTTGGTCATTGGATGTAATTTCACATTTAAACCAGATATAAGCAAGTGTCAATCTTTTGATAGTTATTATCTCTTAAAAACACGCTATTTGTTTTGACGACGGGAATTAATTTTTAAATTAGTTAATGTAACTGATATGTTTTGAATTTGATAAAATAGACATCATTTTTTAATTCTTAATATCAAATATATCTTAGGCCTAATTTTTGGTATTTTTCTGGAAACTTTCATTTTTTGATGAATAGTGAAACCACTAAGTGGTAGTTAAAAAACTGAATTTTTCATAAAACTTAATTTTACCGCTTCTGTGAGTGGAATTTCAAAAATCCGAGAGACACGGTTAATATCAAGGACTAAAATGTGGTTCAATGAGATGAAAATAATTTTTGGTGAATAGTAACTTTTTACTTTTTTTTCCACGGTTAAAAGTAAATAGGGTAATTAAGGGTAAAAATGATATTATTATTACACTAACACATGTCCTAATTATATTGGATAAGTGTAATTAGACCAAAAACAACCTTAGGAATAAAATATGACCATTTAAGTCCACTTGGATTAGATTAGGACATTTATTATTAATTTATTTAAAGAAGGGTTAAAATAGTTAAAATCAATGTTTAATAAGTAAATCATTTTTAATATAGGGTTATACATAATATAAATTCGACTATAAATATTCATTAGAAATCTAAAACGATTTCCTACATAATGATATTTTATTTGTAATTTTTAGACTTTAAATAATTAAATTTATTTATGACACAATGATGATGCAGTAAATATCTTATTAATGAAATATTGACATAATTGATGTTATAAATACCCAAATAAATGTAATTTGAGACTTTTTATGAATTCCAAAAAATTTATATGTTAATATGACATGTTAGTGTTGATTTAATTAGCTTTTTGCGAACTAATCATTCTGTTATGATTTTTTACAAAAATCAATTACCAAATAGTGTCAAAATTGACATAAAATAGTTTTTAAAAAACATATTATATTATTAATTTTTATTATATTCCTAAAAATCTAAGGGTCAGACAAATGACTTAGATAAGGTTATATATATTAATAATAAACAACTTGGGGTTCGTTTGGCTTCTTATAGTAAGTTTATTAACCTTATAGTGTAAGAACACAAGAAGACACGGTAAGAGTAAAAATATTTAACTTAATGTTAAATCTAAATGATAAGGTTAAAATAGGAACCTAAACTTGTCTAAATTATATTTGATGATAGGATTTCGATCCAGCCCCACCTTAGCTTAGAAATAAATCAATTTGGAGCTATTTAAAACCGAACTTGACTTTATAATAAAATAATATTTTTTGTTATTCCAAAGGTGCCCCTCTCCTCCCTTATAAAAGGGCACCCCCTCCTTCTCTTCCTCACACCACTTTGAGCCTTAAAGCTCGGAAAACCCCTTCCAATTTCTTCTCTCCACTTCCCTAGAGACATCCTAGAGGTTCTTTTCTTCTTCAAAGACCTATTTTACTTCCCTAAAAGGAAGTCTCAAATAAGCACTTCAAAGAAGAGGTAATGTTCGTTACCGATTCTTTCATCTTTATTTCTTCTTCCACTTCTTCTTCTTTAGTTGTTTCATTATGAAGTAATAACATCAGTATCACTCACATACTGATATGTTATTATAAGTATAAAACAACCCTATTTCACCATCTATCCATCCTATGGAAAAAGAAATCACCGCCCGTGTGTACGTACGGAATACCGTCTCCACGCCGTGGTGTAATCTATATTCCACCACCACCTGACTTGGATGGGTATAATGGTGTAAATAATGACTATATATGACTATTATAAAGTGATATTGATTCTGAAATAGTATACATACACTCCAATACAATTCCACGATCATAAGAATGATATCATCACTCGTGCATACGTACGGAATACTGTCTCCACGATGTGATGCGACTCATTCTACATGATCTTAATTTCATAATGATTATATAAATGAATTGAATAAATGAATGTGATATATATTACACTAATACCATTCTGAAAATTAGGTATCTATAACCTAAAGAGAAGAATAAGAATTTATTCGACAAAACACGCATATGAACAAAAAGTAATAAACACCCGAATAACAAGTAGTAATGAACAATTACTAATAAGAAGCTAAGAATATAACCATATACGATATCATAACAATAATTATGATTCTGGAATAATTCAATAACATTATTTAAATCATTATACAGGAGGTTCGGACACTTACGAAGCAAATCGGACCTAAGGTAAGGGAAAATATCACAATCTCATTTTTATCCGAGATGGTTTATACATTGGTATTTACTGGGGTGTATTTTATCATCCACATCCATGTTTCCTCAATATGTAATATTGTTTCCATCCACATACAATTTTTTAAATCCAATTTTACCCTTCGGTGAGTTTTTAGTAAAAGATATGAAAGGAATCTTTTGTCGTTTTTCGTACGAGGTACTTTTTGACTTTTCTGATAAAAGTACGAGAAGAATGTTTTTTTTAACTTATACGGCATGAATGGGTTTTAAAAAAATTATTTCCAAGAAGATTCCTTTACAAGTTTTCAAGTTTATTTTTAATCAACTTCTTTTAGTTTAAAATTGTATGACATGTTAAGAAAGGAAAAATGTTTTTGAAGTAGAAAGGATATTTTCCTCAAGAATGGAGTTCAAGCGTTTTATCAAAATTATTTTCCATCTAAGATAATATAGGGTTTTGTTTCTATCCCTATTATGACATGGATTTGATTATGTTGTGATGGAAATATTTTTATGAATTCCTTTATCTTATATGAATTTTTTTATGATGTCACGATGTTTAAGATTCCCATTTTTATTACATGGGTTATGCTATGATGTATAGTTTATGATTTTGTGGAACACATAAGAATGGTATCATTATGAGATGGGTGGGACCTATATCTCCCTCCAATGCATTGGGTAAAGATTTTATATCTCATGAGATAGACATGGCTGGAACGGTAGGTTATACCTGTTCAGTGAAACAGGACTGAAACGAGGAGTGAACTCGGTTCAGAAATGGACTTTGTCCACTAAGATAGTCTTGGCAATGTGTCTTGACTAATAAGAAATGATTATCTATAATTATGTGTGTATGCCACAAAGTTTCATGTTTTAAGTTATGATTATTGGGATTACATTTCACTACTATTATTTATCCCATGTTATGATATTATGATCTCTTTTGCAGGTTAAGATTTCCAAAATGTTATGTTCTTATGAATATGATGTGATTGATATTTCTTTTGTTTACCCTTACTGAGAATTTGAGCTCAACCTTTTATGTTTTCTTTACCCCAGGATATAAATAAAGGTTTTAGGTAAAAAAACGGGAAGATCTTTATGGGAGATGTTGAAGATCTTTCACCACGATTAGAAGATTATATTCCGAGTTTCCAAAGACACTAAACTATTACGGTCCTTGTGTGTCTGTTTTTGTTATGTATTAAGTATTCCGCAAAAGTAATGTAATGTCCATGTACGTTAAGCTTCAGGTCTCTAAAATAGAAGAGACTTAAATATTTTTATAAATTTGAAGAGATTCATATCTTTCAACCAGAGTCTCCTAAAACATCTCAAATGTTCACTTCATAAAACTAGTTGAAAGGAAATGGGTCTTCAAAAAAATATCCAATCAAAATAAAACCTTATATTTCATAACACATCAAGTTCCCAATAGTATTGGTATAGAAACCTAATGGTGGTGATTTATGGGAATTTTTCTTGGATCCTTAATCAATAGTTTATTTAACAAAGCATGAAATATAGTGCACATCCAGGGTCGGTCTCGAGGAGGCAACTTACACAAAACTGAATTCTTATTATCACTATTTAAATTCTAACTAATATAAAAATAAATAATATAATGTGGTGGGTTTTTAAGATGAATTAAATATTGATATATATATATATAATGAAAATATAATGAATGTAGATAGAATGAATGATCTTAGATCAAAAGGTGATCCTCCTAGGAGAACACACGTACTGAACATTCATCATCTCTTTATTAGTTTCAAATTTACTTAATGAACATGATCCATCATATTCAGGAATATAATATTATTCCCATTTTATGAATATATGGATCACTCAACGATCACTGAGACACCACATATCCACCTCCTCGATTGAGCGATAATAATGTAGAAGCGAAAGCTAAACCTTTAGTGGAAAGTGGAGACAAAAAGGTACCTTGAAAACTAAGATAACCCTCATCCTAACTATAATAAAATAAGAAAAATTAAACATGAATTATCAAAGAATTTGGTTCAACTTTCTATTTCTCCACCAGGGACTTCCTCGGGTTAGTTACTCATGATCATTACTATTAGAGATCACATCAGAGAAAAACATGGTGGAAACACAAAAGATAAAAATATGATGATCAAAAAAAGAATAAGAGTAAAATATATTAAAAATTTATAATACTATTATAAGTGAAATAACTAGAAAATACTAAAAATGGACACCTAGAACGCTAACACCTTGAAAATTAGAGGAGACACATTTTTATAGGCAAAAGGGGTGAATATATTCACTTAAAAAAATACTTTAAAATATGGAATGTTGTATCCACAATAAATGGAAGAATTGGAAAACATTTATTCTTAAAAGTGGTTTATATCTATCATTCTCACGTTTCCTCTAAATCTCATCTTGATTGACTCCTGGATATAAGATTTATGACTCATTTACTCTAAGATATTTATTTAGGCTAAGTGACTGTTCATATTCCAATGATAAACATTAACATGCATTAATAACCTTGAATAAGGTATAATCATGTGGATCTATAGTTAATTATGTTGTTAACCATATCTTTATATATGTCCTTGTCAAATTTGAGATTATTGGGGCCTTACCTCAGTGAGATATAAGCTCATCCTTAAAAAGATCCATATTTGTGCACAGTTCTCAAGGATCAACTTGTGATATTGTTTTGGGCCTTTAAATGTTGGATTGAGATTTGGGTACAGATGAATTAAATGAACAAAAAAATGTATGGAATCCTAAAAAATGGATTTTACAATTGGGATCATTTTAGAAAATTGTATGGCTATAAAATAAAAATAAATTAAAATAGTTAAAATCCAAAACTATTTATTTTTTCAATTAAACTCAAATTACTTCTAAACCCATAAAATGTGAAATATTTCCATAAAATAATAATTTGGTGGGGTTTAAAAATTAAATTAAAAATAAAATAATTTAAAATATTTGTTCTGTAAATTCCCCCTCACATAAACATTGAACTCTTGGGAAATCATCTTATACCAAGGTCAAAACAAGATTCCTAAAGCATAAATAACAACATGGATCAATTGTAACATCAAAGAAAATATCATTATTATTAATGGATATAAATACCCAAACTCATCAAAATTCATAAAAATCTATTCAATATCAGGTTAATACATACATTCATGTCATACCTACCTCCCCAGAAATATATTTCTCCCTTCACTTGAGGATTTTTTATGGATTTTTTCTCATTCTCAATAACATGTGTGATGTCCATAGGATTTCTATCCTCCTTAAATCCACACTTCATAGAGTCACAAATGTGTCAATCATGAGGTACTTTTAATGGGTAGTTTTTAGGTTGAGGGTTTTTAGGTTTTAAATGAAAATACATCTAAGGAAAATGAGGAGGGTTATGCTCTAATTTGAAGTAAATGCATGAAAATAATTTTTCTCAAGAATAGTGTAATCCTCAATAAACTCAAAAATGAATCACCTTGAAACACATATTTCCATATTTCACCACACATATAATTCTCATCATTGATGAAAATTTTCTTCCCAATTTCCCCCATTTATCGGATTGTTTCATATTGAATTTAGATCTGTATTTCTCTTCAGAATCATGTTTTTGAGGAAAAGAGAGGTAAATATTGATCTTAAAATATTGGTGAACACCTAACCCATATTTTTAATTATATTTTCGGGAACCCGTAAATATTTTTATCATGAAATTTATTCCAATAAATAAGAAATAAATATAATTACTATAATAATTTGTCTCAAACTAATTCTTAAAGAAAGCAAAATACATCTCATATTATCCCTCCCTGAACTTGAGTTCAACAATAATCATGTATTTAGCTTCTATATCTGGTTGGAAAATGATAAATGGATTGTGATGTGGCTAACTAACAAGGTTTTTATAGGATACTACAATATTAATAAGGGTATGATGAAAAGGTAGGTCAAAATAAGAGTTGACTGTAAAAAGGGATTCCAAAGTGGTGCCTTAATCATACTTAACACATTTTATGAACTCTAACAGCTTTGAAAAAGAAAATAATATAAATTTATAGGTAAAAAACATATCTAAAGACTCTATTTAAAAATATAAATGAAAATAAGATGTCAAATAGGTTTGGAAACCTCTCGTTTTGGGAACCATTTTCAATTCAGACAGCGCTACTACACATGAGTTTCACAATCAATCAAAATTATTTAAACAAAAACATCAAAAATAAAGAATAAAAGTATGTTTAGAAATCATTTAAATCCTTCAAAAAATAAAATCAAGAAATGTTTGAAAAACACTAATATGGTATGAATTTTATATAGTATTTAATTTAGCTAAAAAATCATAAAACACAAAAAAATAAAAAGGGAAAACATGTAAAATTCAGAAAAGACATGAAAAATAAAATGGAGGAATACACAAAATTCCTAAAAATTGATTGACATCACTCCCCCATAATTTATTATATTTACTACCCTCTTTTAGTTAAAATCATATAGAGAAACATTTTAATACATAATTCTAATTGGGAAGAAAATAAAATGAAGAAAATGAAAGACACAACCAGATTTATTATTTAGTGGTATACTTGAGTTAAGCTCCTAACTTATACCACTTTAAAACTATAAGACAAAAAGAAAAAATAAAATAAAAATAATGGAAAATAAAGTTAAAGGGGAAATAGAATTGATAATGCTTGGTTTAGACCACTAAGAGGGTGCTAGAGTTTTATTATCCCTATTCAAGCAATTATAGTGGATTATCCCCAATCAGTGGGTGGGTGTGGTTTCTTTAAGATGAAACACAACATGTGACTTTTCTCAGAATCCATGAGTAGAAACCAATAATAGATAACCCCAAATAATATAAAAAAAATTACCATCCCCCAAGAATAAAATAATTGAGACTTTGGGGTCTATAATGGGAGGGAAAAGAAAATAGGGTTTCTCTTTATTGACTTATGTGGTTTCCTCCTCTGTATGTTATGAAAGTTATTGTATAGGAGGTAGTAATATCACCCCTAGATTCTCTAGATCATCTTCATCATCTAGTACTTGTATGAATTATTCCTCAAAAACCAAGCCCTACTAAATTTTAAATGCATAAATTTTTTTAGAAAAAGTGATGTTAGAAAACAATTCACCTAGAACAAGATTAAAACAGAAAGAAGAAATAAAGAAATATCCCCGATCAAGTAAGTCGTATTGGAAATTGATCAATTTAGGTAGGACCATAGGTAACTAAATATCTTCATACGCATATTCATCATCATCTTACAAAGAAAGAGAGATGTTTATAAGTTCTAACCTTTCATTATCAAGGATGGGAAGATCAACTTCCAAGTTATCTTCAACAAAGTTATTCCTGGATTCTTCCAAAAAATATTGATCTCCCATAAGTATATAAACTGAAATGTCTTCTTCAAAGAAATACTTGATAATTGGTTGAGTATAATATGATGTTATTAATTCCTTTAGTAGATCATTCTAAACTACCTCAGTTTCCTTACCAAAAAAATTATTGGTGAAATCTCTTCCACCACTCATTCTAGTTCTAGTTCTAGATCAAGTTACAGTTACTCTTTACATGAATGTACGTATTCAATTATTCATTCCATTTTTCTCTCCAGGGACTGTATTTATTCTCTTAGAACTTTAAAACTAGATTTTTTAATTTCTTATTCTTGTTTCACCTGAGATTAGTCAGTCCATGCATAATAATCACAATTTGAATTCATCATGGGTAAAAACTAGTTTTTTTATATTTAGGATTCTTTTGTGTTTTATTTATATGAAAAATGGTGTGTCGATGTATTGTTACTCCCCATAAACATTTAAAATTGATTCACATGTATTTTTAATAGATTCTTAGTCAATAGTTTATTTACCTAAGTATTTAATATTGTGCACACCTAGGGTCGGTCTCGAAGTGGGAACTTACACAATGTCGAATTCCAGTTTTCACTATTTAAATTCTAAATAATATAATGAGGTGGGTTGGGAAGATGAATGAAATGATTATATATATATATACAATGTAGATATAATGAATGCATATAGAATGAATTATGTTTGAAAGGAGATCCTTCGAGGAGAACACCTGGAGTTAACCTTCATCATCTCTTTACTAGTTTCAAATTTACTTCAAGAACATTACCCATAATAGGTATAAACATCCTATGCTTCCCATGTTTTGAATATATATATCAATAAACAAATTCTAAGATACCACACATTTACCTACTTGATCAAGGGAGAATATTGCATAAGGGAAAGCTAACCCTTGGGAGGAAAGTGGAGACACAAAGGGTCCTTTCCCACTAAGATCCCCCTTAGCCTAAATATAATAAAATAAGAATCAATAAACAGGAATGATCAATAAACTTGGTTTCAAAACTATATTTATAACATAGGAACTTTGTAACGCCCCGACCCCAGCTACCCAGAGCCGGTGCATTACTTCGTAACATTGGCATGATCACAAAAGATCAAGTCTCGAAAGACCGATTAGTTTAGTAGCCTTGGAATCACTAGATACATTCATAAACGTTACATTACATCATAAAGTGAAAAACTACAATAACATAGTCTCCTTAGTCCACACTTCTATCCTCTTCGGACAATCCCTGCAGGTCATTCATAAAATACTTCTTCACATCCTGGAAAATATTAAAACATTGAAAGGGGTGAGCTTAGATGCTCAGTAAGGATAACAATATTGCGGAAGCTTTCATAATAAACATTAACATTTAAGGAAATGTATAACTAAAACAAAAGCCTTTTAAACATGAACTTCAACATAATATAGAAAAAGTAAAATGAGATAATGCCATTTACTTATTCACATGGATATTCTACTGGTCAAATAATCACATGCAATATCACTAACCACTTTCATAATGATGGAATGCATAATGCCAGACTATCATAACCACATAGCCAAGGCCTCGTGCCAAGACCACAAATAAGATTTTGTCAAGGCCTCGTTCCAAGACACTATTTTGTCTCATGAGACCTGCCGATGCATCGAGGAGCTATAGCGGGCTCCACCCGTCACTTATTAAGTCCAATGCATTCCTCATATGAATATGTTTAAACATATCATAAACCATAACATAATCATATCACATAAAACATGCATAAAAGAAACATAACATTTCCACATTTCAATCACAAGATTTCAATACAACACCTTGATATAATAAAAATGCTTTCAAAACCATTTTCAATACCAAAATAAAAGAAAGCTAAAACATTGTATTTATTTTTCATTAAAAAAATGATGGCTTGTAGAGGAAGCCGAAACTCAAATAATGGTCACGGCGGCGGAGAAGTCATTGTCGCCGCATAAGTACGGAAAGAAAAACATTCCCTTTTGTTGTTTTAGAAAATCGCTTCGTATAAAAAAGATTCCTTTTGAATAAACATAAAAGTCAAAGGGGTTTATACACCGTATAAAAGAAAGTTGTGTATAAAACCAAATACGCCTCAATGAAAGGGGATTGAGACGAAGTCCTTAAATAGATCATTTTTAAAATAAAATAGATCTATTATGTGTATTCACTATAGGTACCCATAAAGAAAGTAAAAATACAAAATAGGACATAATAATATCATGACATAATTTGAAAGTAGGAGATTAACCCAAAGAATGGAAATTGGGTTAAGAAATTCCCTTACCTTGTGTCCGACTTGACTCAACCGTTATTTAACCTCCTGAATAATAAACTAGAGTTAATATCTACCTTATTAAGAACAATTTTCAATTTCATTATCCTTTTTATATCACTTATTACAATGTTATGAACATTATGTAATTATTTAAGTTAATAACGGTCGTTTTGTCGATCTTTGGTACTTGAGTCAACAATAAACTTCTTATAATTATAAGTTGTTCATGTGGTAGAATATCCATTATATCCAGAATTATATTCATGATTTAGATTTCATATATATCATATATATACAGTATATACATTCATTCATAATGTCACGTAACATTTAGAGGTAAGAAATGAAATGCACCGTTCATGGAGACGGTAAGCCGTACGTACGCATGAACGCTACTTTCATTTCTATTTCGTATTTAATGGAATGAAATCATAATGATATAAATTTATAATATACAGTATAATATAGTGTATAATACCATTTACTCCATCCTTTATACATCCCACATATGGCATTAACGATTCAAATCACTTTGAGGGGGCGGTAGTCCGCACTTCCTAAAATGAAATTATCGCGTTTTACCCATAATGGAAATCATAAAGTATGCCATAAATGAGAAATACAGAAGAATAAGTAAAACATAAACATATTATATATCATATATAAAAATAGTGACATCTTAATGGCCACCTTTTAAGGTGTTATATGAGTGTTGAACAATCATCGTTTCGTGAGGCAGAAATTCTCCATCCACAGAAACCGTATGTTCTTTAACGATTAGATGTAGGTGTGTGTAAGTGTAGCTCTAATCCTTCTTATAAAAACATCCTGGTATATTGAGGATACTGTTGTTGTTACAAAATAAATGAATAAAAAGAGTTTAGGGGGTTGGAGAAGAAAAATAAAACAAAACAACATTAGAGAAGACATTACCTCAAAATCGGGTAACTCTTTTTGATTTGAGCCAAAGGCTTCCTTGGGAAGAGTTCTGCCCAAAGTGAGGCTTCTAGGAGTAAGAGGGGGAATTTGGGAGAGTATTTGGGCAGATGTTGGCTGAGCCAAATGGCTTGATGGTGTGAATAATGTGGTAGAGGTGGGGGCCTTTTATAAGTGGAGAGGAGAGGCACTTTTGGAAAGATTGAAATGTTACATTATTTCACAATGATTTTCGGATTCTAAAGGTCCCACACTTATATAATTCTAGGATAAGTGGATAAGGTTTCGAAATATCCTCATCCAATAGGCTTTGGACAAGTGTAAGCCTTGGATTTTTCATTATCTTCTCATTTTATTTAAATCGTTAAATAATGAGGTCATCGCTGCATCATAATGATGTCATAAATAATTTAATTTATTTAATGTCTAAAAATTATAAAAAAACTACTATGATGTATGAAATCTTTTTATCTTTCTAATTAATATTTATAGTCAAAATTTGGACTTTTGTAACCCCACTTAAAAACTGTTTTAGTAAAATAACTCATGTTTGTGTCAATTTAATTTTAACATTAAATAAATATATATTAATGTCATTTTCCAACTAAAGTGGCTCCATGGGGTCCCCAAGTTGACCCATGGGTTGTCTTGGTCGGACATGACTCATCCAATAGGAGTAGGACAAGTGTCATGCTCATCTCATATTATTAAAACATTATTTGTACCTTAAACTACACTAATTACCTCTAATCGCGATTAAGAACATAAAAGTTACTATTCACCAAAAAATTATTTTGATCTCATTGAACCACATTTTACTTCTTATTGACAACCATGTATGTCGGATTTTTGAAAATCAAATCACAGAAGTGGTAATATTTCATTTAAACGAAAAATCAGTTATTTAACTACCACTTAGTGGTTTCACTATTCATCAAAAATTGAAGTTTTTCAGAACAAGGCCAAAATTTCACCCTAAGCTATAATTGATATTCTGAATTCAAAAATGATGTCTATTTTACAAAATTCCAAACATATAAGTTTCATTAATTAATTTTATAATTAATTCCCGCTGTTACGACAAATAGCGTGTTTTTAAGAAACAATTTATATCAAAAGATTGGCAATTGTTTATGTCCAATTTCAATGTTAAATTAATTCTAATGACCACCATTGGATAAAATGGTAAAAATATATTCTAATTATACCTTAAAACCACTAAATAGTATAACTTATCACTATAAATTATTTTGATTAAAAAGGTTGTTTTAAGTATTTTTCACTATTCATAAAAATTTGGATGTTTTCGGAAAATTACAAAAAATTCAACATAGGCTAATTTCAATATTAGGAATACAAAAATGAAGTCCATTATAAAATTTCTATAATTTTAAAAGGTGGTTATTACTATTCATAACGGCTACTTTGATTAGTCGCGGTGTGTTAGAACTCGAACTTGCATACAATGCAAGCTATTGCATTATTGAATGAGAAGCGTATCGTGGAAGCTTGGGGTGTTACATTCTCCCCTCCTTCAATAAATTGCGTCCTCGCAATTTGAAATTTTACTTTGAAAATAAAAGGTTGAAAAGAGAAAATACCTTTGAGGAAAACCCACATCGGAAATAAGATTAATAAAATTTAGCCTTAATAAGAGGGAAAGGGAAATGAAAAAGTCACCACCCAATTATGATCTCGATTAGGAGAACATTGGTGGCAATTAAAGACATATAATTGGAGGAAAAACGTAAATATTTGTAGGGAGTGATTGAGGTCATCAATCACAATCAACTGTCAAATTGAGGGCCTCAAAGCCTTCAATCTATGTTGATTTAAAATATCATCAGTTCAACAGGACATAAGGTATTAGGATAACACATTTTTTTGTTTTAATATCCCTTTACTAAAGTTTAAGAATTAATTTATTCATTGAATAAGAGATAGGTATATATATATATCTTGACAATTAGAGTTTCAACCTTCAACTCATCTTTCACTCAAAAAGATAATAGAACTCAAAAATATTATACTTATCATAATTGTATAAGGTTCCAAATGTTAACACATACCATTTAGATTAGTAAAATTATTTTGTAATAACCAGGGACTTCCTGTAGGATAGTGGTAGGAAATAAAGGCATGTCGCACCATGATTGTGGGTTCGATTCCTGCAGCTTTGTCCGATGCGACGGGTTATGCCCCACCCTGCAGGTTGTCCTTTTCCTAAAACTATAGTATCATAATATTCCAAAAATAATCTTCATAAATTCTTTAACCTTAAACAATACTATCCATGGTTCAACTTAATCCATTCCAACCTTAATAGTTATCCAAAAATACCTCCGTCTAGACTTTCTCTAAAAGGTCTCTAAATTCCAAAATCAATTGTAACATCAGATTCCCCAAACAAAGAAAAGTTTCTCTTATTGTCACATACTAAAAATATGATTACCTTAATCATATTAAAACCTTACTGAAATCAACAAGTACTACAGTACAATCCTTATATATATATCACATTATTCTAATAACTAGAATATAATCCATGAGTCCAAAAGCACCATTACATTAGTTATTCTGCTTCAACTGTAGTAACAGCATAAGATTGTCCTTGATCCCTTGGCCTTTTCTGAGGTAAGTTTCCCTGATGCTTAGGACATTCATTTGCATAATGACCCATTTCCCTACAATTGTAGCATTCAACTTTGATAGCCTCTTTCTTTCCCTTGCAATCACGAGCCTGGTGACCCTTTTCTCCACATTTGTAATAAACTCCCATTCCTTTTAGGCAAGTACCAGGGTGATTCTTCCCACAATTATCACATAATGGAAAATCCTTCTTTCCCTTTTTCCCTTTATCTGTCTCTTGTTCCACCGTTCTCTTCTTCTCTTGCTTTACTTTGTTGTCATAAGACTTAGAGAATTCCTTTTCTGTCTTGATAGCACACGAGACAATATCTTCGTATGATGAGAAGGATTGTGATACTAAAGCTCGACGGAGAAATGGTTTTAACCCATCAAAGAAACGATCAATCTTACTCCTTGGGTTACGTATATAATCTGCAGCATGCCTCGCTAACCTTGTAAAGTTGGCCTCATACTTTGCGACATTATCATCCTCCTTCTGCCTCAGACTCAGAAATTGTCTTTCCATATCTGCTCGATGGTCACAAGGATAGTATTTTTCTAAGAACAGATCTTTGAAATCCTGCCATTCCATGTTTGTTAATTCATCATCTTCCTTTGTGTTTTGAATTAGTGACCACCATTGATCGGCATCTCCAGTGAGGCGGTAAACTGCCATGACAACTTTCTCCCTTTCACTACTCCCCAAGGCATGGAATATTTTCTCTAAGGAATTTATCCATTGCTCAGCTACTATAGGATTTGTACCCCCATTAAATGTTGGTGGTTGTTGCCTCATGAAGCGGTCTAACATTGATCCTCCACGTTGCGGATCAGGGTGCTCCATACGAGTAAGGTTATTATTCATAACCTGAGTGAGTTGTCCCAGTATGGTAATAAGTTGATCAGCACCAGTTTTATCTCCAGATCCACAATAATTATCTTGAGCAGGAGGGCAATCCCTACACGGAGTTCGTGCATTGATACGGTTTCCATTCCTTCTACTAGGCGCCATTTCTAAACAATGGCATAAACTAGATTAGTTTATGAATCAGAATACATAATTCCATACTTGTTAAACACTTTACATAAATTGAACTATTTATGGATATAATCCATAATCATAAAAAAGAAATGTTTTCTTTGAGGAAGTATATACTCATAACCCTTCATAGTGGTTTGTAAATAAAATGAGAATTATCCTAAGCATATCCCCCGGGAGTGTCGTAACCAAGAGTGCAGCAAGGCCCGTTGTCGTGCACCAGTTCCCGTTCGAGTCTAGCTCAAAGCGGTGTTTTCGGGTTTTACCCCTACGTACATCTGTGCCAGAGCCGCCTCTACCTGCTCGTATCGAGACATGGATGTATTTCTCGGAAAACTCATAACATCTCTATAATACCAAAATTCTAGGAAGTTCTTCTATACTAATCCTCAAAGTCTATCTTTGGGCTATGTGCTCTAATCAGAGTTTATCTAAATCTAGCTTCCAAGGTTAGTACTAAACTGCCTCTGATACCAACTGTAACGCCTCGACCCCAGCTACCCAGAGCCGGTGCATTACTTCGTAACATTAGCATGATCACAAAAGATCAAGTCTCGAAAGACCGATTAGTTTAGTAGCCTTGGAATCACTAGATACATTCATAAATGTTACATTACATCATAAAGTGAAAAACTACAATAACATAGTCTCCATAGTCCACACTTCTATCCTCTTCGGACAATCCCTGCAGGTCATTCATAAAATACTTCTTCACATCCTGGAAAATATTAAAACATTGAAAGGGGTGAGCTCAGATGCTCAGTAAGGATAACAATATTGCGGAAGCTTTCATAATAAACATTAACATTTAAGGCAATGTATAACTAAAACAAAAGCCTTTTAAACATGAACTTCAACATAATATGGCAAAAGTAAAATGAGATAATGCTATTTACTTATTCACATGGATATTCTACTGGTCGAATAATCACATGCAATATCACTAACCACTTTCATAATGATGGAATGCATAATGCCAGACTATCATAACCACGTAGCCAAGGCCTTGTGCCAAGACCACAAATAATATTTTGTCAAGGCCTCGTGCCAAGACACTATTTTGTCTCATGAGACCTGCTGATGCATCGAGGAGCTATAGAGGGCTCCACCCGTCACTTATTAAGTCCAATGCATTCCTCATATGAATAGGTTTAAACATATCATAAACCATAACATAATCATATCACATAAAACATGTATAAAGGAAACATAACATTTCCACATTTCAATCACAAGATTTCAATACAACACCTTGATATAATAAAAATGCTTTCAAAACCATTTTCAATACCAAAATAAAATAAAGTTAAAACTTTGTATTTATTTTTCATTAAAAAAATGATGGCTTGTAGAGGAAGCCGAAACTCAAATAATGGTCACGGCGGCGGAGAAGTCATTGTCGCCGCATAAGTACGGAAAGAAAAACATTCCCTTTTGTCGTTTTAGAAAATCGCTTTGTATAAAAAAGATTCCTTTTGAATAAACGTTAAAGTCAAAGGGTTTTATACACCGTATAAAAGAAAGTTGTGTATAAAACCAAATACGCCTCAATGAAAGGGGATTGATACGAAGTCCTTAAATAGATCATTTTTAAAATAAAATAGATCTATTATGTGTATTCACTATAGGTACACATAAAGAAAGTAAAAATACAAAATAGGACATAATAATATCATGACATAATTTGAAAGTAGGAGATTAACCCAAAGAATGGAAATTGGGTTAAGAAATTCCCTTACCTTGTGTCCGACTTGACTCAACCGTTCTTTAACCTCTGAATAATAAACTAGAGTTAATATATACCTTATTAAGAACCATTTTCAATTTCATTATCCTTTTTATATCACTTATTACAATGTTATGAACATTATGTAATTATTTATGTTAATAACGGTCGTTTTGTCGATCTTTGGTACTTGAGTCAACAATAAACTTCTTATAATTATAAGTTGTTCATGTCGTAGAATATCCATTATATCCAGAATTATATTCATGATTTAGATGTCATATATATCATATATATACAGTATATACATTCATTCATAATGTCACGTAACATTTAGAGGTAAGAAATGAAATGCACCGTTCATGGAGACGGTAAGCCGTACGTACGCATGAACGCTACTTTCATTTCTATTTCGTATTTAATGGAATGAAATCATAATGATATAAATTTATAATATAATTACAGTATAATATAGTATATAATACCATTTACTCCATCCTTTATACATCCCACATATGGCATTAACGATTCAAATCACTTTGAGGGGGCGGTAGTCCGCACTTCCTAAAATGAAATTATCGCGTTTTACCCATAATGGAAATCATAAAGTATGCCATAAATGAGAAATACAGAAGCATAAGTAAAACATAAACATATTATATATCATATATAAAAATAGTGACATCTTAATGGCCACCTTTTAAGGTTTTATATGAGTGTTGAACAATCATCGTTTCGTGAGGCAGAAATTCGCCATCCACAGAAACCGTATGTTCTTTAACCATTAGATGTAGGTGTGTGTAAGTGTAGCTCGAATCCTTCTTATAACAACATCCTTGTATATTGAGGATACTGGTGTTGTTACAAAAGAAATGAATAAAAGAGTTTAGGGGGTTGGAGAAGAAAAATAAAACAAAACAACATTAGAGAAGACATTACCTCTAAATCGGGTAACTCTTTTTGATTTGAGCCAAAGGCTTCCTTGGGAAGAGTTCTGCCCAAAGTGAGGCTTCTGGGAGGAAGAGGGGGAATTTGGGAGAGTATTTGGGCAGAGGTTGGCCGAGCCAAATGGTTTGATGGTGTGAATAATGTGGGAGAGGTGGGGGCCTTTTATAAGTGGAGAGGAGGGGCACTTTTGGAAAGATTGAAATGTTACATTATTTCACAATGCTTTTAGGATTCTAAAGGTCCCACACTTATATAATTCGAGGCTAAGGTGATAAGTTTTCGAAATATCCTCATCCAATAGGCTTTGGACAAGTGTAAGCCTTGGATTTTTCATTATCTTCTCATTTTATTTAAATCGTTAAATAATGAGGTCATCGCTGCATCATAATGATGTCATAAATAATTTAATTTATTTAATGTCTAAAAATTATAAAAAAAAATACTATGATGTAGGAAATCTTTTTAGATTTCTAATGAATATTTATAGTCAAAATTTGGACTTGTGTAACCCCACTTAAAAACTGTTTTAGTAAAATAACTCATGTTTGTGTCAATTTAATTTTAACATTAAAAAAATATATATTAATGTCATTTTCCAACTAAAGTGGCTCCATGGGGTCCCCAAGTTGACCCATGGGTTGTCTTGGTCGGCCATGACTCATCCAATAGGAGTAGGACAAGTGTCATGCTCATCTCATATTATTAAAACATTATTTGTACCTTAAACTACACTAATTACCTCTAATCGCGATTAAGAACATAAAAGTTACTATTCACCAAAAAATTATTTTGATCTCATTGAACCACATTTTACTTCTTAATGACAACCATGTATGTTGGATTTTTGAAAATCAAATCACAGAAGTGGTAATATTTCATTTAAACGAAAAATCAGTTATTTAACTACCACTTAGTGGTTTCACTATTCATCAAAAATTGAAGTTTTTCAGAACAAGGCCAAAATTTCACCCTAAGCTATAATTGATATTCTGAATTCAAAAATGATGTCTATTTTACAAAATTCCAAACATATAAGTTTCATTAATTAATTTTATAATTAATTCCCGCTGTTACGACAAATAGCGTGTTTTTAAGAAACAATTTATATCAAAAGATTGGCAATTGTTTATGTCCAATTTCAATGTTAAATTAATTTTAATGACCACCATTGGATAAAATGGTAAAAATATATTCTAATTATACCTTAAAACCACTAAATAGTATAACTTATCACTATAAATTATTTTCATTAAAAAGGTTGTTTTAAGTATTTTTCACTATTCATAAAAAATTGGAAGTTTTCGGAAAATTACAAAAAATTCAACATAGGCTAATTTCAATATTAGGAATACAAAAATGAAGTCCATTATAAAATTTATATAATTTTAAAAGTTGGTTATTACTATTCATAACGGCTACTTTGATTAGTCGCGGTGTGTTAGAACTCGAACTTGCGTACAATGCAAGCTATTGCATTATTGAATGAGAAGCGTATCGTGGAAGCTCGGGGTGTTACAAACTTAATAGGGTTAGTTACTCATGATCATGAGTATTAGATATCACAGCGGAGAAGAACATGGTGGAAACACAAAAGATACAAACATAATGATGAGAGGAATAAGAAGAATAAAATATATTAAAAATGAATAAAACTTTTACATTAGAAAAATAACTACAAAAATTCCTAAAATGGACACCTATAGTACCAACCCATTTAAAATGAGAGGTGATAGACTTTTAAAAGAAAAAGGTGTGAAACTTTTGTCTCTAAAAACCCCCTTCAAAATTTGGTGTGTGTTAGACCCATAAAATTAAAGAATTGAGAAATTTTGTATTATTAGAAGTTTTTACTATCTATACTTCTATTCCTGAATCCAAATATAGGCTTTATTATCTACTTGATACAAGAGTTATGGTTGATTTACATAGAGATATTTACTATATATAATTGATATATTATATTAAAATGATCCACTTTTATATGAATTAATGACCTTGAAAATGTCTGTAACACCTCAGGATTTCATAGTACGTTATCTCTTTAAAGTAATTCAATAGCTTGCGATACACGAAACACCGAGTTTGAGTGCACCACGACTTACCAAAATAGTCGTTTAAAAAAGTGGTTATGAATAGTATTATCTGATTTTGAATGTTATATAATCCATGTAATTTTAACACCCATATTATGTGTTTCTTAGACATAATATAAGAACAAATTTAATTTTTAGATAAAAGAAGTATTTTTTAAAAAATGCAAGTTTACCTCTTATTAATGGAGAACCCTTTTCTAATCTAATATTTGATAATTTTATATATTAAAATTTTTAAAATAAACGTCTTCATTAGAAGTGGGATATAAAAAATTTAGTTTTTATAAATTTTTTTTGTTTTTCTGATAACTTTCATATTTTGATGAATAGTGAAAGATACTAAATTTTAATTGAAATCAACTTTTTTAATAAAAATAATTTATAGAGTTAAATTATACATTTGAATGGTTTTTAAGTATAATTAAATTATATTTTTATCATTTAATACAATATAGTATATTATAAGTAATTTCACATTAAAATTGTACATAAACACATGTTAATCTTTTGATAGTTTTTACTTTTTAAAAACCCGCTTTTCCATTTTGACAATGGGAAATTAATTTTCAATTAATTAATGAAACTTCTATGTTTTTAATTTGGTAAAATAGACTTCACTTTTTAATTTGTAATATAAAAAATTAGCTTAAGGTGATTTTTTGGTATTTTTCTGAAAACTTTAAATTTTTTATGAATAGTGAATAACATTGTGTTATTGTTTAAAACTGAATTTTTATTTAAATAATTATTTATTTTATTTAAATTTATTTTAAGTAAAAATAGATACATAATACCTACATATATTCAATGTTATTCATTGGAGTCATTTTATAATAATATTAGATGTATAAAATTTTATTGAACTTTTTACCATCTTTTACCCACCTTCTAGGCACATTTGAAAATTTGTATAAAATGTAATTTTACCACTTCTATGAATTGAATTTCAAAAATAAAAGAGAAATTATTGACATCATTAATTAAAATTTGGTTCAATAATCTGAAAATAATTTTTGGTGAATATTAACTTTTGAATTTTATTTACCACGGTTAAAAGTAAATAGGATAATTAAAGGTAAAAATGAAGTTATAATTACCCTAAAACATGTCCTAATTCTATTTTATTAGTGTTTTTAGACCAAAATAAACCTTAGTACTAAACTATTATCCTATTTTATCCACTTTTATTATATTAGGACATTTATTATTATTTTATTTAAAGAAGAGTTAAAAGTGTAAAATTCAAAGTTCAATAACTAAACAATTTTTAATATATGGTTATACATAATATAAATTTGACTATAAATATTAATTAGAAAGATAAAAATATTTCTTAAATCATTGTATTTTATTTGTAATTTTTGAAAATTAAATAATTAAATTTAGTTTTGACATAATGATGATGGAGTAATTACATTATTAATGAAAGATTAAAATAATAGATGTTATAAATATCAAAATAAAATTAAATTGAGACTTTTGATGTAGTAAAATAATTTTATAGGTTAATATTACATGTTAGGGTTGATTAAATGAATTTGTTTCGAATTAAAAATATTTTTATGACTTTTAAAAAACATCAATTACTAAATAGTGTCAAAATTGACATAAATGAGTTTTTAAAATAAATAATATTTTATTAAATGATAAAATACTCCTAAAAATATAAGGTTCAGCCAAATGAATTATATAAGATTATATATGTCAATAATGAACCACTTGGGGTTCTATTTTCTTTTTATAGTAAGTTTATTAACCATTTATTATAATAATACTAGAAGACATGATAAAAGATAAACTATTTAAGTAAGAGTTAAATCTAAAAGTTAAGGTTAATATGGTGACCTAAACTTGTCAAAAACATATTGGTTGAGAGGATTCGGACCCATACCAACCTTATCTCAGAAATAAATTAATTTTGATCCATTAGTAACCGAAAATGATTTTATAATAAAATAATATTTTAAGATTTTCCTAAAGTGCCCCTCACCTCTCTTATAAAAGGGTACTTCCCCTTCCCATAAATTCACACCTCCAAAGCCTTTTTGCTTCGCCAACCCCTGAAAAATTATCCTCCTAACTACCCTCACTTCATCCTAGGGGCCTTAATGTGATCATAAATCCATCCTAAGTATCCCTTTTTTTAAAACCAATAGGAAGAACCCGAAGAAGAGGTAATTTCTTCATTACCTCTTTCAAAGTTCTTTTCTTCTTCCATTTCCTCTTTCTTTTTTGTTTCAATACCGAAATAATAAATCCAATAAATTATACATACTTTGATTTTATTATAAATATGGTACAACCATATTCATTATTCTATCCATCCTATGAATGAAAAAGTCACCATACGTGTGTATGTATGGCTTATCGTCTTCACGTCGTGGTGTAGTTTGTTATTCAACACTTCATTATTTGGATGGGTATAATAATGAGTATAATTGATTTAAATAGTAAATATAACATGTTAATGATTATTTATATATAATATACCATCCAATTACAGATGATTTCTCCATCAATAGAATGATAGCATCGATCGTGCGTACGTACAGCTTAACATCTCCACGACAAGATGAGATTCATTTCCATGTTCACCATTCAACGATGATTATAAATATATATATTATTAATAAGTATGTAATATATGACATAATAATTCTACTGGAAATATATATATATGTATGTATGTATGTATGTATGTATTTACATATATCTCATTCACTTACATCAGTTCAATAAGAAATGAAAACGGAAACGGCGTTTATGCGTATGTACGGTCTACCGTCTCCATAAACTATGATTTCCATTTCATATATCAATATATTATACATACTTATATTCTAAATATCTATGATAAATAAATAATTTTTTATATTCTGGAACCAATAAAATCATGATATAAGTTATACGATGAAGAATAACAACTTAAAACACATATGATGAAGAAAGAGATTATTACCTAAAATGTTATTTTAACATAGAAATTATTATTAAATGGGTAGTATAAAGCCATAAATGAATCAAGTATGATATCATAAATATGAATATGGTTCTATTGTAATTTAATGACATACTATGTTCATTATTTAGGAGGTTAAATGTACCCTCAACCAAAGGAAAGTGCAAGGTAAGGTTAATTCTTCAATCTCATTATTATCTGAGATTATTTATGTGTAAGTATTTACTGGGACATTTTTATCATCCACGTCCATGATTTATAAAAAAAATTCAAATTGAATATTTAAAGTTTTTTTGGAAGGTACTTTTTATCAAGAAAAACATTTTAAATGTTTTAATAATTTTTTTCTAAATCTTTTTAATTAATGTTCATGTTTTAAAAAAGTTTGTAAGGATTTATTTATATAGACGTGATTGTTTTAAAATGTTAATTTCATTCAAAAGTTTTAAATTGGTATATGAGACTTTGATTCAAAAATATATTTTAAATTATTTCCTTTATAAATGCGTGACTTTTAAATTATTTCACAAAAAGAGATATTTCTCTAAAGGAATTTTACTGATCATTTTCAACTATGTCAAAATCCTTTACTCGATATTATTCTTCATTGAGGTTGATTTATTATAATACAATCCTCCATATTTAATTGAATGAGTTATGATATTTTTGACTGTGGATGTGCTATTTTTATATCATTCATGGTTTATTGTTAAATTATTGGCATTTCATATGCTAATTTTAATACGAATGTTTATGTTATGTTTCAACATTTTCATATGAGGAATGCATTGAACTTAATTAGTGAAGGGTGGAGCCCGCTATAGCTCCTCGATGCATCGGTAGGTCTCATGAGGCAAACTAGTGTCTTGTCACAAGGCCTTGAAAAAAAATTATTTGTATTCTTGGCACAAGTCCTTGAATATGTGGTTATGTTGTATGGCATTATGCATTACCTCATTATTAAATTAGCTATTACATGTGATTATTCGACTAGTAGAATATCAATGTGCTTGTTTCTGTGGTAATTATTTATTTATTTTTTCCATATTATGTTAAATTTTATGTTTAGAAAGGATGTTGTTTTTATTACACATCTTGGATTAAAAGTTTATAGCTTCAACTAAATTATTTACCCTTACTGAGCATCTAAGCCCACCCCTTTCTTATGTTTTATTTTCCTAGGATTTCAATAAGTGTATTATGATTAGTATGCAAGGTTATGCTAAGGGAAAAATGGAATTCTCAATAGATTTTTTATGTTGTGTTGTATGTTAGAAACTGTAATGTAACATTCATGTATGTAATCTATTTTCTGAGACAGCTAAACCGATCGGTCCTTCATAACTTGATTCTTTGTAATCATTCCAATGTATTAAAATAATGCATCAGCACCAGGTAACTGGGGTCGGGGATTTACAAGGTTGAATCAGGTAGTTATGCAGTTAATGAAGTTTCTCCCCATCTCCTTTGTGTCTGCTTGTTTAATTTAAGATTATTTGGCCCTTCCCTCTATGAGATATAATCTCATCTTTAAAAGAGTCTAAATCTATGCATGGTTATTAAGGCTCTACTTGTGAGCTAGTTTTGGGCCTGCAAATGATGGATTGATTATCAGGTACATAATAATTAAATCATTCCCAACATGTATAGAATACTAAAAATGAATTTTATAGTTTTAATCGTTTAAAAAAATTATGGTTGAAATACAGAAATAAATTAAAATAGTTAAAATCCAAAATTAACCATCTTTTAAATTAATCTCAAAATAATTCTAAAACTATAAGATGTGACAACTTTCCAAAAAATAATACTTCGATGGGATTAAGAAAACTAAAATTAAACATAAAATAATTAAAATTATTTGATCTTTTAGGGGGTGAATCAGGTGTTGCATATGTTTTACCAAATTCAAAATTATATTAGAAACTATAACCCCCTTTGGAATTTAACCCCTTTGGATGGTCAGTGGATATGGATCTATGTAATTTTTTACCAATAAATGATCAACCACATGCATGAATGTAAATCCACTGAAGAACTATGTTGTTTTTTTACATGGTTTGGAATAAATTCATATTCCTTGTCTTAATTTGTTATTCACCCTAATAAAGGATTCCCAATAATAATCAAATGTTGAATACAATGGATGGTGCTTCTTATAACTACAAATAGTCTCAATATGTATACAATTTTCTACTTCTCACAAGAATTTAGAGACCACATTCACACCAATATTCTCACATCTAGAGTCACACTATCCATAGTCATTTTGGATAAATAAGAAGGAATGACCTCCTACTTCTTCTTAACGTATATCTCCTTCTAGAAACACACTAGATTATAGGTCCACTCGTGCACACTACTCAAAGAAATTAAATGGAAGATAATCATAATCATACCTTCTAGTCTTAAATACTCACTATAACATTAGGTCTTCAACAAATACAAGATATTCACCTAATCCCCCTACTTGTCAACCTTTCTCAATTTCTCAAAGCTTCTGAAGTAATCAGTATCACCAGCCTACCCTACTTTTTATTCTTAAAAATGATTCCACATATATGACTCTGATCTCAGAAAAATGGTTAGTTACTTCTATTACTTAATCTTTGATACTTATAAGATTTAAAAATTTTGAATAGTATTAGATCCTTATTCATCTCTTTGAGATCATAGTGTCCTAGAACACTCAGTTTACACTTATTTTTCTTAGTAGTAAGATCTTCCCCATATTTTTTTTAAGGTTCCATCATTTTCAATATAATATATCCTTTATTTTTCATGGGAGTCTTCTAAAATTTCCATTAATGTAAATATTCAATGTTTTTTGTATAATATATGCACATGGAAAAACAAATTTTCTATATCCCACAATTTTCAAAATATTTTTTTTATTTTTCTATTATTTTATTTTATCAACTGAAGAGTGTATTTTAAAAATAACCCATTTCCTTTTCTTCTTCCTTATAATTTCTTATTCTCAACTACAAATATCTTTAAGTATGCTTTAGTTGGTTTGAATCTTCTTCTTCTCAAATAAAAACTCCCAATAACTACACAACAATCTCCCTAGATGAATAAATACCATACAATAACAAATATGGTGGAGTGTAAAAATCCTTTCCCTTCGGCATGAGTAAATAACATAAGAATAGTGAAAGTTCCATCCTAGACCTATAAAAATCATGCAGTAGCACATATCACTCATCGTCAAACTTAATCTGGAATCAAAAATGATCTTGTGATATTTTAACCACAAAAAAATATAACACATTCTTCAATTGGTTTTATTTTTTAATTTATAGATTCTAAGAAATTTTGAAGTCATCTAACTTCTAAGGCTTGGAAAATTTATAGAGTTCTATCTCAGTATCCTTATTAGACTTCCATCTCAATATCTCTAATATCATTTGAATCTATTATGGATATCAGAAATAAAATTCAAAATTCAAGATCATAATGATTTAATCTTTATTGGATAGCTCAAGATTCAATGTATCTCAATATACATTATTCTTAAAAATTTAGGAAATTAATTTTCTTCATCAAGAAGTAGAAGCTGTGGTTCCCACTCCTGTCAGGCTTGAATCATGGCTATGAAAGTAAATCTTGATATTTAAGACGCTTGATTTCATTGCACATATATCTTCATGTTTAACATTATTTTAATAATATAATTCTAAAAACTTCTTTTATCAAATTTCTTTTATTTTAAAATTACTAGGATAAATATCAGTTTCTCACATTTTTCCTATGTTTGGATCACACACCATTATAGGTGTATGTGAAATTTAAATCCTTGTAAAATAACTCTTTAATTATCCTAATTAATTTTCTTCTTTAGATAATTTAATCTATAAACTCATATTTTACAGTCTATAGATTTTCTCATTTTTATCTATGTGTCGAATAACATGTATTATTTACTATTATTACATATATTTTTATAAATTTCCACCAACATTAAGTCTATCCCATGTATTTTCACTCATATGACACTTACACTAAGTAAAATGTCACATACACTACTTTAAAACACACTAATGATCAACTTTGAACACATGTATGTTGCTTCATGATGACACCTTTTCTAGATCCTGATGGTGTGTATGTTAAGATTCCTATTTTTAATTTTATAATCTACTAAAAATGACATGTATGTTGGATAAAATCACACCTATAATCCATATGAAACACATGTACACTAATTATGAAGCACATATATGTTTCTACATGATGAAACCTATGTTGAGAACAATGAAACATACATTGGAGCAGGATGACGTATATATTGATCGGACTATGTCAAAATTTTAACATCAAGTTCAAAATAATCAACCACTTAAATTAAGTTTAGGAATCCTTAAAACAACTTCCATCCATTCCCAATCACTCTAAATATTCACCCAAGTATTTTATAACACTAATTTTAATAGTAAATATGATAATCGCACAAGGATGGCCTTCTCCCAACACATGAGTCTTCAAACACCCTACTCGACTAGATTATAATACTTATATACTCATATATACAAACTCCCTATAAGTTATCATATCCAATGTCTCCAAACTATTGTAGATAGAACTTAAACATTTCCATTAGCACTTTTCATTTTATTCCTTAAACATTATCACATAAAATCATTAGATATATATTGGCTACTACTTAAATTTGTTCAGTAAAATATTTAATTAGAAGTAACCTCTCTCTTTATCTAATAGTAATGTAAGGACCACTTCTATATTGGTGGGTAGATACTCCAATTTGTCTCACATGTCTCCAAAATAATTATAGAAATGTACAGTCAAAAAAATCCAAATGATACTTCACCTATACATATATACATGTTTCTAATGATTTAGACTTGAATCCATATTCCTTCCACTAACTCAATATGTTAAAACCATATTTCTATGTAACTCTTTACACAAATCATATTTTGGGTTACTTTTCCAAATTAAAAGATAAATATAATTACACAAATCCAAATGCATCACATGCATGAGGTACATGAACCATTTTTATATGAAGTCTTAGAATCATATAAAACTAAAATCTCTATAAGAGTAATCATTATCTTATAGATAGCCTACTCATAATTTTCTTGATAGAGCCAAAACCCCAACACCTATGATAAACACATCCCCAAGTCCCACTACCCATGGTAAAATACTCAAGGGATACCTTGATTAAATTATAATTCCAACACTTTCTATGTATAAATAATAATTAACCATTAAATTCAAGCTCATAACCCATGAACAAGCCAAAGTCAAGGTGGAAGAAAACTAAATAAATTTTCAGAATTATTATGTAACTCATTAAATGAATTTATGATAATTTAAATAAGGAATTTAAAAACATTAAAACTAAATCATAAATCAATTAAAAATATAAAAGAAATATTATAATAATAAAATTGGTAATAATTTTAAATGTATGGACATCTTATAAATTTAGACAAGGTATAACATTAGTGAAAATTTCATAAAATAATTAATTTTAAATAATTTATAAATGAATAAACTTTAAATAAAAATGATAAATAAATAAAATTTATGTTTATTTCTAATATGATCACCTTATTATTATCTTTCTATGTGAAATTTATTAAATATATTATATTTAATATAAAGAATTTATATCTCATATGAAAAAATCTTATATTATGTAAAAAAACATTCATAAAAAATATCACATATTTAATATTATTTAAACCATGATCATGTCAATTAGAAAAACAAATTTTGATATAGATTAAATAATTTCCCAAATAAGGCCATTAATTTGAACATTTCAAATAATTATTATAAATAATTCATAATTTAGTAAAAACACATTAATATTTTTCCTTATTTTTTAATTTATAAGAACTTTATAAATTACATTGTAATTTTTATATAAAATTTTTATATCAAAATTATAATTCATGACATATAGATTGGAGTATTTAATATTAATAATGAATTTAAAATATATTTATTTATTAAGTGTTCTAAATAAGTTTAATAACTAATTATAAAAAATTAATAATTAATTAATTTATAAAAAATTTCTAAATTAAATAAATATCCAAAAATATGTTTTTCTATTATTTATAAAAAAATTAATTATCTATATCAATTTGTAATTAAAAAAACTAAAATTTTGAATTTTTCCCTATCATATTCTGATGATTTATTTGGATCATATTCCACGATACACGTCACTATGTATATCGTGCATTGGGATAATAAAATCATGACTCATGGCATATCCTTTAAGAAATAGAAATTACATTTTATGATATGCATTAATGTTGCCTTGAAAATATAATGCTCTAAATTGAGTTAAACGGAATTTTTTTTATCTCCCCTTATGATTCAAAATCATGTACTATAATATAAAACAAATTCTATTCCATAACCTATGAATAGATTACTTTATGATATAATGAAACTGAAAAATTTATCATATACCATTTGCAATAATACTTTATATCATATGGTTTAATCCTTTCATAGTATATGATTTCCTATATCATATGATATCATATAGTTCAATAATTATTTCATAGCTTATGATACTGATTAAAATATTCAATATTATCTATTTTAAAAATGATTTTACAAATCAATTCAATCATGGAATTACCCGTATACCATTGTGAGGTTTATTAGGATTTAATAGCATTTATTCCAGAAGAGTAAGACTTTAAAAACCCATAACCAAGATCATCTATTCTCTGAAACTAAAGCTTTACATAATATAAAATGAGGAATGTACCATACATTGAAGGTTAATGGGCCTATTATCACAAATCACATTCTTGATGAAGATTATATAGAAATAACCAAACAATTTATTCCTTTTTCGGTGTCCATGGGATAAAGAATCATCTAATTCTTGGGAAGGACTCTCCTTATATCCACGGTATACTAGTACCTTGGGTGTAAAGGATTAAAGAAAAGACAGCATGGGTTTATGTAGAATTAGTATAATATCCATATACAATTCTCATGGTTTGAACCTCTTTATATAGTCCTTAAGGATGTTCCCTGAACAATTATGGAATTTTCTCGAACATTTATCAAACATTCAAGTAGTGACATGTGATTACATACATTTTGTAACCATTTGACTATACATATATTTAACACTTAAATTCATTCATTTGATTCTCCCATTGATTTAACATAAAAATAATTTAAAATAATGATATCCTTTGTAATGAAAAAATTGAATGTTAATGTCTAATATTAGACTTCCATATTACCAATTGGAGAATATCATTGATAGATATGACTACACAGTAATTTTTTATACCATACAATATGATATAGTTAAGGGTAGTGGTGTGATATCCCTATATCAAACCATATAATATCCCAAAACAATGTACATGATATGACTATATTTTATAAATTTCATATAATAAGAAATACCCATATTGTAAAATATGACACAAGCTAATAGATATAAAATATAGAAAAGGATTTAGGGAATATATTCATCAATTATTTTCCAACCCCACTCATTGATTGAAGTTATACCTGAGTTTATCTGTATATAATTTATCCAATCACAGTATGTCAACTAAGGATATACCTTATCTTGTAATTATATATGACCTCCATATACCTAGAGGTAGGTTAACTAAGGCTATACCCTATCCTACCTTTTCATATCCTTTTGGAAGGGAATTTATTGACCCATATGGGAATTTCTATCCCAAATTAAGATCTAAGCATTGAATAGTTGTCCAATGTGGTCAGAAATTGGGAATATCCATTCCATCATACTTACACTGATTGAACCAAAGGTGTTTACTACTAGGGCAGCTTCTTTAGCACTCTATGGTATGACTGTGTATTTAATGTGAGAACTTTCCATTTTTATTTCATATAATATGTGAATTTACATAAATTCTAGTTTAAATTTATGACTCTTTTGGTGAGTTCTACAAAATTTCATGATCAAACATAGCATTTGAACCTCTATGCATTTTCAAAAATTATTTTTTTTATACAATTAAAGGAGAGATCCCTAAAATGAATAAATAATATAGATCATCTTAAGGTATATGAGGATATAATAAAGTGATCAAACCTTCCCGAACCCTTACTTTTCATTTTCTAACATTTGACGATATTGGGAGAGTTTTTATGTCATTCTAAGAGATGAAGTTTATTTTTCCATGATAATAAAAAAAATCCCATTTTATAAGAGGCATGCCATGGTGGAGGTAATAGAAGTCTTGTGGGTGTGATTCAGGAGTGTTTTGAGTGGATATGATAGGATGATCCATGTAAATTTTTAGTTTGTGTGTTTTTGTGGTATATAGTGTGGTGTTATCCCTTTTTAATGGTGTATCACCTAGATATTTCTGGTGGAATCCCTATGTAAAATAAGGTGAGGTTTTAATTTCTGATTGGTGGGCATAGTAGATCCATGTTACAGTCATGGGTGGTTTTTTGGGTAGTTAGTCATGGGTTGAGTTTGAAATGGTGAGGTTGGTTCCATTACACCATGATGAACCTTTAATTATAGTTTTATAAAAGGACAATATGATTATTCTAATATACACTACACTATTATACTGGTTGATATGGTTTTTAAAATGGTTGAAATGACCATCAAGAAAGGGGGGATTTTTAATTTTGAAGCCTGGATATTTAGATAGATTTTATTGATTCTATAATGGGTGTTTTATAGTCTACCATGCCATATTGGAGGTCCATTATGTTTTCCCAATAAATATGGGTTGTTCTCTTCTTTTGTCTAACATTATTTCATTCTCTTAAATCCCATCAAGCTTTAGGACCACTTTTAGTGCTCCTTGATCATCCCCATTATAGATCTAAGCCTCATAATTCATGAAATGATTAATTCTTCAATCTACTATTCCCCTCATATATTATTACTTCTATTACATTACTTTCCTCTCTATCTATTTCTCCTCCAAATACATGGAATAAGTATTCTTATGGTTTTCATTAGATTTTTGTTATGGTTTAATGAAATGTTCACTATATTTGGGTTCTATATCTGATCTGTTTGAGTTTGGTGGCACTTAAACCTAGGTTTCCTCATCCTTTACATATCACATCATTAAATATTTGAAAAAGGTAGGGGATTAAATAGTTATCCTTTAAAAATTTGTGTGTTTTTTGAATTTACATGGTATTTTTTTATTTTTATAAAAATATATATTAATCTGAATAAGATAGTAAATCTGACTAAATAAATTGAAGGGGAAAGGGGTGATTTGTATGTGTTTTACATGATTATATGTGATTAGTCCTACATTAATGTTACTTTTTTTATATGAATTATAGAGACCTCAGTTGTTGTAATTGATAGGCTTGAATCACCTTACAAAAAAGTAAAATCATAGAAATTGTGAAATTTGTTTATTGTGGGGGAATCTAAAAATTCCTAGTTGAAGTTTACACCTGAAATTATAATCTTACATGAAAAAATGATTAATTAGGGATTGTTTAATTTAATTTATTATTGTGTTCACTATGTATTTTATTCTTTATTTAATACTGATTATCATGGTTGTAATAATATTTATTGGTTATTTTAGCTAGTTAGGATGATGAGGCATAGACTGTTTATGATATTAGAGGATGGGATGTTGCATGATATTAGTACCAAAGGTATGGATAGTTAAGTCGAAAGGGGGTGGTTATAGGGATATAATTGTATATGTTAGTATGTATTATGTATAAGATATTGTGATTAGGGACATGGTTATTGTGGGGTTGTATTATGGTTTCCCGGTAACATGGAACATGGCTAGAATTAATGAAATTGGAAATTGAAAATGTGTTGAAATTGATAAATGATGGTTTGTTTAGTGAAAAAAAAATAGTGAGATATAAATATAAAGGTTGGAACATATGAAACTAATTATTAATGAATGTTTTAACATTCAATATGGATAATAAAAATAAGGCATATAGTAAAATAGTAAATATTAAAACTAATAATGATGTGATAAAATGGGAAGTTGTTTCATTATTGTACAAATGAACAGGGAGGTTGGGTAAGTTAGTGTAGTAGTTTTGGAAGTGGTTATCAATGTGAGGTGGGAGGATTCATTTTTTAGTTTCATGATCGGTATTATGTGGTAATAAAACCCCTATGAGTTGGTTTTTTGTGATTATTATACTCTATATTTTATTTTTATTTATTAAGAACCACCACCCTATTTGGATAACCTTACTGAAACCTGTATAGTTTTGGGTTCTATGTGTTTTCTCCAACTTCCAGGTTAGAGGGAATAGATGGATAACTAGTCCCTTTTCCCTACTCCCTCATCCATATATAGTATAGGCTATAATAACATGTGGTTATGATGCATGAGCTATAATGGATTTCAGTTAGAGGCCTTATGTTGTGATGTGGTGATGATGATGTAATATAGTTTGTGATATATGGTGTGGAATGTGCATAGTAAGAGGAGGGAACAATTTTGATTTATTTCCCATTAATGTTAAACAAATTTGGTGTAGATATAATGTATGATTTTGATTTGGGGATACAGATTACGGTAATGGTTAAAGTATGATGTGGTTTTTGTATGTAGTATGTGGTTGGGGATATGCGGCTGTGGTTATGATGTGGTTTTGTGGTTAAGGAAAGAATAAGAGCATTATGACGTATATCATTGGGTGTAAGAGTGACTAAGGTAGTGAGGAAACGGCTAAAAGGTACCTTCCTAATATGTTCTTTTGATAATATGTCACTATTCATGGATTTATTATTGGGTGGGTGATGATAGAGTCATATTTTTCATAGTAATTTTAATATAATTTTTACACTTTAATTGATTATTTCTTCTGATATTTAATTATTTTTAAGTTTTTGGTAGGATATATAGATTGATTAAAAAATGAAGAAAATGAGAAGAATATAGTGTGTCAAACCCACATGGAGTCGAACCGCCTCAAAAAATTGCACAAAAATGGATTTTTAAAGGTGAAATGAAGTTATAAAAGAGTCAGGGACCAAACCTAAAGCTCGGAAATAAATGACCAGACTAAAATAGGAAATCCTAGCTAGAAATAAACTTTATACTTCATGTAACTCATTCATGATGTGTAATATGTAGAATTACACCGCATGAAAATAACACATGAAAATGAAAGAGTTGAACATTACACGATGTGAATTCAATATTCATGACATGTAATATATTGGAAATGAGTGTGCCAATCACACACTTTACACATCATGAAACAAGTACATGCCATGTAACTCTTGCTACATGTGTAAAATCGACAGTTTTTTATGTGGTTTTATGAATCCTCCACACATTTATGGTCTGTGGACACATGAGGATGACCCATTAATGGAACATTATGACTCCCAAAGGCCCTTAATCTCTATAAATAGAGAGACTAGGGAATAAAAATAAGATTAACCAGGGAGGGAAGGAAGCTTTAGATGATATCCTGTTACAATTTTATTTCCCTGCTTTCCTTTTCTTTTCTTTTCATAATTCTATGATGTATCCCCTATCATGAATCAACTCGAATTCCCAATACAAGGAGGGGTGGTTCTTGTAAGTGATTTGGAAAGAGGTAGGATAGACTTATGTTCTTTTCTTGAGTATTTATTTATTCAATTTAATAAAATCCTTTCTTCTTTATTTTTTGGTTTCAATTCTTAATTCAGTTTTAAATTATGAATGTGGTCGTGTTAAGTTTTGATTCTGTTAATTTCAATGGCCTTGGTCGATGATATATTTCTCCCTCCACAAAATTATTTTCTATATATGGTGGAATATATTAGTTTTGGTTAGTGAGTGCTCAACAGTCATCAACACGTGTGTAAAATTGTAATTTGGAATATTGGTTTATTAGTGAAAAACAATTCCTGGTCAAGCATTACCCTAATTATCCAAGAGAACCTACTACAATGCTATGAATATAAGAAGGAGGGTACAAAAACATGAGGTTTAAGATAGTAGTATTCTCATAATAACCATATGTATGAGGGGGATAGAGGACTTAATAGATGAATTTATCTTACTAGTCACTAGAATAAAAGGGGGTAAAATTTTGAAACCATGATAACAATGCACTAGGTCTATCCAAACCCTATCGAGTCACCATATCCCTCGATTGTTTTCAAGTAAATAAAATTAAAATATTTTCTTATTTCAATTTTATAATAAAAATTTAAAACCAACTCTTCCTAAAATCAATAAAAAAAGTGACAACCCTATTTTTTGTGCACTATACTTTGGGAGATTACCTAGGTTTAACCACTAGACTATACTTAGGTATGAAAATTATTGTCCTTCCACACCCCACAACAGAAATGTCTCAAGTAATAATTGATGAGTATGGGTGATATTTGATCTAGTATATGTGTGATTTGGTTCTTTTTTTATTCACTGAGACATTATTATTATTATTTAACATTTTCATGAGAGTTTTGGGGATGATACTAGTAATTATACATGTATTCTCTCTTTTATCCTTATATGATTGTTTTATAAGTTTCTAGGGGGAACTTGGAGATAAATTTTGACCATCCTAGATCATGGTGTTTGTCATGACCCCCTCCCCACAAGGTGTACCTGTCTTGAGCTAGCAATGTGATAAGGGAGATAATGACCCCCGAGTCTCAACACCAGCAGGCCATGGGTTGGCGACTAGAACTGAGGGTATAGTAAAAACACAAATGAGAGGCAATACCATCTAAGAGAACACATGAGAAAGAGATATAAGATAGACACCGACCAAATCCAACTCAGACTGAAATATAAAAGAAAACCCAAGTGCACATATGTAATATTATGAAAAAAAAATACTACAACTGAAAGGGAAAAACTACAAGTACCAAAGGAAAGTAAAAATATTAGTAACCACAAGTCCGAACAGCTCCCACAACCCCAATCTTGTAGAAACTAACTGGATCTCCTACCTTCTCCAAGTGACCTGAAAACAATTTATATATACATAGGGTGAGTATAACAATAAACTCAGTAGGATCCTCCCCGAATCCTCTCATGAAAAAGTAAAGAAATCATGCTAAAGAATAGTAAAAAAACAAGTGACACTAACTCACCACCTAAACAAGTATACAAAGTTCCTAGCCTCACCATGGATAATCTCACAAATTATCACATACAGGGGTATATAATATAATAAATAATATCAAGGTTACCCCGCTACTACTTCCCCAATTGTTTTCCAGTTTTCCCTGACGTTGCACGTCCTAAGCATATCTCTCCAAAAATGCTTTCATTCAGACACCTAGACGAAGCACCACAACATGAACCTCATGCAACAAAACCACCAAATCCATGCAAGAAAATTAACGATGTAGTTTTCAGGAGCCACCACTGCTCGCATAACTTGTATCATACATCGGGCATTATACCTCAAGCCATTACAGCTCACACACCGAGTAAGGATCCGCAAGCCATCACATCCCATACACGTTACACCTATAGTATTCCATAGGAAAATATATCTAGAATATATGTGTGTGAATAACCACAAGCCATTACAGTCCTCTACACACATATATGGGGAAAACTAACTGATGTGCCTACCAACACAAGTAACTACCAATAGAAGAGAGTGGGGGAAAAGGGCATATTCATCCATCCATCCTCCCACCGAAATGTTGAGGAAAACACCCCCACCCCCCAGGGCTCAGAATCCCTGGGGTGTTAGTTTCACTAATTGATGGGGTGGATTAGAATATATAAACACAAAAAGTAAAAAAATATACTACATCTCACAACCACACTATGGGCATAACCAAGTATTAGACTCAACTACAGCTAACATCTCTCAGAATCCTAGATTCCACTTCTTAGACAAGGTATCCAATAAGAACACAACCATTTAAAAATCATTGTTTACATTCTTTCATTCCCTTTTTATTTTTTTCATTTTACATTAATTAATTCTTTAACATTAATTAACTATTAACAAAATTTTACATTATATTTCATTAGCATCACACCCAAAGTCCATTGTTCCTATAAATTCCAACCTCAGCATTTTTTCCAATAAAGATCCAACCCCATGGGTTAACATCATTTAATCAATCATTATTAACAACATTATTACTTTCCCATATTCCCAAGCATTCTAGAAAAACATTCTATGATACTAAACACAAGGGGATCAACATGGTGATTATGTGAAATACATGTTGAGTCTTTGAAACCTATAGAAAGAGTATAGACCCATCCTCGAGAAGCTAAACATGAAAAGAACATGTCATACCATGCACGTCTTCGCCCCTTTTCGAAGAAGGGTTAGAAATACCAGATGCCTTGAGAAGTGGGGAAAGTAAAGCAGATAAACAACCAACAAGAAACATCAAGCATCCAAAAATTCACATCAAACCTTTTTCATCAACTCTTGTGTCCTCCCCAACACCCACATGCATAAACCGATGAATCTTTCCACTCTAGGAATGAACTGCTACCACAATCAATAGGCCTCCCTGCCCCCACATATCACAATTGCCTTCTGGGCTCACATCACAACACAAGCTGTAGGAAAAAACAACATATCAACTTGTCTCTTGGCCCTTAAACAAGAAAGAGGGTAAATCAAAACCCTACAAGTAATTATCTTTTATCAAACAACCATTTCCTCAATCCATCTGGAATTAATCGATTAATTATTCATAGGATCCAATGATAGGAAACCCAAACAGTAAGATATCACAAATTGATTGAACATTCTTATTGCATCAATTTGATTAACATCAAATTACAACAACAAATGGATTCATTTACATGCCTCTTTATCTTTATCCAAATAATTACCAATTAATTCTGGGTTTACGTTCTTTACAAATTTCCATCAAGAATGAAATGATAAAAAAGAAGGCATAAATATCACAATATCTAAAAAAAAAGAGGCAATAATATATGATCACTATCAATTTATTTATCGAGTTAAAATATTTATTATGTCAATTACATTGTGATACAGTGTCCTATAACATGATAAATCTATATTTTTATGTAAAATAATAGATAAGAAATGAATCCCCTACTTGGAATGGTTCTTGACATTCTTTATATGAGAACGACCCACACAACAGGTTACGATCTCCTCCCCCCATGACAACAGTATCCACACGTGGATATAGAGACGCCACCACACTGGTTAAAACCCAAGAAAAGTTTATTAGGAACATGGATATAGCATTCCATAAAAGGGAAAGGGAAAATAGAAGGAGATAAAACCAAAATAAGGACGATAGATTATACCTTATATCGAAGATTGATCAATACTGCTTGGTTGTATAAAAAACAGAGGGGAACCAATCCAAGGAGGAAAGTTTGATCGCAAAACTCCTATAGGGAGGAAAGAAAGGCTTGAGAATTTCACACTAGATAACAAGGAGGAGGAACTAGGGAGGAAGATATCTCATCCCTTTAGAATATTTAAAGGAGCAGCTATTTAAAATACGTTTAATTTTCTATTAAAATAAAATCGCATTAAACCATGTAGTTTCACCAAGTAAAAGCATCCCAAGCCTTAGAAAAATTAATATATGAGTTTTGGACTTTGAATTGACCTTAGAGTATTTAAAACATGGATTTAAATTCATTTTACATTAAAGAAAATGTCAAAGGGGTGAAACTGTAGGAGGTTGGAAACACTATTCATGAACTCAAAATTTGGAAAATAAAATAGAGGTTGAAGTTAGAACCTCAACATTCTGGAAACACTGTTCACATAAGGCTACCTTTGGAACTGTTCATATAAGCCTACCATTATAACTGTTCACAAGGCTACCATTGGAACTGTTCACATAAGCCTGCCATGGGAACTGTTCACAAGGCTACCATTGGAACTGTTCACATAATCCAATCAAGGGACCTATTGAGAAGGTTGTCATTGGAACAGTTCACATAACCCTATAATTGGAACTGTTCAAAAGGCTACCATTGGAATAGTTCATAAGGCTATCGTTTGAACTATTCACATAATCCTACCATTGGAACTGTACACAAGTCTACCATTGGAACTGTTCACATAATCCTACCGTTGAAAATGTTCACAAGGCTACCGTTGGAACTGTTCACATAAGCTTACCGTTGGAACTATTCACAAAGCTACTGTTGGAACTGTTCACATAAGCTTGTTGTTGGAACTGTTCACATAAGCCTACTGTTGGAACTATTCACATAAGCCTACTGTTGGAACTGTTCACAAGGCTACCGTTGGAACTGTTCACATAAGCCTACCATTGGAACTGTTCACAAGACTATCGTCAGAACTATTCACCGAATTGGAAATTTCAAAAAGTGTTGGGGATAAGTCACCTTTACCACTAGAACACCTCAAACACAAGATTTTCATAGAGGAATGGGCCAGAGAGTTCCAGGCCGTTACAGTGTTTGTGCCTAATGATGTTGGGCTACTAACAAAGGATTTACTATTTTTGTTTCCATATAGAGTTTATTTAATGTATGTTATTACATGATTTGATGGTATATTGGTTTGGTTATATAGTATATCAATTTGATTTGTTATTCTTTATGTATTACTATGATCTATTAGGAAAATACCTCCCATATGTGTGTTTTCATACACTCAGTACTAGTCGCCAACCCATATCCTATTTCAAGAAGGGTTTTGGGGTCACATAAATCTTCAATACTACCTCAAAAGAATTACTAGTGGTTTAGGTTGTGAAATATTCATATCAGATATTTGGTAAAGATTTTTTATGGATTTTGGATTTGGGAATTGGTGATGATTACATGGGTTTGGTAAAAAAATCAATCAAAATAAGTATGTGAGCTAGTAAGGGATCCTTGATATGATTCATGCATTTAGGGACCACCATAAATAGATGTAATAGACATAAGATTACTAATAATAATATGTGATATGGTATTTATTATGGGGTACAAACCTAAGATAGGTATATACATCATGATTTTATATTATTTTTATTGATTTGAGGTTATTCCTGGAAATGAAATAAATTAAATTATATTCTCATAAAATAAAATTCCATGTGTTTGAACATAGAAGTTCCCTTGTTCTAAATTTTAGAGATAGATAGTGGTCACCAACCAATTTTGGTTTAGACTGGGGAAGTGTGATAATATGATTTAGTTGGATGTATGAGGTTTGACCTTTATTATGAGGTTTAGTCTTGGATAAAGATAAAATAGAAGTTTTAATGTCAAATATTAAGAAAATGTGAGGGTGTATTCTCATACCAATAGAGAGAGTAGTGGTTGGAGGAGCATGAGATTTATTTTAGTCTGATTTGTGCATGGAAGGTGAATTGAATCTTGTTGTCCATTAGTAAACTTATAGGTTTTTCTTATTAGTGGTAGTTTTTTAATCTCAGTAATCATGAGGATTTGGAGGTATCAAGGGGTGATTTCCAAAATTAGATTCATGAAAATATTCTCTCATCAATGCTAAAATCATCTTGGATGTAGGGGTTTCTCTCTCTTTGGAAAGGGAGCATGAGTGTGATCATGTTTAGCATATGATTGAAGATTATTATTTGAAATTCCCACAACCTTTTCCCATATTAGGATTCCAGAGGATGACATTTTGAATAAGTTATAAATCATGATATTTTTCATCATGTTACCCCATTTATCTTACCAATTTGTATGAATGACACAACCCATCCCATCGGGACCCATTTTGGGCAGTGGAAATCTTAGTGCCCACCCTAATCCCACCTATAATAATCCATGGGACGGTGACCAACACTGAGTAGTTTTATCACACATGATGGGGGCCTTAGCCTAAGGCACTTTTACACAACGTACACCTCCACACAAGAAATTATAATTCAAAATAGATGAGTAAAACTAACCATAGTATATATAATTCATATGAAAATCGTAAATATCCACAAAGGCATCCAATAAATAATATATAACAAAAGAATCCCAACATACACACCCAACAACCAAAAAATAAAAACCAACATATATAACATAGAAAAATAGGTCCATATGTAAATTTGGATCCAAACAAGATCTTTACTCACTACTACCATCTCCTGGAACAATAAAGATCCCCCAACACCACATCCACCAAATCCTACAATGAGTGTTAGATATGAACAAGCCACACCAACTCCACATCAACCAGGAAAATATCCAAATACTACATTATCTACATAGACACAACACGTGTGAACCCTAATCTTGTGTAGGGGTGAGTATAAACTTACACAGTAGGATTCCATGAAACCATAAATGAAAATCAAAGAAACAAGTCAATTCAAAAATTTGTACAAAAAATAAACTAGGTAGAATACAAGGAAAGAAAATCAAAATATTATATTAAACTAGAATTATCAAGAATGTAGAGAATTCCAGGTCATCCTAGCTCAAATTTTTGAATTAATAATCACACAAGAAACTAGGGGTTCTTATAGTATCAAAAATTACATGAAGTTAGAAATCAGTATCCTAGTTGGGTATCACAAGTCAAAGGAAACCAAGTGCTTCATGAGGGGTCACAAGTCTAAAATCATATGTTCTTATCACTATTTTCAACTTCTATATTTCCACCAGAAACCATAAATGAGGACCTTCTATTCACTTAAGTATACATGTGATTCAATGAGGTATCACACCCTATCATCTGCGATAATAAATATTATGATGTCATTATATGAACCCATAGGGGAACCCAAGCCTTTCCCAATAATAGATCTCGGACAAGTGGGTATTGAACCCTATTCTTAGAACAACCCAAAAATGATACAAAGAATAGAACATGGGATAAATGAGACTCTCCCTTTATATAACCAAAATATAGGAGAAATTAGATTACGGTCCAATGAATTTGACTTATCCAAAAAATCAATTGGTTTAACCTATCTAGAACTATAGTGGAGGATCCCACATTCCTGGTATGTTGGGGAGATACTGACTTCTATATAGGATGATGTGCTCTATCTGATCTCATTAAATAAGAGGATACTGACTCCATAGATAGAGGATATCACTCCCTGAGTGTGGGGGGTGATGTGAATCGTGTATGATCGGTAGGTAGAGAATCCTAAACTTAAATAATTTAGTGGGGATACTGACTCTATCAAGTATGTGTATCAAATGCTCATCCTAATACAACCATTCTTTGAGGGATGGTTTCAAACACTGATAACACTTGGAATGTAAAACTTGAACCCAGTAATCAAACCTACAGAGATAAATAATAAATATTCATAACCCACCTCTCAAATCAAGTTGTATGGACAAAAGGATTGAAATATTGTGATCTATGTATAAAAATACTTAGCATATTCTATTTATTTTCTCAAAATGGAATACTTATTTAAAATTTTGTGAAGACATGACATGAAAGTGAAATTTGGTCCATGTGTAAACCTCTAAGAACACCACATGTTGTGCTGGGGTATAGTCCACTATAACCCCCTCTACCTAGGACACCACTTGGGCCACCAGCCATCGATCTGGATAGTTATATCATTAGCATACAATGTTTATCTAGTTGTCAAACTTTTCTAAATCATCATCCTTCATTGTGTCGTCATCCCATTTTTTTCAAACCATTATTTCATGGCTGACCTCTATCCATTTATTTGTCATCATGAAATTCTCTATCTCACCAAGTATTGTAACTCAACACTACTTTCCACCACTTAGTAAAGATGATCAAAGCTACCATAGTTGTCCCATTACATTGTGTCTATCCCACAAATAACACCCTTTCCTATAATGTTGTTCCATTCTGATAGACCTAAGGTCCATCCACCAAAAAAGGAGAATTTTTTATGAACAATAAAGAAATTAGCAGAAATGAAAGGGAATAAAATTAGATAGGCTCACTCATGGCTTGTATAAAGATCTATCCTCTATTCATTGGTTATGGTCTCACCAATGATTAAGAACACATAATTGAAGGATTCAAATTTGAAAATAAAAATAAATAAATTTATGGGTGTATGTTTTGTAAAAATAATATAAGAACTAAAATTATTCTTCTAAATAATGTGAATAATTAAGATAATAATCATATAAAATTCCCTTCCATGGTGGTGCATCATAATCTCTTTAAGCTTGTTTCATAATCATATTCTTGTTCATCATTGCCATGTGATCCTCTCACAGTCAGGCCTCCCCACTCCCACCCCCTATAGGGTTAATGCTAATTGAAAGAGTGGATAAACCTAGAGGGGAATCAGAAATATACATTTATAGGATTCCCTTAAGGTTTAACCATAATTAATTAATTAATTAATTAAAAAAATTAATTAATTAATTAGTCCATTCATCATGGAAAACACATGAGGGTCTGGTTGTGAACAAAACTAACTCTACTATAGTTGTAAAACCTCTATTTTGGACTCAAACACTATCTTGGTTTTCCCATTTGAGACCGTATTTGGGTGATATAATAAATTCATCCAGAATACACATACATGGACTGATATATATATATATATATATATATATATATATATAATTTACTCCTTAAAACACTCCTATTTTTATGTTATCTCATATTAGGAGTAACATCACACCTCTAAATCAAGTAAACAATCAAAAAATACTTTTTTGAGGTCATCCATTGGGTTAAAATTACCATTTGACCCCTAGGGAGATCCTGAGACTCTGAAACTCAAAATTATTCCAATTATTGATCAATAGAAACCTATATTACTACAACCTCCCCACATTAAAACTATTTTTCCTTGATAAATAGTTATTTATACTTAAATAAGAATCTCGTAAACAAATTCATGTAGAAAAAAATACACCTTCTCACACACATCCTTCATATTCTGAGGTTCAATCCATAAAAGATCTTGGTACACAACTACCCAGGAATAAAACAGCCAATTTTTTCTACATAATACTAGCTCTACACCATATTTATGAATAACCTAAGTAGAAACATTCCTCCACTCTAGGAGATTCATTTCAATTCTTCACTCCCAAATCCTTTTCTCATATGAAAAATGGGATAAATTGAAACCATGAACCAATAACATGCATATTGGAATGGTTCATAACCAATATTTCCAATGGTGGAAGAGCCTCATTGACAAATTTTAGAGATTATTTTATATGTTTGTTTCATGAGAATAATTCATCTAGGTCTCACCCAAAAACTAAGAGATTTTCCAAATTTTATACTAACATAAAAAGATCAACTAGGATGCATGCTCTATAGGATCCATATCATCTTCTTTGTCCATTAAAAAAATAAGGAACTGACCCCAATGTATCTAGCTCATATATTGAGGGAAACATGGGACTTTATAATCAAACTCTATACAAACATTCATAGGTACCCTCCTTCCAAATCTCTATATACAATACGATATCACTCGTTGTTGAAGATAACTTGGTTGTGTAGTCATCTCTCTTTCATGAAATCTATTGATGGGATCATCAAGAACCATACCAAGCTAATTAGAATATTCAAATTCACATAGCTTCACATTAGGTGAAAAAATATACCATTAACTAAAGTAGATGATCCTAATTATTCACATAACCCCACTCTGTTAGCTTCAGACCCCAGGATATCACCTTCCAAATAATATTAGAAAAAAAAGAAAAATCACCAAGGAATCCTTCCTCGTCCAATGTATAATAAGAGTTTCTATTTTATAGGTTCACCCATATAAATCCGCTAGACATAGTATAATGTGTGTCATGATACATTTGGATGTTCTCCACTTAGGACTTTCATCCCTTTATTTACTATAAAAACCAAGATAAGCCAAATATCTTCTTGGGAAATTGAGAAGTGTTCTCCCCACATTTAGTAAAACCCTTCAGTTATATCTCCTAAGAATGTCTAGTTAAGAAGGAATAATAAGTAGACATCACCACCATAGGTCTCTCTCGTATAAGGGAATATTATAGGGTCATGATTTTTGTTCAAAGGTAAAACATGTCTCTTTATTTATCTCTCCCCAACTATGAATCATTTATCCATAGCCAGCAACTCATGTGACTCATCCATTGTCTAGAAAAATATTGCTCCACTAAAAGAATAAACCACCACACCACTACTACATCACTAATATTTCGTCAACCACTAAAGAATCAAATTCACACACACTAATGCTACCCACATGATTCCTGATTCCATACTCTAAGAGTTTATTGTATATATATGGAACTCTAATTTTTAGATAAGTAAAAATTCATTGATCACATAATAGGTCTCTTCATGAACCAATACGTGTAATAATTCAATTCATATGCAACATAAATTTCAGAAATGTGATCATCAACCCGGTCAATAACACTTTAACACCATCTACTAAATTCAAGATGATTTATATATTGATCTCCCACCAAGGGATAACCATAGGTCTCCCTATTTCAGAATTCATTCATTCTTCCATATTCACGAGGAGTGAATTCTCATCCACTAACTAAGAACATAAATCCAACATTATCATCTGATCAATAACCGTCTTCAATCTAATAGAGTGATAGAATTGGTTTCCATGCTTGAAGGGGATCACACTCACTACTAAAGTTGGTATTTTCCTGATCATTAAATCACCCACACCTTTCGATATAAGAACTATTTAACTAATTCATACCAAGGTGGGTACCACTGTAGGTCTTCTTTGGTATAAATAAATCACATGAAAGACCCCTTTAATACCATAGAAGTACTCATTCAATTAGAGGGTTTATTAAATGATAATCACCATCAATGGACTCTCTAACTGATAAAGGACTATCTATGGGTCCCACTAGAATCTCTAACTCCTATTCATCTATTTCAAATGGATAACTCGCACTAGTTCCATATAGTATATGGATCCCTTAAAGGAGGATGTGAATTTTACTTTAAACCACACCTATTGATGCATGTCTATAGTCGTCTTTCATTTCTATATTAACACAACTATCAGCACCCCATGAATTATTAGAACTAACCAAACATAGTGATTTATGGGATGGAATCAAAGCATTATCCTTCTTCATTTACTCTAACCCCACCCATTTCCTAATTAAAACAACTTCCTTATAGGCCACTACATCCAATAAGAAAACCTTTGAGCTTAATTCTATTATTAAAGTGAAAAAATATGCATAGAACTACTCTGTATAACCTTATCAGAAAGGTTAATGTACTCCCACATCTAAGGTGAAACTCTTCCAAGGATTCCTAATCTTCCAACACTCACTCAAATAACTTCAGCATAGGATGTTTTTAATGAAATCAAATCCATAGCTCAAAAAATATTCCTCTAGAGTCTCCACCTAAGCTGCTAATATATAAAATTCCATCAAGATCAGGTGAAATGAATACCTTGTGAGGACCATGGTCCCAAAATCATATTCATACATAGTCACGCTGCCCTACATAGGATTAGACATCTTAATATAAAACTTCAGCCCATACAAGATCTCAAACTCCATCTATAGTAGAGTAGTCTCATCATGATTTAGAGAAAATGTTATCCATTAAAAAATAATCATGTCTTATAGTAATCTCAATACAAAATTCAATATCTTGTTAGTAAGAGTCGAATCGAGATGGAAATCTGAGTCTCAAATTCTAACCAATATACTCTCGACCAACAATCTGGATCAACAAATTGACCCTTGAGGATACCATCAATATAATTCACAAAATATATATAATTTATAGTTATTCTTATTCAAATTATAGGAAACTACCATCTATTTCACAAGAAATGTTTTCACCAAGTGTAAAAGGGGAACCAAACTTTGTTAGATCACTGGGAAACAATATCTCTCAACCAAGTCTCACAAAGAAATTCATAATTGATAAAATACCATCAAGGAGAGTCCCAACTAGAGGAATGGGTTCATCATATCCTTGATTCTACACATATGTCAACTCTCATTAGGTATCATCGTTTATTTTATAGGATGAATCCATAAGAAATAGAGCATATTTGGATTAGATGACATATGAAGGACATGAAAGATCCTAAGTAATGAAAATATTATTTGTGTACCAACATACTAATACCCAAAATTTATATTTTAGATCTCTTTGATAACTAACAAGTTATAAAAGTCTATAAAAAAGGATACATAAACCACAACACCTACAATTTTCACCTTAATCTGATAACTGAACTCAATACCCCTTTAACATCCATTACATAAACCCCCAAACCATCACTCACATAATTGTTCACTCCAAAAATATTCCCTAGAAGAAACCCCTTTTATACCACTAGGAAATGAACCCATTCACCGAGACCCCTCCTAGGTGAAGTAAATTCAAGTGTGTCACCTCAATCCAGCCTCCAGTAGTCTAAGGGTTAGTGAACAACACTAAGTAAGCATATCACACATAAATTTATTCCTTCTCCAAATAAACCTTCACACAATTCACACCTACCGAGAAGATATAATAATATATAAAATAGAAATAGAAACGACTTTATTGTATATAATAAAAGTTAAACTCTCACAGATCCACAAATGTGACCATAAAATAATCCATAATAAAAATGGGGTATGATAAACCATTAATAGGAAAAAAGTAAAACTAACATAATAAACTAAGCTAAAGAGATCCTCATGTAAAGTTAGATCCAAACACGAACATTTATAACTACTAACACCTCTGTGTACAACAAAGCTCCACCAACATAATGTCCACCAAGGTCACCATTGAGATTCATCTCCAAAAACCCACACTAGATCCACATCCACTAACACTATATTTGAAACATGACTCATTTTTACATACAAAAAACATGTGGGAACAAAGGTAATATAGTGGTGAGTATAAACATACTCAGTATAATGCCTCAAAATAAGAAAAAATAGAAAAAAAAGAAACTAGTTATCTCAAAACATGGTGACATAATATAAAACAGGATAAAGACAATGAACGAAATTTCAAATATGCTCTTACACTAGAATTATAAGAAACATATAAAATTAATTATCATCTCATCTTTAATCCTTGAAGGATAAATCACTAGAGAAAGTAGGGGTACTCAAAGTACTAAAAATTCCACTATGTATAAAGTGAGAAACCCAACTAAATGTTACAACTCAAAGGAAACTCAAGGCTCCTAAGGGGTTAAATTTATTAAAGTATCCAATATGATCAACCTATTAAACTTCCATATCACCACTTGAAACCATAAAATGTGACCTACTCCTTATTCAGGTATATGCATCGGTTATGGAGAAACTACACTCGTTCATTCATAACCATTGGTACTATTTTTTCTTCTAGGATCTCATAGGGGAAACTATTTTTTTCCTAAAAATGGATCTAAATAAAGTGGTTATAGATCCCTATTGTTATAACCACCCATTAATGTTGTAAATTAAAGAACTCGGGACATAGGATAGTCATGCTCTGTATTTTTATATTAAAAAGTAACCATCACATAGACCCATGAATCTTATCTACCCAAGAAAATCAACATATTTCACCTCTCTAGAAATATATAGGAATATATCATACCCCTCTAGAGTGATAAGGATATAGAATATAGTGGAGGATCTCATTCCCAGTATTATCTCTTTACACAAAGGGATTCCGACTTCACGGATAAAAGATCTCATTACCCTAGTATTTGGAGGTATACTAACCCTATATAACCCACCGATATAGGATCTCATTCACCAATTATATAATAAGGATACTGACCCTATCCAAAAATAGTGGGGGGAACCCACACTCTAACATAACCATAATTCTAAGGAGGGTTTTCAACCCCTGAAAACACTATGAATGTCACATTTGAACCCAAATTACAACCCTATAGAGATGAATTAAATATATAATTTTCTCACCTTGAAAATTGAATAATATCACTATAGGGATTATTTTATTATGATCTACATATAAAAATACTCAGGATAGGATATTTATTTAACTAAAATAGACACCCAGTTAAGTTGTGAAAAATATGCCACGTAGGTGAAGTTAGGGATACATAGTGGCCTCCAGTAATTACACTTGTAACTCTAAGGTAGGGTTTCACTCCCCTTACAAATTCATTTTTCCCAATAATACATAAATTTGTGGGCATGTCTGGCCCATGTGAACAATATCACACCCAATCGAGTCGGGTCAATTAGACACAACCCAACATGCACTGCCCAGGACAATGTGGGATGGCCAATCTATCTTGCCACATCCCCACCCACCACATGGCACATGGTGAACCATATAATCCCAAGGGGGATTGGATATTTAGGGTAATGAACCATCCATATCATACCCTTCCTTCCCCAATCAGTTTCATTATTATCATTATTCACCCTCTTCTCAGTCTGTCACTTGGGCCACTATCCACCAATGTGGTTAGACCCATACTTGGTCATCGACCATTACCGATACACCACACTTAGATGTGACACAATCATCATCACATTTCCCAAACCTATTTTATTAAATATCTCTTTTTCGTTCCACCATCATTTCCTTCTCCCTCTCACTGACTACATCCCCTCTCCATTAACATCCACTGCTAGGGCTTGGGGCCCATCACCACCTCACCACTCACATGCCATTACACCCTTATATAGAATTTAATTTCAATATCCCCATGTATAAACCACTAGAGAAGGATAATTTTGGTTGAAAAAATGTGAATAATGTAAAGAGAGAAAATGAAAAAAACATAGTCAGGGTCTCTAGTAGTCAGTATAAATATACTAACATCGTTCGTTGGATGTGTATTACCTAATGATAAATAAAACATGATAGAGGTATTTGAGTTCCATAACAAAATAAATTTATTAGGGAAAAAAAATTTAACTAAAATCCAATAGTTTCTATTCTTGTTCTGAATAACAATAATATAGTAGAAAATGATCAAATAATGTGCCATACCGTGATAGGGAGTCACTGTATCTTCAATATGATGTCATAAATAAGGTCCCATTAATTTTTTTTCATGTGATATTATCTTGATTTATCCTCCCCTCTATCCCTACCTTTGCGATTCATGTTAATGGAAAAAATGGAAAACCCTAGAGGGGAGTCATAATAATATATTTATTTTCATAAAAATTAATTAATTAATTAATTAAACAAATTAATTAATGAATTTAATAGTGTTTAAAATCACCTAAGGTTACCAATGTGAGTAAAAATAACATCACTCCTAGGATAAACCCCCCCCCCCCATAAAAGACTAAGTCTCAGTCTATTTTTTCCCTCACAAGACCTTGTTTAGGATATATAATAAATTCATTTTAGATATGTTCACATGAACTAAAAATAATATATATTTTACAAATTTTATTATTATTTGGGTCAATAAAACTTTTAATTCTAATTTATTTCAGTCTAAGGGTAAAATCCACACCATTAAATAAAAAAGCCTTTAGAAACTTTTTCTAAGTACATCAGTAAGGGTAAATTTACCTTTTAACCACTAAGGATGTCCCACAAGTCTAAAACTCAAAAGTGAGTTAAGTATCTCTCAATTAAAAATGAGGTCACAACTCTAGAGATATTATCTTATACTAAGGTTTTTTAGAAGATGCATGAGAAATTTAGAGTTATCTTGCATTGGCAGTCATCATAACCATCTCAAAAAAAATTTGGAGATAGAGGTTATCGAATCTATGGTTATTCAAGGTTTCAGTAGGAATGCATAAGGAATCATCCTTCCTTTCACTAATCTAGATTTATTAGTTATCAGTACTCAATAGGAATATGTATTCCGGTGTACTTTTATTATGGAGGTCATGTCTATTTTATATTCTAGTGCCTAACTATTCGTGGTGGCCAGTATAGAATAATTTCTCTACTTCTTGTGTAACCTCATTTAAAATTTCCTCTGATTACTTATCAACTGTAAGGAAATTAGAATTTGGTTATGCTAATATTAGGTGAAGTGAGAATAGTTCATACCTATAATTCCCTTCACCCATAGATACATGGTTTAATCATGGTCATTGAGGTCTTAATTAACAAGGTCAATGTAGGAGACAAGAAGGGCGTGGTTAGCTATATTCGATAGAGATGTTAGTTTCAGGTGGAAGGAGATTATTCATGGTGCTATATTATAATAATATACCTTGGATTGTGATATTTTTGATTTAAGGGATTTACACTACTTCATAGAACCTACCTTAGCCCTTGTTCTTGGGTTCAAGGTAAAGATACATATCATTCCCTTGGTGTTTTCTATGTTGGTTGGAGTCCATTCTTGTCTTCTTGGTGTGTGTTTGGGTTGTGTACTGATAGTGGGATAACATCAGTCACTGGTTATTTCTTATTTGTATAGATAAAAACATAAAAAATCATTCTTGGCATGTATTAGTTTTACCCTCCATGTGTGGTTACCAATTTGTTCTTAAGTATAATTTCTTTATTTGATATGGAAGGTCATCCTGTGGTGTTCATCAATGAGTGTGATCATTAGTAGGGTCATAATCATTCAAATTTTCTTCTATCTGAGTTAGTGGGTTTGTTTTAAAGTTAATTAAAAGTGTAGGTGGCAGTTATCCTAAGAGTCATGGAGTATTTATTGGGTGTTTTACCTAATGAGGTTGTGATGTTACCCCTCAACATGATATCAAGTTTGGGATAGATTTAAAACATGGAGCATCTCCAATTTTGATATCTCTTTCTTAGATAACACCTTCTAAGATACAAAAGGATAGGATTTAGAAAATAGAGTTGATGTAGAAGGGTTTAATCTACCCTAGTGTGTTATATTAGTATGATCTGGTGTTATTCACCTAGAAAATATATAGTTGTATGATGTTGGACATAGACTTATAGAGATTGAACTAATAAATAATGAAAAAACATTAACCCCTTATGAGGATGGATGATATATTCAATCAATTTAAGGGATATATATGGTTTTAAAAGATCAATTTATAGTCATGATGTCATCAAATGAGGTTGAAGGAGGAGTAAGTCCCAAAGTCTACATTCATGTTTCATTATTGATGGATATGCACTTAAAATGGGAAGATTAGTATTGTAGGATTTTTGGGATTTTAAGGTAAGATATGAATAATATGTATATAATAACTAATTATATGTGTATATTTTAAATGAATTGTGGGAAGCTTATATTTACATTTTAGGGAAGTATGAAAGGATTTACAATATGTATCATTGTGATTCATGCATCCTTTACTTCAACTCCCACACAGTTTTTTTTATTTTTAATCATTTAGATAGATCATTAAAAGAATATGGAATCTTTGTTAAAAGTGTTCAATGGATAATTACCCAATGTATTATAATTTATGGGTTTCCACTTGATACACTAATCAGGGAAAATTCTATTCATTAAAATAAGAGCATCATGAATGCCTACAAATGAATGATATCTACCAATGTTGCGGTGCATTTTTTTATATGAAAATATTAACTGATATTATCTCCAACATGTGCTTCAATTTATCCTTTAAATAAGGTGTTATCACCCCTTTTTCATGTTTGAGAATCCTTAAGAAGCATAATAGGATCCTTTGAATGGTGTAATAACTTTTAAGGTATGAAGATATAGATTTTTTCTCCTTTGACCTTTATCAACCATACTTTATAAAAAAATAATATGGAGGCCATTTCTATTAAATTTTAGATATGGTAGTTCTTCATTAAACTTTTCACATTTGTTCATTGATGATAGATCATATATTTTTTAGATTTTTTCCACTATTAATGGTCATTAGATGATAACCTAAAATCCATTAGTTGTATCAGAGCCTCATTCTTAAAGGATTAATTATTCTTAATTCAATCATTTTTGAAGAAATGTATATCGTACTGTGTTTTTAGTTGTATCATATAATATGATATGAATAAAATCATTTGTTTCAGTAGCCATAACTTATGACTATGTAATATCATAAATTATTATATAGTGTTAGCTCATGGTTTTGAACTATGACATATATTATGATATAGTATATTCTATTAAACATTATAGTCATGATTTTCAGAAAAAATAGCATGTCGTGGTATGTTTATTATATATATGATATCATAGATTATATTTGGTACTATAAGATAATGACTATGTTAAACTATGGTATTAATAAAAGGGTATGTTTAATACATGTCATAGAATATGATTAATAACCATAACTCCCTGTCTTTGATGTTAACTGTACTTTATGACTAATGATCAATTAGAAAATACTAAAATCCTAAAAAACAAAAAATAAAAATATTTTGATGAAATTGATTATAATTTTTAAATTGATTATAAATTATAAATATTAGACATTATAATATGGTATTTATCATACCTAGATAAAATATAAAAAATTCATGTTTTTTTATTATGTTCATGAAAATAAATAATGTGTTTATTTATTAATATATAATTTTCATTATTTATGTATATAAATTTTATAGAATGTGAATAATGTTTATGATTTATATACATAAAAAATGCCTCTAGGAGATATATCCTTTCATTACTTTTTAGTTTTCACTCCAAAAAATTGGATTTCATCTACCATTATGTTTTTTAATATTTATAATCTTAAGGAAGGTTATTAAACATAGTTATTTCATATTAGGTATTAAATATATCATGAATTGAATTCTGTCTTGAGTAAAATCTCCTCAAGGAGAGTGACTTGGGTTTGGACTACCCCCCATCCTAGAAGCTTATAGCTTGTTCTAGGAAGGTTATGGGTTACATATTTTTCACTCTAGGCTTACTCATGTCGATATTATCAGTATCATATACCTCTATACCTTTATATGAAAATTTCTTGTACCATATAGATGAGTTGAATTTTAATATGTATGGATATATTTGGATTATATTTTTTGGTCAGTAACATAAACTATTGGGTTGTGTAAATAGTTATACATTAATGTGGTGTGAGAGAATTAATTTGGTAGAAGGAAAAGGATTCAAAAACTAAATCATCAAAATCCGACATACGTAGAAGAATAATGACATAAGATAATAAATATTGCATGAGTTGTAATGGTCCTAATATGCATTATGTGTATATTAAATTGGTGATAATTTTAAAAACCCCCTTAAAATACTAAATATTTGATTCCTTCCAAAGCATCACATTTCAACACCTATATCATTAAATTGGGTAGTCTCTATTAAATCAGGTTACCCATGGATAATCTTCTTTAAGTCATGGTGGAAATGATTATTCCTAAGGTTTTGGTAAATAAATAACACTGTGAGATTTTTATAACACTTGTCTAGAAATTCATAAAATTTAGGATACTATAGGGATATATTTTTCTAAATCCATATAATGGATTTGGATAAATATTTTTTCTTTTAAATTATCCAAGAATATCAACTATTATAATAGGGATATTATCCTAAAAACCCAAATGATGATACAAAAACTAAACTGGACTCAATGATTAGTGAAATGTGGATCTTAAATCACTAAATATATATGATGTATGAGGTAATCATTTTCAATAGTAGTAGTTTCATTAATATTCCATGATGAAACCATATAATACATGATATTCACCTATAGATTTGTCTATGCTATTGGTTATGGATCATTTCATGATAATAATATTGAGATCCCTCATAGATATGATCTATAATATGGTTCAAGATTGGTATCTTGTGTTGAGAAGTGTTCTCAAAGAAAAGATTCATTCTAATTATATGAATATGAATGTTATAGAATTTTTTATCACTAAATCTGACTTGGATCTATTGGATACCATGTGTGTGTCGCACATTTTTTCTTACAAACACAAACTCAGAGATATGAGGAAATTTAAAAATGGTCAAGTAGATCTTGGTATAGATAATGGAAAAAGAATTTATTTATTAGAAGTTAACACTAATAAATTGATTTTACCAAGTGGTTTAGTCTTATTATTGGAGAGATATTATTATGTTCCTTCCATAAATATATATTTTATTTATGCATCTTGTTTAGATAATAAGGGAATCTCATTCACTATTAAGAACATGATTTGTTTTATAAAAATAAATGAGATGTTTTATGGAATTGGGAATATGAAAAATAGTTTATAAATTCTAGATATGGATATTCATGTTTATTTCATTTAGAATAATAATATTAGGGTTGATTCTACTCCCACATATCTATGTAATTATCACCATGGTCAGGTAAATGATAAATGAATTCAAAGACTATATAGATATGTATTATTAGAACCATTTGATTATGAATATATTGAAAATTATAAAACCAATTTATCAATAAATATGACCAAACAAACTTTTAGTTAAAAACGTGATAGGGATAGTGGATTATTGAATCTCATACATTGTAAATCCCTTATATTTTAGCAATTATTTTTTTTTAATTAAAAATATATTTAATAACTTTCTTCAGACGCAAATATCAAACCAAGAAAAACAACGGAACATTATATTGTCAGTTTTTGGCTGTTATGGTAGTGGTAACTAATTTATGAAATATATGTAGAATTAAATATCATTTTAAAAATTAATTTATTGATAAAAATGAACTAGTTAAACTAGATAACTAATAAGATCACCTTATGATTAAAAAATTCTAAAATTATATTTTTATGCACATTATTTTTAGAAACTAAATATATTATAGTTAAGGTATGAATAATATATATATTTTATGAATAACATGCCTTCCTGAATGGCCCGAAGGCCTTCAATTTTTAATCATTTTTTAAAATACCCCTTTTAAGGGTTGAAAGGGAAGCCTTACATGACCCGTAGGCTTCATGAAAATACAGGACCCTATGGTATTAGAGGAATTCATAATAACACTAATTTGATTAGTAATTGAGAGGAAATAAATATAAAAATATTTAATGCTTTGAAAAGTAATTCTCCTATAAAAAAAGTTTTTTCAATATATTTCATGATTTTATTTAAAATTAAAAACCATAAATTTTATAATTTTACACTGAAAAAATTAAATTCATATTTTTAATAATAAAAATATTTTATTGTGATAAATTTTTGGTATTTTTCTAAAATAGCTGATGTTTATGTGAATGATGAAAATACCATTCTTACCAAAACTATAACATTATAATTATATAAGAAATGCCTATAAGTATATAAAAATTTTAATTGATCAAAGATATGTTTAATGTGTAAAAATAAAAAAATTAAATAACATTATAAATTTTAAAAACCTATTTTTAATATTAAATGAACTTAAGTAATAATTTCCAATAAAAACTATTTTTTATCTTTTCTTTAAATTAAATAATATTTTGGTAAAATTTGATTTTTTTTATTAATTTAAAATAAAAATAACATTAATTTTGTTTATAATAGCCCAATTTTTACCATTAAAACAAAATAAATAGATAATTATATCCTACACATAAATTATAATTTTAAAAATACACTTTTTATGAAAATGATTTTTTACTTATTATGTGCGCTAATACTAAAATTAATTTTCCTAAACCTTACAAATTTTATTTTATCAAATTAATTTAATAATTTAAATGATAATTTTAAAATTATTAAATAGGGTAAGAATCAATTTTGGTCATTAAAATTTGTTACCTAGGGTAGAAATGGATTTAACATAGTTGGGGTAAATTAGAGTAAAATCGGGTTTAATATAGTGAAAAGGGATAAAAAATGTAACAAAAAATGTGTTATAATCAGTTTTGGAGAGATTATAAAACTTATCTATTCCATAATCCATTATTAATGTTTCTTGGATATTTTATCCACGAATAATGTAATGACATTATTGAAAATTAAAGTAATTTTACCAAAATTCCACTCTCCTTACTTATAAAATGAGATCACCTCTAATGCATTTCCCCAACCATTTCAATGACATATCTCAAATATAACTCTACCCTAATCTCTCCTAAAATTCCTACTTAATTACTATAAGTCTTGGTATTCCAAAAATACCAAGATAAGGATCCTTTAGGAGTCACATAAGGGAGAACTTCCAAAGGGAGAGATATTGCACCCAACCCAACTTTCCAAGTTCTTTTCTTCTTCTACCCCCCTCAAGTACCCTATATCCATGAAGATATTATAATAAAATAAATTTTTATATGATTAAATGTTATTATACAAATTTAATATATATATTATACCATCCTCTAAAATCATTTAGTAAAATGAAAACATCATCATTCATTTTCACAAACTACTACCACCATGAATGGCGAGTTCTATTTTTCATTAACTCTATACATAGATGGTAAAAATGATTTATTTCAGAAAAGAATATAATAACTATGACTGATAAATATTATTAAATTGTAAATTTTTTATTTTTTTACTCCCCTTTCATTCCATCAAAAATAAGAGCATCGTCCATGTTTGGGCGGATTACCACATCCATGGAATGATGTATTTATTTTACATAACTGCCTAACATAGATGATTTTAAATATGTATATAATGTATAAAAATGATATTTATAACACTATTAATATTTTTTAATGATAATATTTTACAATATATAATAAATAAAAACTATAATAATAAACAGTTATAATAACTTTAACCTCCTTGAATGAATAGATTAATGCAGCTTTCTTAATTTGGGTTTATTTTGGGATAACCTATGAAAATATATAAATATTATGATTATGTAATAATTAATAAAATAAAACTATAAAATATGTTATATCATGATGTTATTTTACAAAAAATTTAACCACACTCAACAAATTGAAAGGGTTACGGAGAAATTAACAAAACAACCCCATGTAACGAACATAAGCAGAAATTATATTAAAAATAAACAAAAAAGATAATAAATGGGCAATAGAATATGAAATATATATGAATAATTAAATTTATAAAGTTTTTAATAAACTTAATTTGATTATCCATGATTTTAGGTGCATTCACATAATAAATCATGACCCAAGCTAAGTGTTTTTTATCTCAATTTTATTTCATTGAGATATGATTCATGTTCTCCAATTATTAAACTTCTTTGGATGTATATATTGCATATGGATGTAATTTTACAATAAATATCATAATATAAAATGTATTTAAAAATATATTTCATGTTCTACCTTTATAAAATTTGCAATTTTACATATTGTAAGGTTGTAAGGGTTTTTTTTTACTCAAACCCTCTTTATTTGGGTTAAGCGTTCTCATCTTGAATTGCTTACAACTACACTTGCTTCTTTCCACCCTAAATTTTTATATTTAAATTTATATTTAATTATAGATAAATTAAATCTTTTGATACAAATAATCATACTTGATGAATTTTTTCTCCATAAATGTAAGACATTGTTAAGAATAATTCACATTCTCTTTAGAAGTGATTTTTATTATAGGTATATGTTTTCCCTACCCACAAATGTTCTCCTTTATATTTGGAAACCTAATTATGTGTTATATCATGTTAAATTCTTATTTCCCCTATCCTATTTTCTTAATAATGTGTTATTACCTATTTTTATGATGTATTATTTCAACAAATGAGTATTAAAACATAAAAAGGGATCTTGGGAACTACGTTCATTACTTTTGGATTACACATTCTATTTATTTTTCTCCTTCTCTCCTTTATTTTCTTCTCATATATTTCATCCATATTATGTATCTATTCTCCTTACATATATACCTAGTTTAATTTTCTTTCCTTATCTTGGGATAATACGTGTTTTGAGTTCTCTTGATAATTCTATCCCCAATTATTTTATGGAAAAACTACCTGGTTCAATTATGGTTTAAAAGAAGATAATAAGCCCATTATTTCCTTTAAGTACCCTTTACTCTATTTTAAAAGCATCACCTATGCGGTTCATTTCTATTGTTACTTCTCTATGATCCTTCGTGTTAATTTTCGTACATTTTAACTTGATGTTCAAGTCCTATATTCCTTTATTAAAAAATTAACATCCAAAAATATTTAATTCCTCCTTCTCCAGGGAACCCTCATAATATAACATTTGGGTATGCTTTAAAATAGTAATATGAATCCCACTTATTTCTCATATGTTTTATCTAACTTTTTCCTTATATAAGGTTTTTTATCTTTCTATGGAACATGTATACATATACATATTTTTATTTTTATTATGTGATTGTTGGACATAGAATTATATATCCCCCCAATGCATTGGTTAATATTTTAATCACATGATATACCATGTTTAGTGCATGGATATTAATCCTAAGAACACTATGTTATAAGGTGAGTGGGAGTAGAATTATATATCCATCTAATGCATTGGGTAATGATTTACATCTTATGAGATAACATGAAATGGAATGGGGAGTGAACCCAATCCACCATGGGACTCTATCCACTATATTTATGGGATTCAAAAGTGACCCCAATCTTCAATGGGACTATATCCACTGTGATAGTCACGACATAGATCCTTAACTTATTCTTATGATTTCAGATTTTATGTTTTTACAAAAAAATGTATAAATCCATAATCTTATGATATCATTTCCATATGTTATGTTTCCATGATTATCTCACACTCTTGTATCATCGTACGTGTGTTATTTTGATATTACATGTCCTTCCTTCATGATTTATGGACAAATATTATTTTTTATATGTTATTTTTTAGAAAAAATATATCCCTGCTCATTTTTTTTAATATTCCTATGATATAAATATTGATGAAATGTTGATAAGTTTTCCATTATTAAGCATTTTAGTTCACCCCTTTCTTATGTTTATCTTTCCCAGTTTATAAAGATAAACAAAATCTATGATAATTCTATAATGGGATCTAGAAATGTTAAAAATGTATAAAGGATCACATGTTTTTTAAAATAGTTTTCCATTGTAACTGGTCCTCAAATACACTAAACTGAAACAGTTCTCTAATATATGTGATAATTTTTCTCAAATGTGATGTTTAACTTTTGGTAATTATATAAAATAAAGAAATTTTTAGCTTGGGTTTTTATAGTTTGTATAAAATGTGGGATTATATATTTTTGAGGATTAGTCTAGTTATATTAGATATTATAATTATTGAAAATTAGTGAAAACCATAATGATAAATCTAAGAGATAAGTCTAAGTATAGGATAACCACCTTAAATTTTCATTAAGTTGAGATTGTGTGGTTTCTCTACAAATAACATATTTATTTGGACACTAAAAGTGCAATAAGACATTATAATAGATGTACCTAGCGGTACTAACCCAAAAAGGGGTGTATTGAAAATTAAATCAATTTCCACCCAGTTCAAAATAAAGTGACCAAACTGCACACTGAATTTCACACTCATAGGGGATATGCTTTGGTCAATCACATTCTATAATGGGTTATTATGAAGGATTTATTATTTTAAGTAGTTATGTTAAGGATTATAGTAAAAACAATATAATGAAACCTAGCTTCAACCATGAGTGAATTAGGTAGAACAAAAATCTAATGTGATGATTTAAAAGAGTAAGATATTTCGAGGATTAGTTTTTCATGAGATAATTTATGATAAATATCTTTTGATATTTAATATTCATCACTCACATTAACCCATTTTGGTTTTAGGAATGGATGAATCCCGAATTACTCAAGTTAATAATGTATTTCACATACAATTTAGAGATTATCCCAACGATAAACTAACTAGGATGAAATATGGAGTGAGAAACCTTATTATTATGAAAAACTAGATATCAAGAATTTTGATTAACAATAGTGAATTTGTTCAGTTTCCAAAAACTAAAAAAAAGAGAAGGATGGGATGTTATGGAAGGTTTGGTTAGGAATATGATGAAATAAGGAAGATTCAATCTCACCCATGTCTGAAATGTGGGAAGAGGCGCCTAGGGGGGATATATCAAAATAATGAGAATATGTTTGATCCTTGGTAAAGGATAGAATCGGAAAATAAGCTTCCAAGAAAAAATTAAGATTTTTGTTAACATGATGGGGAAAAATAATGATCTCCCAAATAATCCACTAGAAATTTGATGTTTAAAATGTGATGAATTTTACTAAATATACAAATAATTGCAATGATCTAAGTGATTAAGATGAAATAAAACACCAAAAAACCTCTTAGACCATGGGAACAAGGAAAATATTATACAATTACAACTATTTAAGTGGATTGTTATAATTATAAAGTTCTAGGAACACTAATTCATCACTCTTGATTTATATATGTAAGTTTCCACAAACTATTACCTGTTCAAATAAAAACACCTAGTGGAATCATTTTTGTATCCAAGGTATGTGAATATTCTTCCATGTTTTATGGGATTATGATTTATGCAAGTCTTATTATCCTTCCTTTAGATTAATTTTAAGTTATATTTGAAATGCATTATGTATCTCCATAGAGACTCCATAGTAATTAAATAGAGAGATCATACTTTATATCTCGAATCAACTAATTAACACATATCACTACAGGGATGACATGAAACTCTCTAGGAAAATTTATTCCATTATATAGGACATTTTTTCACCCTAATATTTTATTGAATATATTTTTAAAATAGGTATAATTTCTTTTATAGCTTGTGTAACATGTGACACCATGTTGTAACGAACCGCAATATACTATTAATATTATTATTTAAACATAACTATTATAACCTAAACATTAAACTTATTAGTATGGATAGTAATAACCACATTTTCAAAATTAAGTATTAATGTTTTATATAAAAAAATATATTGATAAATAAGTACTTAATTATAGGTAAAGCCTTTATATGCTTCAAAAAACATTTTTCCCAAAAAATGCTCTATATTTCTCTTTGTGAAAAATTAATAATATTAATTTTTACCACTTTTAGAAAATGTATTTTTAAAATTTTAATTCATTTTTTAGTTTAATATGAAAGAATTATCTTAGAAAATCTTTTTGAGAATTTTTGGAAAATAGTAATTTTTCGATATATTGTTAAAAATACAGATTTTTGTTAAAAACTTCTTTTCATTTAAAGAATTTACAAGTTCTTTTTTGTTTTAAGATGGATAAAAAAGTAAAATTATTTAACTTATATTATTATTAATCCAAATTATATTACTTTAATCAATTTAAAGTTTAATTTTTATATAAAAACTTTTCACACTTATGAAAACTTTTTCTTTGGAAACCCGCATTTTCATCGTGTCTATGGGTTTAATTTTAAACTAAATTCTACCACTACTGTGAATTTAATTTTTTAAAATTAATTATATATTTTTAATTAAAATAATTTTCATTATATAATAATTTCTACTTAATTTATTTCCATAATGAATCGTAAAAATAATAAAATCTAATTAACATAGTTAAGGTTAAAATGGGTTTATCGGGGGTTAAACTAAAATGATAAGGGTTAAAATGACCTAAAAAATATAAAAAATCCTACTTTAAAGAAATATTTTGACTCTATATAATATAAGGTCTTAGAATGATCCATTTTTTATCCTTTTATCGGGTGTAAAACAAGGGTATAACTTTTTATTTTCAAAAATTCCAGGTATGTCCTCTCCCCAACATGTAGAAGAGAACCCCCTCCCATCTCCTCTTCACACTTAAAAAGCATTTTTTTTGGAAAATACCTACAAAATTACCTTCCTTAATTTTATAACCACATCATATAAGCCTTATTTTTATTATTAATTCCTTCTAATAATGTTTTGTGTGAAAACCTAAGGGGGTTCTCCAAAACATATGTATCGTTCTTAGCTGAGCCAATTAGTTTTATTTATTCTTCCACCTCCATAAAATATAATTCAGATATGATGATATAATGTCATAACTATATTACATATAATTATAATTTTATAATTTAAAATTAATAACTTATATACATCACCTTTATCAAATAGTAAATGAAACTATCAATCGTGTGTACGACAGACTACCGCCTCACGAACTGATGTAATTTGTTTTTCTAACCACCTATCATGATAGAGAAAATGATGGATTTAATATTTATATATTATATTTATGAAATATTTATAATTATATAATTAAAATATCATATAAACCTTATTATCTTAAAATCTATTGGAAAAAAATAATGTCGTTCATGCGTACGTGTGGACTACCACCTCCACAAAGCGATGTGATTCATCTTTCGTTTTATTTTGAAATGGATGTTAATAAGGATAGATTTAATGAATATATATAATATATATGACATAAAAATTATTATTTAATGGTGATATATTATTTACCATTATTTCATTTCATCCATCTAAGAAATGTAAACAACGTCCATGCGTAGTACCGCCTACCATCTCCATGAACGGTGTAATTCATTTTTTATCTTGGAATATTTGGGTTAAAATTAAAAAAAATAATAAATATATAATATATTTATATCATTATTATAATAATTTATATTTTTTAACCATGGTCAAATTATAAGGAACAAAACTATTGAACCAAATCATATAATAAAAACAAATCAGTTTTAACCTAAAATAGTGATTTTACCAAAGAATTACTAATAAATGGGTGATAAAAAGTTATAAGTGAATAATATATGGTATGATACATATGATTATGGTGATTTAATAAATATATAATAAATATATATTTATTTTATTGTATTTTTGAACCATTATAAATAAATTCCAGACTTGAGGTAAGGTATTTTTTGCAGACATTAATTTTCATGGGGTATATGCCATATTCAGAAACTATTTCTTTTATGTTGTGTATATACTAAACATGAATGAATTTTATGATTATTATTATAAAAAATTATTATATATACATATCCATATAATTTAATTTATTTCATATGGATTATAATTCAAACATTACAAAAGTAGAAAATGTTGTATGTTACAATGTCTTTGTTTACCGAGATTGTTTATGATTAAGTTTACAGTGATGAAATATTTTGATATACATCTCAATAAACTTAATGAATATTATTTTCCTATGGTTCTTTATAAAGAATACATTTTTTTCCTTTTCTTTTACTCTCTTTATGGATTAAAGTGACAGAAATAATGTTTTTTTAATATCAATAATTTTTATCTTCTATCGAAAATAATTTATGTTCCATGTCCATGTTTTAAAAAAAATGAAATAATTCCTTTAATATTATCCAATGATTATTAAATGGCATTTCCCAATGTTTTAAATTTTAAAAAATGGTTTAAAATGAATCTTCTTGTAATTTTTCAAACAATGTGATTTTAAATTTTTACCGAAAACGTAAAAGGAATACTTGTTTTAGAATGTTTAACATGTATGGTATTTTCTAAGGGTTTTCAGGGGTTTGATTGAGGGAGTTTTGGGTCCTAGCATGACCAAAAAATATCAGGTCGGGTCAGGTCACATGCTTCATGAGAAACTGACCTAACCTGACCCAACCCACTAGGGTCAGGTCAACTGATGCATGGCCAAAGGACCCAACCCAAACCAACCAATTATGGGTCAAGTCAGTTAGGTTCAGGTTATATGTGTAAAATCAGATCAAACCTAATGGACCTAGGCCCAGACTCAAACCCAGCCCCATCCCCAACGCAGCACCTAGTGGCCCCACCCCCAGAGCCCTCTAGTAGGCCCCCATCCCCCTACAATACCCCCCCCCCCATAGCCCCTATAGTAGCCCCACCCACTAGCATATACAAAGTGGAATTGAACAGTAGAAAATAGCATTGAAAATGTAGAAAAATATAGAAATTTTTCAAAATAAAAAAACACAAAAGTAATGGAGATGAAACCGCAAAAAAATGTAAATAATCATGAAGGAAAAAAATCCATAAATATGATCTGACCATAAAATCTTAAACAAACTCAAAAACCAAACAATTAAAAAGTGTCATCTGATTCCAAACATAACAAATAAGGGGATGAAAATAGGTAAAGATAATAATAATGTGGGAAAGGGTAGCCAACCAACCTAGACAACGGTATTCAGAAATGTGATCCCTAATTCCTAACAGCTTTATGTTAACACCTTTAAGTAATAGGTGTAGTTAGACTTCGTAAACCCCCACTTACTTCTTATAATTATAAATGATTCATTAGAAAATAATAAAATTTTATGAGTGGTATAAAATTTAGGAACTCATAACAAATTACTAGTACACACCCACCCATCTATTCTAATTGAATTATAAATTCTAACCTAGAGAAGTTATTAAGTTGATAATTCAAGAATAAGAAATTCAAATTCAATTTAAAAAACTTTTATCCTAGATTATACAATGTAGTAACATTGTTTTTAATAGCAGAATCATATGTGTGTGTTCCATGCCCATGTTCTCTTCCCCTATAATTATTGATCTAAAACCATTAACTAAGGAATATAACATAGCCTAAAAACACAATAATAGTCCATAAATAATGTGGTAAGTTCCAAAGAAAAATATTTATACAATGGAATTAGAGTTAAAAATGACTCTCAATTAATATGTTTTTAGGAGATTAAAACCCTAAAAAATGAGAGATTATTTATTATGATAAAATTGGGTGAAATAATGTTTGATTAATCATAGCATGTTATAAAATATTATACCAAAACACAGGTTAAACATGTAATTATAACACAAAATAATGTTAAATCTATAATGTTAAATAGTGTAGGTCATAAAATAAAATCTTGGAATAATTAAGTTGAGAAAAAAAAAGGATAAAGTCACTCCTACTATAAATAATACAAATGAAATCATAAAAAGGAAAGGTACCCAAAAGTCCAAAAAAGATGTATAATTAAATATATAAAGAAAACATAATATAAATATTTTATTGACTGAAAATACTCATTTTAGAAATAGTTTGTAGTCTATTGTTGTTATTACTAAGTTTTAGGGAATAAATTTTATGTTTTCAGGTAGAATAATCCTCCTACATGGAGTCACAAAAGGAAGAAATTAAGGAGGAGTTATCCAACGTAAAGAGGGTGAAAGTAAAAGAGGAAGCATATAAAGATTATAAATATATATTACCTACCCATTCAAATAAAATTTGATTGTTTTAAGGATATTCATATAATGTGTGACCAAATAGGTCACTATGCTGAGAAATATACATAAACGCTTCGAGAGAAAAATAAAAAAACATTGAAAATAGAAAAGAAAACTAAAAATATAAATAGACAAATCATTTCTTGTTGACTTAACCCTTAATACTTTCATTGGTAAAAATAAATTGATCCTTTATACTGGTTACTAATCACATTATAAAAGGGATGTCATGATCTCAGATAACATTGAAGAACACAATACTCTATAAGTCACATATACTTCATCAAATTTATTGATGATTTATCAAGAATGTCCAATTTTTTGTTTAAGATTCATAAGTGAGACATTATTTAGTTGTGTAGAATTTGTATAATGAAATTTAAGAGATAGAAGATGGTTCATATTATTATACTGATAAAAATTAATTCAATATATGAATGAATTTGAATCATATCATCATAAAAAAGTAATAAACCCTCAATACAATGATCCATACACTCCTCAGTAAAATGGTTTTTCTAAAATAATTAATAGAAGTAATTTTGAAATGGGAAGATCATTACTTACCTATTTTAATAATTTAATGTTTTTCTATGGTGAAGGATTATTAAAGATGTGAATATTTAAAATAGTATTTATCTATGGTCTAATTACTACATAACATCTCATGATATATGGTTCAAAAAGAAATCAACTGTGAGCTATTTCAATGTTTTTTGTAGTATATGTTTGATGAAAGTTAAGAACTTAAATATAGTGAAGTTTGAGGAGAATTTAATGGAATGTGTATTTTGGGATACATTTCTAATTGAAAAGGCTACAAGTTTAGGGACTAGAAGAATCATAAGGTGAATTATTGTTATAATCTAATGGTAATTGAATGTAATTTCAATATTAATGATATAAATAATGTATTTATTGGAGAATATGATGAAGATAATGAGAGTATATATTAGAAACTCACGAGTGATTAAGTGTGAAATGATCCATATATTGTTAATACTCACCAATATCATACTAGTGATGAATAAGAGGTTGCTGAAGTAAAAAAAGTGACATTACATTAAGAAAAATGTGAATGTTGATAATATAATTGGATATTAAAATTCTCCAGCATATAGTAGAATGTGTTTTCAACTAGGCCACTATACACCTCATATCTCACAGATTCTAGGTGAGGTATAATTTTGTAGCAGGTGGCCTTGGGTCATATCACTATCATATTTACCTGAAATAATCTCAGAAATGTGAAGTGTCCCTATTTTTATAACTTAATGAAAGTGGTCCATTATCCTTGAATCATATATTTTAAACATTGAAACTTTAATCGTGAATTTTGGATGATGTTATATCTCAAAAACACAATAGAAGAAAGAATAAGTGAGTATGATTCTTTTTTAAACAACATTTTATAATTGATAAATGTCAATGATAAAAAAATCATAGTATTTCTAATGATACCTGGTTCAATCAATTCAACTTATTATAGTTTTTTACAAATATAAATTGGTTTAGAATTTCTAAACCAATTTTGCGAGAAAATTCATACCTAAACATTATTGGGATTCAAACAGTAACAAAAGGGATTAGAGACTTGTCCTTATATACTAAATGTGGACTCTGAAGATACTATAGTTAAAGGAATTTCTATAATATATCTATCAATACATGTGAGAACATGATACTTTTTTCTTTTCCTTTCCACCATCTTAAAATATCCAATCCATCGAAATCATCCTCATAATCGTCAATCTCTATATATCTTTCTAATTAATTATTTTATTGTCTCAATTTTCATTTCCTTTTCTTTGATCTATTTACATCATTCCATTTCTCATAATCATAACTATCGTTACTAGCATCATGAATATGTGAATATTGATGAGAAATTAACTCACATTGATCAACATGGATGTGATATTTTCATTTATAAAAATCAATGTGATTATTAATAACCTCTGTAAATTTATTGATCAACTCATTCTTGTCTTCATCATCAAACATAATTTGAAAACTATCCCAAACAAGTTGTAATATATATTTGGGATCAATAAAAACTACCATAAGTAAGAGGAAATTAAAATTGGAACCAATACACTAATACTTTTCCAACCTCATCTTCATCTCAATATCCATTTCACTCAGCGTAATATCATTAATCTTCATAAATTTCATAATTTTTCTATATATGTATTAAAGGGTTTCACTAGTGCAGAAAACATTTTTTACGTCGGTTATTTTTAATTTTTTACGTCGGTTTCTAGCCGATGTTAATACGTGCGACGTTATAAATAAGGTTTTTGACGTCGGTTATTTAAAAACTGACGTCAAAAAGCATAAAATTGTGATGTTTATCATGTCGGTTATTTTAGAACCGACGTGATAAAGGGCCTGGAGAATGGTTTATCACGTCGGTTATTTTAGAACCGACGTGATAAAAGGCCTGGAGAATGGTTTATCACGTCGGTTATCGAAGAACCGACGTGATAAACTGGGGTGAGGGTGGTTTATCACGTCTGTTCTATAAGAACCGACGTGATAAACCGGGCTGAGCGTGGTTTATCACGTCGGTTCATATAAAACCGACGTGAAAAACCGGGGGAGGGGGGTTTATCACGCCGGTTATTGACTAACCGACATGATAAACCGGTGGGAGGGGTTTATCACGTCGGTTAGTCAATAACCGACGTGATAAACCCTTGTCCAGGCCGTTTAGCACGTCCGTTATTCAATAACCGACGTGCTAAACTATTCTCCAGGCCCTTTATCACGTCGGTTATTAAATAACTGATGTGATAAACCATTCTCCAGGCCTTTTATCACGTCGTTTATTAAATAACCGATGTGATAAACCATTTTCCAGGCCTTTTATCACAGCGGTTATTTAATAACCGACGTAATAAACTATTTTACAGGCCTTTTATAACGTCGGTTATTAAATAACCGACGTGATAAACTATTTTCCAGGCATTTTATCACGTTGGTTATTAAATAACTGACGTGATAAACCCAATTTTTTTTAAACAGAATGCAGTGATCTTCTCTCCACCAGAATCAACCAGAAAATAAATCAAGAAATCATACCACAAAAACAGAAGTACATCAAAAATAAGCATGTAAATAGATAGCATATAAAACTTACCCACTAGACAGCATCCACCCTCATTTATACCCCATGGACAGCCCTCCCCCACCCCGTTGGAGCCCTCACCCTCATGTATACCCCCTGGACAGCCCTCCCCCACCCCGTTGGAGCCCTCACCCTCATGTATACCCCCTAGACAGCCCTCCCCCACCCCATTGGAGCTCCCACCCTCATGTATACCCCTTGGACAATCCTCCCCCACCCCATTGGAGCCCGCACCACACTCCTGGACTGCCCCCCGACCCCCGGACACCCCCAAACACCCCTCGACAACCCCCCACCCAACTGAACAACACCTCCTCACCCCCTCACCCCACTTGACAGCCCCCACCACACCCCTGGACAACCCCCCCCCCCCCCACCCCTGGACAACACTCCCACACCCCTGGACCGGCTTCCCACACCCCTGGACATCCCTGCCACCCCCCAAGACTGTCCCCCCACCCCACCGGACAGCCCTCCCAGACCGCTGGACACCCCCAACCCCACTGAACACACCCCCACACCCTGGGAACCCCTCCCCCACAGACCCAAATCCATACCAGAAGAACCATCAAAAGTAGACCAAAACAAGAAGTAGAGCAAAATTAAACATTCACTTATATAACATTCAAAACTTACACTGTCAACTTCAAAAAAAAACTAAATCAAACCTAAACAACTACCAAATAGACAATTAAAACGACAATATTTAAAATTACATTTTACATTACAAACAACTAAAATTCAATCAAACCTGTAAAATAATTTTACCACTCCACTTGTACGTCTTTGATGTCTTCAGCAGTATAGGGTTGAGGGTCATCAAAAAGCTACAAATGAAAAAGAAGATAGTTTACGTGTATAATGAATAAATCAAATTGAAATATGATGGAAAAGTTTAAGAGGAAATCGTACCAGGTCAAAATTTACAACTGTCCCAGTTGTTATTATTTCATACATAAATCTTAACATATAATATCCGCATTCGATGAGGCCTTGTTGTTCATGACAATTCTGTTTTGAATGAGTGTAAATTCAATATATTATTTTTATGTAATAAATCAAAAAGTACAAATTATAAATGGAAATTTACCTACGCCTTTACATATTTGATCTTTGCATTTCTTTTCTTTGTGTTTTTTCGAAAGTAGGCCCATGCACTGTTATAAAATAATACGAATGGGGTAAATTTAAAATTTATTATAATATATAAAACTATTGAGAAATTTAAACTTACTTTTCCAATATATTCTTAAAACTTGCTCGCACATCACCATGAACAGAGCATATCCAATAAAGAGCTTTCTCCCTTGGGCAAAAAATCCCTAACATCCAATGATTACTGATAAAAGGAAATTTAATATTAGTGGTTTTTTATGTTAAAAGATAATTAACTATTTGAGAGAAATGTGTTTCATACCTCTCACAAAAAGGCATCATCCAACATTGTTGGATTATATTCTTTTCAAATCTTTCAGCAATATAAACCATTCTTTGTTCCTCAGTCAATGCACATGCTTCAGGGGAAATCAATTGCGGGTCCATGAATCCATATACTTCTGTCAGTTCATTCCTATCACAAATTTTATAAAGATACCTAATACAAAACATATATAAGTATACATTTTTAATAAATATAACGCAGGGAAAAGGTGTTAAGACTTACATGGAAAAAATCTGCACCACGTTGATGCCCAACTTATCTCCAGTAACAAGCTCCATGATATCAGATTTTGTAATCCCCACAGTTATTTCACGTCCACAAACATGAGATTCCATTGGAAACTCATAAAAACCCAACAACAAATGTGAATATCTTGACAATCTGTCAAGACCAATGGAATCTGTATCTGATGTCATAGCCTGTTGTCTTTGTTGTTGTCTATACAGTATTTCTTTACCTTTGAAGTATTCCTGTGAAAAAAAAATTGAGAATTATAGTAGTTTTCAAATGATAAAACAACTTTAATAAAAAAAATAAAATAAAAGATATAACATTCATACCTCTATGGTAATGAGTCGAAGAAGTCTGGATGGCCAAACTAAAAAATGGACGATACTCTGTCCAACTGTCGCCACCTCATCTATAGGTATTGGTACCCTAGCTGATCTATCTATAATATCCTGTACAGTGACCCTATGATTCTCTACCTCTAATTGTTGATGATGAACTGTATCTCCTATACAATATACCAACCCGTATGCTACTATATGATGTTGAGAATCATCAACATACAACTCGCAATATGTAGGAAGTTGCGGCGGAGGTGTAGGATAAAAAATGGGGTCTGCAGGCTGAGGTTGGGGAGTGGGAGCTACTGGCGGAGGTGGAGGATAAATAATGGGGTCTGCAGGGGGAGGTGGAGGAGTGGGAGCTGCAGTCTGAAATTGTCTTTTCATTTCTGCAAACATAGACTGCACCGAATCTCTAATCTTGTCTTCCATCGTCGCATTAATATTTTGAACTTCAGCCTCCAAGGATTCTATTTTTTTTATAAACCCACTCAATGTTAGAAGTTGAAGAACGTGGAAACACTTTTCTTACCGATACACCTGTCGGATATCCTCTTACACGACCAGGATGTTCGGGCCTTCCCAATGCTGCAAATAAAATATCTTCCCTCCCAGTAGCTGTAAATGTCCCCTCTGAACTTTTCTCCTCAAGAGAGTCCTGTATTAATTAATTGAACATTTCTGTAATGATTGAAACTTATATTAAGAAAAAAGTTAACTTAAATAAATTAAATAGATATCTTACAATCCTCTCAGCTATGATTCTCGATTCTTCCGAAAGATATTTCCCTTTTTTTCCCTTCCGAGCTCTCTTCTATTTTTCATGTCTAGATGGAGGGGATAGAGGGGTCACCTCTCCAGAGCTTGAAGACTCAGATCTTAGTTGTTGAAATTCTTCCGCTATCATTTTTTCTTCCAATAATGTATACCCTCCCCGAGATAAACTATGAGGGTATACATTTTTAGATTGGATCTCCTGATGAGCTTTCCTTGTTTTCTGTAATTTAAGAATAAGAAATCATTAACAAAACATTAATAAAATCATTTATATAAGAAAGTATATAAAAGTTTACATTGCCCTTACCAGAAATGACTCTTTTTTTCTACTTTCAAAAAACTGTCTCCATGTGTCTTCATCTATAAAAGGATATATACGACATGGATTGTCATGACTCCTATGACCATAAATGAAATCAGATGTGAGGGTTGATTTGAAATCCCTCCATCTCCTGGCAGCCAACGATAAGAATTTCTTCCTGACTCCTCCAGTGTCAGGAATATCAAATGTCATATGATAAAGAAGAGGTTAAACATATTATATATACCAGAAACATTAAAAGAATGGTCAAACAATGACAAAAGATCTTACCAAAATCGTCTCCCACAACTGAGAGATAATCGCTTTATCCACACCTCTCCAATCATCATACAGAATGCTTACTTTGGTCTTAGCCTGAGTTGCAACAAAACTCTTAAAATCTTTGGCATTCGGACCTCTAGGAATATCATCATCATCAAACTCAACTAATATCCTCTGATCCTGCGTACGAGCAAGTGATAATTTTGGTAAACGTGTGAAACCACGTTTACCAACCTTTGAACTCTTTGTCGTAATAGGAGAATGTGAATGTTCATCCCCAGAGGTATGACTAGAAATATGCTCCCCCCTAGAATCATGTGGTTGATCATCTGAATGATCTGTCATTATCCTTCAAATCAAAAAAACAAACGTCAGTTCACAAATATACAAATTCAAATATTTTAATACTACTGTAATCAAAAAATAGAAAAGTGTACTAGGTTACATAATAGTAAACATTGGTAATATGGTAAGCATGTTAAACAATGGTAATGATGGAAAAGATGGTCAAGATGGTCAAGATGGTCAAGACGGTAAAAAATGGAAAAATTGGTAAACCTGGGTCCTCCGGCTGGCCGGTGGGCAAGAACCGGTTGGCCGGTGCCCATACCGGCTGGCTGGTGCGCTAACACCGGCTGACCGGTGGCTCTGGCAGAAAACAATGCTTCTGCCAGAGACCACCGGCTGGCTGGTGGTCATCCACCAGTTGGCCGGTGTCACCAGGCAGTGGGCAAGCCTACTGCCTGGGTCCTCCGGCTGGCCGGTGGGCAAGAACCGGTTGGCCGGTGCCCATACCGGCTGGCCGGTGCCCATACCGGCTGGCCAGTGCGCTAACACCGGCTGACCGGTGGCTCTGGAAGAAAGCAATGCTTCTTCCAGAGACCACCGGTGTGAATCCACCGGTTGGCCGGTAGACTCAGAGAGTCCACTATCAGCCTTCTTGGGACAACTCCTGGGCAACCTTTTTCCTAGCATCAAAACACTTGAAAACAAGTTAGAACACGATGAGAGTGATTGTGATCATTAAAATCCAAGAGAGAGGGGTACAACAATAAACATGATAAAGTAAACTAAAAAAACTTAAAACAAACAATAACATATACTTATTTTATTTTAAAACATGTTTTAATAAATAAAAAACTTACAATATCTAACATTTATGGAAAAAATAAATGTAAACAAGAAATAAACATATGTTACCTGTAATTTTAGGAATGTACAGATGGATTGTTTTCCCAAATTCCTTCGTCGTGATCGTTCCTTATGGCACAAACTATGTCTTCAACATGATCGTCATTATGTTCTTTTAATATTTCTATTGAAGTAGGGATCTCACATAAATCAGCATATTCATCAAGTTCATCCTCACCAACATATTGTTTTTTCCCTTGTAAAACAACAGCCCACTGCATATCTGATTGATCTACTACATAAAAAATTTGTTTTGCATGTGTTTCCATTATAAAAGAATCAGCTGTGTCTTCCAATCTATTTAGATTAACAAGTGTCATTCCAAATTCATCGTGTCTGACACTGTTGTTACCGTTAAACCATTTACAGTTAAAAACAGGAACTTTAATTTTAAAGTAATCAACCTCCCATATGTCTTCAATCACTCCATAATATGCATTTGATGCAGAAATTGGGTTTTTGTCCTTAGCACTCGAAAAATGCATTGCTTCTACAAACACCAATACACCACTATTCTGAACTGCACTTATGTTGTCCTGAGCTTTTGTATGAAATTTATAACCATTAATGTCATAACCAGACCATGTTATCACATTTAAACATGGACCACCCACTATCCATTTTAATGTCTCTTATACATCTGATCTACCAAGCAAAGTCTTTTTAATCCATGACAAGAAAGTTTTGTTGTGCTCATTCAAAATCCACATTTCTTTCTTCTTTGGATGACATTGTTTCAACTCATTAATGTGCAATGTGATATATGGTTGAGCATCAGCTATGTTCTTCAAGATGTATGATTCTAACTTCTTCATCTGTTCAGCTAACAATGATTTGACATTCAAGCCGCGAATCCCCTTTCCCTCATTATTAACTCGTTTATGGCGAGATGGAGGCAAACCTATGTGTTGCGCCGCAGCCAAGTAGCTCGTACAAAACTCTGTTACCTCCTTAGAAATATACTTTTCAATAATGGAGGCTTCAGGTCGATATAGATTTTTAACATACCCCTTTAATATTTTCATATACCTTTCAAAAGGATACATCCAACGAAGATATACAGGTCCACAAAGCTTTATTTCCCGAACCAGATGAATCATTAAATGCACCATTATATCAAAAAAAGTTGGAGGAAAATACATTTCCAATTGACAAAGTATTAAAATTGCATCCTTTTCCAAAATGTTCAAAGAATTCACATCAATCACCTTGTTACAAATTGAATTGAAAAAATAACACAACTTCATTATAGTCTTTCTAACACGAATGGGCAATATTCCACGCAATGCAACTGGTATAATTTGTTGCATCATGACGTGACAATAATTTGATTTCATACCTATCAACTTCAAGTCCTTCATTGAGACAAAATTTTTTACATTAGAAGAATAACCTTGAGGCACTTTGGTATCATGAAGACACTGACAGAAGCTAATTTTCTCCCTCTTCGATAATGTATGACAAGCCGGGGGAAGAAATGTTCATCTTCCTTTAGGAGTGGGAGCTAACTCCAAACTTATTCCCATTGATAGTAAGTCTAATCTTGCATTCAACCCATATTTAGTCTTTCCTTTAATGTCTAACAATGTTCCAATCAAAGAATCACAGATATTCTTCTCCACGTGCATGAAATCAATATTATGTTTAACTTCATGATACCTCCAATATGGTATCTCAAAAAATATTGACCTTTTCTTCCAAATATGTCTATCATTACCAGATTTCTGTGTCTTTCCCAATGTCACGTCAAGGTTTTTCACCCTCTCAAAATACAGATCATGGTATAAAGGTTTTGGAGCAGTATCAAATTCTTGTGAGCCATTAAATGCCTTTTTTAGTCTTCTATAAGGGTGTTCCATAGGCAAAAACTTTCGATGACCCATGTACATTGTTTTCCTCCCATGATGCAATTGACAATAGGACGTCTGTTGTTCGCAAATTGGACATGCTTTATGCCCTTTAACACTGTATCCAGAAAAATTTCCATACGCTGGGAAGTCATTTATAGTGAACAGAAGCACTGCATGCAGTTGAAAATATTCCATTTTATAAGAATCATACACCCTAATACCATCAGCCCATAACAGTTTCAAATTATCAATCAACGGTGACAAGTAAACATCAATATCATTACCGGGTTGCTTTGGACCAGAGATCATTGTACTCAACATGACATATTTTCGCTTCATACAAACTTCAGGAGAGAGGTTGTAAATTACCAATAAAACAGGCCATGAACTATGTGTTCTACTGAGTGTTCGGTATGGATTCATTCCATCTGTGCACAACCCTAGTCTGAGATTTCTTATTTCATTTCCAAATGTAGAATACTGCGCATAAATTTTCTTCCATTGTGGACAATCAGCTGGATGACGTATTTTTCCATCACATACCCGCTCTTCATCATGCCATCTTAACCTTTTTGCATCATGTGAATTAGCAAATAAACGTTTGAAACGATTAATTATAGGAAGATACCAAAATACCTTTGAAGGGAGCTTTGTAATCTCTACATCACCCTGTGATTTTTCTTTCACCTTATACCGTGATGTCCCACATTTTGGACACTCTGACAGAAATTCATATTCCTTCCTATATATAATGCAGTCATTCGGACAGGCATGTATTTTCTTGTATCCCAATCCCATCGGGCATAATATTTTCTTGGCTTTGTAATGTGAATCTGGAAGATCATTATCTTTTGGAAGAATGTCTTTCATCAATTGCAGCTGCTCTGTAAAACTTCTGTCACTCCATCCATGCTTCGCTTTTAAGTTAATCAATCTTAACACCGCCGACAGAACCGTAAAATCTGTACAACCCGGATATAATGGTTTTTCAGCATCACCATATAGACGTGCAACTGTCGGTTCTATCTCAATTTGTTCTGCTACAATATCGCGAATCATTTCTTCAATTCCATCGGAGTTACCATCTTGCGAATCATAATCATCAGTGACATTCCGTCCAGTTTCACCATGCCAAATCCAAGGGCTGTAACTCGGATTAAAAACATGACATATCAGATGATCTTTTATCTCTCTACTTTTCAACTTCTTCATATTCAAACATTTCAGGCATGGACAGAAAAAAATGTCACTACTTGGAACATTTCATTTTGCAAATTCCAAAAAGGCATCAACACCTTCCTCAAATTCATTGCTCATTCGATGTGCCGTAATCCAACTTCGACTCATTATTACCTATAACAAATATCAACAAAACATATATATTTTTAAGATAAGACAAAACATGTTTATATGAAAAAAATCATAATTTGAATGTAAAACAATTTAAAATATAAAACAAATCTTGAAAGTAGTAGTAGTTTTCATAAGTACCCAACACCAAATAGCTATACATCGTAAGTGTCATGTTAAAAATATGAATATAGACCATTTGTTTTATGTTTAATAATATTGTCATATTATCTGATCATTCTGATTATATATTAGAATTACTATATCCTTTTGATCCGATATATAATCTAAGGACATTAATATTTCTTTAGAAAAAGTAATGTTAATATCATGGTAATGTAAAAAAAAGTATATGTCGAACTATATATATGTAATACCAATAAAAAAATACATATGTGTTTGGCCTGGGTTTCACACATAAATCAACTCATCTCACAGATTAAATTTTTGAATCATCCTACATAATACTTATTTTTATAACTTAGGGAATGAAAATAATAAAAGTTTTGATTTATGATACTCATTATGGGTAAACATGATATATATAAATATAATATCTAATCTCATAAAAATATATCCATGGGGGTATAAGAGCATACACAAAGCACATGATCAAAAAGATAAGTGAAACAGTTCTATATAATCAAAGATCATAAAACCTAAGTCCAAGTATAACAATTTTAGCATAACATAAGACATGATTTATATGATAGTGGGAACATGATTTAAAAAACCTTATTCACAAGATCACAACATTGGTATGTGGAATAACATAAGAGTGTGGCACAAACATAATCATATAATTCATAACATATGTCAAGGGAAAACATAGTTTCATTCACCTTATATTGAGAAATGTTAATCAGCTTTCCTATAATTTATTATAATATTTCTTACCAGGCACATCACATAACACATTGGACATGGTATAACCATCTGTATCCCATATTGATCTATGATATATAATGCATTGTCGAATGCATTAGAAGGATATTATGGACCCAAATGTCACATAATGACTAACCATATATATGGGTGAATCGTGATCATCAAATCATTTATAACACTTTCGTAGATCAATTAACTAACAAAAATGAAATGGGGGTCATAATTGTTTTTACAAAACATAATAATTATTAATACATAAAAATGTGTTTGGATGGTAAGATAAGATAATATACCTAATTCAATCTAATTATCATTAAATTATTTCTACCTAGATAGAAAAGACCTTTATAAAAAATATAATTTAACTTGAGAATGAAAAGAAAGTACCCTTTACCTTTTTTATAATGAAAATATGAAAAGGATGATAATAATATTTAGGTATTATAATTTTTTTATGAATTATTAATAATAAAAGAAATCACCTCACTTGGTTTTGTTGAAAATCAGACATACCATCGTATTCAAGAAATCAGATACACTTTGCATGAAAAGGTCCATCATTTTTAGGAGATGACTGAAAGAAGAAATGTATTATTAGACTCACCATGAGTCCAGAATGAAATATTTGATTGTAATAGGTATGAATTGATATTTTTATGAATGCAGATGAAAACAGATGATGGTTTTCTGATCTAGGAGTTCTAAAAATCATAATTTTTTGAAAAAATATTATGATGTAAGAATGTTGAATGAAATTTTAAGGATAGGTATTACCGATTGTACCTGGTCCAATTTCATTCATGAAAATAATTTTCTGGACAATCATATTGAAAATATGATTTTAAGAAAATAAGTACTACCAATCTTCATCCAGAAAGACACATTCCAGCTAAGTAGGAAATAATAATGTTGCTGGAAGAATGGAACGTTACAGTACCACCCATTATTTTTCAGATTTTGCTGAAGCTAATCCACAATGTTTTAATAATCATTTGCGAGTTGAATGTTTCGAGTTGAATGAACATAATAACCATTTGCAATAAAAAAATTCCACGAGATTCAAAAACGAACGAAAAGCACATCAAGAATCGAAACAAAAATGAACGAAATAAATTTGTGGAAGGCTTACTTGAATGTCGCGAGTTGAGATGATAGATCCGAGAGCAGTGAAGAAGATAAACAATGAAGCCAAAATGAGTGTAATGCAGGCGATCGACGAGCCGATTAGGGTTTACCGCGCGAGAGAGAGACAAGCTGGCGACTGTCAATCAAAAAAATCGTAAATGACAGAACACGGGCTTTAATTTTTTTTAAATGCTTTATAACGTCGGTTATATAATAACCGACATTATAAACTATTTTTTAGCTTTTTTACATCGGTTATCTTAAAACCGACGTAAAAAGGCTCCCGCGCTTTGGTTTTTTACGTCCGTTATCAAATAACGGACGTAAAAAACCAAAGCACCCGGGGGTTTTTTACGTCGGTTATAAAATAACCGACGTAAAACACACCGCGCTTTGGTTTTTTACGTCGGTTATTTGATAACCGACGTAAAAAACGCGTCGATATCGGGTTTTTTACGTCGGTTACAAAATAACCGACGTAAAAAACCCCCCGCGCATTGGTTTTTTACATCGGTTATTTGATAACCGACGTAAAAACACAACAGGCACGATTTGTAACGTCGGTTATTAAAATAACCGACGTGAAAAATCTACTCGCCGCATTGTTACGTCGGTTATATATAACCGACGTAAAAAATGGTGACGTAAAAAACGATTTCTGCACTAGTGTTTGGATGAAATTGTGACATGACACATGCATAGAATCATAAAATTCAAAATTACTATCATAAAATATATTTAAAAACGCTGAAAAATACATGATCTTGCTCTAAATCATATTTTGTAGGAGCCCCACCTTCACAGTCAAGAGCACTCCTAAAACCTAAATCCTCCTCAAGAAGATTACATACTTTATCATACTTCTCTAAAACATCCAACATAAAGTAACAATAATTCCACCTAGTAGTAACATCAATAATTATAGCATGTTTACTAGGAATTTTTAATCCTCTGCAATGCTCTTGAAAAGAGCTAAACTAAAAAGTGAACTTCTCACAAATTTGCAAAAAAACTCTAATTCTAGAAATTGAGGATGATATTTTCTTTATCACATAACTAACAATAACATTTAAAATATGTGCACAACATCTCATATACACATACTATCCTTCAAGAATATACTCATTCCAATCATTAACCCTCCTCACCAAATAACTAATCATTGTATTATTATAACTGGAATTATCCATGATGACAGTATTAATCCTTTGAATCCCCCATTGTTACACTGTATGTTCTAACACTTGAACATTTTTTTCCTTTTTATTATCCAAAACCAGACAAAACCTTGTTATTATTAAATTTAATAACCAATTATCATCAATAAAATGTGCAGTCAAACACATATAATTCATATTCTAAATTGAAATCCATTTTTTGGTGGTACGACATACCAAATGAGAGAACATAAAAATATATACTTTAGGTAACGTCTTGTAATTTCCATGTAATTTTTTTATATGAAATTATTTCGAGACCGCGAAATTTTACGGCATGTAATTCCAAGGTCCGGAGAGCCCGAAACATAATTTTGAACTTTTTTAAGGTACGTTCAGTAAATGTGCGAATGAGATTTTCTATCTTGTGAAGCATCGCTCGCATCACAAATTTAAGGGCACTGTTGAATTCAGAATGCTAGGATTCACCAAGAAATAACATAACTTCATCTAGAAATGTCTGAGAGGAAAAGTTATTTTTGGGACTTTTTGAGAAAAATAATAAAATAATTTAAATGAATTTTTTTAATTTCCTTCTCACTTCGGAGTGGCGTACGTCAACGCAATGGGGTAGAGACAAGGCAATGATGATGCGCATCAATGAGGCTCATTAATGTCTCATTAAACTCGTAGTGTAACAATTCTTTAATGACATGTAATAGTGACACAGTTTCTTAAATAAAACAACATAACGATGCGATGTCACATCATAATGGGAATGTTGCAACATGCTCGTATTTATAATTCCACATGGTGGGAAAATATAGATTAAAGAAATTGGAGGATTCTTTGATGAACCTCTCATAGACTTCCACCCCAAGGAAGAATGAATAATGTCGTTGGAACTTCTTCCTCTTCTTTGATGCCTTTTGAATATTGGAGCCAAGAAGCAACATCGATGTCTTAAACCCCTCGAGGATGAACGTACAACAATTAACTTCAAAGAGGTAGGGTTTTTTAATTTTAAAAGTTCTTACCCATTATTTTTTTTGTCAAATGAAGAATGTGGATTAACGCAAAAATCGGTTGATCTGTGAATCGTGTGTTATAATAGGAGGGTGACTTTTCTTTTAGGGTGATTATTTGGGATTAAACCTCCGCATGAATGATTGAACACAAACTTCCACAAGCCTTCCCCTTGTTAAAACCACTAACGTGGAGGGCACAGACCGACACGAATAAGGCGCGAGAACCTCCTCTCCTATGTTCTTGCTGGCGACATTCTCAAATTGATGGTAAGGACAGTTTGAAGGCTTCATGGTAAATAAATCCTCGCTTGAAGACCATTAGAACAAGAGGCGCAGGGAACGGACCACCGGAGCGCGTCTGATTTCCCATTGAAGATTCTACCAACGTGCCAACACTGGTAGCAGCACCGACAGCCCGCATAGATGGGCCGCGTTGATTAGGAGGCCATGGCTCATCAGCCGCGATGGCGCGTAGGGGGACAAGGCACTAGTTGGGTGCTTCATGGAGGAGTGATCCGCGTCCGGGCCACCCGACAGGCTGGAGGCGTCGCGACCCGTGGGCAGCACCAGGATTCGGATGCGGTTCCAAGAGGACGTCATGCTGGAGCTGTGGCCTACCCTTGTGACCCGCATTTAGAATAGAGGGGACGTGGCTAGATGTCGCGTCCCAGTGGCTCACACTAGTCACACCGTGCAGCCAATCCCCTTACTGGAGGGCCAAGCCCACAGTGGGCTAGAACCCGTGCCAGAGTCTGAACTCGTGCTAACCCACCGGACCCATGCCGGCTATAAGAACCTGGATCTTCTTTTCAGGATTTTTTTCTTTTCTGGTTATTTTTTAGGGAAAAGATAAGTTTGTTGAAATTTTTGGAGTACATTCCATTTAATTATAAGTACACTCCATGTACTCAGTTGCCACACGTAGCCATGTGCTGGTCATGTAATGTTCGAGCACACAGCCCTATGTGGTGACCTGGAGACCGCCTAAAGTGGAGGCAGGAAAAAGCAAGTACATGTCTTGTACTTTTAAACAACACATCATGTACTTTATTTTTATTTTTTCATTAAACGGACCGGGGTCACGTCTAATTGACATAACACTGTTATTCTTCATCTGTCTCTTCTAGGAGTGATCGTATGGCTGCATATCTTCTCTGATCCCCTAACTCACCATCCATTCTACAAATCATACTCGGTTTCTTGCGTTGGATCCGCATCAGTGAGTTCTTCCTTCTTCTAGAACTTCATCTTCTAATTTATCCTCTCTTTCAAGATGTCCTCAGTTGAATTTTTTATCATTTTTGTAGATCTATGACGTTCTAGGGCAATTCAAGGCCTGAGATTCACGTATATCGATCTCGTGATGCTGAGGTAGGTGTTTTGTTCCTTTTGTAGTTAGTCTTTGAATTTTATGTGCAAAAGTGCCTAATAACCAAGAACGGGGTATTGAATGTTTATGGTTTTATCCCTGTTATTACCAGTTATGACTTGTTTGTTTGGATAGAGGTTAATTTTTGTGAATAGGGTTAACTTTTCCAGGCTATGGATGTTTTTTCCATGTCTTCTTGTTTTGACCGTTTGGTCTAGCTTTGCATGTTAGGTTGCTGCTTTGATTTCCATGCCTAGTATTGTTTGGATAGAGTAAATATTATCTGACATGCTATGATATATTGTAGATTGTTTATCCAAGTAGTTATTGAGGTTTACTTTGACTGCTAATTATCATTTGTGTATGATTTCTTTACCTGAGGTTGCGGTAACCTGGTGTAGTGAGACCAAAGGGGAAATTAATGTTGAGGTCTTTCCCAGAGTGTTTGTTATAATTATCACATTGTGAGACCATAAGAGGGATTGAAGTTGAGTGTTCCCTTAGAGTGTCTATAGTTATGTTATAAGGCCATAGGAGGAAATGGCGTTGAGTGCTTCTTCATAGTGCATGTAGGTTACCATTAAAAAACTATAGGGGGAATTGCCGGTGAGTGCTTCCTCAGACAGTGTTTAGTATATCTTTCCTTGTATTGTGAACCAAAGGGGTTAGGATATGATAACTACCCATAGGGTTTCTTGTTTTTGTGTTTGGTTGATTAAATATATAAAAGTAAATTTTTGTAAATGAAACTATAGGATTGCTTACTTTTGAGTACTTCCTTGTTTACTACCTCTTTTTCTTATTTCTTTCCATATATATTTACTAACTATTAGGCACAGATATTTGGGTGGTTGACTACTAGGATTAGTCTCACACCCAGTTTGGGTCATTCTTTTGGGCCCAAACAGATTATATTGCTACAGGTATAGATAAGGTCAAGTTCGCTTCTACTTCAGGTACATGATTGTTGTGGAGCTGGAGAGCATGGGACCAATCTGAGGCTTGCGATGTTGTAGAGATGTTTACTTTCTTTCTTTTATACTTGGGTTTAGTACTGTATTCCAGCATTGTGATTTTTTGGCTCTTTTCCTAGTCATATGTATCATGCATCATTTATATAGGTGTGCTCCAATTATTACTTCCAGTCTTTCACTGATTACTATTGTATGGTGTTATTACTACTTTCTCTATTACTTTCTGTTTTCCTTTTTCTGTGTTACTTATCCAATGAGGGCATAGTTTCCCAACTATCACACCCAAGTCTCTCGCTACTAGTTGGCATCATCTGGCGTTCGGGAAAATGTGCTTAAGGCCAAGTGACCAACCGGGTACGGGGTGCCTCGGGGAGGCTTCCGGAACCGGGACATTACAAAGTGGTATGAGAGGTTTTATTTTTCTTATTGACTTACTATTTGCAGCATATAGACAGGGATAGGAAGGAATATGTACTTGGTATGCTCGTGAGTAGCTAACCCGTGTACAGAAAAAAACCAATCTACCTCATTATTGCAATTTTCAGGTTTTGCAATTATTATAATTGATTTGATTTCACTGTTGGGTGATTCACATGTTTTGTGATGTAATCATTTATATTATTAAGGTTCTATTTCTGTTGCAACTCGATGAGATGAGGGTATACCATTTCATGCATCATATAGGCACTTGTTAGAAATCACATGTCATGCATTATTTCCATTCCATTTAGGGTGAATTAGTGATTACATGTTGTTGTGATAGATGTTGTGCTAGATATGAATGTTGTTGTGATAGATTCCTTTATAGAATACCTACTTTTTATATGGCATTGAATTGTGTAAGTTTAGTTTGAATGAATTCCAAACTTTGATTCTTGAGGTGTTATGCACCCTCATGGATTGAAATTTGGTGGAGAATTACACCTTTATTCTTGAAAATGACATGTATAAGATTCCAAGCTTTCATTTACGGGGAGTATGGGCTCTCATGGATCTGAATTTGGCACCTTAATGTTTGTTTCAGTGTTTTATGGATTCCGGAGTAGTTTCTGAGGCATACTATTTGGAAGAACCCAGAATACACGGTGTGTAATGACAAATACACTCCATGTGTCCTTCTATTCGAGAAGGAATTGTTTTTCTTAAGTACACATCATGTTCTGTATGTACATTCCATGAAGTCTCTAACTGTGTCACTAGTTGTGTGGGTAGAGACACGAGGTTGGGAAATCTTGGTGGCATGCGCCGTGTACCGGATGTACACGTCTTGTTGTGTAGACCATGTGTCCACCCATGTGACTAATTACACGGATGGATAAAACATAGGTTATACATGTCATGTAAATATTGAACACATCGTGTAGTTTGACCCATGTATCTAGTTGTGTAGATAACAACACGGGTTGGTGAAGTTTGTCTAGTACACGTCGTGTCTGGCACTAACACGCCATGTGGTCTTGTTCTAGGAGAACCGTGTGCCTTATCCATGTATAGGAACTTGGTCAGGGGATGAGTATTCCAGTACACACCGTGTGTTAGGACAACACGTCATGTGTATGGGGTGTTACATGACCTAGGTTAGAAAAAGTACATGCCCATGTGAAGGATTAAGGGAACATGTCAGGTAGGCATTATACACGTCGTGTATCCATGTTTTGAAAAAAAACTTGAATGATTTCTTTCTTATGTTCCCTTCTTGCTTCTAAGTTTCTGTCCTTGATAATATTGATCTAAGGTGTGTGCTTGACCTCGCAGAGTCATGCCGCTGAGACGTCCTTTAGTTGTTCGCCAGATTCAGGGTGGTGATCAGACAGCAGACATGGCTGACCGGGGACTACCAGTAGATCCTCCAATTATACCAGTCTTGGCACCAACTATTATCCCAGATACGGGTTCTAATGAATAGTTCTGAGAGGGATTTTTGAGGTTTATGCAGACTTTCCAGGGAGAACAGCCTTCTTCCCTGTCGATGGCAGAATTGATGCAGGTTTTCCAACAGCAGCATCCTACCACCTTCATAAGGGAAGGAGGACCTCGGGCTGTAGAGTCATGGCTAGAATCCATTATAACGATCTTTAATAATCTAGAGACACCTCTAGAGAGGATGTTCAAGCTATCTATGTATATGCTTCTAGATTCCTCCAAGAGAGGGTGGGATGTGATCTCACAGGTGGGATGCTAGTAGGTTATTTCGTGGGATGAGTTTCCGTGTGCCTTCTATAACTTTTTTTACCTAGAGACTTTGAGGGCTGATCGAGCCCGAGAGTTCATGAGTTTGGAGCAAGGAACTCTCTTAGTCATGGAATATTCTTCTCACTTCATATATTTGTAGCACTTTACACCCTTTCTAGTAGGAGATGAGTTATTCTTTGTGTGGATGTTTGAGGGTGGTCTAATGCAGGATATTCAGGCTCTTGTGAACATCTTCAAGTTGACTTTTATATCTTACATAGTCAACCAGGCATTGATCACAGAGCGCAACCTGAGGGATTATGGATCTGTGATCCAGGGGGTTCTGCATCCAGAGTTAGGGATTCCATGGCTGATAGCAGGAAGTGTCACAGGGAGTCTACACGTGGAGATCCGAGTAAGTGGGATGCACCTCCAGGTAGCCATGTGGTATGCTTCCAATGTGGAAGGGTCGGGCATAAAAATCCACATTTCCCGATAGACCCAATGGAGTGTCGATATTGCGGTAAGATGGGCCATCTTCAGTGCTTTTGTCAGATCTTCTCACTAGCAGCCGGTGACAGGGGTTCTTCTATGACTCCTTATTCGGGAGCAGAAGCACCAGTTTCTCACTAGTAGGGGAACTAGAGTACTTCTAGCCATTCAGGTTGAGGTGGAGGCCATGGTCATGGTATCCAGTCACCAAGCTTTCAGTGACAACAGGGTGGATCAGTTTAGATTTGTCAGGCAGGGTCAGAGGGCCATGGTGGAGGTCAGACTTTTACAGTGGAGCAGACCCAGTAGGAGCAGGATCTCGGACCCTCTACCGTTCAAGTTATGATTCTAGTTGCCTCAGTTTTAGCTTCTACTCTTTCCGATACTGGGGCTTCCCATATCTTTAATTTTTTATAGTTGTGGAGATCCTTTGGCTCTGTATCTTTTTTTCTACTGATATCTTGAAGTTAGACACTCCATTATGGATAATAATGACTAGTGTATGATAGTTCAAGGGGTTCCCTCTAGAGGTTGTGGGTGTCACTTCCTATGGGACCTCTATGTCCTAGAGATAACAGGTTATGGTGTCATTCTCGGAATGGACTAGTTAGCTCCCTTCTAGGCTGTTGTCTACATCTATCATCTTAGGGTGAGTTTTACATCACTAGAGGGAGGATTGTTTATTCATAAGGGTGAATGGGATGTTCAGGAAAGCAGATCGAGACCCGAGCATCATGGGTTCGGAAGAGTTATAGCCCAAATTGCTAGTCTATATCTGGATGACCCGAGGACTTGAAAAATGAACTTTTCTCTTGTGGTGGATCATTTCAGGGATGTCTTTCTAGGGGAATTTTCAAGTTTTTCTCTGAAGTGAGAGGTATAATTTTCTATTGAGCTTATGCAAGGAGCGGTACTAGTGTCCATTCCTCCTTAAAGGATGGCTACACCAGAGTTACAGGAGCTCAAGAAGTAGTTGAAGGAGTTGCAGGCTAAGGGGTTCATCTGACCCAGCACTTCTCCTTGGGGTTTTCCTATCTTGTTTGTGAAGAAGGTGGATGGTACCCTCCGAAATTGCATGGATTATCAAAAGTTGAACCAGTTGAGGGATAAGAATCGATATCACTTTTTGAGGATTTATGATCTCTTTGATCATCTTTGAGGATTGCGGGTGTTCTCGAATATTGACTTGAGGTCTGGTTACCATCAGTTGCGCATTAGACCATCAGATGTACCTCTTACATCCTTCTTCAGTAGGTATGGTCTATACAATTATGTGGTTATGTCATTCGGTCTCACGAACGTGCCTGCAGTCTTCATGGCATTGATGAACTGAGTGTTCTATCTGTACATGGATTATTTTGACGTATTCTTCATGGATGACATCTTGGGGTACTCTCACACAAGACATGACCATGCCACACATCTTGAGATATTTTTCAGTACACTAAGAGAGCATCATCTATATATTAATATCTCAAAATTCCACTTTTTGATGGACCAAATTCACTTCTTGGGTCATGTTATCTCAGAGACAGGAGTATCAGTAGACTAAGAGAAAGTGAGATCAGTAGTTTCCTGGGAGCATATGAAGAACGTCTTTGAGGTATGAAGTTTTCTAGGGTTGGGTGGACTACTATAGACATTCCATACATGACTTTTTACTCTTATTAGTGCCACTAATGGGCTTGACTAAGAAGGGTGCGAAGTACATGGAGTCAGATTCTTGTGATTCAGCCTTTCAGGAGCTGAAGGGGAGGTTGACTTTAGCACTGATACTAGTTTTTCTAGAACTAGTCAAGACCTATACTATTTACTGTGACACATTAGGTATCGGGCTGGAAGAAGTGTTTATGCAGGGAGAAGGGGTTGCTACGTTTGGGTCTCAGTAGCTGTGGTCACATGAGAGGAACTACTCGGCACATGATATCGAGCTAGCTATAGTAGTTCATGCTTTACGTTGTTAGAGACACTACCTTTTTACAGAGCATTTTTTGGTTTTCAATGACCAAAAAAGTCTCAAGTATATCTTTACTCAGCGTGACCTGAATTTGAGATAGCAAAGCTGGGTTGAGTACCATCAGTCTTTTGACTTTGAGCTTTTCTACATTCCTAGGAAGGGAAACGCAGTGGCTGATGTGTTGAGCAGGAGGACTCAGGTATAAGAAGTTCAAGGTGCCAGTAGTGAGTGGAAGCTTATGGCTCTATTCTCTGAGATTCATTTTTAGGTGCATAACAGACAAGGGTAGACATTTCTATCTTCTATAGTTGTTACCTCTACTCTTCTTGATCGAGTGAAAATGAGGCAGCTATCAGTTTCTGAAGGCCTAGTCTTACGAGAGGGTGTTGCAGGAGAGGACCCTAATTCTGGATGGACAGTAGGTGAGGATGAGATCTTGCATTTTAATGGGCTCATATGGGTTCCAGAATACATATGCGAGAAGTAGATGTGGGACTTTCATTCCTCAATTTGGGAAATTCATCCTAGTGTCATGAAGATGTATCCTAATCTACGTCGTTAGTTTTGGTGGCCAGGTATGAAGAGATATGTTGCTGGGTTTGTCATGAGATGTTCCACTTATCAACAGGTGAAGGTGGATCATCAGCAACCACTAGGGATTTTGTAGTAGTTACCCATTCTTTACTGGAAATGGAACGATGTCGCGATGGACTTTGTGACAGGTTTTCTGAGGTTTCCTTGGGGGAATTATGCAGTTTGGTTTGTCATTGACAGACTCACAAAAGTAGGTCACTTCTTTCTGATCAAGGAGACCTTTAGTGTTAATGAGCTAGGGAGGTTGTACATCTAATAGATTGTATGTCTACATGGGGTTCCATAATCCATTGTTTCATTCAAGGATGCGCGTTTTACTTATAGGGTCTGGCAGGGACTTCATAGGGCTTTGGATACACAAGTACATCTGAGTACAACTTACTATCCCCAGACAGATGGCCAGTTCGAGCATAAGATTTAGGTGTTTAAGAACATGCTTCGAGAAAGAATCTTGGATTTTGGAGGTTCTTGGGATAATCACATACCACTTGTGAAGCTTTCCTACAATAATAGTTTGCAAGGAACTATTCATATGGCACCTTATGAGGCTTTGTGTGGTAGTCCATGCCGATCACCCTTATGTTGGCTGGAGGAAGAAGAGGTAGCTATGCTAGGACCTTGTCTTTTCCAAGAGACCACAGAGCAAATAGAGTTGATTCAAAAGAGGATGGATACTCCACAGTCATGATAGAAGTCTTATGCTAATCTAGGGAGATGACCTATAGATTTCGAGGTCAGAGATCAGGTTTTCCTACGTGTCACACTGAGGTTGCGACATAGGAGGATAAGAAGGTAGGGTAAGCTTTCACCAAGGTATGTCAGATCATTTGAGATTTTAGAGAGAGTCGGACCAGTTTCTTATCAGCTACAATTACTTTAGAGGTACCAGGCTATGCATGATGTCTTCCACATTTCTTAGCTTCAACATTACTTCTCACACATGTCTCATGTTTTTTAACCCAAAGAGGTTGAGTTTGAGGTGGACACCTCTTTCAAGGAGAATACTATTCGGATTGTTGATCGAAGTGCGAAGTTTTTTTGTGGCTGGTTTGTTCCTCTAGTACGAGTGTTATGGAAGAAAGAGCGAGTACAAGATGAGACTTGGAATAGGGAGGTCAATGTATGATCACAGTGGCCGGAGCTGTTCGAGGATTCTTCTTCTATGCCTCCTTGCTCGAGAAATTTGGGGATGAATTTCTTTAAGGGTGGAAGTTTGTAAGAACCCAGATCTTCTTTTCATATATGTTTTCTTTTCTGGTTATTTTTTAGGGAAAAGATAAGTTTCTGGAAATTTCTAGTGTACACACCATGTACTTATAAGTACACATTGTGTACCCAGTTTCCGCATGTAGTCGTGTGTTGGACGTGTAACGGATGAGAACACAGCTGTGTGCAGTGACCTGGAGACCACCTAAAGAGGAGGCTAGAAAAGGCAAGTACACATTGTGTACTTTTAAATAACACGTTGTGTACTTTCTTTTTTTCATTAAACAGACCACGGTCATGTCTAATTGATAGAACCCTATTCTTCTTCGTCTGTCTCGCCTAGGAGCGACCATACCGCTTTGGATCTTCTCTGAGCCCCCGACTCACCATCTGTTCTCTAAATCGAACTTCATCAGTTGAATTTGATCTGCATCAGTGAGTTCTTCCATCTTCTATAACTTTATTTCCTGATTTCTTCTCTCTCGCGAGATATCCTCGGTTGAACGTTTTAACATTTTTGTAGATCTATGGAATTCTAGGGAGATTTAAGGCTTTATATTCATGTATATCAATCCCACAATGTCGAGGTAGGTGGTTTGTGACTTTTTGTAGTTAGTCTTTGAATTTTATGTGAAAAAGTGCCCAATACCCAAGAACGGGGTATTGCGTGTTTATAGTTTTAGACCTGTTATTACCGGTTATGGCTTGTTTGTTTGGATAGAGGTTAATTGTTATGAATAGGGTTAACTTTGTCGGGTTATGGATTTTTTGCCCATGTTTTCTTGTTTTGACCATTTGGTCTAGCTTTTCCTGTTAGGCTGCATCTTTTCTTTCCATTCCTAGTATTGTTAGGATAGAGTAAATATTATTTTAGAAGCTATGATATGTTGTAGATTTTTTATCTAAGTAGTTCTTGAGGTTTACTTTTATTGCTGATTATCATTTGGCCATGATTGCTTTACCTAGGGATATAGGAACCTGGTGTAGTGAGACCATAGGAGAAATTGACTTTGAGGGCTTTCCTAGAGTTTCTATTATAATTATCACGTTGCAATACCATATGGTGGATTGACGTTGAGTGCTCCCTCAGAGTGTCTATAGTTACGTTTCGAGGCCACAAGAGGAATTGACATTGAGTGATTCCTTAGAGTGCCAGTAGGTTACTGTTAAAAGACTATAGGGGTAATTGATGGTGAGTGCTTCCTCAGAGAGTCTTTGATCACACATGACTAAAGGGGGAATTGACAGTGACTGCTTCCCCAGAGAGTCTTTGGTATATCTTTCCTTGTATTTCGAACCAGATGGTTTAGGCTGTGAGAACTGCTTAGAGGGTTTCCTGTATTTGTGTTTGGTTGATTAAATACTTAAAAGTAAATGTTTGTAAATGAAATTGTAGGACTTCTTACTTTTGAGTACTTCCTTGTTTATTTCCTCTTTTGTTTATTTCCTTTCATATATATTCACTGACTGTTAGGCATATATCTTTGGGTGGTTTCCTACTGGGATTAGTCTCACACCCTGTTTGGGTCATGCTTTTGGGCCCAAATAGATTATATTTCTACAGGTATAGATAAGGGAAAGCACCCTTATACTTTAGGTACTTGATTTTTGTAGAGCTGGGGAGCATGGGACCAAGCTAAGGCTTGTGATGCTATGGAGCTGTTTACTTGCTTTCTTTTTTACTTGGGTTTATTACTGTATTCCAGCATTGTGATTTGTTTAGCTGCTTTCCTAGACATATGTATCGTTCATCATTTATATATGTGTGCTCCAGTTATTACTTCTAGTCTTCTACTGATTACTATTTTATAGTGTTATTACTACTTCTGCTATTTCATTATGTTTTACTTCTGCTATGTTACTCTGCCAATGAGGGCATAGTTTCCCCACTATCACACCCAAGGCCCTCGCTGCTAGTTGGAAACCTCTGGTGTTCGGGGAAATGCGCTTGAGGACATGTGATCAACCGGGTACGGGGTGCCTCTGGGTGGCTTCTAGAATCGGGATGTTACACCGGTGGGCCGTACCCGCACCCTTTGGGCCGGTCCAAACTAGACTGGGTCATCAAGCGACCTGGCAGGCTACACCCTCTACCAACGGGGCCGGGTCCAGTTAGGCATATTAGGCATCGCCCACTGGCCAGGCCAGACTAGACCAACCCCAACCCACACCAGGTTAGGTTGGGTCCTCCATAATGAACCGGCGTATGTGTAACCCCCGATCTGGGTTGGTCGGGTTGGTCCAACTGGGTTTGACCGGGCACCATCACAACCAGTCCCCTTGTTACTAAAATGCCTATATCTAGAAAACCGCACATCCGATTGACGGTATGTTTGTGGCATTGGGACCCTCTCGAGGAGGAAGATATTTAAAAAATCACTTTTTGTGTCTTTCATATACTTTTATAATAAAATAATGGATTAACGAGAGGTTCTCCCAAGCGTGTTACGTACGGAACCCTGCAGTTGGCTGAGACCTGAAGACTACTCGACGATGGCCCAATGGGATGCGACTCTGTGTAACCCAGAAGGCCCATGGTGGGTAGAGGCTCTGTGTGACCTAGTAGACCAATGGAACTCGATAGGAGGAGTACCTCAGTTCAAACAAGGTGGTAAGTTGCTATGTGTGGCCCAGCAGGCCCACAGTGGGGAGCGGCTCTGTGTGACCCAACATACCCACGGTAATCATCAGGGATGAGTACCACAATAGTTCAAGGTCAGTTGGAAGCGGCTCTGTGTGACCCGAAATTCCCATTATAATCAATAGAGGAGGATTTCTCTAGTATATGAGGATTTTGATGTTTGTGACTGACGATGCTACTGTTACTGCCCTAGAATATACCTGGTGTTATCCTCATTGTGTTTCGTACTTTACTTTGGTGAATTGTTGTGTGCTCTTTATTATTTTTTTGGGGTCCCTATTGAATATTGTTCCAATCAACCCTACATGGTCTCCTCCTGTACATGTTGTGTATGGTGTAGACAAACGATGTTTCGACAGGGGTGCTCAGGGAGACGGGACAGACAAATGCTATGACGGTGAACTTGGTGTCCTAGTACCAGGAGGGGCCCAGTAGGACCAGATGGACAGGACTTACTACTCTATCTCCTATTAGCTTGACTAATCTCATGATTAGGTGTGGTTTACTATATATTTCCATCAGATCAGTTTTTGTACTTTACAGTTTTCAGTACTTTTTCTTGGGTTTGTATTCTAACCCACACTCTTTCAACTGTACTTGCACTCAGTTTATTCAGTGGTATGTTGTTTACCTTTTGTGATTTGGGACTTGGTTGGGCATTTATGTGCAAACAGGTATCCAGGATAATTCCTCCCACCAACAGGTTGACACCTTTGGTGCTAGTCACCAGCCTCTGGCCTTCGGGAGGCAGGCTTGGGGTAGTCATGGCATGGGCCCCAGGGGATGGGTCGTTAAAAAGTTGTATCAAAGGTAGGTTCCCCCTCAAATATAGGGAGTATAATGTTTTTTTTGGGGAAATATTGTTAAGTGTTGCGAGTTTGACTATCAGATTAGGGGACTTCAGTTTTGGTGCGACGTCTGACGTATCCATACACCAGGACCTTGCATTCTATTTTCAGCTTAATACATGAAAACAAAAGTTGCATAAGTGTCTCCTTATTTTTTAATAAGAGTCAGCTCACCAGGTATAACTGTAACATAAAAAGTAAGTAATGAATAATATATATTTTTAAATATGTCTATTTATGAATTAGATAGTATTTTAGAGGCTTAAAATGAGAATAAATCCAATCTTAAGCATGGAATACACTAAAAGATTGTTTTACTGCCTTTTGATGGAAAACCATTTTTAAATCAAACTTTTGAAAATTTTATAAGCTCTATTTGTCAAAATAAAATTATTATTTATGATTGGGACATTGAAATTTACTTTGGATAATTTTTTGGTGTTTTTCTGACAATGTTCATTTTTTTAATGAATAGTGAAAAATACTACATTTTACATCAAAACTGCTTTTTCATCTAATTTAATTATATGGTTATATTATCTTTTTAATTTGTTTTAAAGTTTAATTAGAATATAGTTTTACCATTTAATATAATGGTGGTCATTGTAATTAATTTCATTTTGTAATTGGGCATAAACAGGTGTCAAACTTTTCATAGATATTGTTTCAAAAAAACCTGCTATTTGTTTTAACAACGGGAATTATTTTTAAATTAATTATTGAAATTTCTATGTTTGGAATTTGGTAAAATGGATTCCATATTTGGAATCATACGTTAGAAATTATTTAATTAAGACTCTTTTGTTTTTGGACATTGTGAATAGTAACGACGGTAATTATCGTTAATTATCGTGATTAATTAGTAATCGGGTAGTTAAGGATAATAAAATAAAATAATAATAATAACAAATGACCCCAACATGTGTACTAATGCTACTGGTTGTGTCATGGCCAACCATGGTATGCCTTGTCCAAAACTTTGGAACCCCATGGAATCACTTTTGTGAGATAGTGACACTTTATCTTTTTATTTTTAAAGAATGGAGAATATCACAAAAAATGTATCACCCAAGTAAAACAATTTTAATTTTGTCTGTGTAAATGATATATTAGAATATAAATACTCATTGGAAAGATAAAAATATTTTCTACATCATAGTATTTTTTTATAATTTTTATACATTAAATAAATTAATTTATTTATGACATCATGATGATGCAGCGATTATCTCATTATTGAACGATTTAAAATAAAATAAAAAGATAATGCAAAATATAAGACTTACACTTGTCAAAAAACTATTGTATGAGTATATTTCGAACACTTATCACCTTATACTAGAAATATATCAATGTGGGACCTTTAAAATTCGAAAATCATTTTAAAATAAAGTAACATTTCTTGACTTTCCAAGAGTTCCCCTCCTCCCTCTTATAAAAGGCCCTCACCTCTACCTCCTTACCCACACTTCTCAAGCCATTTTCTCAGAAAAACTCTGCTCATTTTATCTCTTCACATCCCTCTCTTTATCATAGAAGCCTTACATTAGGCTTTAAGCTCTTCAAGAAACCCTTTTGGTTCAAACCAAGAGGAGTTACTCGATTTAAAGGTAAAGTCTTCTCTAATGTTCTTTTGTTTTATTTTTCTTCTCCTACCCGATAAACTCTTTTTATTCATTTCTTTTATAACAAAACCAGTATCTTCAATATAATAGGATGTTGTTATAAAAATTATTAGATCTGCACTTCCACACACCTCTATCTAATGGTTAAAGAACATACTGTTTCTTTGGATGGCGAATTACTGCCTCACGAAATGATGATTGTTCAATATTCTTTTAACACCTTCAAAGGTGGCCATTAATATGTAACTATATTTATATATGATATATAATATGTTTATGTTTTCCTTAAGCTTATGTATTTTTCATTTATGGCATTCCTTTATGGTTTCCATTATGGGTAAACGCGATATCTTCATTTTAGAAAGTGTGGACTAACGCCCCCTCAAAGTGATTTGATTCATTAATTCCATATGTGGGACGTATAAAGGATGGAGTTAATGATATTATATATGATATTATACTGGAATTATAATATACCTTTATATAATTATGATTCCATTCCATTAAATACAAAATATAAATGAAAGTATCGTTCATGCGTACGTACGGCTTACCACCTCCATGAATGGTGCATTTCATTTCTTACCTCTAAATGTTATGTAATACTATAAATGAATGTATATACTGGATATATATGATATATATTATATCTACATCATTAATAAAATTCTTAATATAATGGATATTTTACCACATGAACAAATAGTAATTATAAAGAGTTTATTTTTGACTCAAGTACCAATGATCGACAAAACGACCATTATTAACTTAAATAATTACATAGTGTTCATAACATGGTAATAAGTGATATAAAAGGAATAATGAACTTTAAAAAGTTTCTTAAGCAAGTAGAAATTAACTCAAGTTTATTATTCAGGAAGTTAAAGAATGATCGAGTCAAGTCGGACACGAGGTAAGGGACTTCATCTAAATCTCCTTTCATTGAGGCATATTTTATTTTATACACAACTTTCTTTTATACGGTGTATAAACCCCTTTGAATTTTATGTCTATTCAAAAGGAATATTTTTTATATGAAGTGTTTTAATAAACGACAAAAGATAATGTTTTTTTTCGTACGTATGCGGCGACAATGACTTCTCTGCCACCGTGACCATTATTTGATCTTCGACTTCCTCTACAAGCCATAACTTTTTTTAAATGAAAAATAAATATCATGTTTTACTTTTCTTTTATTTTTGTATTGAAAATGTTTTTCATAATTTTTTTATTATATCAATGTGTTGTATTGATATCTTGTGATTGAAATGTGGAAATTTTATGTTTCCTTTATGCATGTTTTATGTTATACGATTATGTTGTGGTTCTTGGGCACTGTTATGAAGATGGGTGGTTCCATGATAAACTAAGGGCGAGTGAGCCCAATATAGATCTCCAATTCATTGGGTAATGCGAAGGGGTTAAATGTTAAGGTTTCTCTAAAGAGATTTAGGGAATAAACTCTGATGGGTATTCCAAATGTAACCATGAGGGTTACTCCCTACGTAAGAATGTTATGAATGCCTCAAGTTACCTTTATGTATTATGATTTCTATGAGTTATTAATAAATCTTATGATTTCATGAGGTATGTTAAAGTGCTTATGTTTTATTAGTAAAATATGATTTCATTGATTCTTATGTATACATGTACTAATGTTTCCTTTCTGTATTTTTATATCCCTTACTGAGCTTTTTATTCTCATCCCAAGCTTTTGAAATATTTTTCACAGGTCAAGGGAAAGGTACATGATTCGATGATAGTGTCAAATAAGTGTCAAGAAAGAATCCATGTTTTATTTTAAATATGTTTTCGTTGATGGGAAAAATGATTACTATCTTTTATGTAACCACTTTGTTTAAATGTGGAATGTTATACATGTACTAATGTTTCCTTTATGTATTTTTATATCCCTTACTAGGATTTTTATGCTCATCCCAAGTTTTTGAAATGTTTTTCACAGGTCAAGGGAAAGGTACATGATGTGATGATAGTGTCAAGGAAGTGTCAAGAAAGAATCCATGTTTTATTTTAAATATGTTTCCATTGATGAAAAAAATGAATACTATATTTTATGTAACCACTTTGTTTAAATGTGGAATCTAATGCATGTTTTATGATCTAATTCCCTAGAACTCTAAACCTGAAAAGATCCTCAATGTGTATTCTTGAAATATCTCAAGATTAAGTAATGTTTAAGGCTGTGGCCTTATAGTTGGAACCAGAGGTAGTTCAGCTGTAAGAGAATCTATCTTATGAGGAACAACTGATCCAGATTCTTGACCACAGGGAGCAAGTGTTTCGAAATAAGGTGATTCATCAAGTAAAGGTTTTGGGAAAAAAAACCACATGATTGAAGAGGCAACATGGGAATCTGAAAATGCAATGATGGATAAATACCCCCAATTATTCGATAAGTAAATAAATTTCGGGGATGCAATTTTCTAAAGGGGGGAAGGATGTAACATCCCAAGTAAGTAATGAATAATATATATTCTTATCTATGTATATATATGAATTATATAGTGGTTTAGAGGCTTAAAATGAGAATAAATCCAATCTTAAGCATGGAATACACTAATATTTTTAAGATTGTTTTACTTCCTTTTGATGGAAAACCATTTTTAAATAAAACTTTTGAAAATTTTATAAGCTATTTTTTTTCAAAATAGCCTTATTATTTATTATTGGAACATTGAAATTTACTTTGGATAAATTTTTGGTATTTTTCTGAAAAAGTTCATTTTTTTAATGAATAGTGAAAAATACTACATTTTACATCAAAACTGTTTTTTCATCTATTTTAATTATATGGTTATATTATATTTTTAATTGGTTTTAAAGTTTAATTAGAATATATTTTTACCATTTAATCCAATGGTGGTCATTATAATTAATTTCACTATGAAATTGGGCATAAACAAGTGCCAAACTTTTCATAGATATTGTTTAAAAAACCCGCTATTTGTTTTGACAACGGGAATTATTTTTAAATTAATTATCACAATTTCTGTGTTTGAAATTTGATAAAATGGATTCCATATTTTTAATCATAAGTTCCAAATTATTTAATTAAGATTCTTTTGTTTTTTGACATTGTGAATAGTAACGACGGTAATTATCGTTAATTATCGTGATTAATTAGTAATCAGGTAGTTAAGGATAATAAAATAATATCATAATAATAACAAATGACCCCAAAATGTGTCCTAATTCTACTTTTTGTTTCCTTTTCGACCATGGGATGCCTTGTTCCAAACCTTGGGACCCCATGGAATCACTTTTGTGTGATAGTTACACTTTATCTTTTTATTTTTAAAGAATGGAGAATATCACAAAAAATGTATCACCCAATTAAAAAAATTTAATTTTGTCTGTGTAAATGATCTTATAGGCTATAAATACTCATTGGAAATATAAAAATATTTCCTACATCATAGTATTTTTTTATAATTTTTATACATTAAATAAATTAATTTATTTATGACATCATGGTGATGCAGTGATTATCTCATTAATGAACGATTTAAAATAAAATGAAAATATAATGTAAAATCTAAGACTTACACTTGTCAAAAACCTATTGGATGAGTATATTTAGAACCCTTGTCACCTTATCCTCAAAATATATCAATGTGGGACCTTTAAAATCCGAAACTCATTTTAAAATAAAGTAACATTTCTTGACTTTCCAAGAGTACCCCTCCTCCCTCTTATAAAAGGCCCTCACCTCTACCTCCTTACCCGAACATCTCAAGCCATTGGATCGGCCAAAATCTTCTCATTTTATCTCTCCACATCCCTATCTTCATCCTAGAAGACTTACCTTAGGCAGGAAGCTCTTCAAGTAATCATTTTGGTTCAAACCAAGAGGAGTTACCCGATTTAAAGGTAAAGTCTTCTCTAATGTTATTTTGTTTTATTTTGCTTCGCCATCCCCATAAACTCTTTTTATTCATTTATTTTGTAACAGCACCAGTATCTTCAATATACTATGATGATTTTATAATAAGGATTCGATCTACACTTCCACACACCTCTGTCTAATGGTTAAAGAACATATTGTTTCTGTGGATGGCGAATAACTACCTCACGAAATGATGATTGTTAAATATTCTTTGAACACATTCAAAGGTGGCCATTAAGATGTCACTATATTCATATATGATATATAATATGTTTATGTTTTCTTTAAGATTCTGTATTTTTCATTTATGTCATACCTTTATGGTTTCCATTATGGGTAAACGTGATATCTTCATTTTAGGAAGTGCGGACTACCGCCCCCTCAAAGTGATTTGATTACTTAATGCCATATGTGGGACGTATAAAGGATAGAGTTAATGATATTATATATGATATTATACTGTAATTATAAAATACCTTTATATCATTATGATTTCATTCCATTAAATACTAAATAGAAATGAAAGTAGGGTTCATTCGTACGTACGGCTTACCGTCTCCATGAACGGTGCATTTCATTTATTACCTCTAAATGTTATGTAATATTATAAATGAATGTATAAACTATATATATATGATATATATGATATCTACATCATGAATACAATTATTTATATAATGGATATTTTACCACATGAACAACTTGTAATTATAAAGAGTTTATTTTTGACTCAAGTACCAATGATCGACAAAACAACCATTATTAACTTAAATAATTACTTAGTGTTCATAACATGGTAATAAGTGATATAAAAGGAATAATTAACTTGAAAAATGTTCTTAAGCAAGTATAAATTAACTCAAGATTATTATTCAGGAGGTTAAAGAATGGTCGAGTCAAGTCGAACACAAGGTAAGGGACTTCGTCTCAATCTCCTTTCATTGAGGAATATTTTGTTTTATACACAACTTTATTTTATACAGTGTATAAACCCATTTGAATTTTAAGTCTATTCAAAAGGAATATTTTTTACACGATGTGTTTTACTAAACGACAAAAGAAAATGTTTTTTTTGTCGTACGTATGTGGCGCCAATGACTTCTCCGCCGTCGTGACCATTATTTGAGCTTCGGCTTCCTCTACAAGCCATAATTTTTTTTGAAATGAAAAATAAATACCATGTTTTAATTTTCTTTTATTTTGGTATTTAAAATGGTTTTCATAATATTTTTATTATATCAATGTGTTGTATTGATATCTTGTGATTGAAATGTGAAAATGTTATGTTTCCTTTATGCATGTTTTATGTGATACGATTATGTTATGGTTCTTGGGATGTGTTATGAAGATGGGTGGTTCCGTGATAAACTAAGGGCGGGTGAGCCCGATATAGCTCTCCAATACATTGGGTAACCTGAAGGGGTTAAACATTAAGGTTTCTCCGAATAGATTTAGGGAATATACTCTGATGGGTATTCCAAACGTAACCATGAGGGTTACTCCCTACGTAAGAATGTTATGAATGAATCAAGTTACCTTTATGTCTTATGATTTCTATGATTTATTCATAAATCTTAAGATTTCATGAGTTATGTTAACATTGCTTATGTTTTATGAGTAAAGTATGATTTCATTGATTCTTATGTATACATGTACTAATTTTTCCTTTCCGTACTTTTATATCCCTTACTGAGCTTTTTATGCTCATCCCAAGTTTTTGAAAAGTTTTTCACAGGTCAAGGGAAAGGTACATGATGTGATGATAGTGTCAAGGAAGTTTCAATAAAGAATCCATGTTTTATTTTAAATATTTGTTCATTGATGGAAAAAATGAATACTATCTTTTATATAACCACTTTGTTTAAATGTGGAATGTAATGCATGTTTTATGATCTAATTATCTAAAACTCTAAACCTAAAAAGATCCTCAATGTGTATTCTTTAAATATCTCAATATTAAGTAATGTTTAAGGCTGGGGACTTATAATAACCTTCTAACTGTGGTACATCTTGATCTATATCAGGATTCCTCTATGTGGATGACCAGCCAGGATCCTTATACGAGGTCATGAGGATAGCCCGCCTAGCGACGAGGAATCCATTTAGGGACTAGTTCTAGAGATGGCCCCACTGGGTTCTACACTAGTGCTACCACCACCCGATGGTCAGCATCTATTGTTGGCAGTTCTGGCAGAGGACGTTCGTAGGCTCAGTGACCTACATTAGTTTCAGAGACAGAGACCTCCCAAGTTCAAGGGAGAGACGAATCCTCAGGTCGCTGAGGACTGGATTGAGGTTGTTACACGAGTCTTCCCCTTATTGAGGACACCGCCTGACAAAATGGTGATCTTGGGGGCAATCCCTCTGTAGGGTTCAGAAGGGAGATGGTGGACCATTACCATCTAAACTCAAGATGAGGCGACCCTCACTAGGGTTGAATTTGAGAGGCTTTTATGACAGGATTTTTTTCCCACTACCTTTTTCTATGTGCGCATCCAAGAGTTGTTTCACATACCTCGGGACAGAATGATAGTGGTCGAGTACTCAGAAAGGTTCACAGAGCTTTCCTACTACTCCAAAAATATGGTGTGAGACCATTTATTCAGGGCTCTAGCCTTTGAGCAGGGACTCAGGCAGGAGATCAGGACTTCGATGGTGTATCTCAACATTCCTACCCAGGCCAGGGCATTGGAGTAATACCTTCTGATGGAGAGTTTATTGGATGAGAATTCACCTGCTACTAGAGCTACTAGCAGACCCCAGGTTGTGGAGTCTTCTCTAGGCAGCAGATAGCATACACATGGGCCTAAGAGGGCCTGGCCTTTCAGAGGATGACCCCAGGACTCAGGTTCAGTGGTGTGGGGATCCTAGTCCAGAGGGATTTGGCAGGGATCCAGGTAATGAAATTTGTGTGACGGGCAGGGACACATGGCATGTGACTGCCCGACCCACCATACAGATGACCGGTAGATGGTCGAGGAGCCTCTGAGGTAGCGGCAGCAGTTCGAGCAAGGAGGTTCGTAGGGTAGTGGAAGTGGAAGGTGAGCTGGTCGAGCGACAGGCGGTGGGAGACAGTTTGAGATGTTACCACAACCACCCCCAGGTGGTCCATCCCGACCTTAGGGAGCAGGCAGACTGGGGTGAGCTCGGCTCCAGGAAGTAAAGGCTTATGACCACGGTGCTCTAGAAATGATCTGAGGTACGATCTATGTCTTATACACACTAGCTACAGTACTTATAGATAGAACTGGTAGTCACCACTTCCTTGAAATGGCTCTCATTCGGAGCATTGAGATTCTGATGGATCCATTGGATCGATCCTTACAGTTATAGACTCCTATGGGAGGGGATTCGATGATTACACACTAGTGCCGACAGTGTGATCTTAATCTAGGAGGTGAAAGCTTCGGCTGGGATCTCCTAGTAGTAGCGTCGAGGCCTTACAACGTCATCTTGGGTATGGACTGGTAATCCACATTCTATGCTCAGATGGACTATTTTAGATGTATAGTACAGTGTGTCCTTGGAGATGGGACCAGATTTTCCTTCATCGGTGAGAAGGAAACCCTTGCGACACAGGATGGACTCTCTTGAATGAGGGTGCAGCTGATCACTCACCAGTTGGTGAGCCTCACCCTCAATGTAGTGGAGGAGAGGAGTCCAAGCTTTCTTTTAGAGGTGAATGAGTAAGAGTATGTTTTTTCTTGATGAGATTTTAGGGATAACTCCTCATAGATAGGTAGACTTCTATATCGAGTTGTACCTAGGGAGGACATCGATATCCACACCGGAATATCGAATTTCTCCCGCAAAGCTTCGTGAGTCGAGGTTACAACAAGAGGACTTGTAGGAGAAGGGGTTCATAAGTCCCAGTGTTTCACCATGGGTAGCCCTGGTGCTTTTTTCCAAGAAAGAAGATGGGGTTTGAGTTTGTTCACGGGCTTCCAATGACTGAACCAGGTGACTGTGAAGAACAAATACCCACTGCCGATAATTGATGACCTCTTCAACCAGCTGAAGGGAGTGAAGTGGTTCTCAAAGATAAACCTCAGATCATGTTATCACCAGCTTCAGGTACGGGACAAGGATGCACCAAAGACAGCCTTCAAGTGTCGGTATGGCCACTATGAGTTCCTAGTGATGCCTTTTGGCGTGACAACACCCCAATAGTGTTCATGGGCCTCATGAATAGGATATTCATGTCCTACCTCGATCGGTCTGTTGTGGTCTTCATCGATGACATATTTTTGTATTCAGCATATGAGGATCAGCAAGCTACAAACCTACAGATAGATCAGGATACACCCCAAGAGCACCAGCTTTATTGTAAGCTCTCTAAGTTTTAGTTCTGGATATGAGAGGTCCACTTTCTAGGGAACATCTTCTAGGAGGTTGTAGTTACTGCAGATCCAGTGAAGATAGAGGTAGTGCTTTCTTAGGAGTTTCCCAGGAGCATGACTAAGGTGTGCGGTTTCTTAGGGCTGGTTGGTTGCTATCGGAGGTCCATGTCAAACTTCTCTAGAGTAAAAGCACCCTTTTCATCTTTGAAATGGAAGGGGCATCCCTTCATGTGGATGGAGAAATTCTAGGAGGGTTTCTAAGAGCTGAGGGGGAGACTGACTAGTGCCCCCATCTTGAGACTACCCAAGGAAGGTGTGGGGTGTGTAGTTTACAACGACGCATCAGGGACCAGACTGGGTTGTCTCCTAATGTAGGATCGAGTGGTGATTGCCTAAGACTCATGACATTTGTGACAGTGGAAATGGATAGAGTTCCTCCAAGACTATGATTTTGAGATATTCTATACTCCTGAAAAGGGGAACGTGGTGGTATACGCACTCAGTAGGAGGACCAGGTCTCGGATACTGAGTGAGGTGACAGAGAAGTTAGTCATGATGAAGATATCCCTCTTGGACGATGGTGAAGATGTTTACCTCCATTTTATGGCTGTTACTCCCCCACTCATACAACGAGTCAGGAAGGCATAGCTGGGGGGATGTTGACTATGAGGCCCAACGTGCTCAGAAATCCTTAGGATGGGCTCCAAATGGATTTTCGATAAGTGGGGAGTACATCATCCTTTTTAGAGAGTGCACCTTAGTACCAGTGGCATTGTGAGAGGAGGTGTTGAGGGAGTTCCATACTTCCCATTTGGTGGTACATCCTAAAGTATAAAAGATCTACTAGGACCTGCATCATCAGTACTGGTGGCTAGGGATGAAGAAAGCAGTGGCCGAGTTCATTTCGTGATGCCTCACTTGTCAGCAAGTGAAGGCGAAGCACCAGGTTCTAGCAGGCTTGAATCATCCACTTGAGGTACCAAAGTGGAAATGGGAAAATATCTAAATGGACTTTGTGACAGGGTTACCACATATGTCTAGAGGTCATGACTCTATTTGGGTGATCGTTGAATGACTAACCAAGTCGGATCACTTCCTACCCATATGGGAGTACAAAATGATAGAGAGCTTGGGACTCCACTACATCCAAGAGATAATGTGGCTTCACAAGGTGCCTTCAACTACCATCTCAGATCGTGATGCCTGCTTTACAACCCGGTTATGGAAGGGATAACAGAAGGAATTCAGGATGCAGCTATGCTTGAGCACAACTTTTCATCCCCATATGGATGTTCAGATGGAGTAGACCATACAGACCTTGGAGGACATGCTTCGTGCTTGCGTCCTCAACTTTGGTTGTGGTTGGGGGGACCACCTACCACTGGTAGAGTGTTCATAAAACAACAGCTATCACTCCACCATTGGTATGGCACCATTTGAGGCCTTATATGGGCGGCCTTGCAGATCACCCATATGCCGGATAGACCCTAGGGAGTCGACACGTTTTGGTCCAGAGTTGGTATGGGCTACCACCGAGAAGGTACAGATCATCCAGGAGTAGATGAGGACTCCACAAAGAAGGCGTAAGTCTTATACCGACTGGAGACAGAGACCTTTGGAGTTCGAGGAGTGAGATCACGTGTTCCTTGAGGTCTCACCCTGATGAGGATTGCAGAGATTTGGGAGGGGTGGTAAGCTATCTCTAAGGTTCATTGGTTCTTTTCATATCCTAAGCAGAGTTGTTAAGGTGGTGTACCACCAAGATCATCCCCCATAGATGCATCGGGTGCATGATGTTTTCTTTGTGTCACCGCTGAGGAGGTATGTGCATGATCCATCGCACGTCATCGACTGGGGAAAGGTGGACATTGAAGATGGGGAGACATTTTAGGAGTTCTCAATTGAGATAGAGGATAGAAATGAGTGGGTCTTATGCAGATGTTCGATTCCTCTATTTCACGTCTCATGGCATCACAGGAATCTCTCGGAGTGCACATGGGAGCGGGAGACTCATATTCTTGCTAAGTACCCCCAACTTTTTGTTTATTTGTTGTTTTAGATTTCAAGGATGTAAAACCCTAAGGTGGGGATAATGTAACGTCTTGGTATTTCCATGTAATTTTTTATATGGGATTATTTTGAGACTACGAAATTCGACGGCACATAATTCTGAGGTCCAAAGAGCCCGGAATGAAATTTTAAACTTTTTTAAGGTACGTTCAGTAAATGTGAAAATGAGATTTTATATCTTTTGAATCATCACTCGGATCCAAAATCCAAGTTCACCATTGAATTCAGAAAACTGGGATTCTCCTTGAAATGGATTAACTTCGGCCGGTAAGGGCCGAGCAGAAAAGTTATTTTTCAGAAATTTTGAGAAAAATAATAAAATAATTTAAATGTATTCTTTTATTTTACTTCTCACTTTGAATTGGTGGATGGAGAAATTGTGGGGAAGCGACAGGGCAGTGAAGATGTCCATAAATGAGGCTCATTAATGTATCGTTAAACACATAGTGTAACGACGCTTTAATGACGCGTAACAGATATGTTGTTTCTTAAATAAAACAATGTAAGGACGCGACGTCACATCATAATGGAAATGCTACGATGTGCTCCTATTTATAATTCGATGCCTTAGGAAATATGGATTAAAGAAATTGTAAGATTCTCTGGCGAACCTCTCACGGACTTCCACCCTAGTGAAGAACAAAGAATGCTGGAAGAACTTATTCTTCTTCGATGTCTTTCAAATATCAAAGCTGGTAAGTGATGTCAACGTCTTAACCCCCTCAAGGAAGAATATGTTGCAACAAATTTCAAATCGGTAGGGTTTTTTATTTTAAAAGTTCTTACCCATTCTTTTTTTTAACGATGAATATGGATCAACCCACGAACAGGTTGATCTACGGATCGTGCATTATAACAGGAGGGTGACTTTTCTTTTGAGTGATTATTCAGGATTAAAGCTTGGCATGAATGATTGAACTCGAACCTCCCAGAGCCTCCCTAATATTAAAACCTCTAAGGTGGAGGGCTCTGACCGACACGAATAAGGCCTAAGAACCTCTGCTCACGTGTTCTTGTTAGCCTCATTCTCAAAGTGGAGACAAGGACAGTTTGAAGGCTTCACGGTAAATACATCATCACCCAAAGACTGTTGTTGCAAGAATCTCAAGAAACGGACCACCAGATCGCGTTCAATGGACCACTGAAGATTCTATCAGTCCGCGGGCACCAGCAGCAGTGGCGGCGGTCGGCCTCACCGGCTACGCGGAGGCAGTGGCCCACACTGGCAGGCCGCATGGACCAGGAGGTCGTGGCTCGTTAGCGGCGGCGGCATGCGGGATGAAGTGGCACTAGGTGGGCACCGCGTGGAGGCATAGCCCGCATCTGGGTCACCTGGCAGGCCGGGGACACCGCGGCCCGTCGGCCGCGCTAGGAGTCAGACGCGGTGCCAGGAGGGTGTTGCGTAGGAGGTGCAGCCCAAACTTGCGGACCCTGTTCGAACTAGAGGGGACGCAGCTAGTGGGTCAAGCCCCCAGCAGGGTGAACCCCACGCCGGTGGGCCAGACCCACGTTGGAAGGATGGACCTATGCCGACGGGCCGAGTCAGACTAGACCAGGTCACCGGGCGACCCGGCGGGCTGGACCCTCTACCAACCAGGCCGGGTCCAGTGAGGCCTATAGGGCCTGGCTCACTGGCTAGGCCGAACCAAACCGACCCTAACCCACAGAAAGTCTGGTTGGTTCTGTCAGAATGAACTGGGGTATGTGGAACCCCTGAGCTGGGTTGGTCGGCTCGATTCGACCAGGTTGGATCGGGCCCCATCACAACTGGTTGCCTGATTAATAAAATACTTGTATCTTGCAAACTGCGTGTCCTATTGATAATATTTTTGAATTTTTAGGACACTCTCAAGGAGTTGGATCTTTTGGATTTTTGTGACTTTAATGGACACCAATAATTGAAGAATGTCTTGAGTAGCGGTTCTCCCAAGCATGATACATACAGAACCCTACGGTTGGTTGAGACCTGAAGACTGCTCGATGATGGCCCAGTGGGAAGTGGGTATGTGTGATCCAGTAGGCCCCTGGTAGGGAGAAACTCTGTGTGACCCTGCAGACCCACGGTACTCGACAGGTGGATTACCTCAGTTCATCCAATGTGTGAAGCGGCTCTGTGTGACCCGGCAGGCCCACGGTGGGGAGCGGCTCTGTGTGACCTAGCATACCCATGGTACTCATCAGGGATGAGTACCACAAAAGTTCAAGGTTAGTTGCAAGCGACTTTGTGTGACCCGGTAGTCCCAATGTATTCGATAGAGGAGGAGTTCTCTAGTGGTCAAGGAGTTCTACATTTCTGACTGACGATGCTACTGTTACTACCCTAAAATATACCCGGTGTGACCTACCTTGTGTTTCGTGCTTTATTTTAAAGAATTTTTGTGTGTTCTTTCTTTTTGTTTTTGGGTCCCTACTATGTATTGTGATACTCACCCCTACACGGGCTCTGCCTACATGTGTTGTGTCTGGTGCAGACCACCGACGTTTCGATAGGGGTACTCAGGGAGACAGGACAGACAGATGTTGTGACAGTGGACTTGGTGTCCTAGGACCAGAAGGGGCCCAGTAGGTCCAGGCGAACAGGACGTAGTACTTCAGCCTCTAGTACCTTCACTACTCTCACGATCAGGTCGGGTTTACTGCAGATTTCCATCATAGCACTTTTCATACTTTATAGTTTTTAGTACTTTTTATCGGGTTTGTATTCTGAACCATTTTCTTTCAGCTCTACTTGCACTCAGTTTATTCAGTGGTATGTTGTTTCCGTTTTGTGAGTTGGGACTTGGTTGGGCCTGTGTGTGCGTATAGGTATCCAAGATATTTTCTCCCACCTGCAGGTTGATGCCTTCGGCACTAGTCTTCATCACCTAGCCTTCGGGAGGCAGGCTTGGGGTACTCATGGCACGCTCCCTGGGGACGGGTCGTGACACTTTAATTTTTCTTTCTCAGCTGAATATAACTACAAGAAATCTATAAAAACTATTTGTATAGATGGAACTTTAAACTGAGGTTGATAAATTTCAATAAATTCTCTAAAGAATTGATTCTCAACATATATAAATGATAACTCGTCAATGATTATCATTTTATAATGATTCATCCCTCACTCTTCTTGGTTAAAATGAGCTACTAGAATTTTAACCATCCCATCATCCTCATCTTCACACTTCATTCTAAGACCAATAGTGGTTTGACTTTTCTCAATATTTTTGTTGCACCTTTTCAGAAGTCTATTAAAATTACTATTTCAATTCCAAAAAGATGTGAAAGCATAACCTTTACCACAATAATTAAAAATATCCCTTCCATTTTTATTAAGAAAATGATCTCAATTATGAGAAACTCTAGAACCATCAGGAGATTTTGGAATTGTTACCTTTTTAAGAGACATATTACCCTCAGTTTCTTTAACTAGTTTTCTATTACTCCCCCTCCTATTTTTGTAATTGAATGGGTAGTCAAATTAGACCCTAGATGACTTTGAGTTCCTATGGTAACTAGAGGATTAGACCCACTTTTTGGACCACCTTCCATGAATGGATAACAGTTTTCTGCAAAATACTCCCACCCATGACCCACTAGAAATATTTTTTGTGGAACAACCCTATAAAAAGAAGAATAATAAATAGGTTTTGATTGATGGTGGTGTTATCATCAAAACCATGACATCAATGAATGGGGAATAAAATAATAAATATCATAATATAAAATAAATAACTACGTACCACCAAACCTCTTGTATGAAACTAGAAGGAGGAGGAAAATCAGGTGAGTAGGGTCTCTCCTAATCGCTCATGAGGTAACGTCAAGGGAGGAGGTAAGAGAGGAGGGAACTTTTTACTGGGAATGTGACTTATTATAGGTGCAAAATGAGGTAAAAGAGGAGGTTTTAAGGATGAGTAGGTTTTTCTCATGAGGGGAGGATAAGAATGAATATGAGTCAGGGTTTTCTCATGAAGGAATCTTAGGTAGGGAGGAGAAATGAGGAGACTAAGAGGGAGGGATTAGGGAATCTCTAGTCACTCATAATGGAAGGAGGTGGAAGGATGGAGTTGGGTTTTTCCACGAAAAAGAAATACGGGGTTGGGAGAGTATGATGAAGAGGAAAGCACGAGGGAGGGGTTTAATAAAGAGGAGGTGGTTGGCTGAGTTGAGGGTTTTTTTCATACACTCGTTGGGTCATCGGTTCAGGTTGGTTCAACATGTATCCAAAGTGATACCCAACCCAACCCTTTCATAGGTTGACCCAACAAAAATGCATTAGGAGAATTTTTCACGTAACTCAACCCGACACAACCCGACCCGACCCAGTCGAGTTCGGTCACGTCAGGACACCCCTAGTATTTCTAACTATTATTTACACTCAATTATTGGAAGATTAATTTACAAGTTTACAAGGTTATTTTCAAATAAAATGTATTCTTTAATATTTAAGAATTTTTTATATTTTAAATAAGTGATTTCAAAGTGGAAAGTAAATATTACTTAGGAAATGTTCCATGTGATATTTTAAAATCATTTTCCATCTAAGATGAAATCCTTTGATGTCTTGAAACTTTATCGAGGATATTATCCAATGATATCATCCATATTATTTCTCTATATGGTTTATAATTATTATGAAGATATTTTTTTGTAACCTCTTTCTCTTTCACAAGTTATTCTAAGATGAAATGTTTATGAAACTCATTTCCTTTTCATAGGTTATAATATGATGAATTTTTAATGATCTTGTGGCACAAATATGTATCATTTTCATTATGTGATGGGTGGTGCTAGAATTATATAGCCCTCCAATGTATTATTTAATGTCTAATGTTCTATTATCTAAAAGGTTCCATGGTATGTTATCCTAGTTCCAAAAGAGGGTACAAGTGAGGTTATCCCAATCCAAAAAAGAGAGTACATGGGAGGTTATCCTAATCCCAAATTAGGTACATGGGTGGTTATACCAAGAAAAAAAATTTATAAATGTCTTGTTGGATATCCTTAAGAAAAATCAATGCTTATGTGTATGCTTAGAGTATATTTCTTATGCCAATTTTATGACCTCATGGATTATGTTCTTTGATTCTTTTATGATTCGTATCTTATTGACTCCCAAGATTTATCCCATGACTTTTGTTTATGATCTATGATATGAAGGGTGTGGTTTTAAAATTTTATTTTCATGTTATCATACCCTTATGCTCATGTTTTTTTGAAATCTCCCTTGTTCACCCTAATTTAGAATCTTATATTAGGATTTCTAATGTTTTATTTCCCCAGGTTATAAATAAAACTATTATGTATGATATGTCTAATATGGGTGCTAGTTGTAAATAACTTTGTGGTAGATGATGTGGTTCAATTATGAACTAGTTTTTTATGTATATAAGTTCCCAAAGGAACTAGAATCATATAATTCTATCATGGATAATTATGTGATTTAATGAATATTCATCTATTAAGATATTACATCTATGTATGAAAAGTGGGGGTTTCTATAATTGGTATTATAGAAAGTTTAATTAACCATTGGAAAAAATGATGAAAAACCTTTAGTGATAACCCTATGGATAATTCTAAGGATAATTCAAAGTATATGAAAATTTCTTGAAATTTTGTTGAAGGATATAGTGAAATATTTCTAAGTAATTACATCCCAGTACAGATACTTCAAGTGAATGTCACTCTGGAATAGTTTCACTTTGGGGTAATAACTCTAAAAAGGGCTTATTGGTCTTTTACTCAATCGTCACCAAGTGTATTACAATGAGCATTACTATACACCTATTTTGAAACAATTGGGGGATAAGCTATAGAAGTTCACAAACTCATTATAACAAATGATGAAGGATTTGAACAGATGATGACCATAAATAAAATAGTTTAAACCTATGGTGTCATGCATTAAAAATGTATCCTGATTTATACACCCTATAAATTATTTATCATAATTATGTGCCTTTATATTGTAATTATTTTTTCTCACACTATGATTTTTGGTTTTAGTCAATGGATGGAACCCAAAGAAATCATGTAAATGATGAATGTGATGAATATTGAAATGATTTTTCTCTAAATAAACCAAATTTTATGGGAGATAGAATAAAAAATATCATTTTTATACTCACACAACTTTATAAAGATATGAATCATGCATAAATTCCAAATATTAAAAGGAGGGAACAATGTTCCATTGATTCTTCAATGAGTCAATGTCCGCATTCTTTTATTCGTTATATTGATCTAATAGTTTCTGATTAATGGATCAATACCATTAAAAAGATGTTTTTCATTATCTAGTGTTCAAAGTATGAAAAATACATTTTTTTCTATCATTTAGAATGTGAAGCAGATCAATGGTGAAATCTTATCATGAATATGAGGCAATGAGATGAAATTCACTCCATAAAGTGGGATAATAATAAGAGCTTATTTTTTATAAATTCTTTCCCTGTATTCTTTTTATGAAAATGGAGAAGGAATTCCTTGAGATAAAGAATAAGTGTGATGAATCTGTTGGAACCTATGAGTCAAATTTTACAAGACTTGTGTGGTACGCATATAGTATTATCATCCAACATAAAATTAACATTGATTAATTCTTAAATTTCTTAACACCAAGTCTCTTAATTACACTGTCCATAAGGGACATCAGTAGATATAAATAAATAATCTGATGTGATATCAAATTAAAAATAGGCATTGGAGTTGCACATATATCTCATAGTTTTGAAAAGAAAAGAAAGTTTTATTTCAAAAGAAACTCTAAAAACCATGGAGAGGAGAAGATGATTATTTCATCATGCTCAAAGTGTTTAAAAACATGGAAAAATAATCTTAAGTGGAATAATAAATATTTTAATTTTGGAAATTAAGTTCATTGAGTGGATTAATGCCAAATTTATGGGAAAAAGTAATCTAATGATACAAATAAAGAGAAATATCCATAGAATGAACCACCAACACTTCAGTATTTAAAATTCAAGGAGTTTGGTCATTATTCAAAAAAGTGGTCAAATCTAAAATTTAATTTCATTGATCGATGTCATCAACCTATTAAGCTGAGAGACAAAGGTAAATCCCATGAGATCAATATTTCTAATGAGGGGTATAATAATATCATAGTGAAAGGTATTCTTACCATCAACTCTAGAGCTGCTAATATCTTATTTGACTATGGGTATACCCACTCTTTTATATCTGAAGAATTTTATAAGGGTATCATAGTTCCACCTCAATTAATTGAAGTTCAATTATCAGTGAAAAGTATTAATGGAACAATGATATAATCTCAATTCTATGATTCTTATCCTGTAAAACTTCTCTGGAATGTTCTTCCTAAAAATATCATTACTCACCCTTTGGTTGAATTTGATGTTAACTTAGTCATGGATTGGATTTCTCTGTATAAATTTTGCATCAATTTTTTAGTAAGTAAATACAGGTTTGATATTCCATACCAACCTATAATGTGATGATAAATATGAACTTTTGATGGAAATCACATCCATTAGATGGGACTTGGTTCTTACTAAAAAGGGGTGTTTTATGAGATGGTTGAGGAGAAACTCACCATTGAATATATCACTATTATAATGGAGTTTGTAAAAGTATTTTTGGAATATTTTCCAAGTATTTCAGTGATTCATGAAGTTTAATTGTCAATAGAACTCATACCTAGTGCTTCACCTATTTCAATGACTCAAAATAAAATAGCCCTGATTCAGTAGCAAGAATGGAAGAACAAATTCTTGGAGAATCCAAAAAAATGGATTCATTCAACCAAGTGAATTCATATGGGGTGAACTAGTTCTTATTGTAAAGAAGGAATAAGGATCAATAAAACTCTTTATTTAATATCAATAACTAAACATGATCGCAATTAATAAAAAATGTCCTCTATCTCATATTGATGACTTGGTTGATCAGCTAAATACTTTTACAAGACTAAAATTAATTCTAAATATCATAAATTGAGGTTCACAAAGGGGGATGTACCGAAAAAAACATTTATTAGAAGGTATAGACACTATAAATATATAGTTATTCGATTTTGTCTTACTAATTCTCCCATTATCTTCAAGTATTTGATGAATATATTCTTTAGAGATTACCTTGAACTATCCATGGTAGTCTTTATAAATGATATTCCTATTTATTAAAGGACAAAGGAAGATCATCAAGATAAATTGATGACTATATTGAAGAGAATAAATAAAGAGAATCTAAATGAAAATTTTACCAAGTGTCAATTTTGACTGAATAAAGTTTCGTTTTTAGGTCATATAATCTCAAGAAAGGGTATATCGGTGGATATATTAAAGACAGAGGCTATTGAATGTTGTCCCAGAACAACATTGATGATTAAGATCCATATTTTTCTTGATTTGGATGGATATTTTAGATGATTTTTGGAAAATTTATCATGACTGTCTAATCCACTTATCAAGAAAACTTGAAAGGGAGAAAAGTTCATTTGGAAAGATGAATGTGAGTAAAAATTCATGGAAATAAAGAAAATTTTAGTCAATGAACCAATTATTAAACTACCCTATAGTAAAGAAGGTTTTTTAATATATAGTGATTCATTTAAGAATGTATTGGTATGATTCATCATACAAAATGGAACGGTGATAGCTTATTCTTTACAGCAATTGAAGGTTTGTGAGATAAATTACTCAACTCTTGATTTGGATAAAGCAGTGATAATTTTTTCATTAAATATATTAAGGAATTATATTTATATAAAAATTTGTGATATATATACTGATCATAAAAGTTTAAATTATATATTCACACAAAAAGAGTTGAATATGCACCATAGCATATGGTTGTTGCATATAAAAGATTATGATTGCTAAAAATATTACCATGCTAGGAAAGTAAACAAGGTGGCTGATGCTTTGAGTTGAAAGGTTCATACTTACTTATCTATGATAAGGATCATAACATATCTAATATTTTTCATTTTTCAAGGGATGAATATGGAAATCTTGAAGTGAGGGGAGAAATATTGTATTTTCCAAATTAGTTTTCAACCATCCATCCAATTGAAGACTAAAGAGGTGCATAGGGAATATGTAGATCAATATAAGAAGGTGATAATTTTTATGGAGTTTAACCTTGACTTTGATGGAATGAAAAGGTTCAGAAACCATGTGTGTGTTCCATTCATTCCATATTTAATGGATCTATTATAGGACGCACATATTTCTTTATTTTCTTATAATCCTGGAAGTATGAACATGTATAGAGATCTGAAAGAGTATTTCTTATAGGATGGAATGATGATATATATCTAATAGTTTTTATCTTATTTCCTGGTATATTATAAAATTAAGATAGAGAGACAAAATTCTAAGTGGATGTTACAAACATTAACCAAACCATAATTAAACTTGGAAGACATCACTAAGTATTTTGTTATCAAACTTCACAAAACATATAAAGGGATCAATGTTTTATGGGTTGTAGTTGATCACCCTACAAAGTCAGTACACATATTTACTATTAGAGAAAATTTATCTCTGGATCATATTGCCATGATATAAATTAAGTAAGTGGTAAGTTTTAATGTAGTGTCATGTACTATTGTATCTAATTAGGATCTATGGTTTATCTCAAAGCTCTGGAGAAGTCTTAAGTAGGCCCTTGATACATAGTTGAGTTTCAGCACTGTCTATCATCGTTAGACAGAAGATTAGTCTAAGATAAAAATGAAAACCCTAGAGGATATGTTGAGATATCACTCTATATATTTCAATTTTTGTAGGGATCAAAACCATCCTATAGTTAAGTTTTCTTATAATAATATCTTTCACTCAAGAAATCAGATGGCCCCTTAGAAATCCCTCTATGGAAAGAAGTGAATAACTATAATGTTCTATGATTAAGTTGGAGAAATAAATATATTGGAACCTAATCTAGTTGAGGAAATGATAGATAAATTTAGAGCCATTCAAAAATAAATCAATGTAACTCAATGTTGATAGATGATTTATGCTAACAATCATCGGTGTGATCTAAAGTTTAAAGTTAGTGAGAACTTTTTACTGTGAATTTATCCATGGAATAAGTTTATGATATTTTATAATATATTAAAGTTGATACCAAGGTATATTGGGATCATTGATATTCTTGATCAAGTAGGGACAGTGGATTATCGCTTGGATCTTCTGTAGAACCTCTATCAAGTTCACAATGTGCTCCATATATCACTCTTGGGGAAGTAAATATCTTATCATTCACATTTACAAAACTCATAGGTTATATGAATAGAGTAATATCTTTCTTATGTGGAATAACTCGTATAGATTTTGGATCACATAGATAAATTGTTGTGAGTAAAGGCCACTCACCTGGTCAAAGTTTTGTGTTGAAACCACCAATTTGAGGAAGACACATGGGAACCTCAGTATATGATGAGGCAGAAGTGTCCATGTTTTTTGGTGTCAAAGTGACATAATTTTGAGGGAAAATTTTATTTTAATGGGTTTATTATATAAAACCCAGATATTTAATGAAATATATTTTTAAAAATGGATAATTTGTTTTGGATAACTTGTCTTATACACAACACAAAGTGTTTGTAAACAAAAAATAAAACTAATTTTTTACAATTTTAGAAACTTTATTAAAAAAATTAAATTCGTTTTGGAAATAAAAATGTCAAAATTATCTTAGAGTTATATTTGAAAATTTTCTAAAAATAATAATTTTTTGATGAATAGAGAAAAATACATATTTTTATTAAAAAAAATATTTTCGTTAAGCATTTAAAAGTTCAATTTTTTTAATATGGTTTTAAAATTAAAATTTAATTCCATTATTTTAATATTAATCCAAATTAGATCATTGGAATCAATTTCATGTTCAATTTTTGTATAAAATCTTTTTACACTTATGAATACGTTTTCTTTGAAAAATAACTTTTTTGTCACATTTGAGAGTTCAATTTTAAATTAAATTCTTTCACATCTCTGAATTGAATTGGAAAAAAATATTTCATATTTTCAATAAAAATAAATAATATTATATAATAAGTTCAAATTAATTTTTGGTCAAAATTAATAGTAAAAACCGTAAAAATTAATTATCATGGTTAAGGTTGAAACGAGTTTATCAAGGGTTAAAATAAAAAGATAAGGGTTAAAATGACCAAAAAACTTGTCTAATACCACCCCAACATATAAAAGGCCACCCCTTATCCTCTAATATTCAAAAACCAAAGCCTTTTGGTTTAGCCAATACCTACCCAAATCCATTCTTTAATTCACTCCCCATATCCTATAGTCATTATTTTGACTTTTAAATCATCCTAGTAAGGATTTTGGTGCAAACCTAAAGAGGTTGTCCGAAGAAAGGGGTATCGTTCTTAACCGAGTGTTTTTGTTTTATTTATTATTACTCCTTAAAATATTATTCAACTATAATGATACAATAAAATTATAAAAATACATGCATTCAGATTTTATTAGGTAAATTTCATAACCTATACCCATCTCCTCCTCCATCAAATGGGGAAAAAATCATTTATCATTTTTACGGTGGTATACAGCCTCGCGAACCAATGTAATTTGTTTTTCATCAGAGCCTCTCATCACTAGATATGATTTTGGATTGAATGATTATATATCATATATATATAATATTTTTACTCTTGTAATTATAATATTACATCTACCTTATCACATTCAAATCCTTTGGAAAATGATAACATCACTCATGTGTACATGCGGACTACCACCTCCACGAAGTGATGTGATTCAATATTCATTTTATTTTGACATAGATGGTAATAAAAATATATTTCATGAATATATATAATATCTTTTAAAAAATATTATTCATAAATTTTATATATTATTTACCTTTCTTTTGATCTGTATGTTGGGGAAATGGAAACAATGTTCATGCATATGTATGACCTACCCTCTCCATGAACGGTATAATTCATTTTCTATCTATAACTTCTATAGATTACACAAAACACGTATATAATGAATATATTTGATATTTATATCATTATTAACATACCTGAAAGCTCATCCAGAGACAAAGTCTCTGACCATTTATTAAAATAAAATAAAAGTACAGCAGGCAAGCATCACAAAAAACACTATATCATTATTACCATACATAATTGATGTAACTATGATCAAATCACAATTACCAAAACCAAAATAACAAAACATACATTAAAAAAAGTGTTATTACCCTAAATAATGTTTTTACAAGGAATTGTTGATGAACGGGTAATAAAAGGTTCTAAGTAAATAATATATGGTATGACAAATATGATTATGGTTTTGTAATATATGTATAATAAATATATATTTATTATACATGTGGTTTGAATGATTATGAAGAAATCTGAGACGTGAGCTAAAGGATATATGTCTCACTTTTATTTATATGGGACACATGCCATATTCACCACTTTTTTCTTTTGTGTGGTGTATATACTTCCCATGAATGAAATTTATGATTATTATCATAAAACTTATGGGATATACATATCCATATATGTTTTTTTTATTTAATGTGGATTACATTAAAACATTACCAAAGTGGTAAAGGTTTTTTATTAAAATATCATTCTTTATTAATATTGTTTATGATTAATTTTATGATAGTTAAATCTTATAATCTGCCTCTCAAAAAACCTCATGAATATTTTTACCCACTGGTTATTTCTATAGAATTCAGATTTTACTTTAATTTTTCTTTATTAAAGTATTCAAGAGACCAAAATAATGTTTTTAATAAAAATTAACTTTATTTCTCTCTTCAGTTGAAAATCCTTTTTATTTCATGTCCATGATTTCTAAAAATGTTTTGAAGAATTTTTTCACTATTCTCTATTGATTTTTAAATACATTTTGATCCATGTTTTAGTTTTTACTCAATGGTTTAAAAATTTTCTTCTTGCCATTTTCCAAACAAGGTAATTTTTATTTTTTATTGAAAATGTGAAATAAATATTTATTTTAGTATACTTAATGAATGGTATTTCCCACTATCGTAACCACACAATGATTTAAATATTCTTTTAAAAGTTTAAAATTTTATTTTCAAATAAAATTTTTTCTTAAATATTTAATAAATTTTTTTATTTTAAATAATTTATATTTAAAGTGGAAAGGATATTTCCCTAAAGAAATGTTCCAAGTGATCTTTTAACATTATTTTCCATCTAAGATGAAATCATTTGACCTTTCTTAATTTTTACTATGGATATGATCCAATGATACCATCCTTATTCTTTTTCTTGATTCTTTATAATTATGATGAAGATATGTTTATGAAACCTATATATTTTCCATAATTTATGGTGTGATGAAATGTTTATGAAAATCATTTACTTTTCATGAGTTATGATATGATGATTTTTTTATCTTATGGAGCATATATATATTATTTTCATTATTTGATGGGTGGGACCAGAATTATATGAAACTACAATTTATTAGGTAATTATTAATGTTCAATGAGCATAAAGGTTATACATGAGGTAACCCCAAGCCCAAAATATGGTGAATGAGAGGTCATCTTAAGCCCAAAATATGGTACATGGGATTTTATCACAATCTTGAAGCACGTACATGGGTGGTTAGCCCAAGACTAGCATGTTATGAATGTCTTGGTGGGTATCCTTGAAATAAGATTTTCTCTGCTTATGTGTATTCCAAAAATTTACATCTTATGATAATATTATGATATCATGTCTTGTGCTGTTTGATTCCTTTATGATTCAGGTATTATATAATACCAAGATTTATTCGATTACTCATTTTTATGATCTATGATATAGAGGGTATGGTTTTAAATGTTTATTCTCATGTTATCATATTCTTATACTCATGTTATGTTTATGCCCCATTTGTTTACCATTTCTGAGCATCTGATCTCACCCTTTCTTATGTTTCCTGTACTTGGGTTATAAAGAAAGTTATTATGTATGATAAGCCTAATAGGGGTTCTATTTTGTATTAACTTAGTTGAAGATGTTTTATTTTCCTTATGAACCAGTTTTTTATGTATCCAAGTTTCCAAAGTCACTAGACCCATACGATTCTGGCATTGATTTTTATGTTATAAAATAAATATTCATTTATGAATATGTCAAATATATGCATGAAAAGTGTGGGTTTTTATATCATTAACCCCAATAAGGAGTAATATTCAACATAAATAGTTAACGAAAAATTAAATATTGTGATATGTCTATTATGAAGGAAAACATGATATTCCATGACTTACCCAAGTTACAAATGTTGATACCTCATTTTAAATCAAATCCTAAGTCACATCCATCAAAAGTAAATCTTTAAAATTTTCATTAGTGAGTACTGATTAAAATTATGGGGATGCAATTTATTTAAGGTTGGATAATGAAACACCCTAAGATTATAGTAGTATTTTTTCATTTAAAATAAATACAATGTTTAATAGCTTTCTTCGCATGTAAAAAACAAATTGAAATCAACCATGGAATATTATATAGTTTTTCTAATTTAGTCATTAAGTTGGAAGTTAAAAAAAAGGTAATTTATTTATAAAACATATGTAAAAATAAATATCATTTTAAATAATAATGTGTTTATAAGATTCAATTGGTGTGTCTTAATAACTAATAATATCACAATATGACTAAAATGTATTTATTTATAAAATTATCTTCTTAGATAATTTATTTTAAGAAACTAAATATATTATGAATTATTTATGTGCAATTTATATTTTTTTAATAATAATATGATTGCACTAAATTGATACTAAATTTATCATAAATAAGTATAAAAGTGGTTAATACATTGAAAAATTATTTTCCAATAAAAAATAGTTTTTCATTATATTTTTTTATTTTATTTAAATTTATAAATTTTAGAATTTGACTTTGAAAAAATTAACTTCATTTTTTTATTTTTAATAACAATATTAGCTTGGGATAAATGTTTCAGATTTCTCTTAAATAAATAATTTTTAGGTTAATAGTGAAAATATTATTTTTACCAAAATAATAATTTTATAATAATACAAGAAAGTGCTATAAGATTATAAACCTTTTAATTGAATGGGTTTACCAAGGGTTAAATACTTAAAATGTGTTTAATGAAGGTTAAACCAAGAGATAAGGATAAAAATGACACATAAACTTCTATAATTCTTATTAGTTGGAGATATTTAGACCCTATATTATCCTAATTTATAATTTATGGCCTTTTGGATCCCCTTTCATAAGAAAGTGAAATTTAATTATTTAAATATTTTAAGTAATTCCATGTGTTTCCTCTCCATCACTTATAAAAAGGCACCTATTCCCCTCCCATATTCACAAATGTTCTACCTTATATCTTATAAAATACCTACATTAATACCTTTTTATATTACTTCCCTTCATCCTAGATCTCATGGCCATCTCCAAAGTTCAATATTTGAAGGCTTATAGTGTAATCCAAAGTAGTTCACTCATAGAAGTGGTATAAATCTAAACCAAGTCTTTTGATTTTACTTCATCTTCCACCTCCTCTAAACCCATTGTATTCAAAATAAAATGATGAATCCAATATCCTAAATATACTAAGATTATATTATAACAATGGCATGACCTTTCTCCACATATTTTCCATCAAATGTGAAATGAAAGTGTCGATTTTGTGTATGTGTAGGAATAAAAGTGAGACGAAATAGCCCTCTCTGTGCAAAACAATGTGCCTCACACATGATCTTCTTTTCAAAATTTTCGGATCGTTGCTCCTTTAGATTCAAGCCTTTAGGCGGTTTCTTCAACGTCGTCGACATTTGACCCCAGAATGAGCCTCACTTCTGGTGTTCCTTCTCATCCTAAGGAGGCTTGTGGTCCTCCTCTAAGTCTTCCAAGGTGTGATATCTCTTTGAAAGATTCGATTTGTGGCTCTCTCTCTATGTCTCCCAGAAACCATGTCTTCCAGAGGCCCCTCTAGTGAATCCATTGGTTTTGCGGGATGGTTCTGGCCTATCAATGGACTTTTTTGTGGTGGAGTTTGACGAGGAAGTGTCAGGTTTGAGATGGACTTTAGTGGCTCGTTTTGGAGCAAAAAAGGCACCTATTCAGGTCTTCAAACACTGGGTGGACTTCTGGGGGATCCAGGATCTAGCTTGTATTTTTGTGGTTCATCGCCTCTCTTCTTTCTTGGTCTTCTCCTCAGAAGTGGAATTTTTACATGCTTGGTGCAGATCATTGTGTTGCGTGGGTAGGTGGTGATTTAGTTTGGAAAGGTGGTCATTGGAGGCACACAAAGTCAAGGAGACTCTGAAGGCAGCAGTTTGGACCAGTTTACCTGGGCTCTCTATGCCCTTTTAGAATGGGTCTTTCCTCAAAGAAATAAGATACTCCCTAGGAGGTTTCCTCTACATGGACGAGATCATTTAGTGTGGTAAGGATCTATCAATTTTCTGGATGTGTGTGGAGCTAGACCTATCCTCATCCATCTGGGATAAGCTTTCCCTAAAGGTCCAAGGATTAGTGTTGTGGTCTCAAGATGTGGTGTAACCGGTGTTTCCCAGGTTCTATCCCTCTTGTCTCCTCCAAGGGAATTCCCTACAAATGTGATAGTGGCGCCACTAAGTTTTCCCTCGTCAAGAGGTTAGGCCCATCCAGGGGTGTGGTGATCCTCCTGCTTCTAGATAGATCCTCAGGCTAAGGATTCTCCTTTAGTTCCGTTGTACTCTGAGTGCATCACATGTTCCTCCTCTTCGGATGGTGTCACCTCGACCAATGAGGCCATGGCCTCTCGGGCTCCAAGGGAATCCCCTGCTTGGATGGTTGATTTAGCTGGTTGTATCTTTGGTCCCCACCATCTTCTCTAGGTTATCGGGCTTCTAGAATATTTTATGCGGACTTTCACTGACATGATGAAGCCCCTAATGCTACTCTCTCCAGTTCTAGATATTGCTCCCAATTCTTCAGGGTTTCTTGAGTTTGGATATAAGTTTGTTGCTCCCTCTCCCTTGGTGGGAGTGGCCGGTGACAAGGACGCGGCCAGTATTACCAGGCCTATGGAGTTGATAAGCCAGCCATCACGGGAGAAGGGTAAGTGCCCACTACTTTTGTCGCCTCCTAGCGCGGTAAGAGGGAAGACTCTTATGTTCCAATCTAACTTTTATTCTTCTCCCCATGTCCTCGTGGATATAGGTTCTGGGTTGTGCACCCATTCAAATTCAAAGTTACAAAGGATTTAGAAACAGGAGTGTTGTTATTTTTCTCTTGAGACCAAGACGCTCGGGACCAAAGCTGGTCCGGAGTTGAATTAATGATACCCATCCTTATATAGAATGATCACAGGTTTGGGGAAAGGGTTAAAACTGACTTCATGTCTTCAGAGATCAAGAAACACAAAGTTATCTTTTCTGTGGTTCTAGAACACAAACAAAACCCAAGAAAAATACAACAGTTCTCTCACAATATCAAAATTTAGGTGTCCATGCAAGTAGCTCCAACCAACCAGCATATTTGGATCTTTTGGAACAGAGACGTTGCAGTGGATCTGATTCAGGTGGGGGCTAGTTTATTATGATGAAGGTGAATAAGGTCATGTACTCTTTCTTTGTTTCCTATATTTACGGATGTTGTGAAAATATGATAAGTGAAAATCTATGGCATGAGCTTAGTGCTTTTGACCCAGGAGATGATCCTTGGATAGTAGGAGGCGACTTCAACATCATCAATGAACTGGCTGATAAAAATGGATGCAGGGCATTTCCATGCCGAGCTATCATGGACTTTGTCCAGTTTATGGCAAGTAAGGGTCTTATGGATCTGGGGTACTTCGGGGATCAATTCATGTGGGGTAATAACAGAAGATGAAATAGACAGTGTTGGAGCTGGCTTGACCGATGCCTCGCCAAATTACATGTCATCACCGTGTTCCTGAACGCCAAGGTAAACCACCTAGTCCGAGGGATATCTGATCACTCACCGCAACTGTTATCTCTGGTCTCTAGGAAGGATTATCTAAAATGGTACAGATTTTATGATAACTGGACATGCCATCCCGAGTTTTCTCATCTAGTAAGGACTTCATAGGGGGAGCCGGTGCAAGGCCACCACTAGGTGGCTATTCATAACAAACTCATGAGGGTTAAAAAAGGGCTTTAAGCATGGGCAGAAGACCTCCCCCATATCAACCAAGAGATGGATGATCTCAAACGAGTGATTGGGAACCTAGAAGGTGACTAAGAAGAAGCTTGGGACAACTTGATTTTTGAAGATCTTTCATTCAAGAAGAAATCTCTAGTGGAGATGATTCTCAGACATGAACGTATGGCCTGGGAAAAATCAAAGATAAAGTGGTTTCATGAGGGATACAAGAACACAACATGTTTCCATGCATGCATCAGGGATAAAAGATGGTCAATCAATCCCAATATCATGCTTGAAGATGGATCTTAAACGGATGACATTGATCTTTTGGTTGGTATGTCTTCCTCTTACTTTGAAGATCTTATTTATGGTCGAAACATGAGAATAGTCGGTGGGTATCCAAGAGGAATTGTTGATTTGTGGGATGTAATTACCAACAGTGTTTCTTTTAAGGACATCACCATTTGGGAAGGGATCCTAGATGAGCCTGAGATCCATGCGTCCATGATGATTCTTGACCCGAATAGTGATCTGGGGCCGGATTGTTTCCATGGATCATTTTACAAATCCTCATGAGAAGTTGTTAAGGAGGACACTGTTTATGTTGTTCAGGACTTCTTTCGAGAAGGAGTTCTACCATGTGTTGCTAGCGTCATGACTCTGGTTCTAATACCTAAATTGAAGGCTCCTGCCTCTATGCTCTATTATCACCATGTGATCATGTGAAATTTTCCCTATGAGGTTCTAGTGATCATAATCAACATGAGGCTGGCCATGTGTCTTCCCCAGTGGATATCCATTGAGAAACATAGTTTCACGAGGCGACAATCAATACAGGGGGTGATCGCTCTGGCATAGTAGATGTTCAGGGACCTGAATAACAAGTCTCATGCATCCAACAGGGTCATTAAACTGGACATGATCAAGGTGTACAACATATTGGAATGGGGATTTATCAACAGGGTCCTGACTTGCATGGGTATATCTCCCAAGGCCTCAGACATTCTTTTCAGATTCCTTAGCTCTCTGTGGATGGCTGTCTAATTCATGGGGAAAATCCACGGATTCTTCAAGGCCACTTGTGGCTTACGACAAGGTGATCTAATTTCCCTGAGTATTTTTATTATTATGCAGGACACTCTTAGCAGGCTCCTTAACAGAAGAATTTCCAATGGTATTATACTTACCTTATGAAGTAAAAGGAACTAGACTTACATTTATCATCTGATGTTGCGGATGACACGATTATATTCTCAAATGCATGGAGGAGAGCGTTGCAGGACAATAAGAGGTTCCTGAAGTAGTATTGCTACTGGAGTGGGTAGTTAATCAACCATTCCAAAAGTATCCTATACATTTCCAAAAAATGTAAAGTGAGCTGGGTTGTTGCCCTGTGCAGTGGAATGGACATGCAGCAGGGCTGTTTCCCTATGGATTACTTGGGCTCTCCAATATCTTCATGAAGACTACACGTTTGGGACTATGATCAGGTGGTGAGTAGGATCACTGACCAAGTTCTTAACTAGAATACCACTTTTTATATTTTGGGGGGCATATCTCTCTCATCAATAGTGTTCTGGATGCCATACCGGTGCATGCAATAGCTTCTACTTCAGTTCGAAAAGGTGTTATCAATGCCATTGATAGGATCTTGGGTGGCCTTCTCTAGGATAAATTTGTGGAAGGGAAGTGGCATTGGGTCTCTTGGGAAAAAATGGCCCAGCCTGTCCATGAAGGGGGAATTAACGTTAGGAGCGTTGAGGGCATTGTTCAGTGCATGAAAGCCAAGCTATCATGGGAGATCGTGGAGAATCAGACTCTACGGGGGATGATCATGCAACACAACTACACCAATTTTATTGAAACTGAAAGCATCCAGATATTTCCCTTCTGATCCCGGAGAAGCTCTCTTTGAAGGTGCAGGACTTCACAGACTGGTCCCAGGACATTGTTTACCCGGTGTTTCCCAGGTACTACTCGTCTTGTCTTCTTTAAGGGAATTCAGCTCTAAACTGCAGGAAAAATCGCCAAGGTGGCCCCCTCTTTCGTGCCAGCGGCTCAAAGCCTGGAGCTCCACTCTATCAGCTATGTGAGGGGTCTGGTTATACCTCGGTTCAGCCGGCAACCTCAGATGCCTTTCCGCCTCCCTCTGCATGCCCTCTCCCACATGCCTGGCATCAGGCTCTCCCCCCTTGGCCCAGAGGCTTGTCCTATTTTGTAGTCCTTTTCTCCCTCCCCCAGCTCAGAGGCGCTCCCTTGTTTGGCTCTGGTTTCCCCCAAGCCGAGAGATAAGTGGTCGAGTTCTATGGTGTCTCTCGAGCGGTCTTGGGCTTCTTCTCAGTTGCTGCTTGCAGGGGCATTGCTGGAATTCTTCTTGCGGTCCTCCTCGAGGTTCCTGGCAGCTTCTTTCTAGCCCATCCCCATGCCGTCTCTGGCATCACGCCATGCACTGCTGGGCAAGGATGATGGGGTTCAGTGGGTCGGCCTTCTCTCCTTGGAATCTCACCCAAGGCCCAGGAGGGTGACATGCAGTGTTCGCCAGGACTATGGTGACCGGGCTCTCATGAAGTCTGCTTCCTCAGCTCCTAGTGTCATTCCTTCATCCTTTGTTTCGTATGATGCTTAGGTATCAGTGGAACCGGGATCCTAGGTAGGCTTGTCACTCTGCGAGGTGAGTTGTAAATCCTCTAAGTCCTCATCTAGGTCCCACTCACAATCCTAAGATATCGCCGATATGAGTCCTCGAGTGCGTACAAGGTTGATGATAAAGAAAATGTTGGATAGGGAATTCTCTTCATTCCTATTGGAAGATACCATGGTGCCCGTGCCCAAAGTCGGGCCTCCCTCGTTACAATGATTCCGATTCTCATCTAGAACACCCGAGGAGTTGGGGTAAGGGTGAAAACATATTTCATGTCCTCGGAATCTAAAAGACACAAATCCAAAATGGCAGTGATCCTCGAACACAAACAGGCCCCTGCTAAGATTTATGAGTTCACTTGTAAGGTGAAAATGCATGAATCCATGCATTCAGACCCAATCAATAAACATATATGGCTTTTCTGGCAGAGGGACGTTGTCGTTGATATGTTCATTGCGGGCGACCAACACCTCACTATTAAAATTATTCTTGGCGGGGAATCTCTCTTTGTTTCCTTTGTCTACGAAAGTTGTGACGCTCAAAGAAGGAAAGTTTTGTAGTCCGAGCTAAATGCTTTCGATCTTGGGACCAGCCCTGGGTGGTGGGAGGGGATTTTAATGTTGTTTCACTCCCAGATGAGAAGAAGGGTTTTGGGGATCTTCCAAGAAGGGCTATCACTTCCTTCTCTTAGTTCATGGATAGCAAAGGGCTAATGGACTTAGGTTATTCAGGAGACCCCTTCACTTGGTGAAACAACTGCAAGGGTGACAGTCGAAGCTAGAGAAGACTCGACCGCTGCATCGCCAACATCCACACCATCTCCATGTTCCCAAATGCAAAGGTGTCCCACTTGAATCGTAGTATCTCCGATCACTCCCTGCTATTATTATCCCTGTGCAGAAGGGAGGTCTTGCCGGAAAGGTTCCACTTCTCTAGCCAATGGCCAAGTATCCCTGGCTATCATCGGCTAGTTAAGAACATCTGGGCCGAACCGTCTTAGGGCCACTCTTGGATATCATTTCATTCCAAGTTAAGGCACCTCAAGCAGAAACTTCAAATCGGGGCTCAGCCCCTTCCCTCCTTGGATAAAGAGTTGGATGCGCTCAAACTTGAAGTCGATCGGCTCGAGGCTAGCCCTGAGGAGCTTTGGGATGACTCAGTTTTTGGAGAACTTGTGGAGAAAACGGACAAAATGGCGTTCATGGTTCTCTCACAGAAGAGAAAGGCAAGGGAAAGGTCACGGGTCAAATGGCTCAAGGAGGGGGACAAGAATACCACATTTTTTCATGCGTGCATTCGGAAGAGGAGGCGTGTTATCAAACCAAACCTGGCTCTGGCGGATGGATATTTTACAGATGATAGAGAGGTGGATGGGGGGTTGGCTCTCTCACATTTTAAGGATCTTCTGGCTGGTATGTCTACATCTATGGACCAAGGGTACCCCTTTGGGGAAGCCTCATTATTGGAGGGGATTCCAAGAATCGTGTCTTCCCAGGACAACATCCCATTGGAAGGTATTCTTGCGGAGGAGGAGATTCATGAGACCATGCTGAACCTGGACCTAGATAGTGCAGCAGGTCCCGATGGGTTCCCTGGATCCTTCAAGAGGGGCTCTTGGAAGGTTCTTAGGAGAGATATCATCCATGCCACCCAGGATTTCTTCCGTGGGGGTGGCCTTCCTCGGATCACCTCAGCTACGACTCTCGTGCTTCTTCCAAAGATCAAAGATCCTTCTTCTCTCCACCATTATCATCCAATAAGCATGTGTAATTTCCCTTAAAAAATCTTGTCGAGTGTCCTCAACAGGAGGTTGTCCAGACTTCTTCCTAGGTGGATATCCATGGAGCAACATGGGTTTGTGAAGGAATGTTCCATTCAGGGTGATATGGCATTGGCGCAGGAAATACTAAGATATCTTAAATTCAAATCTCAAGGCTCTATCATGGTCATTAAGTTTTACATGATCAAGGCGTATGATAGGATGGAGTGTGGATTTATCAAAAGGCTCCTTACAATGATGGGTTTTTCTTCTTGGGCTTCTGACCTTATCTTCAGGTTTGTAAGCTCCTCATGGATGGTTGTCTCTTTCATGGTGCATACTCACAGCATTTTTAAGACCATATGAGGACTACGATAAGGTGACCCACAATATCCGAGAATCTTTATTCTAATTCAAGATACTCTTAGCAAGTTTATCAACAAGGGTATTTCTGATGGGGTCATCCTGCCCTTTCGTAGGAAGTCTAGGCTCCACTCCATATCGCACTTAATTTTTGTTGATGATACTATTATTTTCGTGAATGCGTGGAAGAACTCTATCCAAGGCATTAACAAATTCTTATAAAAATATTTCTATTGGAGTGGCCAAATCATTAGTAGAGAGAAGAGAAAATTTTATGTTTCTGAATCATGCAACGAAAGCAGAGTGCGTGATCTAAGCATCAATTTGAACATGCAGGGTGGATTCTTTCCCATGGAGTATCTCAGCTCCCTTGTTTCTCCAGGAAAACTCTGTATTAGGGACTTCGAAAAATTGATGCACAAAATCACGGGTCGTATTCTCAACTGGAAAAATCACTTCCTATCCTTTGGCGGTTGCATATCTCTTGTCAACAGCGTTCTTTCAGCAATCCCAGTTCATGCTCTTGCTTCCTCTACTGTGCCAAAGGGTTTCATACGGTCCATTGATAGGCTCCTTGCACATTTTATCTGGGACGTACAGTCAGAGGGTAAGAGACATTGGGTTTCATGGGGGAATATGGCAAGGCCGATTCGTGAGGGAGGGATTAGTGTCAATAGCTTGGTGGTTACAATCTAGTTCATGCATGCGAGGCTCGCCTAGGAGATTATTGAGGAGCGTACCTTGTGGGGAAAGCTTATGTCCCAAAAGCATCAAACCAGTTCTGCTTCTCCTTCTTCTAATGGGTTGTCTATATGGTCCTCTATGTGTAGCATCATTTCGAACATACTTCCACCTTCACAATGGATCATTGGTGAAGGCAACATCCTCTACTGGTTTCATAACTGGTCGGGTAACACGCTTTCCTATCCCAGGTGTCCCACTCCCACAATCTCCTTCAAGGAATCGATCCACTATCCAACATTTTTTAGATCAGTTCTGAATACGACTCAGCAGGAACTGTATGACTCCATTCTCATTTCCTTAGAGCAGGATAGGTGCATTTTTACTCTATCTGTCATAGGGAAATTTAACTCGAAGCAATATCGTAGAATGATCATCTCTCATGACCATTATAACAGATGGAATGAGATAATATGGTGCAAGAAAATCCATTCCAAAATCAATTTTCTCTTCTGGATAATTCGGAACAATGTTTTGGCATCTGATTCCAATGTCAAACACCTCGGCATTTGCATGGAATCCTACTATCAATGTTGTATGGACAAAAGGGAAGAGAGCATGAGCCATATTTTCTTTGAAGTGGTTTGGGCGCGCATGGTTTGGAGTAACTTTGGGGTATTTACAGATTACTCACTGCAAGTGTCCAGCATTGCTGTGTTCCTAGAGCATTGGTTTTAGGGGTCTGAGGGTTTAGAGGGGGAAAATGGAACGCTCCTTGATCTTTAATGTGGCATGTTGGTGCTTATGGAAAGACAGGAACTGATCCAGGTTCAAGGGGATTATTTACACTGGAAGGTCTATCATGGGAAGATTTTGGTGCATGATGGTTGAGCAAATTTTCCATTCTGGTAACTAGAAGGAGGCTCCATCCATTCATTTGTTGCATGTCTATGTGGCTACAATTCATCTCAATACCTCCAGGGGGCATTGGATTCGATGGGTTCCTCCTAAGATCAGCCTAAATCTCAACACATATGGGTCATGTGTCCTGGGGGACATGCATGGAGGTGGGGTGGTTCGTGATGCTAGGGGAAGCGTCGTCCAGGCATTCACAGCTCACTTTGGGAGTGGAAATTCTGTCCGAGCGAAGGCTTGATCTGTTCTCTCAAGTCTGCCCATCTGCAAGGAACAAGACATTTTTATCTCCCATGTGGAGACTAATTCTATGATTATCTATGATGTTTTAATCGGTAAAGGCTATGTCCCCTGGTCAATCTCTTACATAATTTGGCAATGCAAGGCCCTCCTGAGCAATAACACTTTGGTCACCCACACTTGGCGAGAGGGGATCAAAGTGGCGGACTATTTGGCCTCCCTGGCTACTCCTGGTACTCTATTTAGCTTCCTTTCTGATTCTTTCTTACTTAAACCTGAGTAGGTGAACTTGATTCGGGCTGATGCCCTTGGCTTGCATTACTTTTGGCCTCCATAGGTCCTAGCTATTCTCTTTCTCTTTCTCTTTCCCTGTAGCTCTCTTGGCCTAATAATAAAATTATAATGTTGAGGTGAGAACTAAATGTTTACTTATTGATATGGCCACCCTTCTCAAGAACTGTTGGTAATCCCCCTCCCTGTAGATGTTGTAGGCATTTCCTAACCTGGCTCCTCCCATGGATGGTATGCGGGGGCAGTGGGTAAGATGGAATCCCCCGGTAAATGGTTTTAAGCTAAACACAAATGGATCATGCATCTCACTTATATTGCGAGGAGGAGGAGTGGTTCATAACTCGGGATGGAGTGTGATCCTAGCTTTCATAGACCATCTAGGAAATGGAAACGCTCTTCAGACGAAGGCCAAAATACTTCTTATTGGGCTCAATCTTTGTAATCATAAAAATACAGACATCTCCCACGTGAAAACTGACTCAAGGATCATCCATGACTCTCTGATGGATAGATGCTCCATCCCATAGTATATCACATACACCATCAGGATATGTAAATAACTCCTAATGAGAAACATTCAAGTTATACACACTTGGATAGAGGGGAGTAAAGTCACGAATCACCTAGATTCCCTTGCCACCCTTGGCTCCGATTTCACATGCCTTCCCAACGTCACCTCCTTGAATCCGGAGGGTGTGAATTTAATTCATAGGGACACCATAGGTCTCCACTATTTTAGACCCCCCAAGTCCTTGTGTTTTTTTGTTCATAGGATCTTTTGTCGCTTGTATTCTCTCCTTTGAATAAATATATAATAATGATGATGTGTATGTGTAGACTACCACCTCTACATATCTATATGAATCATTTTCCATAACATCCTCACATTGATGCATATAATGATGTATTTAATAAATATATATAATATTTTTGAAATAATTTTTATTATATAATGATAAGATATTATTTATCATTATTTTCCTCTTTTCTTTAGAATATGAAAACAACGTTCACACATATATCCGAACTACCATCTCTAGGAGCGATGTAATTCATTTTTATATATATTATATTTATGGAAGGTTATAAATATTTATATAAAAAATATTATATATATATATATCATGATTAAAACTCTTCATATTATGGAACCATGATCAAGTTTCAAGGATAATAAAAACTAAATTGAAATATACATGAAAAATAAAGCGGTAAACACAGTAAATGATAATGATAATGAATGATTGTTAATAAACGAGTCATAAGGTGTTATAAGTAAACCATTTATACTATTATAAGTATTAATATTTTTATTTTATGGAAGTGTAATAAATTTATATTCATTATACAGGAGACTATATAACTTACGAATCAATTCATACTTGAGTTAAGGGCTTGTAATCTCACTTTTGTTTCTATGAGACATATACCATATTCACCACTTATCCCTTTCATTTGGTGTTTATACTACCTATTTGATAAGTTATATCACATATATAATTGTATTAAATGTATTTAATGTTTTATTTGAATCTATTTATTTCAATTGGGTTATGTTTCAAAATTTACCAAAGTCGTAAGGGTTTTATGTTACAATCTCACCTTTTAATAGGATTATTTATGATTAAAAAATTTTATAATGAAATTATAGGGTCAATATAAAATAAATACTATGTATTTTATTATCATATATTTATTTCTATAAATATAAAGTTAACCATTAATATTCCTCTCTCTAAGTACTTAAAAGTTTGAAAGAATGTTTTTAAGGAAAGATGACTTAATTTTTCTATTCAGTCGGGAATAATTACTTCTGTGTCCATATTTTCACTAAAAAATCAATAATGTTTTTACTATTTCCCAATGATCGTTTAAATTTATTTTTACCTTTTTTATTTTCTATAAAAAAAATAAGAGTAATCTTCTAATAATTTTCTAAATGAGGTTATTTTTACCAAAGGTGTGAACACAGTATTTGTTTTAATGTATACTACACAAATAGATTTTCCCACCATCATCACTACTCTTTTATTTGATTATTCCTTTGTCATTTTCCATTTTTATTTTCAAATAAAATATTTTCCTTGATATTTTTAAATTTTTTTAGATTTTTAAAATGTGATTTCAAAATGAAAATGGTATTTTCTTCAAGCAATATTCCAGTTGTCTTTTAAAGTCATTGTTCATTTATGATAAAATCACTTGAAGTTACTTAGGATTAATTGGGGATATGGTCCTATGATACCATACTTATTATATATCTTGATGGTTTATGATTATGACAATGAAATATTGATGAGACACATTTTATATTCCACAGGGTAAGATATAATGAAATGGTATATGTTTTTATGATCACGTGTCACATATATGAATAGATTTTGATTATGTGATAGATTTATCTGTTATATCCCTCCAATTAATTGAGAAAAAATAAATATTTTATGAGATCAAAGGGTACATGGGAGTTTATTCCAAGACAAAAGTAGGTACATGGATATTTATCCCAATATTAACATGTAATGAATGTCTTGTTGGGTAACCTAGATATAATATTTCTATGATTATGATTATACCACACATTCTGACACTCTTTTATGACATGACCTTATGCCCATTTTATTTTCTTGTGATTATGTTAATTGATTCTTTTATGATTCATGTCTTATGAACTACCAAGATTTATTCCAAGACTCGTGATTATGATCTATAAATTTCAATTATGATTTTAAAATGTTATTCTCATGTTCTCATACCATTAGGCTAATGTCATAATTAAAAAATATTTTTGATTGATACTTCAATTTTTAACCCTTACTACTCACCTCATCTCACCCATTATTATGTCTTATTTTCCATAGGATATGAAGAATTAATTTAAGTATAATATGTTTAATAACAGTGCTAATTATGAAGAAAATATTGGGAGATGATATTGATCTTAATGTACCAGTTTTTTATATGTCCATGTTTTTAATATAGTAAACCTTTATGATTTTGGCATGGATTATAGTGATATGTAATGAATAATCATATAATAAGAAGTAATATTTATATATGTACTGTTTGGGTCACCTCAGTTGGAATTAGAGAAATATTTAGTTATTTTTGGTAACTAGGATGAGATAAATTTAGTGATAACCCTTAGGATAAGCCTAATTATAGGATAACATCTTAAGTTATGGTAATGAAACTATTATGGTTTTTGTAGAAAATAAATCCCTGTTTTGATACTAGAAAGTGGATACAGCTTTGGCATAGATGCACCCAAGGGTAACAACTCTGAGAGGGGTGGATTGCATATTAACTTAATCATCACTAGTGCATGATGAATGGGCCTAAAATGCCACACCAGCCGAGGGAATCCCAATTTATATTCTTAGGATAATTTACAATTTCTTTATAAAACATTATAAAGGGTTTTAATAGATTATGATCATGGATGAACTAGGTTATACCTAAGGTTCCATAAATTTAAAATAAGGGGTCATGATTTAGATATTATATAAATGATTTTTAGGATTATTTTCTTTCTCACTATGATTATTCTTACTAAAAGTATGCTTTTTTGTTACAGTCAATGGATAAAACCTAGAGGATTCATGTTAATATTGAATTTGATAGACAATGGAATAATTATCCTTCTGAGAAACTAAATATTATGGTTTGAGGATTGAAAAAATCTCATTTATATACTTACTTACATTTCTAAATCTATGAATCATGTTCAACTTTCAAACAAGTAAATAAGGAAACATTGTTCTATTTAGTCCTTCATGAGGAAACATCCACCTTATTTTAATGGGTCTGTTGATCCACTAATTGTTGATCAATGAATAAATACCACTAAAAATATATTTTTCATTATATAATGATTGGATCATGAAAAAAGATACTTTTCATCTTTATCATTTATAAAGTGAAGAAAATCAATGGTGGACACTTATCAAGGACACAAGGCAATAGGAAAAAATTGACTATAATTATTGAGATGAGTTTAGAAGGGTTTTTTTCAAAATATACTTTCCTCGCATTCTTTCTATAAAACTAGACAAAGAATTCATTGAGCTAAATCATGACGATAAATAATGTATTATTACCTATGAGTCAAATTTTACATCACAGTTTTGGTATTCTTATGTATTATCATCTAACCATAAAGCAAGATTGATCAATTATTCAGTGGATTAAAACTAAGTATTGGTAGGGATTAATCCTAAATAAACTTTAGTATTTATAAATAATTTTTTCAATGTCATATCAAGGTAGAAATTAAAATCTAATTCACCAATCAATTTCAAGGGTTTGAAATGAAAAGAAATATTGAATTTAAAATAAATTTTAATAATAAAACAAATAAATGGAAGAAGATAAGTATTCCTTTATTCAAGAAGTGAGAAAAGAAGCATGGAGAAAATTATCTTTAAGAGATTGGTAAATTATTTAAGTGTGGAAAGAAAATACATCGGTATATTGAATGCTAAAGTGGTGGGAAGAACTTGTAGGTGGTAGATATGAGATAAAATGTCAAAATGGGAGGTGAATTCCCCTATAAATTGTTTAAAGAAAAATAATCCAAGTTAAAAATTATTATTTATTAAAGAATAAAATAATAATATAACTAAATAATATAATATAATAATATATAATTAATAAATTTGAAGAATAGTTTAAATTTTTGTATGTAAATAAGACATAATATTTGGTATGGTAGTTTGAAAATAGTACCTGAGGGTACCCCAGTGTCTACCATCTCAATCTCTTGAGGATTTAATATATTAGTCCCTTGGATTTAATGGTATCCAAGTTAACAAAATTATCCACTAACTTTTATGTTATATTAACAAACCAGATACAAATACAATATCTCTTGAATGATGAATCTAGAAACCTCAAAGAGATATTAACTTGTCTTTTGAAAGGAAAAAACAAGTAAACCTTAGTCCCTTGCTTTAAGGGTAGTGAGAACAAAAAAACAGAAGAAAGAGGAGGAAAGGGTTCCTTTTAGATTAGTCTATATTCTCCCAATGAATTTGATGAACACAATGGGGAATGAATAAATAGATAGAGTAAGAAATATATTAAAATATTGGTACACACTCTTTGATTGAAGATGAGGATTTTGAAAAGAGAGAGTTTGATACCTTGATGAGATTTGAAGATCATTAGTAGAAACAATGATCGAGATACTATAAGTGTGAAGTAATTTTTCAAGACTCCAAAGGCATTTATATATATATGCTTATATTCCTTTGGAAATGTTCTGCAATCATTCAGGTCATTAAGTCATTGAATTCCAGTTTTGATGAATCTTGACAAACATCATTTCTATGCATGCCTCAACCCCTTTAAATAAGAATAACTCAATAAGAACAAGGTAATCATTAGTAAAATAATACATAAATTTTAACAATATTATTCAAGGATTATGGAAGAGAGAGAGATATTATCAAAAATATTAATGTCTAAATTTACTAACATTTGAGAAATTCAAACTAACAAAAAACATTTTATAAGGAGTAAAACAAGTCTATAATAATAATTCAAATAAATCACAGTGGTATAGCATCTAAAAAATAAAAAATAAACTTTACATTTTTTAAACATGTGATAATATCAATATTTAAATATACTGAATTAAAAAATTTAAAAATAAGTTTGAATATCTTCATTTAGTTTAAACATGGTTTTAAAAATAAAAAAAATCAGAGAATAAATAAAAAAGAATCAAATAAAATTATTTGAGTTTCAAATTATAAAAATATATAAGGATAAAGAGTGGGCTTAATCTATATAAAAAAAGTGTCTAAAAAATGTAAAAAAACTTCACATAGAATCTATAACATTAATATGAATTTATAAAAAAAATTAAAATTATTTAATAAATTGTTATTAACATGCAGTAAATCAAAAAATCATGGAAATCGTAAAATATAGTAAACTATAGATTTCTATATTAAGGTAATGGTCATTTTCTATGATGCGTAAAGGTATAAAATAAATTTTATAGATTGCGCAAGGTTAAAATGAAAAAACAATATCATTCTTAATGATAATATGCATTGTGTAAGAGTATACAGAAAATTCAAGGGCTAGATAAGGGTATACATACCTATGTAAGGGTAACTTAGAATAGCTATATAAAGGTGATGTATATTTTAAATAGAACACATAAGGATAAATAATAGTTGTATAAAGGTAATCATGAATTTATACAAGATACATAAATGAAAAATAGAATTCATGTAATGGTAATAGGGAGTTGCGTAAGGGTAACAGAAGAATTTCATAACTTCTATAGGGGTATATATAGAGTCACGTAAAGGTAAATAATTACTTATAAAACTCATGTAAAGGAAAAAAAATATGTAATGGTAAAGTGAATAATTAGGTTCTAGGTAAGGGTAAAAATAAACACTAAGTAAAGGTAAAACAAAATTAACAAAGCATGTATTAGGGTATATACAAGCTACATAAGGGTAAAAATAGAACTTCAAAACTTATGTAAAGGTAAAATAAAACATATAAGAATTAAGTAAGGGTATAAATAAATTTTATAAAATTAATTTTCTACTAAAAAAATAAAAAATAACTATATAGAATAATAATAATAATTAATTATTAATAAACAACAAGATTAAAGAAGAATATTTTTATAAATAAAAAATAATAAAATTAAATAAAAATAATAATAAATAAATATTTTCAGAATTTTTATTATCATTAAAATCAAATAATTATGAGAAGTAAAATAATATCCCCCTTCTTATTATCACAAACACATGAATAAAAAATTAAATTAAAAAAGAGTAAAGATATAAAAATTCTCCCACAAACACTACTTCACATTATTTGGTATGGGATGTGAAAACTTCTATCCCTTTAAGATTATAAAAAAAGTGACATATGGGGTAAGATAATAAATAGATAAAAGTTAAATCAATATTTATCATCATTAATGATCTTTTAGGAGAGATAAAAATTAAATTTTTGAAAATATTTTGAAATTTTTAATTATATTAATTGAAGAATTTTTAAAAATAAATAACATTAAAAAAATATTTTAATAGGTAAAACAAAACTTTGAAAAAAAATATTAATATTTAAAAAAAGATAAATTAAATAGTTTGAAAAACAAAAAAAAAAAATTTTTAACAAAAATTGAAAACATAAATGTCTCTTCTTGGATCATTTCATAATTAACATGATTAACTCCACCTCAATTTAGGAATCAGGAGAGCTTAAAGGGATAATGTCCATTAAAATAAACAAAAATAAAGAAATGAGTGACTAAAATCTTTTTTGAAAAATAATTTCCAATATTAAGGTTTATAAAAGATTGTTTCTGTAAACCATAGAAGATTATCCAAGAGTGTCAAATAGGGTGCGAAGTAAAGGTGCACTTATCCTACTAGGGAATAAGAAAGGGTCCACAAACTCAATCAACTCTTTTTGGGATAAATATCTAAGATAATATAAGTAATAACAACATCAACTTCTATTTATTTATATAGTAATTTTTTTTATTGAAGTATTATACTCACAATTTTTCCCAAAATTATGAAAACTTTTGGAAAAAAAATTAATAAAATAATTGGAAGTATATTTTGGAAGACACGTTTAAAAAAATAGATTTTAAAAAAACAGAATATTTCTAAGATATTGATAGATAATAATCATAATAAAATCATACATAACTCACCTTTGATTAACTCAAAGTGATCAAGAGGAAGGGGTTTAGTGACAATATTAGTAAGTTAAAGGTTTTTGGAAAAAAAAAATTCAAAAATGATATCACCTTTTTGAAAGTAATCTCATATAAAATAGTGTATCAAGTCAATGTTCTTATTAGGAGACTGTTGGATAGGGTTTTTAGAAATATTTATCGCAATAGTGTTGTCACACATGATAGAAATAGAAGAATGTGTAATTCTAAGGTTCACAAGTTTGTGTTTTATCCATATAAATTGGGGGTGAAAACTCCTAGTAACTATGTATTTCAATTCATCAGAAGAAAGATTAATTGATTTTTTATTCATGACACTATAATAAATTAGGGGTTTTCTTACTAGATAAAAAGTTCAACTAGTACTTTTACTATCTAGTTAGCATCCTCTAAAATGAGCATTAGAAAAAAAAATTCAAAAAATATATCCTTAGGATAAAATAACCCAAGGTTTTTAGTTCCTTACAAATAATGTAAAATTATTTTGAGGGATTTCAAATTATATTCATTTAGATTGGATTAAAAACAATAAAAAATACATACTTTGAACATAATGTATGAATGGGTCATAGTAAGGTAAATTATACTTCCAATCATACTTTGATAAAGCTCATTATCGACTGATTGATTGGATTCTTCCAATGTTATCTTACATGTTGTACTCATGGGAATACTAATTTCCATAACATGATCCATGAAAAAGTTCTTTAGAAGTTCATTATTGTATTTACTTTGTTTTTAGAAGGTTCTATCAAAACAATTTGAAATTTGAAAACCAAGGATGAATTTAATTCTCCCATAAATCTCATTTCAAACCCTTTATCCATTAAATTAGATAATTAATTGCAAATAGTTTCTTTACTTTATCAAAATATAACATCATAAATTTAATTTTCAGTAATTAATAAATCATTTGAAATGTTTTTGAGAAAAATTATGCAATTAGATTTTTTCATTTAGAAATAATTGGATAAAATAAATTTTTTTAACCTATCAAACCAAATGGAGGGGCTTGATTTTAAACTATATAGGTATCTGGTTAATATGGAAATAGAATTTTTAAATCTAGGGTTTTCAAAACTTACTGGTTCTTTCAAAAAATATTTTCATAAATAAAAAAAATTTACAAATAAATTTTGACATCCACTTGAAAAAAAAATTAAATAAATATTTCTTATGAATACAAACAAGATTATAATGGATTACATTCAAGAAATGGGTGAAAAAATTACACTATAATAAATACATTATACTTGATTTTATCTTTTATCAATAAGTTGAGTCTTGTTACGGTTAAAATTTTAATGTTCATTGAGTCTATTTCAAAAAACCCACAAGGTTCCAATAATAGGATGTTGCATGAGATTCCAAAAATTATCCCTTTGAAATTGCTTCAAATAATCTTATATATAAAGTATCAAATTTCAATTATTAATAGAATTATCAAGGTAATGAAGTTAAAAATGAGAGATAAAATCTTGATGATCAACCTCATTTAATAACAATCTTCTTGTACAAGTTACAGATTGTAATTCTCTGATAACATTCTTAAGAGGGTGGTGTTTGGATTGAGTCCAGGACATGGTTAAAGGATAGTATGAGGACTCTAGAGTATATTTAATTATTTTAAAATATTGAGGTTGAGGAAGGTTCTAACTAGGTTATTCAACATCATAATCACTCTTTGGATGTGATTTATGAATATTCTCATTGAATTTGATGTGAATTCACTCTTATGGGGTTTTGGTCCTCATATTGAATACTGAGAAGGCTTTACTTGAGTTTGAGTACCCAAGAAAAATTCCATTATTGTATTTAGGTTCAATATTTATTAAATTATCGTTGGTATTAAAGATAAATAATTTAATAACTAAAGACACTAAAGAGGCTAACTTTTGAAATTTTTTCTTTCCAAATTTAATAAAGGATTTTCCCTAAAATGGGTCTTAAAAGGACATAGTTAATGATAAATAATGTGATATTTACCACCATGTCCCAAATTTATTGATAAAGGAAAAACTAATTAAGGAGAGTGTAATGCCCTGACCCTAGATACCCAGAGTCAGTGCATTATTACATAACATTGGAATGATCACAAGAAAGATCAAGTCTCGAAAGACCGATTAGTTTAGTAGCCTTGGAATAACTAGATACATTAATAAAGTTTACATTACATCATAAAATGAAAACTACAACAACATAGTCTCCATAGTTCACACTCATACTATCACTGCAGGTCATTCATAATTTACTTCTTCACAATCCTGGGAAAAATAAAACATTGAAAGGGGTGAGCTCAGATGCTCAATAAGGATAACAATATAGCAGAAGCTTTCATAGATAAGCATAAACACTTAAGGCAATGTATAACTAAAACAAAAGAATTTTAAACTTGAACTTCAACATAGTATGGAAAAAATAAAATTAAATAATTCCATTTACATATTCACATGGATATTCTTCTAATCGAATAATCACATGAAATATCAATAACCACTTTCATAATGGTGGAATGTATAATGTCAGACTATCATAACCACATAGCCAAGGCCTTGTGCCAAGACTACAAATAAGATTTTGTCAAGGCCTTGTGTCAAGACACTAGTTTGTCTCATGAGACCTACCGATGTATCGAGGAGCTATAGCGGGCTCCACCCGTCACTTACTAAGTCCAATGCATTCCTTATATGAAAAGTTTTAAACATAACATAAACATTTGTATTAAAACTAGCATACAAAATGTCAATAATTTATCCACAAACCATGAATGGTATAGAAATATCCCATCCACAATCAAACATAACTCATTCGATACAATATGGAAGATTATATTGTATCATATTAACCTCAATCGAGAATAATGAAGGATATTGACTTAGATGAAAATAATCATCAACACTATTTGAGAGAAATATCCCCCTTTTTCTTGAAATTATTTAAAAGTCACACGATTTGTCAAGAAGCCATTTAAAAATATATTTTTGAATCAAAGTGTCCCATACCACTTTGAAACTTTTAAAAAGAGTTTTAATTTTAAAACTTTAATGTCCAGATAAATATATCCTTAAAACAATTTTTAAAACATGAACATTAATGAGAAATATTTAGAAGAATAAGTATTTAAAACATTTAAAAATGGTATTTCAGTTAGATTTTCTAACCAAAAGAGAGACACTTGAATACAAATAATTGAGGTAATCAAAACTTTGTAATATCATGAGAATATAGAGATTCATGATATACTATGTCAAAGTACATTATATACACCACATAAAAGTGATTTGGTGTATAACAACAAAGAAGTCTCAATGGAATGTAAATTGAGATGAAATCTCTCATAAAGGTCGTATCCTTAGGTTAAGGATAAATCAACGACCTAATTATTTCTGACAAATATAAATACACTAAATATTATTGTATATTCAGTGTAAAACAATCAAAGGACATTCACACATATTCTAGTAAAAACAACACCAATCAATTGGATGTTTATCTCAACAAATCGAGATTGAGTAAAAATTACTCTTATCAAGTTCATACCGATGACTTGAGAATTTATAAATGGAGTGATTATGTGTATAAAAAGTATATCCACAGAAAGGGGACTGGAAATTATGACATAATCAAATGAATAGTGATTCCATACATAATCTTGGAGTAAAATAATCAATGAAGTATGCGTAAAGCCGAATGAGTGGAAATTGAAATTTCAAATTCCCTTATTCATTTGGTAACTTATGAAACATGCACCCATGAAAGAAGGATCATACAATGATGATGTAAATACCTATAAATTAAAGTATATTACACAATTAATACAATCATGGGCAGTACACACACCACATGCAATAAATAAGTGGTGAACAATGGAAATCTCACGGAATTAAAAGTGAGATAAGAAACCCATTACTTTGTACTTTTTCCTTGGTTGAAGTTAGTTTAACCTCCTATATAATGGTGAAATAATTGTTATTTAATTATACAATAATCATTTACATTAATATGATATCATATATAATCTTTTAACATTGATTTGTTAATAATATCTTAGTATTATCGTAATTTCGGGTGTTAACTTATTCGTTTTCCTTTATATTCTTTGTTACGTAAGCCATGTTTGTTATGGATAGGTTGTGTCTTATTCATATCCATAATTACATCAAGTCCTTAAAAATAATTTTTAAATCATAAAATGATAATTATACTTGAATGGATACTATGGAGAATGAATCTCATCGCTTTCATGGAGACGGTAGTACGTACGTACGCACGAGCGACAATATCATTCTTTTGATGTTAAAATAATATATAATTGGATGGTATATCATATAGACAGAATAATTATCATGTTATATTTATTATTTACATGAATTACACATCATTATTATACTCATCCAAATAATAATTTATTGAATGACAATTACACCACGATGTGGAGACAGTAAGTCGTACGTACGCACGTATGGTGACATGCCATTCAAAGGATGGATAGAATACTGAATATGATTGTACCATATTTATAATAATATTATAGTATATAGGAGATACTAGATTCATTATTTTATAATGGGAAAAACAAAGAAATACGAATTTGAAGAAGAAAAGAATTTGAAAAAGGGTGGTAAAAACATTACCTCTTCTTCGGGTTCTTCCTTTTGATTTGATCAAAAGGGTTCCTTAGGTTAGCTTTCTGATCAAACTAAGGCCTCTAAGTTGTAGTGAGGGAAGTTTAGAGAGTATTTGGGAAGGGGTTGGCCGATCCAAAAGGCTTTTAAGGTGTGAAGTAATGAGAAGGGGGAGTTCCCTTTTATAAGAGGGGTGAGGGGTACCTTTGGAAAAGCTAGAAATATTATTTTATAATAAATTCATATTCGGTTTCTAATGGCTCCAAAGTAGATTATTTAAAGTTTAAGGTGGGGATAGGTCTAAAACCACTTATCCAATGGAATTTAGACAGGTTTGGGTCACTATATTAACTTTATCTTTAAGTATTAACTCTTAGTTAATTAGTTTCACTTTTACAATGTCTCTTTGTATTTTTATATTTTATGGTTAATAAACTTACTATACACATCCAAGAGACCCCCAAGTGGTCCATTAATTATACACCTATCATGATATAAGTCTCTTGGACGAACCTTAGATTTTTAGGAATAGAATATCAATTAATAATATAATATTTGTTTTAAAAACTCTTTTATGTCAATTTTGACACTATTCAAAAATTGATCTTTGTGAAACTCATAACAGAATTATTACTTCTAAAAAAGTCAATTAAATCAATCCTAATATGTCATATTAACCTATAAAATTAGTTTAATTCAATAAAAGTGTCCAATTATATTTATTTGGGTATTTATAATATCAATTATTTTAATTTTTTACTATTATGGTAATTACTGCATCATCATTGTATCATAAATAAATTAAATTATTTAATGTCTAAAAATTATAAATAAAATATAATTATGTAGAAATATTTTTATCTTTCTGATGAATATTTACAATCGAATTTACCTTATGTATAACCCTATATTAAAAAAAATTAGTATATAAACTTTGATTTTAACTCTTTTAACTCTTCTTTGAATTAAATAATAATAAATGTCCTCATCTAATCCAAGTGGACCTAAATGATAATATTTTACCCCTAAGGATGTTTTTGGTCAAGATACACTTGTCCAATATAATTAGTACATGTGTTAGGGTAACATTAATATCATTTTTACCCTTAATTACCCTATTTACTTTTAACCGTGGTAAATAAAAGTAAAAAGTTACTATTCATCAAAAATTATTTTCATCTCAATGAACCACATTTTACTCCTTGAAATTAACCGTTTCTCTCGGATTTTCAAAATTCCACTCACAGAAGCGGTAAAATTAAGTTTTATGAAAAATTCAGTTTTTTAACTACCACTTAGTGGTTTCACTATTCATCAAAAAATGAAAGTTTCCAGAAAAATACCAAAAATTAGGCCTAAGATATATTTGATATTATGAATTAAAAAATGATGTCTATTTTACCAAATTAAAAACATATCATTTGCATTAATTAATTTAAAAATTAATTCTCGTCGTCAAAACAAATAGCGTGTTTTTAAGAGATAATAACTATCAAAAGATTGACATTTGTTTATGTCTGTTTTAAATGTGAAATCTCATCCAATGACCAACATTGTATTAAATGGTAAAAATATATTCTAAATATACTTTAAAACCACTCAAATTAATAATTTATCACTATTAATTATTTCGATTAAAAAATTTGTTTTTAATTAAAATTTAGTAATTTTCACTATTCATCAAAATATGAAAGTTATCCGAAAAGTACCAAAATTTCACCCTAAGCTAATTTTGATATTAAGAATCCAAAACTGAAGTCCATTTCGAAAGATAAAATTTATAAAATTTCAAAAAGTAGGTATTACTATTCATAACGGCTAGTTTGATTCGTTGTGGTGTGTTAGAATCTCGAAGTTGTGTACAATGCACATCATTGCATTATTCAAAGGGAGACGTACCGTGGAAGCTTGGGGTGTTACAGAGAGTCCAAGAAATATCTTATAGGATCCAATTTTTTCTTTTAACAACCCCATTTTGTTGAGGTTTTCTTGTAGAAGAAACCGAGTGATGATAACCTTGAGAATCCAAAAACTCATAAAATTATTTGTTATCAAATTATTAACTATGAACACTTCTAAGAGGAAATAGTTTTCAGACATTTTTTGAATTTCCATCAAAATTTGATAAATATATCACAAGCCTAATTCTTAAGAGCTAAGAATAAAACCCATGTAAATATAGAAAATTCATCAATAATTAAAAAGGTTTTATTTTTACCTCTGATACTAGAAACCTGAGTTAGAAAAAAAAAGTCAAGGTGAACTAGTTCTATGGATTTATAATATATAAAAAGGTTTTTAGGTTCAAAATAAGGCTTGTGTTTCTTTCAAAGTTGTAAAGGTTCGCAAACAATGTTATCTTTAAATCAAAAATTTCTGTAAATCTGGTACTAGTCCGTTATGGTTGCGTTTGATAAGAGAATGAATATTAGAATAACCTAGGCACTGGTGACTAAGAAAATAATCATTTATTTGTGTTCACTTAAACACTTAAAATTTTTATTTTATAGAGATTTTAAATAAATAATATAAACATTTTCAAAATGGAATGTGGTAAATAAAAACTTTCCATTATAATTAAAAAATTTAGAAAAATAGCTTATAAAAAAAATTAAAACTTCCAACACATAATTGACTAATAACTTTTAAAATCATGTTTTAGGGATTTAAAAAATAAAGCATATTTAATAATAGTAGACTTGGAGAAACCAATTATACCTATACCAATAAGTTTTCATTTAAAACTATCCCTAAAGGTGAATTTTCCTCCATTAAAATCTTTGAGATAGTTGATTTTATTAGGATCACTATACATATTTCTTGAGAAACTATAATCCATATACCATGTAGATTCCCAGTTTTACTATTTCCATATAAAATATTAAGAAACTATAGCTTTTGGTACCCATATATTGGGTCCATTTAAGTTATCTAATAATTATTTGGGAATCCAAACTTGTTTGAAACAAGTTTTTCCATTTGAAATATGAGAAGAGAGATGAATTATTTTAGGTTTACCACATCTATAATATTTATAATTTCATTCATAAACTAAATGATGAAATTTATTGCAATAATAAAAAAAATATTTTGAGAAGTTCCAATCATAAAATTATCCATTTTATAATTTTTGGAAAAACTCTATTGTTTTGAAAAACCAAAACCATAGAAATTTGTAAAAGCTTTTTGGGAACCCAAAATTTTATTTAAATTTTATTATCCTTGGGTGAAATGAAAAATAGATTCTTTAAGATTATTAATTTCAAATTATAAATTTTCAAGATTTTTTTGATCTTTTAATATTAAAATAAAATACTCCTTTTTCTTTTAAAATTTTATCTTTTTTTAAACAACAATACTGTGTTTCTTTTTATGATCTTTAAATTTTCAAGGAATATCACAAAAAAACATTTTTATGTTTATTTTTAGCAATGATAATATCTTCATAATTCAAAGAAGAGGTAGAAGTGGTAGAATCATAAAAAGATAAATGAGATAGAGAAATAGATATTTTAGAACTAACCTTAATTCCATCCTCAACATGTTTCATGAGACACTTGGGACTTTTATCACTTGATTCATATGTTGAAATCGAGTCTTTATAGCAGTAAAAGTAGATACCTTTAAATATTTTTAACCATGCTTCTTATATTTTAACTTTTTCTGGTTCAAGGGAAAATCTAACTTAATGTGTACCTTCTTCTTACAATCAAAACAAGTTACCTTGATTGATTTTTAGAAGTGTCAAAAGGATCTCTTATTTTTATTTTACTTTTACATCATCTTGGTAAAGCTATAAATATCTGAGTCACTCCCAAATGAGACATCATTTTTTTATTTCAAATCAATTGTTATTTTAGTATCCTCGGAATCTTCAGCCTCTTTTTTAGCTTTTCTCTCCATGGTTATCTCATTTGTCCTGAGAGACCCTTTGAGTTCCTTGATTGGAATGTTCTTAACATATTTTGCTTCTTGGATCTCAGAAAATGTTGGAGCAAAAATACTTAGTAAAATCCAAATTCATTTATTAAATAAAGTTTCTATAGAAAGATAATCACCAATATATTTTTTAACATTAAAAGTTTCAACAAATCTAATAAACATATTAGTGATTGACTTGTAAGTATGTATATGGAAACTCTCAAAATATTTCTTAAACATGTCAAGCCTTGTATACATAACTTTATTTGTACCTTCATGCATTAATTATAATAATTTACAGATTTCATGTTCATTTTTACATAATAAACTCTGTTAAACTAATAAAATCTAAGCTGCAATGTAAATCATTCATAATTTACCATTTAATTCAAAAGAAGAAATGCCATTCAGGGTCCATTTATCTTATTTTTTAGTAGTAGGAGTATATCCATGAATAAAAAACTGATTAAAAAAATATAAAATGGATCTAAAAAAATTAATCCAATGAGTTTTTAAATAAATATAATTACTTCCATCAAAAAAATGAAGCTTGACCCAATGATTATACTTCAGGACCACCATGACTGTTTGAAAAACCCATTTCAAAAAAGAGATATTTATTTGAAAAAATAGTTAAATATTTTGAAAATAAAAAAATACTTTAAATAATTCAAAAATTAATCAATTAAAGAACTCAAAACACCTTTGATACCCAATAAAGGTTAGACATAGGAGATAAAATGGAAATAGGAAATTGAATTTCACTTTAAAATTTTTAAAGTAAAATAATCAAATTTAAAAAAATATTATTTATAAAATAATTAAATAATTAAATAATTAAAATTGAAATAAAATAATAATATATAAAAATAAAATCATAATAATAAAATAAATTTCTAAAAGTAAATATGACACAATATTTGGTAAGGAAGTTCACCAATAATACCCAAGAGTACCCTTACGTCTACCACCTCAATCTCTTGAGTATTTAATGTATTAGTCCCTTGACTTTAATGGTATCCAAGTTACAAAAAATATTCCTTTATTTTTTTTTATTGCAATAAAATAGATAAAAATACAGTATCACTCTAATAGGGAAGCTACAAAACTTAAAGAGATAGTCCTTTGTCTTTTGAAAGGAAAAATATATTTAAGCATTAGTCCCTCACTTTAAAAGTAGTAAGAACTAAAAAATAGAAGAAAGAGGAGGAATAGGATATTTTTAGATTATTCTTAATTATCCCAATGAGTTTTAAAAACACAAGGGGACAATGATTTAATAGAGATAGTGAGAAAGAAATTACAATATGGGTTATACACATTGATAGAAGAAGAAGATTTTGAAAAGAGAGATATTGAGATCTTGAAGAGCTTTGAAGATAATTGGAAGAAATAATGATAAAGTTTTTGTAGGTGTGAAGTAATTTGACAAGCATCAAACAATATCTATTTATAAGATTCAATTCCCACATAAATTTTCTCGGATCAATCATTTCTTTAATTCATTTAAGTCCAGGCTTCATGAATCCTGACCACTATTATTTCTATACATGACTTGACCCCTAAAAAGAAGAATAACTCAACAAGGATAATATAATATTTAAAAAATTAAATCTTAAAATAATAATAATATTATTCTATTAATATCAAAGAGAGAGAAATATTATAAAAAATATTTTCATTTGAATTTATAAAAAAATTAATCAATTCAAACTAATCAAAAAATACGTATTATAAATAGTAAAACAAATCCATGATAATAACCCAATTAAATCGTAGAAATATCGCATCTAAAAAATTAAAAAATAAACTTTTATTTTTGAAACATATGATAATATCAATATTTAAATATACTACATTAAAAACATTAAAACAACTTTTAATATCTTTTTTTAGTTTAAACATGATTTTAGAAATAATTAAATCAAAGAAAAAAACTCAAAATAATATAATCAAATTATTTTAGATTCATAATGTAAAAATATGTGAGAATGAAGAACATAATTAATCAACATAATAAAAGTGTTTAAAATAATATAAAAATTATTTACATAGAATCTATAATATTAATATGAATTAAACAAACATTATAACAATTTTAAAAATTTCTATAAGCATGATGAAAATAAATAAAACATGGAAATCATAAAACGGAGCAAACTAGAGATTTACATATTCACATAAGGTTCATTTTCCATGTTGTGTAATGGTGGAAAATAAATTCTATATATTTTTTATGGTAAAATAAAAAAAATAGCATGAATAAAGGTAATATGCACTACATCAGGGTATATAGGAAAATCGTGTGTTTCGTAAGGTCATACATACCTGCATTAGAGTAACTTTGAATAACTAAATAAAGGTAACACATTTTTTAAATAGCTCACATATGGGTAAAGCATTATTTTTTAAAGGTAAGAATGAATTTATACAGGATGTGTAAAGGTAAAATAGAAGTCATGTAAGGGTAATATAGAGTTGTGTAAGGGTAGTAGAAGAATTTTATAACTTGCATAAGGGAATAGGAATAGTTACGTAAGGGTAAATCATTATTTCTAAACCTCGTGTAAAAGTACAAAATAAGTTACATAAGGGTAAAGTTAATAATTAGGCACTATGTAAGGGTAAAGGTGCACTGTTTAAAGGTAAAAAAAGGATTAAAAATGCATTTTTAAGGGTACATGAAAGATACATAAAGGTAAATATAAAAGTAAAAAAATTATGTAAAGGAAAAAAACATATGAGACTTACATAAGGGTAAAAATTAATTTTATAAAATTAATTTTTCACTAAAAATAATTAAGAATAAATATATAGAATAACTAAAAAATAAAAATAATAATTAATAATTAATAAGTAACAAAATTCAATAAAAATATTATAATAAAATAAAAACAATAATAAAATTGAATAATAATAATAAATAAATACTGAAAAAATAATAAATAAATACTTTAAGAATTTTTGAGATTGTTAAAGTCAAATATTGGTGAGGAGAACAACAGAAGTTAAGTAATGATGCCAGTGGAGAGAAAGCTCTATAGAATGAAGTACCCACAATCCAGGGTTTCAAATGGAAGGACTATGGGTGCTATGATAATGAGTACTAAAATATGAGGCTGAATGATGATGAACAACATAAAGAAACTCTTAATCCTAGAAACAAAGGTAAATCGCATGTGATCACTGTTATTGATGTGGGGTATGATAACAAAGTGGTAAAAGGTACACTTACCATCCACACTAGAACAGGTAATGTCTTATTTGATTTTGTATCTTCCTGCTCTTTTATATCTGAATACTTTTCTAATATAATCACATTACCACCTCAACAATTAGATGTTTAATTAGAAATGAAGACTCATAATGGTATGATGGTCAAATCTAAAGTCTGTGATTCTTCTCCAATTAAACATTATGAGAATGTTATTTACGCCAATATCATTATTCTTCCTCTACATGAATTTGATGTTATTTTGGTCATGGATTAGAATTATTTATATAAATCTCATATCAATTTTTGAGGAAGGGAGTCGCATTTAAAATTATGAACCAACATATGATTGTCTATCAATGTGGGGACAAATATGAAATTCTAATGGAAATTACATCCATTGTATGGGTATTTATTCCTATTCAAAGAGGGTTTTATCTTATATGATTGGAGATAAATTCAACTTCAAATATATACCTATTATACAGGTTTTTTATGTCTTTTCATAATAGTTTCCAAGTTTTCCCATGTACCATGAAGTTTAGTTTTAAATATAACACATGCCTCATGTTACACCTATTTCAAAGACTCTATATAGAATGGGTCCCATTGAGTTGTAGGAATTAAATAAGAAACTCTTGTAGAATCTTAACAAGGAGCTCATTTGACCAAGTGAATTACCATGGGGTTTACCTATTATTTTTTTAAAGAAGAGTGATAGATCAACATAAATATTTATTGATTCTCAATAATTTAACAAGATCACATTCAAATATAAGTATCATATACCCCATATTGATGCTTTTTTGATCAATTTTGATGAGGTCAAAGTTTTTCCTAGATGGATCTTGGATCATAATACAATTATTTGATGGTAAAAAGTGAATATATACCCAATATAGCCTTCTACACAAGATATGGTTACTATAAATTTATAGTGATTCCATTTGGTCTTACTAATTCCCCTATCGTGATCAGTTTCTGGTAGTGTTTATAGAATATATTATTATGTATTCAAAAAGAAAGTAATATCATAAATATCACCAGAGGATTTTACTGATGACCTTAAGGATGGTGAAGTTGTATGCAAAATTAACCAAAAGTGAATTTTGGCTATAAAAAGTTTCATTATTGGGTCATACAGTTTCAAGAGAGGGTATCTTGGTGAATTGTTCAAAGATAAATGTTATTTTAAGTTGGCCCAAACTAACTATTATGTCTAGGATCTATAGTATTGTTTTATTTTCTAGGTATTATTGGCACTTTTTAAAGAATTTGTCATGTCTATATAATCCACTCACCAAGTTAACTTAGAATGGAGTTAGGTATCTTTAGACTAATGAATGTGAAGAAACTTTAAAGGAACCAAAGGGAAGGTTAGTTAATGAACTTATTCTCACATTACCCTATAGTGAATAATGTTTTTTTATTTATAGTGATACATCAGATAAGGTGTTGGGATGTGTTCTTATACATAATTATATGGTGATAGTTTATGCTTCATGATAATTGAAATATCTTGAAAAAATTACCCAAAATATCATTTTGAGTTGGCAATGATAATATTTTCATTAAAGATATGGAGGCATTATCTTTATAAAGAAAAGTGTGACATATATATTGATCATCAAATTTTAGTTCATATTCACCTATAATTAATTGAATATGTGATAGAGAATATGGTTTGAGTTGATTACTGATTATGAATACTCAATACATTACCTCCCTGGGAAAGAGAATAATGTGGATAATGCTTTTATTCAAAAAGATCATGCTAGATTTTTTATTATGAGGATCAAAAAGGATCCAATATATTGGTATTTTCAAAAGAAATTCCTTGAAATTTTAAAGGAATTTGAGAAATTGTATCCCTATTAATTGAGTTTTCAATCATCAATCTATGTGAAGATTAAAGAGGTTTGAATGGAAGATGTAGATCTGAAAAAGAATGTGAGAAATTTTCCTGAGTTCAACCGTGATAATAAGATAATGATGAGGTTTAGGAAATAAGCATGTGTCCCGATAGTACCAAAATTGAAGAATGATTTGTTAGAATAATATCATAGGTCATCATTATCTATTCATCCTAGAAGTAAAAATATGTATAGAGATCTAAAAGACTATTTCTAGTGGTAAAACATAAAGTTAGATATTGAATAGTATTTATCTCGGTGCTTATTATATCAGTAAGTTAAGGCTGAGAGATAGAAGTATAAGGGGATATTATTACCATTACCCATACCTGAATATAAATAGGAAAAAATCACAATGAATTTTATCATCGGAATCCCCAAAATATTTAAATTTCATAATTCTATTAGGGTTTTAGTCAATAGTCTTAAAAAGTAATCAAATTTCATTGATATTAGAGAATATTTATCTCTTGAACATTTTACCGTGATATAAATTAAGGAAGAGGTAAGGTTGTATAGATTCCCACATTCTATTGTATCTAATAAAGATCTGATGTTTACCTCAATGTTCTAATGAATTCTTAATCAAGATCTGGATATATAGTTGTGCTTCAATACTGCTTATCATCCTTATAAAGATATTATGTTATATAGAATCATTCAAACCCTGGAATATATGCTAAACTTTTATTCTCTAGATTTAGAATGTGGTTGGGATCAACATTTTTCTATTATTGAATTATATAGTAATAAAAATAACTTCCACTCAAGAATTTAGATGGATAATTGTGAATCCCTCTATGGAGGGAATTATAGAACTCCAATTTTTGGGTTAAAGTTAGAGAAAGAAAGATATTAGTACATGATCCAACTGAGGAAATAGCATAGAATGTTAGATACATTCAAAATCATATCAAGGCAAGTTATAGTTGACATCATAGTTATGCTAACAATCACCAGATATATTTGGAATTCGAAGTTGGGGATAAGGTATTCCTTAAAATTTATCCATGACAAAATTTTGAAAAATTTGGAAAGAAGTGAAAGATAATCCCAATATATATCCTCTCTTTCAAAATTCGTGATCAGATCTGAATAGTTACTTATCACTTGGTGTTTCCACCAAAACCTTCTGAAATTCACAATGTGTTCTATGTATCACTTTTGAGGAAGTTTATACATGATCCTTCATATTTAATTAATGTAGTGGATTTAATATTGGATCATGACCTTTACTATGAGAACAACTAGTATAAATCATATAGATGAAAGAGATAAAGTTCCCTAGAATAAGACTACTCTCCTAGTTAAAGTTCTCTGGAGGAATCCAAAATTTTCGAAATCTATATAAGAACCATAGGATGCCTTTAAAGAAAATATTTCTATATTTTTTTAACTAAGTGGTGGTATTTTTATTTTTAAAATCATTTTAATGTGGGTAGAATGTAACACCAAAAGATTTTATATGTTTTTTCTTAGAAATAAACTTGAGTTATTTGATAACATACTTTACATGAAACACCGAATCTAAATAAACTAATGATACATTGTACCTTTAAAACCTAATCATTAGATTGGAAGGATTAAATAGGATTAACAAAATTATGAAATAAATATAGAAATTTTTTTATAAATTAAATGTTATAGATTAATTTAAAATAAATAATCATTAAAATTTTAATAAAATCATTTAATGATAAAAATACCTATTTTTGAATAAATGCGTTTTTACATGTTATATATTACTATCAAAATTAAGTATATTAGTAATTATTAAAAATATATTTTAATGGAATTTAATGGTAATTTATAAATAAACATTCATATAAAAGTTATCTAAAGATTAAAAATCAAGATAAAATCATTTAAAGGTAAAATGAGTTATTTTCCATAAAGCTTTTTTATGTGTGCAATGTGTTTTTATCATAATAAATTGAATAAATAATTAGTTATTAATGGTTTTAATGAAATATATAGAATATATATTCAAAAAAATGTTCTAAAATTAATTTTATATTTTTTACTAAGAAATGAATGAAATTAAATTTAGTTTTAAGCTTAAAAATGCATCGGTCTAAAAACACGTTTTCATTTTATTTTGTATGCATATTTAAAAATTAATTTATGGAAATTATTAAAAATTTAATTTGATAAAAATATATTCCATATTTGGAAAATTGATTTATAAATTTTTTTAATGAGTCCACATTCATTTTTTTCATGATGTATAATAAAAAAAGTGAAAATTGTTACCTTGTTTAAGGTTAAAATGAATTTATTGGGGGTTAAACTAAGAGATAAGGGTAATAATGCCACATAAAATTATATAATTATTAGTTTTTTGAGTTATTTTGACCCTATATTTTTTACCTTAAACTTATTTTCCATTTATATATACTTTTATAAGAAAGTTACATTATATTATTCAAATCTTTTATATAATTTTATGTGTGTCCTCTCCCTCACTTATAAAAGGAAACCTCATATCCACTCTTATTTTTTATATTCTATTATTATATATCATCCAAGAACTAAACTAATACCTTCCTAAATTTATTATCTTTATACTAGATCCATTTTTCTTCTCATAAGGCCAATATTTCAAGGCTTAAGGTGTAAGAAAAATGAGGTCTCTCAAAGATGAGGTATAAATTATAATTGAGCTCCTATAACTTTATTTATTATTACACCATCCCAAAACCTATTTTTTCCATTAAAAATTTATTAATAAAATTTGGTAAATATAATTAGATTTTATTATGATTATGTAACAACCTTTTTACACTTCTTTTTCATAAAATGGGAAATAAATGTACCGCTCGTGTGTACATGTGGACTACCACCTCCACATAGAAATATGATTTATTTTCTATAAGTGCCTCAAATTTATGGATATAATGATGGATATAATAAATATATATGATATTTATGATATAATTATTATTTTTTAGTTATAAATTATTATTTATCTTTAATTGCTTATTTTCGTTGGAAAAGGATAATAGTCTTCATGCGTATGTATGAACAACCGTCTTCACGAGCAGTGTAATTCATTTTTCTATATATACCTTTTTTTAATGGTTATAAATATGTATATAATTAATATAAAAGATATTTATATCATTATTAAAATTATATAAATTAGGTAACCATGATCAATAATCAATAACCATAACTACCAAATCGGAACATATATGAAAATGAAGCAGTTAACACCCTAAATGATGATGATGATGATTGATTATTAATAAAAAGGTTATAAAATGTTAAATGTCAACCATGAATGATTTTAGAAGTATGAATATTGTTTTTTATATAATTATAATAAATTTAAATATATTATACATGATTTTAGATATCTTATGAAATAATTAAGGCATGAGGTAACGGTTTCTTATCTCAGTTTTTTTTTGTGAGACATATGTCTTATTCACCACTTTTCACTTTCGTGTGGTGTATATACTTCCACTTTGAAATTTTATAAGATGAATATATTTATATTAATGGTATTTAATGTTTTATTTGAAGTTAATTCTTTCATGTGGTTTATGATTTAAAATTTACGAAATCGGAAATGGTTTTATGTCACAATCTCACATTTTACCAAGATTTTTTAATCTTAAAAATTCCAATGAGGAAATTATATGACTCATCTCTCAAAAATATTATTTATTTTTTTTCTTATGGTTATTTATATAAATCAAAAGTTTTAATTTCATTTTACTCTATCTAATTACTCAAAAATATATATGGTGTTTAATTCGGAATATTATATTGAGTCAGAAGTATTACTTATTACTTTTCCATAAATTTCGTTTTGAAAATCACAAACACTTTATTAAAACGTGTTCACTAACTTTTTATGTCCCAAGTTTTTTAGTATGTTTTTAAAGAAAAAAATATTTTCAACCATATATAGAAAATTACTAATTTATAATGAATATAAACTTTACCTTCTTCAATATGATCATCGGATTGAGCATGAATCTGATATATCTATGTTACCTTTAATCAAACCAAGAGATAAAAATTTGTCTTATCTATTATACTAGAAAAAGTCATGACCATCGGACTAATTTTGGTACCAAAACAATTGGATTGATCTTCATAAGGATTGTCTCATTTACAATCGATAAGGAAGTCCATTAGACTATCCTATGTTTATAATCAAAATATATAAGACTTATTTATATTATAAGGAACACCTTTATCATTGTAATAGTTTTAAACAAAAATTTCATCGGACATTAAGTTATGCCAGAACTTTGTGATCATTCAAGCACTGGTTTTCTAAGGTCGTTACAACTAACTCTAAAATATGATTGTTGGCACATCACCTATAAATAGTCGATCATTTGAATAGTTGGGAGCTATTTTAATTCTCAACTAAATTTTTCTATATTTTTCTCTATATTAACATAATGGTATAAGTTATTTATAATAATTTAGATATTTTGTATTTCTAAGGAATCCTTGTCCGGGTAGTTTCCTTTAGAATGGTTTTTTTAATCGTGTCTGAGCATTGTGATGATCAAGGGATTTTGTGGATAGCAAGATAGTGAATATGATCCCTCAGATAGAGGTATTCTGGGGCTATAAATACAGACACTGATCATCTTATCAAGTTCTTCCAAGGATAGAAATACTCAAATTATTTTGATCATTGTATCGAGGGATTTTCTGGTAAAGAAAGGAAGACTTTACAGTAAGTATAAAACCGAGGATTCATTTGGTCAAGTTTATTGACTAACATACTCTTAATGTTAAAAGAGTTAAATCTTTTAAAATATCTTGTAAGTATTTCCTACTATTACTAGCTATTGTATTTCTTGTTTTTGCATATTTCTATTCTTTTGTGCATTTAATAGAATTTTATTCATCGTAATTAACTTTATATATTGTTTGGTTTATCGGTATAACTGTGAATATGATAATAACATACTTTGATATTAATTGGATCCATTTTGATTCCAATTATTTACTTTGATAATCAGAATGAGTCTGAATTTGATAAATTTACTTTAAGAGCCTTTTTTGTTTTTTTAAGGTTTTTAAAACTATAATTCTCCCTATAAGTATGGACATCTAATATAATATTACGATCCTACATATTCCATTTCTATATTTTCTTTAAAATGTTTTCAATATTATTTTTTTATTTTAAAATTATTTTTTAAAGTCATTTTTACCCATGTTTTAACATTTATAAAATATTATAAAGGAATTTTATTTTCATTTTCATAATTAGTTACTTTTTAACAAAGGTGTGAAGAGAATATTTTTTTAACAAATACTACATAAATGTAATTTCCCACTATTATTAATACTCTTTTCTTTTAAGATTAATTTACAAGTTTCCATGGTTATTTTAAAATAAAATTTTGTCCTTAATATTTTGGAAATTTTTTATATTTAAAATAAGTAATTGCAAAAGGAAAAGGATATTTTCTTCAAAAAATATTTCAGTCATATTTTGATAGGATTTTCCATTTATGATAACATCCTTTGATGTTACTTATTATTAAATGGGGATATCATCCTATAATACAACCCTTATTTCTTTCTCTATATGGTTTATGATTTTGATGATGAAATATTTATGAAATTTGATTTCTTTTCCATGGGGTAAGTTGTGATGAAATGATAAATGTTTTCATGATCTTGTTGTATACATATGAATAGATTATGATTATTCAATGGGTGATCCCATTATATCCCTCTAAATAATTGGGTAAATATTAATGTTTTATGAGCTCAAAGGGTACATAGGAGATTATCTCAAGCTGTAAAAGGGTACACTGGAGGTTATCCAAATACAAAAGAAGGTACATTCATGGTTATCCCAAGCCTAACATGTGATGAATGTCTTGGTTGGTATCCCTAGTATAATATTTCTATAATTATTATTATCCCACACTTTATGCCACAATTTTATGACATGATAATATGCCAATTTTATGCTCTTATTTATCATGATCATTGACTGCAAAGATTTATTCTGTGACTAGTGATTAGGATCTATGAGTTATTATGTATGATTTTCAAATTCTAAGATCGTATTTTCATACCCTTAGGCTCATGTTATGCTGAAAAATGATTATTGATTAATATCACACTTATTTTCACTTAATGATCATCTAAGATCACCCTTTATTTTTTTCACCCCACGGTATGAAGAAAGGTTTTAAGTATTATAGTTATAATAATGGAGTTAGTTGTGTAGTAAAAATTGGGATATTATGTAGATTTTAATATACAAATTGTTTATGTATCCATGTTTACAAAGACACTAAACCTTTTATGGTTTGGGTGCATATCGTAATGATATATAATGAATATTCATCTAATAAGAGGAAATATTTATATATGTAATGATTTTGTTTCTTCACTAGGATCTAACTAGAATGATAATTTACATGTTTCTAAAATTCACTAGGAAGGTATGTGTCTCTTAAAAATATGTCCCATCTAGTATTTACCTCAAGAAGTGTTAGGGATTTGAGAAAACCCAACCCCCAGGAATGAACAACTCTCTTAGGAAACTATCTATCTTGTGCACACTAGACTACTGCAGCATGTACGTAGAAATTCTATTATCTAACCAAGGTTCTCATGATATCAATACAGTGGGGGTGAGGAATTAACCATCAAAAATGCATAAATATTATATAATCAATGTCTCTTACCTATCCCCTAAATCCCTCATAATAAATAGACCATTTATTCGTCATCTAAACACCACATGATCCAAACACAGCCCATTAAGAGAAATAAAAAATATATATAGGTAAAAAAAAGTGTCCCGTGCATGAAATAAGGATTTCTTTTAAGAGTTCCAAAAGCGCCTTTATAATAAAAATGTGTCTTGGGATACCAAGACCTTTTTCATTTCACAAACTCCACTTGAAACACCCTTTAAAAATTCCTTAAAACCAAAAACACAATTTTCTTTCAAATATACCTTTTAAAAAATCATTTTTAAAGATACATAGAAAAATTTTCACAAATTTCATGGTATGACTAAGTATTTATTTCAAATAATCGTTTCAAGTTCAAAATAAAAATATTTTATGTCTAGTCAAAATTACATGGAAATAATTTAAAAACACCACACAATATCATTTATGGTCATACTATCAATAAAATGGAATTTTTTAAACTTATACACACCATGAATTGAAAAAAATTGATTTTATAGAAACACATACCTCAAATCAGTAAAAATCGAGTCGAAACATGTTTCCTTCCATGGTAAACACTTAAAGTAGTAAGGAATACCCCTCTATAATACATAAACAACGAAAGATCTTCATTAAAATCAAATTAAGCCCCTAAATTATCATGAATAGACAATAAGGGTCACCAATAGAAAAAACAATCTTGTATAAAGGGAATAAATAGAGGAGGAGGAGGGAAATCAAATGGAATAAGAAATACCTTGGAATCCACTTAAAATCTAGAGGAAGAGAGCCAAAAATAGAGGTTAAAGGAGGTGGACCTCTCCTTGATCTCATGAGTAGGACAACTGAATAAGTGGGAGGGAAGGGTTGAGGCTAAATGTTAAAAATCAATAGAGGAAAATGAGTGTTTTCACTTTTATGTGAAATCTAGGAAGACTGCACGGTTTGGACACACAATTTTCCAAACCATGTTCCAACTGTATAGGAGAAACTAGGTGACCAACCCACCCCCCCCCCCACCCCCCCCCCCCCCCACACACACACATACATGATGGTTAGTTATCACTAATCATGTGGAATCCATGCAACATACCATTATGTACACAACAAGATTCATGAATTCCTACGAAACCCAACAAAGTTGGACAAACTGTGTAAAGACCATGAAAAGCATCATTGTAAAGTCTACAGAAATATTAGTATAGTTTTCACATGGTTACTACTAATCATGAAACACCCAAAACTTGTAAAAATATAAAAATTAAAGCCAAAAAATTATTAAAACTTAAAATAACACAAAATAATATAAAATAATATAAAATAGTCATAAATATTAACACTAGGGGTTAAAATAATTCCCACAATACCACTTTATATCTCTATAAGGTTTTAAGTGAAAGTAAAATGAAACAACATACTCACCCTCTACATGATCCTGTAACCAAAACTAAGAACCCAACGTATTTTAAACAATATAACCCAATTCCTTGAAAAAATCCTATATCTCTAAGAATAATGTGGCCACAACCTCTTAAAAAATAATTATAAGAGGAATAGAGACCATTAATTGGTCTCCCATGATTTTAAAATACATCCAAATGGTGAGACAATGGGAAAACACCTCTATATAGAGGAAACAACCACTGAGAAAAAACATCCCCAATAAAACCCAAGGAAACAGCATCCCACACCAACCATGAGAAACCATTATTAATAACTATATCTAGTCCCAAATACAAATTCATCCCATAGAGACATATGGACATCCATAAAAACATCCCATCAAACCAAAATCTAAATCACTGAAACACATCCAACCCAAAAGATAATAAGTTAAACCAAAAAAATCTCAAAAATTAGTGACACGGGTCTAACTATAGGTAAAAATACAAGGAGCGATGGGTAAATTAATACATCGTATAGGGAACACCAAATCAAGGTGAACTCAACCAATTTAAAACCAAATACTATCCATTTCATTATCAAAACTATTACATCACCCAAATAAGAACCCAATGTCTTTCCTATAACCTTCCATCAATATTCAACCTCATCATATCAACAATTTTCAAGGAACAAAATCTACCCAACCAAACACAAACATAACTAAAAAATATCTAACAACCTATATGATAAATAAATAGGGCACTAAAAGAGAAAATTCAATAATGACAACCTAAAAACAACTGATTAAATCTGAATACACCAAATAAACTCACAGAATAGATAATCATTTGAATTCTAACTACTTATGAAACTTACTATGATAAAATATCTTACAAAACCTTTAAATATATTCTAAACATCCATAATGGAGGTATTTCTTTAGATATTTCAAGAAAACGGGATTTAGAGAATCCTAGAGCCCCACATGGGAAGTAAATGAGTATAAACGTCTTCCAATAATTGAAGATAATTCATATAAAATATTGTCCCACTTTCACTTCCAATTTTATTTTATATATCTTCTAATCCACAATGGATGGGTTACCTTCAAGCCTACTCAATGTGATCAAGGCATCACCCATCCCGATGACCTAGACGGGCTATCTTCCACTTGTATATCCACCTTGGCCATCTCCTTAAAGTAAATCAGGCCAGAAAAAAGTGAAATTGATCCAATTTCTAGGTGAGAACCTCCTCCAAAATAAATTTACTCGTATATTTTTTTATAACTGGATCTAGAAAGAAATTTTTCAGATCTGAAAAACGAAGAATAATCACTTTTACCATTATCTCGTCTTGATAAGGGCCCACACACTCAAGACTTTGTCCACTTTCATGACATAGGGATAGAACCACCTAAACAAACATCATCTTGAAAAAATCCCAAAAAAATCATTATACAACTGATAAAGAACAATCAAATTTCACCACACATATCTTGGTAATTCATGAAATCCTTTAACAACTCTCACCCTTGAAGCTTCAAGAGTTTTAAGATGATTTAGATTTCCACCAATCCTTTATAGCTACTCCACCACTTCAAATGAACCCTAGTCTCTTAAAAAAATAAGTTTAACACTGGTTTAGTAAATTTAATATAGGATTCAAGAGTATAAAAGATTTTGAGTCCACCACTCCATTCAGAGTCCGGATAGAGTTCAAAAATGAAAGGATATTTTTTAAATGATAAAAGGATTCATCTAATATATCATCATCCCCATAATTCCTTCTATTTCATTTATTTTCTTTTTGAGGAGGAGTTCTCTAAATAACATAATACGTGAACACAATCAATTCATGTCACAGAATTCCAAATGAATATCCACTTAATCAACTAATGAAAAAAAAATTAGGTAAACCACCTAAAATAATATATAGAAAATAAAACTCAAAAAATATTTATTTACAAAAATCAACACTTAATAAGAAATGTGAAACCTATTTTTCCAAGGCACGCATTTTAAATAAAAAAACCATTTAAAAAACAACCCAACCTTCTTAAAATACCAAACTATAATTAAAATTATAATAAATAAAATCTAATTACACTCTTTAAATCATTTTAAAATGAGATAGGCTTATTTAAAACATTTATATAAAAGTAAAATTCCACCATAAAATATTCTTCTAACCATCATAACAAAATCTACAATTTTGTAAAACACACCATGAGTAATCAATAAACTACTTTTTAAACAACCCACTAAAACTGGTTTTAAAATCATCTTTTCACAAAATTTATATTCCTTCATGGACACAAAAACCAATTTCACCATAATCACATAAGCAGTGTTCCTCACAAATTTCAATCAAAAACTCATCCAACTATATCAACATGTCACAAGATTATCTTTTATCATTTTCCCATCACACAATCACCTAAAGAGATTCAAGAATCATGATGTCTAAATAAAAAAACTAAATGGGATGTGGAACATAACTCGACAAGCAAGCATGGTTTGGAGGGCCATGTTCCAATAATGAAATAATTCCAATAATGTTTCTGAAATCAAACAATTGGTGACTGCATAGTTTTTTAACCCATTCCAGACAACGTCACATATATGGTTCTTATCTATTATTATACTAAACTTCTAAGAAAAAACCAGTAAGAAAACTCTTATAATATCAATTAGGATCAAAATTCCACAATCTCAAATTATAAGAATGATAAAAACAAAATTTGAATCTCAAATACCCCTGGTGACTCAAGGAACAAGGCAAGAAATAGTTTAGGAGTCCCTCCCCACACCTACCTCTCGAGTTATAATAGTCGTATTCTCTATTCTACCAACTTTAAAAAGTAATAAGAGAGCACTCTAGAACCTAGTCCCAAATTAGAACCTAGGATATGATACCATTTGTATCCAACCATCCCCAGATGTCACCGAATTTAAAATCAAATCAGTTATCCACTAGCCCTGAAGGGTATTTTTTATCCACATGGGTTGCAAAGGGGTTTCTGGGAATCAAAGAACACTTCAATAGGAATGATTTCTTCCTTGAATAATAAATAAAAAAATCATATAGTGCATGGATAAATAAAAAACCAACTCATCATATAAATAAAATGATACAGAGTATGCACAAAACCAATAGAATAGAAATAAAAAAATGAATATAAAAACAACAGGAAAAACTAGTTGATACCAAAACAACCGAAAATAAAATAAAACCCGAATATAACTCACAACCTTCTCCATAAATCCCAAGTTTCGTCACCATTTCCCACTCACCATTGATAACCTATGAAAAATAATTCAATATGATGATGAAACATAAAATATGTCTACAATATAAAGATTCATATACCCATGCATGAGTGTTTATATAGGGTGTGAATGAACAAGCCCAATAGGATCTTGTAAGATCCTATTTTTTCTAAGTTAGAAAATTTTGAAGGATTTTTAATTTTTTATTACTAGACAGGCCAATTTTTTTATTATATATTTAGAATGTAAATTCGAAGGTTGGAATTCATATAAATAATGTTTTTAGACATGATTTCAGGATTTAAAGATATATTAGAGTTTTTATCAATATCTAGGGGGTTCGGGGCTCTAAACTGGAGTTTTGGGATGGTGAAACAAATGGTGGATAGTTGGCACACGGTTACTGCTAACCATGTGGTGAAACCATGTGGGGAATTTTTTATAGGCATACAATTTTAGAAACTATGTGGTTGGACAAGGGAAACCATGTGGGGGTTTACAATTTGTTGCAAACATGTCATATGGTTGGAACACAGTTTAAATAATCATGCACTATAACCATGTGAGGTGGAAGTGTATGGGGTATTATCACCACCTGTTTAACACATGGTTTTCAAAACCTTGTGGCCTAACTATGAGATTAATTAAAATAGGAAAATTACTATTTTTCCTCCAAACCAAAAAAAAATTACCCAATTTTATCACTAATTTCACCAGAATATCCCTTGTGCATTCCATACTTATCCTCCCATCCAAAATGGGAGTTCTCCCTTGTTCTTGATTAAAATAAAACATCTTCAGGTGCATTGGAAACCTTCAGTTAATCCTTTGAATTTATTGGAATATGTTTTATTATTTGTATTCGTTCTTTAACCTTGGCTCCATCGGTTACTGATTTTTTGTCCCAATTCCACTAGAGCATGGTCGAATCATACACCAGTGTTGGAAGTTGTACTCTTTTTAGGAAGAGGGTGACCTGAAAGGTCATCTATTCTTGGTTGTGTTCCATTTCAATGAGGTACAACTTCATTATGAGTTTTTCTTAGGGTTTTTAACCTAAATCAAATTAATTAAATAAATGTGTGATGTTGTTGGTTAGGTATTTTCCCGAGAATGGTGTCAGGGGAACCCTGTAGACCATATACAAGTGGTTGTTCATATTTTTCTCAAGAGAAGAGTATCTGGTGAGATATCACCCATTATTCCTTTTTTTATTTTATTTTACATTTAATTATTTAATGATGTAACTGATGTTTTTGGACTATACTTGAGCTTTATAATGATATCCAGGAGCTTGGAAGTCAATGCAACTTGGCTCAGACATGGGTGAGCTTAGATGGAGCAGACAAGAGTTGTTTAAAATAGTATAAAGCTTCCTAAATATATGTGGTCTATCTTACCTACCCAATGGTATTTATGAATGTTTATATTAATACATGTAATATTTTTCTTACCCCTGAACATGACACCCCCTATCTAGATTTATTCCATGGGATTTTTTAATTAATTTACCTAAGTTAATTAAATGGATGAATTCTAGGGATCACTAGAAATCCCTAAGAAGTAGCTTCATTCCACAACCTATGACTAGTGTGATACAGGGTCCCATGTTGGATTCCACCACTTTCTTATTACTTTTTGGGACCTAAATAGGGATTTCTATAAAAATTATATATTTTTTGAAATATTTTTTTCTGAATTAATTTAATATTTTTGATATTTTTCATTACATAAAAAACTGAATGTATCTTATGAAAGCATTAAGATTGGTTTGTGTTTCATGAAACACCAAGTTAAGATTATGCTACACACAACACTTAGATTATATTTTGATACATAAAACACCATGTTTTTCTTGTGTTACATGCAATGTTTAGTTCATTTTATAGCTGGTGTTACACAAAAGGTCGAGTTTTACCAAACAATGGTATATTATTAATATTGTTATTAAAATAATGTTATTTTCTTCACCTAGCCATTGGAATGGAAATTAAGAATAAGATTAAATCAATTCTAAAATTTTTATTTACACATGTATATAAATTGAATCCATTGGTTATCAATTAGTAATAAGTAGGGACTACTTGAAAATAAAGAAATTCCTTTTCTAAGATAACGATTTTTATATATAAAAGCACCATTTTATCTCAATAAATTAAAAAAACCACTTTTGATGAATTTTTTTTAATAAAATTTATATATTATATATTCAATCAAAATGTTGATACTCATATAAAAGATTCTATAGGTATATGATAAGAATGCATCCAATTTTATGAATAAAAATATGTATTTTCAAAAAGGTAATTTTACTACCTTTTAATTGTGAAACAATTTTAAATATAAATTTTGACATTTCTATAATTTTTAATTGAAAAAAAATCATTTTTGAAATTGGAATATCAAATTTTAATTTGGGTGAATTTTTGGTATTTTTCTGAAATATTTCATTTTTGGAAGAATAGTCCAATAAACTGAATTTTAATTCAAAAGTACTTTTTCATCTAATTTATTTATAGTTAAATTATATTTTAATTTGGTTTTAAAGTTTAATTATATAAATTATATAAAAAAATTAATCTAATTTAGGTCATTGGAACCAATTTCACATAGAATTTGGATATAAAATAATTTCAAACTTTTGGACTTTTTCGCTTTAAAAGCTCATCATCTCATCCCATCTATCGGATTAATTTTAAATGAATTTTTTCCAAATCTGAGATTATAATTTGGAAAATTGGATTTTATTTTTTTAATAATCATAATCTATAATTTATACTAAGTTCCACTTATTTTTTTTAACAAAATTATTATTGAAAGTAGTTAAAATTAATTAAAGTGATTAAGGAAAACATGAGCTTAATTAATGACTAACTTGAAAATAAGGGGTAGAAATGGCCCTACACTTGTATAAAAAATATTTTCTAGATATTTAATACCATGAATAATCTAATGATATATAATTTCCCATTTTTAAACCTCTGGGGACAATCAAATCATGGGGAGAACACACTTCTTTTCAAGAATACCCAATGTGTCATTTTTTTCACTTATAAATGGTCTCCACTCCTCCCCCTCTCTTTACACATATAAAGACATTTTTATAGAGAAAAAACTAACCAAATATTATTCAAAATCTCATCCATTCATACTAAAAGCCTATATTTTTTCAAAAATCCAACTGACGAATCCCTTTGATGCAAACTAAGAGGAGTTACCCAAATAAGAGGTAACATCCTTCCACAAAATCTTTTATTTTATTTTCATTATCCACAACCTAAATTATTATTATTACATGATTATATAATGACCTTAGTATCCTAAATAAACTAATATGATTTAATTCTAATTTTTTGACCAACACTAACACACACTTCTATCTAATGGGTATCAAACTTAACGTTCGTGTGTACGGCGGACAACCGCCTCGCGAAATGATATTGTTCATTTTTCATTTACCACCTCTCATGGTTGGAAATTATGATGAAGGCTATTTTTTTATATGATATATATGATATTTAGGATATATTTATACTTATTTAATTATTATATAAAACATACCTTCATTCTTTCTACTTTGTGTAAAAATGATAACTTCATTTGTGGACATGTGGACTACCGCCTCCTCAAAATGATGTGATTTGTTCACACTTTACATGGAATATATTAAGGATGGGTTTAGTGAAATTATATGATATATATGAAATAATAATTCTATTGGAATTATATTATATATATGCATAAATTTAATTTACTTTATTTCTTCCAATACGACAATAAAACAAAAACATCGTTCATGCGTACGGATGGCCTACCATCTCCAAGAACAGTGTATTCCATTTCATATTTATATATTTTATAGATTATTATAAATAATTTTATACTGAATATATATGATATTTATATCATGTTTTAAATTATTGAAATCTTCACATCATGATATTAGTAATAGGTTCAAAAATAACAAGTAAAAACATATTTGAAAAACAAAGCGGATATTACCCGAAACGTAACATTAACATGGAATTCTTAATAAACAGGTAATATAAAGTCAAAATAAAATAATATACGATAACAGATATAATAATATGTTTCTATGGTAGATTTATAATAAACTTATATTTATAATATAGTATTTTTCAACATGTAAGAAGAAATTTAAGACTTAAGGTAAGGGTTTTCTCATCTCACTTTTTTATATATGTGAGATACATGCCATGTTCACCACTCATTTCATTTTTGTGATGTATATACATCCCATAAATGTATTATATTTATTTTATACTTAAATTTATTGTTATTTACATATCCATTTCATGATTTCTATTTCATGGGGTTTATGGTTCAAAAGTTACCAAATCGGTTAGGTAATTTTACCTCAATTTTTCTTATTTGAGACACATGTTATGTTATGTACCTATGTTATTTTAATGATATTAAAATTTTCATGTAATATTATTCCCTTTTGGAGATTATAATTTAAATTTAAAAAATTGGTAAGTGTTTATTGCTACAACCTCATCATTTATAGGGATTTTCTATGATTATGCTTACATTGAAGAAATCTTATGTTCCATATCTCAAAAACTCTCATAAATTTTATTATCCTATTTTTATCCATGATATATCTATGTATTGATACCATTTTCCCCTATTTGGTACTTAAGATAATTAAGAAAAAAAATTTAAGATAATTTGACTTTATTTCCCCCTTTAGTCAGAAATTTTTTTATTCACAAAACCATGTTTAGAGAAAATCTTTTCAAAAAAATTATTATAATGTTTAAAAGAAATTTCTACCCATGTTTTACCCTTTTAATAAAAAATGTTTCATAAAAGGAATATTTTTTTTGTTTTTCGATCAATTCATTTTTCTAAACTTTTTAACACGCAAAATGAATGTTCAGTATGTATAGACTTACCCGCCGTCATGATCGTCATTTTCCTAAAGCTTCCTTTTTAAGTTTATAAGGTTATTTTTAAAGAAATTTTTTTCCTAATATTCTATAAATTTATTGTTTTAAAGTTTTTCTCAATAAAAAGGGTTTTCAAAATACTTTATGTTTTAAAATTTGTTTTCTTTTTCAAATAGTAAAATATTTTTTCTTCAGTAAATGTTTTAAATGAAATTATAAATCCTTATTTATAAGAAAATGATTTTTTGAATGGTTTTATTAAAATAATTTTTTAAGAAAAGATTTTTTCCTTAAGAAAAGTTATATGTGATCTTTTAAAATCCTTCTCCATATAATATGACATAATTTTTTATATTTTATGCTTTAATGGGGATATAATCCAATAATATTATTCATATTCTTTATTTAATGGATTATTTTTTGATGGAATGATGTTTATGAAACCCATTTCTATTCTATGGGTTATATGGTTTTTAACCCATTTCTTTTCAAGGGTTATGCTTTGATAAAATTATTATGAAACCTATCTCTTTTCCATAGTAAATGATATGATGAAATTTTTAGTATACCCATTTCATTGCATGGGTTACGATATGATGGTTATAAAACCCATATCTTTTTATTGGTCATGATATGATGCAAGTTTTATTATCTTGTGGAATATGTATGTATGATTTTATTATGTGATGGGTGGGACCCATATCTCTATCCAATTCATTGGGTAAAGATTTTTATATCATGAGACAATAATTGGGAACAAGTCAACAGACTTGATCTAAAATGGGAAACAGGTGTGTCCTGATCCAAAATGTAAAACAGGTGTGTCCTAATCCCAAATGGGAACTAGGTGTGTTCTGATCCAAAATTTTAAATAGTTATCACCTAGTCCAAAATACGGAAATAGGTGTGTCCTAATCCAAAAAGGTTAAGTAGGTGTGTCCTAATCCACTATTTTGATGGTCTTGGTACTTAACCTTAACACAATAAATTGTTTTCTATAATTATAATGGTTCCATGCTTATATAGCATGAGATTATGGTTCATGATTGAATTGTGATGATTTATCACCCATAGATTCATGTCTTATGACCTCCCAATATTTATACCATGACTCTTGATTGTAATCTTTGATATTAAGTATATGATCTTCAAATTTTATGATAATATTCTCATACCCTTATACTCATGTTATGCTTACATATCTCACTTTTTACCCTTACTAGATATCTGAGCACACCCCTTTATTATGTTTCCTTTCCCCAAGTTATGAAGAATGTTTTTACATAGAAACACTAAAGGGGGCGATATTAAAAGTTTGATGTTGAAGATCTTTCACCAAGTTAGAATATTTTGTTTCCATGTTTCTAAAGACACTAAACTATTAAGTTCCTCATACATGTATTTTTGTAATTTGTTGAATATTCATATAAAATGATGTAATAACCATGTTTGTTAAGACTGGGTTGCTATAGTTGGTATCAAATGAAAGGTATAGTCAACATTGAGAAATTATGAAGAGAAAACTTTAGTGAGATCCCTTGGTATATTTATAAGGATATTTCTAGGAATTTATCTAATAATAATCCTAAACTGTTATATATTAAATGATTGGATGTTATGATTTACACATCATATAAGTAATTTTTCCTGATTATGTGGTTTTCATATATGATTAGTGATGCTCGTGCTATGATTTCCAATTTTGGTCAATGGATGGAACCTAAAGGAATGATGTCAATACTAAATACAATGGAAAATGTATTGATTTTACTCTTGAGAAACCAAATGATATGGGGAATAGAATGAAACTTCTTATTGATATGCTCCAACAACTTTATCAAGATATAAATCATGTTGAAATTCCAAACAAACAAATGTGGTAACAATGTTATGTTCCTTCATAAGGCAACATCCACCATATTTTAGCAGTTCCACTAATCCATTAGTAGTTGTGAAATGGATCAATACCATGGAAAATATATTTTCCATTCTTTACTACTCAGATCATGAAAAACTTATTTTGGATTCTTAACATTTTGAAGGAGAAGTGGATCAGAAGTGGACTCTTATTAATAACACAAGTGAGCAATATAAAATTGAATCTATCGAATGGGAAGAGTTTAAGTGGATATATTTTAGTAAGTACTTCCCTTGTATTCTAAGAAAAAAAATGGAGAAAGAATTCCTTAAGTTAAAGAAAAGTGATGATGAATCTATTAGTACCTATGAAGCTAATTTTACAAGACATGCAACGTATGCTTTTGGTTTGATCATTAGCTCTGAAAGGAAAACTGATCGATTATTTAGTGGTTTGAAACCAAGTCTTTCAAGGTCTTGACTATTAGATAATTTATTAGTTATGAAGAATTATTTGGATGTGAAATTAAGGTAAAAAAATTAAATTTGATATTCCCACCATTCCTCTTGTTTTGATAAGTAAGGAAATGGTGAGTCTCCTGAAAACTTAAATGGTGGAAATAAATTCCAGACATCTGTGTGCCATGAATGTGGGAAGAAGCGTCAAGGGAACTACTTGAAGGGAATTGGGAGGTGATTTAAATGAGGAAAGGTGGATCATAAAATCCATTAATTCCAAAATATTATTAATGGTATGGTTAATGTAATTTAAGAGAATATAATTCCAACTAATGCACCACCCACACTTTAGTGTTTCAACTGTAAAAATTTTAAGTATTATTTGAATTAGTTCCCTAATACAAGGGATAATATAGTTTATGAGCCACAGAAACTTTAAATGAAAATGTAAAATGGGAAATCTTATGCAATCACAGTGGATAGAGTAAATCATGATAATTAGGTAACACCAATCCTCCCCCTTAGTTTGGAAGTTCACGTTTTATTTTGTATGAATAAGCCCTATGAAAATATAATTGTCCATCCTTTAGTAAAGTTTCATGTGATTATCTCCCTCTACATGGTTTTTTGAATTAAAAAAAACATTTAATATTATATTGGTGAAATGATAAACCCTAGTTTTCAATAAAAATGCTTTCGGTATAATATAAGATCTTATTTAAATAATAAAGGGTGAATTATATTTTGGAAGGGTTATAGGGCTAACCATTTATGGAATGGTTTAAGTTAAACTTAAAATGTGGTTTTATAGATTAAATTGTTATATTTCCATATGAGGATTAATGAAAATTTGATAACTTGTGATAACCTTTTCGTTGTGACAAAGAAATATGGAACAACCTATAATTCTATCTATGTATCTCATGATCTTTTAATAATTTAGGAATAACAAATTCACCTTTATTTATTGGAATAAGAGATGAAATGGAAGTTGATGAAGGAAAAACAAATAATAAGGTTGTTCTGAAATCATCTAATTGTATCTTTTCAAGAAAATTCATCAACTTTAGGGAAAGGGGTTTTGAAATTAAAAAAAAATCAAGTTATCATTGTTTTTTATGATATCAATGACCATTTTTAAGCCTCTTAGGGTTATGGATTTGTGATTGTTAACATTATCCTAACGATGTTCTCAATCACTATCCATCAAAACTTGATAGTTATATTTCTCTTCAATTTCTATGTTATCACTTTCCACCTATGTTCTCCTATATGGAATTCTATTAATGTGTTACATTGGAAAACCTTTGTGTTTCCAACTTTCCCTTTTTAAAGGAAGTTTTAGTAATCATTTTTACGATGTAGTTTTCTATGAAATGAACTTCAAAGTATTAAAACTTTGATAACCCAGACGAATTTTGAGGTTGAAATTTATTTTAAGGGGGTATAATGTAACACCCTGAAATTTTATGAAATATTTTTTTCCAAATTAATGTAATATTTTTGATATTTTTCATTAAATGAAAAACTAAATATGGCTTGTAAAAGAACTAAGTTTGGTTTGCATTGCAAGAAAAACAAAGTTAATTTTGTGCTACATGAAACACTTAGATTATATTTTGATACACACAGCACTATATTTGGCTTTTGTTACACATAATGCTGAGTTTCTTTGATAGCTTTCATTACAGGAAAGGTTGAGTTTTACCAAAATACAACATACTATTAATATTATGATTAAAATAATGTAATAATTATCACCTATCCATTAGAATAGAAGTTACGAATAATATTAACTAAATTATAAAATTTTTATTTACATGTATTTATAAAATGAATCATTTTTTATCAATTAGTTAGAAATGAAAGTAAACACTATTTGAAAATAAAGAAATTATTTTTCTAAGAAAACTATTTTTCTATGCATAATAACCATTTTATCTCAATAAATTAAACAAACCACTTTTTATGAATGTATTAAATAAAATTTATATATTATATATTCAATAAATATTTTTAAACTCATAACATATATTTGATAGGTATAAGATAAGAATAAATGTAACGCCCTGAAAATCTAAAGTATGAATATTGTATTCAATAGCATGTATCACACGTAACACCAAGGGTATAAGGGAATATAATACCCTAAGAATTTCTAATATATTTACTATTTTAAATAAATTCAATCTTTGATATCGCTTGCAATGCACGCGATACGGAGTTAGTGTATGTTGTACGCAACAATGAGTTTCTTCAATGACTTGTGTTACACACAAGACTGAGTTTTACCAAACAATAATATAACATTAAAATATTATTATTTAATATAATAAGATATAAAATATCTGTTATAAATATTATTAAGCAACTTATGAAAATATATGGTTTAGACAGATATAAAATGAATTAATAGGTTACCAATTGAATATAAAAGATATATTATTACTTTTATGCTCATAAATGCGTTTTATCTTGATAAATTAAATTAATTACAATTAGTGAATGATATTAATTAATTGTATATTTTAAATATTAAATAAAATATTTTTTATAATCATCCAATATATTCAATAGACATAAGATAAAAATAAACTCAATATTACTCATAAAAAACCTATAATTTTATTAAGGCACTTTCACCCCCTTTTAATGGAGGACCTATTTTAAATCGAATTTTTGACATATTTATAAATATTATTTGTCAAAATAAACTTAATATTTGAAATAGAAACATAAAAATCAACATAGGGTAAATTTTTGGTTTTTTCTATGAAGATTCATTTTTTAATTAATAGTGAAAAATACTGATATTTAATTCAAAATTTATTTTTTATCTAATTTATTTATAAAGTTAAATTAAGATTTGATTGGTTTTAAATTTTAATTAGATAATATCTTATCAATTAATCCAATTTAGTTCATTTTAATAAATTTCACATTGAAATTTACTATAAAAACATAGCAGATTTTTAGATGTTTTTACTTTAAAAACTTGTACTGTCGTCGCATCTGTGGGATTAAATTTAAAATATTTTCTTCCAATTATTTGTTTGTAATTTTTAAAAATTGATTCAATATTTGGAATAATAATAATTTATAATAAGTTTAAATTATTTTTTGAGCAAAAATGTTTGTGAAAGTAATTAAAATTAATTACAACGATAAGGGTTAAATTAAGCTTAATAAGGGACTAAACCTTAAACTTAAGGCCTAAAACGACCTATAAACGTCTAAAAAATAAATTTTATGGAAATACTTAGACCCTATAGTCCCTTTTATATAATTTTTAACATTATTTATCCACTTTAAATAAAAAACATGGGTGGGGTTCCTTTCTTTTAAAATATTACAAGAGTGCCACTCCTCCTCCATTATAAAATGCCTCTTTTCCTCCCAATAATTTACACCTATCAAGCCACTTAGGTTCAAAAAAAACTCTAACAAATTAACTCCAAAACATAACTCCATTACTTCTTAAATCTACCCTTTTTCAAAAATAAATCAAAGGAAATATTTTTGTGCAAACCAAAAGAAGTTACCCGTTTAAGAAGAAACGTATTTCCTAAAGATACTTATTATTATTTCTATTATCCACTCTATAAATTATCCTTATTCCATTATAATATAAAAAATAATAATCATAAATATCCTAGGATTTTGTTATGTTAATTTTTCTACCTTCAATTACACACACTTACATCTAATGGGTAATTAACATATTGTTTATGTATACGGCAGACTACCGCCTCACAAAACGATGATTGTTCAATTTTCCTTTACCACATATCATGTTATACATTATGATGGAAACTTTTTTTATATATCTTATATATGATATTTATTATTTATTTAATCTTATTTAATTCTTTTGCAACATATATCTATATACGTTTCATTTTGTGTAAAAATGATAACATTATTTGTGGAATTGCAAACTACCGCTCCCTCAAAACGATGTGATTCGTTCACACGATACATGGAATGTATAAAGGATGATTATAATTAAACATATGAGATATAAAAACCATATATATTATATTTATGGAATAATTAAATTTATGTGTATATATAGATATCATTTTCTTTATTATCCTTTCATACACAAAAAGGTGATAACGTTTGTCCTGCACGTGTTGACTACCACCTCCTCAACATGATGTGATTCCTTTTTTACATCACAGAAATAATATGTATAAGTATATATGACTAAATAATATGTTATTTATGTTATTATGTTCATTATGTAAATATATAATGCTACTTAACTTTTGTCCATAACTATCATTGAAAAATGGGAACATTACTCATGCGTACGTAAGGTCCGCTGTCTCCATAATCGTAAAATCAATTCATTTTTCAAAACCATATTTAATTATTATTTTTAAAGTATAATTGATGTATAAATATAATAATTATTTCATTATTATTATTATATAGATGTTATATAATGACCCCTTTTACCATATCTTACCTACCCGAGTTGTTTTTTGACACGTTAACCAAATTTTGGTCAGAACACCTAATATAAACTTAATTGTTTAAGTTGGTGTATAAAAAATAGTAATAAGTGAGATAAAAGTAATGATAAACATGACAAGGCTTCGCAAGAAAGTATAAAATTAACATTATTTTATTATACAAGACTTTAAAATATTTTTACCAGAAAGTAAACTCAAGGTAAGGTATTTTTCGTCTCAATTTACATTCCATTGATACTTAATTATTGTTATGAACCTTGTTTCTTTTATATGGTGTATTTACTTCCTTTGAAATTTTATATCATGAAAACATTTATTATCATGATATTATATATTTATTTTAATATTATTCCTTTATAAGAATTATTAATTAAAATGTTTCAAAGTGGTACGGTAAACTTTGGGATGTTTGAAGTTTATTTTCCTCAAGACTAATACTAACAATATTTCAATGGAATTTCCATTTGAGGAAATTATATAACAATTGTTCAGTAAACCCTTTCATTATTATCTGATTATTCTGAAACATTTTCAAGTATTATTACCTTTTTTCCACTCTTTGGTACTCGTAATATTTTATAAAAGTTTTTAAGAAAACCTGATGGTATTTCTCTTTTTAGTCAGAGAACCAGTTTTCTTCTAAAACCCATGTTTTATTAAAATGTTTTCAAAAAATGAATTAAAAATTATTTGGTAAATAAATTTTTACACTTTTCTATTTTACCAATGTTTTCAAAGGAATATTATTATTTATTTCCTGACAATTCATTTTGCATACCATTTTACCGTGCGAAAGGAATGTTCTTTTACCTCGTATGGAAATTACAGATTTACTCACCATCATTTCTTTGAAGCTTCCTTTTCATGTCAAAAAGGTTACTTTTTAAATAAAATTTTTTCAAACGTTAATTTCAAAGAATTTTTTTTTCAAAATAAATGTTGTTTTCATCAAGAATGTTTTTAAAATATCTTTTTATAATATTTCTATTCATCAACGACAACAACCCTTTATTTTCCTTCACTTTGGGTATGTTGTATTGATACCATCCTTAATCTTCCTCTAGATGGTTTATTATTTATTTTTCAAAGGATAGTATTCGCATTCACTTACTTTATTCCTTTTATCCCTTGAAATATTCAATTTATTATGATCATTGAATATTGAATTTCCTCTATCATTAATCAGGTATGAGTTCGTTTCATAAAATGTGTATCATTTTTATATGGTGTTCACTTTGAATATTATTTTACTATTTGGCTAAATATTTATAAATCTATATCTCTTACTCCATAAGGATGTTGGATAAGTCAAATTATTAAATCGATTATTTGATATATGAGGAATGTTTTGGACTAGTAGTACATGGGTGGGGCCGGGTACAGATAGTCCCTCGATGCATTAGTAGTCTCATGGGATAATTCATTTGGCTAACCGCCTTGGATGGGTTTTTACCCTATATGTTGTAAATCGTCTTGTGAAATGTCTTGATGGTAAAGATACCACATACCTAGGAAACATTCTATCTAATAATCAAGAATATACTTTATATTAGTTTCAGATATTATTCTTCCAAGAGATTTTTTTGTCGATATATCTTTGGATACTTTTCATTTTTATTTCATTGATTAAATGGCATGTGTTTTAGTTTCTTACCTTGCCATTTTTTCTCCTTATCTAGTTATTTAAATGGAATTTGATTCTATTTATTACCTTTAAATAATTATTATACACTTCCTTCTAAGTTTTTTGATTACATGGTATGTGTGTTCAGTTATTTACCATTCCATAATTATTACTCTAATTAATTAATTATTGCTTCCACTATATTTTTTCCTTACTGAGAATTTGAGCCCACCTTTATTATGTTTCTTTCTCCAGGAATACAATAAACATGATATTAAATATATTTAAGGATTTACTATAGGTATTAGAGTTATCCTAAAACTTATTTATTTATAAAGAAGATTAAAAAAATTGTTGTAATTAGTGTAGTCATTTTTAATGCAAGACTCGTTTATGTATTTGGTTTACCAAGACTAATAAACTCTCTGATACATCATGTATTGATTCCTTGTAATAATTACAATGTAACAAAATAATTCACCATATCCAGGCTTCTACATTCGAGGTGGTACAATAAATCCATTTTTATGAATAAAAAGATGTATTTTTCAAAAAGGTAATTTTAGAGCCCTTTAATGGAAAACCCAATTTGAATAAACCTTTGTTACACTTTTCTAATTTTTCATTAAAAAAATAAACTACATTTTTTAAAAAGGAATTCCAAAATTTTCTTTGGGTGATTTTTTCTAGTTTTTCTAAAATATTTCATTTTTGGATGAATAGTGAAAATACTGAATTTTAATTCAAAACTGCATTTTTATCTAATTTATTTATATAGATAAATTATATTTTAATTTAACTTTGAAGTATAATTATATTAATTATAAAATAATTGATCCAATTTAGATAATTTCAACCAATTTAACTTCTAAATTGGATATAAAAACATTGCAAACTTTTTGACTTTTTCACTTTAAAAACTGGTCGTTTCATCCCATCTGCGGGATTAATTTTAAATTAATTTCTGCCAATTTTGTGATTATAATTTTGAAAATTTTATTAAAAATTTGGAATAATAATAATTTTTAATTTTTAATAAGTTAATCATAGTTTTTTACCAAAACTATTAGTGAAAGTAATTAAAATTAACTAGAGTGATTAAGGAAAAAATGAGCTTAATTAATGACTAAACATAGAAAATGAGGTGTAAAAATGACCCTAAAATTGTCTAAAAATTACTTTCTGTCCATATATATAACATTAAACCTATAAGGACATATAATGGTCCATTTTTTACCCTTTTTGGATAATTAAAATTTGCGGATCACACAATTATTTTCAAGAATACCCAATATATCTTTTTTCTATCTTATTGAAGGCCTCCTCTCCTTCCCCTCTCTTTACACCTCTAAATCAATTTTTTATAAGAAAAATAATTCTCAAATATCCCCAAAAATCCTATATCTTAGTCCTTGAATTGTATATTTTGGGATAAATTCAACCAAGGAATCCCTTTGATGAAAACTGTGAGGAGTTACTCAAAGAATATGTGACATCCTTCCACAATCTCTTTTATTTTATTTTCAATCTCCACCAAATCAATTATTATTATATTATGATTATATAATAACCTTATTATCTTAAATATACTTATATTTTTTATATTCTAAGGGTTCTACCAACACCTACACACACTTCCATCTAATGGGTAATGAGCTTATCATTCGTATTTACGATAGACAACCGCCTCGCAAAATGATGTTGTTCTTGTTTCCTTTACCACCTATCATGGTTGGGAATTATGATGAAAACTTTGTTTTCATATGATACATATGATATTTATGATTTATTTATGGTTCTTTAATTATTATATAAAATATATATTCATGGTTCCAATTTTTTTTGGAAACGGTAACTTCCTTTGTGGACGTGTGGACTACCACATCCTCAAAGTGATGTGATTTATTCACAATTTAAATGGAATATATAAAGCATGGTTTTAGTGAAAATATATGATATATATATATATATTATTAATTCTACTAAAATTATATTATATATATACATATTTTTTGTTTAATTTCTTTATTTCAATACGATAATAAAATGAAAACAATGCTCATGCGTACGTATGGCCTACCGTCTCGATGAACGATGTATTCCATTTCATATTTATATATTTTATAAATTATTATAAATACTTATATAATGAATATTTATGATATTTATATCATTTTTTACATTTTTTATATAATTATATCATTATCTAAGTAATAGGATCAATAATAATAAGTCAAAACATATATGAAAAACAGAGCAGATATTACCCGAAACGTAACATTAACATGGAATTGTTAATAAATCGGTAATATAAATTCATAATAAAATAATATGTATTATTATATATAATAATATTTTTCTTTTATAGATTTATAATAAACTTATATTTATTATAAATTAGGTTTTAACATGTATGAATAAGGTTAAGACTTAAGAAAATGTTTTTCACATTACGCTTTTTTATATCTATGAAATACATGTCATGTTCACCACACATTTATTTTGTGTCATGTATATAAAAACCATGAATGTATTCTATGACTTTTATACTTAAATTTATTGGTATTTACATATTCATTTCATGATATCTCTTTCATGGGGCTTATGATTCGAACGTTACCAAATTGGTTAGGTAATTTTGTCTCAATTTTCCTTCTTTGAGACATAGGTTATGTTATGAACCTATACTCTTTTATAAGGTGTATATAATGGCCCTTTTACATGTTACATCTTCAATAATGTTATTTTAATGATATTTAAAGTTTAATTTAATGTTATTCTCTCATGGGGATTATTATTTAAAGTTACCAAAGTGGTGAGAGTTTATTGCCACAATCTCATCATTTGTAGGGATTGTTTACTATTATGCTTCCATTGATGAAATATTATGATCCATATATCAATAAATATCATAAATTTTTTTATACTCCAGTAATCCATGACATATCCATGTATTGCTATCATTTTTCCACTCTTTGGTACTTAATAAAATTAAGTAAGTGTTTTTAAGAAAATCTGACTTTATTTCCCTCTTCAGTCGGAAATATGTTTTATTCACAAAACCATTTTTACCAAAAAAAAATTAAAAAAGTTTTATGATTATGTTAAAAATAAATTTTTACCCATGTTTTAACTTTTTAATAAAAAAATTGTTTTAAAAGGAATAAATTTTTCATTTTCCAATCAAGACCCTTTTCTAAACTTTTTAAGATGCAAAATGAATGTTCGACATGTATAGAATAACCCAATGTCATGACCATCATTTAATTTAAGCTTCAATTTTATTTTTACACGGTTATTTTTAAAGAAAATATTTTCCTAATATTCTGTAAATTTTTTTTTAAAGTGTTTTTCAATGAAAAGGGTTTTAAAAATGACTTATGTTTAAAAAAGTTTTTTTTTCAAAGTGGAGAAGATATTTTTCTCAAGAAATGTTTTAAATGAAATTGTAAAGACTTATTTATAAGAAAATTATTTTTGAAGTGGTTTTACAAATAAAATTTTTGAAGAAAGGCTATTTTACCAAATAAATTTTCAATGTGATATTTAAAAATCCTTCTCCATCTAGGATGACATACTTTTTTATAGTTTCTGCTTAAATAAGGATATGATCCAAGAGTACCATTCATATTTTATCTTGAATGGTTTATGTTTTGATGGAATGATGTTTATGACACCTATTTCTATTCCACATGGTTATATCTTTTGTTACCTTCTTCTTTTCATCAGTTATTCTTTGATAAAATGGTTATGAGACCTATATATTTTCTACAATAAATGATATGATGAAATTTTTATGATACCCATTTCATTTCATGGGTTATGATATGATGGTTATGAAACTCATCTCTTTTTATGGGTCATGATATAATGAAATTTTTATTATATTGTGAAAATTTTATCTATGATTATATTATGTGACAGTTGGTACCTATATATCCTTCAAATTCATTGGGTAAAGATTTATATCTCATGAGATAATAATAGGAAACAAGTCGATGAACTTGATCCAAAATGGGAAATGTGTGTGTATTGATCCAAAATAGGAAACATGTGTATCTTGATCCAAAACAAGAAATAGGTGTAACCTCATCCAAAATGGGAAACAGGTGTGTCCTAATCCAAAAAGGGGTAATAGGTGTGTCCTGGTCCAAAAGGAGAAACAGGTGTGTCCTGATCCACTATGTTGATGGTATTGGCAGTTAACCTTGACACATGATATGGTTTTCTATAGTTATAATGGTTCCACATTTATATTGCATGATCTTATGGTTCATTATTGATTTATGATGATTTATCACCCTTGTGATTAATGTATTATGAACTGCTAATCATTATGTCATGACTCTTGATTATGATCTTTAATATATAGGGTATTATATTATAATGTTAACATCATGTTCTCATACACTTATTCTCATCTTATGCTTTCATATCTCCCTAATTTAACCTTACTAAGAATTTGAGCTCAACCCTTTCTTATATTTCCTTTCCCTTAGTTATGAATAAAGATTTTAAGTAGGATTACTTAAGGGGTAGATCTTTAAGGGAGATGTTGAATATATTTCACCAAGTTAGAATATTTTGTTTCCAAGTTTCCAAAGACACTAAAATATTATGGTCCTCAAGCATGTATTTTTGTAATGTGATAAATATTCATGTAAAATGATTTAATATCCATATATGTTAATCCTAGGTCACTATAATTACCTTATTTACCTATTGACTTAGAGGATCCCAAAATGGATGCCTCCATTTATATATGAACCTTCAGGATCCCAAGTAGGATGTCTCTCTTAATCATTGACATGGGGGCACAGTGGGTGCCCCAATATTTGACTGACCTTAACCAAGTATGTTAAGGGTTTGGGTAGACATAGTAGAAGTTAAAACCAAGAAACCTCACATAATGTATAATCCCATGAGTATAATGTAGTTCTGATTGGGTTTAGGCATTCATCCACCTTCACACTTTCTTTTATCCAATTAAAAAGTTATTTTTGATGTAGTTATGATTTCTAAAGAAGATTAATAGTATTTTTTGTTACTAAGACTGACATGATGTGACTTATTTTAGGTAAGCCTAGAGGTATATCTTGGGATCTAGAATCTTATCCTTATTGTGATATTACTGAAATTCTAAAAGGTACTAACTATAATCTAACTTCTAAATATGTTTGATTGACTGTTATATTATCAGGATTCCCAGAGGTACTTCCTGAGATTCATTTGTATAATCCTTGAGTGATACTTATATTACCATGTATTAATTCCTTGTATGGACTCATTTGTTAAACTAATTATATAATCCTTGAGTGATACTTGGATTCCCATGTAGTAATTCCTTGGATGGAATCATAGGTTAAATGTATTATATCTTCCTTGAGTGAAACTTGGATTCCCATATAGAAAATTATTAGATGGGATCATAGGGTAAATATATTATACGCGCATTGAGTGGTACTTGGACTTCAATGTAGCAATTACTTTGACATACTCATAGGTAAAATTTATTATATATTCCTTGAGTGATACTTGGATTTTCATGTAGGAATTCCATTGATAGATTCATAGGTAAAGTGAAATTATTTAATTCTTAATTATCATTATACACTGATGCCTTGGTTACAAACCTTGGGTCCTGGTTCTATTTATATAAGTAATATTATTGTATCAATATGATTTCTATTTTTACCTATAATCAATCATTATAGTGATTGGAGGCGATCACGGGTGATCCCAAGTCTAGAACATGTATTCCATCAATAGTTATGTAGCTTGACTAAAGGCACTTCTGGCACTGTTTTAAGCAGGTATCATCTATCTGGATCATGGACCCAAGGATCGACTATGGTTTTATGTTATTATTTTACTTCTCCTTGTGTATCAAATAAGATGAGAAAATTACATGATCATTCACTTATGACAACATGATTTGGATCGAATTATATATTTAGATTATTTTCATTAGTTGTTATGATTGTTATCCTGATGAGTGAATTACATATACATGTAATGAATTTTACTAGATATGTATGAGACCATGTTGGTGGTTCCCTACTACGTTTTTTAATCACACCCTGCCCGGGCCACAATTGCACTGGGGTACCCAAGCAGACGTTCACTTGGTTTTAAGCACATCATGGGATAAGGCTCGGGACTGATCAAGAAGGATGGCTTAGATATGTATGTGGAGATTGGATATATGGTATGGCTCAGTGTTGGTATATTAGATCCTTGTACTTTGTTTTTTTTCTTTTATTTACTTTAGTATATGTATATTTGATCATCTTATTTGATGATCAGTGTTGTATGTATGACATGTCCATTCATGCCTTTACAAAATTCCATTTTCTATTACTATCCTGTTTATATTTTTTGATTCAATGCTCTATTTATTTACTATTATGGATATTATCTAGTTATTTCCACTATTTATTACTTTGATATTAGGGGATACTCTTGCTACAGACACACCTTAGGCCCTCAATGCTATTTGTAAGCCACTAGAGTATGGAGATATGCCCTTGAGGTCTTATGGGGAACCATCTTGAGGCATTATATTAATGGAATATTAATGTTACCAATTGATATTAGAGTTATTGCTTTTCTTTTTTATTACTATTTGGGATATGGTAGATAAGAGTATTAAAAATGTGTCGAAACCTTTAATGGATATCAGACTGGTGCATCGAGAATTCCTATTTCATTGAGAATTCTTGGTTTCCTAGGATGTGGTATTTATGTTTTGGATATATGATGTTATATTTGTACATGATTTCTATTTTAGTGAAGCATATTTTGTGTGGATTTTATGATTTAATTTGGATTTATGCCTCTTGTCTTATTGAAGAGAGGAAATTGATAGAATTCTAGCTCTTGTCCAATTGGAAAGAGGCTAATGACGGATTTTGACTCTTGGACAATAAGGGAAAGAGGTATCTCATGCATCATATTTTTCACGTAGGTTACACATGTTATAAGCCTGGTGGTGTGTTATTTTACTAATGATAGAGGACAGTTGTTTAAAGTGTCAACAACAACCTAAAAGGTGTTTTCCTATATATGTTCTTTATAGAATTATAATCAATTTGGATTACTTTTCTATATATTTCCATATGATGATAGGTCATGTGGATCTATGGTGAGGTGTTTGACATTTGATGATAATGAATCAATCCTCATGCATGGGAGGTATAGTGGCCCTTATAGGTCAATATGGAATATGGTTCCCATGTGTTGGACCCATTGTGGGGTGTTATTTCTAGGTTTGGTAATTTAAAGTTCCAGTAACAACCTATATAGTTCTTTCCCAAATTTCTTGGAATGGAATTACGCCTAACCAAACTGTGACAGTGATCTATTGAACAGATCATTGAGAAAATATTGGGCATTCATTTTTGACCCTATACGATTATATATTATGACCCCTTAGTGCAACATTGATAGGTACCATAATAGTAATAGTGAACTCGATCCTAGAGGTTGTATTACCGTATACATCTACTTGGTTAGTGTCAGTTCATCATATTTTTTATGATCATATTGTGACCCTCTAGGGAGCAGTCCCTTATGAGGATGGTTGAAGTGGATCAGGGCCTGGTAGGTCGATGTTGTCAGTATTGACCCTCATAATTCTATATTATCTTTACCTCCCTTAGAGAGGTTTTATGGGATCTTTAAATTCCTTACATTAAAATGGGTGTATGGATGATGCCCTTGAGATGTGACCTTGGAGAGGTTTGAATTTTGGGTTAGATGGTTGGACCCTGTTACCTTGTTATGAGACTTGATCAATAGGGATAGGTGGGAGACCTAAAGACCATTAGTTGTGACTAAGAACCTTGTAATTGGAAATTTGGTTTGATGAAGGGAAAATTGTGATAGGGTTTTTTCCAGTTTTACATATTCCTTAGAGGTAGTAAACTTGGTTTTATGCTCTTATTGAGACTAATTCATAGGTAGTGCTCAGTTTTTTCAATATATGAATGATTATGCCTTCAGTTTCTGAGGAAGGTCCTAGGGTTCCTATATATTGAGATTGAGTTCAATTAGTATGACTATCTAGGTTCTATATCCTACTGATAAATGGGTTCTTTTTAGTAGCTTGTTAGAGAATAAGTAAATGATCGTGGTTATAATGACATTATGTGAAAGGAGTTTATGGAAATAAATTGTGGAATATCTGAGGTGCATTATTTTAAAGAGGGGTTTCAAGGGAGATTCTAGATTATGAGACTGGCATGCCATGTAGCATGGTTAGATTATCCTTGCTAATGAAAAACTCATGGGAGCATGAGTCGAGTAATGATGATCAGAAGAAATGAAATTGTACACCCATTGTATAGTACTTTTTTATACATATTCTATACACATTGTACCATTTAAATTAAAAATTGGTGAGGGGTCATGTGAAAACTGAGGACTCGTGGTGGAAATGGATGTTGTAGTCATGTTTTCTCAGAATTTTTGAATTAAATTAGGAATTTATCTGCATGGTAGAGGATACATCAAGAATAAATCGGGTTTCTGGAGGTAGTTGACCCATGGTTGGACCTGGACACACATTTTTAGGAGAGGTGATGTCAATAGTTTGTTAAAGGTAAGAATAACATGTTTCAACATGAGTGTGTGTTGGGGAGAGCGGTACAATCCTGTTGTTAGAATCTTAGTGTACTCCTTTTATAGCAATGATCATGTTCTATATCTTGACAATGTTAGTGTAATACTTTTATAGCAATGATCATGTTCTATATCTTGACAATGTCTTGAGTATGTTGAGATAGTGTCAGTTATACATTGAGCTATATCTAAATGTATTTCCTCATTTAAGGAGAAAGCTATCAAGGTTACACTTGATGAGTGGTATAAAGTGAGCTATATGGTGGGAGTGAACCATTGTCTATTTGAGGTTATTGACCCTCATTGTGAGTTGGAATTCAACATTTTCCATGGAAACTATTCTCAGGGATTGGGAGTGGGGGGTTTGAGATTTTATGCTTAGGTCTGAGCGAGTTTGTGTCCCTACATATGGTTATGTCTAAAAAGGGGTGGGGATTAATCTATGTTGATCAGGAACTTGTTTCTATGAGGCAACAAAAAGGATACTTCTAAGGTGGGGAGTGGCATATTGGTCACTAGTTTTTGACCCTCATGTGAGAAGTTACATAGTACCATGAGACTTGTCATTGGAAGGTCATATCGATTTATCATGATGTTAGATAAATAGACCGATGTATTAATGGATTCCTTGGTTAATTCTAGATATGTGATCGTGTTGTATCATGAAAACAGAATGTATAGGATGTGTTTTTTCTAATAAATGTCAATTGGAGTTGTTTATGGACTTTAATGATCATGCTTAGTGATGATATTTGTGTGACATGGGATAAAGGCATCAGAATTCAAGTTTAGAGGGCGCATTGGTTGTGGTAATCAGTAGTTTTTGAGAATATTCATCTGGTGGTGGTTCATATTGAATTCTTTCATATAGTTAGATATAATCAGTGAGGAACTATATAAGGCATGCCATTGGAATGAGACTGGTGTAGTCCAAAGGTCATCTGAGTATTTTCAATGAAAAGCCGATGTGTCCAGGTCAAGTTTGGTCAATTGGAGTTTAACTATTAAATCTAATTGAGGGTCAATGGAAATTTCCTCAAGTGTGACCAAATTATTCTATTTAATAAGAATCCCTAGATCATCATTAGTATGCTAGGGGTTTTTTATAGTAAATCCCAATGGTGGTGGTATCATGTTTTAGAACTTTCCATTTAATGTAAGAACCTATGGTGGGGAGTGTCATAGGTTACTTGATTAAAGAGAAGATGACATGGTCATGTATCATGTTAAACAAGCTTGAGTAAGTTCTATATTTATGTTGTATCAATTTTTATGAGTATTGGATTTATTTTTGGTGGATTAGGCTTCATAAGTTTAAAGTGGCATTGTAGGTGTGTTGGATATTCAAAAACACGGTGCGGTCATTTGAACTAAAATCATAGACCAAGTAGGTTGAATTTTTAGTTTCATCCCCACCAAGGATTCTTGAGTACAATAATTTCTAAAATGTGGTGGTTTTAAGATCATGTGTTTTCCTAGGTTTTAAATTTCTGAAGGATTTTGAATTTTCAATTAATGGATGGATCAATTTTCTTATCAGAGATTCGGAATGGGAATTACAGGTTTGGAATGCCTTAAAATAATTTTTAGATATTTTTTTAGGCTTAGAAGATGGATTAGATGTTTTATGAGTGTCCTAGGGGTTCAGTGATCAAAGATAGGTTTTGGGAAGATGTACCAATAGTGCACAATTAGCACCCAGTTAGTGCTAACCATGAAGCCTAACCATATGGTCCATTCTGCATAGAATCACGGTTTGAGAAAACATGTGGTAGGTCAAGGGAAACTTTGTGGGGGTATTCAGTTTTATGAAAACATGTCACATGGTTGGTTCACTGTTTAAATAACTGTGTGTTGTTACCCTGTGAGGTGGAGGTGTATGGGGGCAGTATCACCGCATGGTTGGAATGTAGTTTTTCAAATCATGCATCCTAACCATTTTCTTCATTAAAAGGCCCAAAATTTTCATTTTACCCTTATGGACCTTAAAGGGTTTCATCCATCTTTTCCCTCTCATTTCACCAAGATATTCCTCACACATGCCTTCATTATCCTCCCTTCCCCCATGGGAGTTCTTCCTTATTCCTGGTCAGAATCGGACGTCGTCAAGTGCATTGGAAACCTTGAGGTAAGCCTTATACTCTTTTATTCTATTTTGTATTCTTTCTCTTCTTCCTCTAAACTTGGTTCAAATGGTAGGGGATTTTAGTCTTGAATCCAACAGAGCATGGTGGAATTAGATATCAGTTTTTGGTGATTCACTATGCCTAGGAATATGGTGACCCAAGAGGCTATTTGCACTTGGTTACATGTCATTTTGATGAGGTGTACCTTTGTTTTGAATTTTTTTTCTTAAGGATTTCACCTAAATTAATTTAAATAAATAAATTTTTGATGTTTTTGGTTAATTATTTTCATGGTAAAGATGTAAGGAGACCTTCTTCAAGTGGTTACTTCGATTTACCTCAAGCAATGGGTGTCTGGTGAGATATTTCCTATTATGAATTTTTTGGATTTTATTTTATATTTATTTTTTTAATGATGTAACTAATGTTTTGGACTATAGTTTATCTTTAAAATGTTATGTAGGAGCTTGTAATTCGATGTGACTTGGCTTAAACATTGGCAAGCTTGGATGGAACAGACGAGAGTTGTTTATAAATGGTTTAATGATTCTTTATGATAGTTGATATGTAATACATGTCCTATGGTATTTATGCATGTTTATGGTAGTATGTTCATTATTTATATTACCATTAAGGTTCATTACCCTATTTATATTTATTCCATAGGACTATTTAATTAGATTAATAGGGTTAATTTAATAGATGAACGCCATGGGTCTCTAACAACTTCCGATCACTAGCTTCATGCCACGACCTGAGACTAGTGTGATAGAGGATCCCATATAGGATGCCTCCTATTACTTATTTCTTTTGAGGACCCCAAGAGGGATTACCTTGCTTATGTTTTAACTTATATTATCCTAATAGGGTTTCCTCCATTTACATGTGAACCTCGAGGATCCCAAGTATGATGCCTCTCCTAAGCACTAGCCTGGGGGAACCAGTGGGTGCCCCAATGTTTAACTGACCCTTAGATAGTAAATCATGGGTTTGGGTAGAGATAGTAGTGTGTGAAACCTAAAATCTATAATGAATGTGTAATATAATGATCTTGGTTTATTAGTAATTAGGTTTTGGCATTTTTCCACCCTCATACACTCTTTTATGAAATTACATTGTTATTAATGATACTACTATTATTTCCAGGGGTGCTTCCTAGTATTTTTTCTAGTGATCCTGACGCGATGTGACTTGTGTTAGGGATACACAAAGGTACTTCTTGGGATCCATCTTCTGATCCTTATTGTGATATTATTAGGATTCCTTGAGTTACTACTTAGGATCCAACTTATGAGCATGTATGATTGATTGTTATATTATAGGGATGCCTAGAGGTACATCTTGGGATCTAGCCTTATACACCTTGAGTGATACATAGATTATTATGTAGGAATTCCTTGGATGGAATCATAGGATAAATGGATTATATGAACCTTGAGTAAAACTTAGACTTCCATGTAATAATTCCTTGCATGGACTCATAGGTTAAATGGATTATATGCACCATGAGTGATACATGGATTCCCACGTAGTAATGCCTTATAAGGACTCATAGTTTAAATGGATTACATGCACCTTGAGTGTCACTTGGATTCCAATATGAGAATGACTTGGATAGAATCATAGGAAAAATGAATTATATACTCCTTGAGTGATACTTGGATTCCCATATAGGAATGTCTAGAATGGACTCATAGGGAAAGTGAAATTATTAAATGCATTATTCTCATTATACACAGATGATTTGGTAACAAACCTCAAGTCCTAGTTCTATTTATATAAGTAAAAGTTTCATATCTTTATTTTTACCTATATTCCTTCATTATAGTTATTTGATGTGAGAACGGGTGATCTAGAGGATAGGAAGTGTAATCCCTCTATGGTTATGTAGCTTACTCAGTGACATTTCTGGCACTGAATGAAGCAGGAATTATCTATCGAGATCACAAACCCAAGGATTGATGGTAGTTTAATGTTATTATTTTCATATCACTATGTCTCATCTAGGATAATCACATTACATGAGAAATCACTTATGACCACATACATTGGTTTGACTTCTGTCTTTGGTTTATTTTTAGTATTTATTATTATTTTTATCCTGATGAATAAATCACATACACATACACTGAAATTTATTGGTTATGTATGAGACCATATTGGCGGTTACCTACTGAGTTTTGTACTCACACCATACTCAGGCTACCATTTCACTAGGGTACTTGAGTAGACATTTACATGGTTGTAGGTATTGGATGGTTTGAGGCTCGAGACTGATTGAGTTGGATGGATCATATATGTATGTGGAGATCGGGTATACGGTATAGCTTTGTGTGTGTGCAACATAACCTTGTACTTTATTTATGTTTATTTTATTTACTACTATATGCTCTATGTGATTATCCCAGTAGGTGTTCACTTTTTTATGTATGACATGGTTATTTAGGATTTTACTACATTACAATTATTATTACAGTATTGATTATATTTACTGATTATACACTCTATTTATTTACTATTATGGATGTTATCTGGTTATTTATAATGTTTCTTACTCTAATATGAGGGAATATTCTCTCCACCTACACACCTTTGGCCTTCACTACTAGTTGGTATCCTTTGGCATATTGAGAATCATGCTTAAGGTCTTATGGATAACTAGATCGAGGCACTGGATTAGTGGCATCTAGTTTGGTACATTACAGATCTCATCGGGGAGTCTGCAATTCCTTTCATTAATCATTTCATAAATTATAATTTAAAATACAATATAAAATAGTATTTTTAACCTAAATTTCTTGAGTAAAATCAAACCGTAGGCATTAAATCATAATTAAAGAAATAATTACTTTAATAAACTGGTTTGAAAATCCAAGTAAAACAAAAAACTTTGTTTTTCTCAAAACCAATAAACCATTTACCAAAACATTTAAAAAATACTATCAAAACAACCTCTGAAAACATTTGGTGAAAAAATATCCTCTCGATGAAGAATTATAGAACAATTAAATGTTCACCCAAACATAAACTATGAAAAAAAATTAAACAATTAATAGGGTGCCACAAATAAAACATTATCTAGAGGATGCTAACAAGAATAGATAATGTAATCTCATACATGAAACCACCAATAAAGTAAAAAAAAATTCTATATAGTTTTCTAGGACTAACTATTTATACATTTATTACATGTATATTTTATGATATGAATATTAATAAAATAAACTATTATATATCTTTTATTTTTTTCATGACTTTAATGTAATAATTTCCTAAAGTATCTATCACATTGATAAAGTTTTTGTAGTTCCCCACTGTGATGATAACATTGAAATTCCTTGATGATATTTGTAAATATAGTTCTATGGTAAGATTCCATTCTATGATGGTTTATATCCCTAGGTTGGATCCACTAAGAGGGGGTGAACTGATGGTTACTTTTCATGAATTCTTATTTTTCATTCAACCACTATGGCCAATTAATTCCTCGATCTCTCATTCATTGAAGTCCAACTTATCTCATGTGAAATCAAATGAAATCAATGAAAAGAAAAAATGCATTTTTACAATGTTCAATACTAATATCTACTCATTGACGTGATCATCCTATGGTTTTTTGATGGATTTTATTAGCATTGTAAATTTTAATGACGAAAAATGCTTATAACGGGCATACAATGTAGACAGGTATATCCATTCCCTATAAAGGATTGATGGAATTATTTATACTAGAACCACCAGTATTTAATAGCATTGTTTATACTGGCATACAAGAAGGTATCGAGATCTTTTTCTTCAATAGCTATTGCAATATGGTGTCTCACATCATTCTCATCACCTGCATTCACATATTTATAGACAAATATAGTATATGGAAATCTCAATAAATTACATGATTTAAATTCACTTAATAAAATTATAAATTAAATGTTTTGATAATTAAACACATTTAATTTATTATTCTTCTCCAAAATATAAATACCTAAATGATTCTTAGTTGTTTATTCACTCATTTTAAATACCCCATTGAAAATGGGTATTATTTCTCACATTCACCTCATTTGAATACCCCATAAATTGTGGGTATTAGTCTTCTTCATGCATTAATATAAAATACCCAAATTATATTTTCTATTTTATCTGCATCTCAAAATAACCAAGGGTTTCTCATATTTCTCCATTAAATGAATACCCAAGAGGTGTACTTATTCATGCATCCTCATTTATTCATGCTGTAAATTTGTAGCTTCCTCTTCTTATGCGGCTAGGTGATCAGCCGTAAATCACACCAATATTCAAGAAGGAATGTATAAACAGAATACAACTCATATATTATTCAATTTTAATACACTAAGTAATCAGGTTCTTTTATTATCCACACGGCAATCAATATCACTATTGGATGCATCATTTCAAACAAACACTGCTTCAAATGCCCGAAGACTTAGGTTCTCTGTAAATTTATTCTTTACACAGTATGAAAATACCCACACCTCATTTAACATCTTTCCATTAAAATTTAAACTAGCTCAAACATAACTCCATGTTCTTCACTTTCATGTCACTTTCACTATTTTCATTCGACCTACATATATGAAAGTGAAACTACAGGCATGTTCAATATTATAAGATGAACCTGATGTGATAATTATTTTATGTTTCATTTAAATAACTCATCATCATCAGTGGTGGAATCATGGCCTAGGGTTCTCTATTCATGCATGGAAGTTCATGAAAATGGCTTCCAATAAAATTCCTCAGACTCACCAAGATCTCAAGAGCACACTATCATATTCAGTTTTTATTCAGTGGATGAGGCCATGAGTTCCATGACATCAAAAATGGTGGAAGATATTCTGCATACAGAATCCTCAAATGAGGCTCAATGAAGGAGACGTTTTTCTTGATCGAATGGTTGAGATCAAACTCATCTGATGGCCCATGTTCTATCTATCATTTTAATTATAGAGGAATAGTGCATATAGCTCTGCATCCCACATCGAATTATTCATATATTGGGTCCATGGAGTAACAATTAACCACTCCCACTAAGAGGCTAGAAATCCTAAACCCCCACTGGCACCACCCTGTTCCGTCTCACCCTGTCATCATGCTTCCCCACACAGTTGTTCCTACATTTCTTCTCCCAGGCACTCCTTGTGAGATCCCTCTTCTCTATGGGCCTTACACACGGGCCCACTTCTCCTACCACTAATGGGATTTCTTGGGATTCTCTAATGGGCATGGATGACTTCAGTCTCATAAGATCCCTTGGTTGAGTGGCTAATTATTTCTTGTGGGATGGCCACATTTCTAAATCAGGCCTCATAAAAATACTTAGAAATAATTTAAGTATCAAATGTAATTAAAACTACATCCTCAATGAAAATTCTGAGATGAATCCTTCCCAAACATCACAACTTATTCCTCACTTATTCTCCATGAAAAATATAAATGAACTCATGTTTTTTTATTGCATTCTCTTCAAATCCTCATGCATTAAAACACACTGCATGGGATAATTCAATTCTTATTCATGTGATAACTTTTTTCATGGACTTCACTTGTGGTAAAAAATGTAAAAACATAATGACATTTTAGATCACTTTAAAAAACGTTAGAGTTAAAACAATATAGATAATTGATCAAGCGTGGTATCCAATTCCATTAAATGAATCTATAACAATTCGTAAGGAATCATCACTTCATCCACTAACACATATTGACTTATTAACAAAAAATACAACATAGGATCAATATATAAGACACATATAATGTGACTATAATGTGTGATTACTCATAAGTAGATGAGAATTATTCATGTAAATTTCACACTTAGGAATCCTCAAGATAGGATATTATGAGAACAAACCCACCAGTTTTTATTCCTCATGTTTTGGTGTCATCAAATATTCCTATCCTCGAGTTTATGTAATAGTACTTAAATTTTAATATTATTATTAATTCATTTTACAAATTTCATACATAAATGTATTTTTTAAACCTTAATGATACAGTTCAAGGAGAATTTATATATATTGGGTGTGTCACAAGTAAGATTTTATTAATGAATAATTAAAGGATGTATTTTTCCCTTCTATCTTTATAGAAATAGATATCTCATGTCTTTTATTGGAATAGAACTATCACATTAAATTTCATAGTTATAGTATAATGATGTGTTTATTTGAGATATTTAAGGAAGGATGTATGAATCATATAGATTGATGAAATAGATTTGAAACCTACTTAATGAGATATTGTGATAAAGGGATTATAACTTATAGGGAGATTTCATATGTGGTTATTGATGTTTCCCCATTAACTTTTTTATCTTGAGTGTATTGGCCCATTTTTAGATAGTAATATTGGACTTTAGAAAATATTACCAAATGTCAATGAGAAAGAATCCAAGAGGTTCACACAGTAAATGTTTCTTATGATATTGATTAAATTCTATTTGAATTTAATTAATTGAATAAATACTATTCTCAAGACTGAGGAATTATTTTATTCAAGTTTTTTCAATCAAAAATATTTATTGATGAAATAATAGTTAATTAAATATTTATTATGGTATTCAATAAAAATCAAGTAGTTTTAAGGGACTAAGACTATGTCTAGTGATAAATACTGATTTACAAGCCAGTAAAATAATATTTATTATTTTTCAAGTCTGTTCATTCCATAAAATTAAAATATTATTTTTATGTGACATAGAGTTAGATAAAGATTATAATATTATTTCAGGGCCAGTGTTCAATTAAATAATATTTTACCCTAAAATCTATCTATATAAATAGATGGTTATGTATATTTTGTAGGTTTAACCAAAATTTGATAATACAAAATCATTTCACACAACAGACTTCTCTCTCTCAAATTATTCCTCTCACCTTCTCAGGAATGAGAAGAAATCCTTCAAGACCGAACAGTATTGAACTGATCAAGACAAATAATGATAGGTGATTGATTCATAGCGCTAGAACCCTAAAATCAATCAATATCTTTTGGAGGTTAAATAGACATGTTTGGAACACATCTATAGGGACTCTACACTTAGATCCTTACAATGCAATATAAGTAATACAGAAAATGGATTCTAGATGATCAAAAACATCTTCATTAGAGAAAGTCCCTAAGATGAGGTAACCATTTATTCCAATCATAAATTAAATTAATTACAAATTTAATATGAAAATATCCTCTCTAGTTTTGTGTTTTCCTCTATGTTAATATTTTGTGAAAAGATCTAGCTGATCATGGAAGTCACGTCATGTAAAATATAGCAAATAATTTACTAAATCAATAATATTTAAATTTTTTACACCCACCAAGGAGCTTTCACTGCACCCAGAACCTAAATTAGTATTAGAGGGGTTACGTTTCAAGTTTATAATTATTTATTTGATTTTTTATCTATATGTGCAATGGTATTTAGATATTTTATTACAAGAATATTTATTCTTTAATTCAATTTTAACTAACATGTTTTCAACATATTAATCATCATCATTCAGTGTTTCATTTTATTAAATGACTAAGAACATATGAAGAATGATCAGAGGTTATATTAGGAAGTGTAAATGATTCTAGAAATATATCATGGGATTATATGGCCTATAGTCGGAGTACTCACCATGTGCCCAAGTGCACCGCACCTGGCCATGTCGTAGGATACACGACACACCGAGTAGTAACTACATGCATTGCATTTATTGTACACCACGTGTAGACTATAACTACCTAGAACATGGCATGTTAGATTACACAGCGTGTGGCTAGTGTACACATCATGTAACTATATGTTTTAGCAGTGAAATTCACACAAGTCGTGTGGTCGTATACATGATAAAAACTGCATGAGATAGAAATTCTAGAGAAATAATGACATACACAATGGAAAGTGAGAATATAAGGAATTTAGGGAATTATTTACCACATCTAAATTATATTTCAAGAGATTTTTAAGGATAATAGGATCCATGTTATGTGAGATACACGATATGTAGTTAGATTTTACACATCATGTAGTCTCACGTTTGATGAATGCGCCTAGTCCTTTGGTGGGTTGCACGAACATATAGCATTTGGACCACACGATGTGCACATAATTAGTAAACATTATGTAATTTTCTGAGATACCTGGACAAGACACATGAATGTATTCCAAGAATATAGAAATCGGAACACACAATGTTTAGTTGGTTAGTACATGTCGTTTAGTCTGGTTGAGCTACATTTTGAAGCACCAAGCATGTATCTTAGGTCCACAATAACCAATATGCATGGAATGTAAATCAAAAGTACACATTGTTTAGTATTCCAATAAAGGATAAAACTAAATGACAATAAATTTTTAATTGAAACATTAAAACCTTATGACTTATATTGGCACCTATTATGTTTAACAATATAATAATGATTCCAAATAATTATAAATTATTAATTAATTTATTATAATAATATATGATTATTGGTTCTATAGTTTATTTTTTATGAATTTATTTAATTATTGGTATCTCCAAGAGAATTTATATGGTCCTTAAGATGAATGGAAATTAATTAATTAATTAGTTAATATAAGCACATTTATCTTAGTGATAAATAATGAATATAAATTAATGTTATCTAGTGTGTTGTTGCGTACCTCTTTCATGTGTATGGCTGATCATGGGCTTGACTAAGTCATGTGAATGTGTTGGCATTATTTAATTTTACTTATTGCATGTGTTTTCAATTATTTAATTATTAAATAAAATTTATGGCCTATGATTCATCCTACCTCCATTTTTATATAGGGCCTATGTGTCTAAGGTGATTTATGTAATTACCCTTAACCAATTCTTTGGTTACCCTCACCTACATGTGAGTAATAAATACCTGTAATAAATGGATTATCCTAAAGCACATGGAGGTGGTTTAATATGGAACAAAGATAATACCAACCCATGTGATACATAGGTGGATAGCTGGAGTTAAAACTCATGCCAAGACCGGTATAAGGATTTTTCCCCTAGGTCATACAATGATTTATTATGTGCTCAATAAATCAACAGTTAGATAACCCCATCAATGGATAATTAATTAATTAATTTATTTATGTCTTATGCATTATTTATTTTATGTATTTAAGATCTTGGTCACTTAAATAAATGAAGTAATGTGAAAATATGGAATTTAAACAAATGGATTATGAAATAATGTTTTTTCAAACATGGTTAATCACTTAAGTAAAAACCACTTAATATTAACAATACATTCAAAGGATAAAAATAAAAATTTTAATCATAAAAAAAATCCCTCAAGTTAATATTATGTCAGTATTCCTTCCATAATCTGAATTAAGATAAACCCATAGTTAAAGTGTTAGTTCATCCAAATTTGGTGGAACTTTTAATTATTGGGAAATCTAAATAGAGATTGTGGGTTGACTTAACTGAATTTATAATAAACTTAATAGATAGATTGTGTTCAATAAAAAATTGGAGACAAGCCTTGAGGAAGTACAAGTTAGTATTTTTGGATTGGACAATCTACTCAATGGATCAAGGAACTGCAAGACCATAGTTAGAAAGACCGCCAATAGTGACCCTAGCCTTTTACACATATAATTACTTGATTTTAAGAGTAATTAAAATTCAAATTACAAACTAAGGATCATAAATTCTAGAGTCTTATAAGTCTAGGTACATAAAACTAATAACATGGGACTAAATAAAACATTTCTTTATTTAATCATCATAAAGATCTACTAACTTCCATTGTGATCAAACATCGTCATAGTATAACCGAGGGATAACATGAACAAAAGGATGACCTAAAAATCCCATTAAGGGAATAAACATAGGAATAAATATTTCTCAAATGGGTTAGAAGTCATAAGATAATGTGGAAGCAATATAAAACATGACTTTATCATGAGTTAAGGCTTGTTGCGCAAATAGGAGCACAAGTCAAGGTTAACCACTAAGACTATTGTGCATGGTAGAATGAGTCAGGCCTAACCGCCAACACCACTGCACATAACGTCTCATGAGACTCAACTTTACCCAATGCATTGGAGTTCTATCCAGGTGCAACCATATTAAAATTTTCATGAATATGATTTCCACATATAGAATCATACGTAATCAATCATACATAAACATAAGGGTTACCCATGGTAAGATTTGGGAATCATAATCATGTCATAAATCATAACAAATGGGAGTATCATAAAAATGTCCATAAAGGAAAGGAATTAGATCACTCATGGTAAATCATAGGTTAGAATATTAATATATCATGAAAATTGATGTCAACTTGAAGTAATAACATGTAAGAAGATTACTTAAGAAACTCCAGAATTAAAACATTTTATTGCGGTCAGAGGAAAATATCAAAGGTCATTTAAAACAAAAAAGGGGATAATATTTTATATAAAACCCGAAGTGAACCAGGAAGGTTTTCATAATAAAAATATTGGCTTTATAAAATTAATTTTGTCTTAAAAATACAATATGTAGTGTACTTTAAAATGGGTAAAAATTCGGTAAGTTCCCTTAAAATGGGTTTTCTTATCGGGGAGTATTTAAGAGGAAATCATTTAAAAAATAATGTATATATCTTAAATAGAATGATGAATGGATATTGATACATGATTTTGGATCATATAAAATTAATTTATAAGATGTACATAAAAATAATAGATAAGTTCATTTGGTTAAAAAGAAAGATAGAACAACCCGAAGGAATAATGGAGGTTCTGGTGGAATCCCTTAACATAAGTCTGAAGGTGTTTTTCACTTGATCTTATTGACATGAATAATCAAATTAGGTTCATTAATTAATAATTATATAACCTATTATACATTTAATTGATTTATTATAACCTTATTAATTTCATTAATGGTATTTTTTATGGGTTAAGAAGTTCAATTTCATTGTTAGGGAGTGTTTGTTTCCTTGGTTTTCATGACCGGTTTACTTATATACATGTACGGATAAGCATGTAAGATGAGAATGGTGGTAAATAATTGATGTTATATGTTACTAGTGAAAATTCATAAGATTAAATGGTTGTAAAATTCATTTTATTATATTTAGTGAAGATGAATAATTATATAAAACGTTAATGGTAACTATTTGGGTTAATTAGTGGTTTTTTATCACAACGAACTCATTTTTATTCATAAAATACTATCATGTAAAAAAATATTCCAAAACATTAAATAGGGTATAAAAAATATATTATAATCTGGATCAACCATAAAAATGGTTTCATGACCCTAATTGAAAATGGTAATAGAAATTGAAAACTTGTCATCCTTGAATATGATGAATTAACACATCTCGGATGGTGTTTTCATTTATAGAATAAAAGGAGGGGAAATGAGAGATGATGATGAATTATTCAATTAGAATAAAAAATTACAGAACATATAAGTTATTGTAGTTATCATAACATTTTGATGAAAGTATGTGAGGAAATAAAAAGAAAGAAAGGAGCTTTAAATAAAATAAAATAAATGAAAAGAAGAATCTTCCTTTTGAATTTATCTTCATTAAGAGCCTCTTTAGTTGAAAGGTCTTGGTATTTCGAAGATACCAAAGGATGATGTAGGTGGGATAGGGTATTGGGGATATATTTTAGTAGAATATGGACTTGGAAAAGGGATTTAGAGGAGTCAAGAGAAGAGATAAAGAGGGGTGGTATTTATAGTGGAGGAGAGGAGGGGTTTCCCATTATTTCAATCATTAGTTTAATATTTTTGCTCAAGAATATGAATATTATTAATTATTGTCACCAAAAATAGTAAAGATAGAATGTGAGTTTGAACCTAAGGTGCTTACTTCAGCATAACATCATCCATGACTCAATAAATCATGTATTTAGCATTTACCGTAAATTATCTTATTTTACTATTCACTAAAAATTCTCAAGTATTTCAGAAAAATCCCAAAAAATACCCCTAACCATTTTTTTATGTTTTTAATCCAATAATGAACTCCATTTTCTGAAAATAATTTTCTAATTATGATAATTTTAATTTTTAATTAAAATCATAATTTACTTGAATAAATACAAATTTTAAAATTAAAACTATTTTTCTAACACTTTGAAATTTTACTTAAGGTCTCATAAAATTATCTTATAGTCATAAAATATAAAAATATTATTTTATTAATACATTATATGAAAATAAATTTTGTTTTAATTTATTAAATTGATCATAAAATTGTAATTAAATACACATGACTTACAAAAATACCAACATTTAATCAATTTTTTTAAATATTTATTTACTTATACTATGACATAATTATATCATATTGACACTTATAAGATGGATAAATTCTATTTATACTCTCATTATTGAGGTTACTATTACATTGGTTGGTTGACTATTCATTAGGATCACATTATTATTCTAAAGGTCAAGTTACTATTTCATTAGTATATGTTCCTTAACTTCTAGAGATCCCTTTTATTTCACTCATTATACATTTATAAGGTTTGTATTGTGTTCTATAAGTAATATTATGTGATTATACTATAATACATAATTAAAAAAGGGAATTATATTGATAAAAAATTGGTTCGTTACACCGCCTACCTAAATACCTTCTTATGGTTTTCATGGACAAAGTCTAGATCATTAACAAGGGAAATATGGGTCCGTTATACTAGAATTTATTATTTAATTTTACATTCCAATTTCAATGGTGAGGACCATTAAGACATTATAAACTAGTGTTATAATTAAAAATTATTATTATTATTATTTCTCTCATAATTTTTAACCAAGAAAAGTATTAATAACCTGCTCTTTTAAATTGTAGAATAAATGGAAAGTTCATCATATACACTATACCTATGAAAAATATTGGATAAAGGTTGTGTCCTCCTTGGAAGTAACTTTTGGGATTGGTTCAGACACCTTCAGGTAGTGCTGCACCATGAACAGAAATAATACGTGCTAGAATCCTCATTACTTAATCCACCTATGAGGGAGGTGAGTGATAAATAGTTCCTTATCTATGATAAAATTTTGAATGATACGGTCAATATTCAATGTTTGTGGTTATCATTTATGTCTAGTGAACTCATTATGTCTCATGAATATATGGATGCTTATAGCATGACCAATAATCTTTGTGGTTTATACCATGAGAGAAAAATTTGGGAATTTTTTGACATTTCCAATGCTCATTTTTAGGATAATCTTAGAGAGGGTACACTATCTAGACCTCACATAGTCAAAATCATTAATTTCATTGAGTATCTAGAAGTTATTGGGATTAAAATCCTTGATGAACTATTCACTAATCTCATTATCATATCACTCCCTCTGAGATTCTCCATCCTTGTTATAAATTTTAATATGAACAATATTAAGAAATCTCTACCACATCTACTTTCTCTTCTTCAAAAACTAAATAAGGATATGAAGAATTAAAATAATTCAGTCTTTATGGTGAAAAAAACATAAAGGCTAAGTAAATATCTCTAAACCCAAAACCTCTTCAAAATTCCATTCTAAGAAGATAATGATAAAGGGGAAAGAAAGGGAGCAATATGTTACCTATTTTTCATGTGGAAAGAAGGGCCACTGTAAGAAAAAATTCACCCAAGAAAATAATCAAGGGGAAGATTTAGGTTCATTTTCTATTGAGTTTAATTTATTTATTTCTAAAAATTAGCTATTAGATATAGAGTTTAGTGATCACATGTGTATTCAAATATAGGAACCTATTATATTCATAAAAATTAACTGAGGATAGGTATATCTATGAGTATCCAGCAAAGCTAAACTTAATATTGTAGTTATTAGTGAATACCACCTCACGTTGCCAATGAGAATGATCTTGTTTTTGAAAGGTTTTTATTTTGTACCATCTATAAAAAATATATTATATCTGTATCAATACTGGATAGGGATGGATTAATTTTAAAATTCATGAATAATTGTTGATTATTTTATAAAAAAACATTTTTTATGGTAAGGGGAATTTAAATAATAGTTTTTATGTGTTATATATCATGAACCAAGTAATAAAAATAGATAATAGACCTATATCACATGACTCATACCACGTCCAACTATGGAATCACAAGCTAGGTCATGTAAATGAAAAAAAAATTGAAAAAAAAATCACCAATATGGATATTTAGATTCATTTAAACTAAAACCATTTGGTTTATGTCATCCATTTTTACAAGGAAAAATGACCAAATCCCCATTTTGTGGAAAAGGTGAAAGGGTTGAGTATATTATTGAATTAGTTTATACCGACGTGTTTAGACCTTTTCCAGTTGAAGCAAGTAGTGGGTACTCATACTTCATAACTTTTACTAATGATTTTAGTTGATATTGATATGTATACTTGATGAGGTTTAAGTCAGATTCCATTGAAAATTTTACGAAATAAAATAATGAGTTGAGAACTATATTGGTAATAAGAATATGAAACTCCACTAAGACCGTGGTGGATAATATATTAATCAATACTTCATTTATTATTTACGGGGGTTTGGGATTCTATCTCAACACGCTTCTCCTTATACACCTCAATGGAATAGTGTCAGAAAAATTAGTAACCACACCTATTGGATATGGTGAGATCAATGATGAGTCATGAGAGTTTTCCATTATACATTTAGGGATACTCATTACAAATATTATCATATATACTATATTTAGTGCCAATTAAAGTGAAATATGGTATTCTATAATAATTTTGGAGTGGAAAGAAACCTAGATGTCATTGTTACATGTGTGGGGATGAGAAGAATTTTTTAAGTCCTCTTGAGATAATAATCTTTCACCCCATGGAACAAAGTGTAACTTTATAGGATATCCTAAGAAAACAAGGGGATAAAACTGTACAATCCTTTAGAAAAAAAATTGGCTGAAAAACATCCCATGTTTTATAAGAAGGATCATATATCTAAAAGAGATAGTGGGATATAGATAAACATTGATAAAGTCTAGGCTCAATATCCACAAGAGTTTCCACAGAAGAAAATTCCACAAACCCCATGGAAGAAGATGTTTTAGAGACACAAGTATTGTGTAGGAGTACAAGAGAGGTTATAGAACAAAAACACTATTTTTTTTAGTCACCGATGATGGTGACTTGTTATTAGTTTATAATAATGATCTTCTAACCTACAAGGAAGTTATAAGTGAAACAAATACTAATAGGTGGAAAGAATACATGAATTCTAAAATGGTTTCCATGTAACAAAACCAAGTCTATATTTTGGTAGATCCTACAGTGATGTAAATCCCATTGGTTGTAAATAGGTATTTAAGAAGAAACTCAATATGGCTGGGAAAGTTAGTACTTATTAGGTATGACTAGTTGAAAAAGGGTTTAAATAGTATTAATGTATTGACTATGATGAAACCTTTTTACCAGTTTCTATATTAAAATCCATCAGAATTATACTTTCCATTATGGCCTTCCATGAATATGACATTTTGAAAATGGATTTCAAAACATCCTTCCTTAATGAAAACCTTCAATAATATGTCTATATGACACAACATGAAGGTTTTGTGACTTCAAATGACGAAAACAAAGTATTAAAATTGAAAATATCCATTTATGGATTAAAGTAATCATCAAGATCATGGAACATTTGCTTTTATGAGTCTGTAATGGAATTTGGTTCCATAAATAATGAATGTGATATTTGATTCTATAAGTGTTTTAGTGGTAGTTTGGTCATTTTTTTAATATTATATGCTAATGAAATATTACTTATTGGAAAAAAATACCAATATTATATTCTAATAATGTGTGGTTGAATAAATTCTTCTCCATGAAGTACTTAGGTGAATAAACATATATTCTTGTGATCAAAATACATCATGATAAATCTAAGAGGCTATTAAGCCTAAGTAAAGGTGTATATATTAAAAATATGCTTAAGATATTTGGTATGGAACAATACAATAGGGGACTGTTTCCAGTATCACATGACACTCATCATTCTATGAAAATGTTCCCTCAAACACAAAAGGAAAGAAAAAGTATTTCAAGGATTCCATATGCATCGATCATTGGGTTATCCATGTATGTTATGCTATATATGAATCTAGATGTTTCCTACACCCGGAGTGTGATAAGAATATATCAATTTGACATAGGTGACTGACATTGGATGGAATTCAATACTACATTTAAGCATCTAAGTCAAAATAAGGATATGTTCTTGGTCTATGGATTATAGTGTTGTGCCCACTTTGTGTATGGATTGAATTTGTTTTCAACTGATTGTCATTGGTTGTTAATGGTGTTCAATGAGATATAAATATCACATTGTTATCAATATTATGAAGTATTTCCAAAGTTAATGTAGATTTAATGAAGTCCTCAAGTATTGATATTCCAAAAAAACATGTGAATTGTTTGAAGACTTTGAGTTTTATGGTGATGCTTGGATAATTGTTACGAATTCAGAATTATTACAGATTCATTTGATGACATTGGATTTCATGATTGAATAATTATCCTAGATAATATGATGATGATTTGATGATTTGTATTTGAAAAATATTATGTGTTGTTTTGAGAACTTGTGATTTAAGCATTATAAAGGAATGGGGGAGTACAGGTGGTGCCAATCATATTCAAGTTTTATTGGAAAGAAATAAGTTGCTGGAAGATAGGTAAGTTACAATACTTTCCTTTGAAAATCTGGTGATGCTAAAGATGATCTATCAAAGGATAAATATCACAAGATATGTATTTTATTATATGACCACAAATTAGTTTTATTGGTTTTGTCGAAGTAGATTTTAAGGTGGCGCCATTTTCCAGTGTTTGCCAAATGTTTTGGTCCAAAAATTGGAGAATGAAAAGAAGTGTTTTGGAAAAGGAAGTTGCGTGCAAGTGTTAAGGAGGTTTGGAATTTTTCAAAAAAGTCATATTTCAAGATCATCACATCAAAATGTAAAAAATTAAAGGAGTGTGTGCAAGTTAAGGAAATGGTGCACAAGTAGTAAGTTGTGTGTAAGCATGAAGTTACACTCAGGGTGAAATGCATATAAATAGGCTGCTACCCTCCTCGTTTGTTAATTCTCAACACTTAAGAGAAAATATGAGCTTGGATAATGCAATTAGTAGGGAGTGGTGCGCAATAATAAGTGACATGCATGTTTTGAATTGCACACAAGAGTGGAGCACAAGCAGTGAGTGGTGCGTAAGCAGGGAGGCATGAAAGAAGAGAGTGGTGCTCAAGCAGTGAGTGGAACACAATCAGTGAGTTCCATAAAATTAGAATGTGTCATGCAATAATATAGTTGTGCTCAAGTAGAGAGTTTCAAGCATTGAGTTTCATGCAATCCAGAAGTGGCATGTAAGTACTGAGTGGCGCGAAAGTGGGGAGTGGTGCATAAGTTGTAAGTTGTTCCAAAAGTTCTTACCAGCTTTTGGGTAGGAAAGTGAATAATAAATGAAGATCAAGACACTAATTCACTATTCCATATTATTTTTTATTAAATAAGAAGAAAGAGAGTGGCAAATCTATATTAATTTATTCAGAACAAATCAATTGTGATGATACCATATTGAGCTGATCTTCATTGATTAATAATCACATAATAAGTTTGTAATTCCAGCAAGAAGAAGAAGAAGAGATCTCAGTGTAGTTTGTTTTTCACTAAAAGAGAAAGAGAATATAAGAGGAATGACTAACCAAGTTGGTATAATTTGATCATTGTTTGCGTCAAATATAATACATTTCATCATTTTATTATACTCATATTATTGTGACTAATAGAAGAATAAGATAGTGCAACGATCAATTTTTCTACTGGTAAGAAGTAATAAGAGTTTCTTGCCTACTGTTGTGCGAGTAACCAAGTGAATTATAAGGTTGTGGAAGAACAAAGTAGTGTTGTGACATTCAAGTGGTCTCAATAGAAAGACTTTATTATTATTGCAAACCCTTGTCAACAAGGAGAGGAATGTCTTGAGAGGAAGTATAAAGATCCATCCAAGGGCTGTAAAAAATGCTCAATTGGATTGTTTTCATAGTGCCACACTAGTGTAAGGGTACATCCTACTCAATTTAACCACATACAAAGGATTGTTTTCTAGTGGTTGTGGGGTCAAGATTATTTCTTACCATGCTAAGTATGTATCTTTTCTTATTGAGTAGTGAACCTTGTAAAAATATCATGTGCTATATTTACTGCTTTTATATACTCTCATGCGATTGGGAAAAGAGAATAAGAGAATCAAGATCCTAATAGGTCTAAAAGGTATAGGGATAAAAAGATGAAATTAGATTAAAAAGTCTTCAATGTTGATTCACCCCCTCTCATAGTTAGGTGTATCTCAAATTGGTCCTATCATATCTGAGTAACTATTCATCAATGTATATTTTTATTCCAGTATCCAAATAGATCAATATGGTATATAATCACAAACGGTACCTGTATTCACTTTCAATAAAGGTTATGTGAGCTGAAAGAACTCAAAGATGGTTGTGGTAATAGATTCTATAATAAAATATAAGTATATTTCATCTTCTAAGATAGTTAAAGAATCATTATGTATATATAACTTCTTCCAATATATTTACAAGATACATAGTAGTAAATATCTTATCCTACTCTATTGTGATAAGAATGTTGTGGTGTCCCTTGATAAGGAGTCAAGGTCACATCAATGGATAAAGCATATACTTCATAAATATCATCTCTTAAGGGATTTTTCTTAAAGAATAAATGTTTTAGTGATAATTATTGCCACATAATACAATGTGTTGGAACCCTTGACTAAATCCTTGACTCATAAAAAACATGATTTTTATATGAGGTGTAGCAGATTGAAATTCATAGGTATTTGGCTTTAGACCAAGTGTAATTTTGTTGGAGTTAGTGTCTTAGGACCAACTATTTGTACTTTTATTACATGTATATTCAATTAGATGAATGTTAATAAAATATTTAATTACACATTGTTCATTTTTCTTCATGACTTTAATGTAATAATTTCGTAGATTGTATGTCACATTGATAAGGGGGGCTTGGATAGGGCTTGTTGGGTGGCTAAAGCATCTTAAATCAGATATTGCTCACTGGATTTCTAATAATCCAATTGAGGATAGTTCTATGGCTTCTATTCAGATGGAAATTGATAATTTAGAGGATCAACTTCAGCGAAGTTGGGATGAGGGAATTTTCATTAGGTTATGTGATAAATGTAGATTCCTGGCTGAGAGGGTGCTGGAGATTGAAAGAGATTACAGGCTCTGCTCTAGAGTTAGATGGCTTAAAGAGGGTGACCGCAATACCACATTCTTCCATGATTTTTTAAAGGAGAGGAAAAATATGAAACTCAACATTAAAATTGAGGATGGATCTTACACTTCTGGTGTCAATATAACATGTCTGTTGGCCTTGTAATACTTTGAGACATTGCTGGAAGGTGATATACAAGGTGACCGGTTGAATGGTGGCTCTGTGGAGGATCAGGAGGATTTCTTGGGATCTATCCCTAGCAGTCTTGAGGTAGAGGATAACAACATCCTCATGGCCACTCCAGAAAGCGATGAGGTTTGGGGTACTGTCCGCAGTATGTCCTTAGACAGTGCCCCTGGTCCATATGGTTTTTCAGGGAGCTTCTTTGTGGTGGCATGGGATTTTATGGGGGTTCATGTTACTGAGGCCAACTAAGATTTCTTTCGGGGATGTGCCATTAACAAGAGCTCATGTTATTTCAGAGTTGTTTTGTTACCAAAAATCAAATACCCTTCATCTATTGATCACTTTAGAACTATTTGTTTATGAAATGTTTCATAAAAGATTTTGGAAAGTCTGCTGGCTAGGAGATTGAGCAAGATAATATCGAAAGTGATATCTTAGAAACAAAATGGTTTTATCAAGGGAAGGGGAATTCAGGGGTGATTGGAATTGCCAAAGAGTTGGTGGAAGATATTAATAAAAAGGTGATTGGATCCAATGTCATCATTCAAGTGGATATGGACAAGGCTTATGACAAAATTAATTGGAGCTATATTATTCAGGTCATGAGAGGTATGGGTTTTTCTGAATGGGTGTGTGACCTGTGCTTTCGTTTCTATTCATCGACATGGCTGTCCATATCTCTTATGGGTAAGGGATTTGGTTTTTTAAAAAGTTTGTGGGGAGTGAGACAGGGGGACCCTTTGTCTCCCATTATGTTTATTATTTCTCAGGAGGCCCTCTCACAGAATTTAAACAGAGACATGGAGGAAAGAAGGATACTCCCTTATCACACCAAAGCTTCGGATGGATCCATGTCACATATTATGTTTTTTTATGATGTTTTTAATTTCTTTAATGGAAGGATATCTTCCATGTTGTATCTTATGGGAATTATGGAGACCTATGGTTGCTTAAGTGTCCAGCATATCAATGCGAGGAAGAGCAGCGTTTTCATTTCAGATAAATGTGCAAGAAGGAGAGATCGGTATATTTAGAATATTCTAGGAATTCAGAGGAATCAATTTCCAATGATTTATCTTGGGGCACCTATTTCTAAGGGGTGTGTTAAAAAGTCCTTTTTTGAGGATCTCATTAATAGAATGTTGGGAAGAATCCAAAGTTGGAAGAGCAGATTTCTTTCCTTCGGGGGTAGGGTCACCTTGATAAATAGTGTGTTGTCATCAATTCCAATGCATTTAATGTCCGTGATATCTCCTCCAAAAAGTATTATTTCTTTGATGGAGAAAACTATGAATTGCTTCCTTTGGAATGCCAATTCCATGGGTAGGTCTCATTGGGATTCATGGAATCGTCTGGCAAAACCAATCGAGGAGGGTGGAGTTGGTCTCAGGGACATATCCTTATCAATTCAGTCCATGCAGGCCCGCATGGCATGGTATTTTATGGTTGGCGATTCGTTGTGGGCTAAAGTCCTCAGAAATAAATATGGACAGCATTGGGAGATGTGGGAAAAGCTGAAATTGTCCTTTCTGGTGAAGATGGTGTTGCATCATCTAGAGATCCTTCAGGACAATTCATAATGGGTGGTAGGGAGAGGGGAGATCAGCTTATGGAATGACAATTGGGTTGGGGAGAAGTTTTTTTTTCCATTCTGTCCAGTTCCAGATATAACAATTAAAGAGGCTTCTCACTTTCCCAGATTTTTGGATGCTATTTTGAGTGTGGAGCAAAGGTCCATTTACCGGGAGATTTTTTTTAATGAGGAGGATGACCGGGTCTGCTTTACAAGTTCTGGTTCTGGTTTTTTCAGCGGGCATGAATACAGGACACTAATTCATCAGGGAGGAGTTCGTGATGAGTGTGCAGCTCGTCTCTGGTGCAAAGTGGCTCCTACAAAGCTAAATTTTCTGGTATGGAGAGTCCGGAATGATGCCTTGCCAACGGAGGATAATGTCCAGTGGAGAGGTATTTCCATGGCCTCGTGATACTATTGTTGTACCAATCTGTAGGCTGAATCGGTCTTTAATTTATTCATCCAAAGTGAATGGGCCAAATATTTATGGTTCTTTATGGGCAGCTGGGGCTGTCACAATACTATTTTCTCTTCTTTGCAGGACTTCTTCGCAAGCTGGTTTATGGGTGCAGGGATTCAAGACATGGAATTCAAGAGCCGTAGCATTATTGTGCTCGCCATTTTTTGGACGTTATGGGAGGCTCGAAATAAGGAAAGGATAGAGTTGTTCCCCTCGGATACTTTTCTAAAGGTTAGAATAAAGGGGCTGATTCATGAGCTGGCTTCTATGGTGAAAGGCAGACAGCAGTCCTATTTGATTTGCAGGTTACTGAATCGGACTCCGGATCCGTCTCGATCACAGGTCAGCTGGATCAGATGGGATCCACCGAGGCTCGGATACAAGCTCAATGTGGATGGCTCCTATATAAATGGTCAAATGCATGGGGGCGTCCTGTTGCGGGATGAGTACGGCTCTATGTTTTTTACCTTCGGCAGCTTCTATGGGTTAGGGAATTCGCTGGGTGCGGAATTAAATTCTATCCAAACAGGTATCAAGCTTTGCAAAGACATCAATTTGATATGTTTCGAGGTGGAGTCAGACTCTGAAATTATGGTAAGATCTATCAACGGATAGGTGGATCCTCTTTGGCATCTTATTTATTTAGTCCACAGTTGCATATTGGAGCTCAGACATGTTTGCTCAGTTCGCCATGTGAAAAGGGAGGCTAACTTCGTGGCGGATGAACTTTCTTGGGGAGGTAGTCTGGTGGTCCAGTTAATTGTGTTTTCTAGTTTGGGAACTTTTCCCCAGGAGTGTAACAATTTTTTGCGGGGGGATGCGCTCGGGCTGTATCACTTTAGACCCCCGTGACACTCTTTGCTTCATGGTCTATTGCTCATTTATCCTTTAACAAAATAAAAAGCCAATTATCGATCTATAACCTTGAAATTTCAAGATGATATTATAAAATATAGTTCTACAATAAAATAATATACTTTGATAGGACACATAGAATGTGACTTTCATGTGTGAGTACATGTAAGTGGATGAGACTTATTCTCATGAAGTTCACACTTGGTAATCTTTAATATGGGAGATTATGAGAACACATCTACCAGTATAAATTATACATGTTTTGGTGTCATTTCATATTCCTATATACGAGCATGTGTAGTGGCCCTTAGACTTTAATATTATTATTAATGCATGTTACAACTCATGTACTTAGATTTATTTCATAAACCTTGATGATACAGTTCTTAGAAAAGTTGGATGTGTTGGGTGCGTCATGAGTAACATGTTATTAATGAACAATTCTAGGAAGGATTTGTCCCTTGCATATTTATGGAATTTTATATCTTGAACCTTTGATTGGAATAGAAAAGTTTCATTAAATTCTATATTCATGTTGAAATGAAGTGTTTATTTTGGATATTCAAATAAATACATACAAGAATATAGGTTTATGACATGGATGTGAAACCATATCAATGAGATATTGTGAAAAATGGATTATATGACATGGTGAGCATTAATATTTGGTTTTCAAAATTGAGATATTAAGTTCTTTATCTTGGGTGACTTAACCTACTTCTAAATTGTAATCATATAATTTAGGTAATCCAACCAAATGCCAATAATAAATAATCTAAGAGGGTCACACACTAAGTGTTTCCACTAATCTCGATTAAATTATATTCGAATTTAATTAATTGAATAATTATTACTATCAGGACTGGGGAATAATTTTATTCATGTTTTATCGATAGTAAATATTTATCGATGAATAAAATATTTAACTAAATATTTATTTGGGTATTTAATAAATGTTGATTAGTTTAAATAGATCAATACTATGTCCTGTGATAAATATTAATTTATAATTAGATCAAGTAATATTTATTATTGTGTAAGCTAGCACACGCCATAAAATAATATTATTGTTATGATCATTATTATGTTCATGGGGTTTGATAAATATTATAATATTATTTCATGGTCAGTATGAAATTAAAAAATATTTTAACCTAAACCCAGGCTATATAAATATATGGATATGTCTATTTATAGGGTTAATCAAAAATTGAGAACCAAGAATCATTTTTCACGATGGAATTATCTCTCTAAAATTCAACCTCATATATTCTTAAGAATGATAATAAATCCTTCAAGCCTGAAGAATCTTGAGATTATCAAGACAAATAATGGGAGACAATTTTTTGACCGCACTAGAACCCATAAATTAATCGGCACCGTTTAGAGGTTAAAGGGATATGTGCGGATAACCTCTATATTTATTCTACACTTGGATCCTTACAGCAAAATTCTGGTAATCCAAAAAATAGTTTTAGGGTGATCGACAACATCTTCATCAGAGAAATTTTCTAAGATGAGGTAGCCATTTATTCTGATCATAAATTAAATTAATTATAAATTTAACATGCAAAGATCCTCTTTGGTTTTGGGTTTTCCTCTATGTTAATATTTGGTGGAAACATTCATTGGACATTTTATTCACATAATGTACAATATTTCAAATGATGCAAGGAATAGAGAAATATCTTATTTGTTTTATGCTTAATGTTCAGCTTCCACTACACCCAGAACCTACACAATTGTCATGGGATACACTCTAAGCTCTAACTATAATGATGTTGGACATGGTTCTCATATTAACTAGGCTCATATATGTCTCCTAACAAAATGTATCATCTAGTATTTCCCTTGGGAAGTGTCAGGGACTAAACCAATATCAACCCCTATAAGGGCACAACTCTCCTAGGGAACTAGATAGATTCTAGAAATTCTATTATCACCCCAAGTACCTCATGACATAAATACAATAGAGGTGATTAATCAACCAATAAAAATACATTAATATAAAAAAATTGATGTCTCTCTCCTCACCTCCAACTCCATCATAAGAAACAATACCTTTATTCATCATCCCAACACCTCAAGATCCAAAAACCACACAATAAGTTAAATAAAATCATAACATAAGGGAAACATGATAGTGGCATTTATGCCACAATGATTTATTTTAAAGGTTAAAATTGGACTCTATAATAAAAACATGGCTTGGGATGCCAAGCCATTTCTCATTTCACAAACTCAACTTGAAACATCCCTTATAAATCTATCCAAATCACACATACACACTATTTACATTTCAAATATCCCTTTTTAAAACACAAACTTTTTTAAAAAGATACACAGAGGAATTTTCACCAACGGATTGGTATGACTACGAATTTATTTTAAATAAACATTTTAAATTCATAATAAAAACTTGTATTCCAAGAAAAAATTTCATGGAAACAATTTAGAAACACCAAAAAATGTCACATATATTTATACTTCAAATAAAATGAAATTTTTTAAACCCAGGAACACTATGAATTATAATATAAATTGATTTCCTAGAAACAACTATCTTGAATCAATCGGTCTTGAGTTGTAATATTTCTCATTCATGATAAACACTCTAATAAGTAAGGAATCCCACTTTATATGCTATAAATAGTGAAAAAACTGGTTTATAATCAACCTGAACCCCTAAATACCCATGCACAATGAATTAGGGTTACTAAGAGAAAGAAAATCCTAGAATAAAGGGAATAAAGGAAGTAGGGGGAAGAAATAAAAAATAAATACCTTAAAATATACTTGAAATCCAAATGTAGGGAGTCAAAATGGTGGGAAAATGATTAATCTCTCCTTGAGCATGTGATAAGGATGACCAAATGAGTGGTAGGAAATAGGAGAGGAAAAATTTCCAAAATTGATAGGGGAAAACGATGTGGTACTTTTGAATCATCCATGTGGTAGCCTCTAGATAAACTCCTCCCTATGTAAGGGGAATCCTTACTATTAGTGATAACCATGTGGTACTCATGCAAGATTTATTTTTTCACACATCAATATACACTAAATTTACATGGTTGGAAAAACTATGCAATGACTATAGATATTAGCACTGTCAAGTCTACAGTACCATCAACATGGTTGTTTATGGATACTACTAACCTTGTGAAAACTGTGAGTTTTCCAAAAATTACCTAAATTTTAAAATTAAATCCCAAAAATTATCAAATATTAAAAAAACTGAAAAATGTGAAATAATACAAAATAGTTATCAATGGTGACATTATAGTGTTCCACTTTCACATTATAAACAAAATAATAGTTTTATATAGATGTCATATGATCCAGTACCTCATAGATACTTCACAGAGATATGATATCTTTTGGACACTCTTGGTAATATTTATCAAACCATTTGATGGTTTAAAGATGGTGTAAAGGTTATTCAGTGTAAGGTAATCATGGTTTATAATAGCCCTTCAATTTTAGTATCTCTTATTTCATTTATCTTATAATGGATGACCTTTGGGATGGTTTTTCATAACTTATAGTAATTTAAAAAGTGTTTTTTAATCCCATTTGAAACTAATCCAGTAGTTTTTTATTCAATAAGTATGAAGTCTCATGGTAGTGGTGTTCATGAGTCAGGAGATATATGAAGACTGGTGGATGATCTTCCAACTTTTCATCTTGGTATTAGGGAAGTCGATGGTAGTGGTTTCCTATTTTAGATGACTATACAGTAATCCTTATTATATCTAGTTAAGTAGTAGTAGTTTTAATATCTTTATATGGAGGTTTGGTGTGATTTCATCCTTTGTGCCAATTCTCTTAATGGATAATTGGAGTGTGATCATCATTGGGTGTTGTTTTTTGGGAAATTGTTCATCCTATCAATGATGCAGAAGGTGAATCTTTGGGAGCATAATCTCTCATCCTTGGAATTACATCTTGGTAATTCTAAGATGTATCATGCCTTTAGAAGTCAAATCTAGTGGTCAAGGATGAATTGGATAGTGGCAGAGTTTATTTCATGATGTTTGATCCATCATAGGTTGAAAGTATAGAATCATTATCTTAAAGTTTTCATGTCAGCATTAAATTTTCTTGAGTGAAAGTGGTAGGATATCTTTTTGGAATTTGGAATTTCTTTTCTATGACAACCCTGCTTTTTATTACAACTTAAGCATGCTTTATTACATAAAACTTCACTTGATACAACAAAGAAGATCGAGAGGTTTAGTGTATTTGGGGCTTAGGATCATTACATAAAAACTTTAAACTTTAAATACAACATCTTTATTGAAAACTTCCTTTACATGACCACTACATTCCTTCGTACTTAGCATTGCATGGGATAACCTGAGGACATGCATAAGAAAAGGGTGAGCTATAAAGCCCAGTAAGGGAGTACACAATGAATAACATGAGGAGTACAATACATGTTAGGCAATATTCATATCAATAGAGCATAAGAGAAACATGAACATAAAGGCATGATAAAGCATGATAATCATAACATGGAAATGTGGCAACAACACTTAACACTGAATTAGAATGAGCCAAGGCTCATTGCACATGGAGCATGAGTAAACCCTCATTGCACTTGAAGCACGAGTAAACCCTTGTTGCAATTGAATTAGCATGATTCAACACTCATTGCACATGACGTATCATGATACTATACTTTACCCAATGCATTGGAGCGCTATAAAGGGCGCACCCTTCTTAAACATTTCATTTCATGCATAAGTGTGCCATATGGATCATAAAACATGGATTCATAAAACATAATCATTTCTTCCATGATAAAGGAATGTGGAATTAATACATGAAAATTTATAATCAATATGTAAATGTGCATAAAGGTGAATACCCTTGATGGAGAAATGGGCATGGTATTCACTACACAAAGACATTGGCTTAGAAAATCGGTGCGATTTCGGCAGCGTAACGGCGTGACATAAGAATTCATAAAAAAGGTTGATGAGAGAGAAAGGGGTTCCTCATCATATTTACATGTAATGGACAGTAAGGAGATCATATATATACATGTCCCAACAATAGAAATGGAATTTATATTCATGATACAAAAGTATTGCTAGAATGTAAAAGAAGAGAGAGAAGTTCCTTTCGGAATTTCGGCATAGTAACGGGTGTACATGGGAGGCATTTAATGAGAGAGAAAGGGTTCTCCCATCATTCAAACAATAAGAGGGTAGTATGGGGGAGGTGCGAAACCATACCCCAACATTCATAATTGAAATAAAAAAAGGGAATACAACTTAAAGAAAATTGACAAAAATGAGAAAGGAAGAAAACCCCTTACTTGGAAGTGTGCTTCCAAAGGCTAGAGAGAGGCTTGTGAGAGGATTCTTGGGATCTTGGGGCACCTTGAGAGGATTCTAGAGAGAGTAGGGCAGAGGTTGGACGAACTTCAAGGGCTTTGAGTGAGGAGGAAGTGGGAGCTTGGGTGGGTTTATATAGGAAAGGTGAGAGAATTCTTTATTATTTAGGTTTGGGACCCCTTATATTAAAATAATACAAACCACAAACCATCCCATGGTATTTGCCCATGGTTTCTGGAAATGGAAAGAGGAAAACAATATTTTACAAGTCCAAGGTCCGAACTTATTAAAAAATTAGGGTTGCTTATGTGGAGGTGAGTCACACTCCCATGGAAATTAATTTAAAAAGGCAAAGTGTTGAATAAGTCTTGAGGGCTCCATTAATGCTTTGAAAAGTGAGTCAAACAAACCCAAAACCTCATTATTTTAATGATAAAACATATATTGGCCGAACATAAGGATTATGGTATTTTATTACATCACCATTGGGTCATTATGATGTCATAAAACACATTATATATTTAAATGGTATTTAATTTTTACCCAAAAATTTGACTGTCTCAGAAAATTATGAAAAATTCACCGTTGAATAATTTCGACGTCCTGATTCCAAAAATAATATTTATTTTATCTAAATAATTTTCTATATATGTGAATTTTCACTTTTAAAATAAAAACCGACATTTATAAAAAATTCACGGGTTTTGACAGAAATGGCTTTCAAACCTTAATAAAAATTTTAATTGCATTCATAAAATTATAAGATCATTTATATTTAATAAAAATTAATTTAATATTAATAATAATATTTTATTAAAATATTATTTAATTCAAAAATCCTTTAATTTAATAAAATATAATTCTTAATTAAATAATAACTAAAAACACCATTTGTACTTTAAAAACTAATTACAATGTATCAAAAATGACTAGAAATTATATTCATTATTATATAAAAAAAATAATGTACATGAACATGGTGCTACTTATTTGTTACATAACCCCTTAAAATAGCCGCATAAGACCTAAGGGTAAGGTGTGCGATGGTGACAGACTCTTGGGGTTGCTCGGATAACATCGCTTGAGTGGTAATCTCTATCAACTTCCATTTTTCCCGTAGACGATCACGTTCGAGCTTGACTTGATGAAGCTCAGCTTGGGCTTGGTCAAGGGAAAAGCCCAAAGATGCCACCTCTTTTCCGAGCTCCGACAAATGGGCTTCGTAAGGGGCAATTCTACTGGATGAGGCCATCGCTTCCTTTGTCTGAGTAGAAAATTGGTTCGTTAAAGCCTTATATTTAAACTACCCAGATGATCACTGTTCAACGGCTATAAAAGTAACGGTCACAAATCTTAAAGTAAAACTAAAAAGGTTGATATCTTATAAAAACATTTTTCATAAAGAAACATTTAACTGGATCAAGAGGGATTTTCCATTAATGAAATTTTGGGTCGTTACAACATTCCCCCCTTAAGAAATTTCGCCCTCGAAATTTTCCTTTTCCCACACTAAAACAAATGTGGGTAACTTAGCTTCATCATATCCTCCGACTCCCAAGTTGCTTCTTCAAACTTGTGGTTTCTCCACAACACCTTGACGAGGGGCATTGTCTTATTTCGTAGAACTTTTTCTCTACGATCTAAGATCTTCACTGGTTGCTCCTCATAAGAAAGATCATCTTCCTATTGTACCACCTCGGAAGAGAGTACATGTGAAGGGTTAGGTATGTACTTCCTTAAGAGGGATACATGAAAGACATCATGCACCTTGGACATAGTCGGTGGAAGTGCTAGTCGATAGGCCACAACCCCAACACGATCAAGAATCTCGAATGGGCCGATGTACCTTGGACTTAACTTCCCTTTCTTTCCAAACCTCATGACCTTCTTCCACGGAGATATGCGTAAAAACACCATGTCTCCGACTTTAAACTCAAGGTCTCATCGACGATTATCTGCATAACTCTTCTGTCGACTTTGGGCTTCCTTGATATGCTGCTGAATGGTTTTCACCTTCTCCACCATTTCTTCGACCATTTCTGGTCCAAGCAGCTTACGTTCACCGACCTCATCCCAACATGCCGGTGTTCTACACCTTTTTCCATACAGGGCTTCATATGGTGACATTTGGATGCTCAAGTGGAAACTATTATTATAAGAGAACTCAACTAGAGGAAGATGTTGATCCCATCCTCCTTTAAAGTCCATTGAGCACGCTCTCAACATATCCTCAAGTGTTTGGATAGTCCGCTCGGATTGGCCATCAGTTTGAGGATGATAGGCCGTACTGAAGTTCAGTTCAGTATTTAGAGCATGTTGAAGACTCTTCCAAAACTTAGAGGTAAATCTTGGATCTCGGTCAGACACAATAGATAGTGGTACTCCATGCAACCATACCACTTCCCTGATATATATTCGTGCCAGTTGATCCAAAGAGAAATCCTCTCAAATAGCAATGAAGTGTTCAGTCTTTGTAAGACGATCCACAACAACCCAGATTGCATTGTTGTCTTTGGATGTCCTTGGAAGTCCAGTGACGAAGTCCATGGTGATGTTCTCCCATTTCCATTCTGGTATGGGCAATGGTTGCATCATCCCCTTAGACTTCTGCCTCTCTGCCTTCACTTGCTGACACACCAGGCACTTTGATGTATATTCAGCGATCTCCTTCTTCATATTATCCCACCAAAAGTTTTCTCGGAGATCTCGATACATCTTTGTGCTCCCTGGGTGAATAGAGAAATTTGAACTATGTGCATCATCCAAAAGTTCCTTCTTCAGCTCCGAACTTGATGGAACACATAGTCTTTTCCCAAACCGCACAATTCCTTCTTCATTAACATTAAACTCTGAGGATTTTACCTTTTTGATAGCTTCCACTTTTTCTTGGATTCCTACATCATCCTTTTGAGCATCCTTTAACCTTTCCAAAAGAGATGGTTGAGCAATCATTTGTGAAAGGATTGATGATGTTCCCTTCTTTATGATTCCCATGTCCATCTTCATCAAGTCTAAGAAGATTGGATCCTTCTCAATTCTCATCATTGATAGAATTGCTGGATCCTTTCTACTTAGGGAATCCGCCACCTTGTTCGCCTTCCCAGGGTGGTAATGTATTGAACAGTCATAATCCTTAATGAGCTCTATCCATCTTCTCTGGCGCATATTAATCTCTTTCTGTGTGAATATATATTTAAGACTCTTGTGGTCAGTATATATCTCACATTTCTCTCCATAGAGATAATGCCGCCAGATTTTCAAGGCAAAGATCACTGCCGCCAACTCCAGATCATGCGTTGGATAGTTTCTCTCATGGATTTTCAACTGACTTGAGGCATAGGATATCACTTTATCATTCTGCATCAGCACACATCCTAAGCCCTTCTTCGAAGCATCACTAAATACCACAAAAAGCTCCCCACTTATGGGTAATGTGAGCACGGGTGCAGTGATAAGCCTCCTTTTCAACTCCTTGAAGCTTTCTTTGCATTCATCACTCCAAGAAAACTTTACTCCCTTTCGAGTTAGCTTGGTAAGAGGGTTGGAAAATCGTGAGAAATTTCTCACAAATCGTCGATAATATCCATCTAACCCCAAGAAGCTACGGATATCAGTTACCGATGTTGGCCTCGTCCATCCCTCAATTGAATCTGTTTTGGAGGGGTCCACAGATATCCCATTGCTTGTGATGATATGACCCAAGAATGAGACTTCCTTCAACCAAAACTCACACTTGTTGTACTTTGCATAGAGCTTCTCCTTGCGCAAAGTCTCTAGTACAGTTTTTAAATGTTCCTCACGGTCCTCCTTGGTTTTGGAGTATATTAGAATATCATCTATAAAGACTACCACAAATTTCTCTAGGTAATCTCTAAAGACTCTATTCATCAAGTCCATGAATATTGCTGGAGCATTGGTGAGTCCGAAAGGAATTACTATGAATTCATAGTGCCCGTACCTTGTACGAAAAGCAGTCTTGGGGATATCTTCCTTCTTCACCCTTACTTGATAATATCCCGACCGAAAGTCGACCTTAGAGAAGTATTGTGCTCCACGCAGCTGATCAAACAAGTCATCGATTCTTGGGAGAGGATACTTGTTCTTTATCGTGATTTTGTTAAGTTCACGATAATCGATGCAAAGCCGCATTGACCCATCCTTCTTCTTGACGAAGAGGACTGGTGCACCCCATGGTGATGCACTTGGGCGTATAAACCCTTTATCCAGATTCTCCTGTAGTTGTTTCTTCAGTTCTTCAAGCTCAACCACAGCCATTCTATATGGAGTCTTGGATATTGGTAGCGCCCCAGGTATAAGTTCAATTGAGAACTCAACATCTCTTCTTGGAGGAAGACCAGGAAGTTCCTCGGGAAATACTTCAGCGAATTCCCTCACAATAGGCATTTCTTCAAGGGTGGTTTCTTCCTTGGACTCAATCATCTGAGCCAGATATGTGTGCTCATAAGGCAGTAATATCCATGCTTGAGATGATGGAGCTAAAGGAGATTCATCTTCCTCCTGACACTTGTAAAGAATCGGGGGTCGATTCTCTATATGGAGTGTGATTTCCCTCTCCCGACAATTTATGTTGGCTCTATATAAGGAAATCCAATACATGCCAAGAATTGCATCAAATTCCACCAAAGGGAGTATGACGAGGTTCACTGGGAAATTCAATCCACAGATTATAACAGGGGAGGACTTATACTCATGGGATGCAATGATTTCCCCATTTGTCGTACTCACCGACATCTTTACTTCCATGAATTTGTGGTGGTGCAGGGATTATTCTACTAAACTTTTGAGATATAAAAGAATGCGTAGAACCTGAATCAAAAAGTACGTTCACTATTATTGAATGAATAACTAGCGTACATGTCACCACTTCGTTGTCGGGGTTCACTTCGGCAGAAGTGATGGAAAAAGATCTTCCTTGATGTCTTGGAGGTTGTTGATTGCCTCCGATAACCCTTGGATTAGGGCACTGATTCGCAAAATGACCCGGTTCTTTGCATTTGAAGCATTGAACAACGCGTTGAGGTTCGAACGGAGCGTTCCTCTCCTCTGTCGCAGCCGCGGGTCCTTCTTGCTGACAGTTAACAGCTAGGTGCCCTTCTCTTCCACACTTGAAGCATTTTCTTGTCCCCCTAAGGCAATTTCCAGGGTGCTTCTTTCCACACTTTTGGCAAGTGGGGTGCTGGAATTTCTTAGCGCCGTTGGATTTATCCATCGGACCACCAGCATTGAATTCCACCTTACGCTTCTTGTCCCCATGATACCCCTGTGATTCTCCGATCTCCATTTCAACCTTGAGGGCACATCGGACAATTTCCTCATAGCTGTCGAAGTCACGGATCGCTAACCGCAAGCTAGGCTTCAGCCCACCAAAGAAGCGGTCAACCTTGCATTCGGGGGTAACGACAAAGCCGGAAGCGTATCGTGCAAGCCTTGTAAAGTTTTCCTCGTACGCTCCCACAGATTCTTCATCTTTCTGTTTGAGGGAAAGGAAGTCCCTTTCCATCTTAAGACGGAGGGTGCGTGGAAAATATTTATCGAAAAACATCTTCCGGAATACCTTCCATTCCAAAGCCTCGATCTCCTCCTCAGGCTTCGTATTTTTGATCAATGTCCACCATTGATCAGCTTCACCCTCCATACGATAAGCCGCCAAGAGAACCTTCTCTTTTTCAGAGCATTGGAGGATGGAGAATTTCTTTTCAATGGAGTTGATCCATTGTTCATCAATCGTGGGATCAGATGATCCACTAAAAGTAGGAGGCCTTTGTCTCATGAAGATTTCAATAGCGACTTGTTCTTTCTTAGGGGGGGTTGAACGTTCCTCTTGACCAGTGTTTCTATTCAAAACTTGAGTTAGCTGAGAGAGAAGCGTGACAAAGTTCGCGATTCCCGCTCCTATTGGATTGGGCATCTCATAAGTACAATCATCACACTGATCTTCACAACGGTTGTTAGCCCGAGTTCTCCTATTACCGTCCATTGGCTGGAATAAAATAAAGTTAGGGGTAACACATAAAGGGTAATCCAAAGACAAAAGTTTATGACTTATAAATAAACTTTAATCTCTTTAACTCATGAGTCTATAGGATTCAATCCAGGCTTTTCATGATCTTCCTTCTAAAATATATTCTTAGGGGAATTTTTACCTTAATAAGGGTTCATACTAAGATTGTGAATTCATCAAAACATATCCCCCAGGAGTGTCGTAACCAAGAGTGTAGCAAGGCCCGTTGTCGTGCACCAGTTCCCGTTCGAGTCTAGCTCAAAGCAGTGTTTTCGGGTTTTACCCCTAGGATACATCTGTGCCAGAGCCGCCTCTACCTGCTCGTATCCAGACAGGGATGTATTTGTTTGATAAACCACTTACTTAGTATTTACCAAAACATAGGGATGTTTTTATTATGCTTAGTCTTGTATCTAAGGCTTTACTAGGGTTTCCTAATCCCAAAAATAACTAAACCTATCCTCTGATACCAACTATGACAAACCTGCTTTTTATTACAACTTAAGCATGCTTTATTACATAAAACTTCACTTGATACAACAAAGAAGATAGAGAGGTTTAGTGTCTTTGGGGCTTAGGATCATTACATAAAAACTTTAAACTTGAAATACAACATCTTTATTGAAAACTTCCTTTACATGACCACTACATTCCTTCGTACTTAGCATTGCATGGGATAACCTGAGGACATGCATAAGAAAAGGGTGAGCTATAAAGCCCAGTAAGGGAGTACACAATGAATAACATGAGGAGTACAATACATGTTAGGCAATAGGCATATCAATAGAGCATAAGAGAAACATGAACATAAAGGCATGATAAAACATGATAATTATAACATGGAAATGTGGCAACAACACTTAACACTGAATTAGCATGAGCCAAGACTCATTGCACATGGAGCATGAGTAAACCCTCATTACACTTAAAGCACGAGTAAACCCTCATTGCACTTGAATTAGCATGAGTCAACACTCATTGCACATGACGTATCATGATACTATACTTTACCCAATGCATTGGAGCGCTATAAAGGGTGCACCCTTCTTAAACATTTCATTTCATGCATAAGTGTGCCACATGGATCATAAAACATGGATTCATAAAACATAATCATTTCTTCCACGATAAAGGAATGTGGAATTCATACATGAAAATTTATAATCAATATGTAAATGTGCATAAAGTTGAATACCCTTGATGTAGAAATGGGCATGGTATTCACTACACAAATTTACTGGAAATAAAACATTTACCAACGGTTGAGAAGTGTTGGGAAAGGCTGGACAACCGTTGGTATAACATATACCAACGGTTCTTCCAGCCGTAGGGAAGTAAGCCGTTGGGAAAAACATTTCCCAACAGTTTACACTGAACCGTTGGCATAGGGTGGAGAAAGATTACCCTATGCCAACGGTTCTTCAAAAACCGTTGGGAAACCTTTTTCCCAACGGTTTACAAACCGTTGGAATAGGCTTCAAATTAGCATGTTTTTCCCAACGGTTTAGAAAACCGTTGGGAAATATCCAAACTCTACTCTTTCCCAACGGTTCTAAACCGTTGGGAAAGGTTTTTTACCAACGGTTTTATGAACCGTTGGTAAAACTAATCCTAGAGTTTCTATGCCAACGGTTTTGAACCGTTGGCATAGCCTCTGCTGGGCAAATCAGCCAGCAGCTCCCCAATTTGGCCAGCAGCTCCAGCTCTCCAATTTGACCACCACCAGGTCTGGTTTTGTGGGTTCCCTCTCATTTTTCAATCCAATTATTGTACCTGCAATAAACTAACACATACATATATAAAATTATTGTACCTGCAATAACCAACTAACACTTACATATAGAGAACAAATTCAAACACGTTTAACATATAATGGTAGAACTATACACATCCATAATTAAATTAGAATTGATAACGTAATTATAAACATACATAATTCATTTAGAATTCAATTTAAAATTTAGATGATAATTATATGTGGAATCTGGAAGTCAATTCATAATTTGATCTGTTTTTTGTATACCATATATTTTTACCTAAAGTAATGTCCATTTTAAACATAATGCATACACCTAGAGTGCTACCGTCCACAACGCGCCTCATATTGAGGCGGGGTTGACTCATACACGTCACATATGACCCCTGGATCGTTGTGCTAATGTATCGACACAATCCGAATGCATTTGATCAGTTTTCTGTATGTCAGTTGATGTTTTTCAATTAAAATGACGTACTTTTGAAACAAAAGGCAGACACTTTGAGTGGTTCTGGCCACACCGCGCCTCAGATTGAGGCGGTGTTGACTCATACATGTCACATATGACCTATGGATCGTTCTCTTAAAGTTTCAATGGAAACTGAATGCGTTTGGTCGGTTTTCCGTATGTACTTAAATTGTTGTCCATTTTAAGCAAAAGAGAGCCACATAGAGTGATTCTGGCCACACCGTGCCTCATATTAAGGCGGGGTTGACTCGTACACGTCACATATGACCCATGGATCATTTTAATAATGTATCGACACAATCCGAATGCATTTGGTCGGTTTTCCGTATGTCAGTTGATGCTTTTCACTTAAAATGACGTCCTTTTGAAACAAAAGACAGACACTTTGAGTGGTGCCGGCCACACACGTCTCAGATTGAGGCGGGGTTGATTCTTACACGTCACATATGACCCATGGATATTTCTCCTAAAGTTTCAATGGAAACCGAATCCGTTTGGTCGATTTTCCGTATGTACTTAACATGGTGTCCGTTTTAAACAAAAGAGAGCCACTTAGACTGATCCCGGCCACACCGCGACTGGGATTCATCCCGGGTTGGATCGTACACATCACATATGACCCATGGATCGTTGGGATAAATTATCAACAGATTTGGAATGCATTTGGTTGGTTTTCCGTATGCCAGTTGTTCTTTTCACTTATAATCCTGTCCATTTTAAACAAAATTGACATAGTTGGAGCGGTTTCGGCCACACCGCTCCTCGGATTGAGGTGGGATTGACTCGTACACGTCACATACGACCGATGGATCCTTGTGCTAAAGTATCAACACAGTCCGAATGACTTTGGTCGGTTTTTCGTATGTCAGTTGATGCTTTTCACTTAAAATGACGTCTTCTTGAAACAAAAGGCAGACACTTTGAGTGGTGTCGGCCACACCGCGTCTCCGATTGAGGCGGGGTTGATTTGTACACGTCACATATGACCCATGGATCGTTCTCCTAAAGTTTCAATGGAAACTGAATCCGTTTGGTCGTTTTTCCGTATGTACTTAAAATGTCCCTTTTAAACAAAAGAGAGCCACTTAGACTGATCCCGGTCACACCGCGACTCGGATTTATCCCAGGTTGGCTCTTATACGTCACATATGACCCCATGGATTGTAGGGATAAATTAACAATAGATTTGAAATGTGTTTGGTCGGTTTTTCGTATGTCAGTTGATGCTTTTCACTTAAAATGACGTCCTTTTGAAACAAAGGACGGACACTTTGAGTGGTGTCGGCCACACCACGTCTCCGATTGAGGAGGGGTTGATTCGTACACGTCACATATGACCCATGGATCATTCTCCTAAAGTTTCAACGGAAACCGAATCCGTTTGGTCAGTTTTCCGTATGTACTTAAAATGGTGTCCGTTTTAAACAAAATACAGTCACTTAGCGGACGGCATCGGATTGACCTAAAATCACAGGACAACAATCCCATTATTATTCGCGATGTGCACGCACAGACGGCACGTCAATCAGACGTGCGGTCTGCGCGGGAGGACTCATTATGCCTTCTTTAAGCATTGCGCGCGCTTGATAAACGCGTGTGGGGGGTCCAAACTGGCCGAACGAAGTCCGAATGGCCTGAAATCGGACGACATCAAAGGGTGAATGAATTGTGATGTGTTCGAGCAGACGGCACGACAATCGGACGTGCCGTGTTCCTGCGGTGACCGGGAACGCCGTTCTAGTGTCATAAATGGCCAAAACGGGCGTCTAACGGTCAAAATCATAGCGGACGAAATCGTATTGACCTGAAATCACAGGACAACAATCCCATTATTATTCTCGACGTGAACGCGTAGACGGCACATCAATCGGACGTGCGGTCTACACGGGAGGGCTCATTATGCGTTCTTTAAGCGTTGCGCGCGCTTGATAAACGCGCGTGGGGGGTCCAAACTGGCCGAACGAAGTCCGAATGGCCTGAAATCGGACGACATCAAAGGGTGAATGAATTGTGATGTGGTCGAGCAGACGGCACGTCAATCGGACGTGCTGTGTTCCCGCGGTGACCGGGAACGCCGTTCTGGTGTCATAAACGGCCAAAACGGGCGTCTAACAGTCAAACTCATAGCGGACGACATCGTATTGACCTGAAATCACAGGACAACAATTCCATTATTATTCGCGACGTGCACGCGTAGATGGCACATCAATTGGACGTGCAGTCTGCACGGGAGGGCTCATTATGCGTTCTTTAAGCGTTGCGCGCGCTTGATAAACGCGCGTGGGGGGTCTAAACTGGCCGAACGAAGTCCGAATGGCCTGAAATCGGACGAGATCAAAGGGTGAGTGAATAATGATGTGGTCGAGAAGACGGCACATCAATCAAACGTGCCGTGTGCCCGCGGTGACCGGGAACACTGTTCTGGTGTCATAAAGGGCCAAAACGGGCGTCTAACGGTCAAAATAATAGCGGACGACATCGGATTGACCTGAAATCACAGGACGACAATCCAATTATTATTCGCGACGTGCGCGCGTAGACGGCACGTCAATCGGATGTGCGGTCTGCGCGGTAGGGCTCATTATGCGTTCTTTAAGCGTTGCGCGCGCTTGATAAACGCACGTGGGGGGTCCAAACTGGCCGAACGATGTCTGAATGGCTTGAAATCGGATGACATAAAAGGGTGAGTTAATTGTGATATGGTCGAGCAGAGGGAACGTCAATCGGACGTACCGTGTGCCCGCGGTGACTGGGAACTCCGTTCTGGTGTCATAAACGGCCAAAACGGGCGTCTAACGGTCAAACTCATAGCGGATGACATCGGATTGACCTAAACTCACAGGACAACAATTCCATTATTATTCGCGACGTTCACGCGCAGACAGCACATCAATCGGACGTGCGGTCTGCATGGGAGGGCTCATTATGCGTTCTTTAAGCGTTGCACGCGCTTGATAAACGCACGTGGGGGGTCCAAACTTGCCGAACGAAGTCCGAATAGCCTGAAATCGGACGAAATCAAAGGGTGAGTAAATTGTGATGTGGTCGAGCAGACGGAACGTCAATCGAACGTGCTGTGTGCCCGCGGTGACCGGGAATGCCGTTCTGGTGTCATAAAGGGCCAAAACGGGCGTCTAACGGTCAAAATCATAGCGAACGACATCGGATTGACCTGAAATCATAGGACAACAATCCATTTATTATTCGCGACGTGCACGCACAGACGTCACGTCAATCGGATGTGCGGTCTGCGCGGTAGGGCTCATTATGCGTTCTTTAAGCGTTGCGCGCGCTTGATAAACGCGCGTGGGGGTGGGGGGGTCCAAACTGGCCGAATGAAGACCGAATGGCCTGAAATCGGACGACATCAAAGGGTGAGTGAATTGTGATGTGGTCGAGCAGACGGCATGTCAATCGGACATGCCGTGTGCCCACGGTGACCGGGAACGCCGTTCTGGTGTCATAAAGGGCCAAAACGGGCGTCTAACGGTCAAAATCATAGCGGACGACATCGGATTGACCTGAAATCACAGGACAAGAATACAATTATTATTCGCGACGTGCACGCATAGACGGCACATCAATCGGATGTGCGGTCTGCGCGGAAGGGCTCATTATGCGTTCTTTAAGCGTTGCACGCGCTTGATAAACGCGCGTGGGGGGGTCCAAACTGGCCGAACGATGTCCGAATGGCTTGAAATCGGACGACGTCGAAGGGTGAGTTAATTGTGATATGGTCGAGCAGAGGTCACGTCAATCGGACGTGCCGTGTGCCCGCGGTGACCGGGAACACCGTTCTGGTGTCATAAACGGCCAAAACGGGCGTCTAACGGTCAAACTCATAGAAGACGACATCGGATTGACCTAAAATCACAGGACAACAATCTCATTATTATTAGCGACGTGCACGTGCAGACAGCACATCAATCGGACATGCGGTCTGCATGGGAGGGCTTATTATGCGTTCTTTAAGCGTTGCGCGCTCTTGATAAACGCACGTGGGGGGTCCAAACTAGCCGAACGAAGTCCGAATAGCCTGAAATCAGACGAAATCAAAGGGTGAGTGAATTGTGATGTGTTCGAGCAGACGGCACGTCAATCGGACGTGTCGTGTGCCCGCGGTGACCGGGAACGCCGTTCTGGTGTCATAAAGGGCCAAAACGGGCGTCTAACGGTCAAAATCATAGCGGACGACATCTGATTGACCTGAAATCACATAACAACAATACAATTATTATTCGCGACGTGCACGAGCAGATGGTACGTCAATCGGATATGTGGTCTGCGCGGTAGGGCTCATTATGCGTTTTTTAAGCGTTGCGCGCGCTTGATAAACACGCGTGGGGGTGGGGGGGGTCCAAACTGGCCGAACGATGTCCGAGTGGCCTGAAATCGGACGACATAAAAGGGTGAGTTAATTTTGATGTGTTAGAGTAGACGGCACGTCAATCGGACGTGCCGTGTGCCCGCGGTGACCGGGAACGCCGTTCTGGTGTCAAAAACGGCCAAAACGGGCGTCTAACGGTCAAAATCATAGCGGAAGACATCGGATTGACCTGAAATCACATGACAACAATATCATTATTATTTTCGACGTGCACGCGCAGACGGAACGTCAATCGGACGTGCGGTCTGCGCGGGAGGACTCATTATGCGTTCTTTAAGCGTTGCGCGCGCTTGATAAACACGCGTGGGGGGTCCAAACTGGCCGAACGAAGACCGAGTGGCCTTAAATCGGACGACATCAAAGGGTGAGTGAATTTTGATGTGGTCGAGCAGACGGCACGTCAATCGGACATGCCGTGTGCCCGCGGTGACCGGGAACGCCGTTCTGGTGTCATAAAGGGCCAAAACGGGCGTCTAACGGTCAAAATCATAGCGGACGACATTGGATTGACCTGAAATCATAGGACAAGAATAAAATTATTATTCGCGACGTGCACGCGCAGACGGCACATCAATCGGATGTGCGGTCTGCGCGGAAGGGCTCATTATGCGTTCTTTAAGCGTTGCACGCGCTTGATAAACGCGCGTGGGGGTGGGGGGTCCAAACTGGCCGAACGATGTCCGAATGGCCTGAAATCGGACGACATCAAAGGGTGAGTTAATTGTGATGTGTTCGAGTAGATGGCACGTCAATCGGACGTGTCGTGTGCCCGCGGTGACCGGGAACGCCGTTCTGGTGTCAAAAACGGCCAAAACGGGCGTCTAACGGTCAAACTCATAGCGGACGACATCGGATTGACCTGAAATCACAGGACAACAATCCCATTATTATTAGCAACGTGCACGCGTAGACAGCACATCAATCGGACATGCAGTCTGCATGGGAGGACTCATTATGCGTTCTTTAAGCGTTGCGCGCGCTTGATAAACGCACGTGGGGGGTCCAAACTAGCCGAACGAAGTCCGAATAGCCTAAAATCGGACGACATCAAAGGTTGAGTGAATTGTGATGTGGTCGAGTAGACGGCACGTCAGTCGGACGTTCCGTGTGCCCGCGGTGACCGGGAACGCCGTTCTGGTGTCAAAAACGGCCAAAACGGGCGTCTAACGGTCAAACTCATAGCGGACGACATCGGATTAACCTGAAATCACATGAAAACAATCTCATTATTATTCCTGACGTGCACGCACAGACGGAACGTCAATCGGATGTGCGGTCTGCGCGGTAGGGCTCATTATGCGTTCTTTAAGCGTTGGGCGCGCTTGATAAACGCGCGTGGGGGTGGGGGGTCCAAACTAGCCGAACGAAGACCGAATGGCCTGAAATCGGACGACATCAAAGGGTGAGTGAATTGTGATGTGGTCGAGCAGACGGAACGTCAATCGGACATGCCGTGTGCCCGCGGTGACCGGGAACGCCGTTCTGGTGTCATAAAGGGCCAAAATGGGCGTCTAACGGTCAAAATCATAGCGGACGACATCGGATTGACCTGAAATCATATGAAAAGAATAAAATTATTATTCGCGACGTGCAAGCGCAGACGGCACATCAATCGGATGTGCGGTCTGCGCGGAAGGGCTCATTATGCGTTCTTTAAGCGTTGCACGCGCTTGATAAACGCGCGTGGGGGTGGGGGGTCCAAACTGGCCGAACGATGTGCGAATGGCCTGAAATCGGACGACATCAAAGGGTGAGTTAATTTTGATGTGTTCGAGTAGACGGCACGTCAATCGGACGTGCCGTGTGCCCGCGGTGACCGGGAACGCCGTTCTGGTGTCAAAAACGGCCAAAACGGGCGTCTAACGGTCAAACTCATAGCGGACGACATCGAATTGACCTGAAATCACAGGAAAACAATCCCATTATTATTTGCGATGTGCACGCGCAGACGGCACATCAATCAGACGTGCGGTCTGTGCGGGAGGACTCATTATGCGTTCTTTTAGCGCTGCGCGCGCTTGATAAAAGCGTGTGGGGGGTCCAAAACTGGCCGAACGAAGTCCGAATGGCCTGAAATCGGAAGACATCAAAGGGTGAGTGAATTGTGATGTGGTCGAGCAGACTTCACATCAATCGGACGTGCCGTGTGCCCGCGGTGACCGGGAACACCGTTCTGGTGTCACAAACGGCCAAAACGGTCGTCTAACGGTCAAACTCATAGCGGACGACATCGGATTGCCCTGAAATCACAGGACAACAATACCATTATTATTCGCGACGTGTACGCTCAGAAGGCACATCAATCAGACATGCGGTCTGCGCGGGAGGGCTCATTATGCGTTCTTTAAGCGTTGCGCGCGCTTGAGAAACGCGCGTGGGGGGGTCCAAACTGGCCGAATGAATTCCGAATGGCGTGAAATCGGACGACATCAAAGGTTTAGTGAATTGTGATGTGGTCGAGCAGAAGGCACGTCAATCGGACGTGCCGTGTGCCCGCGGTGACCGGGAACGCCCTTCTGGTGTCATAAACGGCCAAAATGGGCGTCTAACGTTCAAACTCATAGCGGACGACATCAGATTGACCTGAAATCACAGGACAACAATCCCATTATTATTCGAGACGTGCACACGTAGACGGAACGTCAATCGGACGTGCGGTCTGTGCGGGAGGGCTCATTATGCGTTCTTTAAGCGTTGCACGTGCTTGATAAACGCGCGTGGGGGGTCCAAACTGGCCGAACGAAGTCCGAATGGCCTGAAATCGGACGACATCAAAGGGTGAGTGAATTGTGATGTGGTCGAGCACACGGCACGTCAATCGGACGTGCCGTGTGCCCGCGGTGACCGGGAACGCCGTTATGGTATCATAAAGGGCTAAAACGGGCGTCTAACGGTCAAACTCATAGCGGACGACATCGGATTGACCTGAAATCACAGGAAAACAATCCAATTATTATTCGCGACGTGCACGCGTAGACGGAACATCAATCGGACGTGCGGTCTGCGCGGTAGGGCTCATTATGTGTTCTTTAAGCGTTCTGCGCGCTTGATAAATGCGTGTGGGGGGGGGGGTCCAAACTGGCCGAACGATGTTCGGGGGGTTGTTCGGGGTCCAAGGAAGAGGGTAGGGGGGCTGTCTGGGGTCCAGGGAGGAGGGTGGGGGCTGTCCGGGGGGTGTTCGGGGCGTTGTCCAGGGTCCAAGGAGGAGGGTTGGGGGGGCTGTCTGGGGTCCAGGGAGGAGGGTGGGGGGGCTGTCTGGGGGCTGTCTGGGGGCTGTCCGGGGCTATTCGGGGGGTTGTCCGAGGTCCAAGGAAGAGTGTGGGGGTGGGGGGGCTGTCCGGGGGGCAATCTGGGGGGCTGTCCGAGGTCAAGGGAGGAGGGTGGGGGGGGGCTATCCGGGGGGTTGTCTGGGGGGCTATTCGGCGGGGCTGTCCAGGGTCCAGGGAGGAGGGTGGGGGGGGGTTCCAGGGTCTAGGAAGGAGGGGGGTTCCCAAACACACAACCACTAAAAGACAACATCCATAAAAACAGATAATATATAAAAATAACTGAACTTCAATACTATACTACGAGTCTAGATAAAACCAAATAGGAACACACCCTCATGTTATCATATTAATAACTCTTCTTGAATCATTTAGAGTCACATCCCAATGATCATAGGATCACTAGCCTAATTGATCACTAACCATGAAACACATGTATGTTGGTCATGTCACCACATGCATCATCACTCATGCCACCATATCAATATATCATAAGGAATTCTCCAGGATAAGACAATATTTGATCACACATCATTCACATTGAGTTATCATAATACAAATTATATTTACATGCTTATGATATAGAATGAATCCACATTAGTAAGACCCACCCCTCTCATAAGTTACCATCACATCACTACAACCCATCCTAGAAAGCACCCTACCGCATACAAATTCACCCAATCTAGGGTCTAATACCCAACAGGATCTTACATACTAGGATACACATCATGGATCACTATCAAAACCATAAAAACATTGACAGATCTCAAAAAATTAGTGCATGCCATCATTACCTCATAGAATTGAAAAAAGGTAAGTAACAAGCAATATATCTCACTACTCCATACTCACCCCACAACATAAGGGTCTCACATTACTAGGGAATAATTCTATCCAATACTAAATGATCTTGATCCATTTTTCATATACATATATGATTCACCTCACCAATTACTAAATATTAATAACATACAAAATTATGATTCCATTTAACTAGAGTTAAACCATCAGGTTTTACAAGGAAATTCTATATAAGTATTTGTTTACACTTTAAATAAAGAACATGAATGTCATGTTAACACTCAACATTGATTCATTAATAAATTGTATTCGAATTTTATGGAAATACCAAAATAAATTAGTGAATCAATGTACCTATAGTGGTGCACATGACCACCATGAAACAATCATAAATTTTTACAAAAACCCTAATAATTGGGAATAACGAAATCAAGAATAGAAGTATATGATTTATAAGAGCTGGAACTATATCGTTGATAAAATATAGGAGTCTAACCTGGTAGGTGCTGATCTGATGGAAGATGTGGGGATTGGGAGGTCCTTCTGCAAGGAATCGCTCCAGGAGGACACGAACTGAATGCTTCTCGAATGTGGGGAGGCCGCTGGCTCGATTTGGTATTTGGGGCTTTTTTTTCCCAACGGTTATTAAAAACCGTTGGAATGACCAACATTTCCCAACGGTTCCATAGAACCGTTGGGAAAACAAGATTTCTTCACCACTTTTCCCAACGGTTCTAAGAACCGTTGGGACAAAGCTATCTTTCCCAACGGTTCCATATAAACCGTTGAGAAAACAAGGGAAAAACCTATCTTTCCCAACGGTTGTATGAAACCGTTGGGAAAAACAAGATATGCAAACGGTTCATTGAACCGTTGGTACACAACTGTTGGGAAAGCTCCCTTTTCCAGTAGTGTTAAAGACATTGGCTTAGAAAATCGGTGCGATTTCGGCAGCGTAACGGCGTGACATAAGAATTCATAAAAAAGGTTGATGAGAGAGAAAGGGGTTCCTCATCATATTTACATGTAATGGACAGTAAGGAGATCATATATATACATGTCCCAACAATATAAATGGAATTTAGATTCATGATACAAAAGTATTACTTGAATGTAAAAGAAGAGAGAGAAGTTCCTTTCGGAATTTCGGCATAGTAACGGGTGTACATGGGAGGCATTTAATGAGAGAGAAAGGGTTCTCCCATCATTAAAACAATAAGAGGGCAGTATGGGGGAGGTGCGAAACCATACCCCAACATTCATAATTGAAATAAAAAAAGGCAATACAACTTAAAGAAAATTGACAAAAATGAGAAAGGAAGAAAACCCCTTACTTGGAAGTGTGCTTCCAAAGGCTAGAGAGAGGCTTGTGAGAGGCTTCTTGGGAGCTTGGGGCACCTTGAGAGGATTCTAGAGAGAGTAGGGCAGAGGTTGGACGAACTTCAAGGGCTTTGAGTGAGGAGGAAGTGGGAGCTTTGGTGGGTTTATATAGGAAAGGTGAGAGAATTCTTTATTATTTAGGTTTGGGACCCCTTATATTAAAATAATACAAACCACAAACCATCCCATGGTATTTGCCCATGGTTTCTGGAAAAGGAAAGAGGAAAACAATATTTTACAAGTCCAAGGTCCGAAATTATTAAAAAATTAGCGTTGCTTATGTGGAGGTGAGTCACACTCCCATGGAAATTAATTTAAAAAGGCAAAGTGTTGAATAAGTCTTGAGGGCTCCATTAATGCTTTGAAAAGTGAGTCAAACTAACCCAAAACCTCATTATTTTAATGATAAAACATATATTGGCCGAACATAAGGATTATGGTATTTTATTACATCACCATTGGGTCATTATGATGTCATAAAACACATTATATATTTAAATGGTATTTAATTTTTACCCAAAAATTTGACTGTCTCAGAAAATTATGAAAAATTCACCGTTGGATAATTTCGACGTCCTGATTCCAAAAATAATATTTATTTTATATAAATAATTTTCTAAATATGTTAATTTTCACTTTTAAAATAAAAACCGACATTTATAAAAAATTCACGGGTTTTGACAGAAATGGCTTTCAAACCTTAATAAAAAATTTAATTGCATTCATAAAATTATAAGATCATTTATATTTAATAAAAATTAATTTAATATTAATAATAATATTTTATTAAAATATTATTTAATTCAAAAATCCTTTAATTTAATAAAATATAATTCTTAATTAAATAATAACTAAAAACACCATTTGTACTTTAAAAACTAATTACAATGTATCAAAAATGACTAGAAATTATATTCATTATTATATACAAAAAAAATAATGTACATGAACATGGTGCTACTTATTTGTTACATAACCCCTTAAAATAGCCGCATAAGACCTAAGGGTAAGGTGTGCGATGGTGACAGACTCTTGGGGTTGCTCGGATAACATCGCTCGAGTGGTAATCTCTATCAACTTCCATTTTTCCCGTAGACGATAACGTTCGAGCTTGACTTGATGAAGCTCAGCTTGGGCTTGGTCAAGGGAAAAGCCCAAAGACGCCACCTCTTTTCCGAGCTCCGACAAATGGGCTTCGTAAGGGGCAATTCTACTGGATGAGGCCATCGCTTCCTTTGTCTGAGTAGAAAATTGGTTCGTTAAAGCCTTATATTTAAACTACCCATATGATCACTGTTCAACAGCTATAAAAGTAACGGTCACAAATCTTAAAGTAAAACTAAAAAGGTTGATATCTTATAAAAACATTTTTCATAAAGAAACATTTAACTGGATCAAGAGGGATTTTCCATTAATGAAATTTTGGGTCGTTATATTTTCACTAAGCCTAGGGAGAATATGATACTATTTGGGTGATTATAGATTGGTTAATTAATTCATCTCATTTCTTAATGGTCAAGGAATAAAGTTTTTTGGATTCTCTAGCAAGTGGCTATATGGATGATATAGACTACATGGGGTATCAAGGACCATCATCGTAGATTAGTATCCTTATTTTACCTCACCAGTCTTAGGAGGTATTTATCATTCTTTTTTCTCTCAACTATATCTTAGCATTTCTTTTCATCTCTAGACAAATGGATTGATATAACATGCTATTTAGACAATGGGTGACATTTTTTTGTGCATGTGTTATAGATTTTGGAGACTCTTGGGTGAATCACATGCATTTGGATGAGTTTTCTTATGACAATAGATATCACTCATGCATAGGCATGGCTCTATTTAAGGTGTTATATAGGTGGCCCTTAAAATCAAAATTGTACTGGTCTAGGTTAGAGAATCGGTATTTTTTGGACTAAATATGGTGAAAATAATGATAGATAATATATAGATGATTCCTTAGTAGATGAAGGTGTCTTATAGCCATCAGAAGTGTTATGATGATTGAAAATGGAGATCTCTATCATTTGAGGTTAGAAATAATTTATTCATGAAGGCTTATCATTATCATGGGTAGTAGAGGTTCATCGAACAAATTAATATTTCTCCTTGTTTTATTAGTTATTTAAAGGTGTTAGATAATTTTGGTGAGGTGGTGTATTAAATATATCTTCCTCCATAATTGGATTGAATCCACTATGTCATCTTTGTGATGTAAATTCATCAATATATTCACAATAACTCCCATGTAATTGATTGGTAAGGTTGGATATATAATAGAGAATGATTTCCACGGAGCATCCAGACCAGATTTATGATCACTGGGAGAATGTGTTATATGGGAATTTTGTTACACTACTCAATGTCTTGTGGAGGCATGGTGGATTAAAATAGATTATATAGGAAATTGAGACACATATTCATGCTTAGTACTATGAGTTGTGGTGAACCTTGTATTTCTTTTACATTGGGATGTCTGGTTTTATATGAGTGTGTTTGAGGTTGTTTCTTTCTTGTGTTGTGGTTGAGTTTTGATGGTGGTGAGTTTATTATTTGAAGGGTATCTCCCATGGGTGTTTAGGTTTGGTGTTTCTTATATTTCTCAATTTGTCTTTGATTCTTGAAGATGATAATCATTTTCAAGGTATCTAATATAAGGAACTGAACCATCCTAGACCCTTTGTGTTTTATAGTCTTTGGAGGTTTTATGGGTATTTTAAAGTTGATTCAAAGATAAAATATTGATTTTTATCATGATAAATGAATAAATCACATTTTTTGGAAGATTTCACATCATAATGAAGGGTGTATCAAAGTTGTGGGCATGTTGGTTAATCTTTTCTATAGATCTGAGTGGTTGTTTCTATTTTGAGTTTTTAGACTGGGTCTTTTGGTGGATTTTGATGTGGTGTTAGGAGTTTTGGATTGTTTTTTTACTATATATTTATATTAAAACTCCTATTTAAAATAAGAAGAGTCCATAATTCCTATTTGGTGGGAATAGAAGATCTATAGCATGGCCATGGGGGATTTTTTGCATGGTCAGTCTCATAATGATTTTTAAATGGTGAGGGTAGTGTCCTTGCATCATGGTGGTCCTTTTATGGGAGTTTGGGTCAATCCCAATATGGTTTTTTTTATGGTAACTACACCATGTTGTTGGTCAAACAAGTTTAAAATGGTTGAAACATACATCAACAAAGGGGGAATATTCTTTTTTAAAGTCATTATTTTTTAATATATCTTTGTCTAGGTCTATTATGATCATTTTATAATCCACCGCTCCATAATGGAGTCCCTTCAAGTTTTACCTTTAAATATGGTTAAACCTCTTCTTTGGTAAGAATTTAATTCATTTTATTACACCCTATAAGACTTTAGGGCCTCTTTTAGTACTCCCTATACATATCTTTAGTGGATATAAACCTTACAAATCGTGTGGTTATTTCTTCTTCGATATAAGATTCCCCTCTTCTCTTCTTTATTATATCCCCTTCCTTTTCTATCAATCTATTTTTTCTCAAAGGATATGTCATAGAGGTTCTTATAGGTTTAGTCAATTTTTGGTTTTGGTTTGATAATAAGTTCATTATGGTTAGGTCATGTGGTGGATCCCTTCGGTTTTTGTTTCACTTGATCCTTAGTTTCTTCATTATTATGGTGTAGCATCATTTAAATTTTAAAAGTGTTAGGGGTTTGAGACTTATCTATTAATATTTTTTATAATTATGGAATTAACATTCCATTATTTTCATTAGGTAAATAATATAGATTAACCTAAATAATATAATTAATCATGATAATGAAACTGAAGGGGAAATGGGTGAATCGCAAGTGTTTTACTCAGTTCCATATAATTTCTTAAATATTGATGTTACTTGTTTGATTATTATTATTGTAGAGACCTTGGTTTCTTCTTTTGATAGGTTGTAATTGCATTTTATAAAAGGATAATTAGGTTAAGTGGGTCATGGATTAATTTTTTGGGAATCTAAAATTACAACATTGATGTCTACCCCTGAAATTATAAACTAACATGGAATAATGATTAATTATGGCTTTCTTAATTTCATTTTTTTGTCACTATTATTTTTTTATCCTGTTAAGTTCTTATTATCATGGTTTGAATGGTATTGGATGATTTTGGTGGATAGTTAAGTTCATAAGGCATGAATTGTTTTCAATGGTAGAGGATGGTCTCTTGTGTTATTTTGGTAGTGGTGGTATGGTTGGTTGTGTAAATGGGAGTTCTATAGCTTTCATGGTGGTTTATAGCATGGGTTTTATGGAGACGTTTGTGATTTGGGACATGGTTATTGTGGATTTATATTATAAATACCTATTTTCATGAAAAATGGGTGAAATTATTTAAATTGGTAATGGAAAATGGGTTCAAATTAAAAAAAATAATGGTGTGTTCAATGAAATAAAATGGTGGTATATAAAGATAAAGGATAGAATAGATGTGGTTAATGATTAATTAATTATTTCAAATTAAATATGGCTAATAAATTTAAGGTGTATATTAAAATGGTAAATAGAAAAACTAATAATAACATGATCAAATGGGAAGTTTTTCTCATATTTTGTGGTTATTTAGGGTGTTTGGGTGTGGTGGTATACTAGTTATGGAAGTCATTGTCGGTGTGAGGTGACTATCTTGATATGGTAGTTTTAGGATAGGTTATGTGTTGTGATTTAACTCTTAGTATATGGTTTTTGTTTCACTATTATACTTTATATTTTTATTTTTTTTATTATAAACCACTTCCCAAGCTAGATAACCTTACTAATTCCCATATTTTTTTGGGTTTTGGGTGTTTTCCCTAACTTTTGGATTATTTAAAAAATAGGTGGATCACTATTACTCTTACACTCATTATATTCTAGATATAGTAGATTATATAATATTCTAACATTATGATTCACAGGATATGATGGATTTTAGTTAGAGTTCCCATGATTTGATGTTGTGATGATGATGTGATAGAGGTTGTGATACATAGTTAGGGATGTGTATGGTAGGAGGGGACATAATTTTGATGTCCTTCATGATAAAATTTACTTACTGTGATGGGGATCTAATGAGCAGTTGTGATGTGGTGATATGTAATGTGGTGGTTATTTTGGTATATTGTGGTTGTGGTGTGAGGTATATATATGTGAATATTTAGTTGTGGTTTCTTGCTTAAGGGTATGATGGGAACACCAGTACATATGTCATTGGGGTCTAAGAGGAACTAGATCCTGAGGAAGTGGTTGTGATTCACCTTTATAATATGTTATTTTGATGCTATGTTATTATTCTTGGATGTGTTTTTGGGTGAGAGATACTTGGCAAGTATAAGTGATAGTTGACCTGGCATAAGTGTAAGTTGTTACTTTTATTTATTCACTGAGGCATTAATATTCTTCTTCTAAATTTTCATGAGATGTTTTTGGGATGATCCTTATGGTTATACAATTATTCTCACCCCTTTTCATATATCACTATTTTATAGGTTTATATGAAGGATATATTAATTTATTCAGATTATACTAGCTCATGGAGTTTGTTGCTGATGTTCAAGGGATACTAAGATAGGAGTTAAGATTGTTATTTCCTTATGAAGTTTTTTTATATGGAATTACATGAATTTTTGGGATATTGCTTTTGTTTTATATTTTGTGGATTTTAATCATGATTATTTAAATATTATTGGGATTTATAAGGGTAAAACCACACATATGTGTGTTTTCATACCCTTAGTACTAGTATCTAACTTATAACCTATTGGAGGTAGGCTTTGGGGGTCACTCTCATCTTCAATGTAAGTCTAAAAGGTGTATCAATGGGGACGGGTCATAACAAGAGAGACCTAAGGATAGTTCTAGGACCGGTCGAACAATCTCTATTTTGTTTTATTCTTTTTTGTATGCATTGTGTATAGTTGTCTCATTGGGTGATGTTGTTTGTGATATATAACTCATATGGAATTATATTGGGTCATTTTTTATAACATGGTGCAAGTTATTTACTATGTTTATACTTACTTAGAGATCTATTTATTATTTAACTATTATTGGATGTGATCACACTGAGTCTATTGTCTCCCCACGAGATATTACCAGACCCTCAATGATAATTTGTAACTTCTGATGTACATGAAGGCATGCTTGAGGTATATAACACTCTGGTTTAGTCCACATGGGTTGTATCAAGGTTAAGATGTTTCAAAATGGAACTAAAATCTTGTTTTTATTTTTAATATGATTTTGGACATGATAGATGGAGCTATACCTAGTTAGATATTGGGATTAAATATGTATTTGTTTTTATCCCACATGCATATGAGTGGAAATTCAAGTTACCAAGGATTTAGGATTATGGTTATTTCTTTTTTTCTATTATAATTGAGTTTTTTTGGATAAATTATATTGTTTGTGACTATAGTTTAATATTTTATTCTTGGCCTTGGATATAAAGAGGCATACATACACGCATCATAAAAGAAATATAGGTTTACATGACATATTCATGCTTTTGTGTGATTGAGAAAAAAACTTTCAAAAAATAAATGGGCTTTTAATATTTAAATATTCTATAATAATTTAGTTAATGTTTTCCTAAATAACTTATTGGTGGAGCCTTACTTAAATGAACTTGATCTATGACCACTTATGATATTTAAATTACTTGATAGAAATTATTTAAAGATATACACATGGATGTGACAATAACCCTTCACTACATAGGATGGGTATGGGGATACCCAATGTGGATGAGATCCTTAGAATTGGTACATCAGAATATAGGTTTCCTTGTGTTATGTGAGACATAATAATGGGTCATGCATCATAATTTATGACTAATGTGACATTTATTTTTCATATGTTAGGTGGTAGAGCATAATTATGATGAGATATTAATTAAGGCAAACTGAGTCAAGTATGTTATAAAAATAATAGTTCACTTTCCTATTTCTACTTCTGATGGGTGGGGATATATATGGGTATCCCGAGAGACAAGGGTAATCCTAGAAACATGTATTCCTTGAGTCTATTTGAGCATGGATAAATTCGTTTCGTGATAGTAATGACACATGTATGATATATAATTGATGGATTAGTGTTTTCATGATGATTTCCTTAAGTATATGTGGAACTTAAAGCATAGATGGTTCTTTGTGTGAGATTTTATTGACATTTTTATGTTTCTTGGTCAGTTATTATACAATTTTTTCTCGAACCAATGGTATGAAACTTGTGATATAATGAGTTGAGGTGTATGGTATAGCATCACTAGGGTATACTCTTACTCAAGAATGATATTTGATAGAAAATGATGACAATTATGCATTGTTGTGAGATTGGTTTTTTAGTAACTCTCATTACATGGGGAAAATAGAGTGGGATTTAATACTAGATTCATAATATGTGGGATTGTATAGATTAATATCAACCTAGAGATGGTGATAATAGTGATTTTTTGTCATGATTACTCCTAGGTAAGATATAAGACATGGCTATTAGTGGATATTGTAAAATTTCTAGCATAGTGAGATTGAGTAAGCATTATTACATGAATTCTAGGGGATATCATGATAATGATCAGTGATGTATGATGATTTCATAAAACTCCTTTCTAATATGTAGGTTAGCTTGAAGTATTATGTGTGTTCAGTTACCTTAAAACTATATTGGTTGTAGGACCTCAAGAGGTGTCTATATGTTGAGATGGATTTAAGGAATCCTTAGATTTATCAACTAATTAGATTTAATTCATGGATTCCAATGAGGTTCAATTAGTAATCACACTTGGGGTATAATCAAGTGTGGTAAAATCCAGTAAAAAGCATGATGTACCTTTTCATGTCCTATAAATAGATAATAAAGATATCTCTTTAATACTAATTCATTAATTAGATAAAATAAGAGTTGCTCTAAGGGTGGTCAAGGTAGAGTAATCAATGATAACTAGTATATTGAGATACAAACATTATAAGATATAAGGTATTTGTGGTGTTCTTTCCAAGTAACCAAGGGTTATGATAACTAAAATGATATGGTTAGCTCATATGGGTGGTGAGGTGAGAACTATTTATAAACTTTAAATTCAATTAGATGACCAATGAATTTTTTTGAACACGGATATTCCAAGTGGATTGGCATGATTATTGAGAAATCTAAGGAGTTCCTCAATTATAATGATTGGGTACCAATGAAATTTTGGAACTGCTAGAAAGATAGTATAAAGTCCACTGGAAGTTGCAACATGATTTATGGGGCAGTGATAATGGTCAATGACCTTGAAGTGAATCCATCATAACCCTGGAATTGTGATGATAAATAATTAGTGATATTGGAAATTGGTATCATAATGTACCATGATATATTTAAACCCAATAGTGAATCGCATGATATTGGTTTCTTAGGATGAAATGAGCTTAACTCATGAGCTATGATGAAAAAATAATGATGTAATTTAAGAAATTTATATTCCTTAGATCAAGGATAAGGGTAATATAATGGGGTTAGAACACCATCAATTTTTGTTGGGTATAAACCATGTTTTTGGGTATTTTTTATGAAATTTAGGGGATGATGGGAATGGATAGAAAAACTAGGTATGATTGAGGTTTTACTTCAATAATAGAATGCAATTAGAATGGAGGTATTAGGTTAGTAGAAAATACCCAAGTGTGGGTATTGATATAGATTTATTAGGCAAAGTTTGAATATTCAATAACTGATATAGGCGATATTGGGAGAATGGACCAGTATAATGATAGGGATTGGTGAATTTAGGTAATCATGGGAGAGTACAAAGGCCTAATGAATAGAGTAAGGCCTCATGTGATAGATTAAATCTCAATCCAGTTAGTAAGTATTTGGAATATAGATGACTAGGATATTCTTAGGTGAATATTTGAGTGTTTTATGGTTTATTATATACTAGAAACATCAATAGTTGTAGTATGACATTAGTGATTGGGTATTTTTTTTAATGTATCCATTATCAGGACATCATTATTAGAATCGTAAAACTAGTCAATTTTTTAATGTATGGGTCATCAAGTTTTTATAGAAAATCATTGCGATAGAAAATCAACAAGCCCAAATCATGAGGGATTGAGTATTGTGGATAAAAATTTTAACAAATAATGTTATTTGAGGTGAAACATCAACATATTATAGTGATTGGGGAACGTGATATCTAGAGAAAAAGTTGATGCACTGGTTTTTGTATATATGGTGTATCCATATCTAGTAGGGTGTTTAGATATGAAGAATGGTCATTGGATCTTAAAAACCAACATAATCACTGGAGATACATAAGTACACTTTTTAAGGATAATAATGGTATAGTGGGGAATTTTTAATGCCCCGCACCATTAGGTACTGGTGAATCAAAGAAAATTCCAAGTCTAGTGGAACTAGAGCTATGGTGAATTTGAAATTTTGAATTTGGATTAAGGAATATATTATTTTGAAATGTTTATAATGCTTGAAGTGGGTTTTAAAAGTAGAAAATGGGTTAGAAAATAATAAAAGTAAATTTTTGAGTGTTGGGAATTTGAAAAGTAATTAGAGTGTGGTTGTTCGAGACATTGGGTTCTCGGTATAATACCAGTAGATATCCATTGGATGGAATAGAGTTATTTCCTCCTAGGATAGACATTTAGTGGTGAGTGATTTATCACCAGGACTTGGTATGCCTAGTTTGAGTATTTTTTAAGTGAGGGAAAAATGTGGATTCCTCCATTTTAAATTAGAACCCCGCTTAAGAGTTCTCTAAAAGAGAAAGTTTATGGGAGGATTAACTCTCATCATCTTCTTATTTTTTTCCTTTTTCTTCCTCATCTAATCAATGGAATCCAAGATAAATTCATTCTTTTATTATTTTTTATTTCATTTCTATTTTTCCTTTTTTTATCCTTTATCTTACTCTTCATATAATTTGGTGTGACTGGAATTGTGAATTTGGGTATGATTTTTCTAGAGCATGGTAAAATCACCCTATTGTGATTGTGATTTTTTATGTCAATGTTATGATGGTTTAGGAGGGGATGAATGTGAGTATTTTCACATTGTTTCACTTGTGGTAAAATTTTCAATGGATTTTTCTCATTCTTCCATTAGTTTTTTTGTGGAATCAGTTGATGAATCAATATAAAGAATATGTAATTTTTCTTATATGATTATTGGGATTCATCCATGAATTGTTGGTCCTATATTGTATAAAGAATTTTCACTTATACACTATTAGGTGATAGTTTCCCTATTGTTCCAAATTGGATTAGATTTTTTTTATTTCACACTTTATAATTTAAATCAAGGCCCTTATAGATGAGATAGGATTTTATAGAGGTGTGGATGATTGATGCAGGCTTGGTCAAGGGTCAAATGAGAATTTTTAAGGGGAAGGACTCTATGATGAGGTTGGTGGTCTATATTTTTAAAAAAAATATTACATGCATTAGGTGATATGGAAGTGGTATTAAGTCAGTGTGATCAATTTGAGTGAGATTTTATGGGGATATGGAGAGTATATGGAATTATTAATTGTCTAATAGGTACTTCATAGTGATATCACACATGTTCCATTTCAATTTGGTTTTCTTGGTGATTTTAGTTAGGTATTGAACTTATGTTAAATAGTGATAGGAAATAATATATGGTTTTTAACCTTGATTGATGATTCTAGTGAGCCCGGGAGGTCCTATGTATTGGTATATAACATTCACCTAGATTGATAGGATAGTGGTGTGTCAAGTGTGTGGATTTTTCAGAAATCTTATGGGATTAAAGTTACCCAAGAAATTGATGCCTTTTAGTATGAACTAAAATTATTAAGTGAGGAATTTGGGGGTTTATTTTTATTATGAAAGGAGTTATAGAAAGGGTATACAAGAGGATTAACCAACTTTTAAGTAGTTTTCCTGGTAGGTTTATAGATTTTATGAGTTATTATGAAGCTTACAGGACAAATCGCCACATAAGAGGTGGCTTGTGTGATGGAAGGTGGTAAATGGATAGATAAAGGGTGTCTAGCATGATTATAAGCAATGACCTACCAATGTTAGTGTTAGATATGATCTAAAATAGACCAATTATTTTTTTATAATTGACCTTTATCATAATACTAAGTATACATGTGATGGATATCATATGATACAATCTGGTAATAACATTAAAGTCATGAGATGCATGTATCATGTTATATAATAGACTTACGATATGTAATATTCAGTGAGTGGCTACAAACACTTCCTATGCATGGTTTTTATTTTTTTTATGAATCATTATGATGATTTATTTATAGTGTGAAAAACATATTATAATAATTTTAAATGTTAAAATGTTATATTATCCAATGGGTCTGCGTTATGAGTAATTCATGTTGGTTACCAAGAATTGGTAGTTGATGACCATCTTTCTTCATTAAATAAATGAAGTTTATATAAAGTGATTGGATCTCTTCCTATTTGTGTTTGGGTTGCTATCTTCCAAAAGTTAAAGATCACTTCACACTTGGTACTCTACTTCTCATTACAGTAGAGGGTTCTAGTAAATATTTAGAGTTCTTAGGGTCCTCTTGTAGTGTAAAAGGATTTTAGTGGTCCGTGTACTAACTATAGAGGTGAGATTCCTTAGGTTGTCACTCGGTGATCTTCCTCAAACATGGTCCATTGAGATTAATCCTTCAATAAAATAGGTATGAAAATTTTAATTTTTTTTTCTTCATTGTATTTTGATTCAATGATGACAGATCGGGCATTCAAATGGGTTTCTTCCAATGCATTAGGCATAATATGATCTTATAGAACCCACCATTGGTAGAAGATCCACCTTTATCTTTGAATCAATTTGTTTTTCTACTCCTTTTGTGAAGAACACATATGTCATATGATTTTAATGGCTATATCATAACATTTGATATGGTGTCACCAATTGTTGGCCGTTGAATTAATCTATATTACATTACAATATATGATATTATAATGTTTGATTCATTATCTAGAATAGGGTACAACTGGAAGAATTGTATTGAATGATTCATTGAATCTCCCATTTTTACACTACAACATAAGTTGTTATATATAATATCATATCCTATGGCTCTAATTATGAGTTTCAAAAAATAGAGTATCGAGTTGTAAGAGTTATATAAGAGATATCGTTGATTAAAAATAGTATCTCATGATAGTGTTTATCATATGCATCGAAAAAATTATAAATTATAATAGATAATGGCCAATATTTTTCATAAAATATGATATAGGATTAAAAAGGAGAAGTAATTATTTTTATATAAAATTATGTATGGATTATAAATTTTTTATAAAATATAAGTGTTAGGAATTATAAATAGAGTATTTTTATTCCAAAATAAAACATAAAATGTGTATATTAATATCATGTGTTTGTAAAATAAATATAATATTTATTTATTTATTTATTTATTCTTTTTAAATATTAATATACAGAAATTATTTATATGATGTTAATATTATGTATGCTTAAATTTTTGTGATAAATTTATTCTTATAAAATTTTCATTAATTGATAGGTATAATAGCATAAGATTTTGCTTTCATCTACCTTGACTTAAATATTTTACAAAGTTATTATCTTGAATTTAGAGGTTAAATATAGTTTATACATATTAGTCCTTAGGGTTATAATAGAATTGAAATCTCTCATGAGTAATGTATCCTTCCATAGAGGTAATTTCAGTCAGACTTCTCACTATCTTGGAGAATCGTGACTTTTCTAGAAAAGTGGGGGTTGGATATATGTGGCTCCAAGATAACTCTTATGGGGAATTTTAATTTCATATAATTCTAAAACTTTATGTAAAAATAGTTTTATGTGACTTATGAATAGGATTCATTTGGATATGTGTGAATATATTTCCCTTTTATATATGGGAGAGAAACACAAATTGTGAGTTGTTTAAATGGTTACTTGTTAATATGGTTTAAACATATTAATTTTTTCAATGGAATGGATATTCCAAAACTAAATCATTGGAATCATGCCTACATAAAGGAATAAAATATGTGACAATAAATATTTCATGCGAGGTAATAGTTATGGATTTAATATGCATGTAATTTATATTAAATATGTGATAAATTAAAAGAAAACCCCAAAAATATAAATTGTGAGATTCCTTCCAAATAAAACATTTGTTAAGATCTTGATTAGTCAAACAAGTTGGTACTTCCAAATTAGGTTTCCCATGGTTTATCTAGTATAAGGGATGGTGGAAATAGATAACCTAAAGACTTAGGTAACCTGATCCCATTGTGATATTTGGGTGACACATATCTAGGAAACTATAAGAGTTAGAATATCAGAGGTATAGAGTTGATATTGTATCCATATAATTGATTTTAGAAAAAAAATCCACTCAACTATCCAAAAAAATGTGTGTGATATGATTGTCATGTTGGCTTACCTAAATAGATAAGTGATGATAGGAACACTAAAGATGACTCATTACATAGTAAAATATGGATCTTAAACCACTAAAGGTAATTATTTATGGGTCCATCATTTTATTGGGAGTACTTACATTAAAATTATTTAATGAGAAGAAATAAAACATGATACTCACCCATAAATATTCCTTTTATAGATTATAACATCTATAATGATTATTATTTTGAGGTTTCTTATAGGAATAAACTATAAAATAATACTAGATTGGTATCTAAGGTTAAGAAGTGTTATCAAAGAGAATAATTATGTTCATATGGATGTGAATGTTATAGAAATAAATTCCCATAATTTCGACTCATAGGTATTAGATACCAGGTATTCATCACATATTTTTGCTGATAAATAAAGACTTATAGATAAAATAGAACTGAAGAAAGGTGAGGTAGACCTATTTTCTATCAATTTATAAATAGTTGATACATTGGAGGATAACACTTTCGATATAATTCTACCTAGTGTATTGTTTTGGAATTAGAAAATTATTATTATGTACTTTCTATAAAACAAAATTTAATTTTTGTATCTTGTTTATAAAAGATGGAATTTTAATTAAATATGAAGAACAATAGTTTATATATATATATGAATTAAATTTTTTATGGAATTGGGAATATTATAAATTTTTTATATATTCTAAACATGTATAATCCAAAATATAACATTTATAATAAAAAAATCATGGTTGATTTTAATCCCCATTACCTTTAGAATTGTAACCTTGAAAATATAAATAAGAAAAATGTATAAAGACTATATAGAGAGACTATTGTAATCTTTGACTATGAATTATTTGATAACTATGAATTCTTTTATAAGGAAATATGAATAAATAACCTTTTATTGGAATGGGTGAAAGGTCTAGTTAACTATTGTATCTTATACACTATGATTTATGTAAACCAATGAGTACTCAAGAAAGTGGTTGGTTCAGATACACCATAACCTTTATGTAAGACTAAAATAGGTATGGTTTTGTTTGTCTAATGATAAATATGTTTGAAACATTTTGAAATTTTATAAAGTTTTAGAATTAAGTATATAATCAATTGGAAAAAATTATGAAGATTATCCAATTAGATCGGGGTGGTGAATACTTAATCCAGGAATTCACTAATCATCTGAGAGATTATGGAATTGTTTAACAAATCACTACTCTAGGAACACCAAAGTGTAATGTTTTATCTAAGAGGAGGAATTTTTAATTTCTTGACATGGTTTGACTTATGATTAGTTAGTTTGACCTTCCAATCTCCTTTTGGGGATATGCTCTGGAAACTGTTTCATTACTACTTAAACACGTTCTATCTAAACTAGTCATAAAGATGAAATATGAGATACGGACTAGGGAATATACCAATATGTATTATATGAATATTTTTGGTTTTGAATAATACATGTGGTGTATGGATTCTAAAAAACATGAACCTAATTTAGATAGATTCTTATTTTTTAGTTATTGTAAGGAAACAAGGGATGTGATTACTATAATCCTACTGAGTGAAAAGTTTTTGTGCCCTGAATTTCTATATTCCTTATGAAAGAATATTTTAACCTAGAATTAAATGATGTGAAATTTGAATTTGGAGAAGTTAAAAAACAAAAAACAAGAATTTATACTGAGATAGAAGTTGATCTAGATCCATAAAGAGTTATCGAAGAACTAACTCAAGTTACATAGGAACCTCAGAAGTTTGGTAGGATTCATTAGGAGCCCATGAGAAATGGATTTATCATGAAAATTTATAATTAAGTAATGTTTGTGAATAATGAACCTACTAACTATCTAGAGGCTGTTGAGATTTATGATTCAGAAGAGTGGTTAAACTCTATGAAATCTAAGATTGATTTCATGTACACTAACCAATTTTGGAACCTGGTAGATGAACCTGAATGGGTGATATCCATTGATTGAAACTGGGTTTTTCAAAAGAAAAATAACATGGATGGTATAGTATCTTCCTATAAATATTTCCTAATTTAAAAGCGTTAAGAAAATTCATGGTATTGACTATGAAGATTCATTTTCTATATTTTTAGTGGTAGATTCCATTCATATATTTCTTGACATAATATATCATTATTATTATAAGATATATTATATAGATATCAAAATTATTTTAATTTATTTGAATTTATTTTAGGATGTGTATATGATATATCCAAAAAAATTAAAGTTCTACATGATTTAATTTAGGTTTGTAAGTTTTAAATTTCCATTTATGGATTGAAGTAAGGTTCTCAAAGATAGAAATTATGGTTTGATGATGCAATAATCAAAATTATAAGATATATTATATGGATATCAAAATTATTTTACCTAATTGGTTTAATAAAGAATGTGTATGATTCCCATGTATGCAAGAATATTAGTTAGAGTGTTATGGTATTTTTTTATTTTAAGTGGATGAAATGGTCCTTATCATAAATTATGTCCCAAATTTATATTATGTAAAGGTGTTGTTAGGAAAATTCTTCTCTATAAAAGGCATGGGTGAAGAAGACTACATATTAGGTATGAATATCTATAGTGATATATCAAAAAGGTTTCTTAGTCTGAGTCAAAGTACATATATTGTTAAAGTGATAAAGAGTTTTAGAATGGATAACTCCAAGAAGGTGTCCTTACTGGGGTTTCTCAATATGAATCTTAGAAAGATTCAATATCCTTATATGGATTTATGAATGATGGGTAGGATTCCTTATGCATTCACCAAAGGATATATCATATATTCTAGGTTATATACTTTAACTGATTTCACTTATACCTTGATAATAACAAGTAGATACCAATATAATCCTAGTGTGAGTTTTTGGATTTATATTAAGAATATCCTTAGGTACTTAAAAAGTGGTAAGGATATGTTCTTGGTCTTTAGAGGAGAGGAATATCTCATTATAAAGGGTTACACTAATTCTATTTTCCATTCTAAAAAAATGATATGAAATGTCAGTATAGTTTTGTGTTTTCCCTAAAATTTAGAGATATTAGTTAGAGGAGTTCCAAAAAACCATTGTAGGGGACATGATAACAGACGAAAAGTGCCAAGGAGCCTGTACCCTAGTGGTTCAGGCTCCTTCTTGGCATCCAAAAGACCCAGGATCAAATCGGGGCAGGGGAGAATTCCCGGGGGTACTATAGCAGCACTGTAGCAGGTCACTGTAGTAGTACTGTAGCAGCAGCAGACTGTAGCAGCGGCAGCACTGTAGCGGCGGAGGGACTGCTATGGGGTACTGTAGCGGTGGCGGTACTATAGTAGGTATTATAGATGCGCAGGTACTGTAGCAGTACTCTTCACTAAGGGGTCCTTTGGGACAAAAAATGGGCTTTCTAGCCATGTATTCAAGCCACTTGGCCTTGGGCCTTCGGGCTATGTAATGGGTCACCCGCTACCCATTCTTAAGAGGTCTTTGCTTTAATAATAAATTGAGGCTTCGGCCCCAACCTTTTAAAAAAATAGAGGAAAAGTGCATTATTGTATTGTATTATATGAAGAAATCTATTTGGATCAATAATTTCATCACTGAATTTGGGTTGGTTCCAAGTATTTAAGGTGTAATTAAACTTTACTATGATAAAAATAGAGGTATTACTTCATCCAAGGAACCCTAGTATCAGAAAATAACCAGGAAAATCCATTTTAAATACCATTTTATTTGAGATATTTTTAGAGGGGTGATGTAAAATTATATTGGGTGGATATAAATGAAAATATAGTTGATCTTTTGACAAAACCACTAGTAAAAAAAGTAATGAACATCATGTTGAATCTCTTAGTATAAGATACATGAGAGATTAGATATAATGGTTATAAAATGTATAATTTTTTATAATAAATTAAGTATTCATTTATCATATATTCAAGTGTGTTGTATTTATATTACATGAATAGTGGAATGATAATATCTCCCCAATATATGACTTTTAGTTCCCCTCAATCGATAATCATAATGGGGTGTCATGATTTGTGATGGTATGTTAAGATTAGAATGAGTAAAATTGTGTATGTTCTATAAAGAGTTGGGGGTGGAATTAACAATGGACACATGAGATAATAAGTTGAGACTTATTGTCTAGATTTACCAACTAAAGTGTATCGAATAAAACATAATACAGACTTTTATATACTTAGGGGTGTATGATTACTATGAATCTTCATTTCCTAATGTTGGTGATGTACCTAACATGAGAACCTTCATAATTTGATATTATTCTTACTCAATCCTTGAGTTTTAACTAATATGGGGGTGGTTGGGTACGTTTTTAATCATGTAATTAGTTAGAGCTTAACCAAGATGGGATTTGTCCACTTGTATGATAATAAAAGTCATTTAACCCCTTTATTTAATTAAAATGAGTAAATTCATGGACATGATTAGTTGATTGACATGTGATGTGCTCAACTACTTAGACAAATGAAATGTGATGTACTCATTTTTATTGTTCAATATATTTTGGAGAATCGTGAATGCATGAGATGGCCTATAGTAGATTAGCATGTTCAATGTTTGGTGGTCACAAAAATCTCATAGAAAAAGAGATTATATAAGTATACTTACAATGTATATAATATATCCTATGGTGGAAATGTTCATCTAGAGATAGTAGTATGTTTGATCGAGATCACACCAAACCCCCATGTATCTTGATCATCACTATTATTTTATTAAAGGTCATTCTTTTCTTATATTTTATGAATTACAGAATTCATATTTTCTTTAACCACTATAAAGGCTTATATCATTACACAATTAGGACATGGAATAAGTATAAAATTTGAGAAAAAAACATTTTTTTCAAAAAATTAATAGTTTTTGATAAACCATATGCAAAAGAGTTTGGATAGATTCATAAAGAGTTGTGATGTTTTTCATAAAGTCCTTATGGGATTTTAGTGTAAGTGGGAAATTGTTAGATATGAAATAAAATAAACTAATAATTTTATATGATTTAATTGTATCATAATCCAAATTATTTATGTGATTTCTATCACAATCTATGATATGATGATATCACTAATGGTGTGAGATACATGTATCATGTTATACAATGAGTTTATGAAATGGGATATTGGGTACATGGCTACTGACACTTCTTTCACAAAGTTTTACTTTGTTTATGAATCATTAATATGATTTATTTATTGTAATAAAAACATATTATAATCATTCTAAACATTAAAATGATTATATTCCCCAATGAGCATGTGTTATAAGAAAACAATGCTAGCAACCAAGCATTGGAAGTTGAGAATTAACTTACTTGATTAAATGAATGAAGCCTGTATAATGAGATTGGTTCTCTTTTTACTGATATTTGTGTGACCTTAATTCTAAATTTTTAAATATCTTTACACTTAATTCTCCATATTTCTTTATATAATAGGGTACTAGAACACCTTTGGAGTTTATAGGAACCTCTCATAGCATACGAGGATTCTAGTGGCCAGTGTACTACCTATAGTGGTGATAATCCTTAGGATATCTCTTGGTATTTTACTTAAAAATACTCTATCAAGATAGATATTTCTGGAATATAGGTACTTTAACACCCTGATATTTTAAAAAACTTTGTTTGGTAGTGTATGCAACATGAAACACTGAACTCAAACAAACCACAAAATATTATTAGTTAAGTGTAACCATTATAATCTAGTTGTTCAATTGGTGGGTATGAATAGCATTAACTACATTATGATATATATATATATATAAAGGTCTTAATCAACACAAATTAATTGATTAAATCATAATAAATAATCACTCAATTTTTAGTAAAGTGATTTTATGCTTTAAAATGATGAAACTTCTCAAATTTTTTGTGCTTTATTTTTGGATATTATATGGATTATTTTTTAGACCATTTGTTTATGAGACCCGGTGCGCTCGGAATAAATGTTTTAAATATATTAAATAAATTGAATAGCGCATGCGCATTATTTTCCTGAAAAAGAGGAATAAATCCCGAACATAGGCTCATATCTAAAATCTAAGGGAACCATAGAGTTCAAAATGTGGTTTTTACTATAGAAATTACATAACCTTTGTCAGCCTAGGATTTTTGTGAAAAAGTTTTCATAAGAGTAAATTAATGAAATAAATTAAAATAATTTATTTATTTTGTTATTTTGATGCAGATAATATTTTTATTCTATAAGAGTACAACTATGGATTTTGTCCCAGGGTTGGCTGCTAAACCCCAAAGACCTAGGATCCATTGGAGGAGAGATTTATTGGTGAACACCGATGGATCGGGATTGGATCATGGATCGTTGTGCCAATGGACTTGGTGGATCTCATTAATGAAATAAATACAATCGTTCTTCATCAATGATCGATCAAAAATATAGGTATGATATTTTTCTTTGTGATTTCCATCCCATTTCTTAATCCTAGATGAGCATGGATCAATTCCTTGAACAAAATTGATACGTGCATCATCGGTAGATTTGATTTGATGGAATTGTTTATGGTTCTTGAATTATCCCTCTTCCTTTATCCTATCTATGATAATGAATCGAGGAAAAACAAAAAATGGATGATGTTTTCTCCTCACTTTTATGGATTTTTGATTTCTCCCTCCATTCTTCACATGTTCATCATGGGTTTTTTCTTTTTGGCCCACAGTTTTAAGAATACATGGTATTTGATCATTGCATGACTATTCTTCAGTGCAACAGATCGATTCCACGGGTGTGGTTCATGACCAGTGGCATGATCGAGCTGCAATGAAAGTGGTGGAAGGTTAGTGGTGGATCAGATCAAATTTTGTGATCCTATTATTTCCATTTTTTAGGAATAGAGGTGGTTTTCTCAACAAATCATTCTATGAGAGTATTCGGAACCTAGAATCCCAAGATCAGATGACTAGAGGCTCAGACGACACTGGATTTATAGTTTCTGGTGAGATTGTATGTTCGAGCAATTCATAGATTAATGTGAAAGAGATCCAAATGGATCTGAAAAATCTTGAGCAACACGTCATGTACTTCAGGATTACACACCATGTGGGGCCATCTGTACGTAGGTTAGGGTTTTGGAAGAAGTTAAGGATCACACGGTGTTTTACCCCTGTCACATGGCCTATGGACCTCCCTGATTGACTCGGTGTATACCATGGAGGGTAAACAGACATGATTTGGAGTACATAGGCACAAACATGTTGTGTACTCCCCCACCTAGACATGGCCTGGCTGGGTGTACATGGGCTTACCCTGGTAGTGTTACATGGTTAGAGAACATAGGCAGCCACACATCATGTACTAATACATGGAAATCGGTCGATGTTCATGGGAATAAACACACCTTGTACTCCCCAACCTAGACATAGCTTGTCCAGGTGTATACGGGATTACCCATGTAGTGGTATGTGGGTAGAGTACACGGGAAGCCACATGTCGTGTACTAATACATAGACACGGCCACCCATGCATGGATATGACCACCCGTGCACTGACACGGGTAGGAAACACGACTAGGATACCATATGTCTCTACACACCGTGTACTTCTTCCACATGCCATGTATTTGATACTACATTTTGGGTGTGGATCTTCTACATTAGAAGTCATGGGGATAGTTTTACTCATCGTGTACCCCCTGATACACATTGTGTACCCCCTGGTACACATCATGTACCCCCTTCAAGAGTGATTGTGGCTCTTTGTTTTCTTAATTTGGACCAGTATAGGTTGAGCGAGTTCCCTTAGTCCTTTCCCTTGATGTTACACTACAGCATTACATCCATATCATTGGATTGTGATCCCTTCTAGAGGTTGAATCTCATATAGAGTTATAGAGTGCCTTTATGAGACAATAGTGGGATCCTTTATCACCTTTGTTCCCTATGTAGAGTTTGTGGAATCAGGGTTACCTCCCTGAGTAGTTCATCGATCCTCCATCTAGAAATTTTTATCATTAGGGTTGGTGGTATCATTAACATATGATCCCCTACATAGCAGGTTGATCTAGATTGGATTTGTAGTGTCCCCCGATGGTTTTGGGTGTGAACCCCAATTTTTGTATCAGTATCTTCTTAGACTAGTGAGATTTCACTGGGAAGGGACCAATGAGCTATACCTCTTCATCAAGTTTCTCTGATGACAGCATGGATTGTGGAATGGGTTCTCTTTAAATGATTATTTCTTTGAGAATAATCCTATGGATGGTAATTGGTTATGCCCGCTTGGGGGTGTGGTCTCTTTCCTGAGTATATCTGGGAGTTTCTGTTATAAATTTATTATAAAATTTTGTATTGATATGATTGTACTTGATACTTCATGTTTATTTTTTTCAGAGTGTCCTACTGAGTATTGTTATACTCACCCCTATATGGAATTTTCCCGCATGTGTCATGACTTATGTTGATGATCCACCTTTTGATGGTGTCCTAGGAGGATAGGGAGTGGGTAGAGCGTGTCTAAAGCTTGTTAGGATGAGGTGTTTTACCAGGAGGTGTAAATTTACTTTATCCTCACCCTTGGAGAAGGTTAGAATCTTTACAATTTTTCTTTTGGTGTGTATTTTTCCCTGTTTTCTGTTTCAGTACTTTTACTGCCATACACTATTGTGGGATATTAGATGTATTCATAAATTGTTTCTTTTTTTTAATTTTGGCATTGTGTGAACTTGGAGGTGTGTGTGTTTGTTTAGGTACTTTAGTCAAATGCCTCCCATTCATGTAATTTGCCTACTTGGTAATGAACACTAGACCTAGAATATTGGAAGTAGGATTGGGGTAGTCAAGAGTCTGGTCTTGGTGATTCAGGTCATGACAGAGTGGTATCAGAGCACACTTATACCGTAGGACTGGAGTTGGTGAGATTGGTTTGGGGAATTAGTGTTTAGTGTTTCAAGTTCATCTTTGAGGCTAAAGAATATAGTGTTGGTACAGTGGTTGATGTATCCATACACTAGGACTCTGATCACCTGGCTTTCAACTTGGTATATGTAAACATTGGTTGCAAAAAAAAATTGGTACATGCATCATATAGGAATGGTTGTGTTTTCCATGTACTTCTTGAGTCATATCCCCAAATATACTATTTTGAGAGTGGTACATCTTGTTTTAATTTCAGGATACCTCCACATAGATAGTTATCCAGGATTCCATTGCATGATCACTAGGATGATTCATCTAGTGGAGAGGCATTAGTATAGATACTTGTACCAAAGATATCACCTTTGTGCGGTTTCCCAACTATACCACCACCCATTGAGAAGTAGATAGAGCTAGCAGTTCTAGCTGAGGATGCATGTAGCCTGAGTGAATTGCATGAGTTTTAGAGGAAGAAACCTTCCATGTTTTGGGGTGATCCAGACCCCGGGTGGATAAGGACTGGCTTAAGGTAGTCACTCATGTTTTCCACCTTGTGTGTATGTAATCCAATTAGCTGGAAACCATCATGGTGGTTCTTTTTCAAGGAACTATTGGGTGATGGTGGATCTTGGTGACTCAGTCACATGATGAGGCATGTATCTCCAATAAATACTTTGATCATCTCTTCATAGAGGATTTCTATCTAGCTACATTTTAATTGTCACGCATACAGGATCTTTTGCATCTACAGCAGGGTGGTATGATCATGGAGGAGTACACAATGAAGTTTACTGATCTCTCTCATTACTCCTTGGATATGGTATGGGACCAGTTCTTTAGAGATTAGTCCTTTGAGCATGTTTTATTCTAAGACATCAGGAATTAAATGATATCTTTTAGCATTTCCACTTATATCGGGGTTCATGAGCAAACCTTGTTAGCGGAGAGCTTTCGGGAAGAGAACACGCTAGTAGTGGGAGCTAGCAGTGGGAACCTAGGAGTTGAGACCTCAGCAGTAAGAAACTAATGGAAATCACATGGATCCAAGAATATCATATGCTTTATTAGGGTATCCCTTGACTTAGGTCCAGTGGTGAAGGGCTCTTAGGGCAGCTCGAATTAGATAAGGGATAGGTGATGTTTATCTTGAGATAGTCAGGGACATCTATATCAGGATTCTCCAACTCATTATACAACTGATCTTGAGATGGTCTAGGGACCATAGAGATAGAGATAGAGACAATAGAAGGGTGGTTTGTAGGGAGGTGTACATGGAATAGTGGTTGGTAGGGTAGTATGAGGTGGTCGAAGGATTGACATATTACCAACCCCACCCCCAGGTGGTCCATGCTAGGCTTAGGGAGTTGGTGGGCAGGGACGAGGACATTTGTATACTATGGAGGCCTATGATCCCGAGGCTCTAGGGGTGATATGATGTATGATCTTTGTTTTTTATACTTTAACTACAGTATTGATAGACACATGTTCTATTCATTCCTTCATTTCCACTTCTCTGGTTTGAAACTTGGAGATTCCAATTGGTCCATTGGCTCATCCATTATGTTTGGAGACTCCAAAAGGTGGTGACTCGATGATTTCTCACTTATTCCAATAGTGCGATGTGATTATTGGAGGTGAGAGTTTTGTATGGGATATCTTTGTTCTGGCAATGAGGTCTTACGATGTCATCCTTGGTATAGACTAGTTGTCAATAGTTCATGCCTAGATTGACTTTTTTATGTACAGTATGTGGTGTGTCTGTAGTGATGGAATGAGGTTTTACTTTGTGGGTGAAAAGGAGACCTTAGCAGAGAAATATGATCTTAGTGTTAGGATAGTGTAGTTGATTACTCTTCATTTGGATATCATGACTCTTGGATTAGTGTATTCTTTAGGCTAACAGTTTCCTGCAGCGATGGTGGAGTACGAGGATGTCTTTCCTGAGGATGTACCAGGTTTACCTCCCTGTAGAGTGATAGAATTTTTTATCAACTTTTATCCTAGTATGGCACTGATATATTTACCAGTATATCATATTTCTTTCCTAGATTTTCAAGAGTTGAGGATGCAGTTAGATTACTTTCAAAAGAAGGGCTTTGTGAGACCTAATGTTTCCCCCTGATATCTCTAGTGTTGTTTTCCAAGAAGGAAAATGGGAGATTGAGACAATATGTGGAATATTGGTGCTTGAATCAGATGAATATAAAGAAAAAGTATCCACTAACAAGGATCTATGACCTATTTTATCAGATGAGAGGGCCACGGTGGTTCTCAAAGATTAACCTCAGGTTAGGCTATCACCAGCTGTGAGTACGAGAAAACGATATACCAAAAATGTCATTTTGATGTTTTTATAGAAACTATGAGTACTTGCTGATATATTTTGGTGTGAAGAACACACTAGAAGTGTTCATGGGACTCATGAACCAGTTATTTTATCCTTTCTTGGATCATTTCATAGAAATCTTCATCGACGACGTCCAAGTGTACTCGGTGTTCAATGAGGAGCATGAGATACACCTGAGGATGGTCCTGGACACACTCTGAGAGAACCAACTTTATGGAAATATCTCTAAGTGTCAATTTTGGATTTGATAGGTCCAATTTCTAAGACACATCTTATCAGAGTCTATAGTTGTAGTAGATTTAGATAAGATTGAGGCATTTCTTGTTTGGTAGCCACCCAAGTGTGTTACTGAGGTGCAGAGTTTCCTTGGGTTTCCAGGGTACAATAAGAGGTTTGTAACCAAATTATCCATAGTAAAAGCACCCTTAATAACTTTTAGTTGGAAGGGGAAGTCTTTTTTGTGGAAATAAAGGTGTCAGTAGTACTTCCAGGAGCTGAAGTAGATGTTGAAGAGAACCCCCATCTTGAGATTGCCAGAGGAGGGTGTTGAGTAAGTAGTCTTTTCCAATGCATCAGGGACCAGAATTATTTGTGTATTGATGTAGAGGAAGGGATTATTTTCTATTATTCATGTCAGCTGATACCACGTGATAAGAACTATGAGACCCACAATCTTGATTTATAATTGGTAGTCTTCATATTGAAGATTTGTAGACACTAACTGATGGGAAGTGGTTTATCATCTACTTTAAAAACAAAAGAATCAAATATATATTTTCACCAAAGTATCTTAACTTAAGATTTAGGTGATGACTATAGTTCCTCCAAGACTATCAATTCTAGATTTTCTATACTCTTGGGAAGGGAAATGTGGTGGAAGACACTCCTAGTAGGAGATCTTCTTCTCAGTTGTTGGTCAAGGTGTCAAATTAGTTAGACTCATTGTAGTTATCCTTCATGAATAAGGATAGTGATTCATATATTCAATCTATGGTTGTTACCCCATCAATTTTACAACATTTTAGGGATTCTCCACATGGAGATACCAACTGTGAGATCTTATATACTCATATATCCACTGGACATGCTTCTAATGGATATTCTGAATGTGGGGGGCATGCTATTATATTCAGAGGACAAACTATGGTTATTTTGACATTGTGGGAGGAGGTATTGTAGGATTTTCATAAATCCCATTTGGCGGTACATTCAGGTGTGGAAAATATGTACCAGGACCTATGATTTCATTTTTTGTGGCCAGTTATAAAGAAAGGAGTTGTAGAGTTTGTCTCTCAATGCCACACTTGTGAGCAAGTAAAGGATGGTCACCAAGTTCCAGTGGGTTTAGCTCAACCCCTTGAGGTTCCAGAGTGGAAGTGGGATGTGATTTATATAGACTTTATGGAAATATTACCACATACTTCCAAGGGAAAAAATATCATCTAGGTGATTGTAGACTAACTCACCAAGTCAGACCACTTCCTAGTCATTCAGGAGCAGAGATCGGTAGAGAGCTTGGGATGCGTCAATGTGTATAAGATAATCAAACTCCATAGAGTTCCCTCGAAAATCATATCTAACCATGATGATCGCTTCACATATCAGTTATGGAGTGGATTATAAAAATCCTTTGGAGCTTATTTACACATGATCATGGTGTTTTATCCCTATACTAATGGCCAGATGGAGTGGACCATTAAATTCTTGGAGAACATGTTGTGCGCTTTCATGTTGGACTTTGGCTAGAGTTGGGAGGATCACATACCCTTGGTGGATTTTTTATACAACAACAAATATAATTCCATGATTGGTATGGAACCATTATAGTATTTATATAGGAAACCCTGCAGGTCATCACTTTGTTGTACTGATCGAGGAAATTCAACACTCATGGGCCCAAAATTGATGCAAGATCCTACAGAGAAGGTGCAGATCATCCATGAGAAGATGAGGACTACACAGATCCATTATAAGTCTTACAGGGACTGATGAAGTAAACCAATGGATTTTGAGGAAGGATACCATGTGTTCCTGATAGTCTCACCTTAATGTGTATTAAGGATATTTGGCTTCGATGGAAAGTTATCTTTCATATTCATTGTTTCATTTCAGATATTGTATAGAGTTGGTGAGTTGGGGTACTTCTTAGCTCTAATATCGAAGTTGGACAAGGTAAAAAACATCTTCCACATGTCATATCTGAGGAGGTACATGCATAACCCATTGCACGTTATCAACTAGTATGAATTGGACATCAAGGATGGAGCTACCTTTGCAGAGTACCTAGTGGATATCAAGGATCAACAGAAGATAATCCTTTATGTGCGATAGATTCCCCTTGTTCATGTCTAGTGGAAGTATAGGAATCTTCAGGAAAGTATGTGGGAGCGAGATCCTCAGATTCATGTTCAGTACCCATATCTTTTTGTGTAGCCCTTATTTCAGATTTTCGGGACATAAATCCCTAAGATGGGGAGAATTTAGAATATCATATTTTCTTTGTATTATTTTTGGATATTATATGGATTATTTTTTAGACTAGGCACTGAGATGAAATGTGATTATGAGGTCCAATTTTCCCGAAATAAATATTTTAAATATATTAAATATATTGAATAGAAAAAAATTGTCATTTTCCTGAAAAAAAAAGGAATAAATACAAAATGGTGGCTTGGATCAGAAATATGAGGGAATCGTTGAGTTTAGATTGTGGGTTTTACCTTAGGCATGACATAACCTTTTTTGGCACGACCTGTTTGTGAAAAAGTTTTTGCAGGTGTAAATTAACGAAATTAATTAAAATTATTATTTATTTTTTTGTAGAGACTTTTTTTATCCTATAAGAGTATGGCGATGAATTTTTTCCCATGGTTTGATGATAAATCTTGGAGACCTAGGAGCTGTTGAAGGAGAGCTTTCTTAGCGAACGGTGATAGATCGGGATTGGATCACAGATCCTTGTGCCAACAGACTTGGAGGATCTTGTCAACGATGTAAATGCAATTTTTCTTCATCAATGATCGATCAAAACTGCAAGTAGGATGTGTTACTTTGTGAATTACATCCTATTTATTAATCTCGGATTAATTTGGATCAAAACTACAAATAGAATTGATACGTGCATCATCGATGGATTTAATTTGATGGAATTGTTTATGGTTTATTGATTTATCCCTCTTTGTTCATGATTTCTACGATAATGAATTGAGGCTACAAGAAAAATGGTTGAGGTCCATTCCTCACTTTTATGGATTTTTTTTTCTCCCTCCCCTCTCTGCATATTCATCATGGGTATTTTATTTTGGCCCACGGTTTGACGAATACCCGGTATTCGATCATTACACGATCATTCTTCAGTGCAATAGATTGATACTGTGGGTTTGGTTCATGAATAGTGGCATGATTGAGGTGAGAAGATAGTGGTGGATGATCGGTGGTGGATCACATTAGATTTTTGAATCTTGTTCTTCTCAGTTTTGATTAATGAATATGGTTTTCTCGACGGATCGTTCTACGAGCAGACTCAGAACCCGAAATCCCAATATCAGATGATAGGAGGCCCATAAAAACTCATATCTACAATTTCTAGTGATATCATAGGTTTTAGTGGTGTATAGATCAGAACAAAATATATCCAGATAAATCTTGAGAATCCCAAGCAACACAGTATGTACTTAGAGATTACACGTCATGTGGGGCCCTCTGTGCGGCAGGTAGGGTTTCGGAGGAAGTTAGGGATCACAAGGAGTGTGACTCATGTCCCATGGAATGTTTACCTCCCTATTTGACTCGATGTGTACCTTGGAGGGTACATGGACATGGGTAGGAGTATACAGGCATGGACATGTCGTGGACTCCCCCACCCAAACACTGCTTGGTCGGGTGTACATGGGCTTACTCGTATAGTGGTACATGGGTAGAGTAAACGGTTTGACACGCTCCGTGTACTAATACATAGACATGGGTTGGATTATATGATCACAGACATGTTGTGTACTCCCCCACCTGGACATGACTTGGAAAAGTGTACACAGGCTTACCCGTGTAGCAGTACATGGGTAGAGTACACAGGCAGCCACACGTCGTGTACTAATACATGGACACGGCCACCCATGCACGGACATGGGAAGAAAACATAGGTAGGATATCATGTGTCTCTACATTCCATGTACTTCTTATACACAATTTTTATTTGAGACTATATGACATGTGAGGCTCTTCAACACGGGAAGGCATGGGGATAGCTGGACACACTGTGTACCCATTTCAAGAGTTCTTATGGATCTTCATTTTCTTAGTTTGGACCGGTAAAGGTTGATCGGGTTCCCTTGGTAATTTATCTAGAGGGTTAAATGTGGCATAATATCCATATCAATGTATAGTGATCCCCTCTAGAGGTCGAGTCTCGGATAAAGTTATGGATTCCCTCTGTGAGACTATAGTGTGGTCCTCTATCACGTTTGTTCCCCAGGTGGAGTTTGTAGAATTAGTATGACCTCTCTGGGTATGGATTTGATCCACTATCTAGCATTAAATATTAGTATATTTGGTGGTATCATTGAAATAAGATCCCCTACATAGAGGGTTAATTCAGATTGGGTTTGTGGTGTCCCCCATTGGTTCAGGTCATGACCCCCTATCTATGTATTAGTGTCTTCTTAGACCAATGAGATTTCATTGGGTAGGGACCGATGAGAGAGACATCTTTATCATGTTTCTCCAATGGTATCATGGCTCATGGAGTGGGTTCTTCTAGAACAATTGTTTCTTCGAGAAGAATCCTATGGCTGGTAGTTGGTTATGAACTCCTGGTGACGTGGTGTCTTTCTTGAGTATCTTTGGGTGTTTTTGTTATACATTGATTCTTATATCTGGTATAGAGCTGAATGTACTTAGTGATTCATCTTTAGTGTTTTGGGGTTACCTACAGAGTATTTTTATACTCACCCCTACATAGAATTTTCCCTCATATGTCATGTCTTATGCAGATGATACCCCTTTTAACTGTGTCCTGGGAGGACAGGGAGTAGGTAGAGCATAGTTGGATCTTGTCAAATTGATTTATTTTACTGGGAGCTTGTATTTGAATTATTCCTTTCACATGGAACAGTTTGGACTCTTTAATATTTTTTTTGTTGGTCTTGTACTTTTTTTCCTTTTTCTGTTTCATCACTTTTACTATCATACACTATTATGGGATCTTAGATTTATACATGCATTGTTTTAGTTGTTTTACATTTCAGCATTGTGTGGGCTTGGAGATGTGTGTGTGTGTTCATGTACTTTAGGATAATGTCTCCCATTTTTTGGATATTCCAACTTGGCACTATTTTTAAACCCCTGACCTATTGGAGGCATTCTTGGGGTAGTCACGAGTCAGACCTCAGAAGGTCGAGTCATGACAAAATATTTGTATAGGATTTTATGAGTCAATAATATAATAAATTTTTTATGTTTTTTTAAATGGTATTTTATAAAAATAATATAATTTTTTAAATCATAGTATCAAAATTATCTTATGGTAAAATTTTGAGTTTTTTATGAAAAAAATAGATTTTTTAGTGAATAGGGAAAAATACTGATTTTTCAAATATTGGCATTTATTTTCATTAAATCGTGTAATTTAAAAGTACCATTATATTTTGGATTTTTTATTAAAGTTTAATATTAACCATTTTATTTATAATAATATAATTAAATTCATTTTAATCATCAATTTTTATAATTTTAGTATAAGTTTATTTTTATGCTTAAAAACACAGTTTTCTAAAAATTGTTTTAAGTTGATAAAGTTTATCAATTTTAATTAACTAAAATAAACCCAAACAAGGAAATATTTAAATATATATATATGTATTATATTATATATATATATATATATATTAATTTAAATTCATATAATGATGATTGCTAGTCATAGGGTTAATACAATATCGTTTATCGCTTGAAAAATGTATTTTCCGTAAAAACTGATTTTCGTCATGTGTTGTAGGATACATATGAAATTAATTTATACCACTTATGAGGATTTAATTTGATAAAATATATTACATATTTATAATAAGAATAATTTATATTATTTAATAAGTCTAACTTAATTTTATATAATAATTAATAGTAAAAAACAGTAAAAAATTGTCACTATAATAAAAAGCATAAATCGGGTAAAATTAAGTTAAAACTCAATGATAATGAAAAAAAATCATATTAAATATTACTTTATGGATTAATTTAGAATCTTATCACCTTATTCTTCATTTTTTTTTCATGGTACACTTTTCCATGAAATTAACCTGTATAAAATTTAAAGTAAAGAAAACAAAAAAAAAATGTCACCATCTTGCTTTTAAATATATCTTGTGTGTTCATAAAGGGAAAAATATATTTATGAATTAAAATAAATGTTTATTTGGGAATAATGATATTATTTTCAAGATAATGATTTTTTGAATTTTTATTAATTATATAACTACCTTAAAGGTTTACGCAACCCCGACACAGTGATTATTTAATTAAAAGGAAAATAAAATAAATGATTTTAAAAATATTAGAAGTAATATGATTTTTATGAATTATTTTATTAAAAATATTTTTTATTTAAATATAAAAGATTTTTGGTTTTTTGAAGGTTTATATTTAAAATCCATATTTGTCTTGATTTTTTAAAATTCAAATTAAATGAATTGTGTCAAAATTTACATTAATGTTATGATATTTTATTAAATGATTTAAAATTCCTTAAAATATTACATCCATCAAATTAAATAGGATATGGTTGGTAATATCAACCATGGTCCATTTATGGCTCTTTTTCCATTATATAGGAACATTTTTTACCTCTAAAGAGCAACAACTTTAATATTGTGGTAATTGTCAAAAAGGGTTAACCCTAGTTGAAATAAAAATATAAAGGTGAAAAATCACCTAAACTTGTTAAAATTTTATTGTATGAGTGTATTTAGACTAAAAATTATATTTTGTTCTAATATTATAAATTTTTATCCACTTGAATATGAAAATATATTTATATTAATTTAATACATTAAAAGATTCCAAGAGTGCCCCTCCCCTCAATTATAAAAGGTCACCTCCTCTCCTCTTTTCATCACGCTTAAAAGGCCTTTTGATTCCACCAATACCTAACAAAATACCTTAATTATATACATCCCCATGTCTTTGAATCCTTTATTTGATCACAAAACCATCCTAGAAAATATTTTGGTGTAAACCTTAATAGGTTGTCTAAAGAATAGATGTAGTCCTTAATCAAGCATTTTTGTTTTATTCCTTCTTATACATCCTTAAAAATTTATTCAAACATGATGAAATTTTTAAAAAAAAATATTCAATATAATTATATGTTTTTATATTGATTTAATTACCTATATCCATCTCATCTTCCATCAAATTGGAAACAAAATTATCATTTATGTGTACAAAGGACTACCGATTTGTGAATCAATGTAATTAGTTTTCCATCACCTCCTTTCAAGGATGGTTATAATGATGGATTAAATGTGTATATATTATATTCCTGAAATAAATATCATTTTTTATAATTAATATATCATATCTTTTCATAAATTTTTACTCACTAAAAAAGGATAATTTTATTCATGTGTACATGTGGACTACCACCTACACGAAGTGATGTGGTTTGTTTTTTATCACCACATAGAATGGATTATATATATAAGTATATTTAAATAAATTATATTTTATTTATGATATTATTATTATTCTATAAATATAAAATAATACTTAACTTCTTTCTATAATGATCACAGAATAATGAAAATGTTTCTCATGCATATATATGGCCTACTATCTCCATGTTTTCAACGTAGTTAATTTCTTATAACCCTCTTTCATGATTGGTTTTAAAATTATAATTCATGTATAAAAAATATAATTATTTAATTATTATTGTTCTATATATGATTTAATAATAACCACTTTGACCATATTCAACCTACCGAAGTCATTTTGGACATATGAGCTGAATATCATCAAAACATCCAATATGAACTTAAATGATTAAGTAATTGAATATAACATGGTTATGAATAAATAAAAAGGAATAATAAACTTTAAAAAATTTACTAATAAAGTAAATAATTAAAATAATTTTATTATTCATGTAAATAAAGAACGTACATGATGAGTTGGACTCAAGGTAAGGGGCTTTTTAAAAAAACTCTTCAAAAGTTTCCCTTCCAACTCTTTTCCTTCCATGCCTAGGTTTTTATAAATTTTTCAAGAAAATTTTTTATTTATGATTAAATTGATACTAAAGGTCATTTTTTACCATACTTGACTTGATTTATAATGTTTTTTAAAATTAATCATTTTAAGGTTTTACATAAGGGACTCTTTGAAAACTTGTTTTAAAGCTTTTAAAGATTTATTTTCTAAATATTTCTCTCACATGTCCATATTATTAAAATTATTTTATTAATTTATTTATATGTAAAAAATTATTTATAAAGGAAATTTTATGCCTCTTAAATTTTTTTAAAATGTTTTCAAATGTAATATTTTTACATATTTTATACTAAATGTTTTGACTTTATTTGCAAAAGTCAAATGGAATGTTCTATTTTAATGTATATGGTGTCAACGTTATATCACCCCACTATAACGGTTAGTTTATGTTTGTATTACTTTATAATATTTCTTATTTTATTCAAATAAAAAACTCTCTTTCCCTTTTGTTCTGTGTATTTTTTAAAAGGATATGATATTTCAGTATCTAAAAGTGTTTTCCATATGGTTTCAAAATATTTTTCAATGTATTTATGATGAAAATGTGAAATCATAAAATGATTTATTCATGATATGGTAATTGAACATTATATATGAGAAATGGGTGAACCTGATATATCTTATATAAATAGAGATCCCCATTATATTTCTTCAATGCATTGGGTAATGTTCCTTATCATTATTGGCAAGAAAGAGGGATTTAACCAGTGTGGTTTCTCCTATGGATTTAACTGGGATCTAGTTATTTATAAAATGAGTTATTAATATAAAAATATATGTTTTCAAAAAAAGTTTTTTTATATTATTACTATGGTTTCTAAATGTTTTCTTTGAGCAAAAGGTTTTTATTTATCATGTAGAAATGATTTATTTCATATGCTCAAAGAATATTAAGATAAAGTTAAACATTTTATGAGTTTTTATATTCTTCACTAGACTAACATATTTCATATTTGTATGTACCTTACTAAGATGTTAGTGTTCATCCCACATTTAAAAAAATCACAAGCTTTAAGGTTTGGTAAGAACAAATAAGAAGTTAATTTGAAAGTCATGAATATTTTTTATGAAAATAAAAAGTATTTATTTTTTAATTTTTTATATTTTGGGCCAAATGGATGCTGATTATAAGTGTACACTTTGAAATATATGGTTTTGTTATGTATAAGTTATGACCTAATTTTGTAAAACTCTAAACTGTAAATATCCTCGGTTATGTAAGAAAGTGAATTCTAGTATAAAGACACTAGAATATGTAATATTTAAGGATAGTTCCTTACGGTTGGCACTAGAGTAAATGTTTAAATAAATTTATAGGTTAGGATATTATTTAATCTTAAGTTACAAATACTCTATAACCAAAAAGGTTAGTATGTTGGGGATAATTATAGTTATTTTAGATGAATCAAAACATTTTAAGATAATGTGGTTACGGATATATTAGTGTTTATCCTCCTCATAAGATAGTTTATTATGAGTTTATTTATATACTCACACTAACCTTTTATGGTTTTAGTATATGGATATATGTAGATTAAACCAAATTAATTATGTATATGAAGGAAAATGTGGTGGTTATTTGAATGAACAACTGAATGGAATGGGAACTGTAGTGAAAACTCTTGTGGTTATTATTAAAAAGATATCATGAGTTATGATTAACAACTTAAACCTAGGTGAGTTTCCTAATTTGTAAAATAAGAGAGAAATTAAAATCTATGGAAGTTTAAGAGATAAATAGAATAAAGGTACAAATATTCAACAACCTATGTATTAATAATGTGGGAAGAATCACCCGAGGAAATTTCTTAGGAGAACTAGAATATGTTTTTTATGTGGTAAAGTAGTGATAAATCAATAATCTACTAAGTAAAAAATGAATCATTCATTTAACGCCATAAAAGGGAATAAAATTCCTCACAATGTATCAACTGAATTTTTTAATAGTATAGAGTGTGGAAATTATGAAAATATATTTCTTAGGGGAAAATCTCAAGAATGGGATCATCAAGACTGTACAGATAAATTTCTAGAAATTATTAATTCCATTATAATTGAATATGAGTAAACTGTAAATAAAATATGAAAGGTATGGATTATATTTTAGCTTATGTTTTAAAATTGTCTAATATTAGGACATGATTCATATTTTTATTTGTATTAATTAAGTATTAAGGAATAATATGGAAAATAATGGTCAATGGATTATGAATAACGTTGAGTGATTAAGGTGTCTGTATATAGGGATTCAAGAGTTATGATATAGTGGTAGATTGAAGGATGATTATAAACTTGAATGAATTAATACTCTTTTTATGTTTTATGCGATGGGAATACTTTGGGAGACATTTATTGAGATTTTATAGGTGTTTAATTTATATATAACCCTTAAATTTAACATGTGAAAATGTTATTTGAGAAATAATTCTCTTTTCATTTTGTGGAAATAAGTTTAAAGGAATTGATAACCTTAAGGGTTTATGTGATATTTGATTATTGAGGTTATTTTTTAGGATGTTTATAATATTTCTGGTAAAGTTATAAGAATTATATTTTTATATTTTTATAAAATGTAAAATCCATAGATCGGGTGATAAACCATCACATCTAACAAGGCCATGGGGATTGAACCCCGCAAATGAAGGGTGACAAGGGTGTAGCACCTACTATTGACTTATTTTATTTCCTAGTTAGTGTGAAGTTTTTTTATTAATTTAATATTGGGAACATATGTTTTATTTTATAAATAACCATGGTATTGAAAAGTGATTTGGTCATTGAGTCATTAATGATATTTCGAAATAAGTTCATTGTTTTTGGAAACTTATATGATTAAGGTAAATAGAATATTATGGGATTTTATTTAGGGATTAAACTTTGAATTGTATTTTTAATGTATATATGATTTTAATGTTTATTTATAGTGATTTAGTTTATTTATGGAAATCATTGTCTTATCTTAGGGATTATATGGATAGGGTATATACATTTTTGGTATGAGACTTTAAGAGTGATTGATGTTATTTGGAAATAAATGATAAATTTATCTTGGAAGAAATTGTGACCAAAATCCTTCTTATATTTGGGTTTCAAAATTGGTCAGTAATATTAAGGTTGGTTACTTATCAAAAGATCTGATTTGAAATTTCGATGTTATTTTTAAGGATTTGGATATTAATATTTTATTTCATCGTATAAATGTTTATTTTTTTGGTAATTATCTTACCTTGTGTTAACTATTTTGGGTTTGGATAATTTCTAAATATAGAAGGAATAGATTGTAATCCTTTTATAGAATTACGTAATCTATTAGAAATTGATTTTCATGCATCAGAAATAAAAAGAAATCATCTTGAGTACTCATTTTTTGGAGCAAGATATGAGATTGTGATATAAATTGATTAAAGTATGAAATTCTACTTGTCAAGTAAGTATATTTTCCTTATGTTCTTAGTCCATATGACAAGGAATTTCCCAAATATAGGAAACGGATCTTGGAATGAAAATTTTATACTATTACCTTTATTTATAAGGAATAAATGGTCTTTTCACACCGCATTGGTTTATGGTTTTATAGTCATTAGCTTTCTCATGATCATTCATTTTTTTGTGATAAATGATCAATGTAACTATCCATCATTATTTGGGCATTAAGATTTTATTCCGCATCTATACTTTTACTTCCCACTAAATTTTTCATACTTCAAACCCTAGTTTTTTGTTATTCAAGATAAACTTTATATTTCTTTTCCCTTCTTTTCAATAGGAGGTTTTATTAAACCATTTTATGATGTGGGATATAAAGAAAGGTGTTTTCAAATGTCCAACCATTGATTATGGAGATCACGTTAAAATTTCAAGGTCATAATTTATTAAATGGGGGAGAATTTAACAACCCTATATTTAAAAAAATATATGTTTAATATCATATATGACATGCAACACCAAGACTAAAAAACCATGAAATATTATTATTTTAATGTGAATCTGATAATCAAGTCATTGAATTAGTGAGAATGAATAGATTTAACTCTGTTCTTAAATATATATATATATATATATATATATATATCTATTTGTGTGTCCTAATTAATACAAATTTATTAATTAATTATTAATAAATAATCACTATACTTTTAGTAAAGTTATTTTTTTCTTCAGAAATAAATTTTCTTTAAAAATGATTTTTATTGCTTTTTATGAGTGAATAATATAATGAATTTTTTCCAATTTTGGAAATGGAATTTTATAAAAATGATATAATTTTTGAAATCATCATATGAAAATTATATTATGGTAGAAAAAAATATATATTTTCTAAAACGATTGATTTCTGAGTGAACGGTGAAAATTACAGATTTTTTAAATACTATCATTTCCTTTCATTAAATAAAGTAATTTAAAAGAATTTTTATATTTATTATTTGGTATTAAATTTAAATATGAAACATTATATTTATAATAATCTAATTAAATTCATTTTACTTATAAATTTTCAATATTTTAGTATAATTTTATTTGTATGCTTAAAAACGCGGTATTCTGAAAACTATTTTTAAGTTCATAAAGTTTATCCATTTTAATTAACTAAATTAAACCCTAATAAGAAGATATTTAAATGAAATTTATATATTATATATCTATTTATATTAATATAAATTCATATAATGATGATTTCTAGTCATAGGGTTAATATTAGATCATTTATTGCTTGAAAAATGCATTTTTCTAAAAACCTGCTTTTCATCGCGCTTTGCGGGATACTAATAAAATGAATTTCTGCCACTTATGGGGATTTAATTTAGTAAAATTTATTATATATTTATATTAATAATTATTTATATTATTTAACAAGTCCAAATTAATTTTTTGTCATAATGAATTGTAAAAAAGGTAAAAAATTGTCATCACAGTAAAAAAGGTAAATTGGGTTAACTTAGGATAAAACTAAGTGATAATACCATTATTTTTTCATCTTAAATATTATTGGATGACTAAATTTATACCCTTGTCACCTAATACTTTATATTTTCTTTATTGTACACTTTCCCATTAAGGGGACCTATATAATATTTAAATTAAAGGAAAAGACAAAAATGTCACCCTCTTGCTTTTAAATATATCTTATGTGTTAATAAAGGAAGAAATAAGTTGTAAATGAATATAAATATTTATTTTGAGAATAATGAAAATATTTTTATGATTTTAATTTATTTATAATTTTTATTAATTATATGATTACCTAAAATGCTTATGCAATGTCAACGGAATAATTATTTAATTAAAAATAAAATAAAACGAATGATTTTAAAAATATTAAAACTAATATTATTTGAATGAATTATTTTTTTCCAAAAAAAAATATTTAAATATAAAATTTTTGTGTTTTTTCAAATGTTTAAATTTGAAATCCAACTTTGTCTTGATGTTTTTAAAGTCAAATTGAAAGAATATTGTCAAAAATGATATTAATGTTATAATGTTTTATTAAATGATTTAAAATTCATAAAATTATTATATTTTCCCAAGTAAATTTTATGTGGATTTTAATGTCAACCATAGTCCATTTATGTTCTTTTTTTACCTTTTATAGGAACTTTCTTGACTCCTGAAGAGTAAAAAAAATTAATAATGTGGTAATTGTCAAAAAGGGTTAACCCAGGTTAAAACAAAATGATAAGGGTGAAAAGATCACCTAAACCTATAAAAGTTTTATTTTATAAGATTATATCGACTCACACTCATATTATCATATAATATTATCAATTTGGATCCATTTTAATGTAAAAATTAATTTATATTAATTTAATACTTTAAATAATTTCAAGAGGTCCCTTCCCCTCAATTATAAAAGGGCGTCTCGTCTCATCTTTTATTCGCACTTCAAAGAATTTTGGTTCAGACAATACCTACCCAGATACCTTCCATAAATCCCTACCCACATCATATATTCCTTTTATAGATCATAAATGTAACACCCCGAGATTTTATGAAAAATATTCTTTTTAATTTCATTAATGTCTTGTGTTGTACGCTACACCAAAAGGAGCTTGCACAACACGTATCCTTGACTTGCCTTTCATTACACGCAATCGCGACCTTCCTTGATAGCGTGTGTAGTACGCAATACCGAGTTTCACTAAACAACGATATGCTATTAAAATATTATTAAAACTAGCCGTTATGAATAGTAATAACCACTTTTTGAAATTTTGTAAATTTTATTTTTCAAAATGGACTTCATTTTTGGATCCGGAATATCGAAATTATCTTAGGGTGAAATTTTGGTAATTTTCTGATAAATTTCATATTTTGATGAATAGTGAAAATTACTAAATTTTAATTAAAAACAAGTTTTTCAATCGAAATAATTAATAGTGATAAATTATTAATTTGAGTGGTTTTAAAGTATATTTAGAATATATTTTTACAATTTAATACAATTTTGGTCATTGGATGTAATTTTACATTTAAACCAGTTATAAACAAGTGTCAATCTTTTGATAGTTATTATCTCTTAAAAACACGCCTTTTGTTTTGACGACGGGAATTAATTTTTAAATTAATTAATGCAACTGATATGTTTTGAATTTGGTAAAATAGAAATCATTTTTGAGTTCATAATATCAAATATAGCTTAGGCCTAATTTTTGGCATTTTTCTGAAAACTTTCAATTTTTGATGAATAGTGAAACCACTAAGTGGTAGTTAAAAAAACTGAATTTTTCATAAAACTTAATTTTACCGCTTCTGTGAGTGGAATTTCAAAAATCCGAGAGACACGGTTGATGTCAGTAAGTAAAATGTGGTTCAATGAGATGAAAATAATTTTTTGGTGAATAGTAACTTTTTACTTTTTTTACCACGGTTAAAAGTAAATAGAGTAATTAAGGGTAGAAATGATATTATTATTACCCTAACACATGTCCTAATTTTATTGGACAAGTGTAATTCGACCAAAAACAAACATAGGAATAAAATATGACCATTTAGGCCCACTTGGATTAGATTAGGACATTTATTATTAATTTATTTAAAGAATGGTTAAAAGAGTTAAAATCAAATTTTATCTACTAAAACATTTTTAATATGGGGTTATACATAAGATAAATTCTACTATAAATATTCATTAGAAACATAAAAAGATTTCCTACATAATGGTATTTTATTTTTAATTTTTAGACATTAAATAATTTAATTTATTTATGACACAACGATGATGCAGTAATTATCTTATTAATGAAATATTGGCATAATTGATGTTATAAATACCCAAATAAATATAATTTGAGACTTTTTATGAATTAAAATAATTTTCTAGGTTAATATGACATGTTAGTATTGAATAAATTACCTTTTTTCGAACTTATCATTCTGTTATGATTTTCACAAAAATCAATTACTAAATAATGTCAAAATTGACATAAAATAGTTTTTAAAACAAATATTATATTATTAATTGTTATTTTATTCCTAAAAATCTAAGGTTCGGCCAAATTACTTGTATAAGGTTATATATATTAATAATAAATAACTTGGGGTTATTTTGTCTTCTTATAGTAAGTTTATTAACCTTATAGTGTAAGAACACAAGAAGACACGGTAAAAGTAAAATTATTTAACTTAATGTTAAATCTAAATGATAAGGTTACAATAGGAACCTAAACTTGCCTAAATTCTATTGGATGAGAGGATTTCGACCCATACCCACCTTAGCCACTAAATAAATCAATTTTGAGCTATATAAAACCAAACTTGACTTTATAATAAAATAATATTTTTAGTTATTCCAAAGGTGCCCCTCTCCTCCCTTATAAAAGGGCACCTCCTCCCTCTCCTCCTCACACCAATTTGAGAATTCAAGCTCGGCAAAACCATGCCAAAATCTCTTATCAACTTCCCTAGAAACATACTAGAGGTTCTGGTCTTTCTCAAAGACCAATCTTAGTGCCCTAAGAGGAGGTCTCAAAGAGGCGCTTCAAAGAAGAGGTAATTTCCGTTACCGATTCTTTCACCTTTATTTCTTCTTCCACTTCTTCTTCTTAGGTTGTTTCATTATGAAGTAATAACATCAGTATCACTAATATACTGATATGTTATTATAAGTATGAAACAATCCTATTTCACCATCTATCCATCCTACGGAAAACGAAATCATCGCGCGTGCGTACGTACGGAATACCGTCTCCACGCCGTGGTGAAATCTATTTTCCACCACCACCTTACTTGGATGGGTATAATGGTGTAAATAATAACTATATATGATTATTATAAAGTTATATTGATACTTAAATAGTATACATACACTTCCACACAAGTTCACGAACATGAGAATGATATCATCGCTCGTGCGTACGTACGGACTACCGTCTCCACGACGCGATGAGATTCATTCTCCATGTTAACCATTTAAGAATGATTATAAAGTATATATAAGAAATAATAATGAAATATATGAAATTATAAAGGTAGTGTATTTATGTATATATGTATGTCATCTACTTACTTCCATTCAAGACAATAAGGAAAGGAAAACAGCGTTCATGCGTACGTACGGACTACCGTCTCCATGAACGGTGTGTTTCATTTCATTTATCTATATATTATATATATATATATATACTGAATATATATGATATATAAATCATGTTTTATATTCTGGAAGTAAGTAAATCATGATATAAGTAATAATAATGTCAAGAACAACAAGTCCAAACACCTACGATAAATGAAACGATTTTACCCAAAACGCTTCTTTAACATGGAATTTACAAAAGAACGGGTAATATAAAGTCATAAGTGAACCATATATGATATCATAACAATGAATATGATTCTTTAATAAGTCAATGACATTATTTAAATCATTATAAAGGAGGTTCGGACACCTATGAAGAAAATCGGACCTAAGGTAAGGGAAATATCACAATCTCATTTTTATCCGAGATTGTTTATATTTTGGAATTTACTGGGGTGTATTTTATCATACACATCCATGTTCCCTCAATATGTAATATTATTTCCATACTTATACAATAGTTTATATCCAATTTTACCCTTTGGTGAGTTTTTAGTAAAAGATATGAAAGGAATCTTTTGTCGTTTTTCGTACGAGGTGCTTTTTTTGACTTTTCCAACAAAAGTACAAAGAATGTTTTTTTACTTATACGGCAAGAATGGATTTTGAAAACATTATTTCCAAGAATATTCCTTTATAAGTTTTCAAGTTTATTTTTAATCAAATTCTTTTATTTTATAATTGTATGACGTGTTAAGAAAAGAAAAGTGTTTTTGAAGTAGAAAGGATATTTTCCTCAAGAATGGAGTTCAAATGTTTTATCAAAATTATTTTCCATATAAGATAATATAGGGTTCTGTTTTTATCCCTATTATTACATTGATTTGATTATGTTTTGAGGAAATTATTTTTAAGAAGTCATTTACCTTATATGATTTGTTTTATGATGTCATGATGTTTCAAGAATCCCATTTTTGTTACATGTGTTATGCGATGATGTATGATTTATGATTATGTGGCACACATAAGAAAGGATTAATTATAAGATGGGTGGGACCTATATCTTCCTCCAATTCATTGGGTAAAGATTTTATATCTCATGAGATAGTCATGGCTAGAATGGTAGGTTATACCGGTTCAGTGAAACGGGACTGAAACGAGGGTGACTCGGTTCAGAAAAGGACTTTGTCCACTAAGATAGTCTTGGCTATAAGTCTTGACTAATAAGATATGATTCTCTATGATTATGTGTGTATGCCACAAAGTTTCATGTTTTAAGTTATTATTATTGGGATTACATTTCACTACTATGATTTATCTCATGTTATGAAATTATGCTCTCTTTTGCAGGTTAAGATTTCCAAAATGTTATGTTCTTATGAATATGATGTGATTGATATTCCTTTTGTTTACCCTTACTGAGCATTTGAGCTCACCCTTTTATGTTTTCTTTTCCCCAGGATATAAATAGAGGTTTTAGGTAAAAAAAATGGAAGATCTTTATGGGAGATGTTGAAGATCTTTCACCACGTTTAGAAGATTATATTCCGAGTTTCCAAAGACACTAAACTATTACGGTCCTTGTGTGTGTGTTTTTGTTATGTACTAAGTATTATGCAAATGTAATGTAATGTCAATGTACGTCAAGCTTCGGGTCTCTATAATAAAACTAAACTAGTAAAGCTTTTGGTGAAAACCTTAATAGGTTGTCTAGAGAATAAGTACAGTTCTTAATCAAGTGTTTTCATTATATTTATTCTTTTACCTCCTTCAAACCTTCTTCAAACACACAAAAATAATAACACCATTATCTTAAATATAATTATATGTTTTTATATGAATTTCATGACCTATATTCATCTCTTATTTTATCAAATGGGAAATAAAACCATCATTTGTGTGTACAGTGGACTACTGCCTTGAAAACTGATGTAATTCATTTTTCATCATTGTCTCTCACATATGGTTATAATAATGGATTAAATGTATATATATTATATTAATTAAATATTAATCATTATTTATAATTAATATATCACACATTTTCTTAAATTTTCACTCACTAAAAATGATAACGTCGTTTGTGTGTACATTTGGACTACCACCTCTATGAAGTGATGTGATTAGTTTTTCATCACTATATCACATGGATGATATATATATATAAGTATATTTAAAGAAATAATATTTCATTTATGATATTATTATAATTCTAGAAATATAAAATAATATTTATCTTATTTGATCATTGAAAAATGTAAACATTACTCATGTGTATGTACAACCTACCGTCTTCATGATTGTAACATAGTTCATTTTTCATAACTATATTTCATGATTGGTTTTAAAATTATAATTTATGTATAAAAATAATAATTATTCAAATATTTTTTTTATAGATGATGTAACAGTGACCACTTTTACCATCGTCAACCTACCAAATTCATTTTGGACATATGATTTGAATATCATCAAAACATCCTATATAAACTTAAATGATTAAATAATTGAATATAACATAGTAATGAATAAATAAAAAGGAATAATAAACTTGAAAAAGGTTATTGATAAATTAAATAATTAACATAAGTTTATTATTCATTAATATATAGAATGTAAATGACAATTCGGACTCAAGGTAAGGGACTTTTTAAAAACCATCTTTTAAAGTTACCCTTCTAACTCTTTTCCTTCCAGGTCCATGTTCTTCTAAATGTTTATAAAAAAATTATTTATGCTTAAATTAATGATAAAGTTAATTTTTTTCCATAATTTAATTTATTTAAAAAATGAAAATGAACCATTTTAAAGTTTTTTGTAAGGGACGCTTTACTTTAAAGACCTCTTTTTAAATGTTTTAATGATTAATTTTCTGAATCTTTCTCTTCTATGTCCATATTCTTAAAATTATTTTATTAATATATTTATATATACATAAATGATTTATAAATGAAATTTTATGTCTCTTTTTACTTTATTTCCAAGGTTTTTAAAATGAATATTTTTACGTATTTTATATATAACATTTTAACTTTCATTACAATATAAAAAAGGAATGTTCTATTTTAACGTATACGGTGTTAATGATATTTCCCACCACAATAACCATTATTTTATGTTTGGATTAATTTAAAAAATTTCTTGTTTTTTACAAATAATAACCCTATTTATATTTTTTTGGTATTTAATTTTTAAAAATAATGGGTATTTCAATATCCGAAATTGTTTTCCATATGGGTTTATAAGTGTTCTTTAATGGTTTTATAATGAAAAGGTGCAAGCATAAAATATTTTTTTCATGATACTATACTTGAGAATCATATATGATAAATGGTTGAGATTCATATAGTCTATAGGATGGGTGGTCCCCAATATATCTCTCCAATTCAATGGGTAATGCTCCTTATCTTTATAAGCAAGACAGAGGGAGTTAACCAGTTTGGTTTCTCTTATGGATTTAACTAGGATATAGTTCAAACATGGGCTATGAATATAATTCTCTATTTTTCTAAAAGGGATTTTATTTTCTTATTATGGGTTTTAATGGGTTTTTTTGAGTTAAAGGTGTGTTTTTATCATGTGAAAATGATTTATTTCATACTCTCAAAGAATATTATGATAAATGTAAACATTTATGGGTTTTTATGTTTTTCACTGGACTAATGGATTTATTCTTTTATGGCCCTTATGTTCTAATCCCATTTTTTAAAAAAATTTAATAGAGTTTAAGGATGTTTAACAAAAAATAATAATTCAAGTTGAAATTCATGAAGGATTTTTTTGAAAATAAAATGTGTTTCATTTTGAAAGTGTTATATTCTCATAAAAATGGAAACTGATTAGAAGTATTCACTTTATAGTATATGGTTTTTTATTTATTATCTATTACCTAATTATCTAAAACTCTAAACTGTAAGTATCATTGGTTTTGTAGGAAAGTGAATTCTAGTTTAAAGATACTAGAATATGTGATGTTTAAGGTCAGGTCTTTACAAGTACACCTATTTAATTTATGTACTTCATTGGCTATTGATTCGATAATAATAGATCAAGCATTCAAATTGGTTAATTCCATTATTTTAGACAAAATATGATCCTATAAACCCATTATATAGGATATCAGTGCGTTTATTAAATAATAGTATTATTTCATGACCTTGGGTGGTAAAATTTGGAATCGTAATCTCAGAATCATATAACCAAGGAGGGGTGATTGTAATGTGTTGAGAGTTGAACCTAGGGAAGTTGATATATGTCTTGATTACATTGGTATACTCAAGAAATGTGAGGTAATTATTGGTATTATCTGAGGTTTAAGAGATGGGTATGTCATAATGCATTTTCACAACGTGCAATAGGTCGTTAGTCAAGATCTAGGGTTCGGTATTATGTTGTCCATGGTTTTTATTTTTTCACAACACTTATATTATGATAACATACATCATTATCTACCATGATGATGTATATGTGTATACTTATACTATCAAGAGGATGTTTCCAGATGGTATATTGTAATACCCAAGCATGTAAGGGTATGTATATCCCTGTTCTTAGTGGTAGGATGACTAAGGATGTATCAAATAGTATTATGAGATCAGAAGGGTTGGGAACTAATCTTACCTATAATTCAATAGATTATGAGATTAAATAAGTGTAATTTATTCTAACATAGTAATTTTAGGAAATTTATAAGCCTGTTCTCATACAATATATCCCTATAACATGGATTTATCAAGTCTATACACAAGCCTATCCTTATATAGAATTTTTTTACATCAAATGTTAATTGTGGATATACCAAATCCTATCATCATATAGGGTTTCTCTACACCCAATGAAAGGTTGACTGAGGGTACACCCAATTTTACCTTATCATCATTTTGTAGGTGGGAGCTTACTGAACCACTTAGTAAACTCTCTCACACTTGGAGGGATGACCATTTCATAGAATTTAAATGGTAATAGACCCTATAAATATCTTTTCTAGCATAAAAATTTTATCAAAGAAGGTACAAGTTGACCAACAAGGCATTTTCTTAAGTAATCAATGGTATTATTGGTTTCATACATGTGATTATTTACTATTTATATTTTTTATAGTATTTTCATGTACATATATAATGTTTAACATTAAGGAAATATCTGTGTTGGTCTACCGTGATTTATTCTCACACTCTACACATAAACCTCATTAGATGCACAAGACTTATGTTTGGAATATAATTTAGGGTGAGGACCCTAGAACTGGTGAGATGAGTTGAACTAGATTAGTGGTTATGAGTATATAGGTCTAAGTCTAAGTAGAGGACTAATGCCAGAGTATCCCTTTTTTTATTTAATGTTTCTCATATTTACCCTATATGATCATTCCATTTGTTGTTCTCTTATGTGATTTTTGACTTATATTCTATATAATAGGATCATTTATTATGGAATGATGTATGTTATTTAATATGAAAAACCTTTTTTTATAATTCTATATTAATATGAGTTTGTACCTAGTAATTAATGTTTTTGTTATTAATCTGTTATTGGATGTGATGAAACTAATGGTATATTTTCCCCATGAGATATTATCAAATCCTCACCATAAGTCAGTAGTCTTTGACATAGGTAGTGGCATGACTGATGTATATAATGATTTAGTTTGGACCGTGTGTCAATGTATATAGGGTAAGATGTTAAACTAATTTTTTATTAATTTCAAATATTTATGGGTGAAACTTATTGCGATCAATATGTATCAACACCAACGCATCACATAGTATCTATAAGTATTTTGTAAAAATAGAATATGATAGAATTTTTTATATATATATACCCTATAATCATATGATATTTGGGGTTAATGTAACTCATGAGTAGATATTTGAGCTACTTGTGCCCACTGATGATGTTAGAATTTATAATGGGCTACATGAGATCAAAAATTTTGTTCAATTATATCGAAATATTATAAGGCTTTAGTATAGGAAAGAGCTATTTCAATTCATGATTTTATTTATTACATACCTTTTATGTTGAATAAACTAACACTAAACTAATTATTTAATTTCATAAGAGTGAGGATCAATGCATTGAGGTGCTTCAACAAATCAATTGTTTAACTATTGAAGTCAATGCATAACTCTTATTATCAAAATTAATAATTTCTTGCACAAATAAAAATTAAAAATTATTATGATTAAGGATATATGAAATTTTGATATAACTAGAATTCCATTTGGAATTAAATTAATAGTTGGGTGGTGTTGTTTCTCTTAAGTAATTTGATGAAATAATTAAACATTAATGGTTCTAGGTAATCATCATCAACATATATATCGGATATTTCAATATAATTCTTATAAAAATTTACCTCTAGAAAAATTATTTTTACTATTATGTAAATCTATTCACTTTTTAAAATTTTTTATAGGAAAAACAACTAGTATCAATGGAAAATATTATAATTTGTTTAAAATTTAATAACAGCCATGAAACTATAAAATTATTGTGAAATTAATGTTTAAACTAGCATACATTATAGTTATTGAAACCATTACAAGTTTATTTAGTAATGGTTTAAATTATCACTAGATATAAAAAAAGATGTCGATAATACTATAATTTATAAAGAGCCCTTAATGACTATGAGAATGACCCCATGAATATAATTGATAAAGGGAGATCTATGAGAATATATCAATTAAAAAATGGTCAATATAGTATTAAACTTTATATTGAGAGTTATAGAACTCTAAAAATCATCATTTTATCCAATGGTGTGGTTCTTAGATAACTCTCACATTAATAATATTCTATGGTTTATTTTTTGAGATTAGATTATTAATTAGTGAGTTTTAATGATGGTTTCTTGCTTTATTTATTGATAAAAATCTCATGGATGATTAAGAGGATGAATAAATCTAGGTTGGATGCAAAGGAATGAGTAAATATAGATATGACACTAAACATACTATAGTAATGGTCAAAAAAACTTTTGGTAAGTGTGAATAAAATGACCATTGAATATAAAAAGAGGAAATGACCATTTTGATTATCTTGGTGCATTTTAATCTTGGAAGATAACCACAAGGGTACATTATAATGATACGAAGGATCTCTATTATGTTGTGGTTATAGTTGAAAATTAATAGGTTTAACCTGATTGTGGTTTTGGAGAATTAAAGGGAGGAATAAAAACCCTACCATGGGGTTCTATGATGGAAACGGTCATGGTAAATATCAAGGTAGAATAGAAAATGTAACACCCAAAATTTTTCTTTTTATATAAATAATTATTATAATTATTATTTTAGAATTTAATAAGTGAAATATTGAAATATTGAGAAACAAAAAGGATGAATGGTTTGAGCATGGTTAGTGGAAATTGTTTGAGTCAACCATGAACAATTTTAAGGGTGAGAAAGTGACTACTACATGGATAAATAATGGTTTGGGTAACCATATAATCCAACCATACATCCCCTTTAGTTAAACCAAAACATTAGTATTCATATCTCGGCCACCAAAGACCCTTCATGATTGAATTTCACAATGTTATAATAATGTTATTTGCTTTATCTTATGTCAAAATAATATTTGAATTATGCATCCAAAAATTTAGTCCAGTTTTAATTATAAAATATACATGTAAATTCCCTAGTGTGTGCATTTATAACACCATAAATATAATTATACTTATTATTATTACTATTAATAAATGGTAATAAGTTGTAATGTAATTAGTTTATGTGTGTGTTGATATTTCTCTAAGTGAATAGTTTGATCATTACCCATCCATTTTTATATTCCTAATATTATTTATATTATTTATATTTATATAAAAGTGTAGGGAATAACCCATCTATCCTTTATTTCTGAGTAGATGAATAAAAGGGAGGGGAGAGTGCTCTCCCACCATCTTTAATTCTCTAAATCTTGTGAAAAAATTCATAGAGGAAAGAATATTTACTAACTATCATTCGGGTTTTCACTATAATGGCCCACACATTTCATACATAGATATTACATCTATTTAGATTAATATCCATTAAATAGAACTTCATTGCACACCAAAATCGTATAGTTATGGTGCCTTTAAAAACATGGAAACATAAACAAATGGTTTAAAATTGTATCCTAATAATTTCTTCATAACTATCACCCTTTTTAGACATATCATACTTAGTACCTTTCTTCACAACCTAGAAAAATAGAGATATAAGAATGGGTGATCTCAAATGCTCAGTAATGGTAAACATAGGAGATATCAATCTATGATTATATGGAATAATAAGATAAGTATAAGGGTATGAGATCATGACCATAACATAACATGTTCATACCCAATCTTACAAAGATCATAAACATGAGTTATGGTATAAAACATTATCATTTATAAATACATGAGTCATAAGAATGAGAACTCATCATAACTCAATCATAAACCACAAGTTCATGTCATAAATGTGTGTGGAATCACCATAAGTATAGAAACCATTTTATATGTCAAGGTTAATTTCCAAGGAAATCATATTAGAAATAAACACCTTTTTTCCACAGTGGATCAAGCACATCGACTTGTTTACTATAACGGATCAAGCACATCGACTTCTTTCCCATAACGAATCAAGAACTTAGATTTGTTTTCTATAAAGGATCAATCACTTCATCATGTTTCAAAAACCTATATCATGAGATATAATATTTTAACTAATGAATTGGATGGATATATATAGGTCCCACTCATCACATAATGAAAATAATACATATGTGTGCCATAGGATACTAAAACATTCATCATATCAGAACCCATGAAAAGAAATGGGTTTCATAAACATAAACCATTTAGAGAAAGAATAAGGATGGTATGATTGGATCATATACTAAATAAATTATAAGTAATATAAAATGATTTAATCTTAGATAGAAAATTATTTTGAAATATTTCTTGGAAAAAATTGACGAAAATAACATTTCTATTTTTAAAATCACTTCTCTTTAACAAAAACTATGCACTTTAAAATGAAAACATTTTCTTTGAATATAAACTTATAAAATTGTAAAGTAATATTCAAATAATATATTCTTATTGAAAGTTGTAAAATACTCTTATGTATTATAAGTTAAAAAAACATTCCTTCCATTTTTTTGGGAAATGTCACAAAGTACCTTGTTTGGAAAATGATAAAAATATTCCTTTCAAATTATTTTGTAAAAAGTAAAACATGGGTAAAAATGAATTTAAATAGACTTAAAAGTTCTGTAAAAAAAACTTGAAATTTTTTTTATAAAACATGGATATGTAAGACAAATATTCCCCATAATGGACTAAAAAATAAACAATCCTAAAAAAAATAAACAATCTTGAAATTGATGAGATATTAAAATAAAACCTTTACCACTTTGGTATCATTTGAAACATAAGCCTAATGAAAGGAATAAACTTATATCGATATGTAAATCCAATATTATTCATAATAATAATCATAAAAATATTCATTTGTTGTAAATACATAATTCAAAAGAAACAAGTAGGATAAAAGGTATGTGTCCCACATAAATAAAAGCGAGATGAAAATCCCTTACCTCATGTTCAACTTACTTAAAATGTGTTTAAACCTCCTTTATAACAAATAACTATTTATTATACATCAATTAAATGAAAATTATAATATTTATACAACCATATTTGTTTTAATTATAATATTTTGTCATTTATTTATTAACAATTCTTTGTTAAAATCACTATTCCTGAGGATAATTGCTTCATTTTTCATGTATGTTCTAGTTTAGTATTTTCAGTACTTAGAATTTTCCCATGATACCATAATTTCCAGAATTTTAATCATGGTATAAAATTAATATATATTCATTATATATATATTTATATTTATAATCACTCATAAAAATTAGAGATAGAAAAATGAATTAAACCGTTCATGGAGACGATAGGTCGTACGTATGCAAGAACGATGTAATCACTTTTTAAAATATAGAAGGAAAGAAAGGTATATAATAATTCAAATTTAAGGAATAATAATTATATAATTTATATCATATATATTCACCATATCCATCAACATTACCATCCATGTAATATAGAAATTAAAAATTAATCACATCGTTTAGTGGGGGTGGTAGTCCACACATACGTACGGGTGGTGTTATCATTTTCTAATGGTTTATATGGTAAGAAGTTATATGTTATATTTTCATTAAAAATGAATTATTATGTTGTAAATATAACATATAAACTTTAAACCCGTTATAATAACCATCCATGAATGATGGTGATGGAAATTGAATTGTATCTCTATGTGGAGACAGTAAGCCATACGTACGTACGAGTGATACTTTAACTTCTCATTTGATGGAATGATGGCGGATAATGGTGGTTTTATAATCATAATAACATTTAAAAATATTTAGGATACTTAGTTTATTATTTCATGAATAATATAATATATATATATAGGAGGTAAAAGAATAATAAAAAAGAAAGTGATCAGTTAAAGTGATTACCACTTCTATGAGATGACTCTCTTAGATCTCAGCTTAAGGACTCTAGGGTTGGCCTTTTGAGAAGAATAGCATATCTAAAATGTGTATATGGAGGTTTATAGGATAAATTTATAGAGTATGGTAAATATATAATTCTCCAAATGGTGTAAATAAGTGAGGGAGGAGGTGCCCTTTTATAATTGAGGTGAAGGTAACTTTTGGAATTTCATAAAAAAAAATATAATAAGACTATTCTAGAGCCAAATACTATCAAATGGAATATAAATGAACATAGTATAACATTTTTTACAATATATTTTTCCCATTTTTAGTTATTTAATATTTTTATAATTTTTAAATAATTTAATAAAATATTATTTTCATAAAATATCATTATTGACAATTTTGACACTATTCATTATTTTGACTTTAATAACATCATGAAAATAATAGAAATTAAAAAATAATAATTTAATAAATCTCTAAAAGGTCACTTTCATTTATGAAATTCGTTTATTACATAAATTATCTCAAATTAAAAAACTTATAATATTTTTTATATCATTTATTTGATTTTTTTCATTAATTGAATAATCATTGCATCAGACTTATGTGAGCATTTAAGGTAATTATTTCTCTCCTAAAAATTAAAAATAAATAAACATGATGAATAAAAAAAATTCTATTTTAAAATAATATTTACATTCGAACATATCCTCCAGATAACCCTATATTAAAATATTATATTTATTAAAAACATGAGTGTGCCATGTTTGACATTTCTTGAAATAAAATTATATAAAGGTCATAATATCATCCAAGTGAGAAAAAAAGATCATAAATTATACCCTTCTATGATTATGGTCTATATATACTCATATAATAAAATTTAGGAAACTTTTAGGGTCATTTTATAGTCCTTATTATTTTATTTTTAACCAAAATTACTCGATTTACCCATACAGTGGTAATAAAATTATTATAGATACTATTCATAATGAACAAAAATAAATAGAACATTTTGAATAAATTTGGATAAACTAATTCAAAAAATTTAATCCATTTTTCAATATTCAACTCACATAAGTGGTAGAATTTAATTTAAAATGTATCCTACAAAACGCAATGAAAAACAGTTTTTTTAAAACGTTTTTTAAGCCTAAAAGGGTACTTATAAAAAAAGGTATAAGGATGATTAAAATATAATTAATTATATTATATAAAAATAAATAGTACTTAAATTGTTTTTCTATAAAATTCTAATCATAAATGGACTTTTTAATAAAATTAAAATGACAATTTAACAAAAATCGGTATTTTCACTCTTCACTGAAAAATCAAACTTTTTAGAAAAATACCAAAATTTCACCCAAAGATAATTTTGATATGCTGATTTAAAAATTGAAGATAATTTTATAAAATACATTTTCAAAAATTTTGAAAAAACAATTAAAATATATCCCATAAAAATCAATAAAAATCGTTTTTGAGGAAAAAATATTTCTGAAGTATAAAATAACTTTACTAAAAATTAAGTACTTATTTTCTGAGAATTAATAAATAAATTTGTATTGATTAGGTCCCTTATATTTAAATTTTATAATTTAGTTAATTTAAATCATACCCACTAATTCAACATCTATGTTATAATGGTCATATTTAGATAATAATATTTTATTGATCTTTTAAGCTTAAGGGTGCATGTAATGCAAGATATCAAATAAATGTAATTTAAAAATATTTCATAAAATCTTAGGGTGTTACATTATACTCCCCTTTAATAAATTCCATCCTCACAATTTTTACTTTTTCTTGGTAATCAAAGGTTTTACCTTTTAAAATTCTTTTTTGGAAACCTGCATCATAAAAAGGGTTAATAATACTTCCTCTTGAAAAGAGAAAAAGGGAAGTATGAAGGTTGTGTGGAATAACATATAATTAGGTTTTCAAATTTTTTAACATTTATGAGAAGTGAAAACATAGATATAGAGGAAAAAATAACATCCAAGTACTGATAGAGAGTGATAGAGAACATGGTCATTAGAAATTCAACATCTACAAAACTACAACCCGATGAGGTGTGGAAAAGGACAACCATTCATTATAAAAGAAGGTAATATAATAACATTTTTGTTTCAAGATAATTTTCCTAGATTTGAGAAATTACATTTCCATATAAACTAACATAGTTATATATTCTTACTTGAAAAGTATAGTTTCATCCTTAAATCAATTTCCACCATAATCCTATCTTTTTCTCTAAACGATGAGTACTCAAGATGATTTTTTTTCATACCTGAAGTGATAGAATAAACTTAGAATAAATAAAATAACCACCCAAAAGGAAATAATTTATTCCTTTTATCTTTATACATTAACCAAAACCCAAATGGTTAGGACAGTACAAATAATCCTTCAAATAAATAAAATATACTTTAATATCTGAAATTCAATAGTAATACCCAAAATTAAACTTAGATTATTCGATAAATAACTATCCTTAAAACTCCTCAAAAATATTCCATACTAAGATTGAAATAAAAACCAATGAAGGATTTGGTCACATACACTTTTTATATTAATTTAACATTTATCTCTAATCATTATTAATCACTCACAAAGTTATATACCAAAAGTTTACATGCCCTAATCATATAGTCTCTGAGATATAATAATAATTTTCATAAATAAATAACCCTATATCACAATTAATATCAATAGCCTCAATATTAATGAAATTATTAACATAAAAGGTTATATTATACCTTTCATATTACATATCCAAAAGTGTAATAACATTCTCATGAAATAATACAGAAAATTAAACCTAAGGGTTATATATACAAGAATCTAATACAAATTTTCCCAAAATATCATTAGTCACCTCAAAATTAAATTATTTCAAACATTATAATGGGGTCTAATCCTTTACTCTCATGCACAACTTCAAACTTATAAACCCATAATAGTATCCATGTCTCTTAAGTTAACCTTATATGAAAACATATACACTTTAAAAAAAAATTAACACAATCTTTATTCCTCAATTAAGTTCATATAATATTGAATATATTCCTTAAATCAGGAAATGGAATAGACATGATCAAATATAGATGAACTAAATCACTTTTTAATAAACTCACTGTCCAATTTTAAGGTCACTAATATTATCCCATTTACTTCGTCAATGTCAATCATCACTTTGTCTAAACTAGACATTATCACCTTACCACTAAATCACTTTTCTTAGTTATTGGTACCTTTAAACATATAATTTAAAATGATTAAAGAAAACTACTATGGGTAAATAATTAGATGCCACGCAATCCTTATATATAAAATATAATTGATATAACACTTTCATAATTCTAAAATAATAATATATAAACACTAAAATCCTTTCACTGCACAGCTCTTTCCTTGGTCTAGGAGTTAACATTTAGAAGAGGGAATTGACTCATATAATGTTCAGGTTACTGACATATAAAACACATAACTCCTTGGAAATTTTTTACTCTATTCCATTTATTTCCACATAAAAAACATCTTCTCCTCCATTTGATATATTCTTATAGGTGATTATTCCCATATTATTGATAAGAATGAAATTTAACTTTCTTACCTCTATTATAATTGTCACATGAACTTCCATAAAAGTCAATTTTCCTCTTATTTGATAGGACAAAAATCCCACAAAGGTTCACATTTTTAATCATATATTGTGATATCTAATTATACATAATCACAAAATCCTTATATCCAGTCATCATCTAATTTTTTTGCACATAATCCCTGAATTTTTCATCACATTCAATATTAACATGATTCCTCCTAGTTCCAGGCATTGACTAAAACCAAAAATAAATGTGTGAGTAGTGATAATCATACTCGAAACCACATAATCATGATAATATCATTTATAGTATGTCTAAATCATGAAAAATTCTTCTATGAAACCTTAGGTTTAACCTAGGTCATTCCTGATCATTGCTAAAACTTTATAATGTTATCCAATACTTTAATTAATGCTCAGAGTTCTCACTAAAGTTTTATCACCCTGGTTTCCAAAGTTTAACTAAACCCTAATATAATACCAACTATGATAGACCATACATTTCATACATTGATATTACATCTATTTAGATGAATATTCATTATATAACATTTTGATCCACTCTATAATCGTATAGGTCTAGTGCCTTTAGAAACTTGGACACATAGACAACTTTTTTATAATTTTCTCCCACTAAGTTCTTCATAACTATAACTCTTATTAGTCATATCATACTTAGTACCTTTCTTAACTATTGAGGTAAATGGAAACATAATAAAGGGTGATCTCAAATGATTATTAATGGTAAACATAGGAGATATAAATATATTATCATATGAAATAATAATATAAGAATAATGGTATGAAATCATGACCAAAATAGAAAATTTTAATACCCAATCTAAAAAATAACATAAAAATGAGTTATTTAATTAAACATTATCATTTTAAAATACATGATTCATAATAAATAGAATGCATCATAACTCAATGATGAACTATAAATTCATGTCAAAAATGTGTGTAGCAACGTCATAAGTATAGAAATTATTTCATATATTAAGTTTAATTACAAAGACCACCATATTAGGCATCAATATATTTTTTCCATAGTGGATCAAGTACATTGATTTTTTCCCATAATGGATCAAGCATGTTGATGTGAATCTCATAATAGATAAAGTACTTTAACTTTTTTCACATAACGGATCAAGCACTTAAACTTGTTTCCCATCACTATCTCATGAGATATAATAATTTAACCAATAAATTTGAGGGAGATATAGGTCAGGCCCATCAAATAATTAAAACCATACATATTTGTGTCATAGGATCATAAAACATTCATCATATCAGAACCTATGAAAAGAAATGGGTTTCATAGATATTTCAAATTTTCATTATAAACATAAACCATCTAGAGAAATAATAAGGATGGTTTCCATAGATAATATCCCCAATAAATTATAAGTAACATCAAATTATTTCATGTTATTTGGAAAAAAAATTTGAAATATCACTTAGAAAAATTCTTTAGGAAAATAACTTTTCTATTTTAAAATCACTTCTCTTTAAAAAAAACTGCACACTTTTTAATAAAAACATTTTATTTGAATATAAAATTATGAAATTTTAAAATAATTTTCAAATAATTTAGGCATCACGATATCAGAAAAATACACTCATTTCATATAATTTAAGAAAAATCATTTTTCAATATTTTTTTGAAAAGTCACAAAGTACCTTGTTTGGAAAATGACAAAAATATTCCTTTCAAATTATTTTGTAAAAAGTAAAACATGGGTAGGAATTACTTTAAAAAATAGTTAAATAATTTTAAAATAATTTTTGAAAACATTTTTAGAAAACATGGATATAGAATAGAAATACTCCCCAACATAGTCATAAACATAAACAATCCCAAATAATGATTAGATAGTGAAATAAAACCTTTACCGCTTTGTTATCATTTGAATCGTAAACCTGATAAAATAAAGAAAATTATATGGATACGTAAATCACATTTCTGTAATGATAATAATCATAAAATATATTAATTTTTTGTATATACACAACACAAAATAAATGAGTATCATATAAGGCATGTGTCCCACATAAATAAAAGTGAGATAAAAATTCCTTACCTAGTGTTAAACTTCTTTCAAATGTGTTCGAACCTCCTATATAATAAATATAGATTTATTTTAAATATATTAAATAAATATTATCATATGTATGATACTATATATTTTTTAATTATAATATTTTATCACCTGTTTATTAACAATTATTTGTTAAAATCACTATTTTGGGTGATAATTGCTTTGTTTTTTCATGTTTGTTCTGGTTTGGTATTTCCATTCCTTATACTTTGATCATGATCCCATAGTTTTCTTAATTTCAATAACTTTATAAACATAATATATATTAATTAAATATATATTTATAATCATTCATAAAAATTAGAGATATAAAAATGAATTACACCATTCATGGAGAAGGTAGGCCGTACATACGCACAAATGTTGTATTCACTTTTTGAAGGAAGGAACGAAAAAAAGTTAGATAATAATTAACTATTAAATAATTATTATTATATCATATATATCATAAATATTAACCATTTTCATTCTTCTTACCAACCATGTAATATAGAAATGAAAAATTAATCACACCGCTTTGTGGAGTAGGTAGTCCACATGTATGCACTAGTGGTGTTATCGTTTTATAACGGTTAATAATGTAAGAAGTTAGATAATATATTTTTATTAAATATTAATAATTATTTCATAAATATCATATATAAACTTTAAACCCATAATAATAACCATACATTAATTATGGTGATGGAAAATGAATTGTATCGATACGTGGAGACGGTAAGTCGTAAGTACGCACAAGCGATATTTTCACTTCCCATTTGATTGAATGAAGGTAGATAATGGTGGTTTCATAATAATAACAACATTTAAGAATATTTATAATTATTGATTTATTATTTTATGAATAATATAATATATTTAGAGGAGTTAAATGAATAATAAAAAAGAAAGTGATCGGTTAAGGCGATTACCTAGAGGTGACTCCCTTAAATCTCCTCTTAAGGGCTCTAGGGTTGGTCTTTTGAGAATACTAACACCTATATAATGTGTATAGGGAAGTTTATAAGATAAATTGGTAGATTATGTTCTAGATATAAGGTTCAAAGTGGTGTAAATAAATGAGGTAGGGGGTTCCCTTTAATAATTAAGGTGAGGGGCACTTTTGAAATTTCAAAAAAATATAAAATATAAAAAGACAATTCTTGACCCAAATACTTCCAAATGTACTATAAATGAACATTGGATGAAATTTATGGACATATATTATACCATTTTTCATTATTTAATATTTTATTATTTTTAAATAATTTAATAAATTATTATTTTCACAAAAAATCATTATTTTTAATTTTGACTATTCATTACTTTGAATTTAATAACATCATGAAGATAATATAAACTTGAAAAAAATCCTTTAATACAAACATATATGTTTATTTTAATCTAGAAAATTTTTTATTATATAAATTATCTCAAATTATAATACATTTATTATTTTTAATATTATTTATTTGATTTTTTCATTAACTGAATAATTACTACATCAGTATTGTGTAAGCATTTAAGGTAATTATTTCATCCCTAAAAATAAAAAGAAAAATTACCATGATGAAGATAAATATTTTTTATTTCAAAAAAATATTTATATTTCAACATATCCTCGCGATAACCCCATATTAAAATGTTATAGTTATTAAAAACAAGAGTGTAACATGTTACACTTTTCTTGAAATAAAATACTATAAAGCTCATAATCTCATCCAAGTGACAAAAAAATGTCATTAATTCTACCCTTTTATTATTATTATTGATATATATTCATATAATGGAATTTATTAAAGTTATAAGTTCATTTTATAGTCCTTATCATTTTATTTTTAACCTAAATTACCTTATTAACCCTTACCATGGTAATAAAATTACTAGAGGTACTATTCATAATGACCAAAAATAAAAGGAACCTATTTATAAAATTTATAACCATTGATTAAAAATTTGGAATCCATTTTTTAATATTCAACTCACATAATTTAAATAATTTAATTTAAAATTAATCCCACAAAACGCAACAAAAAACGGTTTTATTAAAAAGTGGGTTTTTAAGCCCAGAGATGTACTTATAAAAGAATAAGGTATAAGTATGATTAAAATGTAATTAATTATATTAAATATAAATAAATATTAATTATTTTATTTTGGTATAAAATTAAAATCATAAAGGGACTTTTTAATATAATCAAAATGAGAGTAATAAAAATCGGTATTTTTACTATACATTGAAAAATAAAACTTTTCAGAAAAATACCAAAATTCCACCCAAAGATAATTTTGATATAATGATTTCAAAATTGGAGTTAATTTTTTCAAATATATTTTTTAAAATTTACAAAAATTAATTATAATATTTTCTCACAAAAAGTAATAAAAAACATTTTTGAGGAAAACATATTTCTGAAGCATAAAATAAATTTACTGAAAATTAAGTACTTATTTCATGAGAATTAATAAATAAATTTGTATTGATTAGGTACTTTATATATAAATTTCATAATTAGACTAATACTATTCATACCCTCTAATTCAATAGCTAGGTTATAACAGTCGTATTCAAACAATAATATTTCGTTGATCGTTTATGATCGATGTTGCGTGTTACGCAAACAATCGAAGAAATGTAATTTAAAAATATTTCATAAAATTTAGGGTGTTACATACACCTATATCAAATTTTTTTGAATATATTTTAATTAGTCTTTGTTTTTTCTATGATTTCCATGGTAATATTTGGTGTTTTATTTCAAAAACAATTTTCTATCCATATAAAGTGTTTGTGAATATAACCACAAGGAGTTATTTTAGTGCTAATGAGTTTATAAAGGGTGTTTTTAATAATGTTGGTGTTTGGTTTTTTTGTGAGAACTATTTTTTAGTTAATTTTTTTTCTTTATGGAAATTAATTCTTTGGAAGATACACTTGCACTACTGGAAATATAGGATTTCCCAACTGTTTAGAACCGTTGGGAAAGGCTGCAGAACCGTTGGTATAACATATACCAACGGTTCTGCAAACCGTAGGGAAGTAAGCCATTGGGAAAAACTTTTCCCAATGGTTCATAGTGAACCGTTGGAATAGGGGGGAGAAAAATTACCCTACCCCAACGGTTCTGTAAAACCGTTGGGAAAGCTTTTTCCCAACGGTTTTGAAAACCGTTGGGAAAAACCCAAAATCACCTCTTTCCCAACGGTTTAGAATCGTTGGGAAAAGTGTTTTACCAATGGTTTAGAACCATTGGAAAAAGTGTTTTACCAACAGTTCTATGAACCGTTGGTAAAACAAAACCTAGACATTCTATGCCAACGGTTTTGAACCGTTGGCATAGCCTCTGCTGGGAAAATTGCACAGCAGCTCTGCAATTTTCCCAACAGCTCCCCAATTTGCAACCAGCTCTCCAATTTGCCCACCAGGTCTCATTTTGTGGGTTCCCTCTCATTTTCAATCCAGTTATTGTATCTGCAATAAACTAACACATACATATACAATTATTGTACCTGCAATAACCAACTAACACTTACATATAGAGAACAAATTCATACACATTTAACATATAATGGTGGAACTATACACATACATAATTAAATTAGAATTCATAACGTAATTATAAACATACATAATTCATTTAGAATTCAATTTAAAATTTAGATGACAATTATATGTGGAATCCGGAAGTCAATTCATAATTTGATCGGTTTTTTGTATACCATATATTTTTACCTGAAATACTGTCCATTTTAAACATAATACATACATCTGAAGTGCTACCAGCCACACCACACCTCGTATTGAGGCGGGGTTGACTTTTACACGTCACATATGACTCATGGATCGTTGTGATAATTTATCAACACAATCCGAATGCGTTTGGTCTGTTTTTCGTATGTCAGTTGATGTTTTTCAATTAAAATGACGTACTTTTGAAACAAAAGGCAGACACTTTGAGTGGTTCTGGACACACCGCGCCTCGGATTGAGGCGGCATTGACTTTTACATGTCACATATGATCCATGTATCGTTCTACTAAAGTTTCCATGGAAACCGAATGCGTTTGGTCGATTTTCCGTATGTACTTAAATTGTTGTCTATTTTAAGCAAAAGATATCCACTTAGAGTGATTCCGGCCACACCGTGCCTCATATTAAGGCGGGGTTGACTCATAAACATCAAATATGACCCATGGATCATTGTTCTAAAGTATCAACACAATCTGAATGCGTTTGGTCGGTTTTCCGTATGCCAGTTGATGTTTTTCACTTCAAATTATGTCCTTTTGAAACAAAAGACAAGCACTTTGAGTGGTGGCAGCCACACTGCACCTCGGATTGAGGCGGGGTTGACTCGTACACGTCACATATGACCAATGTATCGTTGTGCTAATGTATCTACACAATTCTAATGTGTTTGGTCGGTTTTCCGTATGCCAGTTGATGTTTTTCAATTAAAATGACGTACTTTTGAAACAAAAGGCAGACACTTTGAGTGGTGCTGGCCACAACACACCTCGGATTGAGGCGGAGTTTACTCGTACACGTCACATATGACCCATGGATATTTCTCCTAAAGTATCAATGGAAACTGAATGTGTTTGGTCAGTTTTCCGTATGTACTTAAATTGTTGTCCATTCTAAGAAAAAGAGAGCCACTTAGAGTGATTTCAGTCACACCGTGCCTCAGATTAAGGCGGGGTTGACTCGTACATGTCACATATGACCCATATATCATTGTTCTAAAGTATAGACACAATCTTAATGTGTTTGGTCAGTTTTCCGTATGCCAGTTGATGTTTTTCACTTCAAATGATGTCCTTTTGAAACAAAAGACAGACACTTTGAGTGGTGGCGGCCACACCGTGCCTCGGATTTAGGCGGGGTTGACTCGTACACGTCACATATGACCCATGGATCGTTTTAATAATGTATCGACACAATCCAAATGCGTTTGGTTGGTTTTCCGTATTCCAGTTGATGTTTTTCAATTAAAATGACGTCCTTTTGAAACAAAAGGCAGACACTTTGAGTGGTGGCAGCCACACCACGCCTCATATTAATGCGGGATTGACTCATACACGTCACATATGACCCATGGATAATTGTGCTAATGTATCGACACAATCCGAATGCGTTTGGTCAGTTTTCCGTATGCCAGTTGATGTTTTTCACTTCAAATTATGTCCTTTTAAAACAAAAGACACACACTTTGAGTGGTGTCGGCCACACCGCTCCTCGGATTGAGGTGGCGTTCACTCTTACACGTCACATATGTCCCATGGATCGTTCTCCTAAAGTTTCAATTGAAACCGAATGCGTTTGGTCGGTTTTCCGTATGTACATAAATTGTTGTCCATTTTAAGCAAAAGAGAGACACTTAGAGTGATTCCGGCCACACCGTGCCTCAGATTAAGGCGGGGTTGACTCTTACACGTCACATATGACCCATGGACCATTGTGCTAAAGTATCGACACAACCCTAATTCATTTGGTCGGTTTTCCGTATGCCAGTTGATGTTTTTCAGTTCAAATTATGTCCTTTAGAAACAAAAGACAGACACTTTGAGTGGTGGCGGCCACACTGTGCCTTGGATTGATGCGGGGTTGACTCGTACACGTCACATATGACCCATGTATCATTTTTCTAATGTATCGACACAATTCGAATGCGTTTGGTCAGTTTTCTGTATGCCAGTTGATGTTTTTCAATTAAAATGACGTACTTTTGAAACAAAAGGTAGACACTTTGAGTGGTTCCATCTACACCGCTCCTTGGATTGAGGCGGAGTTGACTCGTACACGTCACATATGACCCATGGATCATTCTCCTAAAGTTTCAATGGAAACCGAATGCGTTTGGTCGGTTTTCCGTATGTACTTAAATTGTTGTCCATTTTAAGCAAAAGAGAGCCACTTAGAGTGATTCCGGCCACACCGTGCCTCATATTAAGGTGGGTTTGACTCGTAAACGTCACATATGACCCATTTATCGTTGTTATAAAGTATCGACACAATCCTAATGCGTTTAGTCGGTTTTCCGTATGCCAGTTGATGTTTTTCACTTCAAATGATGTCCTTTTGAAACAAAAGACAGACACTTTGAGTGGTGGCGGCCACACCACATCTTGGATTGAGGAAAAGTTGACTCGTACACATCACATATGACCCATGGATCATTGTGCTAATGTATCGACACAATCCGAATGCATTTGGTCGGTTTTTCGTATGCCAGTTGATGTTTTTCAATTAAAATGACTTCCTTTTGAAACAAAAGGCAGACACTTTGAGTGGTGGCGGCCACACCGTGCCTCGGATTAAGGCGGGGTTGACTCTTACACGTCACATATGACCCATGGATCGTTGTGCTAATTTATTGACACAATCCGAATGCATTTGGTCGGTTTTCCGTATGCCAGTTGATGTTTTTAACTTCAAATTATGTCCTTTTGAAACAAAAGACAGACACTTTGAGTGGTGTCAGCCACACCGTGCCTCGGATTGAGGCGGTGTTGACTTGTACACGTCACATATGACCCATGTATCGTTCTCCTAAAGTTTCAATGGAAACCGAATGCGTTTGGTCATTTTTCCGTATGTACTTAAATTGTTGTCTATTTTAAGCAAAAGAGAGCCACTTAGAGTGATTCCGGCCACACCGTGCCTCATATTTAGGCTGGGTTAACTTGTACACGTCACATATGACCCATGGATCATTGTGCTAAAGTATCGACACCATCTGAATGCATTTGGTTGGTTTTCCATATTCCAGTTGATGTTTTTCACTTCAAATTATATCCTTTTGAAACAAAAGACAGACACTTTGAGTGGTCGTGGCCACACCGCACCTCGGATTGAGGCGGGGTTGACTCATACAGGTCACATATGACCCATGGATCGTTGTGATAATGTATCGACACAATCCGAATGCGTTTGGTCGGTTTTCCGTATGCCAGTTGATGTTTTTCAATTAAAATGACATACTTTTGAAACAAAAGGCAGACACTTTGAGTGGTTCCCGCCACACCGCGCCTCAGATTGAGGTGGTGTTGACTCTTACATGTCACATATGACCCATGGATCGTTCTCCTAAAGTTTCAATGGAAACCGAATGCATTTGGTCGGTTTTCTGTATGTACTTAAATTGTTGTCCATTTTAAGAAAAAGAGAGCCACTTAGAGTTATTCCGGCCACACCATGCCTCAGATTAAGGCGGGGTTGAATCTTACATGTCACATATGACCCATGGATCATTCTCCTAAAGTTTCAATGGAAACAAAATGCCTTTGGTCGTTTTTCCGTATGTACTTAAATTGTTGTTCATTTTAAGCAAAAGAGAGCCACTTCGAGTGATTCTAGCCACACCGTGCCTCAGATTAAGGTGGGGTTTACTCGTACACGTCACATATGACCCATGGATCGTTCTCCTAAAGTTTCAATGGAAACTGAATGCATTTGGTTGGTTTTCCGTATGTACTTAAATTGTTGTCTATTTTAAGAAAAAGAGAGCCACTTAGAGTGATTCCGGCCACACCGTGACTCAGATTAAGACGGGGTTGACTCGTACACGTCACATATAACCCATGGATCATTGTGTTAAAGTATCGACACAATCCGAATGCGTTTGGTCGGTTTTCCATATGCCAGTTGATGTTTTTCAATTAAAATGACATCCTTTTGAAACAAAAGGCAGACACTTTGAGTGGTGGCGGCCACACCGTGCCTCGGATTGAGGCGGGGTTGAGTCATACACGTCACATATGACCCATGGATCGTTGTGCTAATGTATCGACACAATCCGAATGCGTTTGGTCGGTTTTCCGTATGCCAGTTGATGTTTTTCAATTAAAATGACGTACTTTTGAAATAAAAGGAAGACACTTTGAGTGGTGCTGGCCACACCGCACCTCGGATTAAGGCCCCGTTGACTCGTACACATCACATATGACCCATGGATCGTTCTCCTAAAGTTTCAATGGAAACCGAATGCGTTTGGTCATTTTTCCGTATGCACTTAAATTATTGTCCATTTTAAAAAAAAGAGAGCCACTTAGAGTGATTCCGGCCACACCGTGCCTCAGATTAAGGCAGGTTTGACTCATACACATCACATATGACCCATGGATCATTGTGCTAAAGTATCGACACAATCCGAATGCGTTTGGTCGGTTTTCCCTATGCCAGTTGATGTTTTTCACTTCAAATTATGTCCTTTTGAAACAAAAGACAGACACTTTGAGTGGTGGCGGCCACACCGTGCCTCAGATTGAGGCGGGGTTGACTCGTACACGTCACATATGACCCATGGATCGTTGTGATAATGTATCGACACAATCCGAATGCGTTTGGTCGGTTTTATGTATGCCAGTTGATGTTTTTCAGTTAAAATGACGTACTATTGAAACAAAAGGCAGAAAATTTGAGTGGTTCCGGCCACACCGCGCCTCGGATTGAGGCGGAGTTGACTCGTACACGTTACATATGACCCATGGATCGTTCTCGTAAAGTTTCAATGGAAACAGCATCCATTTGGTTGGTTTTTCGTATGTACTTAAATTGTTGTCCATTTTAAGCAAAAGAGAGTCACTTAGAGTGATTCTGGCCACACCGTGCCTCAGATTAATGCGGTTTTGACTCATACACGTCACATATGACCCATGGATCATTATGCTAAAGTATCGACACAATACGAATGCGTTTGGTCGGTATTCCGTATTCCAGTTGATGTTTTTCACTTCAAATGATGTCCTTTTGAAACAAAAGACAGACACTTTGAGTGGTGGCGGCCACACCGCGCCTCGTATTGAGGCGGGGTTGACTCGTACACGTCACATATGACCCATGGATCGTTCTCTTAAAGTTTAAATGGAAACCAAATGCATTTGGTTGGTTTTCGTATGTACTTAAAATGTTGTCCATTTTATGAGAATCCTCTGTGCGGGGGGTTGTTCGGGGTCCAAGGAAGAGGGTGGAGGGGCTGTCTGGGGGGTTGTCCGGGGGGATGTCTTGGGTCCAGGGAAGAGGGTGGGGGGCTGTGTGGGGGGCTATCCGGGGGGTGTTCGGGGGGTTGTCTGGGGTCCAAGGAGGATGGTGGGGTGTTGTCTGGGGGGCTGTCCGGGGGGCTGTTCGGCGGGGCTGTCCGGGGTCTAGGGAGGAGGGTGGGGGTTGTCCAGGGTCCAGGAAGGAGGGGGGTTCCCAAAAACACAACCACTAAAAGACAAAAACATCCATAAAAATAGATAATATATAAAAATAACTCAACTCCAATACTATACTACGAGTCTAGATAAAACCAACAACTAGAATAGATTAAATATCAAATCTCAGTAATATCAGTCAAAAATGTAATGGATCAACTTGTCCCACAACACCATCACCATCATCACCATTATCATCATCACCCTCGTCCTCGTCCCCATCATCGTCCTCGCCCTCTCCCTCCTCCTCGTCCTCGCCCTCCTCCTCGCCCTCGCCACCCGCCTCGCCCTCCTCCTCTCCCTCCTCTTCCGCATCAGACTCCTCGCCATCATCATCGTCAAGATGGACATCGTCCTGACCACCACTAGAACTTCCACCTGGTGAACTGTATATAGAACGTATCGATGACATATACTCATCAAAAGCTGGGTTGGCCTCTGCTGGAAGTGTAGGACGTAGAACTTCAATAAATTTCATAAACGCACTGTTTGCCCTAGCAGACTATTCTGCCGTCTTTGTGGCCCTTTTCTCAGGCTGTTCTGCCTGTTCCCTAACTTGCTGCATCTCGGTGGCACTACAGCTCATACCTGAGGAGGGCCAATACCTCGTCGGGGCTATCCTAGGTCGGCAGCTTACTCTTCCAGAATGCTCCTCTCCCAACACCTGATGTAAGTGATCTGTTGGCCCAAAATTGTATGGTTCTTGGGCATCGAGGGCCTCTAAAGCAGCCTGTTACAAATATAAGTATATCATTAAGTTACAAAATAGATATTAAAAAATAAATTCAACAGATTAAAACTTACAATCTGCTGCTAAGTCGCTTCGTTGACGGCACTTCCATCCTTTTTTCGTCTACTCGAGAAAAACAGTTTTGCTCGAGGCACACGTCCTTCAATATTTTGTATTTGCCTCTACAATGACATTAAAAACTAAAGTTATATGAAAACTTTAGCAAACTATTAAATAATTGAAGAAACAAAAGAAAGTGTAAGTCGTAAAGAAAACTTATAAGCAATTGTCATACCTGCTTCCTCTCATGATCAGGCATCGTAGTGCGTCCTAGTGTGTGGAGGTATTTTTTTGCATCAATGTTCTTTTTATTTTTTCCAGATTATTCCTAAATAAAATTCGAAAATGCAATAGATAGTATTAATCAAAAACATAAAAGTTATTATTTAAATACCTAAAATGTTATTAATACCTTAAACTGGGTACCCGTCCAATGAGTAATCATCTGACGATACTACTCTATAGGACAATCATCCACCACTGGAACCGCCTCTAACTCAGTGCCAACTCTAGAAACTCAACCAATATACAAATCATGCTTGTAGGCTCTCCAAAGCTTGCCTAAATCCTTTAGACGTTCCGATCGTGCACCCTCACCATCGGGAAAATTAAATCGAAGTTGAAATCAAAATATTAATTCATATAAATACAAAAATAATTCATGGCATTAAATAGAACAGATTTTTTTACCCATATCTCTGCCCAAGCGCTATCCTTGACCTCATGTGGAAAATGTCTCCATGATAGCAGGCTAAAGGGAATGATGTCGGAGTATTTGTCAAGTGTCGCCAAAAAACTCCGACATTGCTGCCCAGTTTTCTCAACCATTTGGTTGTCTTCATTATAATCCACCATAACCTATGTGCGGCGGTTCCACACCGAACACATGCGTGTACGCCCCCACCCACGCCTCCTATCAGTAGATGTATCTTCCATGAAAGAAAAACAAATATTTTATCAAAACATGTTATAATGAAAATAAATATTTCTATAAAAATTTGTTAGGGTTCTATAAATATACATGTGCTGGTTTGATCGCTGAGTGCCATTGGATCCACAAAAACTGATGGAACACCCTGTGGTGGAACATGAGTCGAAGGTGATGGAATATAGAAGCTCAGAGAGATAGAAGTAGAAGTAAAAGAAGATGGGACATTTGTCTGACCGAATGCTGACTGAGGAGTGGGAATCATCATGGTATGTGAAAATGATGGGCCAGAAGATGCAGAAGGTAGTGAAAACATGGGAGGCCTAAATATCCCGTGTGTCTATAACGACACACCGGGATCAGAATGTGGGAAGGATGACATGTCAGTGGGAGGGGCAGGGTCTAGTCGGGTATGCGCAGCTGCTCGTCCACCTCTGGTATGAACCCTCCTCGTACCACCGGCCTGAGTACTAGGACCAGTACTAGGCTCCTCGTCGAATAAATGTCGACGTATAGGTGGATCCTACAAAAATGTTTACAAAAGAATTAATCACATGACATTATATATTCTTTAAATATATCAATTTGAAATAAATTACTCACTACAGGAACTAATGATGGAATTCCCAACTCCGTCATTCGACGATTGTTATCCATCATTTTTTTCCTTTGTCTCTCTTCAATTGGATTCATTTCCTGCATTTTGAAAACAAATATGTAATTAATTAGAAAAATAAAACTAATGTGTAACCCAAAAAACAAAATATATGAGGGAATAGGGGGATTCATTGGTAATTTAGCTATCAATTGTTTTAGAAGAGCTTGAATGGATTTAATAAATCATACAACTTGTAATGTTCACCAAGTTAGAAATATTGTTTGACTATGTTTGAATACAGTTCAATTCCAAATTAGAAAATGAAATTCAAATAAAACTGCAACCAATAAATATTGAAAATTCACATAATGGTCAATTAAGCTATCAATTGTTTTAGAAGAGCTTGAATGGATTTAATAAATCATACAAGTATAATGTTCACCAAGTTAGAAATATTTTTTGACTATGTTTGAATACAGTTCAATTCCAAATTAGAAAATGCAATTCAAATAAAACTGCAACCAATAAACATTGAAAATTCACATAATGGTCAAGTCAGCTATCAATTGTTTTAGAAGAGCTTGAATAGATTTAATAAATCATAAAAGTTTTAATGTTCACCAAGTTAGAAATATTAGTTGACTATGTTTGAATACAGTTCAATTCCAAATTAGAAAATGCAATTCAAATAAAACTGAAACCAATAAACATTGAGAATTCACATAATGGTCAAGTCACCTAAAACATATTTGTGATCAATACTATATCAATTTGAATATTACCAACCTTAACAACCCAACTTGAGGTAAACCAAAATAATTGAGAACATGGATGAATGATTCTATATATTTTCAACCACAACTTCAGGTTCACAATCAACTCTGACAATTGAGCTATTTGAGTCATCAAAAGAAATAAATGGATTGGTTCCAATGGCACTAGGGACAGTGTCAATTCAATCATCACCATCTTCAAAAATATGTCTTGGAATTACTTCAACTATGACACCAAATTCAGGTCGAAGTTGGTCTTTGACATAAAAAACTTGTTTATCCATTGATGCCAACACATATTGTTCTTCGGTAGCAAGAGTGCGAGTCATATTAATTACTCGAAATACACAATCATCAATAAATGTGTCATGTCTCTTCATCAAATCAAACCAATGGAATTTCATCATTGTGACTCGTCCATGATAGTAATAATCCAATATTATTATTTTCTCAACAACTCCATAATAACCCACATTTTCAAATCGCGGTCTACTATCTGATGCACTGGCATAATAATCTATTGTGGCAGTAACCATAACACCATCATGTTGTGCTCTCCTGTTCTTTGCTCGTTCGGTGACAATAAATTTGTACCCATTGATAACAATTGATTTACAGTCACGAACCACGGTATTAGGACCAAAAGCCAAAGCTCTTATTTCCTCAGAGACAGAGTCAGCAGAAAAACTCAATACCTGCAATATAAATGACTATTAAACTTAATTAAATATTGATATAATTATTTTAACATTAATTTTTTTATACCTTCAATTTTAACCAAGCAGAAAACTCTTTACTATGAAAAGTCTCTCTCCTTCTCAAAGATAAAGAATGATGCTTCCTATTTATCATTGTTTTATGTTCCCTGTAGATAAAAAATATTAATAGTTTAACAGATATATATGTAAGATATACATAATCAATTTAGTTACCTGATATAGTCATCGAACATATCACAGTTGAACAAAACTGTGCGATGTTCCATCTCCCGCTCTTCATGGCTTAATGTCTTCAATGTATATGATCCAGAAATTCCTCCTGTTTGAGGAAGTGATGGAAAACTGGGTTCAATTTTCTCATACTATTCTTCTTCATTTCTCATTGGTCTGTTCAATCTTGTAGTAAGATCATACAAATACATCAAGCAGAAATCCATACATTCTTGAGCCAAGTAACCGTTCACGATAGAACCTTCGGGGTGATTTATGTTTCAGACATAAGACTTTAATGTGAACATATTTCTTTCAATTGGATATATCCAACGAAAAGAAATAGGTCCTCCGAGAAGTATTTCAGTGGGAATATGGATAGTCAGATGCAGCATGCATGTGAAAAATGATGGAGGAAATATTTTCTCCAACTCACACAAAATTAATGGGGAATCTGTCAAAAAAAATTCAAGAAAGACTTGGACAACTTCTTAGCACAAAGATCTCTAAAAAAATGGCACAACTGAATAACATCCACCCTTACATTATTGGACAAAAGATGACAGATTTCTATTGGAAGAAACTCATGCATTAGAACGTGATAATCATGAGTCTTCAAAGATTTTAGCTTCAACTCTCTTCTGTTGACCTGTTTAGATATGTTGCTTGAATAGCCATCAGGAACTATAATAGTCTCTAATACTTCCAGAAATTGTTTTTTTTTTCGTAGGTGTCATCACATAAGAAGCACATGGAAGTTGTCATTTATTTTCACTAATACGCATAGGATGCAATTTTGGTCTGATGCCCCAATCCACCAAGTCACGCCGAGATCGTAAATCATCTTTTTTCTTCCCCTTGACATTTAGAAGAACTGAAAGCAACATTTCGCATATATTCTTTTCAATATGCATTACGTCTAAGCAATGAAATAACAAATTGGTTGACCAATAAGGCAAATCAAAAAAGATACTCTTCTTCCTCCAATTGTAACAAGTTTCAGTGGAAACATTATTTCTCTTTCCAGATTTCATTTGACTCTTCCCAAACAAAAAACTGAAATATTTCAATTCATTAAGCACGTCAGTTCCATACATACGCTGAGGTGGATCATCAGTCTCTATGGTATTATCAAATCTTCGACGATTCATTCTATATGGATGATCCTTTGGCAAGAATCGTTTCTGTCCCATAAAACTGAAACTACAGCGATGTTTCAGTCTTCTGGATCGTTTGTTCTTCATACAAACTGGACATGACAGTTTTCCCTTCGTGCTCCATCCAGACATCATTGCATAAGCCGGAAAATCATTGATCGTCCACATAAGCGTAGCACGCATCTGAAATATGTCTTTCGAACATGCATCGTATGTGTGCACACCCAGAAACCAAAGAAGTTTCAACTATTTTATTAAAGGTTGCATGTATACATCAATATCAATGACGGGATCAGAAGGACCAGATATGAGTATACTCATGAAAGTGAAAGGTTTTTTCATACACAACCATGGGGGAAGATTATAAATGTGTATAAAAACTGGCCATGTGTTGTGCGAAGTAAGCATCTGCCCAAACGGATTAAAATCGTCGCATGAAAGACCCAACCTCACATTACGCACGTCAGCTGCAAAATCAGGATGTCGAGCATCAAATCTCTTCCATGCAAATCCATCTGCAGGATGAACCAACTCATCATTAGTCTTCTTTCTCTTGGTATCATTCCATCTCATTTTTATTGATATGTCATCAGACATAAAAAGATTATGAAGTATAGGGATAAATGGAAAGTGCCACATTACTTTCTGTGGAACGCGGGATGGTGTTCCATCAGATTTTGACTTCCAGCGGGATGTGCCACATTTTATACAATCATTTCATTCAGCGGTTTCCTCCCAGAATAAACTGCAATCTTTTGGGCAAGCATGAATTTTGTTTCTTGAAAATCCAAGTTCCTCAACTAACTTCCATGCCATATAGTGGTTTGAGGGAATATCTGCATCATCTGGAAGTAAATCATTCAAGACGGTAAGAATGTAATCGATTGTTGTATTAGAAATTCCATACATAGTTTTCCCATGAAACAATTGGATTAAAAATTCCATCTTTTTCATTTTATCGCATTGTCGATATACTGGAGTCGTGGCAGCATCATTCAATTTTTTCACCCTATAAATATCATCATTTTCACTAGATGCATCAGTTGTCCTCATATCAAAGTCTTCTTGAGTCGAAATCCTTTCTTTTTCATGATGACGAATAAACGGAAACCAATCATCTAACAAATTATCCATTCCAGTCCTTTCATTTCGATTATCACCAATTTGAGATTTCATTTTCTCCCCATTGTGATACCACAAAAAGTAGTTTTCTTGAAAACCATTTTTGGTTATGTGGTAGCTGACTTCTTCACAGATCAACCAAGGTCTACCAACACAATTGGAACATGGGCAGTGTATGCGACCACTATCTGAAGCATTGTGAAATGAAAAATATATAAAGCTCTCCAAATTGTTTTGAAAATCGCTTGAGATCCGATCGGTTTCATACATCCAACTTTTGTCCAATCTATAAAAAGAATTTATATAAGTCATTTTTTCATAAACAATTCAATAGGATTGAACTTTAATAAAATATACATTTAAGTAAAAGATAAAGGAAGAAGTTTCTAGTCGATGTAGTGAAAAGCACCACACCCTCATAAAAGTGAGTATTGTCCAAGAAGGACACATAATATAAAACGTACAATGAGAACCATATTTAGTTGACCCTAAAGTTATATTAGTACAGTCATCTTGGGGGAAATGGAATATATGATCCTGGTTAACTGATGAATTCAAAATCTCATATTCCATATGTTGGACACTATCTAAGGTAAGAAATCATGTGAGGATGAGTTGACATCACTCAATTTCTTACATTCTAGTGAGAATGAGGGCTTAAATTAATGAATTGAGTTCACTGATACCATGTCAATCGTTATACACACCACGTGAACCCTTATACACACCATATGAACCCTTATACCATATCGTCATTATTAAAACCATTAATAACAACTTATCAAATAACATCACTAGTTAAAGATAATCAAATTGAACATAAATCAATAATAATATTGGATATATCAAGTAAAATGAAGTCATACTATCTTACATCATAAATGACCACCGATAACCATGATTAATGACCACAAAGCTCCCCTTTCGGCCAAATCAAAAGTGAAAAAAAACACATAGTTGTAGAAAAAAACGTCATTTGTGTGAAGAATAATAATCTCATGGTTCTCATGATATTTGAACCACGCAGTCATGATTTTCGAGATGAACTTGTATCCATGAAACCATATGAGAAACACGATTCAATACATGCATTTTTCTGATTTTCCCAAGCATTTTGAGGAACCCCAAATCAGTGAAAATGGTCATTGTGTTTTAAAAAGGTGATTGAATAACACATGTTCAATGTCGAAGGCAGAATGATTAATGGGTATATTAGAAAAACTAATATTCACTAATATTACGAATTTGACATTCTGTGAATTAGTTTCATGAAGAAGGAAGAAGTACTAATTAGGGACCACATACTATTTGGCAAAGTTCAAGAAAATACTCCATATGTTCTATTGTGCAAAGGATAAGTGAACAGTGTGTCATTTTATATATATATAGATTTTTATAGAAACATGATACATACTTGTTATGTAATACACATAGTGTACAAAAATTAAGATGAACAAGATATTCATGTTTGGCATGATCTTAATGAAAGGAGTGATTTTCATGAAATAATATCAATAAATATTACAAACAATTTATTATTAGTTCCTATACATGAAGCTATAATATTTGAATCAGATTAAAAAAAACTATGAATCTTCAAAATTAGAACACAATAAAGAGACACCATGCCCTTATAAATGTAAATGTGTAATGAAAACATTAATTGGACATACACCAATATAGGGATTTGAGTACACAATTTGTGGAACAATCATAAAATTTTACAAAAACCCTAAAAATTGGGAATAATGAAATTGAGAATAGAAGTATATAATTTATAAGAGGTGGAACTATATCCTTGATAAAATATACGAGTCTAACCTGGTAGGTGCTGATCGGATGGAAGATGTGGGGATTGGGAAGTCCTTTTTCCAAGGAATTGCTCTAGGAGATGAGAAGAAGGCTCCAGGAGACGAGCAGAAGGCTTCTGGAATCGTGGGGAGGTCGCTGCCTGCATTTTGGTATTTGGGGATTTTTTTTCCCAACGGTTCTTAAAAACCATTTGGAAAAACCAATCTTGCCCAACAGTTTTATGAAATCGTTGGGAAAAATAAGGAAAACCCAATTTTTCCCAATGGTTTCATAAAACCGTTAGGAAAACTATGTTTTCCCCCCACTTTTCCCAACGGTTTCATAAAACTGTTGGGAAAATTAAGTTATTCAAGGTCTTTCCCAAGGGTTTATATAAACCATTGGGAAAGACAACATATGTCGATGGTTCCTTTGAACCGTTGGTATACAACTGTTGGGAAAACTCCCCTTTCCAGTAGTGTTGGTAAAATTATATGGAGATATTTTCACCCTCATTGTGGATGTCTGGTTTTGGCCAATGGATATTAGTTCATCAAAAGTGGATTGTAACAAACTAGCATAAGATGACCTCCTACATCACCCAATTAAACCCACCATAAGGCTCTAAGTGTGTTCATAATCCCAAAAAGTTGGAAAATAATGTCATGGAACTAAGGAATACTCTCTTGGGAATTATTTCTCCCTTAAATTAGAGTAAGAAATGTTGTGGATCATTATCAAAAATCTGACATGGAATGCCCATACATTGAATGTCCCTAAAAAATAGGATCTAAATAATTTATATCAACATGTAATCATTATCAATAATTCATAAACAATAAGGAAGAATTAAATAAAACTAACTAAAAATAAATATACGGTCATATTAGTCAATATATAAACATCCAAAAATAAACCAAAACCCAAACCAGATAGCAAGAACACCTCCATGTGACCCATGTTTTCTCACCACGTGATAAATCACCCATAAGTATCCCATGATAGAAATTATCAAGCCAAAAATAGAACCTATATCTGTATAAAACATGATATTTACATACACACATGCATGACCATGTATGCAGGGTGTGAGATAATAGGCCCAATATGATCTCACCAAGGAGTCTATGCAATTCATTTCATAAAATAGTTTATAAATTCTTTTAGAAAATAATTTTTTCCAATTTTAAGGATATAAAATAAACCAAACATCATGATTTATCCATAAATAATAAGCCAATTATTTTCAGATAAAATCATAATAAATCTTTACTTAAATAATGGAAACACTTTTAAAATTTATTAAATGAGGGCCTTTTAAATTATTAAAACTAAATATAACCCTTTTCCCTTATTTCAAAACCATATCATCCACACAAAAAAACATTTCTATTTTATTTAAAAAAAACTTTCCAAAACCACCTTTAAACCCCATTAAATAGATATACCAAACCATAAAAGAATAGGAACACAATCCAAATAAGAGACAATATATCATGAAATATGATAATAGAAAGTAATGATAACATAAATGGTGACATAAAAAAAGTGAATATAAGGGGATATAATTAAATAAGGTAATACCCTACATAGATTCACTAATCAAGGAATAAGTTTCATAGGTAACTCCATAAGTTCTAAAATGAGATGATCTTAATGATACTAGAATAATTTGATATCATATTCTAGCCTATGTTGTGTCCAAAATAAATCACAAGCCACCTGACTATCCCACACTGGCCTCATTGGGGGAACCACCCTATATCCCTAGTGTATCAGATAAATAGAGGGACACTGGACCATGTGTTCTTTGAACTAGTGTATCATAAATCAAAATCTCCCACTTAGCTATATGGGTTCTCATGATGTAATCAAAGTGTATGTGAGAAAAAAATAAAATTGAGATTTATACATACATCAGTAAATCGAAAAAAGTACATCTCATCTCACCTATAACACCCTTGAATTAAATAGTCCCTTTCCATATCATATAATCATCACATAAAAATGAACAAACCATAGATTAAAGAATAAACATAAGGGGAACAATGAGGGTCTCATAAAAATGGAACGATTCATTTCATAAAGTTCCAAATGGGAATTTAAAATAAAACTGACTCAGGATGTAAAGTTATTTTTCACCATTCAAAATCCCACTTTAAAACCATACCATGAAAACCATACTTTAAACCATTAAGAGAATAAATAAATTTTTAAACTCAAGAAATTATCTCATTTAAAATTATTTGAAATTAAAAAAAACAACTTTACTCAAAAAAATATTCATTAAAACCATTCCTTCATCCCTTTTTATAACCCAAATTGGTTCAAATACATTTAATTGATAAACTCATTTAAAATATCCTCTTATTATTTTTCATAAATTTTTATCATTTGAAAACAAATAATTTTAATTTAATACTTAAAATATATAGAGAAAATTCTTCATGCTAAGCTAAACTTTCATTAAAACCGATTTATAACTCTCCATGGATAATATATAAGGATATAATTTTATAATAAATAAATTATTGTATACCAATAATTTAATAAATTATTAAATAAATAGGTTTCATAGAAACACTTAACTCGATCCAAGTGAAAAATAATTTACTTTGATGGTGAAGGTAGAACCAAGAAAGGAAGAACCCTCTACAAGCCCTAAATGCCCCAACCCCCAAGGTTAGACCAACCTAAACCATAAATATCACTTTCATAGTGATTAAGGTTCTAGGTAGAATGAAAAAACTATGTAAAATGGAGGAGGAGAGGTGGGAAAATATAAAGGATAAGAGGAGAAGGTATTAGTAAGGAAAAATGAATGGAAATCATGAATTGGGGGCTCAAAATTTAAGGAAATTGAGTGGGAAAATCCTTTGCATATTCTTGGAATTATCTGAATGATATGGTAAGGGAAATGGGGATAAAAAATAAAATCAAGAAAGGGAAAAGGTTTAATTTTACTTTTTAGTTGAAACTGGGTAGGAGGAAGAGTTTGGACTCATGGTTTACTAAAGAGTGCATCAACAGTGTGGGAGAAACTGGATTGAACTCTCTTAAACAAGATCTATCCAAACAATTTTTCATAACTATTCACTAACATTGTTACTCACCCTCATACAAAAAACTAAGATACATAGTTACCTAGAGACCCTCCACAATTTAATAAATCATGCGCTTACCATGAAAACCCCACTGCTAAAAACTATAGCACTACACATGGTTTCCTAACATGGTTTCTCTTAACCATGTGGAAACCTTGTTTCATAGGAAAAACCCTTAAAATTAAAAATTTCAAATACAAAACTCTCAAAATTAAAAAATATCCAAAAATTCAAAAATATCCAAAAATTAAAAAATATTAGAAATAATAGTGACACTAAGGTGTTACAATTCTTCCCACCATAACCCTTTCTTACCCTATAAATTATTTGTTCAAAAATAGATGGTAATGGAAGACTATAACCTCCACAACCTAATCTAAGATTTGGTACATTTAGGGATGATTCAAGGGTATCCAATTATTGAAAAATTCCTCAACATAATCATCCATCAAAACCATCTAATCATGATCTTCAAAATCAACCAAAATGAATTTCCAAATCACTGAACTTCTCTAGGTGTAACTCAACCAAGATAAACTACCATGGAGTCATAAGTTTATAAATACTTGTGATATGTATTCTCATAATTAGTCGAAAATAGTGATATGAAGGTAAATACTCCTATTAGGAGACCAATATTGAAAACAAACATCTCCTCTACCAAACACCCATGAAAGGAAATATCCCACCAAAAATAAGTGACCATAAAAAGGGAACTGATCAAAACCCAAGAGATACACAACCCACAAGAATATCTAAAAAACCATAAAAATTGTCCCATCAAAACCATTAACATACATCCAATAAAAATAACAAAAAAATAGCCAAAAATAGCCTCAATGAGGAGTGATGTGGTTCAAACCTTTGTTTAAAAGATAAAATAATTTGGTAACCTAGGACTTCACACCCATAACATCAGATCATGGTGAATTGAAAAAAAAACTAAACTAAACACTATCCAATATGTAATCTGAAAAATTATATCATATATATTATTTACCCAAGAATGTACCCAAGTTTTTCCCAATTTCATTCCATAAGTAAACAATCCTCGATGAAGACGACACCACACATAATAACCCTAAGAAAAAAATATTCTTAACCAAGTATAAATATTACTGGAGTTGGTGTCCTAGGACCAACTATTTGTACTTTGATTACATGTATATTTGATGTATTTAATATTAATAAAACTTATTATTACATATTGATCATTTTTTCTATACGACTCTAATGTAATAATGTTCTAGAGTATATGTCGCATTGATAAGTTCATTTCAGTTCTCTGCTATGATGAGAACCTTAATGTGCTATGACAATGTTGTTAAATAATGTTCTATAGTTGGAAAATGTACTATGATGATACACATATTAAATAGACTGTCACATGTGAGTACTCATAAGAAGATGAGAATTCATATCATGAAGTTCACACTTGATAATCTCCAAGATGGGAGATTATGATAATAGACCCGAAAGTATGAATTCTTCATGTTTTGGTTTCATCAGATATTCCTATATACAAGCATGTGAGATGGTCCTTAGACTTTAAGATTATTATTGATGCATGTTACAACTCATGTACTTAGATTTATTTAATAAAACTTGATGATAAAATTTCATGGTGAAGTTGGATACATTGGTTGTGTCACAAGTGACATGTCATTAATAGATAAGTTGAGGATGGATTTGTCTATTCCATCTTTATGGAAGTTGATATCTTATCCCTTTGATTGGAATGGAACTATTTCTCTAAATTATATGGCCATGGTATAACAACGTGTTAATTTTATATAGTCAAATAAATATTTATCAATCATATAGGTTGGTAAAACTAATGTTTAACATGAATGATGAGATATTGATGCAAATAGATTATATTACATAGTGAGTGTTTGTATGTGGTTTTCTTCATTGCGACATTAAGTTTTTTCTCTTAGTTACCTTGACCCATTGCTAAATAGTAATCTTGGACAATATACAAGACCGCCCAATGATAATAAGAAATAATCCTAGAGGGTCACACACTAAGTGTTTCCATTGATCTTGAATAAATTCTATTTGAATTCAATTATTGGAATAAATATTATTCTCAAGACTGAGGAATAATTTTATTCAAGTTTTATTGATCGCTAATATTCATAGGGCAATACATAATTATTTTTTTATTAATAAATAATTTATTTGATTACATGGATATATATAAAATATTTATTCATTATATTATGAATAAAATATTAATTTTATTTATTTAATATTTCTACAAATATTTATTATCTAGATCGTAAATAAAATATTTATTTATGAGTAAAATATTTATTTGGTTTTTTAATAAATTATATAGGAGTTTGAACGGACCAAGAATAAGTTCGATTGATAAATATTAATTAACAAGACCATTTCATAATATTTATTATTGTGTAAATTGGTGTGTGCCAAAAAAAATAATGATATTATTATTATGTGGAATGGGTTTTATTAAAGGCTTTAAATGTTATTTAATGGTTGGAATGAAATTAAATAATATTTTAACCTAAACTTTAACTCTATAAATACATTGTTATTTCTTTTTTATAATGAAACCAAAAATTGATAATAGAGAATTGTTAATAACAATGAATTATCTCTTGACTCCTCCTTCTCTCTCCCACTCAAGAACGATAAGTGCAGGAGAGATTTCCTCAAGACTAAAGAATGAGCAATCAATAACAAACAACGCAATACATTCGATTTAGCACGCTATTACCCAGTGATCAAGTGGTGTTTCTTGAAGATCATTAGAGCATGTGTGGATCACTACTAGAGGTATTCTATCTTAGGATCCTCACATCACAATGAAATTAATCTGGAAGGGTCTTTTCAGATGATCAACAATCATCAACGAAGAAAGTTCCAAATCCTAGGTATTTATTTCTTCAGATATTAAATATATTAATTATGAATTTTACTTGAAGGATCCTCGCTCATGGTTTTAAAATGTTATTATTAAAAGAAATTTTAATGTATCACCCATAACTACATGATTACACTATGCCTAGAACCATCAAGTGGTATCAAAGGGGTCATGTTTATATTTATAATTATTTATTTGATTTTTGATCCATATGCAATCAAGGTTGAATTTTCATTTATTATTATTAGTTTTTTAATATAATTTGAATTAACATGCTTCAACATATTAACCATATCCGTTCAGTGTTTTATTTTCTTAAAGGATTAATAATATGTGAAGAATAACCAGAGATTATATTGAGAAGTACCAAATCTTTGGCTGGTAAAACTGGGTTACAAGGTGTGTATCCAGAGTACACGATGTGTACCCATGCATGTTATACCTAGATGCGTCGAGTAGTTAATTACTTGTGGTTCAATTATTGCACACCACGTATTGAACGGGAGAAACTAGCACAAAAAAATAGGATACATGGCATGTAGTTGGCATGTACATTCCATGTAATTTGACCAAGTTAACACACCAAATCCATGGGCATGTGACTCAGATACACAACAATCGAGGTACATGGCATGTAGCTAGATTATAAACATCGTTTAGTCACCCATTAAAGGAAGGAATTAAAAATTACATTAAATTTAAATTTTCAACATTAAATCCTTATTTTATTGATTGGAATTCCAATTTTTGTTTGAAATTTTAATAATGGTTTTAACTAATATTAAATAATCAATTAATTTATTGTAATTAATATTTCATTATTAGTTCTACCATTTATTTTACATGAATGTCATAAATGATGGGTATCTCCAATTAAGATCATATGATCATTAAGATTAAAGGGAACTAATTGATTAATTAATTAATTAATTTAAGATCATTTATCTTAATAATAAAGAAAGGATGAATAAATTAATTCTAGTTGGTTACTTTTGTATATCCGCATCATGTATGACCAATCATGTGCTTGAACAAGACCTGTTTATGTGTTGGAATTTATTTAATTTAATTTATTTCATGGATTTGTAACTATTTAATATTAAATTAAATTATTTTCTATGAGTCATCCCTCCCTCCATTATTATGTAGGACTTGTATGTCTAAGGATATTTATGTCATCCACTTTAACCAATCATTTGGTTCTATAACAACTATGTTCTTTATTATGCATTAATTCATGACTTATTACATAAGGTTACACTTAAATATAACCCATAAGATCAAGAATTATAGTTTTTTTGGGAATTAGGTTCATACCATAACATCTTGAACATGGGATACAACAACATTGTTGAAAACTTCCTTAATATACTTTTAAAATTCCATATATTTTAAAACTATATGGGATAACCTAGGGAAAAACATAAGAAAGGGGTGAGTTATAAATCCCGGTAAGGAAATAAGCAAGGAATAACATGAATAGGATAATACATTTTATAAAATATGAATATCAATGGGGCATAAAAGTAACATGAAAAATAAGGCTTGATATAGCATGATAATCATAAAAGAAAACATGGGAAATGTGGAAACAACTTAAAACATTGCATCATAAACATAGGTCAAGGCTAAACCCACTAAGACATCATAGTGGAAAAATTACCATAAAGGAATTAAGTTCACTCTCTATCCCAATGTGACGTATCATGATACTAAACATTACCCAATGCATTAGAGCTCTATCTGAGCACACTCATCATATTCATTTCATTCTCATGCTTAAGTGTGCCACATAGATCATAAAATATGGATACATTCATCATCATAATTTATTCCATGATTAAAGAGTGTGGAATAAATATATTTAAGTCCAAAATAAAAATTATACATGTATTAATGTGAACACCCTTGATAGGAAATGGGTATGGTAGTCACTACACAATTGTTTGGCATAGAAGCTCGTGGTGAAATTTTGGTAGCATAATGACATCACTTAAAGATTCGTAAAAATTGTTTGATGAGATAGAAAGGGGTATATAATCACATATACATCAAATTTTAATTAATAGCGACTTTTAAAATCGTATCCCAACATTAGAAATTTTAAAATAAAACGCATAAGGTAATGAATAAACTGGAATAGAGAAAAGAATCCTAACTATATTTTGGCATGATAACGGGTATACATGAAGGATCATGGGAAGCTTAATGAGAGGGAAAGGGGCTATCATCATTTATACATTAAATGGAAATTAATGGTAATATTTAAGAACATATTCCAACATAATAAAATGTAATTTAATATACATAACATAAAATAAGTTCTTAGATGGAAATGAGAAGAGAGAAGTCCCCTACGAAATTCCAGCATGGTAGCATGTGTACATAAAGAATCATGGGAGGATTAATGTGATTGAAAGGGGTATCTCATCATGTATAAATAAAAATGACAGTATTTTGGATATTTAAGAACATATACCAGCATGAAAAAATGTAAATTAAGAAGCATAACATAAAATAAGTGCTCGAATAAAAAGAAGAGTGGAAGATCCCTTACAGAATTTCGGCATAGTAACAGCTTAGGTAAGTGTCAAAATGAGAGAGGATAAATGACCTATAATTCATATAAAATCAATTTTATAATAATTTAATGATTATAAATGAATTAAAACATAACAAATTTAAATTAAAAAGACTAATTTCAAAGAATGTTCTTGAATTGAAAGGTGGAGAGGAAGGTGAGGATACCTTACTTGAGTGTGTGACTCCAAAAACTTGGGAGAGGTTTCTTAAGAGTTTGATGTGCCTTGGGAGGACTATAGAGAGTGGAGGGAAGAGTATGAACATGATACAAGGATTTTGAGTGAAGATAGATGGGGTCTTGGGTGGTTTTATATAGGAAAATAGGGGGATTTATTTTATTTAGGTTTTGGACTCTACATAATAAAATATCCAAAACCAAAAACCAACTTATGTTTTTTTCCCATGATTTCAACCAAATGGGAGTGGTTTTATTATTTTATAAGGTAAATAGACGAACATAAAAAAATAATGCCCTTTCTTATGTGGAGGCGAGTCACACTCTTAAAAAAATATTTTAAAACCTTAAAATATATTATAGGTTTTGGAGGATTCATGATTACTTTAAAAAATAAACCAAATAAACCTAAAATCACATTATTTTAAATTTAAAACATTTATTTGGTCATGTATTCCATTTATGGTAATTATTTTATCACTTTTTGGTCATTCTGATGTCATAAAACACAAAGTATATCTATATGATATTTAATTTTTACCTGAAAATTTCACTCTTAGAAAATTATGAAAAATTAACCATTGGATAATTTTGAAATTATGACTCCAAAAATAATATTCATTTTATCTAAATGATTTTCTAAATATGTGAATTTTCACTTTTAAAATAATAACTAACATTTATTTAAAATGATGGGTGGGTTTATAATAACTGTTTTGAACCCTTATAAAAATTACATTTGACTTCATAAAGATTATATGGTCATTTATATTTAATAAAAATTATTTAATAATAATATTTTATTAAAATGTTATTTATTTTAAAAATCCATTAATTCATAAATTCATTGATTTAATTTCAATGTTGAGCAAAAATAAAATTTGTATTTTATTGAATCAAAATAAAAAATATTTACAAAGTAACAATAATAGGGTGAAAATATAATCCTTATTCTATACAAAATAATGTACATACTCATATTGATAGGGTCTTGATACATATACCTTTAATGAAACAGAAAACACCATAAGGGTAAGGTGTGTTGTAACACCCTGAGATTTTATGAGAAAATTTTTTTTATGTCTCATGTTATACGCAACACCAAAGGAATATTTCACAGCACACAATACGGACTTGGCTTGCATTACACGCAATCGCGACCTTCCTCGATAGCGTGTGTAGTATGCAATACCGGGTTTCACTAAACAACGACATATTATTATGAACTAGGAGTTATGAATAGTATTAACTACATTTTGAATTTTATTATTCATCTTACACATTTTTTAGAACATGGTAAGAGAAAAAAATAAATTTTTTGGGTAAAATAAGTATTTTTCAAAAAATGCAGTTTTGCGGCCTTTTGATGACGCACCCACATTAAATCTAGTTTTTGACATGTTTATAACTTCAATTTGACAAAATAAAATTCTTCTTTTGAATCAGGGTATAAAAATTTACTTTGGATAAATTTTTGATATTTTTCTGATAACTTTCATATTTTGATGAATAGTAAAAATACGCTAATTTTTAATTAAAAACAACTTTTTTCATTGAGATAATTTATATGGTTAAATTATAATATTGAATGGTTTTAAAGTATAAATAGAATATATTTTTACCATTTAATATAATGTATGTCATTAGCATTAATTTCACATTGAATTCATACGTAAAAACATTTCAATCTTTGGCAATGTTTTAACTTCTAAAACCCGTTTTCTTAACAACGGGATTTATTTTAAATTAATTACTGCAACTAATATGTTTTGAATTTTGAAAAATGGACTCCATATTCAGAATCAGTGGGTCCAAATTATGTTAATAGGCTACTTTTTATTTTTGGGCATTATGAATAATAACTATGGTAAATTTTATTTACCATAGTTAAAGGTATATCGGGTAATTAAGGGTAAATATAAGATTATAAAATTACCCTAAAACCTGCAAAAATCCTATTGGATGACTAAAAGTCGACCCATATCACCTAAGGGTCGGATTAGATTCATTTAATGGACTTTTTTCCATGAAAATAATTTAATTATTATTAAAACCAAAGAATGTGACAACATGTCACTTTCTTAAATATTATAAGTATAATAATTTTAATTTAGTGATAAACTTAATGAAACTTCAAACATTAATAGTCTCCAGAAATCTAATACAATTATCTACATCATAGGAATTTATTTATAATTTTTAGGGATTAAATAATTATCATTAATTATGACACAATAGTGATGTTGAAATTATTTTATTAATTAAAATATCAAATAAATGGTTTTAAAAATATTAAAATAAATATTATATGAACTATTTAATGTTCTACACTAATTTTATAGATACATATGACATTTTATAAATCTATTAAATCTTTTATTTCGAACATATCTTCTGTATATATTTTATTTAAATTCAAATAAATGAATAGTGTCAAAATTGACACTATTGTTATTTTATAAAAATAACATATTATAAAATTGTTTAAAAATCACAAAAATATTTAAAAATTATAAATTAAAATTTATATGGTTGACAATGTAATAAAGTGTCAAATTATGGAAAATTCACAATACATATGTAATTATTTATAAAGACCATACTGAAAATAAGATGATTTTTCCCTTATGCTCAAAGTGTGGAAAGAAACATAGAGGAAATTGTCTTAAGGGGACAAGCAAATGTTATAAGTGTGGAAAAAAAGGTCATTGAGAAATTGAATGTCGAAATAATGGTAAGAAGATGTCTAATGATGCAAAAAAATGAAGGGATACACAGAATGAACCTACTACACTTCAATGTTTCAAGTGCAAGGAGATGGGGCATTATGCCAATCAATGCTCAAATCCAAGGGTTGATGATGATGATCGATGTCAACAAACTATTAAGGCCAAATAAAAAGGAAAGTCACATGCAATTACTATCGTCGATGTGGAGTATGACAACGAAGTGGTGAGAGGTACATTTACCATCCACTCTAAAGTAGCAAATGTTTTATTTGATTCTGGATCCACCTACTCTTTTATTTCTGAAGAATTTTTTAAGGGTATCACCATATTACCTCAAAAATTAGATGTTGAGTTGGCTGTGACAAATCCTAATGGCACAACAGTCGCATCAAAAGTTTACAATTCTTCTCCGATTAAAGTTTGTGGGAAAGTGCTTCCTACAAATCTTGTGATCCTTCCTATAGTGGAATTTGATGTGATTCTTGGCATGGATTGGCTTTCTTTATATGGAGATCATATGAATTGCCAAAGAAGGGAAGTCACATTTCATATTCCAGATCAATCTATGATCATCTATCGATGCAAGGATCAACATAAACTTCCAGTGGAAATTTCATCCATGTTATGGGTCTTGATTCCACTAAATGAAGGTTATTTATCTCAAATGGTTGGAGAGAAACTCACGATTAATAATATGCCCATTGTATGAGAATTTGATGATGTCTTTCCGGAGGAATTTCCAGGTCTTCCACCAAATCGTGAAGTTGAGTTTTCAATAGAACTCGTACCAGGTTCTTTTCCTATTTCAAAGACACCTTATAGAATGGCCCCAATTGAGTTGCAGGAATTGAAGAAGAAACTCCAAGAGAATCTTGATAAAGGATTCATACGCCCTAGTGTGTCACCTTGGGGAGCACCTGTTTTGTTTGTTAAGAAGAAATATGGATCAATGAGACTCTGTATTGATTATACAGAACTTAACAAGATCACTATCAAGAACAAATATTCTCTCCCACGCATTGATGACCTATTTGACCAACTACGCGGAGCTCAATACTTTTCCAAGATTGATCTTCGTTCAAGGTATCATCAATTAAGGGTCAAAAGGGAGGATATACCAAAGACGTCTTTCTGTACAAGGTATGGACACTATGAATTTATAGTGATTCCATTTGGTCTTACTAACGCCCCTGCTATCTTCATGGATCTGATGAATAGAGTCTTTAGAGACTATCTTGATCAGTTTGTGGTAGTCTTTATAGATGATATTCTTGTCTATTCAAAGAGAAAGGAAGAACATGAAGATCACTTGAGAATTGTATTAAAGACCCTAATAAAGGAGAAGCTTTATGCCAAATTTACCAAGTGTGAATTTTGGCTTCAAAAAGTTGCATTTTGGGTCAAATAATCTCAAAAGAGGGGATATATGTGGATCCAACAAAAACAGAGGTTATCGAAAGATGGTCGAGACCAACAAAAGTAACTGAGATCTGAAGTTTTCTTGGTTTGGCTAGATATTACCGATGTTTTGTGAAATATTTTTCAAGGTTATATAACCCACTCACCAAGTTGACTCGAAAAGGAGTTAAGTTTGTTTGGATAGAGGAATGTGAAGAAAATTTCAAAGAGCTAAAAAGAAGGTTAGCCAGTGCACCTGTGCTCACACTACCCTGCAGTGGAGAAAGGTTTGTGATCTACAGTGATGCATCCAATAAGGGACTGGGGTGTGTTCTCATGCAAAATGATATGGTGATAGCTTATACCTCAGGACAGTTGAAAATCCATGAGCAAAATTACCCAACTCATGATTTGGATTTAGTTGCGGTAATCTTTGAATTAAAGATTTGGAGGCATTACCTTTATGGTGAAAGGTGTGATATTTATACTGATCATAAAAGTTTAAAGTATATTTTCACATAAAAGGAGCTGAATATGCGTCAAAGAAGATAGTTGGAGCTGATTAAGGATTACGACTGCTCAATTCATTACCACCCTGGGAAAGCAAACAAGGTAGCAGACGCATTAAGTCGACAAGACCATGCTAGCTTATCCATGATGAGGATCAAAAAAGATCCAATATTTATGGATTTAGAAAGGATGGATCTTGGAATTTTAATGGAAGGGGAGAAATCTTATCTTTCTCAGATGAATGTTCAACCATCTATACATGTGAAGATTCAAGAGGCACAGAAAGAAGATGTCGAGTTACAAAAGAAGGTGATAAATGTTCCTGAATTCAACCTGAATTGTGATGGGATAATAAAGTTCAGGAATCGGGTTTGTGTTTCTCCCATCCCAGAATTAAAGAAGGAGCTGCTGGAGGAGGCTCAGAGTTCTTCATTCTCTATTCATCCTGGAAGCACAAAGATATATAGGGACCTGAAAGAGTACTTCTGGTGGAATGGCATGAAAAGAGTTGTTGCTGAATATGTCTCTCGATGCTTGGTTTGTCAGCAAGTTAAAGCTGAGAGACAGAAGCCTAAGAAGATGTTACAACCATTACCTATACCAGAATGGAAATGGGAAAACATCACTATGGACTTTGTCACTGTACTGCCTAAAACATCCAAAGGCAATAATGCTATCTGGGTCATAGTTGATCGTCTTACAAAGTCTGCACACTTTATTGCTATTAGAGAGCATTTCTCTCTAGATCAGCTTGCCAGGATATATGTAAATGAAGTGGTAAGACTGCATTGAGTACCAATTTCTATTATATCTGATCGGGATCCTAGGTTTACCTCAAAGTTCTGGTGAAGTCTTCAGCATACTCTAAATACAGAGTTGAGTTTCAGCACTGCTTATCATCCTCAGACAGACGGTCAGTCTGAGAGGACAATTCAAACTCTAAAAGATATGTTGAGAGCTTGCTCTATAGATTTCAAAGGTGGTTGGGATCAACACCTACCTTTGGTGTAATTTTCTTATAATAATAGATTTCACTCCAGTATTCAGAAGGCTCCTTATGAAGCTATCTATGGAAAGAAATGCAGGACTCCAACTTGCTGGGATGAAGTTGGGGAAAAAACACTATTAGGACCTGATCTTGTTGATGAAATGGCAGAAAATGTCAGATCTATTCAACAACACATAAGAGCAGCTCAGAGTCGATAGAAAAGTTATGCCGACAACCAAAGAAAAGACCTAGAGTTTGAAGTGGGTGATAAAGTGTTCTTACGAATATCTCCCTGGAAGAGGGTCATGAGATTTGGAAAGAAGGGAAAGTTGAGCCCAAGATATATCGGTCCTTTTGAAATTATGGATCGTGTTGGGAAGGTATCTTACCGATTGGCGCTTCCACCGAATCTCTCTCAGTTTCACAATGTGTTCCATGTATCTCTCCTGAGAAAGTACATACCTGATCCTTCACATGTACTCAACTCAGAAGTTGTACCGCTCGAGCAAGATCTTTCTTATGAAGAACAACCAATAGAGATTATAGATCACAACGAAAAATTCCTACGGAACAAGACCACTCGCTTGGTGAAAGTTTTATGGAGGAACCACCAATTTGAAGAAGCTACATGGGAACTTGAGGATATGATGAGGGAGAGGTATTCTCATCTGTTTGTAATGAAGTGACGAATTTTGAGGGTGAAATTCATTTTAAGCGGGGTAGAATGTAACACCCTGAGATTTTATGAGAAATTTTTTTTTTATGTCTCATGTTATACGCAACACCAAAGGAATCTTTCACAGCACACAATACGGACTTGGCTTGCATTACACGCAATCGCGACCTTCCTCGATAGTGTGTGTAGTACGCAATACCGGGTTTCACTAAACAATGATATATTATTATGAACTAGATTTTATGAATAGTATTAACTATATTTTGAATTTTATTATTCATCTTACACATTTTCTAGAACATGTTAAGAGAACAAAATAAATTTTTCGGGTAAAATAAGTATTTTTCAAAAAAATGCAGTTTTGCTGCCTTTTGATAGTGCACCCACGTTAAATCTAGTTTTTGGCATTTTTATAAGTTCAATTTGACAAAATAAAATTATTCTTTTGAATCAGGGTATAAAATTTTACTTTGGATAAATTTTTGATATTTTTCTGATAACTTTCATATTTTGATGAATAGTAAAAATACGCTAATTTTTTATTAAAAACAACTTTTTTTCATTGAGATAATTTATATGGTTAAATTATAATATTTAATGGTTTTAAAGTATAAATAGAATATATTTTTACCATTTAATATAATATATGTCATTAGCATTAATTTCACATTGAATTCATAGGTAAAAACATTTCAATCTTTGGCAATGTTTTAACTTCTAAAACCCGTTTTCTTAACAACGGGATTTATTTTAAATTAATTACTGAAACTTATATGTTTTTAATTTTGAAAAATGGATTCCATATTCGGAATCATTGGTTCCAAATTATTTTTATAGGCTACTTTTTATTTTTGGGCATTATGAATAGTAACTACGGTAAATTTTATTTACCATAGTTAAAGGTAAATCGGGTAATTAAGGGTAAATATAAGATTATAAAATTACCCTATAACCTTCCAAAATCCTATTGGATGACTAAAAGTCGACCCATATCACCTAAGGGTTGTATTAGATTCATTTAATGGACTTTTTTCCATGAAAATAATTTAATTATTATTAAAACCAAAGAATGTGACAACATGTCACTTTCTTAAATCTTATAGGTATAATAATTTTAATTTAGTGATAAACTTAATGAAACTTCAAACATGAATAGTCTCCAGAAATCTAATACAATTATCTACATCATAGGAATTTATTTAGAATTTTTAGGGATTAAATAATTATCATTAATTATGACACAATAGTGATTTTGAAATTATTTTATTAATTAAAATATCAAATAAATGGTTTTAAAAATATTAAAATAAATATTATATGAACTATTTAATGTGCTACACTTATTTTCTAGATATATATAACATTTTATAAATCTATTAAAGCTTTTAGTTTGAACATATCTTCTGTATATATTTTATTTAAATTCAAAGAAATGAATAGTGTCAAAATTGACACTATTGTTATTTTATAAAAATAACATATTATAAAATTGTTTAAAAATCACAAAAATATTTAAAAATTATAAATTAAAATTTATATGGTCGAAAATTTCATAAAGTGTCAAATTATGGAAAATTCACAATACATATGTAATTATTTATAATAATTTAAAATTTAGAATATTATTACCACAAATAAAATTAAATTGATAAATAAGGATAAATCAAGTTGATAATGTTTAAAATAAATTCCTAACATGTCTAAATTTTATTGGTTGATGATATTACAACCCTATATCATCTAATATTTTGATATGAGTCATTTTAGAAGTTTTTAAGTGGGGTTGGGATTTAATATAAACTAATAATTCTTATATTTCCAAAGGTGCCCCTCTCCTCCCTTATAAAAGGGCACCTCCTCCCTCTCCTCCTCACACCAATTTGAGCCTTAAATATCGTCCAATCCCTACCCATTTCACTTCCCCACTTCCCTAGAAACATCCTATAGGTCCTTGTCTTCTTCAAAGACCAATTGTAGTGCCCTAAGAGGAGGTCTCAAAGAGGCGCTTCAAAGAAGAGGTAATGTCTGTTACCGATTCTTTCAACTTTATTTCTTCTTGCACTTCTTCTTCTTTATTTTTCTCATTATGAATTAATAACATAAGTATCACTCATATACTGATATGTTATTATAAGTATGAAACAACCCCATTTCACCATCTATCCATCCTACGGAAAACGAAATCACCGCGCGTGCGTACGTACGGAATACCGTCTCCACGCCGTGGTGTAATATATTTTCCATCACAACCTTACTTGGATGGGTATAATGGTGCAAATAAATAACTATATATGATTATTGTAAATTTTTATTGATTCTGAAATAGTATACATACACTTTAATACAATTCCACGATCATGGGAATGATATCATCGCTCGTGCATACGTACGGAATACCGTCTCCACGATGTGATGTGATTCGTTCTACATGATATTCATTGCATAATGATTATATAAATGAATTTAATGAATAAATATGATATATAGTACACTAATACCATTCTGTAAATGAGGTATCTATAACCTAAAGAGAAGAATAATAATTTATTTGACAAAACACGCATAAGAACAAAAAGTAATAAACACCCGAATAACAAGTAGTAATGAAATTTTACTAATAAGAAGCTAAGAATATGACCATATATGACATCATAACAATATGTATGATTCTGGAATAAGTCAATAACATTATTTAAATCATTATACAGGAGTTTCGGACACTTACGAAGCAAATCGGACCTAAGGTAAGGGAAAATATCACAATCTCATTTTTATCCGAGATTGTTTATACTTTGGTATTTACTGGGGTGTATTTTATCATCCACATACATGTTTCCTCAATATGTAATATTATTTCCATCCACCTACAATTTTTTAAATCCAATTTTACCCTTTGGTGAGTTTTTAGTAAAATATATGAAAGGAATCTTTTGTCGTTTTTCTTACGAGGTACTTTTTGACTTTTCCGAAAAAAGTATGAGAAGAGTGTTTTTTTTAACTTATACGGCATGAATGGATTTTTAAAACATTATTTCCAAGAATCTTCCTTTACAATTTTTCAAGTTATTTTTAATCAACTCCTTTTAGTTTAGAATTGTATGACATGTTAAGAAAGGAAAAGTGTTTTTGAAGTAGAAAGGATATTTTCCTCAAGAATGGAGTTCAAGTGTTTTATCAAAATTATTTTCCATCTAAGATAATATAGGGTTCTATTTCTATCCCTATTATTACATTGATTTGATTATGTTGTGATGGAATTATTTTTATGAATTCCTTTATCTTATATGAATTGTTTTATGAGGTCACGATGTTTAAGAATCCCATTTTTATTACATGGGTTATGAAATGATGTATGATTTATGATTTTGTGGCACACATAAGAATGGTATCATTATGAGATGGGTGGGACCTATATCTCCCTCCAATTAATTGGATAAAGATTTTATATCTCATGAGATAGACATGGCTGGAATGGCAGGTTAAACCGGTTCAGTGAAATAGGACTGAAACGAGGAGTAAACTCGGTTTAGAAATGGACTTTGTCCACTAAGATAGTCTTGGAAATGAGTATTGACTAATAAGAAATGATTCTATATGATTATGTGTGTATTCCACAAAGTTTCATGTTTTAAGTTATGATTATTGGGATTACATTTCACTACCATGATTTATCCCATGTTATGAAATTATTATCTCTTTTGCAGGGTAAGATTTCCAAAATGTTATGTTCTTATGAATTTGATGTGATTGATATTTCTTTTGTTTACCCTTACTAAGCATTTGAGATCACCCTTTTGTATGTTTTCTTTCCCCGGGTTAGGAAGAAGTGTATTAAGTAAGATATGCCAAAAAGGGACTATAGATAGGATGAAATAAATGGGAGACAGTGTAGATGCTTTATGAACCAGTTGTTTATGTTTCCCAGTTTCTAAAGACACTATACCTATATGGTCCTTTCATGGTTTTGTTATATTTTGTAATAATTATGCTTCAATTTTGAATTATTAACCATGTATGTAAAGTATGGGTCTCTATTGTTGGTATCAGAGGCAAAGGAGGTAGGAATGTATCCGATCCTTGGGAACTCTCACATGTGAGCGTTGGACGAAGCATGGCTCTCCGCCCATGGGATTCATGAGGAAATGGCTGCCACTAGGGATGGTGGTGTGTCCCACCCAGGGGGTGTATCCACCCATGGAGTTCCCTGATAGGTATCAATTATAGTCCACTGGAAGTAATTCCAGACCGTTATAGTTGGTATCAGAGGAAAGGTATAGTCAACCTTTGGAAACTTGGATGTGAAAGCCTTAGTAAGAAACCTAAGGATATGTCTAAGCATAGAACACAATCTTAGTGTTTTATAAATGGCCATGAATAACCTATGATAAGACCTTAAGTGTGAAATTTTATTCTTGATTATGTGGTTTTCCTATTATAATTAGTGTTACTCACACTATTCTTCTTGGTTTTATTCAATGGCTGGAACCCGAAGAAACTATGTTAATGCGGAATGCGATGGGCAATGCAATGATTGTCCCCCTGAGCAACCAAACGTTATGGGAGCTAGAATGAAAAATCTTGTAGCCATGTTCACACAGCTTTCTCAAGCTATGAATCTTGCAGGACTTCCAAATGAGCAAAGGAAGGAGAAACATTTTGTCGAATCCTTCATGAGGCAGCGTCCACCTTCATCCAGTGGGTCTTCTGATCCATTAGTGGATGAACAATGGATCAGTACCACTTAAAAGATATTTTCAGTTCGTCAATGATCTGAACATGATAAAGTCATCTTAGCAGTGTATCGTTTGGAAGGTGATACTGATCAATGGTGGAATCTTATTAAGAATGTGAGGAAAAGGGATAAAATTGAGTCCATGGAATGGGATTAGTTCAAAAACTTATTTTTCAATAAGTATTTCCCTCGTATTCTTCGAAAAAAGATGGATAAGGATTTTCTTGAACTGAAGCAAAAGGATGATGAATCTGTTGGTACCTACGAAGAAAATTTTACAAGGCTTGCAAGGTACGCTTCCGGAATTATTATCCAACCTGAGAGTAAGATCGATCGATTCTTTAGTGGCTTAAAACCAAGTCTTCGAAGGGCGTTAGCCATAAGGGATTTCAATAGCTACGAGGAAATTTTTCGATGTGATCTCAAGGTTGATATGGAGATTGGTGTAACCCATCAGTCACATGGTTTTGATAAGAAGAGGAAAATGTAATTCAAAGGAAAATCTAAAGACCACACTGAAAAGAAGATGAGTTTTCCCTTATGCTCAAAGTGTGGAAATAAACATGGAGGAAATTGTCTTAAGGGGACAAGAAAATGTTATAAGTGTGGAAAAGAAGGTCATCATGCAATTGAATGTTGAAATAATTGGAAGATAATGTCTAATGATGCAAACAAAGGAAGGGATACATAGAATGAACCTAGTACACTTCAATGTTTCTAGTGCAAGGAGATGGGGCATTATGCCAATCAATGCCTAAATCCAAGGGTTGATGATGATGATCGATGTCAAAAAACTCTTAAGGCCAAAGACAAATGAAAGTCACATGCAATTACTATCGGTGATGTGGAGTACGACAATGAAGTGGTGAGAGGTACACTTACCATCCACTCTAAAGTATCAAATGTTTTATTTGATTCTGGATCCACCCACTCTTTTATTTCTGAAGAATTTTTTAAGGGTATCACCATATTACCTCAACAATTAGATGTTGAGTTGGCTGTGACAACTCCTAATGGAACAACAGTCGCATCAAAAGTTTACAATTCTTCTCTAATTGAAGTTTGTGGGAAAGTGATTCCTGAAAATCTTGTGATCCTTCCTATAGTGGAATTCGATGTGATTCTTGGCATGGATTGGCTTTCTTTATATGGAGCTCATATCACTTTCCAAATAAGGGAAGTCACATTTCATATTCTAGATCAATCTATGATCATCTATCGATGCAAGGATGAACATAAACTTCCAGTGAAAATTTCATCCATCTTTTGGGTCTTGATTCCACTAAATGAAGGTTATTTATCTCAAATGGTTGGAGAGAAACTCACGATTAATAATATCCCCATTGTATGGGAATTTGATGATGTCTTTCCAGAGGAATTTCCAGGTCTTCTACCAAATCATGAAGTTGAGTTTTCAATAGAACTCATACCGGGTGCTTTTCCTATTTCAAAGACACCATATAGAATGGCCCCAATTGAGTTGCAGGAATTGAAGAAGAAACTCCAAGAGAATCTTGATAAAGGATTCATACGCCCTAGTGCGTCACCATGGAGAGCACCTATTCTGTTTGTTAAGAAGAAAGATGGATCAATGAGACTCTGCATTGATTATCGAGAACTTAACAAGATCACTATCAAGAACAAATATCCTCTTCCATGCATTGATGGCCTATTTGACCAACTACACGGAGCTCAATACTTTTCCAAGATTGATATTCGTTCAGGGTATCATCAATTAAGGGTCAAAAGGGAGGATATACCAAAGACATCTTTCCATACAAGGTATGGACACTATGAATTTATAGTGATGCCATTTGGTCTTACTAATGCCCCTGCTATCTTCAGGGATCTGATGAATAGAGTCTTTAGAGACTATCTTGATCATTTTGTGGTAGTCTTTATAGATGATATTCTTTTCTATTCAAAGAGAAAGGAAGAACATGAAGATCGCTTGGGAATTGTATTAAAGTCCCTAACAAAGGAGAAGCTTTATGCCAAATTTACCAAGTGTGAATTTTGGATTCAAAAAGTTACATTTTTTGGTCACATAATCTCAAAAGAGGGTACATCTGTGGATCCAGCAAAAATAGAGGTTATCGAAAGATGGTCGAGACCAACAACAGTAACTGAGATCCGAAGTTTTCTTGGTTTGGATGGATATTACCAACTTTTTGTGAAATATTTTTCAAGGTTATCTAACCCACTCACCAAGTTGACTCGAAAAGGAGTTAAGTTTGTTTGGACGGAGGAATGTGAAGAAAATTTCAAAGAGCTAAAAAGAAGGTTAGCCAGTGCACCTGTGCTCACAATACCTTGCAGTGGAGAAAGTTTTGTGATCTACAGTGATTCATCCAAGAAGGGACTGGGGTGTGTTCTCATGCAAAATGATATGGTGATAGCTTATGCCTCACGACAGTTGAAAATCCATGAGAAAAATTCCCCAACTCATGATTTGTAGTTAGTTGTGGTAATCTTTGCATTAAAGATTTGGAGGCATTACCTTTATGGTGAAAGGTGTGATATTTATACTGATAATAAAAGTCAAAAGTATATTTTCACACAAAAGGAGCTAAATATGCGTCAAAGAAGATGGTTGGATCTGATTAAGGATTATGACTTCTCAATTCATTACTACCCTGGGAAAGTAAACAAGGTAGCAGACACATTAAGTCGACAAGACCATGCTAGCTTATCCACGATGAGGATCACAAAAGATCCAATATTTATGGATTTACAAAGGATGGATCTTGGAATTTTAATGGAAGGGGAGAAATATTTTCTTTCTCAAATGAATTTTCAACCATCTATACATGTGAAGATTCAAGAGGCACAGAAAGAAAATGTCGAGTTACAAAAGAAGGTGAGAAATGTTCCTGAATTAAACCTTGATTGTGATGGGATAATAAAGTTCAGGAATCGGGTTTGTGTTCCTCCCATCCCTGAATTAAAGAAAGAGCTACTGGATGAGGCTCATAGTTCTTCATTCTCTATTCATCCTGGAAGCACAAATATGTATAGGGACCTGAAAGAGTACTTCTGGTGGGATGGCATGAAAAGAGCCGTTGGTGAATATGTCTCTCGATGCTTGGTTTGTCAGCAAGTTAAAGCTGAGAGACAGAAGCCTAAGGGGATGTTAAAACCATTACCTATACCAGAATGGAAATGGGAAAACATCACTATGTACTTTGTCACTGGACTGCCTAAAACATCCAAAGGCAATAATGCTATCTGGGTCATAGTTGATCGTCTTACAAAGTCTGCACACTTCATTGCTATTAGAGAGGATTTCTCTCTAGATCAGCTTGCCAGGATATATGTAAATGAAGTGGTAAGATTGCATGGAGTACCACTTTCTATTATATCTGATCGGGATCCGAGGTTTACCTCAAAGTTCTGGTGAAGTCTTCAGCAAACTCTAAATACAGAGTTGAGTTTCAGCACTGCTTATCATCCTCAGACAGACGGTCAATCTGAGAGGAAAATTCAAACTCTAGAAGATATGTTGAGAGCTTGCTCTATAGATTTCCAAGGTGGTTGGGATCAACACCTACCTTTGGTGGAATTTTCTTATAATAATAGATTTCACTCCAGTATTCAGAAGGCTCCTTATGGAGCTCTCTATGGAAAGAAATGCAGCACTCCAACTTGCTGGGATGAAGTTGGGGAAAGAACACTATTAGGACCTGATCTTGTTGATGAAATGGCAGAAAAGGTCAGATCTATTCAACAACACATAAGACCAGCTCAGATTCCACAGAAAAGTTATGCCGACAATCGAAGAAAAGACCTAGAGTTTGAAGTGGGTGATAAAGTGTTCTTACAAATATATCCCTGGAAGAGGGTCATGAGATTTGGAAAGAAGGGAAAGTTGAGCCCTAGATATATCGGTCCTTTTGAAATTCTGGATCGTGTTGGGAAGGTATATTACCAATTGGCACTTCCACCGAATCTCTCTCAGGTTCACAATGTGTTCCGTGTATCTCTCCTGAGAAAGTACATACCTGATCCTTCACATGTACTCAGCTCAGAAGTTGTACCGCTCGAGCAAGATCTTTCTTATGAAGAACAACCAATAGAGATTCTGGATCGTAGCGAAAAAGTTCTACGGAACAAGACCACTCGCTTGGTGAAAGTTTTATGGAGGAACCACCAATTAGAAGAAGCTACATGGGAACTTGAGGATATTATGAGGGAGAGGTATCCTCATCTGTTTGTAATGAAGTGACGAATTTCGAGGGCAAAATTCATTTTAAGCGGGGTAGAATGTATCACCCTGAGATTTTATGAGAAATTTTTTTTTTCTGTATCATGTTATACGCAACACCAAAGGAATCTTTCATAGAACACAATACGGACTTGGCTTGCATTACAGGCAATCGCGACCTTCCTCGATAGCGTGTGTAGTACGCAATACCGGGTTTCACTAAACAACGATATATTATTATGAACTAGCTGTTATGAATAGTATTAACTACATTTTCAATTTTATTATTCATCTTACACATTTTCTAGAACATGGTAAGAGAACAAAATAAATTTTTCGGGTAAAATAACTATTTTTCAAAAAATGCAGTTTTGCCGCCTTTTGATGGCGCACCCACATTAAATCTAGTTTTTGACATGTTTATAAGTTCAATTTGACAAAATAAAATTCTTATTTTAAATCAGGATATAAAAATTTACTTTGGATAAATTTTTGATATTTTTCTGATAACTTTCATATTTTGATGAAAAGTAAAAATACGCTAATTTTTAATTAAAAACAACTTTTTTTTATTTAGATAATTTATATGGTTAAAATATAATATTTAATGGATTTAAAGTATAAATAGAATATATTTTTACCATTTAATATAATGTATGTCATTATCATTAATTTCACATTGAATTCATAGGTAAAAACATTTCAATCTTTGGCAATGTTTTAACTTCTAAAACCCGTTTTCTTAACAACGGGATTTATTTTAAATTAATTACTGCAACTTATATGTTTTGAATTTTGAAAAATGGATTCCATATTGGGAATCAGTGGGTCCAAATTATTTTAATAGGCTACTTTTTATTTTTGGGCATTATGAATAGTAACTACGGTAAATTTTATTTACCATAGTTAAAGGTAAATCGGGTAATTAAGGGTAAATATAAGATTATAAAATTACCCTAACACCTGAAAAAATCGTATTGGATGACTAAAAGTCGACCCATATCACCTAAGGGTCGGATTAGATTCATTTAATGGACTTTTTTCCATGAAAATAATTTAATTATTATTAAAACCAAAGAATGTGACAACATGTCACTTTATTAAATCTTATAAGTATAATAATTTTAATTTAGTTATAAACTTAATGAAACTTCAAACATGAATAGTCTACAGAAATCTAATACAATTATCGACATCATAGGAATTTACTTAGAATTTTTAGGGATTAAATAATTATTATTAATTATGACACAATAGTGATGTTGAAATTATTTTATTAATTAAAATATCAAATAAATGGTTTTAAAAATATTAAAATAAATATTATATGAACTATTTAATGTTCTCCACTAATTTTATAGATACATATGACATTTTATAAATCTATTAAAGCTTTTAGTTAGAACATATCTTCTGTATATATTTTATTTAAATTCAAATAAACGAATAGTGTCAAAATTGACACTATTGTTATTTTATAAAAATAACATATTATAAAATTGTTTAAAAATCACAAAAATATTTAAAAATTATAAATTAAAATTTATATGGTTGAAAATTTCATAAAGTTTAAAATTATGGAAAATTCACAATACATATGTAATTATTTATAATAATTTAATATTTATAATATTATTACCACAAATAAAATTAAATTGATAAATAAGGATAAATCAAGTTGATAATGTTTAAAATAAATTCCTAAAATGTATAAATTTTATTGGTTGATGATATTACAACCCTATCTCATCTAATATTTGGATATGAGTCATTTTGTAAGTTTTTAAGTTGGGTCGGGATTTAATATAAACTAATATTTCTTATATTTCCAAAGGTGCCCCTCTCCTCCCTTATAAAAGGGCACCTCTTCCCTCTCCTCCTCACACCAATTTGAGCCTTCAAGCTCAGAAAATCCCTGCCCATTTCACTTCCCCACTTCCCTAGAAACATCCTAGAGGTCCTGGTCTTCTTCAAAGACCAATTGTAGTGCCCTAAGAGGAGGTCTCAAAGAGGCGCTTCAAAGAAGAGGTAATGTCCGTTACCGATTCTTTCAACTTTATTTCTTCTTCCACTTCTTCTTATTTAGTTGTTTCATTATGAATTAATAACATAAGTATCACTAATATACTTATATGTTATTATAAGTATGAAACAACCCTATTTCACTATCTATCCATCCTACGGAAAATGAAATCACTGCGCGTGCGTACGTACGGAATACCGTCTCCACGCCATGGTGTAATCTATTTTCCATCACCACATTACTTGGATGGGTATAATGGTGAAAATAAATAACTATATATTATTATTTTAAAGTTTTATTGATTCTGAAATAGTATACATACATTCCAATACAATTCCACGATCATGGGAACGATATCATCGCTCGTGCGTACGTACGGAATACCGTCTCCACGATGTGATGTGATTCGTTCTACATGATATTCATTGAATAATGATTATATAAATGAATTGAATGAATAAATATTATATATAGTACACTAATAACATTCTGTAAATGATGTCTCTATAACCTAAAGAGAAGAATAAGAATTTATTCGACAAAACACGCATAAGAACAAAAAGTAATAAACACCCGAATAACAAGTAGTAATGAAATATTACTAATATGAAGCTAATAATATGACCATATATGATATCATAACAATAATTATGATTCTGGAATAAGTCAATAACATTATTTAAATCATTATACAGGAGGTCCGGACACTTACGAAGCAAATCGGACCTAAGGTAAGGGAAAATATCACAATCTCATTTTTATCTGAGATTGTTTATACTTTGGTATTTACTGGGGTGTATTTTATCATCCGCATCCATGTTTCCTCAATATGTAATATTATTTCCATCCACCTGCAATTTTTTAAATCCAATTTTACCCTTCGGTGAGTTTTTAGTAAAAGATATGAAAGGAATCTTTTGTCGTTTTTCGTACGAGGTACTTTTTGACTTTTCCGAAAAAAGTACGAGAAGAATGTTTTTTTTTAACTTATACGACATGAATGGATTTTTAAAACATTATTTCCAAGAAGATTAATTTACAAGTTTTAAAGTTATTTTTAATCAACTCCTTTTAGTTTAGAATTGTATGACATGTTAAGAAAGGAAAAGTGTTTTTGAAGTAGAAAGGATATTTTCCTCAAGAATGGAGTTCAAGTGTTTTATCAAAATTATTTTCCATCTAAGATAATATAGGGTTATGTTTCTATCCCTATTATTACATTGATTTGATTATTTTGTTATGGAATTATTTTTATGAATTCCTTTATCTTATATGAATTTTTTTATGATGTCACGATGTTTTAGAATCCCATTTTTATTACATGGGTTATGCAATGATGTATGATTTATGATTTTGTGGCACACATAATAATGGTATCATTATGAGATGGGTGGGACCTATATCTCCCTCAAATGCATTGGGTAAAGATTTTATATCTCATGAGATAGACATGGATGGAATGGCAGGTTAAACCGGTTCAGTGAAACAGGACTGAAACGAGGAGTGAACTCGGTTCAGAAATGGACTTTATCCACTAAGATAGTCTTGGCAATGAGTCTTGACTAATAAGAAATGATTCTCTATGATTATATGTGTATTACACAAAGTTTCATGTTTTAATTTATGATTATTGGGATTACATTTCACTACCATGATTTATCCCATGTTATGAAATTATGATCCCTTTTGCAGGGTAAGATTTCCAAAATGTTATGTTCTTATGAATTTGATGTGATTGATATTTCTTTTGTTTACCCTTACTGAGAATTTGAGCTCACCCTTTTGTATGTTTTCTTTCCCCAGGTCAGGAAGAAGGGTATTAAGTAAGATATGCCAAAAAGGGACTATAGATATGATGAAATAAATGGGAGATAGTGTAAATGCTTTATGAACCAGTTGTTTATGTTTCCCAGTTTCTAAAGACACTATACCTATACGGTCCTTTCATGGTTTTGTTATATGTTGTAATAAGTATGCTTCAATTTTGAAGTATTAACCATGTATGTAAATTATGGGTCTCTATATGTGTGATGATGGGACTTTCATAGGGTGGTTAGACATACATGGTTTGGATCATGATCTCGATGAGCTTGAACTTCTCCTGTAAACAGTTTAACTCATGATTAAGTTGTTGGATCCCATATTAGGATTGGTCAATGGTAAATAAAAAAAATGATATGTCCATAATAAGATTCGATAAATGATATTCATAGGGTGTGATCCTGTTGGTTGAGGTCATCACTTTCTTTGTCTATGTCCATTGGATTTGTTAAAACCCTATATTTATACTAATCATGTAATCACTTGTAACGACCCAAACTATTATGAATAAAATTCTCATTTTTGATTTAATTAAATTTCTTATAATTATAGAAAACACATTCACTTATTTTATTATATCCAATTTTATTTTAAATGATCATTATGTATCTTTACCATTGATAATATATTTGTTGAACAATGATCGCATGACTAGTAGAAATATAGGGTTTTAACAAATCCATTTGGCACAAACAAAGAAAGTGATAGCCTTAACCAGTAGGATCGTTCCCTATGAATCCCATTCATCAGATCTCCTGATGGATATAGAATTTTTGGGCTTTACCCTAGACCAATATCAAGCTGATATCCAATAACTTAATCATGAGAAAAAACATTTATGGGAGAATTTCAAGCTCATCGAGATCACGGTCCAAACCATGTTCACCGAACGGCCCCATGAAATCCCCACCATCACACACCTTACTCTTAGGGATTATTCCTTTGTAATAAAGGTATATTTATCAAGACCGTATTGTTAGGAATATGTACATTATTTTTGTTAAAGAATAATGAATATATTTTCATCCTATTATTGTTACTTTGAAAATGATTTGTAAAGCACAAGTAGTATTTTTGGTTAATATTCAAATTTAATTAAGAAAACTATTTTGATGAATTAATATATTTTTTAAATAAATAATATTTTAATAAAATACTATTATTAAATTTCTTTTATTAAATATAAATGGTCATATAATTTTTATGAGGTCAAATGTAATTTTTATTAAGGTTTAAAAACTATTTTTATCAAAACCCGTCAATTTTCAATAAAAGTCAGATTTTATTTTAAAAGTGAAATTCAAATATTTATAAAATTATTTAGATAAAAATTTTATTATTTTTTGAATTAGGACATCAAAATTATTCAATGGTGAATTTGTCATAATTTTCTGAGACAGATAAATTTTTGGGTAAAAATTAAATGTTGTATAAATATACAATGTGTTTTATGACATCATAATGGCCCAATAATGATGTAACAAATACTGTAAAAGGTATATTCATAAAAATATATTTTTTAAATTTAAAATAATGTTATTTTAGGTTTATTTTATTTATTTTACATATCCTTAGTGAATCTTCCAAGACTTATAATATATTTTAAGATTTTAAAATCATTTCTTGGAAAGCGTGACTCAACTCCACATAAGAAAGTGTAATATTTTAATATATTTGTCCCTTGGCCTTATAAAATAGTGTATACCACTGCCCATTTCCAAAAAACATGGGATGGTTTGTGGTTTTTAATATTTTATTGTGTGGTATCCAAAACCAAAATAGTAAATAAATCCCCATCCTTTCCTATATAAATTCACCCAAGATCTAATTTCTCTTCACTCAAACTCCTTGAATCTCTACAAAAATCTTCCCTATACTCCCTATAGTCCTCCCAACGTGACCTTAAGCTCCCAATAATCCTCTTCCAAGCCTTTGGGGTCACACATCCAAGTAAGGGATCCTCACCTTCCTCTCTTCCTTTCAATTCAAGAAACTTGTTTGAAATTAGTCTTTTTAATTTCAATTTGTTATATTTTCATCCTTTTATAATCAATTACATAATTTAAATTTTGTTTTATTTCTATTAGGTATCATTTATCCTCCCTCATTTTAACCCTTACTGAAGCCTTTACTATGCAGAAATTTTATAAGGGATTTCTCTCCTCTCCTTTGAATTAAAGCACCTTCTTTGAGATTATTTCTTTTAATTTCAATTGGTTATATTTGAATTTATTTATAATCACTAACTTACTTTAAAATTGATATTATTTGTATGAGTGGTCATTTATTCCCCCTCATTTGGACCCTTACCAAATCCATTACTATGTTGAAATTTTGTAAGGGATTTCTCTATTCTCATTTCCTTTCAAGCACTTCTTTTATATTATTCTTCTTAAATTCCATTTTCATATGTTGAGATATGATTTTCAATGATTAAATTACTATAAATTTGATGTATAAATTATGATATCTTCCTTTCACTCTCATTAACCCCCTATGATCCTTTATGTACACTCGTTACCATGTTGAAATTTTATAAGGGTTATTTTTCTTTCTCTTCTTACTTCAAGACTTTTTATTATGTCACATCGTCTATTTCCAATTACTTATGTTGTGTAATTCCCTTACATGTCCCTATTACTTTCCATTTCATGTATAAATTATAATATACCCCCTTTCTCTCTCATCATCCCATTTTATGAATTTTTTTACATGACGTTGTTATGCCGCTGAAATTGTGCCACAATTTTACATGCCAAAATCATTGTGTAGTGAATATCATACCCATTTACATATCATGGGTATTCACCTTTATGCACATAAAATTATTTATTGTGGATATATATGTATTTATTCCATGTTTCCTTGATCTTGGAATGAACCATGATGATTAATGAATCCATGTTGTATGATCTATGTGGCACACTTAAACATGAGAATGAAATAGTTATGAAGGGTGCACCCTGATAGCACTCCAATGAATTGGGTAATGTTTAGTGTCATGATACTTCATGTGAAATGGGTGTTTACTCATTATAATTCATGTTAAATTGGTGTTGAATCATTATATTTCATGTGTAATGGGTGTTGACTCGTAATACTTCATGTGCAATGGGTGTTGACTCATGTTACTTCATGTGAAATGAACTGACACATGATCCTCTATGTGAAATGAGCCTTGGCTCATGATAATATCATGTTTTATGTTTTTTCCACATTTCAATGTTATGATTATCATTCTATATCATGCCTTATTATTCATGTTCCTTTATGCCTCATCGATATGCCTTATCTAACATGTATTATTATCCTCATGTTATTCAATGTTTATTCCCTTACTAGGCTTTATAGCTTACCCCTTTCTTATGTATGTCCTCAGGTAATCCCATGTAGTGTTAGGTCCGAAGGAATTTTTTTGTCATGTCAAAGAAATTTTCAATAAATATGTTTTATTTCATGTTTGAAGTTTTTATGTATTGTTCATAAACCCCAAAGACACTAGAGCTCTCGATCTTTTGAGTTGTATTAAGTGAATTTTTATGTAATAAATCATGATTAAATGTGAAATAAAGAGTAGGGTTGTTATAGTTTGTATCATAGGATAGGTTTAGTTATTTTTGGGATTAGGATTATAAAATCCTAGTGAAAATCCTTAGGGATAAGACTAAGTGTAAGAAAACATCCCTAAATTTTGGTAAGTATAGAGTAAGTGGTTTGTCAAGAAAATACATCTCGGTATAGATACTACAAGTGTACATGTTCTGGCATAGATTTACCTAGGAGTAACAACTCCAATAAGGTGTTCTGGGCTTGACTCAAGGTAACCTGGTACACGAAAATAGGTCTTACTGCACACCTAGTTTGACACTCCTGGGGGATATGGTTTGGTACATTCATAAGCTCCTTACAAACCATTATTAAGGGAACAAAAAAAAATTCCCATAAGAATATATGTTAGGAATTAGATCATGGATAACATATATTGAAGCCTAGAAACTTGTAAGTTAAGGAGATAAATATAATTTATCCCTTTAATGTCACTAGATTCCCCTTTATGTGTTTAACAGTTTAAGAGTACTCATCCCTAAGTCTATATTGGATAGAGTAGAAGCAAAATAAAAAAGTTAAAGGTAGGGTTATTTTACATAGTTCTATGCATTATTTTATATCACTAAAGTTTAATAGAACTATTCAAACACCGCCAAAAATCATAGAAGTAGAGATTTTAGTGAAAACATCAAATGGAGAAATTATTGCATCCCATGTATAAAACTCCTCCCCTATCACAATTTGTGGATTGAACTTCTCGGTGAACCTTTTAATACTTCCATTGGTATAATTTGATACAATTCTAGTCAAGGATTGTATTTCCCTATATAAATCCAACATAAATTTCCACAAGAGGGAAATCACCCTCTGTATGGAGAATTGACCCGCAATTCTATACAAGTTCCAGGAGAAGGATTAATATTTTTTAGAACCATCATCTCAATCATGTATATTATTTCCCTATGATAAAGCATATATAGATCAAATGATTGATTATAAGTAAAGAATAATTCTCAAATACATGCCTATTATGAGGGAATTTGCTGATGCGTTTCTCAAGGAATTGCTTGGATTTCCTCCTAACAAAGAGGTTTAGTTTTCAATCAATATTATACCTATGGTATTTCCAATATCCAAGACTTTGTATAGAATGGATTCTGTGGAACTTGAGTAACTAAAAAACAATTATAGGAGAATATGGATAAAGGGTTTATATACCCAAGTTCTTCACCATGGGGTGAACCAATCCTCTTCATTAAGAAGAAGGATGGGTCAATGCACCTTTGTATTGATTATCGTGAGCTCAATAAAATCATGATAAAGAACAAGTATCTTTTTCCATGAATTGAGGAATTATTTTATCAACTATGTGGAGCACAATAATTCTCCAAGGTGGATCTATGGTTGGGATATTACTAAGTGAGGGTTAATAAGGAGGATCTACCCGAGACTTCTTTTTATGCAAGGTATAGGCATTATGAGTTCATAGTGATGCCATCCGGACTCACTAATGCTCCAGAAATCTTCATGAACTTGATAAATATATTATTTAGAGATTACCTCAAAAAAATGTGGTATTCTTTATAGACTATATTATAATATAATCCAAAACCAAGGAGGAGCATGAAGAGTATCTGAGTATTGTGCTAAAGACCTTGCGAAAGTAGAAGCTCTATGTGAAGTACAGCAAGTGTGAGTTCTGGCTAAAGGAAGTCTCAATCTTGGGGAATATCATCAAAATAAATTGGATATCTATAGATCCTTCCAAGACAAAATAAATTAAGGTATGACTAAAGCCAACATCTATTATAGATATTCATAGATTCCTTATGTAAGTTGGATATTATCTCCAATTTGTGAGAAATTTATCATGATTGTCAAACCCTTTACCAAGATAACTCAGAAGGGAGACAAATTTTCTTATAATTATGAATGTGAATAAAGATTCAAGGATTTTAAAAGGAGGCTTATAACCTCCCCTATGCTCATACTACCCACAAGTGGGGAGATTTTTGTAATTTTTAATGATGCTTCAAAGAAGGTATTGGGATGTGTGTTGATGTAAAATGAAAAATTCATTTTCCATGCATCAAGGAAGTTGAGAATTCATGAGAAAAACAATCCCACACATGTTCTAGAGTTAGCAGCTATGATATTTGCATTGAAAATATGGCGGAATTATCTATTTGGGGAGAAGTGTGAAATATATATAGATCACAAAAGTCTCAAATATATATTCACATAGCATAATATGCACCAATGAAGATGGTTAGAGCTTATCAAGGATTAAGACTGCTCAATCCACTACCATCCTAGGAAAGAAAACAAGGTAGGAGATACTCTAAGTATAAAGGAACTAAGAATTATATCATTGATGATAATTGAGAAGGATCCTATCTTCTTATATTTGAAGAGGATGGACATGTAAATCATAAATAAAGGAACATCATCAATCCTTTCACAAATGATTATTCAACCGTATCTTTTGGAAAGGTTAAAGTATGCTCAAAAAGATGATGTGGGGATTCAGAATAAAGTGGAAACTATCAAAAAAGGTAAATACTTGAAGTTCAATGTTAATGAATAAGGAATTATGATATTTGGGTCAAGACTATGTGTTTCATAAAATGCTAAGTTAAAGAAATAACTTTTGGATGATGTGCATAGTTCAAATTTCTACATTAACCTAGGAAAAAAATATTTACCGAGATCTTTGAGAGTAATATTGGTGGGATAATATGAAGAAGGATATTTCTGAATATACATCAAAGTGTCCGGTATGTCAGCAAGTGAAGGTTGAACGTTAGAAGTCTAAGGGGATGATGTAACCATTACCCATAATAATATGGAAATGGGAAAACATCACCATGGAATTTGTCACTGGACTTCCAAATACATCCAAAGGAAACAATTCTATCTTGGTTTTTGTGGATCACCTTACAAATACCGCACACTTCATTGCGATTAGAGAGGATTTCTCATCGGATCAACTGGCGCGAATATACATCAGAGAAGTGGTAAGGCTACATGGAGTACCACTATCGATTGTGTCTGATCGAGATCCTAGATTCAAATATAAGTTTTGTAAAAGTATTCAGCATGATCTAAACACTAAGATGAAATTTATTACGGTTTATCACCCTCAAACTGATGGTCAATCTGAGTGGATTATCCAAACACTTGAGGAAATGTTGAGATCTTACTCAATAGACTTCAAAGGAAAATGGGACCAACATCTTCCTTTGGTGGAGTTATCTTACAACAAAAGTTTCCATTCGAGCATCCAAATGGCCCATTATGAAGACCTTTTATGGGAAGAGGTGAAAACACTAGCATTTTGGGATGAATTTTGGGAACAAAAAACTTATTGGTCCTAAAACGGTCGAAGAAATGGTGGAGAAAGTTAAGACCATATTGTAGAACATTAAAGCTGATCAGAGTCAACAAAAGTGCTATGCAGACAATCAACAATAATACCTAGAGTTTGATGTTAGATACATGGTATTCTTTCACATATCTCCATGGAAAATAGTGATGAGATTTTGGAATAAGGGAAAACTTAGTCCAAGGTGCATCATCCCTTTTGAGATCCTTGACCGCATCGGAGCAGTGGCCTATCAACTAGCACTCCCATCAACCCTATATCAAGTACATGATGTATTCAATGCATCACTATTAAAGAAGTACATACCCATCCCATAACATGTACTCAATCCATAGGTGGTACTATTAGAGAATAAATTTTCTATGAGGAGCATCCGGTGAAGAACTTAGATCGTAGAGAAAAAGTTCTACGAAATAAGATAATTCCCCTTATCAAAGTGTTATGGAGAAACCAAAATTTTGAAGAAGAAATGTGGGAACCAAAGTAGGTGATGAAGAATACTTTATCACATATTTTTTAGTGTGGGACAAGGAAATTTCAAGGGTAAAATTTCCTAAGGGGGGAAGGTTGTAACGATCCAAACTATTATGAATAAAATTCACCTTTTTGATTTAATTAAATGTCTTATAGTTATAGAAAACACATTCACTTATTTTATTATATACAATTGGATTTTAAATTACTGTTAAGTATATTTACCATTGATAATATAATTTTTGACCAATGATCACATGACTAGTATAAATATGGGGTTTTAACAAATCCATTTGGCACAGACAAAGGAAGTGATGGCCTCAACTAGTAAGATTGTTCCCTATGAATCCCATTTATCATAGCTCCCAAGGGAGATAGTATTTCTAGGCTTTTCCCTAGACCAATCCCAAGTTGATATCCAACAACTTAAGCATGAGTGAAAACATTTACGAGAGAAGTTCAAGCTTATCAAGATCACAGCCCAAACTATGTTCACTGAATGGCCCTATGAAAGTCCCACCATTGAAAACCTTACTCTTAGGGTGTATTCTAGTGTAATAAAGGTGTATGTATCAAGACCCTAGTGTTAGGAATATGTACATTATTTTTTATAGAATAATTAATATATTTTCTTCCTATTAATGTTACTTTGCGAATGATTTTTAAATCGCAAGCAGTATTTTCGGTTAATATTCAAATTCAATTAAGAAATCTATTTTGATGAATTAATGTATTTTTTAAAATGAATAATATTATAATAAAATATTATTATTAAATTAATTTTATTTAATATAAATTATTATATAATTTTTATGAAGTCAAATGTAATTTTTATTATGGTTTGAAAATTGTTTTTATCAAAACCTATTAATTTTCAATAAAAGTAGGTTTTTATTTTAAAAGTAAAAATTCATATATTTATAAAATTATTTAGATAAAATGAATATTTTTTTTGGAATCATGATGTCAAAAATATCCAATGGTGAATTTTTCATAATTTTCTAAGACAGCCAAATTTTGGGGTAAAAATTAAATATCGTATAATGATATAATGTGTTTTATGACATCATAATGGACCAATAATGATGTACCAAAATCCTCTCCCAATCCTTTGGGTTCACACATCCAAATAAGGTATCCTCACATTCCTCTCCTCCTTTCAATTCAAGAACCTTATTTTAAATTCATTTTTTAAATTTTAATTTGTTATATTGTTATCCTTTTATAATAAATTACCTATTATCCATTTGATGTTATTTCAATGAGGTATCATTTATACTCCCTCACTTGGACCCTTACCTAAGCCGTTAGTATGCCAAAATTCCGTAAGGGATTTCTCTCCTATCCTTTGAATTCAAGCACCTTATTTGAGATTATTTATTTTAATTTCAATTTTTTTATATTTCCATTCATCTATATTAATTACCTTACTATCCAATTGATGTTATTTTTTATGATGTATCATTTATTACCCCTCATTTGTACCCTTCCCTAAGCCGTTACTATGCCTAAATTCCGTAAGGGATTTCTCTCTTCTCATTTCCATTCAATCACTTATTTTATATTATGCTTATTAAATTCCATTTTCATATGTTGAGATATAATGTTCCATGATTTTATTAATTTAAATTTGATTTATAAATGATTATATCTTACTTTTACTCTCATTAATCCCCCCTATGATCCTTTATGTACACCCATTACCATGATGAAATTTTATAAGGGTTATTTTTCTTTCTCCTCTTACTTCAAGACTCTCTATTATGTCACATTGTCTACTTCCAATTAATTATGTTGGGGAATGCCCTTCCATGTCCCTATTACTATCCATTTCATGTATAAATTATGGTATAGACACTTTCTCTCTCATCTACCCATTTTATAAATTTCTATATGATGTTGTTATGCTAACAAAATTGCCCTGTGATTTTCCATTCCAAAATCATTGTATAGTGAATACCATACCCATTTTCATATCAAGGGTATTCAAATTTATGCACATAAACTTATTGGTTGTGGAAATATATGTATGTATTCCACATTTCCTTTATCATGGAATAAACCATAATGATTAATGAATCCATGCTGTATGATCTGTGTGGCACACTTAAATATGAGAATGAAATGATTATGAAGGGTGTGCCCTAATAGCGCTCCAATGAATTGGGTAATGTTTAGTATCATGATACTTCATGTGCAATGGGTGTTTACTCATGATAATTCATGTAAAATGGGTGTTTACTCATGATACTTCATGTGTAATGGGTGTTGACTCATGGTACTTCATGTGAAATGGGTGTTAACTCATGCTACTTCATGTGCGGTGAGCTTTGACTCATGATCCTCCATGTACAATGAGCCTTGGCTCATGATAATATCATTTTTTATGTTATTGCCATATTTCCATGTTATGATTATCATGATATATCATGCCTTATTATTCATGTTAATTTATGCCTTATTGATATTCCTTGTATAACATGTATTATTATCCTCATGTTATTCTATTTTTATTCCCTTACTGGGCTTTATAGCTCACCCCTTTCTTATGTATGTCCTCAGTTTGTCCCATGAAGTGTTAGGTTCAAAGGAATGTTTTGGTAATTTCAAAGAAGTTTTCAATAAATATGTTGTATTTAATGTTTTTAAGTTGTTATGTAATATTTATAAACCCCAAAGACACTAGACATCTCGATCTTCTAAGTTGTATTAAGTGAAATTTTATGTAATAAATCATGATTAAATGTGAAATAAAGAGCATGGTTGTTATGTAACTGTTCAATGGTTATATTATCAATTTTAATGATTCTTAATGGTCAATTAAATTTGATAAAATATAATAAAACCAAATAAGTGTATGTATTTTATATAACCATATTACCTGAAAAGACATTTAAATAAATTACATGGGGGTTTTATTTATAATAGTTCGGGTCGTTACGATCTTCCCCCCTTAAGATATTTTACCCTCAAAATTTTCTATTCCCATACTAAAAAAATGAGGGTAACTCAGTTGCATCGCCTTCTCTAGTTTCCATGTTGCTTCTTAAAACTTTTGGTTTCTCCGAAACACTTTTACAAGGTGTATTGTCTTATTTCATAGAACTTTTTTCTATATGATCTAATATCTTTACTGGCTACTCTTAATAGGAGATATCATTCTCTAAAAGTACCACCTATGGATTAAGTAAATGTGTGTTTTTTTTATTTACTTCCTTAAGAGGGATACATAGAATAAATCATGTGCTTGAGATAGGTTAGGTGGGAGTTCTAGTTGGTAGGCCACGGCTCTGATGCGGTCAAGGATCTCAAAGGGCCAATGTACCTTGGACTAAGCTTTGCCTTTTTCCTAAATCTCATCACCTTATTCCATGGTGATATGGGGAGGAATACCATGTATCCAACATCAAACTCTAGGTCTCATCGATGATTATCAACATAGCTCTTTTTTTGACTCTAAGAATCCTTTATATGATACTAAATAGTCTTAATATTTTTCACCATTTCCTTAACCAATTCAGGACCTAGTAGTTTGCATTGCCTAACTTCATCCCAATATGTAGGTATTTTTCACATCTTCCTATAAAGATATTCATAGGTATCCATTTGGATTCTTTATTGGAAACTGTTGCTGTAAGAGAACTCATCCAAAGGAAGATGTAGGTTTCATTCGCCTTTAAAGTCAATTGACCACGATCTCAACATTTCCTCAAGTGTTTGGATAGCCCAATTGGATTGGACATCAGTTTGAGGGTGATATGTCGTGATGAATATTAACTCAGTATTCAGAGTGTGTTGGAAACTCTTCTAAAACTTAGAGGTGATTCTTATATCTCGGTTGGATACAATCAATAATGGTACTATATGAAGCCTTACCACTTCTCTAATGTATATCTATTCAAGTTGATCCAATGAGAAATCCTCTCGAATCATAATAAAGTGAGATGTATTTGTAAGATGATCCACCATAACCCATATAGAATTATTACATATTTATGTCATTGCAAGACTAGTGACAAAGTCCATGGTGATATTTTCCCATTTCCATGAATGTATGGGTAATAGTTGCATCATCTCCTGGGATATTTTCCTTTTTTATTTCACTTACTGACATATAAGGCATATTGATGTATACTCCATGATCTTCTTCTTCATATTGTCCCACCAATAGTTTCTTGAATATCTTAACACATCTTCATACTTTCCAGGTGGATGGAGAAGGTTGATATTTGTGCATCATCCAACAACTCCTTATTTAACTTGGGATTTGATGGTACAAATAGTCTTGACCCAAATCTCACAACTCCTTCTTCATTAACATTTAACTCCTAGGATTTATATTTTCTTATAGTTTCCTTTATTCTAAATTTCCACATCATTTCTTTGATAATCCTTTAACATTTACAAAAGATATGTTTGAGTAATAATTTTTGGAAGTATTGGTGATGTTCCTTCCTTATTATTCCCATGTCCATCATTTTCAAATCTAATAAGATCATATCCCTATCAATTCTCATTGATGATAGAATTGTTGGATCCTTTATACTTAGAGAGTCTTCCACTTTTATTGCTTTCCCGGTATGGTAGTGAATTGAGTAATAATAGTCCTTGATCAGCTGTAACCATCTTAGTTGTTTCATATTAAACTCTTTCTTTATGGATATATATTTGAGACTTTTTTGATCTTTATATATTTTACACTTCTCCCCAATGAGATAATTCTTTCATATTTTCAAATAGAAGAACACTTAATCCAACACCAGATCATGAATTGTGTAGTTCTTCTCATTCATTTTCAACTGCCTTGAGGCTTAGGCTATCAATTTATCATTTCATCAGTACACATCCTAATCTATTCTTTTAAGCATTACTATATACCACAAAGAGTTTCCCGCTTGTGGGTATTTTGAGTACAGGTATAGTGGTAAGCCTCTTTTTTAGCTCCTTGAATCTTTCTTCGCAATCATCATTCCAATAAAACTTGACTCCATTCTAAGTTATCTTTGTAAGAGGGTTTGACAACCGTGATAAATTTCTCACAAATAGGCGATAATACCCAGATAACCCAAGGAAACTATGGATATTTGTCACAGATGTTGGCCTCATCCATCCTTTAATTTCTTCCATCTTTGAAGGGTATACATATATCTCATTTCTTGTGATGATATGACCTAATAAAGAGACTTATTTAAACTAGAACTCACATTTTTTATACTTGTAATAAAGCTTCTCCTTTCATAGGGTCTTTAGAATAGTACATAGATGCTCCTCGTACCCCTCATTTCTTTTGGAGTATATTATAATATCATCTATAAAGATTGTCACAAATTTTTCAAGGTAATCTCTAAAGACTCTATTCATCAAATCCATGAATATTACTAGAGAATTAGTAAGTCTGAATGGAATCACTATGAACTCATAGTTCCCATACCTTGTATAAAAAGCAGTCTTAGGGATACCTTCCTTATTCACCCTTACTTGATAATATCCTGACCAAAGGTACACCTTTGAGAAGTATTGTGCTCCACATAACTGATTGAACAAGTCATAAATCTGAGTCATAGGATACTTATTCTTTATCGTGATCTTGTTAATCTCATGATAATAAATGAAAAGGCACATTGACCCATCCTTTTTCTTAAAGAATGGGACCGGTGCACCCCATGGTGAAGCACTTGGGCATATGAACCCTTTATCTAGATTCTCCTATAGTTGTTTTTTCAGCTCCTCAAGTTCCAAAATAAATATTCTATATGGAGTCTTGGATAATGGTAATGCCCCAACTAAAAGCTCAATATAAAATTCAGCCTCACAGATAGGAGGAAGACCAGGTAATTCCTTAGGAAACACATTAGTGTATTCTCTCACAATAGGCATGTCTTCAAGGATGGTTATTTCTTTATACTCAATCATTTTATCTAGACACACTTGCTTGTAGGGAAATAATATCCATGCTTGAGATATTGGTTTTAAAGAAGATTCATCCTCCTCCTTTCACTTTTACAAAATCAGATGACGATTTTCTATATGGAGAGTGATTTTATTCTCATAGTAATTTATGTTGTCCCTATATAAGTAAATCCAATCCATGCCTAGAATTGCATAAAATTCTACCAAAGGGAGTATGACGAGGTTTTCCAGGAATTTCATCCCAAAAACTTTGACATGGGAGGATTTATATACTTGGGATTCAATAATTATCCCATTTTTCATTTTTACTAAAAGCTCTACTTCCATTGTTTGTGGGGGTGTTTAGATAGTTCTACTAAACTTTCATGATATGAAGAAATGTGTAGAACTATGGATGATAACCCTACCTTTAACTTTTTTATTCTGGTTCTAATTTATTTGATATAGAGTTTTGGATGAGTACTTTTAAACTATTTGACACATAAATAGGAAACCAATTAAATTAAAGGGATAACTTATAAATTATATTTATTTCTTAACTTATGAATTTCTAGTCTTAAATATATGTAATCCATGAACTATTTCCTAACATATACTATTATGGTAATTTCTTGTTCCATTAATAATGGTTCATAATGATATTATGAATTAACCAAAGAATATCCCCTAGGAGTGTCAAACCAGGTGTGCAGTAAGGCCCATTGTTTTGTACCAGGTTACCCTAAGTCAAACCCGAGACACCTTTTTGGAGTTGTTACCCCTAGGTACATATGTTCTAGAACCAAATCCACTTTTAATATTCATATAAGGATTAATTTTCTGGATAAACCACTTATTCTATACTTACCAAAATTTAGGGATGTTTTCCAATACTTAGTCTTATTCCTAAGGATTTTCTAGAGTTTTATAATCCTAATCCCAAAAATAACTAAAATTTTCCATTAATACCAACTATAACAACCTTTTTCTTTATTACGCATTAATTCATGACTTATTACATAAGGTTACACTTAAATACAACCCAGAATATTTCTAAGTCTAGTGTATTTAGGAATTATGTACATATCATAACATCTTAAACATGGGAAACAACAACATTATTGAAAACTTCCTTAATATACTTCTAAAATTCCATGTCTATTAAAACTACACGGGATAACCTAAGGAAAAACATAAGAAAGGAGTGAGTTAAAAATCCCAATAAGGTAATAAACAAGGCATAACATGAAGAAGATAATACATGTTTGATAATAGGCATATTAATGGGGCATAAAAGGAACATGAAAAATAAGGCTTGATACAGCATGATAATCATAAAGGAAACATGGGAAATGAGGAAAAAACTTAAAACACTACATCATAAACATATTTCAAGGATAAACCCACTAAAATATCATGGTGGAAAAAATCCCATAAAGGAATCAGGTTCACTCCATATCCCAACGTGATGTATCATGATACTAAACATTACCCAATGCATTGGAGTGCTATCTGGGAACACCCATCATATTCGTTTCATTATCATGCTTAAATGTGCCACATAGATCATAAAACATGGATAAATTCATCATTATAATTTATTCAATGATTAAGGAGTATGGAATACATATATTGTCACGAACCAACCTGGGTTGACTCTAAACCGGTCACCTGATTCGACCAGCGACATGACCCAAGGGGCATTCCCGATCCCCACGGGCTGGCAACTAGTGTCGGGCATCAAAACTAAACAAGTGGTAATGATTTGGCCCATAAGTGAAAGACAAATAAATAAACAAAAATTGAATAGTGAAAATAAAAACTAGGAAAGGCGAGAAAACAAAGTTGTACATACCTCCGTGTGACCCTATGGGTCACCACCGACCTCAATCCAACGTCGTGTTATAGTGATCGAATCCAAGCAAGGCGCAACACCCAAAGCTAAAAACAAAGATAAAACTATAGGCATGAGTATTAAAACTCAGTAGGCTATCCTGACATCTATTCCCAATGCACTACCTTTAAAATAAAAGAAACATCATTTCAATTTTGAACTACAATTTATAAAAGTAAGTTTTTAGACATATTTTACTTAAAAACAAAGTAAAAAACCATTGCCCTTAATCATTTTCAAATATAGATTCTTTTCATTAGTGTCAATGACATTTTAAAAGGTAAATTGATGTTTACATTTTCATATTTTTATAAAGAGGATAAAACATTTTTATTTGAAAACTAGTTCTAGAAACCCAACCAAAACTAGCTCACCTCCTTCCAAGAAAACAAATATAGGAAGGCACAATAGAAATCACATAGAAAGGTAAATGTAGGTATACATATAAGAATCATAATCACTACTGCAAGAAACAAAAGTTGAATAGACATGGGTGAACCTAGGAGATCAAGAATAATCCAGAAGACACCAATACATGAGACCTCATCCCCGTTGACATGTCACACATGATGAAATCAAAACATCCAATACGCTAGACCATCCTTTCTCAAGCAGGACGAGGGAAAATCCCATAGTAATAAACCCAATATATCTACCTACTATGGGCCACTTATCAGTACCATAACCTACCAGTGTGGCACTCATTCTTAGAATATTCTCTCAATATGCCAAATTCCCATGTCTCAAGTATTTAGAAAGGGGGTGAGCCAACCGATGCCAGCCGAGCATCCAATCATAGTATATATATATATATAATAGTGCATAGTAGGTCTCACCCCGAGTCTCCCCTAGGATTCTTCTCATGCATCAAAAATAAAACAAATATAACAGGTTCCAACCAAAGAACCCTGACATTAGATTCCAAGAATCCCCAACAAGGACCTCCCACCCATTGCATGCAGTCGAGGCATGAGAAGCACCCAACGAGGGTTTTCATAATTTATATTTTTCACTAATCTCACCAAGGTGCCAAAAGGACCTTAAGTTCAGTCCAAAAAACATAATTTTTAAGAGAAATGAATTATCTTTCTGAAAGAGTGTAAACACACCATTCACATTCCATAACCATTCATAAAATAGTCCATTTAAATCCCTCATACAGCGTCTAAAAATCAAGGTCGTTTTTATTAAAACATCAATGGGCCACAATCCATTATCACATGTCAAATCACTTTATAAGTCAAATACACACTTTCACAACCATTTAAGAAATCTCATTTCCTCACAAAACCAAAATCAGTTTGAAACCATTTAAGGAGCCTCAAAATACAACTTTTTATGTTGCCAACATTTTTATAAAAACAAACCAAATCATTTTCTATCCCAAGTAAACCATAAGATCCAACCAGGAAGTTTACCAGTGACACATGAAACATTTACTAAAATAGTTTCTAAATAAGACTCAACCAGGTGAAAAACTAATGAGACATTTAATTAAACAAACAGTGTGTGCAATTGTAATAAAACGACCTTATTTTTCACAAAACCAGAATTTAACTACCAATTTGCATCATAGATAAATTAACCAGATTTTGAACAATAATAAATAGCATATATATATATAGGGTGAAAAAAGCAGTAAATAGATGCAACTTAAATTTTAAAAGGCAGTGCAATGGGAACCTACTTCGAAGTCATGGAGAAAGGATGACGCACACCCAAAAACACACGGCAACGCTCAATGCACTAAAAATAAAATTTATAGGATCCTTAAAACACCCAAATTACACAATATAAACTGAGTGGGAACATGCGGTAGGTGAAAAACCTTACCTCGAAACCAAGGCGAAAAGACGACGCAACCCGAAACCGATGTGAAGCTTTGTTTGCACCTTAATCTCACCTTTGCGGGTCAAAAAACAACTCTAAGCATGGAAATAAAATGAAAAGCCACAAAACCAAATCTCCAAAACATGAACCCTAGATGTCGGTAATCTACCAAATGGGAGAAACAAGCAATTGAAGTCGAACGCACCTACGGCGACGGTGCGGGAGGCTGGCCGAGCGAGATGAGGGTAGGGTGGTGTTCGGTCAGTCGTAGCGGGCGAAAAGCGAGGGCAGATCAGCAGGGGGTGAGGCTGGAAACCGAAGGGGATCATCCGGAGGTGGTGTTGGGTTCACTGGAGACGGCCTGGCCAGAGAAAAAGGGAGTGAGGTGAGGTTGCTGGTGCAGCGAGGCTGGCGCAAGGAGATGCATGGGTCGAGACGGCCTCGTGAGAACCAAGGAGCCCAGATCAACAGTAGGCCAGACTGTGGAGGGTTGGGGTGCAGAGGGTCGGCTAGAATAGACGAAGGCCAGGGGTGGATCATAATGCGAGGGAGGCGGAGCGACTATAGGAGGGGAAAGCACGGAAATCCGAGTCGTGGAGGGTTGTAACGGTAGGAGGCCAGCGCTGGGGTGGCTAGAGCGGCGGCGGCTCACGCAGTTGGGAGGAGAGGGGGGCCTGGGCAGATGCTACACGGAACAGGGGGCGTAGAACTAGGTTTTATCTTTTTTTTATTTTATATAATAATAATAATAATAAAATTATAATAATAATAACAATAATAATATAATAATAATAATACAAATAAGAATAATAATCAGAATAATATGAATAATAATAACATTAATAATAATAGTGATAAATAATAATATAAAGAATAATAATGATAATAATAATAATAATAATAATAAAATACTAATGATGACATTTAAACTAATATTGATAGTTATATATTCATAACAACATCCTTGATTTCTTTAATGATAATAATTGTAAATTGATTCTGAAAACAACCACCACAATAATAACAATAATAACACTTTATTAATAATCATATTATTAATTACATAATAACATTATTATTATTACAATTTAATCATTTAGCTCGCTTTATTTACAAAAAAGAAAAGAAAAACTTTGTTTATTCCAACCGCTGGATATTTGCGCGGGAACCCAAGATTACCCTACGGCTAACGCCCACTATACGGTGACCGTGCATGAGTCCGAACCCCACTAAAATTTGTTAAACAATAAAAATTTTAAACCAGGACTCGACCCAAACCTTGGCACAAGGACTCATAGTCAAGAAATAATAAATTAAAAATAAATTAAAAAGTTGGGGCATGATATATATATATATATAAGTCCCCAATCAAAAGTATATGTGTGTAAATGTAAACACCCTTTATAAGAAATATTTATGGTATTCACTACACAATTGTTTGGCATGGAAGATCGTGATGAAATTTCGAAAACATAATGATGTCACTTAAAGATTCGTAAAAATAGGTTGATGAAAGAGAAAGGGGTATCTAATAACATAGACATCAAATGGGAAGTAATATGGACATGTAAAAGCATATCCCAACATTATAAAGTTTAAAATGGAATCTGTAAGGTAATAAAGAAACTTTAATAGAGAAAATAATTCAAACTATATTTCAGCATGGTAACGGGTGTACATAAAGGGTCATGGGAGGCTTAATGAGAGGGAAAGGGGATGTCATAATTTATAAATTAAATGAAAAGTGAGGGTAATATGGAAGAACATATTCCAATAAAATTAAATTAAATTAAAAGAGTATGATATAAAAGAAGTTCTTGAATGGAAATGAGAAGAGAGAAATCCCTTATGAAATTTCAGCATGCTAACGGGTGTACATAAAGGATCAAGTAAGGATTAATGAGAGTGAAAGAGGTCCCTTATCATGTATACATCAAAATTATAGTATTTGGGGTATGGAATAACATATCATAACATGAAAAAATGTAAATTAAGAAGCATAACATTAAATAAGTGCTTGAATAAAAAGAAGGGTGGAAGATCCCTTATGAAATTTTGTCATATAACAGCTTAGATAAGGGTTAAAATGATAGAGGATAAATGATCTATAATTCATATAAAATCAATTGGATAGTAAGGTAATTATTATAAATTAATGACAATATAACAAATTTAAATTAAGAGCAATACGGTTTTATCAAGGGATATACAATCCAAGGAGAAATCGGTATGGTTCATGAAATGGTAGGTGAAATTAACCAAATGTCCCTCATCTCTAATTTAGTCATAAAATTAGATATGAAAAAATATTTTGATGGGGTTGAATGGGAGTTCGTTATTAGAGTTATTACTAGTATGGGGTTCTCCTAGTGGGTCATTTACCTCTTATTTTGGTGTTTTAGTTCAGCATGGGTTAACACAACCTTCATGGGTAAGCAATATGGTTTTTTAAAGCTGTTAGTGGATTAAGACAAGGATACCTTCTCTCCCCAACATTTTTTATCCTCACCCAGGATGTGCTCAATCGCTTTATCAATCTCAAAATTGAATCGAGCATAATTTCTTCCTACCAAAATAGAAATATAATAGTTATTCCTTCGTATCTCATGTTCATTGATGATACCATCATCTTCTTCAATGTAATTGGTAGGTTGGTCCATAGAATCAATGAAATCCTAGGGGAATATGGTAATTAGAGTGGGAAAGTGTTCAATTGGGACAAGAGCTTCATCTATATGGCTCATAACTATCTAGAAATCAGGGTCAGGAAAGTGGAAAGTGTGTTGGGTATTCACATATGGTATTTTATGATGGAGTATTTAGGAGCCCCAATTTCTCCCAAAAAAATTAGAATTCACCACTTTGATAATATTTTTTATAGAATGATGGGGTGTATTTTGAACTGGAAGAACATTTTTCCATCATTTGGAGGGAGAATCACTCTTATTTACAATGTACTTTCATCAATTCCCATACACATTCTCTCTATACTCAATGTTCCTAAGAAGGTTATATCAAACATGGAAAGACTGATGACCTCCTTATTGTGGGATGGTCATCTTGATGGGCGTCATCACTGGGCAATGTGGGGTAGGATGGAAAGAAATTTTTCTATGTGGGATCAACTTAAGAAGCATTAATGGAACCATGAGTGTATTGTATTCCAATATTTCTTGGGAAGTTGTTGAGGGAAGGACCCTTTGGGGAAAATTCATGCAAACAAATTATGAATTTGATGAGAATAGGTGGAGAGTTAGAGGTTATAAGATTTTGAATATGAGTTATCATTATATGCTCTATCTTCAGTATCATTCTATATGGATCATTATAAGGGGTGATATCAACTTCTGGTAGAAGAATTGGGTGGGGAAAAAGATGGGGTTTCAAGGTTTCCCAACACCAAACATTACCTTCAAAGAAGATAGAGAACACCCAAGATTTATCAGATACCTCCTTGATGAGAAAAAATGGGAACTCTTTGACAATATTGTGCTCAACTCAAAACTTGATAAATTTGTTTTTTCATGTTTTATTTCAAGAAATTTCTTGATGAAAGACTTCCTTAACCTATAAATAAATTAGAATACTCAAGATATTTGGGGTGAATACCTATAGTGTAATAAGATCTCCAAAAATTTTAACTTCCTTATATGGCGTATAAGGAAAAGGGATATACCTACAGAGGAGATGATCCAAAACCTATGATTAAGTTTAGCTTCAAAGTGTTTATGCTTCAAAGAACTGAAAATTAAATCTATTGAATACCTTTTCTTCGATAGTGACTTAGAAAAGATTAGATGGAATGCATTTGGGTCATTCACTGGTCATGATACTTAGAATGTCCCGATTTATTCTTTTCTGGACAACTGGTTTCAGGGTGTAGGTAATAGTGGACCAAAGAAGAAATCCAGGACCTTGATTCTCATCGTAGGCTATTGGAACATATAGTCCTCAAGAAATGAGGTGAGGCATAGAGAAAAGTTTTTTTTCAAATAGGTATTATCTGGAGAATAAGGAATATTATTATGGATCTTAATCATTTATGTGGAATCAGGGAGTCTAATCCATCCTTAGATTGTCTCTAGGATATCAACTACCCCTTGAGTAGGAGAGTAATGCAGAAGAAAGGTTTTTGGGTTATGTGGCAACCCCCTCTCAATGGAATTAAATTGAATATCAATGGTTCTTGTCTCTTAGAGGCCATATGAGGGGGAGGAGTCATCCGTGACAAAAAGGGATCGGTCATCCTGGTATTTTCATACATCCTCGGTAGATGGGGCTCTCTTTGAGATGATGTGTTGGTTATGCTCACAGGAATAATGGTTTGAAATCAGAGAAATATTCCTCTTGAAGTAGTGGAGACATATTCAATGATTATTTACAAGGCTCTTTGTGGCACTGGTAGAATTCCTTGGTCAATTGAATACTTGATCTAAAAATTCAATGATTTGGTGAACCATAACATAAAAATTATTCATTCATGATGTGAAGGAAATGTTTTTTCTGACTTCTTGGCCTCTATGGGGACTCAAGGTGATCTTATTATTTACTTTTCATGCCCTGGATCCTTTCCTTCTGAAGGGGTCAACCTAGTTACAGTTGATTCCCCAGGTCTACACTATTTTCTCTCTCATTGATTGTAATGTTGTGGTTCCCCCTTTTTCCTATACTTCCTTAATTTCAATAAAAAACTAAATTTAGTAGTAGTAAATTAATAAGACTAATTTCAAATAATGTGCCTGAATTGAAATGAGGAGAAGAAGGCAAGGATATCTTACTTGAGTGTGTGACTCAAAAAGCTTGGGAGGGGCATATTAAGAGATTGGGGGGACCTTGAGAGGACTCTAGAGAGCTTAGGGTAGAGTATGGACATGCTTTAAGGAGTTTGAGTGAAGATAAATGGGATATTGGGTGGGTTTATATAAGAAAAGAGGGGGGTTTCTTTATTATTTAGATTTTGGACTCTACGTAATAAAATATCCAAAACCACAATTCATCCCATGGTTTTTATCCATGGTTTCTACCAAATGGGGTTGTTTTTTATAATTTTATAAGTCCAAGGTCTAAACTTAATAAAAAAGTTCTCTTGCTTATGTAGAGGTGAGTCACACTCTTAAAGAAATGATTTTGAAACCTTAAAATATATTATACGTTTTGTAGGATTCATAATGGATTTAAAAATAAATAAAATAAACTTAAAATCATATTATTTTAAAGGGAAAACATTTATTTATTTGTGGATCCCATTTATAGTAATTATTACATCAATTTTGGGTCATTATTATGTTATAAAACACAAAGTATATTTATATGATATTTAATTTTTACACAAAAAACTGATTGTCTCGTAAAATTATGAAAAAATAACTGTTGGATAATTTCTATGTTATTATTCTAAAAGTAATATTCATTTTATCAAAATAATTTTTTAAATATTTGAATTTTCACTTTTAAAATAATAACATATGTTTATTGAAAATTATGGGGGGGTTTATAATAACAGTTTTTAAACCCTTATAAAAATTACATTTGAATTTATAAAATTTATATGATAATTTATATTTAATAAAAATTATTTAATAATAATATTTTATTAAAATATTTTCTATTTTAAAAATCCATTAATTCATAAATTCATTAATTGAATTTGAATGTTAACCAAAAATACAATTTGTGTTTTATTGAATCAAAATAAAAAACATTTATAAATTGGAAATAATAGGATGAAAAGATATTCATTATTCTATAAAAATAATGTACATACTCATATTTATAGGGTCTTAATATATATCCCTTTAATACACCAAAAAACTCCCTAAGGGTAAGGTGCATGATGGTGAGACTTTCATGGGGTGGTTCGGTGAACATGGTTGGGTCATGATCTCGATGAGGTTGAACTTATCTCGTAAACAGTTTTGCTCATGCTTAAGTTGTTGGATCTCATCTTGGTCTTGGTCAAGGGTAAATCCCAAAATTCTATCTCTCTTAGATGATCCGACAAATGGCTTCATAGGGTATGATCCTACTGTTTGAGTCCATCGCTTCCTTTGTCTGTGTCGATTGGATTTGTTAAAAACCTATATTTATACTAATCATGTGATAACTATTCAACGGATATATTATCAATGATAATGATTCTTAATGGCCAATTAAATATGATAATATATAATAAAACCAAAGAATTTCATGTGTTTTTTATAACTATATTACATAATAATACCTTTAAATAAATTGTAAGGGGCATTTTATTTATAATAGTTTGGGTCGTTATTAGTTCCCATCACCTGCATGTGATTAATAAATACTTGTAATTAATAGAGCATCCCAAGGGTGTATAGGTGGTTTAAGATAGAACCACAATGATGCTAACTCGGTGATACATAGATATACAAGTGGAATACTTCAACTCATTCCATGAACAACAAATGAATTTATTCCCCTAGGTCATAGGTTGATTTAATATCCACTCATTAAATCAACCATTAGATAATATCATGATCGAGTCATTTACTTTATTTATTTATTTCTATCTATGCATTATTTATTTTATGTGTACAAGACTTTAGTCAAATAAATGAATGAATTAATATTCCAATATGGAAATTAAATAAATAAATTATGCATAAATGTTTTATCTAACATGGTTAATTAATTAAGTAACATCCACTTAATATTAACAAGACTTGTAAAGGATAAAATAAGATAAAATTTATAAATAAATTAATTAAAATCTCTAAACCTAATATTAAGTTAGACTAATCCTTCAATTACATGATTGGGAATGAAATCATAGAACTAAGTGTAGTACGTGGCCAAATTATGGACACTGAATTTTATTGGAGAGTTCTCATGAGAGTTTTGGGTTGACTTAGTTGAACTTGTATTGAGTTTAATGATAAAATTATGTTCAATACAAATTTGGAGGAAAGTGTTGAGGAAATACAAGTTAGGATTTCAGGATAAGGTAATCCACTCAACGGATGAAGGAGCTACAAGCCTACAATTGGCAAGACAGCCTAACTGAATTACTTTTTTATGGTTTTAATGAATAAAGTTTGGATCATTAAGAAAAGTAATGTTGATCAACTCCACTAGAATGTCATAACAACTAGATATTCTAAGTTTAATGGTGAGAGCTATTGGGACTTGATAAAATAGTGGTAGATTTAATAAAATTTATTTATTTATTTATTATTTCTCATTATAGTCAAGAAAAAATACTAATAATATTCTCTTTTAATTATATAATAAAATGGAAAGATCTTAATCCATGCTATATCTAAAATAAATATTGGATAAATACAACTTCCTAACTGGTAGTAACTCCTAGGAGTGGTTTAGACACCTTCAGGTTGTGCTACTCCATGAACAAAAATATTATGTGCTAGAATCCTCAATGCTTGATCCGCTTGCTAAAGAGGCAAGTGATGAAGAGTTACTTGTCTATGAAAAAACTTTGAGTGACATGGTCGATGTTAAATGTTTGATACCTTCATCGATGTATATTAAACTAATGAAGTCTCAAAAAAACACGGATGTGTATATCATGATTAAGAAACTCTTTGGTCTATACTAAGAGAGAGCTAGATAGGAACATTTTGAGATTTTCAAGGCACTTTTTTAGTGAAAAATTGGAGAGGGTTCCCCAGATGGGCCTCACATAGTCAATATCATTGGATACATTGAGAAACTAGAGTTTCTATAGCTTGAACTCACCATATAATTGGGAATCGATCTCATTCTGGAATCACTTCTGCAAAACTTCCCTTGATTTTTTGTGAATTTTAATATGAATCGCATTGAGAAGTCTCAACCATCTCTTCTCACTCTTCTTATTCAAGTTGATAAGGATACAAAGTATGAAAATCCATCCATACTTATAATGAGAAAATAGAAAGGGAAAGTGAAGAGCTCTAAGTCCATATATTCTTTATACCCTTCTAAGAATTGGAATATCAAGGGGAAAGAAAGGTAACAAGATGTTGTCTCTATTGCATGTAGCAAGAAGGGCCACTGGAATAAAAACTACACCCAATAAAAAAAGTAAAGGGAAGCTTCAGGTGTGTTTGTTATCGAGTGCAATTTATCTATTTCTAAAAATTAGGTATTAGATATAGCTTTTGGTGATCACATATGTATTCAAATGAAAGAACCAAGTAGATTCAGAAAGATTAACTGAGGGAAGGTAGATCTACAAGCATCCAATAGAGCTAAACTTGTTGTTTCAGATATCGGAGACTACCACCTCACATTTTCAAACATAATGATATTGGTTTTAAAGGGTTTTTATTATGTTCCTTAAGTTACCAAAAAAATTATTTATGTATCCAGATTAGATATGGATGGATTTATTTTTAAATTTGGGAATAAATGTTTCTTATTTTATAAATATAGAATTTTTTATGGTAAGGAACATTTAAATAATGTTCCTTATACACCTTAGTGGAATGGTGTAAGTGAAAGGAGGAACCGAATCTTATTGTACATAGTGAGATCAATGATGAGTCATGTGAGTCTTCAATTATCCTTTTGGGGATACATATTACAAAGAGCAGTATACGTACTAAACCAAGTTCCAACTAAAGAAACGAATAGCATACCATAATAATTATGGAATGGAAAGAAACTAATTTTGTCTTACTTACATGTGTGGGGTTGTAAAGAATTATTTAAGGCCTCTTCAGGTAATAAGATTGCACCCTAAGGCACAAAGTGTATCTTTATAGGATATCCCAAAAAACAAAAGGATACTACCTATATAATCCTTCAAAAAAAAGGTTGTGGTTGAAAGATGTACCACATTTCTTGAGGATGATATTATCTCTAAAATATGCAGTGGGATCAAGATAGACTTTGATGAAGTCCAGGTTCAAGATATACAAGATTTGGAATAGGAAAAAATTCCAAAAATCCATATGGAAGAAGAAACTGTTACAGTGACACAATTACTATGTATGAGTACTAGAGAGGTTAGAGAACCAGAATTGCATGGTTTTCTAGTCACTGAGGATGGTGACTCAATATTACTTTATAATAATGATCCTCTAACCTACAAAGAAGTGGTAATTGGAATAGATGTTTCCATGTGGCAATAGGCCATGAATTTTGAAATAGATTCTATATACCAAAACCAAGTCTAGATTTTGGTAGATCCTCCAGTAGATGTAAATTTTGTTGGTTGAAAATGGGTTTTCAAAAAAAACTGAACATGGAAGGACAAGTCAATACCAGTAAGGAACAAATGGTTACAAATAATTTTAAATAGAATCAAGGCATTGACTACTATGAAACCCTTTCACTAGTCACAATGATGAAATCTATCATAATTTTACTTTCCATTACATCTTTCCATGATTATGATATTTGGTAACTGGATCTCAAAACATCATTTATTAATGGGAACCATATGGAAGATGTATGTATGACGCAACCTGAAGGGTTTGTGACTTTAAAGGATGCCAATAAGGTATTAATGTTGTAAAGATTCATTTATGGATTAATTTAAGCATCCAGGTCATGGTACATTTTTTATGAGACCATAACAGAATTTAGTTTAATAAAAAATGAATGTGATCTATGTGTCTATAAACGATTTATTGGGAGTGAATTCATTTTATTAATAGTATATATTGATGCCATATTACTCCTTGGAAACAAAATTACAGTCTTACAGTCTATCAAGGAATAGTTGAATAAATGATTCTCTACGAAGGAATTAAGTGAGGAAACATATATTCTTGGGATCAAGATTCATTGTGATAAATCCAAGAGGTTTCTTAGCCTAATTAAAAGTACATGCATTGAAAAGATACTAAAAAGATTTAGTATGGGAGAATCTAAGAGGGGATTTTTGCTAGTGTCACATGGAATTAATATTTCTATGAAAATGTGTCCTTAGACACATGAGGAAAGAAATAAAATGGAAAGGATTCCATACACATCAGCGATTAGGTCAGTCATGTATGATATTCTATATACTAGGATAGATGTCGCATATGCATTTATTGTGGTAGGAAGATATCATGATGATCTAGGTAACCTCCATTGGATGGAAGTAAAGACTATCCTTAAGTATCTGAGGTGTACTAAGAATATGTTACTAGTTTATGGATGAGATGAGGAACAAGTCATCAAAGAATATGAAGATTCTAGTTTCCAAACTGATCAAGTTGATATGAAGTCATAAATGGGATACATAGTCACTTTGAATGGAGGTGTTGTGAGCTGGAAGATCTCAAATCAGGTTCTGGTTGTAGATTCTATAGTAGAGTCTGAGTATATTAGGGGTTTTGAGGAAAATAAAGAATCAGTATGGATGTGAAAATTAATCCAATTTCTTAACATGGTACCTAATAGTAAATATTATATCACACTCTATTATGATAATACTATAGTGGTGGATCTTGAAAAAGATCCAAGGTCACGTCAGCGAATGAAGTGAAAACTTCATAAGTATCATCTCTTGAGGGATTTTTCTCAAAGAGGTAAAGTTACGGTGAGAAAAATTTCCAAGAAATACAATATGGTGGAACCATTGACTACCGTCTTGAATTAGAAAAAACATGACTATCATGCAAGGTCAAGTGGACTAAAGTTTGTAGGTAGTTTTATTTAGTCCAATTGGGATTTTGTTGGAGTTAGTGTCTTAGGACCAACTATTTGTAATTTGATTACATGTATATTCAATGTTTTGAATATTAATAAAACTTTTTATTACATATTGATCATTATTATATATGACTCTAATGTAATAATTTCCTAGAGTATATGTCACATTAATAAGGGCTTAGCAGTTCCCCGCTATGATGAGTACCTTGATGTGATATGATGATATTTTTAAATAATGTGTTGTGGTTAGATAACATACTATGATGAGACCCATAGTAAATATACTATCAGGTGTGAGTACTCATAAGTAGATGAGGCTTCTTCTCATGAAGTTTTCACTTGGTAATATCCAAGATAGAAGATTATGAGAACAGACTCGCCAATAGGAATTCTGCATGTTTTGGTGTTATCAGATATTCCTATTTGCAAGTGTGTGTGATGGTCCTTAGACTTTATGATTATTATTAATTCATGTTACAACTCGCATACTTAGATGTATTTTTTAAACCATGACCATAAAATTTCACAGTGAATTTGGATATGCTGGGTCTGTCATGAGTGACATGTCATTAATGGATAAGTCAAGGAGGGGTTTATCCCTTCCATCTTTATTGAAGCTGATATCTCATCCCTTTTATTGGAATGGAATCATCATCCTAAATTTCATGGTCATGGTGTAACAATGTGTTTATTTCAGATAGTCAAAGAAAGGTGTATTGAGCATGTCACACCCGTCATTTCTATTTTATTTATTTTATTAATTTTCCTTGCGTCGGTTAGTTCGGGTCGAGGCACGACATAAAATTTCTAGGTCCTTATTTAAAAACGTGTGTTTTGACCTTGACTGCATCCTGCGTGCCGCGGTCGAAGCCGTGCGGCCTCGGTTGGGTCGTCGCGCGACCCCGCCTGGTCACTGCATGCCTTGCCGATGTTCAATTAGCGAAATAAGATGAATTAAGAATGGTCTTGATAATAATAATATTATTAATATCATTTGAAAATATTATTATTATAATATTATTATTATTCAGGTTTAGCATCACCGGACGCACGGGCAGGGCACGGTTCTGAGACCGCGTGGTCCGCCTGACTTTCAAAATGTGTTAAAAACATAACCGGATAATGAAATAATAATGAATAATGAGTTTTAAATAAAATGGAAATGAAATAGAAATAAGAAGTGTAATGAAAATTTAAGGAATTATTTTAATGATAATAATAATAATATTGTTTGAAGATATTATTATTATTATTATTGTTAAGGATACTTTTTTTTATTAAGATATTATTATTTTCATCATCGTCTTTTTATTAAAATTTTATGGGCTGTGTGGGGTAACTACGCGGTTGCCCGATTCATTAAATATATAAATATATATATATATATATATATATATTAATGATAATAAGAATGGTAATTTTTTTATTGTTTTCATTAATATTTTAATTTGGTTATAATTGTTAATTAAGTTATGATTATGATAAAAATTATTAACATGTTATCAATAATAATATTATTATTTTTCATTTTCTTATTATTATTATTTTTAGGTTCTATTTCACATATTTTTTTTCCTCCTCTTTTCTTCTCTTTTTTTTTCTTTCTTTTCCCTCTATCTTTCCTCCCCTTATCTCTCCGTCGCACCCCTGTGCGTCGCGCCGACCCCCCTGCACCGAAACCCTACCTTGCTGCATCTTCCGCTGAACCATCGCCCCTTGCTCTGTCTGGCAACGCACCACCACGCCGGCGCACCCTCCTCCGAGCCGGCATCGCCCCCCCTTCCCCCTCACCTGGTCCGACAAAACCCAGCGCAACCCCCCCTCTGTCCAGCGCCTCCTCTTTTTTTTTCTTTTCAGCCGCGTCGCACCCATCTTAGGTGTTGCCCTCCTGTTTCATCCGGCGAACCAACCGTCATCCTTCTATTCCCTCCGGCGACCGCCTTCTGCCGGCCTCCTCATCTCCGGCCTCCTCGACCAGCTGCACACACCTCTGCAGAAACCCCCTCCATGGCACCATGCCTTTTTCCAGAAGAAAAATCACAGCACCGTGCCTCGGTCCGGCCATCGGACCTCTTGCACCCCTTTCGGATAAGTTTTCCCCATTTTTATTTGAGTTTTATTTTATTTTATTTCGTTGTTTCTCTTTTCCAGTGAGTATATGTTAGATTTTAGGGTAGATTATTGATGATGTTGGTTTAATTGATTGATTTAGGGTCATTTGTGGTTTGTTTGAGTTGCGGTTGGTGTGCGATGATCTTTGCGCACCATATTTGTGAAGTCTGCCACACCGAGGTAGGTGGTTCCACGTCCAATTTATTATTTGACGAATTAATTTGCAATGCTTAATTTCTTTGACATATTATTCAATTAATTTTTGTTGTGCGAAGTTGGATTTATTTGATGTTTGATTTGCATTGGAAATTACATAGTAGGTTGGTTATATTAGGAGTGTGTTTTTCTTCTAAGAACTCTGTTAGTGATTTTGAATTGTGCGGTTATCTTGTTAAGTTCTGCAAGTGATGAAAATTGTATTTGTGTCATGATGTCGGGTGTGTAAGTTGTAAAAGAGGGGTTGGCGTGGGTTTAGTGGGTAACTTCAAGTTATTTATTGTAATATGTTTTATAAGATTTTACTTTCGGATTTTTTTTATTATTGTTTTTTGTAATTTGTGCAGTGTGTGAGTTAGGGAGTGAGAATGACGTGGTTTATGTTTTGGCATGTGTCAAAATATGTTTTATTTTAAAAAGGGGTTCTAAATGTCTTTTTTCCCCTTTAAGAGTTTTGCGACATGTTTGAAAACTCTTTACAAAACACTTTTAGGGGTTTTCTTAATCATCAAAGTGTTTTGTTAAATTATGCATCTAGTTTAATTTAATGTGTAAGCAGTGCAGATTAAGTTTTAAAAAAAAGGATTTTTGGTGTGCGTGTGGTTTTAAAATCAGGGTTGAGTATGGAAATTGTGTTTTTGCATGTGTAAGTACCATGTTTGGATTTTATGAGTTATTGTGACAGTTGACAGGAACTTGAAACTTGTTTGAGCACAAACCGGGAAGCCCGGGTAGCTAGGAGGGTAGACTAGACTAGTGGCCTAGTGTTCCGGAGGTGACTCGACCCGGTTTCACTGGCAGGACTGACGATTGTAACACTAACTAAACATATGCTTTTCTGAGGGTCGTGGCCTTCTAAGCCACGTTTTCTGAGGGTCGTGGCCTTCTAAGCCACGTTTTCTGAGGGTCGTGACCTTCTAAACCACGTTTCACCGAGACACGAAGATCTAGGGACCCAAGCTAGCAATCACTCATGCGGCCTCTCCCATGTTAGTGCTCATTGGTTACTTTATGCTCATCGGTGTGACACTTTGGATATTTTTTTTAAAGTAAGGGTGTGTGCGTTTTAATTTATGTAGTTATATGTGAAACTGTTTCCCTTAAACCCTTTATTTTTGTTAAAACTGTTCCAGCATTTACTTCCTCGCTTTGATTTAAGATTGCAAATGTATTTGTCTTTTAATAATTTTTGCGTGGAACCTTTTTATTCGGTGACGTCCTACTGGGCCTTTTGGCTCACACCCTACATACACCTTTGGGTGTATGTAGATTCTGTTTCTTTTATATTTTAGGTCGAAGTGTTGATCTCAACAATGGTGGTTCTGGTCGTTGATGGCCTTCTGGTGCAGGTTGGTGTTGTGACGTGTGGATGCTGTGCCCCTCTGATTTCTTGGAGGTTTGAGTTTGAGTTTTTATTTCTTTTGTGGTTTTTTTTATTTTGGTTATGGGTTAAATTTGTAAACCCCTGAATTTGTTTTAAGTTTAAGGCCTTGTTTGGTTGTCTATTTTCAGTTTCAGTTTCTTTATCTTATCCGTTTTTTTGTCTTTATTATTTCGGGTAAATCGTTCCCACGTGCTAGTTTTGATACCCGGGCACTTGTGCCAGCCCGTGGGGATCGGGAACGCCCTTCGGGCCTTGCCGCGGACCGGTTCGGGCGCCGGGTCGGATGGCGACCCGGCCTGGTTCGTGACAAAATGGTATCAGAGCGCAAGGTTTGCTCTCTTGGGTCGTGTTCTTTCGGGATAGAGTCACAGTGGACTTGAGTTACGGTTGTCGGGACTCGACGTCCTAGCTACGGGTAAGGTGCCTGGCCAGCACACCTCGTGGTGGGACTCAAGTTACCAACGTATGTTGAGGTTTGTCTGAGTTTTTGGTCCTTGCGGAAAATCTTGTCTAAGGGAAAATAAAAGGGGTTAGGTCAGTGGTCCTAGTGAGCTCGCAGGGTCTGGCAAGCCATGCGGAGCTAGGGACGTTGTTCTGGAATACCCTCTGTGGCAGTGGTGTGATTGGCGTATGGCTGCTAACCATATGCTCCAGTCACCCGCTGACACAAGTTCCTCTTGCGTCATTTCTTGTCTCTTTGTTTTGGATTCGTGGGAATTTGGTTTTTAAGTAAACATTCTTTGGTCTTGGAAATGTTTTCAAATAAAACGCTTTAAAAAGAAAATGAGGTATGAGGTTTGAAAGCTGTGGGTTGAATGTTTTGGTTTTGAAAAAAAAATGGAATGGACTGGTTTTAATCCTTGGTGTTCTCGTGGGCAACCACATTCATGAGTGTATAAGGGAAGATAAAGGGTTAATGGCACGAGTGTATGGGTTCCTGGATGGATGTGATGTGGATGCTGGTGCGGCACGGGAACATGCATGTGCGAGGCCCATGGGACACCATTGGTGTTTGTGTAACCCACAAGCTTTTCTTATTTTCGAAATGTGTTGTTAAATGAAAATTTGGTGTTTTAATGATCGGTGGTCGTGTGATGTGTCCTTTTATTTTGGGAAGTGTTGGATGTGAGGTGTTTTGAGCTGAGAATCTTTTTTTTTTACTGAATTGTGTTCGAGTTTGAATTTTTATTTGTAAGTTGGTATGTAAGCGTGTGGTTAGTAAATTCCTTTGAAGAGTACATCGGGAAGCCCTTGCAGTTGTTTCCCCTGCACACCTAGTGTTCGCTTGTGGTATGTCTTGACTATTGGACTAGTTTGGTTGGGTCCATGGTTGTCTTTCTCAACTAGTGTACGCCCCCATAAAGTGTTTACATGTGATTAAAGTGTGGCCACGGGCAATTCTCCGTTGGTCTACCCTCCAGTTGATCAGAGGAATCTCTTCTTGAATTCTAGAATTGAACCCACCTCTCGTTTTTTTACAATTAAGTGCATCCTCTCTCAACAGGATGACAGATACGAGAGGAGTTGAAGGGAGTTTTGGTCTTTTGAGTGTCTGACTCATCGGGTATGATGTTTGACACTGTCATGTTTGAAGGTTTCCCCCTGGAATGGCGAAAGGAAATCCAGCAGGGAAGGGTGAAGGCGGTTCCAAATTTTCAGTGTTGACCAGAGTCTTGAAGGGTTTTGTAGTATTTTTCATCGGTTGTAAGGGTCGTTTTCGGTGTTGTTTTGCAGTGTGAGTTCTCTTTGATTGTGAAGCGTGAAGTTTTACCTCATTGATTTGAAAGTTATGTTTGGAAATAGTGAAGGAGAATCTAGTGGGAAAAAGGTGGAAGTAACCTAGAGTGGCCGGTGCAGGCCATATTCGAAATGACCTTTGGTCCTTCGTTGGTTTCGTTTAAGAAAAGTTCTACGTTAGGCCACTAGTGGGGCAGACCCAGTCACATGGGGATACTATGGTCGTTTACAGGAATCATGTGTTGTTCAGACACGATTTAAAGTCTTTCTCAACATAGTGTTTCTCTCGACAACAATAATCATTCTCGGTGACGTTTTGTGGTGTTGTATTCTCATTCAGTGCGACAAAGGGTGATGCACATGCACCATTTCAGCTCTTGTGGTTGTGAATATTCTGCGTACGATCAGTTGGATGTCATAATGTGTTGTGGCTGCTGGTGTTTCCTTGGTTGTGGTGTGATTGCTTGTGACACCAAAAGGAGAATCTCCGTTCGGGAGTCTTCCATGCCTGACTACGAGGCAGAAGATGCTTCGAACATCAGGGCTCCAGCCATAGGCCTCGGAGTGAAGCTGGCGCGTGGTCAGGAACCCCAAGAGTATATGAGACCCCGACCTTATTTCTGTCATCGGTGTAGAAATTAGAGGCAATTTATATTGTTTCTACGGTTGTTCCGTTCCAAACGAACCATCTGGCTGTGTAAAGTTTCCATGACTAGGTGGAGGCGTGTTCGTCATGTTACCTTAAAGTCTTGGGGGTTGCGTCCCACTGGATGTAATCGCTTTAGGGGTCTTTATGGGGTATGTTGGTTAAGTCAGTATCAAAGTTGAATGGGGCTCATCTAGGGATGTGGAGATGCCGGTTTGTCTTGGGTTGTGGGTTTGACGCCCGGTAGTTGGGCCCGACCCTCCCCGCCCCTTGTGGTGGGGTGCTTGGTCCCCATCAGAGAGTTTCTAAAGTTTTGTATCTTCTATTAGTTCCAATGGTGGGGAGACCCACATTGGATCTCGCACAAAGGTCTCTAGAATAAAATCGGTGTTGGACTTTCCTTAATGGTGGGGAGTCCGCTCTGACCTCCCCATGTTGGTTCTATTCTTGTCTTGGGTGTTGGTAGGTTCTTAATGGTGGGGAGCCCTTAGGCTTCCCCTTGTTAACCTTTTGGTTCTGTTTCTAAAGATGAGTTGGCACTAGCTGATTAGGGTGCTTCTTGGTCGTGGTTGGTCTCGTTGTTCGTTTCAGACAGACGACGTGGTTTGACCTTGTTTGTTCATTCTATCCCAGTGTTGTGGTTTTTGTTTAATAGTGCTTGAGATGTCTCGACTTGGGAAGTTGGGTTCTGTGGGTTTAAGAGTTAGTTTTCTAAAACAATCAACTGGAGGCATTCTATCTCTTTTTGGTGGGCGGCATATATCAAAAAGTCCTTCTACGTGTTTCTTGATATTGTCTTTCAGTCACTTTCTCTAAGCACGATGCTTTTGCCTCTCTTTTCCTGATGTTTGTGGGGACCCCCTTTGAATCTAAAGGGAGTGTGGTTTTCTGCTGTGGGGTTTTGTTCTGGTTGTGGCTTTCCGGGGACGGAAAGCTTTATGGGGGGGAGAATTTTCACACCCGTCATTTCTATTTTATTTATTTTATTAATTTTCCTTGCGTCGGGTAGTTCGGGTCGAGGCCCGACATAAAATTTCTAGGTCCTTATTTAAAAACGTGTGTTTTGACCTTGACAGCATCCTGCGTGCCGCGGTCGAAGCCGTGCGGCCTCGCTTGGGTCGTCGCGCGACCCCTCCTGGTCACTGCATGCCTTGCCGATGTTCAATTAGCGAAATAAGATGAATTAAGAATGGTCTTGATAATAATAATATTATTAATATCATTTGAAAATATTATTATTATAATATTATTATTATTCAGGTTTAGCATCACCGGACGCACGGGCAGGGCACGGTTCTGAGACCGCGTGGTCCGCCTGACTTTCAAAATGTGTTAAAAACATAACCGGATAATGAAATAATAATGAATAATGAGTTTTAAATAAAATGGAAATGAAATAGAAATAAGAAGTGTAATGAAAATTTAAGGAATTATTTTAATGATAATAATAATAATATTGTTTGAAGATATTATTATTATTATTATTATTGTTGTTAAGGATACTTTTTTTTATTAAGATATTATTATTTTCATCATCGTCTTTTTATTAAAATTTTATGGGCTGTGTGGGGTAACTGCGCGGTTTCCCGATTCATTAAATATATAAATATATATATATATATATATATATATATTAATGATAATAAGAATGGTAATTTTTTTTATTGTTTTCATTAATATTTTAATTTGGTTATAATTGTTAATTAAGTTATGATTATGATAAAAATTATTAACATGTTATCAATAATAATATTATTATTTTTCATTTTCTTATTATTATTATTTTTAGGTTCTATTTCACATATTTTTTTTTCCTCCTCTTTTCTTCTCTTTTTTTTCTTTCTTTTCCCTCTATCTTTCCTCCCCTTCTCTCTCTGTCGCACCCCTGTGCGTCGCTCCGACCCCCCTGCACTGAAACCCTACCTTGCTGCATCTTCCGCTGAACCATCGCCCCTTGCTCCGTCTGGCAACGCACCACCACGCCGGCGCACCCTCCTCCGAGCCGGCATCGCCCCCCCCCCCCCCCCCCCTTCCCCCTCACCTGGTCCGACAAAACCCAGCGCAACCCCCCCTATGTCCAGCACCTCCTCTTTTTTTTTTCTTTTCAGCCGCGTCGCACCCATCTTAGGTGCTGCCCTCCTGTTTCATCCGGAGAACCAACCGTCATCCTTCTATTCCCTCCGGAGACCGCCTTCTGCCGGCCTCCTCATCTCCGGCCTCCTCGACCAGCTGCACACACCTCTGCGGAAACCCCCTCCATGGCACCATGCCTTTTTCCAGAAGACAAATCACAGCGTCGTTCCTCGGTCCGGCCATCGGACCTCTTGCACCCCTTTCGGATAAGTTTTCCCCATTTTTATTTGAGTTTTATTTTATTTTATTTCGTTGTTTCTCTTTTCCAGTGAGTATATGTTAGATTTTAGGGTAGATTATTGATGATGTTGGTTTAATTTATTGATTTAGGGTCATTTGTGGTTTGTTTGAGTTGCGGTTGGTGTGCGATGATCTTTGCGCACCATATTTGTGAAGTCTACCACACCAAGGTAGGTGGTTCCACGTCCAATTTATTATTTGAAGAATTGATTTGCAATGCTTAATTTCTTTGACATATTATTCAATTAATTTTTGTTGTGTGAAGTTGGATTTATTTGATGTTTGATTTGAATTGGAAATTACATAGTAGGTTGGTTATATTAGGAGTGTGTTTTTCTTCTAAGAACTCTATTAGTGATTTTGAATTGTGTGGTTATCTTGTTAAGTTATGCAAGTGATTCAAATTGTATTTGTGTCATGATGTCGGGTGTGTAAGTCGTAAAAGAGGGGTTGGCGTGGGTTTAGTGGGTAACTTCAAGTTATTTATTGTAATATGTTTTATAAGATTTTACTTTCAGATTTTTTTTATTATTGTTTTTTGTAATTTGTGCAGTGTGTGAGTTAGGGAGTGAGAATGACGTGGTTTATGTTTTGGCATGTGTCAAAATATGTTTTATTTTAAAAAGGGGTTCTAAATGTCTTTTTTCCCCTTTAAGAGTTTTGCGACATGTTTGAAAACTCTTTACGAAACACTTTTAGGGGTTTTCTTAATCATCAAAGTGTTTTGTTAAATTATGCATCTAGTTTAATTTAATGTGTAAGCAGTGCAGATTAAGTTTTAAAAAAAAGGATTTTTGGTGTGCGTGTGGTTTTAAAATCAGGGTTGAGTATGGAAATTGTGTTTTTGCATGTGTAAGTACCCTGTTTGGCTTTTATGAGTTATTGTGACAGTTGACAGGAACTTGAAACTTGTTTGAGCACAAACCGGGAAGCCCGGGTAGCTAGGAGGGTAGACTAGACTAGTGGTCTAGTGTTCCGGAGGTGACTCGACCCGGTTTCACTGGCAGGACTGACGATTGCAACACTAACTAAACATATGCTTTTCTGAGGTTCGTGGCCTTCTAAGCCACGTTTTCTGAGGGTCGTGGCCTTCTAAGCCACGTTTTCTGAGGGTCGTGGCCTTCTAAGCCACGTTTCACCGAGACACGAAGATCTAGAGACCCAAGCTAGCAATCACCCATGCGGCCTCTCCCATGTTAGTGCTCATTGGTTACTTTATGCTCGTCAGTGTGACACTTTGGATATTTTTTTTAAAGTAAGGGTGTGTGCGTTTTAATTTATGTAGTTCTATGTGAAATTGTTTCCCTTAAACCCTTTACTTTTGTTAAAACTGTTCCAGCATTTACTTCCTCGCTTTGATTTAAGATTGCAAATGTATTTGTCTTTTAATAATTTTTGCGTGGAACCTTTTTATTCGGTGACGTCCTACTGGGCCTTTTGGGTCACACCCTACATACACCTTTGGGTGTATGTAGATTCTGTTTCTTTTATATTTCAGGTCGAAGCGTTGAGATCAACGATGGTGGTTCTGGTCATTGATGGCCTTCTGGTGCAGGTTGGTGTTGTGACGTGTGGATGCTGTGCCCCTCTGATTTCTTGGAGGTTTGAGTTTGAGTTTTTATTTCTTTTGTGGTTTTTTTTATTTTGGTTATGGGTTAAATTTGTAAACCCCTGAATTTGTTTTAAGTTTAAGGCCTTGTTTGGTTGTCTGTTTTCAGTTTCAATTTCTTTATCTTATCCGTTTTTTTGTCTTTATTATTTCGGGTAAATTGTTCCCACGTGCTAGTTTTGATACCTGGGCACTTGTGCCAGCCCGTGGGGATCGGGAACGCCCTTCGGGCCTTGCCGCGGACCGGTTCGGGCGCCGGGTCGGATGGCGACCCGGCCTGGTTCGTGACAGAGCAAATAGGTTGGTGACACAGATGTGCAACTTACTTGATGGGATATTGTGACAATGGTATTATATTACATAGTGATCTTCTGTATGTGGTTATCTTCATTCATACATTAAGTTATTTCTCTTGGGTTTCTTGACCCATTTCTAGACAGTAATCTTATAATTTAGGAAAACCCGCCTAATTCCAACGATAAAGAATTCTAGTGTTTCACACACTAAGTGTTTCCATTGATCTCAATTAAATTCTATTTAAATTTAATTATTGGAATAAATATTATTCTCAAGACCGAGGAATAATTTTATGAAATTTTTATTGATTGCTAATATTCACAAGGTAATAAATAATTATTTGTTTATTAATAAATAATTTATTTTATTATGTGAATATATATATATATAATATTTATTTGTTGGATTGTGAATAAAATATTTATTTTATTTATTGAATATTTTAATAAATATTTATTCACTAGATTTTGAATAAAATATTTATTTATGAATAAAATATTTATTTGGTTGTTCAATAAATGATAGAGGAGTTTAAATGGACCAAGACCGAGTCCAGTGACAAATATTAATTAACAAGACCATTACATAATATATTTTTTTAAAGTTGGTGCATGACAAAAAATAATAATAAGGATATTATTATTTTGTGGAATGGGGTTTATTAAAGGTTATAAAAGTTATTTAATGGCCAACATGTAATTAAATAATATTTTAACCTAAACCCTAGCTCTATTAATAGACAGTTATTCGTATTGTATAATGCATCCAAAAATTAATAATATAGAATTTTTTTACACAATGAATTCTTTATCGAATCCTCCTCTATCTCTCTCTCTCAAGAATGATAAGCACGAGATATATTTCTTCAAGATCGAAGAACGAGTGATCAGAAATGAACAATGCAAGGCATTCGATTTTTCATGCTAGCATCTAGTGATCAAGTGGTGTTTTTTATAGATCATTGGAGAATGTGTAGATCACCACTAGAGGGATTCTATCCTTAGATCCTCACAGCACAGCGAAGTCAATCTAAAAGAGTATTTTTGGATGATCAAAAATCATTAATGGAGAAAGTTCCTAAGCCTGGGTATTTATTTCTTCAAATATTAAATAAATTAATTATGAAGATGACATGAAAGATCCTCACTCATGGTTTTGTACAATGATTATTAAAAGAAATTTTAATATATCTCCCACCACTAAATTATTCCACTACACCCAAAACTATCAAATTTAACCAAACAAACAACTAATATCCCACAAAAGTGATCAAAGAGGAACCCAGGGAGAATATCCACACAAGAAACACCTTAGAATCTTTAATCAAATCCAAATCCACCAAACTAAATCCAAAAAATGGATAATCACCCTAAAATAGATCACACCTAAGACTTATTATGATAATTTAACTTAAAAAACTTTTTAATATGACCTAAATAGAAATAAAGAAGTTAGTACCTTGGAGCTTTTAAGATAAAGGTCTTAGAGTGACTTGGAGCCCCACATTAGAATCGCATTAGAGATCTCTTCTTCTTATGAGGAACATTATGGTCTTAAGAATAATGACCCTAATCAACCAACACTTCTAACTTGGGACCACCCAAATTTTTCTCTACACTATACAAGGTATCTCTGGTAATAATATGTAAAACTACGGCATCACCTTCCATAAGTTTCCTAGGTCGATCAGCATCCACCCACATAGACCACTCGACCACCTCCTTAAAATCCTTTAGGCCAGAACCAAGCATAATTTGTCCAAGATCTTGGCAAATTCCTCTTTTAATGAAATGATCCTTTAATGATTAATTGACTAATAGATGAATATAGAAGAACAAAAACTCCAAAAAAATGATCAACATATCCCTTCATTGTTTATTCACTTTAATGAAGGATCATGAACTCAAGATATTTCTCTATCATCACACCCTCAGGATAGAACCACTGAATGAACATTATCTTGTAAGATTCTCAAGACATGCCCAAACATGAATGATAAGGGACCATAGTCTCCCACCACACTCTTCTCGGTCCAACAAGTAAACACACTATGGATCTCAACCTTAGAGCCTTTAGAATCTAGAGAGAATTGAGAATTCACTCAATCTTTTCTAATGACTCCATCAATTTGACCAAACCTTGATCTCCATATAAATAAGGTGGATACAAATTCAAGAAGTATGGGGCACGGTTCAAGAGCAGAGAATGTTCTAAGTCCACCACTCTACTAGGATTTAGGTAGAGTTCAGAAATAAATAGATATTCTCTTATTGATGAGAGGGTTCTTTGAGAGGATCACCCTTAAATATGGGCCTTCTACTTTCTTGAACTTTCTAGGAGGCATATGCTAAATAAAACAATACATGAACAAAATAAATTCATTCCCTAAAATTAAAACCAAATATCCCCATAAAAAATTAAGGGACAAATCTAAAAATATAAATCCACCAAGAAAACCACTATTCATACATTGTAAAAAATTATTTCCTTTAAAATTACCAACATCTAATAAAGAAATTAAAATCAATTTTAATAATTCATACACTTGAAGAACAAATCACCCCATTTAAAAACAAATCATCATTGGTAAGTCACTCCATTTCATTTGGAAACCAAATAAATTCATTTTACAACTTTATTTCAAGTTAAAGTTTTAATTCCCCTATAAGAAAATTTCAAATCATTTACATAAAGACATACTTTAATTTGAAAATGTTTTCCAAATCCCATAATGAAGTCAACTACTTACTAAAAAACTTATGAAAAACAAATAAATTCCTTCCAAAAATCCAACAAATTGGTTTTGAAATTAAAATTTTATGAAATTCCCCCTTTCCTCCCAAAACAATCTATTAAAACATTAAGAATAAACAAAAAAATAACGCAATATATCACAATAAATTCATTCTAAGAGCATTGATACATAATAAAAATCCTCCTTAATTCATTCCCAATAAGTGGAAATAAATTTAGGAACAATCTAGAATCAAAAGGGGTTAAAACAAAAAATCTGGGAGGTATGTTGGGTTATGCATGGTTTGGCTAAATGGTTTGGTGGACCATGAGTCAACCATGTGGTGAGCTCTATAAATTCCTTGAAACCATTTGCATGGGCACTACATGGTTTACTATACCATTCAAGATAACCATGAAGCTCCATTTATTCTTTCATTTTTTCCCCAAAAACACTTTCATAACTTATTAGGAATTCAAATGCCTCTTTTTCACATCAAAATGCAACACAGCTATCAAGAAAAAAATAAAAAATTAGGACTAAAATCCTTATTACCCATAGAAACTCGGGGCTCTAAACAATAAAGAGATAGATAGACTCTCTCTACACTTGCCTTTTGAGTCTCAACATTATTATATTGATACTATCAGACTCCCCAAATAACAAGTGATCTATACAAGAACCTATCCCTTTCAAAAACCTAGGATCTGATACCATTTGTAATAAACTGGCCCGAGTTGACCTGCCACATTACCTAGATTGGCCTACAACCAAGCTTAAAGGGCATTCTTGATACCCATGAGAAAGAATTTAGTGCATGTGAACTAAGGAATACTCTCTTGGGGGTGCTTTTTTCCTTAAATTAGAGTAAGAAAACTAAGTAAAAAATAAATAGAAAATTCTATTGGATAATACATCAACATCATGAAATAAAGTAGAAATCAAACCATACTTCAAGAAAACATCCACGTGACCCATAGTCACTCTCTCCATATCCCAATTCACCCATAAGAATCCCATGAAAGTGATAATTAAAATGAATACATGACCTAGAAGTTGTATGAAACATGAGAACTACATACACGCACAAGATCAAATATAAAATGCGTGATCTAACATGCCCAGTAGGATCTCACTAAGAAGTCTATAAAATTATTTTCATAAAATAGTTCATAAATTCTAGTTTGGAAATATATTATAAATTAATATTTTCTAATTTTAAAGTCATAAAAGAAACCAAACTTCATGATTTATCCATAAAGAATAAACCACTTATTTTTATATAAAACCACAATAAATATTTACCTAAATAATGGAAATAATTATAAAACTTCTGAAATGAGTACCTTTGAAATTATGAAAAGTAAATAAATAATTTTTTCCCTTATTTCAAAACCTTTAACAAAATGCCATCTATAAAATAAAAATTTCTCTTTTGTTTGAAAACAACTTTCCAAACCACCTTTAAAACACATTTAAGGTTACATACCCAACTATAAAATAATAGGAACATAATATAAACAAGAATCAATATATCATGACATATGAAAAAATAAGTAATAACACTACAGGAAAACTGGCGTTTCGCGGCGGTTTTTTCGTGGCGGTTTTAAAAATCGTCGCGAAATGTGTAAAAAATTAATTTTTTTTATTTTTTTTATTTTTTCAAGGATTAGCGGCGGTTTTTTAAAAAACTACCATGAAATAGCGGCGGTTTGGGTAAAACCGCTGCGAAATGAAAAGAAAAAAATAAAAAAAACATGAGAAACCCCGAAATCACTAAAACAATCATAACTTTTGATCCGGGCATCCGTTGGAGCGCCACGACCAGTCAAATCGAAGATCATGAAGAGATCTAGAAGCAAGTATAATCAAAACTATGAGACGGTCTAAGGTGCGGAAGAAATGAGAGTTGTAAGAAAGTTAAAAAAAGTTCTCCAACTTCAAACGGCCATAACTTTCGCTCCGGGTGTCTGTTTGGGCTCTACCACATATCAAATCAAAGCCAGCGAAGAGAGCTACGCACCTAATTGACACAAGCAAGCTTCTATTATGTTTTTCGACCCCAAAAAACTCTCCGAAGGCCTCTGAAACCTCGTTTCCTTCACCGGTGTCCCATCAAACTTGTCTTCAAATGGACCTAACTTTTGATCCACATGTCAGTTCAGACTCCTCCACCTTCCAGATCGTAGGTCGTTCCATAAGCTTCGGTTTGACTGGTCGCAGTTCCCACATGGACTCCTGGATCATAAGTTATGGCCTTTTTAGTGGGTATTGGGTTTGTTATGTTTTTCGATGCCTCGTTTCTAGCACTCGTTCCCCGTCAGCTTTTTTTTAAACAGTCTTAACTTCCGATCCGTCGGTCCATTCGGTCTTTTTCACCTATCAGCTCGAAGATTGTTTTAGGATCTTTGATTTGACTAGTCGCAGATCTGGAACGGACTCTCGGATCATAAGTTATCTCTGTTAATGTGAGTCCAATGTTTTTGTCACTTTAGACCGTTTTGACGGGTTTTAACGGTTGCTCCATTTATTACTGTTTATTTGGGTTTCCATGACTTAATATCTTTATCAATGGTTTTTTGTGGGTTATTTTGATGATTATGTTGAATTCTTAAGGGGTTTTCTAGAGTTGTCATGAGTTTTCATGTGTTCTCATTCTTTTTAATGCCTCATTCTTCATGCTTCTCCATCCGTTTTCATGCGTTTTCATGACTTTTCATCCCTTATCACGTCTTTTCATACTTTTTCATGTGTTTCATTTATTATTTATTATTTACTATTTATTATTTATAATATACTTTAATTTATTTATTATCTATTATTTGTTACTGGTTATTTATTATTTATTATTTATATTTATTTATTATTTATTTATTATTTATTATTTATTATTTATTATTTATTATTTGTTATTTATTATTTGTTATTTGTTATTTGTTATTTATTATTTATTATTTATTATTTATTATTTATTATTTATTATTTAATATTTATTATTTATTATTTATTATTTATTATTTATTATTTATTATTTGTTTATTATTATTTATTATTATTTTATTATTATTTATTGTTTATTATTATTTATTATTTATTATTACTCATTATTATTTATTATTATTTCTTTATTATTATTTATTTTTATTATTTATCCTTTATTATTATTTATTATTTATTATTTATTATTTATTATTTATAATAAAATATTATTATTATTATTAATACTTGTTACTGGTTATTTATTATTTATTATTTATTATTTATTATTTATATTTATTTATTATTTATTATTTATTGTTTATATTTACTTATTATTTATTATTTATTATTTATTATTTATTATTTATTATTTATTATTTATTATTTATTATTTATTATTTATATTTATTTATTATTTATTATTTATTATTTATTATTTATTATTTATTATTTATTATTTATTATTTATTATTTATTATTTGTTAATTATTATTTATTATTTGTTTATTATTATTTATTATTTGTTTATTATTATTTATTATTTGTTTATTATTATTTATTTATTATTATTTATTATTATTTATTATTTATTATTTATTATTATTTATTATTATTATTTATTATTTATTATTATTTATTATTATTTATTATTATTTATTATTATTTATTATTATTTATTATTATTTATTATTATTTATTTATTATTTATTCTTTATTCTTTATTCTTTATTCTTTATTATTTATTGTTTATTGTTTATTATTTATTATTTGTTTATTATTATTTATTATTTGTTTATTATTATTTGTTTATTATTATTTATTATTTATTATTTATTATTTATTATTTATTATTTATTATTTATTATTTATTATTTATTATTTATTATTTATTATTTATTATTTATTATTTATTATTTATTAATATTAATATTTTATTTATTATGTGTTATTTATTATTTAATATTTATTATTAAATATTTTTTTATTTTGTATTTATTATTTATTATTATTTATTATTATTTATTATTATTTATTATTTTTATTATTATTTATTATTATTTATTATTATTTATTATTATTTATTATTATTTATTACTTGTTTATTATTATTTATTGTTTATTATTTATTATTATTTATTTTTATTATTTATTATTTATTATTATTTGTTATTTATTATTTATTATTATTTATTTATTATTTATTATTTATTATTATTTATTATTTATTTATTATTTATTATTTATTATTTATTATTTATTATTTATTATTTATTATTTATTATTCATTATTCATTATTCATTATTCATTATTTATTATTTATTATTTATTATTTATTATTCATATTTATTATTTGTTTATTATTATTTATTATTTGTTTATTATTATTTATTATTTATTATTTATTATTTATTTTTTATTATTTATTATTTATTATTTATTATTTATTATTTATTATTTATTATTTATTAATAATAATATTTTATTTATTATGTGTTATTTATTATTTAATATTTTTTATTAAATATTTTTTTATTTCGTATTTATGATTTATTATTATTTATTATTATTTATTATTATTTATTATTATTTACTATTATTTATTATTATTTATTATTATTTATTATTATTTATTATTATTTATTTTTATTTATTATTATTTATTATTATTTATTATTATTTATTATATATTATTTATTATTTATTATTTATTATTTATTATTTGTTTATTATTATTTATTATTTGTTTATTATTATTTATTGTTTATTATTATTTAATATTTATTATTATTTATTTTTATTATTTATTCTTTATTATTATTTATTGTTTATTATTTAATATTTATTATTTATTATTATTTATTGTTTATTATTTTTTATTTTTTATTTTTTATTTATTATTAATAATAAAATATTATTATTAATAATAATATTTGTTACTGGTTATTTATTATTTATTATTTATTATTTATATTTATTTATTATTTATTATTTATTATTTATTATTTATTATTTATATTTATTTATTATTTATTATTTATTATTTACTATTTATTATTTATTATTTATTATTTATTATTTATTATTTATATTTATTATTTGTTTATTATTATTTATTATTTGTTTATTATTATTTATTAATTGTTTATTATTATTTATTGTTTATTATTTATTATTTATTATTTATTATTATTTATTTATTATTTATTATTTATTATTTATTATTTATTATTTATTATTTATTATTTGTTATTTGTTATTTGTTATTTGTTTATTATTATTTATTATTTGTTTATTATTATTTATTATTTATTATTTATTATTTATTATTTATTATTTATTATTTATTATTTATTATTTATTATTTATTATTTATTATTTATTATTTATTATTTATTATTTATTGTTTATTGTTTATTGTTTATTGTTTATTATTTATTATTTAAAATTTATTATTTATTATTTATTATTTATTATTTATTATTTATTATTTATTATTTGTTATTTGTTATTTGTTATTTATTATTTATTATTTATTATTTATTAATAATAATATTTTATTTATTGTGTGTTATTTATTATTTAATATTTATTATTAAATATTTTTTTATTTCGTATTTATTATTTATTATTATTTATTATTATTTATTATTATTTATTATTATTTATTATTATTTATTATTATTTATTATTATTTGTTATTTATTTATTATTATTTATTGTTTATTATTTATTATTATTTATTTTTATTATTTATTCGTTATTATTATTTTTTATTTTTTATTTTTTATTATTTTTTATTTTTTATTTCTTATTATTTATTTATTATTTGTTATTTATTATTTATTATTTATTACTTATTATTTATTATTTATTATTTATTATTTATTATTTATTATTTATTATTTATTATTTATTATTTATTATTTATTATTTGTTTATTATTATTTATTATTTGTTTATTATTATTTATTATTTATTATTTATTATTTATTATTTGTTATTTGTTATTTATTATTTGTTATTTATTATTTATTAATAATAATATTTTATTTATTATGTTTTATTTATTATTTAATATTTATTATTAAATATTTTTTTATTTCGTATTTATTATTTATTATTATTTATTATTATTTATTGTTATTTATTGTTATTTATTGTTATTTATTGTTATTTATTGTTATTTATTGTTATTTATTGTTATTTATTATTATTTATTATTATTTATTATTATTTATTATTATTTACTATTATTTAGTATTATTTAATAATATTTATTATATATTATTTATTATTTATTATTTATTATTTATTATTTATTATTTATTATTTATTATTTATTATTTATTATTTATTATTTATTATTTATTATTTATTATTTATTATTTATTATTTATTATTTATTATTTATTATTTATTATTTATTATTATTATTTATTATTTATTATTATTTACTATTATTTGTTTATTATTATTTATTATTATTATTATTATTTATTATATCTATTAGTTATGTATTATTTGTTTTTTCAATTAATATATATAAGTATATTAAATTCTGTTTATTAACCACATGGCGAGCTTGCTGGAATGGTAAAGTCTTTGGAAAATATGCAAGATGTTAGGGGTTCAAATCTCACCAAACGCAGTATTACTTTATATTGCATGGGCATGTGCATGGGATGTGCATGCATGGATAAATAAAGTAAATAAAGTAATACGAAATAAATAAATAAAGTAAATAAATAAATAAATAAGTAAATAATCAATAATAAATAGATAATGAATAAAAAAATAATAATAATAATAATAAAAAAATAAAAAAAAAATAAAAAAAAAAATAAATAAAAATAAAAAAGCCGCCGCTAAAAAACTGTCGCGAAACGTTTTGCGACGGTTTTGAAAACCGCCGCGAATAGTTTCCCGACGCACGATTTCGCGGCGGTTTTTCAAAACTGCCGCCAATCTATTTAGCGGCGGTTTAAACCGCCGCGAAACGTAAAAGCAAACCGCCGCTAAATGCCTTTTTTGCCGTAGTGTAATAACATAAATGGTTCCAAAATCAAGTTGAATATAAGTGAATACAAATAAAAAAGGGAATCCACTATATAGAGTCACTAATAAAGAAATAAGTGTCATAGAAAACTCCCTAGGTCCGGATGTGAGATAATCCTAATGATCCTATAATTAAATGTGACTAAATACCAACCTATGTTGTATCTAAATTAAACAATAATACACTCGATTATCCCACAATATCCTCATCGAGGGCACCCCCCTCTAGCCTTAGTGTATCACACAACTACATGGAAACTAGACCATCCAATTCAATTACTTGAGTTCCCATGATGCAATCAAAGTGGAGGTGAGAAAAAAATCAATCCAAGATATATATGTGCATCAATAAATCATAAACAATACATATAAACTCACCTCCAATACCCCCACATAAAACAACCCCTTTATATTTTATATAAACATCATATAATAATGAATAACCCATAAAGGGGAAAACAAACCCAAGGGGAACAATTAGGGTCTCAAAAAACATGTAATGATTCAATTCATAAAGTGAAAATGGTTCTTTAAAAGAAAACTAACTTGGGATGTTTTCCATTTTCCACCATTCAAAATTCCAATTTAAATTTTTCTTTAAATCCATTCTATAAAAACTATAATTGAAAAAATTAATAGAATAAATCACTTTTTAAAATCAATAACTCATCTCATTTAAAATCATTTGAATTTAACAAAAGTCACCTTTATTTCAAAAAAAACTTTAAAGCATTTCTTAATCCCTCTCCATAACTAAAATTGGGTTAAAATCCATTTAATAGGAAAATTCATTTAAAATGGACTCCTGTGAATTTTCATAAATTCTTGACATGGGAAAACATTTAATTTCAAATAAATACTTGAAATTCATAGACAAAATCCTTTCTGACAAGCCAAACATTCATGGAAACCAATGTGTAACACATCATTTATATTTTCATAAGAAATAAATTCTTAAAGCCTAAGATTTTTTTGAATTTTTTGAATTTTTAAATAAAGGATTTACATAAAAACACATACCCCAATATAAGTAAAAAATAATCACTTTCAATAGAAATGGATGAACCAAATAAAGAAGTAGTCTCTGTAATCCTTAAATGCTTAAAACCTCAAGGTTAGAACACTCTAAACCCTAAATCTCATTTTCATAGTTATTAAGGTTCTAAAAAGAAATAAAAACCTAGGGTAAATAGAATAAGAAATATATGAGAAGATTGAGGAGAAGAATATGAGGGATATCCTTAGAAACCCACTGAAAATCATGAAGAGGGGGCTCAAAATTGATGAAAAGGTAAGGGTAGACTCACTTGCATGTTCTTGGGAGTCATTCAAATGAGATGGTGGGGAAAGGGGGAGAAAGCACTCAAAAATAAAAAGGGTAAAAGTGTAATTTTACCTTTTAAATGAAACTAGACAATCCATATGTTTTCTTACATTATTTTTCCATACCATGCACCAACTATATAGGCACCACTAGATCAAACTCCCCTAAATATAGTTCATCCACACATTTCGTCTGTACAGTTTTCCCTAACCATGAACCAACCATGTGAGTCACCCCCACACACAAAATTGAGTTGCATGATTACCTAGATACCCCATATGGTATGATGAACCATGTTCTAACCATTTAAAATACATTGTAAAAAACTGCAACATTATGCATGGTTGTCTCACACTATTTCCCCTAACGGTGTGGTAATTATGTGACATGGGAAAGACCTTTAAAATTCTAAATTTCAAATACAAAAATTCTAGAATTCAAGAATAGTCTAAAATTAATAAAAATGAAAACAATAGTGAAATTGGGGTGTTACATAGATTAAATAAAGATATTCAATAGAAGCGTTGACTATCAATATAGTAGAAGTTATCTTGGTGGTTGCAACAACAACAACATAGGAATGTCCAAAACTTGCACCTGGAGGTAGCAGTCATTTCTATAGAAAGAAGTGATTCAGATGAAAGGGAAGTTCCAGATGCAGCATAAGTTCTGAAGGATGTGGCTAATGTGTGGAAGTTATGAAAATATATAGAGATTATTAATGATATGTAATGGCCATTCCTTTTGTTTTATTAGTAAAGGAAATTATATAAGATTCATTGAAAGTAGCATGCATTTTTTACCAGAACTTGGTGGTCAAGGTAGAGATTACTATAGGAAATTATAGGTTTTGTGGCTAATGGTGGTCCCCTGTGAAATTCAGAAGGTGGTGTAACCGGTTAACCTATTAGGACCTACTATGAATAGTGAGGTAGAATCACCAGTGCAAGTATATTGTGGAAGAGAATTAGTGTGCTGTAAAGTGTGGGTGGCCCTACAACTGAAGGTAGTAAGTTTTAGTCTAGAAGAATTGAATATTAAAAGGAGAATAAGTGGGAGATTAAAATTCCAAAGGGATTACATCTCCTTACTCATGGGTCTTCATAGTGGGAGTGATTTCGATAAGAATTTTTCATTAGAGGCATTGGCAGGTCCACTTTGGTTAATCTAGGTTGGACACTAAAAGATAAGTTATCCTTGTGACGCATATGAATTGTGTTCCTTAGATAAAGATATGAAGTTATTCTCCCATGGATGTATAACTAAGTTCAAACCACATAATCTCATGTGTGTTGTTTTTGTGTTGTATGTTGCATGCTTGTTTCTTTCACATTCGTTTGTCTCATAAGAAATGCCATTAGGTGACTAGAACCATGTGGAAGGGAGATCTGATGTGGTATCTTGGGTGTGACACAACTTCTAAGTTCTAGTGAGCTAGTTTCATGGGGATCTTCAAATCACTAGATTTAAAAAGTTTGTTCCACATTTTACATCCTAATGTTTGTACTTCTGGTGGTTAGAGGTGTGACTGATCCCAAATAAGTGGTATCAAAGCATGATTGCAGTGAATCTGGTGATAATTTTATCAAGGAATCAAAAAAAACTCACTAGGAAGATAAAGGAGGTGTCAGGGATTTCTAGGAATATTAAATATCCATTATGATGGTTAATTTTGGAGGTATGTTCTGTTATTGAGGAAACACTTAGATTTTAGTTGGAAACTATAGGGTTTATCTAGTCAAATTGGTATAATGTGTTTTTTTAAGGATATCACCAGAAGAAATTGGTAGTACCGGGGTGTTTTGGGTATATCAAAAGTCCCCTATAGCCAGTTTGAATATGGTGGTGTGTTCCTTTTATTAGGATGGCATTCACTACTTAGTGGAAGATTTCAAAATATTTCATAAAAGAAAACTTATGATCCCTTATGTTTTTTGGATTCATTGGGAGAACATTATTTCCATAGGATAACATTGAAATGGGTTAGGTAGGGTTTTATGTTTCAATTGTGGAGGATACATACTTTGGAGGATGTTGTTCCTCTACTCCTAGAGAGTTTGTAAGTTTTTATAGATGGTGATTATTCCAGAAGAAAGATGTTATCAGAGATTTAAGGTCATGATAGCAGGCACATAGGGATCATTCTAGCAGGTGTAACTAGGTGAATTGGTGCATGACCCGAAAGGAGCATTTAGTTGTAAATTCAAAGGAAATCACTTTATCTAATTCAGGAATTGTAAGTTCAAGTCGAGGATATTTGGTTGGTACCTCTGTTTTGCATCTATAATTGTGGAAGGAAAATGGGAGATTGTAGAATGACTTTTAGTATCAGAAGGACCATTTCATAATTTTAATTTCCAAAGTTTTTTCATGTTTTGTAACTAAGAGGGGGTAGTTTCTATGCTAAAAATTATTCACCAACCCATTTGAGTTAGGTCAGTTGACTCTAGGATTCTTATCACATAGCCTTTTGAAAAGGGGAGAAGGTGTTTGCTCCAAAATCCTTGAGATCATTGGAGAAGTGGTGTTTTTTTCTTAAATATGAATAGAATCAAGGAGTGAAACATTATCCCAAAAAATCAAAATATGACTCTGATGATCATCTAAAGAAATAGAAGAAGTTTAATGGGAAAGTTTGGGATTGGAATGGAGGGGCTCATGGTTGTGGTATAGTATGGAAAATAGTTATTCTACTCCATATTAAGATTCCAAAAACGGAAAATTCCATACCATAAGAGTTTATTTTGTAAGATTTAGTTTTTTGCATGGTTTTCATGAGTTTATGGAAGTGATAATGGAGAGGTATTCTTATTCTGGGAGGTGAGGCACTGGTGAATCATAACTTGGAAAAGTTTTGGTTGTTCTCATAAGATCCAATTTACATTGTACCTTCATCAATGAAATGGAATAATAATTCAAATTTTGTTCTTCCTTGATCCATAAATCCAAGGAGTTTTAGAACCTTTTTCATAAATAACCATATTAGAATGAAGGGTATTGGATGATGGTCTAGTGGAAAATAAACTTGTAAGAAAAAAAAGGTGTTTCATGAGATATATTGGTGGTGTCTACCTATAGTTTGAGGTGATTGAACCTGAAACACTAGAAATTGGTGTCTTGAAGTGAATTTCTGAACTTAAATGCGAATTTTGGAAAGAATATAGAGTATCTATGGGTTTTTCATGTGTTGAAATTCTTTTTGATGCTAAAGTCAGGTGATGTATTCTAGAAATGATGGTGCAATATGGTTTGGGTCTAGTTTTACATATGGATTATCTTGGGGTTCAATGTCATTTTGTTTCAATTGAGGAAGTATCTTCTAGATATTCTCTATGTTATGGAAGTTGTACTATTATTGTTCTTACATCTATAAAGTTTTTGAAAAATCAACCATAGTGATGAAAAATCCTAGAATATAGACAACCCTGAGTCTATTGTGTGTTTCTTTTCAAAGAAGTGGTGATGAAGCCTTTGGAATTTATAACTCTATGGAAATGATTATTGAATGATCAGAAAAGTATCAGAAGATTATATAAAAAAGAATAGGTATCCTGGAAGGATTGGGAATGAGGATGAAATGTAGTGGGAGGAAAGTACCACACATGCCTAGGTTACACTAAGTAAAGATTCAATGGGAGTTTTTTAGTTCACTTGGTACCATAACTTTTGGAACATAGAGTTCAAGATAAAGGTTGATTCTGATGGTATCATTAGATTTCGATATACCAAATAGATCTTGGGTTGTAGAACCATAGTGAATTAGAGTTTTGGAAGTACAGTGGACTGGAAGGAGTGGATCCATGGAGATGGTGCACAGTTCATTATATTGAAGGGGATTTAACAAAATTGAATTTTGAATTAATCTTTTTTTATTTAGTGTGATTTTATATGGTGGAACTCAGAAGGTTTCATCGGTATGTAATGACTTATCATGGTCTGGAAATATGGGGTGGAATTTCTTTATAGGGGGTTTTGTGATCAGATGGTGCATGGTGGAGAACCATGTAGACACTATAAAGGATAAATGGTAACTAACCAGTTGGACTTTAGTGAAATCATTGAGAATAGTCTTTGAGTGGGATATTTTTGGTCTTAACCTATAAAAAAATCACAAGTGGGATATTGTTGGCTATTGTTGTGATTATTGTTTTCTTGTTAAGTGATGGTATTTCCATAAGTTAAGTCTCTAGAAGATAAACTTGGTGAAATCAGATATAGATATTTTCAACCTTATCATGGATGTCTATTTCAAGCTAGTAAAAGTTAGTTCATTGAAATCAGTTTAATAAAATATGTTCAGTGGAAGCAGTGATTAACAATTGTGTGGAATCTAGCTAGGTGGTAGTACCATCAACAACATGGTGACCAAGTGTGGGAATACAAAAGGAGGAAGGGACAACACATGTACCTATAGGTAGTTATCATGTTCTGAAGGAAGAAGTGATGTAGTCGGAATGGAACAACATAAGTTCCATATGATATTTTTAATGTTAGAAAGTTATGAAAATATATAGAGATCAGTGATGATGATACATAAGGTTTATTCCTTACTGTTTAGTAGTAAAATAAATTATATAAGATACATTGAAGTGAATTATAAAATTATAATGCATTGTTCACTGAAAGTTAGTGGTCTATGTAGAGATTTCTATAATAAATTGGAGGTTGGTGTGGCCAATGGTGGCCCCTATGGAAGTCAGAAGGTGGTGAAACCATTTAATCTACTAGGACTTATTATGAATTGTGAGGGAAAACCACATGTACAAGTATTTTGTGGTAGAGCATCAATGTGCAGCAAAGTGCCAAAGGCCCTAATACCAAATGTGGGATGTTTTAGTTTAAAAGGATAAAAATTGGAAGATGAAATTTTTTAAGGGATCACATCCCCTTACTCATGGGTATTTAAAATGGTAGTTCTTGCAACATGAGTTTTTTTAGGTGTTAGCGGGTCCACTTTTGTTAATCTAGGTAGAATATTAGATGATAAGTTATCTGTATTACTTTGATTAATTTTTTTCCTTTAATGTCCATGGATATAGAACTAAGGTCCAAACCACTTAATCTTATATGTGGTGTGCTTGTGTTGTATGTCATGTAATTTTTTCTTACTTTCTTATTTCTCCCAAATAGAAGGCCATGAGGTAAATGGAACCAGGTGGAAGAGAGGTCTGGTGTGGCGGGTTAGGTATGGAACGAATTCTAATTTTTTGTACACTATCTTCACCGATATATTTCGATCACTGGAGTTTCATATCTTATTTCGCATTTTAGGTTCCATTGGTTTTACTTTTGGTGGTCAGCGGTGTGCCTAATCCTCAACAATTTGAGTTTATAAGAAGTATTTTAATGGGTTTCAAGTATGGGAAACTAAAATTAATAGTTTATACCCGAAAGGTGTCTAAAAAAATGTATTTGAAACTTTTTTGTATTTTAATGAAATTATAGTTTGTTTTGAGACATATTTGATTCATATAAAAGGGGTTTCTCATGGATTTACATTATGTTTTTATTTATTAAGGTATGTTTTTTAGTTTTATTTTATTATTGATTATGTACCTATCTCTTGACATTCCCCTTAAATTTTGGATAATTGATTGATGTTATTGTGTTGCTCGTTATAATGTAAAAATTGATAAATGGGCTATTGTTTGAAGTTGTTGGGTTATATAGGAGGCTTGAGTTGTTATCTGGGGAGTCAAGGATGGGTGATACATAAGATATGATTTCTCTCTGTTTAATTCCCATGATCATTAATTTTCTCTCACTAGGGGGTTGCTTCCTAACAAGGCCAAGGGTAAGTCATGGTATGTTTTTAATACTCGTACTGTAAGGTACGTGGTTTCATTAGCAAGGTCTTAGTTAGTTTACATAGGCTCAAGGTTGATTCTCATGTTATAATTTAGTTAGGATGTGACCTACTCCATGTTATAATTTATTTCATTCCATATTTTATTTTATGTTTCACTTTACTTCATTATATGATCCACTTTGGTTTTTTGGATCACTCCATGGTATATATTGTTATTTAATTTATAATTTTTTACTTGTTATATGTTTATGCTTATTTCCAAAACAAATTGGTTTTGAAAAAAGGAGAATGAAATATGTTTAGTTTTCTTTCTAAAAAAATTATTCAAAATATTCACCTAAATTTTATTTCAAACTCACATTGTGAGTTTCCCTTATAAAATGAATTATATAGATTTTTTATGGTATTCTACTCTGAAATATCTCACACTGTAACATCCTAAGGTTTTCTAAAAATAAATTGAAAATGCTTGAAATTTTGTTTAAGGTATATATTTATAAGTATCCTTTAAACATAATTTTATTTCTTCTATGTTTTGAATTTCAAGAAACTATCATCTACAATTGTGTTCAGTATGTTATTTCGAGTCTGATGGAACAAACTTGTTTTTTTGGTGAATAGTAACATGCCCTTATGAATAGTAATATGAATAGTAATATGAATAGTAATATGACCTCATGAATAGTAAATAATATTATTATTTTATTTTCCCATGGCAATAGGATAATGGGATCTTAATTAATTTTCCAATGTCACATAAAACTAATTGCACTTCAATTTTGTTATTTTTCGAATTAACTGTGACCTTATTTTAAAATTAAATTAATAATATTTAGAAAATTATTTTTGAAAAATGGAGTTCATTTTTGAATTCTACACGTCGAAAAATGGTTGGGGTAAATTTTTGGTATTTTTCTGAAACTCTTGAATTTTCGGTGAATAGTGAAATACGGTAAAATACCGTATAATCAATTTATCAGTAAAAATGCACTATTTATGACATCATAAGTGATGCAAGGCCACTTGCTTCGAAATCACATGATATTTTCACTAATTAAGGCCACTTGATTTGAGATTATTCATAGTCTTGATAAAAATATTATAATAATAATTAAAATAATCTAAAATACCTCCCCTCCTCCACTATAAATACCACCCTCACTCCCCTCTTCCTCCCACACCTCTCAAGCCTTGAGCATTGTCTAATTTCTGCCAAATTCCCTCCTCAATCTTCTTCCCCACGTCCTAGAGCTGCTGGTCTCACCAAAAGACCAAAATCAAAGCCCTTAAGAAGGATCTCAAGGAGAAGAGATCAAGAGGTAAACATCCTCTTTCATTTTCATTCTTTCCATCCATTTTATGTTATTCTCTTCCTTTCCCTTTGTCTTTTGTTGGGATATTTCATTAAATATTTTCCCTTACAGTCCAAATTTTGTATGATTGATGAGATATTCCATTCCTCTCATCAATCTTGTTTTTATGAAATTTTTAGAGGCGCCGTTAGGCTGCCGAATTTTTTGTAAGAAATTTCCCATGTTTTCTTTATTTCATGATTCCTTCCACTTCTTTCTTCACCCCCTCTTATCCAAGAGGCATGAAATCTCCAGAATCATGTATATTCTGGATTTTTTCATGTTTATGGAAAATTACAAATCATTATTCCTCTCCTCTTTCACTTATTTAAAGAATCAAAAAACATTGTCCATTTGTGTCGAATTACCGATATCGTGGACGATGTATTTTCAATTTCCATTAATTATTTCAAGTCTGGTCATGAAACCATTTATATGGTTGAACCAGGTTATAATATATGTTTTATGAATAATATAAGGTTCTGTAATTCTTTTGTACTCATGATTGAAACTTATAAGACTAAATGAAATTGTAATTATCAAAGAACCACTTAAATTATCTAAACGAACATAATTAATGTTTTAACTTATAAATCATCATCATATAAGGCACCAAAGTGATGAATGGTATAATTTATGGTACTGGAGTTATGTAACTAATACTCCATTCCAATTCTGGAGTTTCACTTCCAATCAACAAGAACGATTCATCATGAACCGATCGTGAAAATCACAAAAGACCTCACCCAAAATAATGCAAGGAACAAAATACTAACAAATAAGGGGTGAAATGAGGTTATGAAATGACCATATAAGATGTTATAAACATGAACACGTTTCTTTAAAATCCTATTAACACTCCTTTAACCATTATACAGGAGGTTCAAACAATTTTGAAGTAGGACAAGCCCAAGGTAAGGGAATTCTTAACCCGATTTCCATTCTTTGGGTTAACCTTCTACTTTATAATTTATGTGCTATTTAAATTGTTTGTGTGATGGGTTCTGTTTATATTATGTTTAATTATGTGTATTTACAGAGTATATACATATTCCATCCACTCAATTAAGTCTCACTTCAAGTATATGATGTTTATAAGGGACTTTTCTTCTAAAATCCTCTTTTAAAATTCTGTTTTATAAGATTCAAAGGCAATGTTTTTATGCTATTATTTATGTTGAATGATTATGTTTTGGCTATTGGGCATTGTTTATGATGAAGGGTGGGACCTATATTTCCCTCCAATGCATTGGGTATGAGTAAGTTGGAGGTCGGCCGTATGGTTACTCCAAGTGTAACTGTGATGGTTACACAAAGTAAGGTAGCTGTGAGGGTTACAAATTTTAAGGTAGCCAAGATGGTTACAAGATTATGTAAGTAATGCCCCAATATACCTTTATGATTATAATTATGTTTGTATGGATCTTGTGTAAATCTCATGTTACGCTAAGTAAGATTTTATGGGTGTAAATCATGTATTTTGAAAATGTTTCCATATGTCTTGTGTATTCATGGACTAATGAGATTTTTTCCTTCTTTTTCATACCTTACTGAGCTTTTGTGCTCATCCCAAGTTTTTAAATGATTTTTCACAGGTTAATGGATGAATAATACAAGGAAGGAATACATGTTAAATGTTGAAGAATTGTCAAGGAGTCTTGTTTTATGTTTTAATGTTTTATATTCTGAGGAAAATGGAAACTGATTTTATGGTATCCACTATGTAACAATGTGTAATGTTATGAATATTTTGTCCTAATTCTCTAAAGCTCTAAACTTGAAAAGATCCTCAATGTAAAATGAAGTGTTTTCTTGAATAAATTCAAGATTATGTATGAAATAAGTGTGGGTCCTTACAGTTGGTATCAGAGGATGGTTTAGATGACTTTAGGGGTTAAGGTGATGCTAATAGAAAACCATAAATAATTCTCACCCTATGTTTAATTTGTTATAGCATTTAAAGATTACCATGTTGCTTCATCTAAGAAATGTTTGTTTAGAATGGTTGTCCGCAGAAGGAACATGGATGCTGAAGAGGATAGGCACCGACAGAATGACATCCTTCCTGATCAACAGCCCGGAATGGTAGGGATTGGAACCGAGCAGTTTGTGACAGTAATGGCTCAGCTAACACAGGAAATAAATGGTGGTGGCATCCATGCAAGAGGACAAATAGATGTACCCCAACGGAACATGACAGTGGTGGAACATTTTATGAGACAACATCCTCCTGCATTCAGTGGATCTTCTGACCCAGTGGCAGCAGAAGGATGGATTAAGGCCCTTGAAAAGATATTTGATGTTATGGGATGTTCAGACAATCAAAAGGTAAGTCTTGCCATTTATCGTTTTGAAGGGGAAGCTGATCAGTGGTGGTCAATGGTAAGGAATATCAGGGGTAGAGAGGATTTTGATGCCTTAGTATGGGATGAATTTAAAAGTCTTTTTCTTGAAAAATATTTTCCTAAGGTGGTGCGACTTAGAATGGAGAAACAATTCCTTGAACTAAAACAAAAGGAGGAAGATTCAGTGGCTATGTATGAGGCGAACTTCACCCGACTGGCGAGGTATGCTTCGAATCTTATTCTGGATCTCGATAGCAAAATCAACCGCTTTTACTCAGGATTGAAGCCAAGGTATCGAAGGGCGTTGGCCTCCCGTGAATTCAAAAGTTATGAGAAACTTGTCCGATGTGCTGAGAGGGTAGAGATGGAGTTTGCTGACGATCACATGCAATTTGGAAACAAAGAGAAGAAGAGGTCAAATTGGAAAGCAATGGGTAAGAATCAACCAATGAAATCTGATGGTAAGAAAATACAGTTTCCAGTTTGTGAAAAGTGTGGCAAGAAGCACCCTGGGGAATGTCTTATCAAAACTGGGAAGTGTTTTAAATGTGGTAAGTTTGGACATATGGACTGAGATTGCAATGAAAATGATCCAAAGACTAATCCTGATAAGCAAACTATAAAGTGTTTTAAATGTGGTGAGATGGGTCACTATGCAAATGCCTGTCCAAAGAGGGATCCAAATGATGCAAAGAAGCCAGACTACAAGCAGAAAGGTGTAGTGAGATCCTTTGCGACTACGTCAGCAGATGTTGGGCCATCCAATGAAGTTGTATCAGGTACTTTGTTTGTTCACTCAGATTTTGCTAATGTTTTGTTTGATACGGGGTCTACACATTCCTTCATCTCTGAGAAATTTTCTAGTAAATTGGAAATATCACCTCAACAAATGATACCCGAACTTGTTGTTAAAACACCAGGGGGAAATGTTATAGCAAAGAGGAATTATAAGAATATTTCTATTGTGGTATGTGGAAAGACTTTACCTGCAAACCTTGTTGTTTTACCCTTAGTCGAGTTTGAAGTTATTCTGGGGATGGACTGGCTTTCTGGTTATCATGCTAAGATTGACTGTAGAGCTAAAGAAGTTGTTTTTCAGAAAGAGTTTCAGTTTGTATACAAGAATGAACCCATACAATTGATAACATATCAAGAAGCTGAGAAACTACTGAAAGATGGAAATGAAAGTTATCTAGCTCATATTGTTGAAAACAAGGGAACTATTCAAATCAATGATGTGCCAGTGGTAAATGAATACCTTGATGTTTTTCCTGAGGAGTTACCTAGTGTCATACCTAAACGAGAAGTTGAATTCACAATTGACTTAGTTCCTGATGCTAAGCCAATTTCAAAACCCCCATATCGTATGGCTCCAATAGAACTTCTTGAATTGAAAAATCAGTTGCAGGATTTGCTTGTCAAAGGTTTCATTCATCCCAGTACTTCACCATGGGGAGCCCCTGTTTTGTTTGTTAAAAAGAAAGATGGTTCCATGAGACTTTGCATTGATTATAGAGCTTTGAATAACATCACTGTTAAAAACAAGTATCCTTTGCCTCATATTGATGACTTGTTTGATCAGCTCCAGGGAGCTCAGTACTTTTCCAAGATTGACTTGAGATCTGGATACCATCAGCTGAAGGTGAAGGAGGATGACATCCCGAAAACAGCCTTTCGTACTAGATATGGGCATTATGAATTTGTTGTTATGCCATTTGGGTTAACTAATGCACCTGCTGTATTCATGAATCTTATGAATAGAGTATTTCATGAGTTCTTGGATAAGTTTGTGGTGGTATTTATTGATGACATTCTGGTTTTTTCTAAAAATAAAGAGGAGCATGAAAAACATCTAAGGGTTGTTTTACAAACTTTAAAAGAAAAGAAACTATATGGAAAATTCAGCAAGTGTGATTTTTGGTTGCAACAGATTTCTTTTCTTGGGCACATTGTAAATAAGGATGGAATAACAGTTGATCCTTCCAAAACAAAAGTAGTTGATGAATGGCCAAGACCCACAAATGTTACAGAGATTCGTAGTTTTCTGGGCTTAGCAAGTTATTACCGACGCTTTGTTGAGAACTTTGCACAGTTATCTAGCCCAATAACTAAGTTAACACGGAAAGGGGTTAATTTTGTTTGGACAGAGGAATGTGATGTTTGTTTTCAGGAACTAAAGAAGAGATTGGTGAATGCTCCAGTTTTGGCCTTACCTTCCCGGAATGGTGAGTTTGTCATCTATAGTGATGCTTCTTTGAAGGGACTTGGTTGTGTTTTGATGCAGAATGGTCAGGTAATTGCCTATGCGTCGAGACAACTTAAACCTCATGAGATGAATTATCCCACACATGATTTGGAATTGGCAGCTGTGGTTTTTGCTTTGAAAATATGGAGGCATCATCTATACAGAACCAAATGCCAAATATATACTGACCATAAAAGTCTTAAGTATATATTCACTCAGAAGGAATTAAACATGAGGCAGAGAAGATGGATAGAACTGATAAAGGATTATGACTGCACGATTAATTACCATCCTGGAAAAGCAAACAAAGTAGCGGATGCCTTAAGTCGGAAAAATCATGCATCATTAACTATGCTACGTTTGGAACGTGATCCCTTGATTAATGATTTGATAAATTTTGGCTTGGAAGTTGTTGGTGCAGGGAATATATCTGTTTTGTTTCAGGTTTCAGTGCAGTCTTCGTTGTCAGACAGAATTATGAAAGCGCAGAGGGAAGACTGTGAGCTACAGAAAAAGGTATAATTGGTTAAAATGGGTAAGTTTCCAGAATTTAATCTTGATAAAGATTGTGTTTTAAGGTTTGGAAAAAGGTTGTGTGTGCCTTGTGATTCCCAGTTGAAGAAAGAATTGTTGTGTGAAGCTCATAGTTCTCCATTTTCTGTTCATCCTGGAAGTACTAAGATGTACAGAGACCTTCGAGAGTATTACTGGTGGAATGGGATGAAAAGAGATATTGCTGATTTTACAATGAAATGTTTGACATGTCAGCAGGTTAAAGCAGAGCGACAGTTACCGAAGGGGATGCTTCAGCCTTTGCCGGTGCCAGAATGGAAATGGGAGAATATATCCATGGATTTTTTGGTGGGACTACCAAAGACTTCTCGAGGTAACAATGCGATATGGGTTATTGTTGATCGGCTAACAAAGTCTGCTCATTTTCTTTCTATTCGAGATACAATGACATTAGATCAGCTTTCTCGATTGTACCTCAAAGAGATTGTCAGGTTACATGGAGTTCCTCTTTCCATTGTGTTTGACCGAGATCCCAGGTTCACTTCTAAATTTTGGAAGGGACTTCAGAAGTCTTTGGGCACAGAGTTGAATTTCAGTACAGCTTTTCATCCTCAATCAGATGGGCAGTCAGAGCGAACGATTCAAACTTTGGAGGATATGCTTCGAGCTTGTTCAATGGACTATCAGGGAAGTTGGGATCAGCATCTTTCATTAGTTGAGTTTTCTTATAATAACAGTTTCCATTCCAGTATTCAGATGGCACCTTTTGAGGCCTTGTATGGAAAGCGGTGTCGGACTCCTGCGTTTTGGGATGAAGTCGGTGAAAGAAAGTTGATGGGGCCAGAATTAGTAGAAGAAGTGGCTGAGAAAGTGAGGATGATCCAGCAACACATGAGGATAGCTCAAAGCAGGCAGAAAAGTTATGCAGATAACAGAAGGAAAGACTTCTCTTTCAAGGTAGGTGACCATGTTTTCCTTAAAATATCTCCTTGGAAAAGTGTGATGCGTTTCGGTAAGAAAGGGAAACTAAGTCCACGGTTCATCGGTCCTTTTGAAATCTTGGATAAAGTTGGAACAGTTGCGTACCGCGTAGCTTTGCCTCTGAGCTTGTTTCAGGTACACAATGTTTTTCATGTTTCGATGTTGAGAAAGTATGTTCCAGATTCATCACATGTCTTGAGGCCGGAAGAAGTTCAGCTAGCAGAGAACCTTTCTTATGAAGAAAAACCGGTTCAGATTCTTGATCGAAGAGAACAGGTATTGCGGAATAAGGTAATCCACCAGGTAAAGGTTTTGTGGAGAAACCACATGGTTGAAGAAGCAACATGGGAGTCTGAAAATGCTATGAGGGAAAAATACCCTCAGTTGTTTAATAAGTAAATAAAATTGTGAGGACGCAATTTCAAGAAGGTGGGGATAATGTAACATCCCAAGGTTTTCTAAAAATAAATTGAAAATGCTTGAAATTTTGTTTAAGGTATATATTTATAAGTATCCTTTAAACATAATTTTATTTCTTCTATGTTTTGAATTTCAAGAAACCATCATCTACAATTGTGTTCAGTATGTTATTTCGAGTCTGATGGAACAAACTTGTTTTTTTTTGGTGAATAGTAACATGCCCTTATGAATAGTAATATGAATAGTAATATGAATAGTAATATGACCTCATGAATAGTAAATAATATTATTATTTTATTTTCCCATGGCAATAGGATAATGGGATCTTAATTAATTTTCCAATGTCACATAAAACTAATTGCACTTCAATTTTGTTATTTTTCGAATTAACTGTGACCTTATTTTAAAATTAAATTAATAATATTTAGAAAATTATTTTTGAAAAATGGAGTTCATTTTTGAATTCTACACGTCGAAAAATGGTTGGGGTAAATTTTTGGTATTTTTCTGAAACTCTTGAATTTTCGGTGAATAGTGAAATACGGTAAAATACTGTATAATCAATTTATCAGTAAAAATGCACTATTTATGACATCATAAGTGATGCAAGGCCACTTGCTTCGAAATCACATGATATTTTCACTAATTAAGGCCACTTGATTTGAGATTATTCATAGTCTTGATAAAAATATTATAATAATAATTAAAATAATCTAAAATACCTCCCCTCCTCCACTATAAATACCACCCTCACTCCCCTCTTCCTCCCACACCTCTCAAGCCTTGAGCATTGTCTAATTTCTGCCAAATTCCCTCCTCAATCTTCTTCCCCACGTCCTAGAGCTGCTGGTCTCACCAAAAGACCAAAATCAAAGCCCTTAAGAAGGATCTCAAGGAGAAGAGATCAAGAGGTAAACATCCTCTTTCATTTTCATTCTTTCCATCCATTTTATGTTATTCTCTTCCTTTCCCTTTGTCTTTTGTTGGGATATTTCATTAAATATTTTCCCTTACAGTCCAAATTTTGTATGATTGATGAGATATTCCATTCCTCTCATCAATCTTGTTTTTATGAAATTTTTAGAGGCGCCGTTAGGCTGCCGAATTTTTTGTAAGAAATTTCCCATGTTTTCTTTATTTCATGATTCCTTCCACTTCTTTCTTCACCCCCTCTTATCCAAGAGGCATGAAATCTCCAGAATCATGTATATTCTGGATGTTTTCATGTTTATGGAAAATTACAAATCATTATTCCTCTCCTCTTTCACTTATTTAAAGAATCAAAAAACATTGTCCATTTGTGTCGAATTACCGATATCGTGGACGATGTATTTTCAATTTCCATTAATTATTTCAAGTCTGGTCATGAAACCATTTATATGGTTGAACCAGGTTATAATATATGTTTTATGAATAATATAAGGTTCTGTAATTCTTTTGTACTCATGATTCAAACTTATAAGACTAAATGAAATTGTAATTATCAAAGAACCACTTAAATTATCTAAACGAACATAATTAATGTTTTAACTTATAAATCATCATCATATAAGGCACCAAAGTGATGAATGGTATAATTTATGGTACTGGAGTTATGTAACTAATACTCTATTCCAATTCTGGAGTTTCACTTCCAATCAACAAGAACGATTCATCATGAACCGATCGTGAAAATCACAAAAGACCTCACCCAAAATAATGCAAGGAACAAAATACTAACAAATAAGGGGTGAAATGAGGTTATGAAATGACCATATAAGATGTTATAAACATGAACACGTTTCTTTAAAATCCTATTAACACTCCTTTAACCATTATACAGGAGGTTCAAACAATTTTGAAGTAGGACAAGCCCAAGGTAAGGGAATTCTTAACCCGATTTCCATTCTTTGGGTTAACCTTCTACTTTATAATTTATGTTCTATTTAAATTTTTTGTGTGATGGGTTCTGTTTATATTATGTTTAATTATGTGTATTTACAGAGTATATACATATTCCATCCACTCAATTAAGTCTCACTTCAAGTATATGATGTTTATAAGGGACTTTTCTTCTAAAATCCTCTTTTAAAATTCTGTTTTATAAGATTCAAAGGCAATGTTTTTATGCTATTATTTATGTTGAATGATTATGTTTTGGCTATTGGGCATTGTTTATGATGAAGGGTGGGACCTATATTTCCCTCCAATGCATTGGGTATGAGTAAGTTGGAGGTCGGCCGTATGGTTACTCCAAGTGTAACTGTGATGGTTACACAAAGTAAGGTAGCCGTGAGGGTTACAAATTTTAAGGTAGCCAAGATGGTTACAAGATTATGTAAGTAATGCCCCAATATACCTTTATGATTATAATTATGTTTGTATGGATCTTGTGTAAATCTCATGTTACGCTAAGTAAGATTTTATGGGTGTAAATCATGTATTTTGAAAATGTTTCCATATGTCTTGTGTATTCATGGACTAATGAGATTTTTTCCTTCTTTTTCATACCTTACTGAGCTTTTGTGCTCATCCCAAGTTTTTAAATGATTTTTCACAGGTTAATGGATGAATAATACAAGGAAGGAAGACATGTTAAATGTTGAAGAATTGTCAAGGAGTCTTGTTTTATGTTTTAATGTTTTATATTCTGAGGAAAATGGAAACTGATTTTATGGTATCCACTATGTAACAATGTGTAATGTTATGAATATTTTGTCCTAATTCTCTAAAGCTCTAAACTTGAAAAGATCCTCAATGTAAAATGAAGTGTTTTCTTGAATAAATTCAAGATTATGTATGAAATAAGTGTGGGTCCTTACACACACCCTACATACACACCTTGGTGTGTATGTAGCTTATATTTCTCTTATTTGATTTGCATGTGTGACCGTTCATCATGGTCTTATGAGTGGATTGATAGCTTGGTGATAAATATGTGGTGGATGTGGAATACGAGATTGAACTTATGACATATGAAATTGGGTGTGCATACTTTTAATTTATTTAAGTATTAGTCATGTAGATTATGTTTTAATTTGTACCTTCATAATGTAATTGGTATGTTTGTATGTTAGTCTTTATTAGTTGATTTTCACTTTGTTTCATTTATTATTTATTATATGATAAAGGGTAAATCATTCTCATCATATGTGTGATACCCATTGGTGCTTTTGTTGTCCTAGGGTGATTGGGAAGGTGCCTTAGTTCTGTGACATGCTAGTTCAAATATAATGGCTAGGTATTTGAGCCAATATGTTACAAAAAATTATTTATACACCACGGTTTGGGTGGAAATGCTCATGGAGATGAATTCTTTAGTTTTGGAGCTTAGTAGAACTATAAAATATAAATGTTCATTATATTGTGTTTCTTCTTGAATGATAGGTATAATTCATGTATTAATTTTTTAATTTTTAATTAATTAATTGTATTGTTTAAATAATTATCCTTCACTAATTAATTATGTTTTTTGTATAGTTTTTACTGGAATTATTTATATTGGGATTTGGACCAAAATGAATAAAATGGGATTGTATGGCTTGAGGTTAAAATTTTGGCAAAGGAAATATATTATTGAAGTAAAAAATAGTTAATAACCTAAGGCCATCACAACTAGAGTGTCCAGCCACCATGATACAATGATGCCAAAAACATTGACACCCCACAAGGTGTCGTTAATTACTACATGTTAATCAAGTTTAGAATGTATAAAATAATTACACACAAAATGATAAAACAACTAAGGTATAGTATAAGATATATGAGTACCAAGATTGAACCCATAGATACATGTAAACTTAGCATGGGGAACCCTAACTTAATAGTAAATACAAACAATTAAAAAAGGAAAGTTACTTCTATTTTGGATGAACCAATGAATAAGAAAGGAACCAAACAATTGTAAATCCAATTTCATGAAGTAATAATGCATAAAATAAATAGTAGATACTCATGAAGTTGTCATATCAGGTCTATAAATCTCCCTTGGTCTGGTTGATCACTCTCCAATCACTAAGCTATATTTTTATTATGGTTAGGTACTTTGAATCACTTATAAATTGGATGAACACTGGTAATTTCATAAAAGGGGATCTCCCTCACTTAAAGAAATAATGGTCATGATATAAAAGTGGAGGAGAGATATGAAAGATAGAGTAATGAAAAAATAAAACATGAATTATAATTAAAAATAAATATACCTCATAATATCAATACCCTTTCATTATAATTCCTAACACAAAACTACCCTCTCATTCTAGACATTAGAGGGAGAAAAAGAAGTAAAAAAACAAACCCTATAAGTAGAAACTCCAGTTGAAGGTACGGACTTTAGGGCTTGATCCTCCACCTGAAAGTTATCCTCAAATTAGTATCCAAAATCTTCTATTTATAGGAAAAGAACACCCACTTCATATCTCAAACCATATTGATAAATCTTCTTAGTTCTATCCTTATTCATATTCATCTCCAAATACTTATAGATAGCATGAAAAAAACCATGTATAATAGCCCCTCAAACTCCGTATAATATATCTACAAAGTATTGCATGGATATGAGTGAGGTAAAACTATATATCTATTATAAATATGTAACTCACAGTGTGATAATTTCATTCACAGCATGAGAATTACTTTATCTCGAACACCCTCCACTGTACCAGCATGAATGCAGAGTGATCCCTTGATGCATGTTGTGAACACATTTTTATAAATATACATCCTCGCTCTATACATAGTCATGGAGAAATTTAAACCCTCGTGACTGTGACATCTCTCTTATTTATCAATTGTTATAACCCCATAACAATCTGTATATATGAATCTCCTTCAAACACGACCATGACTAGAACCTTTTGCAATGCGAATACCTTTCATAGTAGCACCAACCATACCCATATCTCTATCTTCACCTCTTATTCACTATCGTGACCATGACACCCATACAAACACAACACGAACCCTTCCCAAACAAACTCTACATCTCCCATGCATGTAATTCATGACATGAATAAGAATAATTTGGTGCAACCCATTTTCTTCAAAAAAAAAAAAATCAAAGTCTTATGCATTGCACTATAGATTATCTAGTTATTGTGAGGTAGTGGTTGATCTTGATGATAGTTTTTTCTAGGGTAGTGATAGGAGGAGAAATACCCAGTGTGGGGAAACACTGGGTGAGAGGCAATGCTGATGTTGGGTGACAGTAGTGGAGATAAGTGGTCATAGTCTGGGGCAGCATCATGGGAGGCAATGATCCAGTATTAAGCATTGTGGCTTATTAAGTGGAGTAAGTGCAAATTGAAAATAAATGTGGGACTCAATGATACATGGGGAATTTTTCAACTTAAAACATGTGGGTAATGGAAAAATGGCATTGTGCAGAACTGTATTTGTTCTTGTCTCTAGGGTTGTCACATCACATTTGTACTACTCGCACTGCGAAGTGTGGAAATTCATATTTACAGAGTTCCCAAAAGCTTAATGTCATGACTCAGATGATTTTTTGATATGTAAAAAGAAGTGGACAAGGGAGCACAATGCATAAGATATTTACTTTTAAAAAGTTTGAAGAAAATAGTTTTACGTCATGTTATTTTTATTCACACCTTGACATACATGCATTGGAGTGATGGAGTTTTCATAGAAATGGTTCACACCATGTTTGGATAAGTGTCAAATCTGTTACGATGAAATAGAGGTGAAGACAAAGACAGGACTATAGTTTTTGCTAATATTAAATTTTTCCATGTTGTGGAAGGTTCCCATCAGTCTTTATTTGAATGAGAGTTGTATTTTATGAATTTTATGGGGTTCTGATGATTGATAAATAAGACATATGTCACATTCGTGAGGGTTTCAGTTGTTTCATGGCCATAAAAATAGTGGAGATGCATATTTTTGAAATATGTGTTTATGGCATGCATAAAGAGATCACACCATATTCATGATGGTATAGTAGAGAGAGTTTAATATAAAGTGTTGATCATGCTGTGAATGACACTATCACACCGTGAGTTCTATTTCTACAATAGATATTCAGTCTAGCCTCACTCCCTATTTGTGTGATACTTTGGATATATGTTATGAGGAGTTTTAAGGGCTTACATGCTTGGGTTTTTCAAGATATCAATGAGGATTTGGAGATGAAGATGAAGAATTATAGATATAAGAATATTTATTAAGATAGTTTGAGATGTTAAGTGGGTGTCAATTTCCTATAAATAGAGGAGGTCAGCTTCTACTTTGAGGAAAATAATTTTGAGGATGGAGTCATGGAGTCTACACCTTCAACCGAAACTACTTATTCTAGGGTTTGTTATTTTTGTTTTTTGTTTTTATTTTCTCCCACTCATAGCTATCATGAGAGATAAAAAAAAAATTGGGGAATTATAATGAATAAGGATTGATCTTATGAGTTAAATTTATTTTTAATGATAATTCATGTTGAGTTTTTCCATTACTGTATTCTTTCATATCTCTCCCCCACTTCTAGATCATGACCATTGTTTTTCTAAGTGAGGGGTTACCACTTTATAAAATTACTAGTGTAAATTTTTCTCCATGACCATCGGGAAATTTTCATGTTATGTTTAATTATGGTTTTGGGTTACCCAACTTCTAAGTGATCCAAAGTACCTATCCATGAGAAAAAGAGAGCTTAGTGATTGGAGAGTGATCACCTAGACCAAGAGAGTTTCTTAGACCTAATTCTAGAAACTTTATGAGTGTCCACTATTCATTTTATGCTTCATTACTTCATGAACTTGGATTTAAAATTTCCCAACACCTTGTTCATTAGTTCTTCCAAAATAGAAGTATCTTTTCTTTCTTAGTCGTTTTCCTTTACTATTAAGTTAGTGTTTCTCAAGCTAAGTTTCCTTGTCTTTGTGGGTTCAATCTCAGTACTCGTATATCCTATACTATGCCTTAGTAGTTTTATTATTTTGTGTGTTATGCTTTTATAAATTCTAAACTTGATTCAAATGTATGAATTAATGACACCTTGTGGTATGTTAGTGAAGATATGTACAAGGGATAAAAACAACCATCAAAAAAATGAGGAGATAAGGGAGATATTCAACCATAGTTTTTATATCTAGCCCTGACCAAAGGCGCCATGACATGACCGATTCCAACACGGCGTGGTGAAGGAAGGATTATATATATGTTGTGTTTTTATTGGTTGGGAATTTTGATACTTGATATAGGAAACTATACCTTCATAGGATCATCTTGAGAGAAATTTGGCTAGGATTGAGGAGAAGAACAATGGTGCACACTTGATCCAACATCTGGAGGAACTTGAGAAGGGAAGCAGGTGATTGTTTAACTTGTTGATGCTTGTCTTGATCATTTGTGTACTTTGAATCCAGGATCAGCTTCCTGATTCATTTCTTATTCTTGTTGAAAATACAATAAGAATGTGAACAATAGGGTCACAATTGTTGGACACCAAGGATTAGCCGCTCAATAAAAAAAGTGTATAAGACTTGTAAAAATATTTGTGTCATGTGCTCTCCCTCCCTCCTTCCCTCTCATCCTCTCTCATCATCACATGGTTTTGTTCATGGATCTTATCTTTAACCGACATAAGAATAATCACTTTGAGAGTTAGTGTTCTGGTAATCACTAATTCACCCTCGGATGGTTCTACATCTCTCACTTGGGCCTATCAATTTACTATTGTGTTTATAATTTTTTTTTTCCTTGATTTTGACATTTGTAAAACCCGCATTACTTTCAATGAAGAATTATTAAAAAATTGAATAAATGCTAGATTAAACAATTATAATATTATTGCACCTTCTATAAAAATCAATTGATGATGTTTCTTTGTGTACATAAATCACACAATATGTAACGCCCCGACCCCAGTTACCCAGAATCGGTGCATTATTACGTAACATTGGCATGATCACAAAAGATCAAGTCTCGAAAGACCGATTAGTTTAGTAGCCTTGGAAGCACTAGATACATTCATAAACATTACATTACATCATAAAGTAAAAAACTACAATAAAATGGTCTCCATAGTCTACACTCATATCCCCTTCCAACTATCCCAGCAGTTCATTCATAAAATACTTCTTCACATCCTGGAAAAATTAAAACATTGAAAGGGGTGAGCTCAGATGCTCAGTAAGGATAACAATATAGCAGAAACTTTCATAAATAAACATAAATATTTAATGCAATGTATAACTGAAACAAAAGCCTTTTAAACTTGAACTTCAGCATAATATGGAAAAATAAAATGAAATAATGCCATTTACTTATTTACATGGATATTTTACTAGTCGAATAATCACATGCAATATCAATAACCACTTTCATAACAATGGAATGCATAATTCCAGACTATCATAACCACGTAGCCAAGGCCTCGTGCCAAGACTACAAATAAGATTTTGTCAAAGTCTCGTGCCAAGACACTAGTTTGTCTCATGAGACCTACTGATGCATCAAGGAGCTATAGCGGGCTCCACCCATCACTTATTAAGTCCAATTCATTCCTCATATGAACAGGGTTAATCATATCATAAACCATAACATAATCGTATCACATAAAACATGTATAAAGGAAACATTACATTTCCACATTTCAATCACAAGATATCAATACAACCCATTGATATAATAAAAACAATGTCAAAACCATTTTCAATACCAACATAAAAGAAAATTAAAACTTTGGTATTTATTTTTCATTTAAAAAAAGTTATAGCTTATAGAGGAAGTCGAAACTCAAATAATGGTCACGGTGGAGGAGAAGTCGTTGTCGCCGCATACGTACGACAAAAAAACATTCCATTTTGTCATTTAGAAAAATGCTTTGTATAAAAAATATTCCTTTTGAATAAACATAAAATTCAAAGGGTTTTATACACCGTATAAAATAATGTTGTGTATAAAACAAAATATGCCTCAATGAAAGGATATTGAGATGAAGTCCCTTACCTCGTGTCTGACTTGACTCGATCGTTCTTTAGTCTCCTTAATAATAAACTAGAGTTAATTTCCACTTGATTAAGAACATTTTTCAAGTTCATTATTCCTTTTATATCACTTATTACCATGTTATGATCATTATGTAATTATTTAAGTTAATAACGGTCGTTTTGTCGATCTTTGGTACTTGAGTCAAAAATAAACTTCTTATAATTACATGTTTTTCATGTGGTAAAATATCCATTATATCTAGAATTATATTCATGATTTAGATATCATATATATCATATATATCTAGTATATATATGCATTTATAATATTACATAACATTTAGTGGTAAGAAATGAAATGCACCGTTCATGGAGACGGTAAGCCGTACGTGCGCATGAACGCTACTTTCATTTCTATTTCATATTTAATGGAATGAAATCATAACGATATAAAGGTATATTAATTCCAGTATAATATCATATATAATATCATTTACTCCATCCTTTATACATCCCACATATGGCATTAACGATTCAAATCACTTTGAGGGGGCGGTAGTCCGCACTTCCTAAAATGAAATTATCGTGTTTACCCATAATGGAAATCATAAAGGTACGCCATAAATGAGAAATACAGAAGAATAAAGAAAACATAAACATAATATATATCATATATAAATATAGTGACATTTTAATGGCCACCATGAGAGTTTTTAAAAGAATATTGAACAATCATCGTTTCGTGAGGCGGTAATTCGCCACCCACAGAAACAATATGTTCTTTAACCATTAGACGAAGGTGTGTGTAAGTGTAAATCAAATAATTCTCATAACAACATCCTATTATATTTAATATACTGGTTTTGTTACAAAAGTAAGGAATAAAAATATTTTAAGGGGTTGGAGAAGCAAAATAAAACAAAAGAACATAAGAGAAGACATTACATTAAAATCGGGTAACTCTTTTTGATTTGAGCCAAAGGCTTCCTTGGGAAGACTTCTGCCCAAAGTGAGGCTTCTAGGAGTAATAGAGGGAAGTTGGGAGAGTATTTGGATAGATTTTGGCCGAGAAAAATGGCTTTGAATGTGTGAATAAGGTGGTAGAGGTGGGGCCTTTTATAAGAGGAGAGGAGGGGCACTCTTGGAATGTCATGAAATGTTACATTATTATGAACTGATTTTCGAATTTCAAAGGTCCCAAAATTATATATTTCTAGGATAAGGTGATAAGGGTTCGAAATATACTCATACAATATGTTTTTGACAAGTGTAAGTCTTAGATTTTACATTATCTTTTCATTTTATTTAAATCGTTAATTAATGAGGTAATCGATGCATCATCATGGTGTCATGAATAAATTTATTTTTTTAATGTCTAAAAATTCTAAAAAAATACCATGTTGTAGGAAATATTTTTAGCTTTCTAAATAATATTTATAGTCAAAAATATGACTTGTATAACCCCATGTAATAATTGTTTTAGTAAAACAATACATGTTTGTGACAATTTTATTTTTACTTTAAATAAAAAGTTATTAATGTCATTTTCTTACCCAAGTGGCTCCATGGGGTCCCCAAGTTGACCCATGGATTGTATTGGTCGGCCATGACTCATCCAATAAGGTTAGGACAAGTGTAAAGGTAATTTCATATTATTATATCATTATATTTACCTTAAATTACACTAATTACCTTTAATCGCGATTAATAGAACTTAAAAGTTACTATTCACCAAAAATTATTTTAATCCCATTGAACCAAATTTTACTTCCTAATTACAATGATGTATGTTGGATTTTTGAAATTCAAATCACAGAGGTGGTAAAATTTTATTTAAACGAAAAATCAGTTTTTTTAACTACCACTTAGTGGTTTCACTATTCATCAAAAATTGAAGTTTTTCAGAAAAAATACCAAAAATTCACCCTAAGATATATTTGATATTCCAAATTCAAAAATGATTTCTATTTTACAAAATTCAAAACATATAAGTTGCATTAATTAATTTTATAATTAATTCTCGTTGTCACAACAAACAGCGTGTTTTTAAGAAACAATATATATCAAAAGATTGACAATTGTTTATGTCCAATTTCAAAGTGAAATTAATTATAATGACCACCATTGGATAAAATGGTAAAAATATATTCTAATTATAATTTAAAACCACTCAATATTATAATTTATCACTATAAATTATTTTTATTAAAAAAGTTTCTTTTAAGTTTTTTTTTTACTATTCATGGAAAATTGGAAATTCTCAGAAAATTACAAAAATTCAACTTAGGATAATTTCGATATTACAAATACAAAAATGAAGTCCATTTTGAATTATAAAATTAATATAATTTCAAAAATTGGTTATTACTATTCATAACGGCTACTTTGATTGGTCGCGGTGTGTTAGAACTCGAGGTTGCGTACAACACACGCTGCTGTATTATTCAAAGAGAAGCGTACCATGGAAGCTTGGGGTGTTACATTCTTCCCTCCTTCAATAAATTGCGTCCTCACAATTTGGAATTGTTCTTCGAAAATAAAAGGTTGAAAATAGATAATACCTTTGTGGAATACCCACATCGGAAATAAGGTTAATAAAATTTAGCCTTAATAAGAGGGAAATGGAAATGAGAAAGTCACCACCAAATTAGTGGTTCGAATAGGAGAACATTTGTGGAAATTATAGACACATAATTAGAGGAAAAATGTAAATATTTATAGGGATTTATTGATGCAATCAATCACAAACAAGTGTAAAATTTAGGGCCTCAAAGCCTTCAATCTAGGGTGATTTAAAATATCATCAGTTCAACAAAACATAAAGTATTAGGATAACACTTTTTTTTAATATCCCTTTCCTAAAGTTTAAGAATTAATTTATTCATAGAATAATAGAGAGGTATATATATATATATACTTGACAAGTAGAGTTTGAACCTTTAACTAATTTCTACCACAAACTCATCTTTCCCTCAAAAAGATAATATAACTCAAAAATATTATATTTATCCTAATAGTACAAGGTTCCAAATATTAACACATACCATTTAGATTAGGAAAACTATTTTGTAATAACCAGGGACTTCCTTTAGGCTAGTGGTAGGTAATAAAGGTATGTCGCACTACAGTTGTGTGTTCGATTCCTGTAGTTTTTTCCGACGCGACGGGTTATCCCTCAACCTGCAGGTTGTCCTTTTCCTAAAACTATAGTATTATAATATTCCAAAAATAATCTTCAGAAATGTTTTAACCTTAAACAATACTATCCAAAGTTCAACTTAATCCATTCCAACCTTTATAGTTATCCAAAATACCTCTGTCCAAACTTTCTCTAAAAGGTCTCTAAATTACAAAATCAATTGTAACATCAAATTCCCCAAACAAAGTAAAGTTTTTTTTATTGTCACATACTAAAAATATGATTACCTTCATCATATTAAACCCTTAATGAATATAACAAGTACTGCAGTATAATCCTTATATATTTCACATTATTCTTATAACCAGAATATAATCCTTGAGTCCAAAAGCACCAATACATTAATTATTCCACTTCTACTGTAGTAACAACATAAGATTGTCCTTGATCCCTTGGCCTTTTCTAAGGTAAGTTTCCTTGTCTCTTAGGGCATTCATTTTCATAATGCCACATTTCTCTACAATTGTAGCATTTAACATTGACAGCCTCTTTCTTTCCCTTGTAATCACGAGCCTGGTGACCTTTTTCTCCACATTTATAACAAACTCTCATTCCTTTTAGGCAAGTACCGGGGTGATTCTTCCCACAATTATCGCATAATGGAAAATACTTCTATCCCTTTTTCCCTTTATCTATATCTTGTTCCACCGTTATCTTCTTCTCTTGCTTTACTTTATTGTCATAAGATTTAGAGAATTCCTTTTCTGTCTTGATAGCACACGAGACTATATCTTCATACGTTGAGAAAGATTGTGATACTAAAGCTCGACGGAGAAATGGTTTTAACCCATCAAAGAAATGATCAATATTACTTCTTGGGTTATGTATATAATCTACAGCATGCCTCTCTAACCTTTTAAAGTTAGACTCATATTTTGCGACATTCTCATCCTCCTTTTGTCTTAGACTCAGAAATTTCCTTTCCATATCTGCTCGATGGCCACGAGGAAAGTATTTTTCTAATAAAATCTCTTTTAACTCTCTCCATTCCATACTTGATACTTCTTCATCTTCCTTTGTGTTTTGAATCAATGACCACCATTGATCAGCATCTCCAGTGAGGCGGTAAACTGCCATGATAACCTTTTCCCTTTCACTACTCCCCAAAGCCTGAAATATTTTCTCTAGGGAACTTATCCATTGCTCAGCTACTAAGGGATTTGTACTCCCATTGAATGTTGGTGGTTTTTTCCTCATGAAGCAGTCTAACATTGATCATCCACATTGCGGATCAGGGTGCTCCATACGAGTAAGGTTATTATTCATAACCTGAGTGAGTTGTCCCAGTATTGTGATAAGTTGATCAGCACCAGTTGTATCACCAGCTCCATTATAATTATCTTGATCAGGAGGGAAATCCCTACATGGAGTGTGTGCATTTATATGGTTTCCATTCCTTCCACTATGCGCCATTTCTAAACAATGTCATAAATAGATTAGTTTATGAATCGAAATACATAATAACAAACTTGCAAAACACTTAACATAAATTGAAATATTTATGGATATAATCCATAATCATAAAAATGTTTTCTTTAAGGAAGTATATACTCATAAACCCTTCATAATTGTTTATAAATAAAATGAGAATTATCCTAAGCATATCCCTCGGGAGTGTCGTAACCAAGAGTGCAGCAAGGCCCGTTGTCGTGCACCAGTTCTCATTTGAGTCTAGCTCAAAGTAGTGTTTTTAGGTTTTACCCCTAGGTACATCTGTGTCAGAGCCGCCTCTACCTGCTCGTATCCAGACAGGGATGTATTGCTCGAAAAACTCAAAAAATCTCTATAATACCAAAATTCTAGGAAGTTCTTCTATACAAATACTCAAAGTCTATCTTAGGGTTTTGTGCTCTAATCAGAGTTTATCTAAATCTAGCTTCCAAGGTTAGTACTAAACTACCTCTGATACCAACTATAATGCCCCGACCCCAGTTACCCAGAGTCGGTGCATTATTACGTAACATTGGCATGATCACAAAAGATCAAGTCTCGAAAGACCGATTAGTTTAGTAGCCTTGGAAACACTAGATACATGCATAAACGTTACATTACATCATAAAGTGAAAAACTATAATAACATGGTCTCCATAGTCTATACTCATATCCCCTTCCGACTATCTCAGTAGGTCATTCATAAAATACTTCACATCCTGGAAAAATTAAAACATTGAAAGGGGTGATCTCAGATGCTCAGTAAGGATAACAATATAGCGGAAACTTTCATAAATAAACATAAACATTTAAGGCAATATATAACTGAAACAAAAGCCTTTTAAACTTTAACTTCATCATAATATGGAAAAATAAAATGAAATAATTTCATTTACTTATTCACATGGATATTCTACTAGTCGAATAATCACATGCAATATCAATAACAACTTTCATAATGATGGAATGCATAATGCCAGACTATCATAACCACGTAGCCAAGGCCTCGTTCCAAGACTACAAATAAGATTTTGTCAAGGCCCCGTGCCAAGACACTAGTTTGTCTCATGAGACCTACTGATGCATCGAGGAGCTATAGCAGGCTCCACCCGTCACTTATTAAGTCCAATGCATTCCTCATATGAACAGGTTTAAACATATCATAAACCATAACATAATCGTATCACATAAAACATGCATAAAGGAAACATAACATTTCCACATTTCAATCACAAGATATCAATACAACCAATTGATATAATAAAAAAACTATCAAAACCATTTTCAATACCAAAATAAAAGAAAATTAAAACTTTGGTATTTATTTTTCATTTTAAAAAAGTTATAGCTTATAGAGGAAGCCGAAACTCAAATAATGGTCACGGTGGTGGAGAAGTTGTTTTCGCCGCATACGTACGACAAAAAAATATTCCCTTTTGTCGTTTAGTAAAATGCTTTGTATAAAAAATATTCCTTTTGAATAAATGTAAAAGTAAAGGGGGTTTATACACTGTATAAAAGAATGTTGTGTATAAAACAAAATACGCCTCAATGAAAGGATATTGAGACGAAGTCCTTTACCTCGTATCCGACTTGACTCGGTCGTTCTTTAATCTCCTTAATAATAAACTAGAGTTAATTTATACTTGCTTAAGAACCTTTTTCAAGTTTATTATTCCTTTTATATCACTTATTACCATGTTATGATCATTATGTAATTATTTAAGTTAATAACGGTCATTTTGTCGATCTTTGGTACTTGAGTCAAAAATAAACTTCTTATAATTACAAGTTGTTCATGTGGTAAAATATCCATTATATCCAGAGTTATATTCATGATGTAGATATCATATATATCATATATATCCATTATATATATTCATTTATAATATTACATAACATTTAGAGGTAAGAAATGAAATGCACCGTTCATGGAGACGATAAGTCGTACGTACGCATGAACGCTACTTTCATTTCTATTTCGTATTTAATGGAATGAAATCATAAAGATATAAAGGTATATTAATTCCAGTATAATATAATATATAATATCATTTACTCTATCCTTTATACGTCCCACATATGGCATTAACGATTCAAATCACTTTGAGGGGGTGGTAGTCTGCACTTCCTCAAATGAAATTATCGCGTTTACCCATAATGGAAATCATAAAGGTATGCCATAAATGAGAAATACAGAAGAATAAAGAAAACATAAACATAATATATATCATATATAAATATAGTGACACTTTAATGGCCACCATGAGAGGTGTTAAAAGAATATTGAACAATCATCGTTTCGTGAGGCAGTAATTCGCCACTCACAGAAACAGTATGTTCTTTAACCATTAGACGAAGGTGTGTGTAAGTGTAAATCAAATACTTCTCATAAAAACATCCTAGTATATTGAAGATACTGTTTTTGTTTCAAAAGTAAGTAATAAAAATAGTTTAAGGGGTTTGAGAAGCAAAATAAAACAAAAGAACATAAGAGAAGACATTACCTTAAAATCGGGTAACTCTTTTTGATTTGAGCCAAAGGCTTCTTTGGGAAGACTTCTGCCCAAAGTGAGGCTTCTAGGAGTAATAGAGGAAAGTTGAGAGAGTATTTGGGCAGAGGTTGGCTGAGAAAAATGGCTTTGAAGGTGTGAATAAGGTGGTAGAGGTGGGGGCCTTTTATAAGAGGAGAGGAGGGGCACTCTTGGAATGTCATGAAATGTTACATTATTATGAAGTGATTTTCGAATTTCAAAGGTCCCACAATTATATATTTCAAGGATAAGGTGATAAGGGTTCTAAATATACTCATACAATAGGTTTTTGACAAGTGTAAGTCTTATATTTTACATTATCTTTTCATTTTATTTAAATCGTTAATTAATGAGGTAATCGCTGCATCATCATGGTGTCATAAATAAATTAATTTTTTTAATGTCTAAAAATTATAAAAAAATACCATGTTGTAGGAAATCTTTTTATATTTCTAAATAATATTTATAGTAAAAAATATGACTTGTATAACCCCATGTAATAATTGTTTTAGTAAAACAATACATGTTTGTGACAATTTTATTTTTACTTTAAATAAAAAGTTATTAATGTCATTTTCTTACCCAAGTGGCTTCATGGGGTCCCCAAGTTGACCCATGGATTTTCTTGGTCGGCCATGACTCATCCAATAAGGGTAGGACAAGTGTAAAGGTAATTTCATATTATTATATCATTATATTTACCTTAAATTACACTAATTACCTTTAATCGCGATTAATAGAACTTAAAAAGTTATGATTCACCAAAAATTATTTTAATCCCATTGAACCAAATTTTACTTCCTAATGACAATGATTTATGTTAGATTTTTGAAATTCAAATCACAGAGGTGGTAAAATTTCATTTAAACAAAAAATCAGTTTTTTTAACTACCACTTAGTGGTTTCACTATTCATCAAAAATTGAAGTTTTTCAGAAAAATACCAAAAATTCACCCTAAGCTATATTTGATATTCCGAATTAAAAAATGATGTATATTTTACAAAATTCAAAACATATAAGTTGCATTAATTAATTTTATAATTAATTCTCGTTGTCACAACAAACAGCGTGTTTTTAAGAAACAATATATATCAAAAGATTGACAATTTTTTATGTCCAATTTCAAAGTGAAATTAATTATAATGACCACCATTAGATAAAATGGTAAAAATATATTCTAATTATACTTTAAAACCAATCAATAGTATAATTTATCACTATAAATTATTTTTATTAAAAAATTTGTTTTTAAGTATTTTTTTACTATTCATAGAAAATTGGAAGTTCTCAGAAAATTACAAAAATTCAACTTAGGATAATTTTGATATTCCGAATACAAAAATGAAGTCCATTTTGAATTATAAAATTAATATAATTTCAAAAAGTGGTTATTACTATTCATAACAGCTACTTTGATTGGTCGCGATGTGTTAGAACTCGAGGTTGCGTACAACACACGCTACTGTATTATTCAAAGAGAAGCGCACCATGGAACCTTGGGGTGTTACACAATATCTAATGAAATATAAAATAAATACTTTCTTTTAAAAGTCAAAATAATAGAAAGACAATTTTTATATCATGAAATTATTCCAATCATTTTCTAATACCAATCAATATATGATATAAGCCAGCACACATTATTTTGGACAATAAATATATTAGTGCATTTCATCTCATGTTCTTGTTTTATTCCTTATTCTTTTTTAAATAAATTTTCATACATAAATTCATAATCCAAATTTGTCTCTTGATAAATACAAAAAACATGAAGGTACATAATAAAACAAAAATTACAATTTCACATAAATAAAACTATAAATTATTTATAGTAAAAAACAAAGAAATCTTTGAATGTCAAAGGCAATTGAGCTTAATCATATTATTGAAAGTATTTAATTGTTTTTTATATAATGTCAATGCTTTTGTAATAACATTCAGTGATTTAGTAGATTATATTCTCTTATAAAATAGATGATATGATGCGTTTCTTTTTTTAAAAATACACCAAGCTTTGGGGTGGGTGTGGATTTGATTGGTTTGGTTTTGAAAAAAAAACAAACCAAAATTTTTGGTTTGGTTTTTATACATAAAAAACCAAACCATTTAATAATGGTTTGGAATGGATTAAAAAAAATTAAACCTTTCATTTGTAGTTTGGTTCGGTTTGAATGGCAGATTAACCTTTTTTTACAATATCCAAAATATGGATTTGTGAGGGGTGCCCCTTTCAAGAGATGCTCCTACCTTGTCATTTCCTCCTTGGGAAAAAGGTTTCCTCCCATCTTTCTATTCAAGAGATGCTCCTTCCTCGTCATTTCCACCTTGTCACTCAGTGTTGAGCAGGTTTTGCTCCTTTGCCTTCAAGGTCGGTGTGATTCCTTTCCAGCCTCGACATGGTTCCTTCTCTGGTGGCTTCCTCGGACGACATTAGCATCATGTTATGTCTTCCTGCTAGGGGTGTCCATGGGTCGGGTTTGGGGATTTTTTGGACCCGACCCAACCGTAATAGGTCGGGTCAGGTCGGGTCGATTGTGTTTTTTATTTGAGACCTGACCCGACCCGTCTCACATCGGGTTGGGTCGGGTCGGGTCAATGGGTTACGGAAAAAAATGGCCAACACTGCTCTCGCTTTAATAACCCACATGGTGCGCGGCCATGTATATCCTTCCCCCACTTCAACACTTTGCCTTCCTCACCACGCCAGGAGGAAACCTCATCCTGCTGATAAATCGACCCCAAACTTCAGCTCCCAACTTCAGATATCTCAAACATTTGATCGAAGATCCCTAAGGTGTTGCTCAGCCTCCAATTGAAAGAAGATTTAATAGAACACTCAAAGCCCCCAAACTCACACATAACAACTATAGAAAATACGACCACCTAGCAGACCAGACGTCCAACATCTATCCTACTTCGACTGCAACACCAGCCATGAATCTGAAAGCTCGAACCAAGGAACTCCAGTGCAATAGCTATAACTTCACTCAAAATAAGAATTACTTCGAGCTTTAGATTTCAGTAGTAGCACTGACATGGCGGTCCAAAACAAACTACTCATATGTGTTGTTCAAATTCCTCAACTATAGCAGATGAACAGCTCAGACCACCACCAATATTCGATTGAAGCAGCAATGACAGAATCCCAATACCTAGATCATCGGCTCCCACGTGAGCGAATAGATTAGAACCAGCTTCAAATCTTGATCTCCAGCGATGGATGAAGCCGAAAACAAGGGATAACTTTTAAGGTTAGGGTTCATTGATAGAACTTGGAGATAGAGGCAGAGTCGAAAGCGAAAGGGGGGTAGTCTCCGATGAATCTCAGGGCGCGGAGGGGGGCCAGTCTCTAGCGGATCTGGAGTCGTGATGGTCGTCGGTCATGGTGAAGATAGACAGACAGAGGTGAGATGACGGGTTGCAAGCCAGGCGAGGCAACGCGCGGCTGAGAGGGGGAGGAGTGATCTTCCGAGTTTGTATGGAAGGGGATGAAATGATGGTGATGATGACGGGTTGTCAGGCAAAGCAGTGCATGCGCAGGAGGGCAGGATCTGTCGGGTTGTTGGGTTGGGTTGGGTTATTTTTTCCCCAACTCGTGACCCGACCCAACCCGACCTCGGGTCGACCCGATGCAACCTGACCCGTGCATCTGGAATTTTGAACCCTACCCAATTCGGTCGGGTCGGGTCAGGTTGGGTCGGGTTTGGACACCCCTACTTCCTACTCATTTGTTCCCCTCTTTTTGGTCTCGCTCATCTAGCCTTTACCCACTTCAGACCCTTGTTATGTTTTCTTATTCTCATGGTTTCAAGGTTTGATCTGGTATCGACCCCCAGAGGCGGTTCTTCACTTGTCCTAGTCAATTCAAATTCCAACCCATAGAGGCACTTTTGGTCCTAACTGTCTCATGTCCCCTATCTGGTGATGTCTCTTGGTGTTGTTTGTTGAGTCTCCCAGCCATGAGTAGCGTTGACTCGACTTCACCCCCCCCCCCCTGAGATGTCTGGATCTTCAGATTTTCACTCCAGAGCGATGGGGATTTAAGATTGAAGACGTTGGTGGGTTCGAGTTTTCATTATTCTATCAGTGTTGCATCATGATCGTTGGATGCATGATGATCTAAATTTTTACATGAAGGTCTCAAATCTCATAATGTATATGCATGTGTTTCACAATAAGGAGGAACTAAGAGGAGTAAGTATGTAAGTTCATTGTTCTTTCTTTGGAATGAGCTGCAGTGATGTGGTTCAATGGATTCAAAGAAGTGGACCTCTATTTTTCTGTTGTGTGGTAGCAGAGAGTTGGTGACCAAAATGATGTTCCTTTTGGGGGTTGAAGCGGTTTTCTATTTGAAGGATCCTTTTATATAATGGGTTTTCGATTCTTTTGTGCCTTTTAATCATTCAATTCTGTTGGCAAACATCTAGATGTTGTGGTTTTTTGGAGAATAGTTTCATTCACCTTTGGTTTTGAGTTATCAGAGGTTTCGTTGAAGTCTGTTTGTTAGCATTTTTTATAGAGGTTAGTGCTTTGCATGTTCCTGTTTTCACTTATAGATCGGCTCTCTTGCATTTGTGGTGTCTAGTGTATCTGTTTGTATCATTGAAGAATTGTTTTTAGGTTTGGTTAATTGAAGTCACTAGGGACCTAAGTGATGGTGTTGTGTTGTCTCTGATTGATGAGGGTTTTTGTTTAGAGTGTAGCTTGAACATCATTAATGGAGAGTTTAAGAGAACAAGGTCTGATTAATAGATGTAATTGTGGAAATTTGGGTTGAAGTTGTCTTTTGTGGTGTTTTGATGTGGTTTGTTTTAGTTGCTTTTATTTGGGTGAATATGGTTGTCTGGTCTTTGGCTTTTGTACGTAGTACTCACTAAATCCTAAGGTGGCTCTTTGATAATCGGAAAATATTGATTAGATGGATTCATGTTATTTTACAGTGATTTAGTAATAATTTGAACGGAATTTATACATAACCATTGGCATAGTGATGTAATATTAATCATGACATGGTACCAAAATAAAACTCGTGATGGTAAATAAAAATTTGAAATATGGTTTCAATCATGGAAACAATGCATGAGATGAGACATAGAAAAATGGAAAATTATAATAAAAATATGACAACTCAAGTTCCATAAAGTTGCCGTATGCTTTATGTCATTTCACACTATCATTAAAGCTTTGATATGATCAACTTTTTATGAATAAAAAAATGACAATTTTTTAAAAATATTTTAAAAAATTACATGTATAATTAATATGTATTTTAAAAATGTGATGTTGAAGCATATGGATGCCACTAAATACTCCCCAATCATAAATAGAGTGCCTGAAACATAAAAAATATTTTGGCCTTCTTTTAAAATAAGAAATCTCTAAACCATTAACGAAAGGTTTAAATGTCCCATTAAAAAAAAGTTAAAAATTACTTTAATTTAAAAATTGAGTTAAATTTTAAGTATTATAATTAAAAAAATGTCAGCCAATAGCACGCCACCCTTATCACGACCCTCCCTCGGCGGCGGAGCACGTGATGCTGACTTCTCAGAAGAGCCCGATGATGCAGGCGTCGTTGCCGCCAGTGGCCCATCTATCCACGTCAATCCATATTAGCCGCCGATCGGACGGTCCAACGACTGTTCTTCGGGTACCTGGACCGTCACCCTCCCCGGCGGAGAAAGCCACTGATCGTTTTAGTATCGTTTTTTTTTAGTTTAATTTTTAGGAAAAAATACCGTAAAATTTTTCCACCGAAACTTATTCACTTATATTTTCTCAAAAAATAAATTAAAAACCGGAGGACTTTGCCGCCTCTATCCCCTAACAGTCTTATGGTACTATAAACCTGAACAGGATTATACAAATTATTATTAACTAATCAATAATAAATTTTTAAATGACACTACAATTACAAATACATTCTTAAAATATGTATATATGTTTTATATTTAGATATAAACTTTATACTTTGCATATATATATTTATAGGTCTATATATTTACATATATATGATGCATTTACACAATATTGACACACAAATACATACACCATATTTACACACACTTACACATTTATATTTCACGCATACACCCACAAATATTTACATATATGTATTTAATTACATATATTAGAATATACACATAAATTTATATATGTTTATTAACACACATATTTATATATAAACATTACTCGTAGAGTACATACATATTTTAATACATTTATATAAGGTAAATAAAGTATGTATTTTTTTATTCTAAATAAAATGAATAATAAATATTTATTTTCATATGGTTTATATATTTAAAAATACGTTTTATGTAAATATGTTTAAATATTTATTTATACAATTGATTTATTATATGTAAATATAAGAAAATATGTATATATTTAGTTGTAAATAGAACTACAATATGAAAAACGATAAAATTTCAAAACAGTAATATCTATATGAATGTAAGATTTAAGAATAAATTTGGTTCTCCACTAAAAAATGATAAGAGGACCCTCCTAAACGAAGCTGGAATCTCATCGAATATTAAAAATATTAGGGTATCCCAACAAAAAACTCAATTTTGAAGGTCTTCTAGACCTTGTTTGACCTTGAAAAAACAATCACTACCCCCATCTACTGTGCGTAAATCTCTTCACAGGCTTCAATTTGATATGTGGTAGAACCCAAACAGACACTCAGATCAAAAGTTATAATCATTTGAAGTCTAAGTCATTTTTCAATTTATCTCATATTGTTCATTTATTTATTGAATTTTTATGTCTTCCAATTGTTATTAAATGACTATTACTCAATAATAATTAGCAAATTATTAATTAATATTATTATTTTTAAATGAGAGAGTATGACATTGTCATCAGTACCGGGCTTGTGCAGCTCTACACATGACAGCTAACCGACCAGCCATGCGAAGGCGGAGAGCTGACATCACGATATCTACTAGGGAGGGGTCGTTCCAAGTTGTCTTGTTTGAGATGATTTCCTTTAACACCTATGAGTCATGTAATGTGTCACTTAAGCCTTTGAGCTTTATAAGGGTTCCCGCTCATCCCTTGAAAGTGGGATTATCATAAAATAAAAATAAAAAGAAGAACTTCGGGTCATTCAGGCATATGACTCATATCAACAAGGTGCATCTTTCTTTTCGGAAGCCTACCTGATTAGAACCCCACAGTTAAGCGTGCTTGACCTAAAGTAGTGATCATGATGATTGACCTTCTGAAATGTTTCTCACAGTGTGTGCGTGTGAGGACAAAAAATACTGGAAAGAACGCGTGTTAGCTTGTGAGGACAATTATTAGTTTGATGACCCGTTCGGGCATGTGGGTGGACCCGATAGAGGGGACCATGTGTTTGCGGGAGAAACTGGTGATACTTGGCGGGTCAGGACCCAATGACCATGTTAAGACGGGGTGTCTGTGGTGTCAGGGGAACCCAGTTGTTACATGTGTCATCCTTGATTAATAACGATGAAGAAAATAATTAAATGTATGCATGGTCATCCATTTGTTTATAAAAGGGTTCTTACACCCCATGATTTCTCATGCGCTGCTTGTTCTCATGACAAATTAATTATAAGACCACCATCATCAAAGATCTGAATCGAATCCTTGATGTTCCTGGACTGAATTCATGGTGATATATGTGGACTATTTTTTTCTGGAGTTGGTGTCCTAGAACAAACTTCTATATACTTTATGATAACTTGTATTCATGGTTTTGAATATTAATAAACTACTTATCACGTCATGATTATTTTTCTACGTGACATAATATGTGATAATGTCCTAAGAGTAGCTGTTGCACTAAAAGGTCATAATAATTTCCTGCTATGATGAGAACCCGGAAGTGCTATGACACTATTTTTGAATATATGTTCTAGATCCAGATGATATCATTTGAGAGACACAAATGATACATGCTATCTGGGGTGGAGACTCATGAGACTTTGATGCACCTTCTCATGGTGTACACCCTTGATAATATCCAGTAGGATATTATGAGAATGAGACCCGCCAGTAGGAAATCCACATTTATATGTATCATTGGATGTTCTTATCTGCAGACGTGTGTATTGATCCTTATACATCAAGATTATTATTAATGAGTATTATGAGTCGCGTACTTTGATGTATTGACGAAAACCATGACAGCAGATGTTCGCGGTGAGGTAGGATACATTGGGTGTGTCATGATTAATATTGCATTAATGAATAATGTGAGAAAAGATTTGTCCCTTATGTTCTTTAAAAAAAGTTGATATCTCAAGCCCTTTTATGAGAATGATATAGCCTAAATAAATCCATGACCATGATGTTCTATAGGCAAGTTCAATTTCTGGGAAGTCAAAGAAAGAGACATCGAGCACATAGGCTGATGACACCAGCATGTAACCTTTTTGATTTAAGATATCGTGATAAAATGATTATATTACACAGTAAGTGTTCGTATAAGCTAATATGTCATTGGGACATTAACTTTTTTTTCTCTATGGGCGCCTTGACATGTTGCTAGACGCTAACCTTGGACTTTAGACTACTTCGCCTAATGCCACTGAGAAAATGGCCTAGAGGGTCACACACTAACTATATCCAGAATCTCAGACAAATAATACATTATTATTTATTATTTAACAAGTTGAATAAATATTATTCCCAGACGCAGTTTAATAATTATTCATGTATTCTTGATCGCATTTATTCCATCACCAATTTTTCGAGAGAATATAATGTGAGATGAATATTTAATAAATATTTATTTTCTATTTAGTGAATATAATATTTATTTATTTATTGGTGAATAATACAATGATATTTATTTAATTAATAGATAGTCATTATTCAAGGCCAGATAAATATGGAGGAATGGCGGACCGAGTTTTTAGGTCCGGTGAGAAATAATAAATATTGAATAATATTTAATATAATTCACAAGTTAAGCGCATATCGAGAAATAACAATAATAATATTATTATTTGACATGAGGTTTCATAGGGATTAAATAATTAATGAATGGTACTTGTGCTATTATTTTATTTTAACCCTAGGAATATATAAACCCATTTATATTATTTTATCGAAGAGTCAATTCATTTGTTTTTGGTTGTGCACAACGGATTTAAAGAATTTTCTTAAGCCCTAGAGAGTTCCCTTCTCAAAAAATGCTCCTAAGAATAGCGAGCAATCTCCATTCACCAGATCAAGGAGAATGTTTTGAAAGTGATTCTTAAAGCGATCAAAGACGGACGACGTAAGCGCAAGGATCTTCCGTGCCAACACTCGAAGATTCCTTCAACGATGTCTGGAGATTCACAGAACACGTGTGGATCACCGCTAGAGGGAATCTGCACATGATTCCTACAACACATCAACGATGCAACATATATCTGTCACCATATTCATCAAAGAAGAAAGAATTACATCAAGGAAATTCATTATTTAATTAAATTGATTATAAATAATATGTGATGACCCTCTCTTGGTTCTGGTGTTCTATCCCTTGTCAATATTCTTTGATTCAATTCCGTAGATCATGATGTTTATCGTTGTGTAAATCTCAGATTCATTGATCATGACAAAAATCAAAGTTGAGCACCGCCCATCACATGCTTCTACTGCGTCCAGAACCTACAAGTGGTATCAGAGCAACACATAATTATTTATAATTATTTAAAGATTATTGATGATTTACGCATTTGTGATTTAGTTTTTTAATTCAAGTTTAATGGTTCTTTTGATCCAAATTGTGAGACCTATTTCTTTCTCCTTCATTTCTCATAGATCTAATCGAAATGATTAATTTTATGATTAAAATAAAATCAAGAAATCCATCCGGAGGTGCCAAAGATTCTAGTCGGACAACAAAGGAGTACACGCTGTGTAACCGAAGTTGCACATCATGTACTTGTATTCAATGCAATATGAGTTTATTCAAAAATTACTCAAACTGTGTGCATTGATTGCATGTGGTATAGTTAATTCTTACACCACATGTTGGTCGGGATAGACTAGTGCACAGTCAGCTGGAGTATATGCTGTGTAGCCTACGTACACGATGTGTAGTCCCTTTGAGTCAAAGACGGGTCATGTATTTCAATACACAGCCTACCTGACTGGTGATCATTTAATTCAGAGATCACATGATGTGTAGCCTATTGGACACGCCATTTACTCTAGTTTCTAAGGTACGATTTACACCCCGAGTCCCTAGGCATGTACCTCAGATAGATCATGAAAGATGTACACTCCGTGTAGCTCGCTTGTACACGTCGTGCACTTATACCAAATTATGCAGATTTAAAATTTATTTATTATAGTATGTAAACCTCGAGACATGTTCTTGCGTGTGGTCATTAAGTTGACAGGACACACCATGTGATGAGTTTTAATATATATACATATAAATGTTTAATTAATATCTGCATAATGTTCAAATCTTCATATAATGTATGAGTCGTATTACAGTTGTTACTCTACGTGTATTGAAACATAACACATGACTGAAAAATCATGTAATTTGTGTAATTGTACATGTCATGAAAGTACGTGATAAGTTTTTTATGTCATATGTCACAAAAGTAAAACTATATATGAGTATAATACAATATGGATAGATTCAGGCAGATATTCACTGTGTTGTCTCCAAGGTACATTTATGCACATAATTAATTTTAAATGAATTTATTTAATTTGTTTAAAATTATAATGGATGAGAATCTCAAGAAATTTTGGATAAGAATTAAGATAAAATAATTGATTAATTAAAGGTAATAATTAATTGATTTGAGCACGATTTATCTTAAATAAGGCACTGTAGCAGTACTGTAGCAGATACTGTTCGGTATTGTAACAGCCAAAACTATTCACCTTGGGCCACCGGTTTGGGTTTGGAGTCCTTAAGACCTTCGGGCCACCCAAATCCTTCGGGTCAGTAAGGCTCTCGGGCCACCTCATGGCCTTCGTGCCACCTCAAGGCCCTCAGGGCCACCCGACTTGCAGTTGCACAAAAAAATTCTACAAGGAACCACTCCAGAGGAGGAAAGAGCAGGGCACATCCAGTAGAGCAGGGCTAAACAGACTTTGGAAGAATGAGAGGGTATGACATTTTCTATCGGTACCGCGCCTGTGCACCCCTGCACATGGACATGCTAGCCGAACAGTCCTGCAAAGGTGGAGAGCTGATCACGATGCAGATGTTGGGGAGGAGCAGTTTCAAGTAGTCATAGTCTGTATGATTTCCTTAAGACCTACAGATCATGTAATGTCTCCAAGCCTACGAGAAATGTAATTCCTAAGCCTACAGGCCTTGTAAGGGTTCCCCCTCATCCCTTGAGGGGGGGGGGGGGGGTTATCAGAAAATCAATAAAAAAGAAGGCCTTCAAGCCATTCAGTTAAGAACGATTAAGAATTAAATCCTAGTTTTATTAAATGCACAATTCACTGCATGCATATGGATGATCATGAGCTAGAAAAAACCTTTGAATGCAATTGGTTTCATTTAATTTATTATTAAATTAAATTGTTGATCTGCGTACCTTATCTCCTTATATTATGTAGGGTCTGTGTTCCCATGGTTTCTTTTTTATTTAAACTACTTTTCCCCTCACCTGCAGGTGAGTAAAAGTCATATGTAAAGGATGAAGCTCCCAAGCTAGTGGAGGTGGTTCAAGTTCAGAGTTGAGGTGAAACCAATCCAAGGAGATACATAGGTGGACAAATGAAAATTTGTAACATGAACCTTAATCGGTTCAAGGAGTTCCCCCTTGGTCAGCAGCTAGTTTATCAACCGCTAGATAAACTAACCATTAGTATAAGATCACAATCATACTGTTTTATTATTTTATTTCTATCAAGTTTCATGGTTATTTCATTATGAATGTTTTGTCGCGATCACATAATTTAATGAAATTAATGAGCATACAAGATAGAACTAAAATAAATTGGATTATGCATAAATATTATCTAAGACATGGTTAATCACTTAAGTAAATACACTTAATATTAACAAGCATGTAATAAAGATTATAATTGGAAATTTATACATAAAAAGGATAAAACACCTCAATTATATATTAAGTCGGTATAAACTTCTACTACTTCAGTTAAAATCGAACCATATTTCAAAGTGCTTGACCAGCCAAACTTGGGGTGCTTTCAATTATTGGGGAATTCTAACTTGAAGTTTTGGATTGACTTAACTTAGTTCACATCAAGGGTGGAATGCCAAAGTAGGACTTGCTATAACTGAGAGGCAAAGGTTGAGGAAATATAATTTAAGGATTTCAGGATTGTGGAGTCCACTCAGTGGATCAAGGAACTGTGAGTTAATGTATTTGACATTTAGAATGCCTACCTAAAACCATTCAAGTTGCTCCACCAACCAAAGTTGGGATAATGAGAAGTGGAATATAGATACTTTCCACTTGAATGTACAAGAAACAAGATATTATGAATCTAATGATGAGAGATATTGGGTTTCGATAAAATAATTGGAGACTAATAAATATAATATTTAATTATTTTTCTAAATTTTATTAGATAAATTACTAAAATTCTGCTTAGCTTATTTGTAGAAACAATAATAAAATGACATCAAACATATCATTGTGATCCATACTTGAGAAGGACAACCTTCTCACCAGCACAAATTTCCAAGAATGGAAAAGGCACCTACATGTCATCCTTCGCCATGAAAAGATATGTGTTGGAAGAACCTTTTCCAAAAGAACCTAGAAATGAGGAAAGTGATGAAGAGTTCAAACTCTATGAGAAAAATTTTAAATATTCCACAAATGTTTAATGTTTCATGCTATCATCTATGTGCAATTATATTTTGAAGCAACATGGGGACATGGATGTGTATATCTTGATGTATCACCTTCGATATCTCTATCAAGAGAAGGCGAGATAAGAGAGGTATGGGATCTTCAATGATTTGTTCACAACTAATCTTGGAGAGTCTGCGTCAGCTGGACCTCATGTAGTCAAGCTTATTGGATACACTGAATGCTTAGAAATCTTAGGGATTAAATTCTTGGATGAGTTGTGTACAAATATCATACTTCCATCACTACCCAAGACCTTCTCTATTTTTATTGTTAATTACAATATGAGCAATAATGAGAAGAGTCTTTTGTAACTTCTTACTTTGATTTTTCGAGTGGATAAGGACATGGGGAATGATAAACCCGCAGTCCTTATGGTGAATAAGAAAAGGAAGAACAAGGAAAATGTGACCAAGACTTATAAATAGTCTAAAGCTCCCAAGCACCGTCCTTCCAAGAAGAAGAAGATCCAGAAGCAGGGTAAGGAAAAGGAGGTAGTATGTTTTGCATGTGGAAATCCAGAATACTAGAGGAGGAACCACACCCAAAATCTAAGGAAAGATAAAGGTACATTTTTTATCGAGTGTAATATTTCTATATCTACACATTGGGTATTAGATACAACTTTTGGTTCTCACATCTGTATCCAAATATAGGAACCAAGTAGATTTTGAAAGATTGCGAGATAATAGGTGGATTTGAGAGCTGTTAATAGTGTGAGGATGGATTCCATGACCATTGGTGGCTACCACATTTCATTACCAACAAGAATAATTTTGGTTTTAAAAGATTTTTATTATGAACCTACAATTACCAAGAATATAATTTCTGTATCATGCCTAGATGCAGATGGGTTTATTTTCAAGTTTGGAAATAAAAGTTGTTTCTTTTATAAGGACAACATATGTTATGGTATGTAACATTGAAATAATGGTCTTTGTTTATTAAATTACAAAAACCAAGTGTTGGAAATTGCTAACAAATCATGTTCACACGACTCATATAACACCCAACTTTGACATCACCATCTTAGTCATATAAACGATAAGTGTTTTACAAAGCTCTATTAAAATGGTTATTTAGACTCTTTTAAGTTAAAACCACTTGATATATGTCATTATTATTTACAAGAAAAAATTACCAAACCACCATTTGGTGGATAGGGTGAAAGAGACATAGATCTTCTAGGATTGGTACACACTGATGTGTGTGAACCGTTTCTAGTATAAGCTAGAGGTGGATATTATTACTTCATAACTTTTACTGATGAATTGAGTAGATATGACTATGTATACTTAAAGAGTTATAAGTCTAAGTCCTTTGAGAAATTCAAGGAATTCAAGAATGAAGTATAGAATCAACTTGGTAAGAAGATAAAGAAGCTTCGATTGGATCAAGGTGGTGAATATCTTAACCAAGAGTTCATCAACTTTTATGGGATTTTGGGATTATATCTCAACTCACTCCACCTTATACACCATAGTGGAATGATGTTAGTGAAAGGAGGAACCATATATTATTAGGTATGGTAAGGTTGATGATGATTCATGCAGATCTTCTATTATCCTTTTGGGGATATGCATTACAAATTGCGGCATACACATTAAACCTAGTTCTAATTAAATTGGAAAACAGAATTCCCTTTGAGTTATGGAGTGGAAAGAAACCTGTTTTGTTGCACACATGTGTATGGGGTTGAGGGGCATTTGTTAAGGCTTTATCAGGAAACAAACTAGCACCCTAAGGCACAAAGTGTATCTTTATAGGGTATCCCAAGGAAATAAGGGGATACTACCTATACAACCCCTCAGACAAGAAAGTGATTGTCGCCAGAAAAGCCGTCTTTCTTGATAGGGAGCATATCCTCAAAAAGGATAGTGGGAGAAAGATTGGATTCGATGAATTTGATGCTCAATATACACAAGAGTTGGAGCAGGAACATGTTCCAAAGGTTCCCATGGAAGAAGTAGTTCTTGAAACACAAGTACTGCATAAAAGTTCAAGAGAGGTAAGTGAACTAGAGTGATATGGTTTTCTAGTCACTGAAGATAGTAACTAATTATTGGTTGAAAATGTTAGAGTTTGTTCCCTAGAACCAAATTATTTGTACTTTATTATAAACATGTATTCATGGTTTTGAATATCAATAAACTCCTTATCATATCATGATTTTTATTCTACATAACATAGTATGTGATAATATTCTAAGAGTAGTTGTCACACTAAAAGGTCATAGCAGTTCCCTACTATGATGAGAACCCATAATTACTATAAAACTATTCTTGAATATATTTTCTATTACTGGATGATATCTTTTGAGGGACAAAAATGATATAGGATATCAGGGGTGGAGACTCATAGGAATTTGAGGAACCTTCTCAAGGTGTACGCCCTTGGTAATATCTAGTATGGATATTATGAGAATGAAACCCGCCGGTAGAAAATACACATTTTTATGTGTCATTGGATGTTTCTATCTGCAGATGTGTGTACTGGTACTTAGAATTTAAGATTATTATTAATGAGTATTATGAGTCATGCACTTAGATGTATTGATGAAAATTGTGGTGATAGATGTTCGCAGCGAAGTAGGATATATTGGGTGCATCACGATTAATATTTCATTAATGAATAATGAGAGAAAGGATTTATCCCTTATGATCATTAACAGAAGTTAATATCTTAGGACCTTTGATAGAAATGATATTACCTAAATAAATCCATGACCATGGTGTTCTATAAGCAAGTTTTATTTCTGAAAATTCAAAGAAAGAGATATTGAGCATATAGGTTGATGACACTAGCATGCAACCTACTAGATTTGAGATATTATGATAAAGAGATTATGTTACATGGTAAGAATTCGTATGAGGTGACATGTCGTTATGACATTAAATTCTTTCTCTATGGGTGCCTTGGTGTGTTGCTAGATACTAACCTTGGACTTTAGGCTGCTTCGCCCAATGTCATTAAGAAAGAGGCTTAGAGGGTCACACACTAAGTGTATCCATGATATCAGTTAAATAATATATTATTATTTATTATTTAACATGTTGAATAAATATTATTCATGTAAATGGTTTAATAATTATTCATGTATGTTTGATCACATATAAATATTCATTTACTATTTAGTAAATATAATATTTATTTATTTATTGGTGAATAATGTAGTGATATTTTTTTAATAAATAAATAGACATTATTCAAGTCCTGATAAATATTGTGGAGGAATGAAATATCAAGTTTAATGGCCCAGTGAGACTGATAATATTGAATATTAGTTAATTAAATAATATTTAATTAAAATTTTCAAGTTAAGCATGTGTGAAGAAATAATAATATTACTATTATTATTTGACATGGGGTTTTTCTAGGATTAAATAATAATAAGGGAACTTGTGTAATTATTTTATTTTAACCCTATCAATATAAATACCTAATTATATTATTTTATCATTATCCTATTTAGTTGTGCACAACAATTCAAGGATAACCCTCTCAATCCTAGAGTGATCCCTTCTCTAAGAACACTCCCAAGAACAGTGAGTAATACTCTTCCACCGGATCAAGGAGAACATTTTGGAAGTGATTCTCGAGGTGATCAAGGAAGATGATGCAATCAAAAGAATCTTCCATGCTAGCACTTGGAGATTCCTTCAACAATGTTCGAATATTCCTGAAACATGTGTGGAGCACCGCTAGAGGAAATATACACTTAGTTTCTACAACACAACAATAGTGCACCGTAGATCTGTCACTGGACACATCAACAAAGAAAGAATTCCTTAGAGGTAATTCTTAATATAATTAAATTAATTATAAAAAATATGTGTTGATCCCTCTCTCTCAGTTCTGACACAATTCTTCTTTATCTATTTCTTTTACTCAATTCCGTGGATCATGATTTTCATCATCGTATAGATATCATATTGATCATTGATTATGGAAAAAATTAAAGTTGGGAACCACCCATCACACACTTCCGCTGTGCCCAAAACCTACAAGTGGTATCAGGGAAGACACATAATTGTTTATAATTATTTAAGATCATTGGTTATTTACACATTTATAATTTAGTTTTTTCAATTTAAGATTAATCGTTCTATTAATCTGAATTGTGAGATCTGTTTCTTCCTCATTCATTTCTCGTAGATCTAATCGAGACATTTATTTTTTTGATTAAAATAAAATCAAGGAACTTATCTTAAGGAGCCAAGGTTTCTTCCTAGATAACACAATAGTACACACCGTGTAACCAAAGTTACACACTGTGTAGTTGTGTTCAATGCACCAGGAGCTAATTCGGTAATTACTCAACTTGTGTGCATTAATGACATGTGGTGTAGTTAATTCTTATATCATGCGTTTACCAAGAAAGACTAACACATGGTCTGCCGGACTACATGTCGTGTGGACCATTGGACATGGCATGTGATCCCTTTGCATTAAATACAATCCATGCATTCTATACATGGAATACCTGACAGCGACTGTGTAACACAGAGTCAACATGGCGCGTGGCCCATTAGACATGAAATGTACTCAAATTTTTTTAAGGCACATACTACATGCTGAATCCCTAGGCGCGTGTTTCAAATAGACGGTGAGAGGTGTACACACCGTGTAGATCGGATCTACACACTATGTACTTACACCAAGTTACACAGATTTAAAATTTATTTATTTTACTATGAAAACCTTGAGACATGTACTTTCATGTGGTCATAAAGATAGGACATGCCATGTGAAAGGTTTTAGTATACATAAATATTTAAATGTTTAATATCTGTGTAATTTTCAAGATCTGCATATCATGTATGAGTCGTATTACAATTTGTTACTCTACGTACATTGAAGCATAACACATGATTGAAAAATCATGTAATTTGTGTAATAATGAGTGAAGTACATGTTGTGAAAGTACATGATAAGTTGTGCATTCCATATGTCACAAGAGTAAAATAATATATGAGTATAATACATGTTGGGTATATTTGGACATGTATTCACCTTGTTTCCTCCAAGGTACATTTATGTACAAGGTTAATTTTAAATGATTTTTTTTAATTTATTTAAAATTATTATGGATGAGAATCTCAAGAAATTCAAATAAGAATTAAGATAAAAGGACTGATTAATTAAAGATAATAATTAATTGATTCAAGAGTGATTTATCTCAAATAAGAATGATTAATGAATTTAATGCTAGTTTTATTAAATATGTAATACGTTGCATGAATGTGGGTGATCATGAGCAGTACCAGACTATTGTATGTGATTAGTTTCATTTAATTTATTATTAAATTAAATTATTGGCCCACGTGCCTTCTCTCTTCATTATTATGCAGGGCCTGCATGCCTATGATTTTTTTTATATAAACCCCCTTTTACCCCTCACCTGTGTGTGAGTAAAAACACATTTAATGGATAGAGATCCCAAGCTAATGGATACAGTTCAAGTTAGAATTCAAGGAGAAACCAATCCAAGGAGATACAAAGGTGGACAAGTGGAAAGTTGTAAACACAAACCTCAATTGTTTCAAGGTGTTTCTCCCATAGTTCAGCAATTAGTTTATCAACCGCTAGATAAACTAACCTTTTGAATAAGATCTTGATCGTAAACTTTATTTTATTTCTATCACTTGCATGGTTATTTCATTATGGATGTACTATCACGATCACATAATTAATGAATTAACAAGCATATAAGATGGAACCAAAATAAACTGGATTATGCATAAATATTATCTAAAGACATGGTTAATCACTTAAGTAATCCCACTTAATATTAACAATCTTGTGATAAAGATAATAATTGGAAATTTACGCATAAAGGATAAAATCCCTCAATAAAATATTAAGTAGGTATAGCCTTCCATTACTTTGGTTAGAATCAAACCATAGTTCAAAGTGCCTGACCAGCCAAAGTTGGGGTGATTTCAATTATCAGGGAATTCTAACATGAGGTTTTGGGTTGACTTGACTTGGTTCACATCAAGGGTTGACTGCCAAAGTAGGACTTGGTGTAACTGAGAGGAAAAGGTTGAGTAAATCCAATTATAGGATTTCAGGATTAGAGAGTCCACTCAATGAATCAAGGAATTGTGATTTAATGCAGTTTTAATTTAGAATGCCTACCTAAAACCTTTCAAGTTGCTTGACTAACCAAAGTTGGGGTAATGATGTCACGACCCGTCTTCGGGGCCCGTGCCGTGACTACCCCAAGCCCGCCTTCCATAGGCCAGGGGCTGGCGACTAGCACCAAGGCGTAAATCCCGGAAAAAGGGAAGGCATTGCCTTTGTAAAGTAAACAAACACCATAGAGAAAGAAAGCAGTAGAAGTAATCACTAAGTAAAAACTGGTACAATAGTAAGTGCGGAAAGTAAGTGGGCCAGTATACAAACCCAAACTGAAAGTAAAGTACAACTCGAAAGGGAAAACAACAACTGAAAAGTAAAGCCGCAATGTCGAGCTGTCCACTGGAAGTCCCACATGAAGGGTGGGTACATGTAGCCTCCACTGCTCCTCGGGTCTAGCCGACTGCTCCGAGTATGTCCCGCCTAGTGGTCCACCTCCAGGTACCGTCCTGCTCCGCAAGCCTCAACCACGATCAGTGCTGTTTGTCGTCTGCAACCAACACAATGTAGTGCGGGCATAACCCGTGTAGGGGTGAGTATAAGCTACTCAGTAGGGACCCCGAGACCCTCGAGGGTCTCCCAGAATCTACAAGAGATAATCCACAAAGTAAGGATACCATCACGAAGTAACATCCGACATTACTTAGGTATATGCCCATACATATACCTAAGTCATCAATTCCAGTATGCTCCAACCTCCGAGCCCAAGCACAACCCAGTCCACACAGGGAAGAAAAACGTAAATCCACACAGGATAGCACAACACGATCCACATAGGAAAGAAAAACATAAATCCACACAGGATAGAACAACACAATCCACATAGGGAAGAAAAACGTAAATCCACACAGGATAGCACAACACAATCCACTTAGGAAAGCAAAACGTAAATCCACACAGGATAGCACAACACAATCCACATAGGAAAGAAAAACATGATTCAGCTCACATAGGAATACTACTTCGTAAGACGATAGAGATGATCAGATGTAGCCACTGATTCATCTAAGCCGTTGGACCCACAAAGGATCGGTAGGTACTAACCCCCGCAATGACCCACATAGGATCGATCATGAAGTGAAACTATATCTATTAGGAAACCTTTTCTCCATCAAGTACAGTGGGTAAGCCGCTACAACCAAGCGCTTCCCTCTAACCTTGGACTACTGTAGTACTCCACCTATCGAGTACTGTGGGCCTACTGCTACAACCAAGCGCTTCCCACCATGGGTCTGCCGCTACAACCAAGCGCTCCCCCTCATAGCCTCTAGAGGTACTCCTTCTGTTGAGTACCACAGGTCTGCCGCTACAACCAAGCGCTCCTCTGCCGTGGGTCTGCTGCTACAACCAAGCGCTCCCCCGTGCTGCTAGAACCAAGCACTCATCCGTCGTAGGTCTTCCGCTACAACCAAGCGCTCCTCCGTCGTGGGTCTGCCGCTACAACCAAGCGCTCCCCCTCATAGCCTCCAGAGGTACTCCTTCTGTTGAGTACCGCGGGTCTGCCACTACAACCAAGTGCTCCTCCACCGTGGGTCTGCTGCTACAACCAAGCGCTTCCCACTGGGCTATCCGTAACACACCGAGTCGTTCGATCAGCAGTCGTTAAGTCTCAACCGGCTCTAGGGTTTCCGCACACAGCATGCTCATTATGGGAGGGTCCACTCCATGATCCAAGAGGTCGATGCATCAACTGACATGTAGTCTGGAGTTTATGTATCCCAAAAAGTACCGTAGTGGTCACTACCAAACCCACGGAGGATTCCTGTACCGTCTTCATTGTCGTCGCAGACGCAGCCAGCTCTAGGGTTCCCGCACACAGCAAGCTCGCTCGGGAGGGTCTGCTCCACGAGCCGAGGGGCTGATACATCAACTGACACATATTCCAGATTTGATGTATCCAAAAGTTCCGTATCGTCAATAGGAACTTAACGTCGCAGACGGCGCGTCAAAAAGACGCCCGGTCTGAGAGTTATTGGCTTTTTCGTCCCAGGGGCCTGGTTGGTTTTTAAGGTAAAACCAACCCAACCGTACTCCACCTGCGTCCAAACCTGGGGCGGAGTAATCCAAAAGATCCTTCTCACTTAGAGGAATCCACCAAAGTTGACATCACATCAATCGGACGTCCGGAGCTCAAGATACGAGCGTTTTCGCTCCGAGGGCCCGGTTGGTTCCGTGTACGAACCAACTCGGCCGAACCCAAAGTATTTTGAAACCTTGATTGTGATATACCGAAACGACCGTCCCGATCCAAGGATCACATCGCCGATGACGGCGCATCGTTCGGAGGCCCGTAACTCAAGTTATGAGCAAAAGACCGAAAAGGTCCGAAAACGGGGGGTCTGGGCCCGGACCGACCCGGCCGGCGCGGCCCGGCCTGGGCGCGACCCGACCTGGCCGACGCGGGCACGGCCCAGTCGCCTGGCGGCTCAGCCGTAACGGCCGAGCAGGTGCAAGGGGGCGCCGCCCCCCTTGATGGTTCCGCGGCCCCGCGTGGGGGGCCGCCTCTCGCCAACGGACGCGGCAAGGCCGCGTCCTTCCTCCGCGGTCCCGCGTGGCCGCGGGACCGGCCAGCGCAGCCACGACGGGTCTTTTCGGCGGCGCGCCGGGCGTCGCCGCTTCCTGGCAGCCCGCCACTGCCGGCCGCCGGCGCCGCCGTGCCGGCGTGGCGCACCGACGGGGGTTTCCGCGGACCACCGGACGAGCTCCGGTGGTCCGATTTGCGCGCGGTCTTCGCCAGTGCTCGTCCCGAGACTCGAACTTCACTGAAAAGCCTTCAAAATTAACTTGTGGCCCCGTTTGTCGTCGCCCACCAATCCGCGCATCAACGAAAAACTGCAGAGGGTTGTCGGTCCGTGTTTGTTTGGCCCGCACCCTCCGAGTTAGGTGATAACAATTGAGGATAATTAATCAACACATGAAAACATAACACGGTACAATTTTAATAAATTAAAATTGAACTTTGATCCAGGTTCTTTGTTTTAGAAGGAAACAACCACGGGAATAAAAAAATTATTCTCAAATAAAACCCCTACCTCGTAGCTGTCGTCGGACAAGAGTTCTTCGTGGAATTGACCGTCATGGAAGAAGAGGATCGTCGCGTCGCGGAAGGGCGTCGCGTCCTCGCGGAAGGGAGTCGCGTCGTCGATCTCCGAGAGTTAAAGAAAACACACAGATTTAATTTCCCTAATTAAATCCATGTTAAGGATAAAATCCACAAAGGAAATTTAAAAGATCCGTAATCTCCTACCTCAAGCAGTTGATGATCAGAGATTGTTGTGGGGAAGAACGTCGCGGAAGAAGCATCGTGGAAGGAGAATTGTCGGCGTCGCGGAACACGGCGTCGCGTCGTCGATCTCTGAGGGTTCGGCGTTCTTCGCGTTCTTCGCGTTCTTCGTGTTCTTCGCGTTCTTCGCGTTCTTCACGTTCTTCGCGAAGAAGGATGAAGGTACAGATTCTCCAAATCCTCTCAACAAATCGCACCCAAGAAGAAAGTGTGTTGGTCTTATTTTATTAATATGCCAATAGTTGAAAAACAGGTTAAGAAACGAACCATTAATTCAATGAATTAATGGTAACGTCTTAACAGTCCAATTAATAGGAGCGTTTAAGAGTTTTAGAAAACGCCCCAGTTGACTTTCATTAATGAGGAGTTTTCGCGGGTGCGTTACTTAGAGGAAAAGAAATGGTGGGGCTTTTGCGGGACCCACCTCACAAATATCCTACCAAGAGGGTAGGATATTTTGGATTGCACCATATCCGCTTCAACTTAGCTCAAGTGGATTTAAGTGGCTTTAGGTGAAATAAAATAAAGTTGTCGCACCACTTTATTTTATTTTCTTCACTTAACCCCCAAAAATTAAAAACCACACCCGAGAAAACGCAACTCCGGAAGAGGCATTTCTAAGTAAATACTGGCGCTGCGATTCAATCGGTGCCCTCGGAATTCGATTCCGAGCACCGGTTCAAAAGTTAGAAAAACCCGCTCGTTCTTTCACTGAACGTACCCGAGCCAAACTTCGGAAAATGATTCCGGGCACACCGGGCCTCGGAATCACGTGCCGTCAGAAACTACGTTCTTGTAAAATTCCAAAGAAAATTAAGAAAAAAAAATTTCCTTGAAATTTATGGGCCTTTACATCACTCCCACCACAGGGCTTTACGTCCCCGTAAAGATACATCATAAACTAGGGAAACAAAAGCGGGTACTGAGCACATATCTGAGCCTCCTGCTCCCAAGTGATCTCCTGGAGGTTCCCGTGCTTCCATCTGATGCACACAAGAAGAATCGACCGTCCACGTAGGACCCTCTCCCATTGATCCTCGATCTCCACTGGGACCTCCGTAAAAGTCGCCCCATCATCAACGCCCAGCTCCCCATGGTCAATGATATGCGTCGGGTCGTGCACGTATCTCCTCAGATGAGATACGTGGAAGACGTCGTGCACCCGGTGCAACTGAGCTGGTAGAGCCAGGCGATAAGCCACCTCGCCAATCCTGCTGAGGACCTGGAATGGTCCGATGAAGCGTGGAGACAACTTGCCGCCTCGGCCAAATCTCCGTAACTCACGTCGAGGTGTGACCCGTAAGGAAATGTGGTCGCCATCCTCGAACTCTAGTGGTCTCCGCCTCCTGTCTGCACAAGACTTTTGCCGGCTCTGAGCTGTCCTCATCCGCTCTTGGATAACTTGGACCTTTCTGGTCCTACTCGAGCTGCTGAGATTTCTTCTTTGCCGAGAAGAGAAATCCGGTCTCATCCCCTGGATGAACCACATTCTTCGCCTAATACAGTCAATCCCGTCATGGATGATACAAACCCATAGCAAGGATGACGTCGTAAGGCCTCGACGCTACTACCAAGAGATCCAACCGTTACTCTTGCCTCTAAGGGTTGAGTCACACTGTCGGCATCAGTTTGTGGTCACTGGGTCTCCTCCAGTAGGTATCTCAAAGTGAGGGTCAAGTCAATGGTTTTTAAACTGGAACCTCTTAGTAAAAACACAAAGAGAGGACAGGAAGGTAAACGCCAAAAGAAAGGTGTCTTTTATTACTGCAGCTCAAAGTACAAAGACACAAAACATCTACAACAAACATCAACAAAGCTAGAAGCAACATAAACAAAAGTCTCCAGGTCTGGGGCTAGTCCCGCTCCTGTCCATCTGCTCCCGGAGCTCCACGATCGTAGGCCTCAGCTTCCTGAAGCTGAGCTCTCCCATGTCCACCAGCTCCCTGCGGTCGGGGTGGACCTCCTGGTGGTGGTGGTGGTAGAGCCTCAAAGCGTCGCCCACCACCTGCTGCTCGGCCAGATCCTCTGCCTCGTCTGCCTGCTCCCTACAGACCGCCATGGTCGACCCTCTGCCTCTGCCTGGGTGGCCCCTCAACCGTCTGCTGCTCCTCGGCAAGGCGAGTCGGGCAGTCACGAGCCATGTGACCAACCCCGCCGCATGAGTAACACTGTCCGCTCATGGTAAGTCATTGTCCACCTCGGGTGCCTCTCACAAACGATCCTGTGTCACGCAGTCGACCACCGGTAGGTCTAGTCCTCTTGGACTCCTGCGTCATCTTTCTACTGCCCGCTGCAGAAGACTCTGCCGCATGCTGGCTAGTGGTGGGTCCTGCTGTTGGAGACTGCTCAGCAAGGAAACTCTCCACTAAGAGAGATCGCTCCAACACCCCTGTCTTTGTCGGAATGCTGTGACAAACAACTGAAGATATGATCTCTCACCTGAGCCCCTGCTCGAAGGTTCGGGCCCTGAAGAATGGGTCTCGTACCATGTCCGTGGAATAGCGCGAGAGATCGGTAAACCTCGCCGCGTACTGGGCTACTGTCATGCTTCTCTGCCGTAGCTGTAGTAGCTCCTAGATGCGCACCGCTCGGAGGGTGGCTGGGACGAACTCTGAGCGAAAAAGGATCTCAAAGTCCGTCCAAATAAGTGATGCCTCATCGTGCACCTGGAGCATCAAGCTCCACCATCTGCCTGCTGCCGCGTGCAGTAGGCTCGCTGTGAGGATCACCATGAGGTCTGCTGGTGTCCTCACTAACCAGAAAACTCGCACCACTGCCTCCAGCCAGTCCTCGGCTGCCTGGGGGTCCGTCTCCCCATAGAACCTGGGTGGTCGTTGGCGCTAGAACTCATGCAGTGCACTAAGGCGACGTGCATCGTCAGCGGCTGGGGCTGGAAGCATCGGTGGCTCAGCGGGTAGAGGTACCGCCGGTGCCTCAGCTGTCAAAGGGCCCTGTACCGAAGCCTCATCGCTCGGCGGGCTGTCGTCACGCTCAACTCTCGGAACCCTAGCTGGCTGCCGTCGTGGGGCCATCCTGAAAAAAAAACAGGTGCACCACGGTCAGAACAGTATACCTGGTGAGCTAACACAAAGTAATCACAAAGAAAACTTGAAACACACACATGCAATCGATGTTTTCGTGCATTAAGTCGGAAATCAGAAGTCAGGGTCATGGTGTACGGATACGTCGGCCGCCGCACCAACACTGGACTCCCTGAACTGATAACCACACCCAATACGCTAAACACTATTGCTTCACATAGAAAAGGATCAGAGTCCTGAGTTATGCGGTAGAACCGAACCTCCCTCTGATACCAATTTGTCACGACCCGTCTTCGGGGCCCGTGCCGTGACTACCCCAAGCCCGCCTTCCATAGGCCAGGGGCTGGCGACTAGAACCAAGGCGTAAATCCCGGAAAAAGGGAAGGAATTGCCTTTGTAAAGTAAACAAACACCACAGAGCAAGCAAGTAGTAGAAGTAATCACTAAGTAAAAACTGGTACAACAGTAAGTGCGGAAAGTAAGTGGGCCAGTATACAAACCCAAACTGAAAGTAAAGTACAACTCGAAAGGGAAAACATCAACTAAAAAGTAAATCCGCAACGTCGAGATGTCCACTGGAAGTCCCACCTGAAGGGTGGGTACAGGTAGCCTCCACTGCTCCTCGGGTCCAGCCGACCGCTCTGAGTACGTCCCGCCTAGTGGTCCACCTCCAGGTACCGTCCTGCTCCGCAAGCCTCAACCACGATCAGCGCTGTCCGTCGTCTGCAACCAACACAACGTAGTGCGGGCATAGCCCGTGCAAGGGTGAGTATAAACTACTCAGTTGGGACCCCGAGACCCTCGAGGGTCTCCCATAATCCACAAGGGATAATCCACAAAGTAAGGATACCATCACGAAGTAACATCCGACATTGCTTAGGTATATGACCATACATATACCGAAGTCATCAATTCCAGTATGCTCCAACCTCTAAGCCCAAGCACAACCCAGTCCACACAGGAAAGAAAAACGTAAATCCACACAGGATAGCACAACACGATCCACATAGGAAAGAAAAATGTAAATCCACACAGGATAGCACAACACAATCCACATAGGGAAGAAAAACGTAAATCCACACAGGATAGCACAACCCAATCCACTTAGGAAATCATAATGTAAATCCACACAGGATAGCACAATACAATCCATATAGGAAAGAAAAAAAGGATTCAGCTCATATAGGAATACTACTTCGTAAGACGATAGAGATGATCAGATGTAGCCACTGATTCATCCAAGCCGTCAGACCCACAAAGGATCGGTAGGTACTAACCCCCGCAATGACCCACATAGGATTGATCATGAAGTGAAACCATAGATATTGGGAAACACCTTCTCCATCAAGTAAAGTGGGTAAGCCGCTACAACCAAGCGCTTCCCTCTAACCTTGGACTGCTGTAGTACTCCACCTATCGAGTACTGTGGGCCTGCTGCTACAACCAAGCACTTCCCACCATGGGTCTGCCGCTACAACCAAGCGCTCCCCCTCATAGCCTCTAGAGGTACTCCTTCTGTTGAGTACCACGGGTCTGCCGCTACAACCAAGCGCTCCTCTGCCGTGGGTTTGCTGCTACAACCAACCGCTCCCCCGTGCTGCTACAACCAAGCGCTCCTCCGTCGTAGGTCTGCCGCTACAACCAAGCACTCCTCCGTCGTGGGTCTGCCGCTACAACCAAGCACTCCCCCTCATAGCCTCCAGAGGTACTCCTTATGTTGAGTACCGCAGGTCTGCCGCTACAACCAAGCGCTCCTCCGCCGTGGGTCTGCTGCTACAACCAAGCGCTTCCCACTGGGCTATCCGTAACACACCGAGTCGTTCGATCAGCAGTCGTCAAGTCTCAACCGGATCTAGGGTTTCTGCACACAGCATGCTCGTTCTGGGAGGGTCCACTCCATGAGCCAAGAGGTTGATGCATCAACTGACATGTATTCCAGAGTTTATGTATCCCAAAAAGTACTGTAGTGGTCACTACTGAACCCACTGAGGATTCCCGTACTGTCTTCATTGTCGTCGCAGACGCAGCCAGCTCTAGGGTTCCCGCAAACATCAAGCTCACTCGGGAGGGTCCGCTCCATGAGCCGAGGGGCTGATACATCAATTGACACATAGTCCAGAGTTTATGTATCCAAAAGTTCCGTATCGTCAACAGGAACTCAACGTCGTAGACAGCGAGTCAAACGGACGCCCGGTCTGAGAGTTATTGGCTTTTTCGTCCCAGGGGACTGGTTGGTTTTTAAGGCAAAACCAACCCGACCGTACTCCACCTGCGTTCAAACCTCGGGCAGAGTAAGAAAAAAGATCCGTATCACTTAGAGGAATCCACCAAAGTCGATAGCACGTCAATCGGACGTCCGGAGCTCAAGATTCGAGCGTTTCCGCTCCGAGGCCCCGGTTGGTTCCATGTACGAACCAACCCGGCAGAACCCAAAGTATTCCGAAACCTTGAGTGTGATATACCTAAATGACCGTCTCGATCCAAGGATCGCATCGCCGCTGACAGCGCATCGTTCGGAGGCCCGTAGCTCAAGTTATGAGCAAAAGACCGAAAAGGTCGGAAAACGGGGGGTCTGGGCCCGGACCGACCCGGCCCAACCCCCCTGGGTCGGCCCGAACCGTGTCGACCTGACCCGGGTCCAGGTCCGACCCGGTCGGTGCGGCCCTACCCGGCCAGGGTGGCCCGGCCCGGCCTGGGCGCGACCCGGCCCGGCCGGCGCGGGCGCGGCCCGGTCGCCTGGCGGCTCGGCCGTAACGTCCGAGCGGATGCAAGGGGGTGCCACCCCCCTTGATGGTTCCGCGACCCCACGTGGGGGGCCGCCTCTCGGCAACGGACGCGGCAAGGCCACGTCCTTGCTCCGCGGTCCCGCGCGACCGCGTGACCGGCCAGCGCCGCCACGACTTCAGCCGCAGCAGGTCTTCCCGGCGGCGCGCCGGGCGCCGCCGCTTCCTGGTGGCCGGCCGCCGCCTCCGGCCGCCGGCGCCGCCGTGCCGGCATGGCACGCCGACGAGGGTTTCCGCGGACCACCGGACGTGCTCCGGTGGTCTGATTTGTGCGCGATCTTCGCCAGTGCTCGTCCCGGGACTCGAACTTCACTACAAAGCCTTCAAAATTAACTTGCGGCCCCCTTTGTTGTCGCCCGCCATTCCGCGCATCAACGAAAAACTGCGGAGGGTTGTCGGGCCGTGTTTGTTTGGCCCACACCCTCCGCGTTAGGTGATAACAATTGAGGATAATTAATCAAAACATGAAAACATAACAAGGTACAATTTTAATAAATTAAAATTGCACTTTGATCCGGGTTCTTTGTTTTAGAAGGAAACAACCACGGGAATAAAAAAATTATTCTCAAATAAAACCCCTACCTCATAGCTATCGTCGGACGAGTGTTCTTCGCGGAATTGACCGTCGCGGAAGAAGAGGATTGTCGCGTCGCGGAAGGGCGTCGCGTCGTCGCGGAAGGGCGCCTCGTCGTCGATCTCCGAGGGTTAAAGAAAACACACGGATTTAATTTCACGAATTAAATCCATGTTAAGGATAAAATCCACAAAGGAAATTTAAAAGATCCGTAATCTCCTACCTCAAGCAGTTGATAATCGGAGATTTTTGCGGGGAAGAACGTCGCGGAAGAAGCGTCGTGGAAAGAGAATTGTCGGCGTTGTGGAACACGGCGTAACGTCGTCGATCTCTGAGGGTTCGACGTTCTTTGCGTTCTTCGCGTTCTTCGCGAAGGAGGATGAATGTACAGATTCTCCAAATCCTCTCAACAAATCTCACCCAAGAAGAAAGTGTGTTGGTCTTATTTTATTAATATGCCAACAGTTGAAAAATAGGTTAAGAAACGAAGCATTAATTCGGTGAATTAATGGTAACGTCTTAACAGTCCAATTAATAGGAGCGTTTAAGAGTTTTAGAAAATGCCTCAGTTGACTTTCATTAATGAGGAGTTTTCGCGGGTGTGTTACTTAGAGGAAAAGAAATGGTGTGGATCGTGCGGGCCCCACCTCACAAATATCCTACCAAGAGGGTAGGATATTTTGGATTGCACCCTATCCGCTTCAACTTAGCTCAAGTGGCTTTAAGTGGCTTTAGGTGAAATAAAATAAAGTTGTCGCACCACTTTATTTTATTTTCTTCACTTAACCCCCAAAAATTAAAAACCATACCCGAGCAAACACAACTCCAGAAGAGGCATTTCTAAGAAAATACCGGTGCTGCGATTCCATCGGTTCCCTCAGAATTTGATTCCGAGCACCGGTTCAAAAGTTAGAAAAACCCGCTCGTTCGTTCACTGAACGTACCCGAGCCAAACTTCGGAAAATGATTCCGGGCACACCAGGCGTCGGAATCACGTGCCGTCAGAAACTACGTTCTTGTAAAATTCCAAAGAAAATTAAAAAAAAAAAATTTCCTTAAAATTTACGGGTCTTTACAAATGAGAAGGGAAATATGGATCCTTTCCGCTAGAATGGCCAAGAAACATGATATTTTGAAGCCAATGGTGATGGATATTGGGTTTTGATAAAATAGTGGGAGACTAATAAATATAATATTTATTTATTTGTCTAAATTTATCAGATAAAGTACTAAATCTATGATTATATTATTTGTAGAAATAAAAATAAAATGACATCAAACATATCATTGTGATCCATACTCGAGAAGGAAAACCTTCTCACCAGCACAAATTTCCAAGAATGGAAGAGGAATTTACACGTCGTCCTTTTCCATGAAAGGAAATTAGATGTGCTAGAAGAACCTTTACTAGTTGTTCCTAGAAATGGTCCAAGTGATGAAGAACTATCTCTTTATGAGAAACATATGAATGATGCTAAATATGTTCATTGCATCGTGATATCATCCACATCCAATGATATTTTAAAGCATCATGAGGAAATGGATGCATATAGAATGATATATCACCTTCAAGATCTCTATCAAGAGAAGGTGAGACAATAGAGGTATGATATCTACAATGCTTTGTTTACCAATAAGCTTGGAGAGTCTACGCTAGATGAGACTCATGTAGTCAAGCTTATTGGATACATTGAACACTTGGGCATCTTAAGGATTAAATTCCTGGATGAGTAGCATACAGATCTCATACTTTCATCACTACCCAATACCTTCTCTATCTTTACTATGAATTATAATATGGGAAATAATGAGAAAAGTATTTCGGGACTTCTTACTTTAATTCATCAAGTGGATAAGGACATGGGGCATAATAAACTCACGATCCTTATGGTGAATAATAAGAGGAATGAACTTTATGGTGAATAATAAGAGGAATGAAAAGGAAAAGGGCCCCAAGTCTTATAAACAATCTAAATATGCCAAGCACCTTCCTACCAAGAAGAAGAAGATTCAGAGGTAGGGAAAGGAAAATGAAGCAGTATGTTTTGCATGTGTCAAGCTGGATTACTAGAATAGGAACTACACCCAAAATCATGGGGAACCTAAAGGTGTGTTTGTTATCGAGTGAAATCTTTCCATATATACACATTGGGTATTAGATACAAATTTTGGTGCTCACATATGTATCCAAATGAAAAAACAAAGTAGATTCCTTAAAATTTGTAGAGGATAGGTGGATATGTGAGCTGCTGATGGTGAGAGGCTAGCTGTGCTTTCCATTGGTGACTACCACCTTTCATTTCCAATGGGAATTATTTTGGTTTTACATGATTATTATTATGTACTTACTGTTACCAAAAAATATAATTTCTGCATCAAGTTTAGATATAGATGAGTTTATTTTTAAGTTCATAAATAAAAGTTGTTTATTTTATAAGGACAACATATGTTATGGTATGAAACATTTAAATAATGGTCCGTATGTATTAAATTATGAAAAAAATTGTTAGAAATTGATAACGAATAAAGTTCAAATGACTTATATAACACCCATTTGTGGCATCACTATCTTGGTCATGTAAACAAGAAGTGTTTGACAAATCTCTATCAAGATGAATATTTATACTCTTCTGAGCTAAAACCACTTGATAGATGCCATGATTGTTTATAAGGAAAAATAACCAAACCACCATTCGGTGGACATGGTGAAAGGGCCATAGAGCTTCTAGGATTGGAACACACTGATATGTGTAGACCATTTCCAATAGAAGATATAGGTGGATATTCTTACTTCACAACTTTTACTAATGAATTGAGTAGATATGTATACATTTACTTGATAAGGTATAAGTCTGAGTCATTTTAGAAATTCAAGGAATTAAAGAATTAAGTAGAGAATTAGATTGGTAAGAAGATAAAGAAGCTTCAAGAGGATCGAGGTGGAGAATATCTTAACCAAGAGTTTATCGACTTTCTATGGGAGTTTGGGATTCCATCTCAATTCACTCCACCTTACACACCACAGTGGAATGGTGTTAGTGAAAGAAGGAACCGTACCTTGTTGGACATGGTAAGGTCGATGATGATTCACACAGATCTTCCATTATCCTTTTGAGGATATGCATTACAAACTATGGCATACATATTAAACTGAGTACCAACTAAAGCAGAAAACAAAATTCCCTTCGAGCTATGGAGAGGAAGAAACCTGTTTTGTCGCATACACGTGCATAGAGTTGTGAAGAGTTTGTTAAGGCTTTCTCAGGAAACAAACTAGCACCCTGGTGCACAAGGTGTATCTTTATAGGGTATCATAAGGAAACAAAGGGATACTACCTATACAAACCCGCAGACAAGAAAGTGACTGTCTCCATACAATCCATATTTCTTGAGAGAGATCACATCATCAAAAAGGATAGTGGGAGAAAGATTGAATTTGATGAAGTTTATTCTCACAATACATAGGATTTGGTACAGTAACAAGTTCCACAGGTCCCCATGGAAGAAGTAGTTTCTGAAACTTAAGTGTCATGTAGAAGTGTAAGAGATTTAAGAGAACTATAGAGATATGGGTTCCTAGTCATCGAGGATGGTGACTCATTATTATTATACAGTGATGAGACTCTATCCTACAAGGAGGTATTATAATGCTCAGAGGATCCAAGATGGATAGAAACTATGAATTCCGAGATGGATTACATGCATAAGAACCAATTTTGGGTTCTTATTGATGCACCAATTGATGTAAAGAATGTTGGATGAAAATGGGTATTTAAGAGGGAATTGGACATGGAAGGTAAAGTAAGTACCTATAAAGAAAGGCTAGTGGATAAAGGTTTTAAACGACATTAAGGAATTGAATACGATGAAATTTTTTCACCATTTTCCATGTTTAAATACATCAGAATCATACTTGCTATAAAAACTTACCATGATTATGATATTTGGATGATTGATTTCAAAACTGCATTCCTTAATAGGAACCTTCAAGAAGATGTCTATATGAAAAAACTAGAAGGGTTTGTGACTCGAGGTGATTCCAAAAGGATTTTCAAGTTATAGAGATCCATTTATGGATTGAATAAAGCATCCAGGTCATGGAACATTCGGTTTGATAAATCTATAAAAGATTTTGGTTTCATTAATAATTAATGCGATTAATGTATTTACAATTGGTTTAATGGGAATGCAGTCGTTATCCTAGTAGTGTATGTTGATGACATATTACTTATTGGAAATGACATACCAGTCTTAAAATCTATTAAGGTCTAGTTAAATAAGTGCTTCTCCATGAAATACTTAGGCAAAGCAGCCTACATTCTAGGGATCAATATCATTCATGATAGATCTAAGAATCTGATTGGACTAAGTCAAAGTATATATATTTACTAAATAATAAAGAGATTTAGTATAGAATAATCCAAGAGGGGATTGGTTTCAGTGTCAAATGATTTACATATTTCTAAGAAAACGTTTCCTCAGATACAAAAAATAGAAAGAGAGAATGAGTAAGATCCCATATGCATTGGAGATAAGATCAATCATGTATTCTATGTTATGCACTAGAATTGATGTTTCCTATGCATTGAGCATGGTAGGAAGATATAAAGTATATCTAAAAGAACAACATTAGATTAATGTTAAGGCTATCCTTAAGTATCTAAAAAGAACTAAGGATATGTTCCCAGTGTATGGAGGAGACGAGGAGCTGTTTATCAGGGGTTATACTGATGCTGGTTTTTAAGCAGATCAAAGTGATATGAATTTGCAATCAAGATATATTTTCTATCTCAACGAAGGAGCTGTGAGATAGAAGAGTTCAAAGTAGCTAGTTTTTGCTGATTATACAGTAGAGTATGAGTATATAATGAATTCTCATGTATCTAAGAAATCCATTGGGATTCAAAATATTTGTCCAGGAGCTTGATGTGGTACCTAGAAGTAATGACCCTATCACACTGTATTGTGATAATACTATAATAGTGGCTCTTAAAAAAGAGCCAATGTCAAACCAACGGATAAAGAATATACTCTGAAAGTATCACCTCTTAAGGGATTTTTATTAGAGGGGTGAATTTACAGTGAGAAAATTACCCACAAAAGAGAACATGGTGGGACCCTTGACTAAAGTCATATCTCAGCAGAAGGAAGAATATCATGTGAGAGCTAGAGGACTGAAGGTTGTTAGCAGTTGGCTCTAGTGAAAGTGGGAGTATGTTGGAGTTGGTTCCCTAGAAAAAAATTCTTTTTAATTTATGATAAAAATGTATTCATGGTTTTTAATATTAATAAAATCCTTATCACATCATGATTATTCTTCTATGTAACATAGTATGTGATAATATCCTAAGAGCATCTGTCGCACTAAAAGGTCATAGTAGTTCCCCACTATGATGAGAACCTACAAGTACTATAAAACTATTCTTGAATATATGTTCTATTGCCAAAATATATCATCTAAGGGACACACATGATATAGGCTATTAGGGGCGGAGACTCATAGGAATTTGAGGCACCTTCTCAAGGTGTACGCCCTTGGTAATATCTAGTATGGATATTATGAGAATGAGACCCACCAGTAGGAAATACACATTTCTATGTGTCATTAGATGTTCCTATCTGCAGATGTGTGTAATGGTACTTATAATTTAAGATTATTATTAATGAGTATTATGAGTCATGCAATTATAAGTATTGAAGAAAATCGCGATGACATATGTTCGTGACAAAGTAGGATATGTTGGGTGCATTACAATTAATATTGCATTAATGAATAATGTGAGAAAGGATTTATCCCTTATGATCATTAACAGAAGTTAATATCTTAGTACCTTTGATGGAAATGATATAGCCTAAATATATCCATGGCCATGGTGTCCTATAAGCAAGTTTTATTTCTTAAAATTCAAATAAAGAGATATCGAGCATATAGGTTGATAACACCAGCATGAAACCTGCTAGATTTGAGATATTATGATAAAGGGATTATATTAGATGGTAAGAATTTGTATGATGTGACATGTCATTATGACATTAACTTCTTTCTCTATGGGTTCCTTAGCATGTTTCTAGACACTAACCTTAAACTTTAGGCTGCTTCACCTAATGCCACTAAGAAATAGGCTTAGAGGGTCGCACACAAAGTGTATCTAGGATCTCAGTTAAATAATATATTATTATTTATCATTTAACAAGTTTAATAAATATTATTCATGTACATGGTTTAATAATTATTCATGTATGATTGATCACATATAAATATTTATTTACTATTTAGTAAATATAATATTTATTTATTTATTGGCGAATAATGCAGTGATATTTATTTAATAAATAAATAGACATTATTCAAGGCCTGATAAATATTGTGGAGGAATGGAAGGCTGAATTTAATGGTCTGATGAGAAATGATAATATTGAATATTATTTAATTAAATAATATTTAATTATAATTCACAAGTTAAGTGTGTGTCAAGAAATAATAACATTACTATTATTATTTGACATGGGTTTTTTCTAGGATTAAATAATAATAAGGGCACTTGTTCATTTATTTTATTTTAACCCTAGCAATATAAATATCAAATTATATTATTTTCTCAATAGACTATTCAATTGTGCACAACGATTCAAGGAGAATCCTCTCAAGCCCATAGAGATCCCTTCTCTAAGAATGCTCTCAAGAATGGTGAACAATCATCCTCATCCAGATCAAGGAGAATTCTTTGGAAGCGATTCTTGAGGTGATCAAGGTGGAAGATGCAAGCGTAGGGTTATTCTATGCTAGCACCCAGAGACTCTTTCGGTGACGTCTGGAGATTCCTGAAACATGTGTGGATCACTGCTAGAGAAAATATACACTTGGTTTCTACAACACAACAATGATGCACCATAAATCTGTCGCTGAACACATCAATAAAGAAATAATTCCTTAGAGGTAATTCTTAATCTAATTAAATTAATTATAAACAACATGTGTTGATCCCTCTCTCTCGGTTCCAGCATAATTCTTCTTTGTCTATTTCATTGACTCAATTCCATGGATCATGACATTCATCATCATATAGATCTCGAAATGATCATTGATTATGACAAAAATTAAAGTTGGGAACTGCCCATCTCATACTTATACTGCACCTATAACCTACAGACAACGACGAACCTCTCTCCTATAAGTAGGTAGTAGAAATATTAGAAGATGCAAGATGAAAAAAATACATGAATTCTGAAATGGATTCCATGTATCGAAACTAAGTTTGGATTCTGGTTGATGCACCAGTTGATGTAAATCCCATTGGATGAAAATAGGTATTCAAAATGAAAATGGACATAAAATTTAAATTAAATACCTATAAAGTAAGGCTAGTGGATAAAGGGTTTAAACAATGTCAAAGAATTGACTATGATGAAACATTTTCGCCATTTTCCATTTTTAAATCCATTATAATTATACTTTCTATAGTATCTTACCATGAATATGAGATTTATAATATGGATGTCAAAAATTAATTCCTTGACGGAAACTTTTAGGAAGATGTCTATATGGCACAACCAGAAGGGTTTGTGACTCCAGGTGATGCCAAAAGTATTTGAAAGTTGTAGAGATCCATTTATAGATTGAATCAAGCATCCAGGTCATGGAACATTCAAATTGATGAAGCCATAAAAGAAGTTGGTTTCATTAAGAATGAATGTGAGACGTTTGTTTACAAGAGGTTTAGTGGAAATGCGATCGTTATCCTAGTAGTATATTTTGATGACATATTACTTATCGAAAATGACATACCAGTCTTACAGTCTCTTAAGGATTGGTTAAATAAATGTTTCTCCATGCAGGACTTAGGTGAAACAACCTATTTTTTTGGAATCAAGATCATTCGTGATAGATCCAAGAGGTTTCTTAGACTAATTCAAAATAAATATGTTGACTAAATACTAAAGAGATTTAGTATAGAACAATCCAAGAGGGGATTAGTTCCAGTGTCACATGGTTTACATCTTTCTAAGAAAATGTGTCCTCATACACAACATGAGAAAGAGAGAATGAGTAAGATCACATACGCTTCAGCGATAGGATCATTCATTTATTCAATGTTATGTACTAGACTTGATGCTGCCTATGCATTGAGCATGGTAGTCATATATCAATAAAGTCCAGGAGAAAAAAATTGGAATTTTGTTAAGACTATCCTTAAGTATTTGAAAAGAACTAAGGATATGTTCCTGGTGTATAGAGGAGATGAGGATCTAGTCATCAGGGGTTATACTGATTCTAGTTTTTAGATAGATTAGAATGATCTGAAATCGGAATTAGGATATTTTTTCTATCTCAATAGAGGAGCTGTGAGATGGAAGAGTTCAAAGAATATAGTAGTCACTAATTCTACAGTAGAGTATGAGTATATAGTGGCTTCTCATGCACCCAAGAAAACCATTTGGATTTAGAACTTTGTCCAGAACCTTGATGTGGTACCTAACAATATAGACCCTATCACATTTTATTGTGATAATACTGCAGTGGTGGATCTTACAAAAGATTCAAGGTCAAACCAACAGACAAAGCACATACTCTAGAAGTATCATATCTTGAGGGATTTCTAATAGAGGGTTGAAGTTGCAATAAGAAAAGCACCCATGAAAGGGAATGTGGAAGACCACTTGACTAAAGTCATATCTCAGTAGAAGTATGAATATCACATGAGAGCTAGAAAACTGAAGGTTGTTAGTAGCTATCTCTAGTGAAAGTGGGAGTTTGTTAGAGTTGGAAGCCTAGAACCAACTTTTATGTAATTTATCATAAATTTTATTCATGGTTTTTAATATTAATAAACTAATTATCACATCATGATTGTTCTTCTTCATGACATAGTATGTGATAATGTTCTAAGAGTAGCTGTTGCACTAAAAGGTCATATCAGTCCCTGCCATGATAAGAACCCAAAAGTGCTACAAAACTATTCTTGAATATATGTTCTATATCCAGATGATATCATTTTAGGGATATAAATGATACAAAATATCAGAGGTGGATACTCATAGGACTTTGAGGCACTTTCTCATTGTGTACACCCTTGATAATATCCAGTAGGATATTATGAGAATGATACCCGCTAGTAGAAAATCCACATTTATATGTGTCATTGGATGTTCCTATATGTAGATGTGTATATTGGTACTTAGACTTTAAGATTATTATTAATGATTATTATGAGTCATGTACTTTTATGTATTGATAAAACCATGACAACATATGTTTATGGAGAGGTAGGATATGCTGGGTGCATCATAATTAATATTGAATAACGAGAGAAAGGATTTGTCCCTTCTGTTCTTTAATAGAAGTTGATATCTTAGGCCCTTTGATGGAAATGATATAGCTTAAATAAATCCATAGACATGGTGTTCTATAGATAAGTTCAATTTTTAGAAAGTCAAAGAAAGCGACATTGATCACATAGGTTGATGGCACCGGCATGCAACCTGCTTGATTTTAGATATCATGATAAAGAGATTATATTATACAGTAAGCATTTTTATGAGGTAACATGTCATTGTGGAATTAAATTCTTTCTCTATGGGTTCCTTGGTGTGTTTCTAGATGCTAATCTTGGAATTTAGGCTGCTTTTCCTAATTCCATTAAGAAAGAGGCCTAGAGGGTCACACACTAAGTGTATTCAGAATCTCAGTTAAATAATATATTATTATTTATTATATAACAAGTCGAATAAATATTATTCCCAGATGTGGTTTAATAATTATTCTTGTATTCTTGATTACATTTATTACGTCACCAGTTATTCATGAGAACATAATTTGAGAAGAATATTTAATAAATATTTATTTATTGGTGAATAATTCAATGATATTTATTTAATAAAAAATAGTCATTATTCAAGGCTTGATAAATATTGAGGAATGGAGGATCAAGTTTTTAGGTCTGGTGATAAATAATAAATACTGAATATTATTTAATTGAATAATATTTAATATAATTTGTAAGTTAAGCACATGTCAATAAATAATAATAATAATATTATTATTTGACATGGAGTTCCGTAGGGATTAAATAATTAATGAAGGGAACTTATACTATTATTTTATTTTAACCCTAGAAATATATAAACCCATTTATATTATTTTTCTCAAAGAGTCAATTCATTTGTTTTTGGTGATGCACAATGGATTTGGATAATTATATCAAGCCATAGAGAGCTCCCTTCTCCAATAACACTCCTAAAAATGTAGAGTAATCTTCCACCACTAGATCAAGGAGAATTCTTTGGAAGCGGTTCTTGAATCGATCAAAGGAAGATGACACAAGCACAAGGATCTATCGTGCTATCACCCAAATATTCCTTCAGTGATGTCTGGAGATTTGAAAAACATATGTGGATTACCACTAAAGGGAGTCTACCCTTGATTACTACAATGAAAAGATGGTGCAACATAGATATTTCACCAGATTCATTAACGAAGAAATAATTCTATCAAGGTAAATCTTTATTTAATTAAATTTATTATAAATAATACGCGATGATCCTCTCTTGGTTCTGACATTATATCCCTTATCAATATTATTTGATTCAATTCCATAGATCACGATGTTTATCACTGTGTAAATCTCATATTGATCATCGATCATGACAAAAAGAAAAGTTGGGCATCGCCCATCACACACTTCCATTGTGTCCAGAACCTACACAATTCACCCACTTTGTGGACCATTAAAATATTTTGTGGTCATGATTGATGAATCAACTAGATGGCCCCATGTGTGTTTGTTATCCACTCACAACCTGGTGTTTGAGAAATTACTTTCTCAAATATAAGGTTAAAGACACAATTCCTGGATTATTCAATCAAGCATATTAGGGTTGATAATGTTGGTGAGTATTCATCACATGTTTTTAATAATTATTGCATGTCATTGAGAATAAGTGTTGAACATAATGTAGCTCATGTTCATATCCAAAATGGTCTAGATGAATCATTTATAAAGATATTACAACTTATTGCTAGACCAATACTTATGGAAACTAAATTACCCAGTTTGGTATGGGGCTATGCAATTTTTCATGCAGTTGCACTACTACAAATAAGGCCATCAAGATATCATAATTATTCCCCTTTGCAATTATCTTGTAGCCATGAACCAAATATTTCACACTTAAGTATATTTGGTTGTTTTGTATATGTGCTTGTAGCACACCCACAATGAGAAAAAATGTGACCCCCAAGGAGGTTGGAGATATATATTGGTTTTGAATATCCCTCTATCATTAAATATCTTGAGATTATGACATGTTATGTATTCACAACAAGATTTTCTAATTTTCATTTTGATGAAAAATTATTTCCAACACTAAAAAGGGAAAATCAATTGACCTTAAATGAAATATCATTGAAGGTGACTTCATTGTTACATCTTGATCTTTGTATAACTATACAAGTGACCTTGAATTTCAAAAGATCATTAATTTAAAAAATTTATAAATAAATTTCCTAATACATTAAATGATTCAAAATAGGTTAAAAAATGATATATACCTACTACGAATACACCAGTAAGGATAGATTCCCCTAAATGAAAATATGATGGTATTGCCAACAACGCTTTAAATCCACACCTGAAGCATTGTAGACCACTTGGTTCAAAGGATAAAAATACACAACAAATAAAGGGGAAACAACCTTTGTTGGTTGAAGATATGAATGAAACTTAAGAGAATGTAAATGTACCAGAAGTACATGGTCATGATTAATAGTAAATTTCAATAAATTTCATCAACACTAGAAGATGTCATAATAGTGAGGAGACCGTTTTTGATAACACACTTTCATACAATGTATCCCTAGAATTTATGGTTGATTTTCAAGAACCTAAAACAATTAATAAATGTATCAAAAGACTAGATTGGGATCAATGGAAAGTCGTAATCTAGTTTGAGATAGACTCACCTACTAAACCTAAGGTTTTTGGGTCAATTATGAAAACCCCTAAAGGGGTCAAGCCTATTGGATATAAATGAGTATTTGTGAGAAATAAAAATAATAATGAAGTCATGAGATATAAAGCATGACTATTTGTGAAAGGATTCTCACAAAACATGGGATTGATTATGGAGAAACATAATCTCCTATAATGGAAGAAACAACCTTTTAGTATCTCATGAAGTTTGTTGTACATGAGAAACTTAAATTAAACCTAATAGATATTGTGACTGCATATCTTTATGGTGATATTGATAATTATGTTTACATGAAAATCCTAGAAGGATTAAAATTTTCAACAAAATATCTTGGATCTTGAGATATTTATTTAGTTAATCTGAATAAATCATTATACGGATTAAAGCAGTCATGACATTTGTGGATAACCATCTGAGTAAATATTTGATTAAGGACAATTATAAAAATGATCCAATTTTTCCATGTGTCTTAATTAAGAATACTAGATATAAATTTGTGATCATTTTATTACACATTAATGATTTAAATATTATTGGGACTAATTATGAACTTTCCAAGGCATTATAATATTTGATGAAATAATTTGAAATGAAATACCTTAGAAAGAAAAAGTTCTACCTTGGTTTACAAATTGAAAATCTTAAGGATGAAATTTTTATTCATCAATCACGATATACTACTAAAGTCCTACATAGATTTAATATTAATGAACAAAATCCATTAAGTACACCAATGGTGGTATGATATCTTGATCTAGATAGTGATCCTTTTAAACCGTGATAGGATAATGAAGAACTGATTGGTCCCAAATTACCATATCTAGGTGCTATTGGAGTACTGATGTGAATTGTAAATAATAAAAGACTAGGTATATCATTTTCTATAAATTTATTCTCAAGGTACAGTTATTCTCCTACTCTTCAACATTGGAATGATATCAAACATGTATTAAGATACCATTAAGGGTCCAAATATCATAGGATACTTTATTACAAATGTTTAGAACCAAAGTTTGTTGGTTATGCTGTTGCTGGATACTTGTATGATATATAAAAAACAATATCTCAAACTAGATATGTATTTATATATGGTGGAACCACTATTACTCGATGTTCTACAAAACCAACAATTTCAGAATTTTTTTCCAATCATGATGAGTTGATTTCTATTCATGAAGAAAGTCGAGAATGTGTTTGAATAAGATCAATTATTAATCATGTTAGAAGTAATTGTGGATTAGATATGATTAATAATATTCCCACCATATTATATGAATAAAATGATGCTTGTATAACATAGTTAAAATATGGTTATATTAAAGGTGACTGAACAAATCATATCTCACCAAAACCATTTTACACCGATGACCATCAAAAGAATGGTGAGATTGCTATCCAGATTATAAGGTCTTGGGACAATATCACAGATTTGTTCACAAAGGAATTTACAAATTAAACATTTGATAAATTGATTTATAAAATTGGAATGAAAAAATAGAAAAGTCTATTATAACTTTATGAGGGGGATTTGGGAATGCTGTACTATTTTTCCAATTATCAGTTTTTCAAACTAGGTTTTCTGATAAGGTTTTTAATGAGGCAGCATAGCATGGAATCATGTTATTTTGGATTCACTTATTTTTCCCACAAAGTTTCTTTTAAGTGAATATTTTTATTAGATTCCATAAAATTATGAAATACAAGGGGGATTGTTCTAAATTGTCATTTATGATGTGGATTTTATAAAATTATAATTAATAAACTCTTTTCATTACCTAACAAAACCCTTTATATAGCCAATACCTTTGTTATTCCCACCGTTGGATTTGATTCGTAGGAATTAATCTTGATTGTTGGATCAAGAAATATGTACTCTATAAATATGGTGATATGTTAAAGGAATTGGAGTTTTTTTGACTATTCATATACTTTTGTTCTTTCTCTTTTCTTCTATCCTATTGTGATCGATCCGTTTAAATTCACCATCGCCATCCTGAACATTCGATGTCATTATACGCTTGGTTTTGCTTCGCCTCCGATCATCCAGTTTTACAACATAAATATATTTATAAAATATATGTTTATGTGTGTGTGATATATTTTTTTATATATATACACTTATATTTTTTTAAATATATTATATATTAATAATCATTTACATATATTAAAATATAAATATCAATATATATTCATTTATTAATACACAAACATGGATATATAAACATTATATATACATTTATATAAGTATTTTTATATTCACATATTTTTATAACGTAAAAAAATTGCTCACTAATACAAATTGATCCTTTTAAGAGCGCCAGTAAAGGATTTTTATCGATGCTTCCAAATCACTGATATTGCGAGTGATGTTAAAATTCGACCTTCAATAGTGTTTTTTTAGCACCATTAAAAAATTTGAAAAAGAAAATAATTTTCACCTTTAGCAGTTTTTTTAGCACCATTAAAGGGTTCCTTTAACATCATTTTTTAGCACTGTTAAAGTCCACCTTTTAATAGTGCTAAAAAAAGCGCAGTTAAAAAAATTGAAAAAAAATTAATTTTCACCCACCCTCAATACCCCACCTTTCTCAGCGCTTTCCACTACCCATCCTTCAACATGCACTCCACCCCTTCCTAAATGCTAGAAGGCTACCCCAAATACTTACGCATGCTTGAATTTGATTTCAATACCTACCTTATGTGACTAATGCTCTTTACCACCGCCCCATGCGTGTTTTGTTGTATATTTAACGACTTTTCTATTTATTTGTATATATTTTGAAATGTGTGATATATATACACACAATTTTATTTATTTAAATATATTATATATTAATATTCATTTATATATATTAGAATATGTATATATATATGTTTATTAATACACACACATATGTATATATAAAAATTATATACACATATTAATACATTTTTATAAGGTAAATAAAATGGATAATTTTTTAATTTAAATAAAATGAATAATCAATATTTATTTTATATATTTAAAATAAATTTTTATATAAATATGTTGATATATATATTTATACAAGTGATTTATTATAAGTAAATATAAGAAAATATGCATATATTTAATTATAAATAAAACTACATTGTGAAAAATGATAAAATTTCAAAACCATTATATCAACATGAATGTAAGATTTTGGAATAAATTCATCCCCACTTAAAATGGGAATATAACCCCTTAAAATAGACTGAAATTTCATCAAATGTTAAAAAATTGGGGTACCCCGACTAAAAACTCAGTTTTGGATGCCTTATGAGCCTTTTTTATCTTTGAAAATGTGACTAGGATTCTTTCAGTCTCCAGGGCATAGAGATCATTTCAATATTTGATTTGATATGTGGTAGAGCCTAAATAGACACCTGGATCAAAAGTTATGGCTGTTTAAAGTTCGAGTTACGTTTTCTACTTATTTTAGATATTTTATTAATTTTTTGATTTTTTATCTTAAAATTATTATTAAATGACTACTACTCAATAATAATTAGAAAATTATTAATTAAAAATTATTTTTGAATTATTTTATAATCCATTTTTAATAAATATATTATATATTAAGTGTAAATGCCTATTTAGCCTTATCTAAAACATATTTAAAAAATATATATTATATATTATATTTATATTAATATATTATTTTTAATGATTTTTTGACATATACCCCTTATCAATGCCTTTTTACAAGAGATGATAAAGGACCCCTTTATCAGTGCTTTTTTAATAGCGCTGATAAAGAGACCCCTTTATCATCACTTTTTTAATAGCACTGATAAGGGGGGGGGATTTATCAACACTTTTTTACAAGAACTGATAAAGTCCCCCATTAACAGTGCTTTCTTTAGAACTATTAACGAATCCCTTTAACAGTGCTAAAAAAAGTGATGTTAAAGACCCCCTTTAATAACATTTTTTCTAGCATTGACAAATGGAGACTTTAACATCACTTTTAGATAGCACTATTAAAGACATAGTGCTGAATACACCCAGTTTCGTAGTAGAGTTTAGATATTGTTTTAAGAGATAATAATTATTTTCATATGATTTATATAGTTATTTTTAAATACCTTTTTAAAATATGTCTATATATTTTATATTAAGATATAAACATTATACATTGCATATATATTTATAGGCATATATATTTACATATATATATATATATATTTACATGTAATTGTATATTTAGATATAAATTTTTTATAATATATTTATAAATATTTATTGTAAATATGTTTATATATTATATTTAGTGATAATTATATATTTATAAAAAATATATTTATACATTTACATAATATTGACGCACAAACACATACACACATATTTACACACATACAAATTTATATTTTGCACATACACCCACAAATATTTACATATATGCATTTAATTACATATATTATAATATACACTTAAATATATATTTTTTTATTGACACATACATATTTATATACAAACATTACTCGTATGAGTATATATATATATATATTAATGCATTTCTATAGGGTAAATAAAATGGATAATTTTTTTAATTTAAATAAAATTAATAATAATTTATTTTCATATAGTTTATATATTTAAAAATACATTTTATGTAAATATTTTTAAATATTTATTTTTTACTATTTATTTATTATATGTAAATATAAGAATATATATATATATATAATTATAAATAAAAATACAATATGAAAAATGATAAAATTTGAAAACCAAAATATTTATATGAATGTAATATTTAAGAATAAATTTAGTCTCTACTAAAAAAATGATAAGAGGAACCTCATAAATGAAGATGAAATCTCATTGAATATTAAAAAAAATAGGGCATCCCAACTAAAAACTCAATTTTGAAAGTCTTCCAAACCTATTTTAACCTTGAAAAAACAATCACTATTCCCCCTCCACCATATGTAGATCTCTTCATAGGCATTAATTTTATATGTGGTAGATCCTAAATTGACAATAAAATCAAAAGTTATGTTTGTTTGAAGTTCAAGTCATGTTTTCAAATTATCTTAGATCGTTCATTAATTTATTGAATTTTTATGTAATCCAATTGTTATTAAATGACTATTACTCCATAATAATTAGAAAATTATTAATTAATATTATTTTTTAAATTATTTTATAAGTTATTTTTCACTAAATATATTATATATGAAGTGAAAATGCATATTCAGTTGTGTATAAATAATATTTAATAAAATATATTATATTTTTATCAATATAAATATATTTATATATTAGTATATGTTTTTAAAGATATATAATTTTTTATGAAATATACCTTTTATGAGTGAAATTTTAGTGTTGATAAAGACCACTCTTTACCAGCACTAAAAAAGAGAGCTGATAATGGTGACCTTTATCAGTGTTAAAAAAATGATAACAAATGGTCGCTTTTATCAACATTTTTTTAGTGATGATAAAGATTCCCTTTATCAATTATGTTAGAAATCAATGATAAATTCCACCTTTATCAGTGCTATCTAAAAGTTTTGATAAATAAAACTTTTATCAATGTTAAAAAAATCATTGATAAAGGGGTGATTTTATCATTCTTTTATCACTGATAAAAGTGTCCTTTATCAGTGTTTTTTTAGTGCTGATAAAGACACTCCCTTTATTAGCGGTTTTAGATAGCACTAATAAATGGTAGCACTTAATATTGAACAATATATAGTAGTGATATATTTTCATTATACTATAACAAACTAGTGGTGGGATAAAATATTTTATATAATGATTCAATTTACATTCCAAGGGGAACAAGTTTTCAGGATTTACATAGACACATTTCCAATAGTCAAACGAGTTTAGTCAACACAAAACCCAAAGACGATTTCAAGTCATTCAAATAGATGAATAAAAATATTATAAAACGATTAATCAAAATATGGTAAATCTTGACCAGTTATACAATGAGAACTTCTCTCATTGATAGGAAAAGATGATGTTTATGCTAATTTTCCTCAAGATATTCGATATAATTAAGCATAATCAATCACTTATTTTGATGCCAACGAGCCTGCACCATAGTGGTACAGGCTCCTGATTGGAATCCAAAAGACCTAGGATCAAATTCGAGTAGGGAATAATTTACGAGTACTGTAGCATCACTGTAGTAGGGGTACTGTAACAGAACTGTAGCAGCGGTGGAACTGTAGCGGCGGAGGCACTGTAGCAGAAACTGTAGCGATGGCGGTACTGTAGCAGCTCGGGTACTATAGTATTACTATTCATCGAGGGGCCCTTTGAAAAAAAAAAACGGATTTCAAGCTTAGTATTTAGGCCACTTGTCCTTGGGCATTCGGGATATGTAATGGGTCTCCCTTTACCTAGTCTAAATAGGTCTTTTCTTTAAATAATAAAATGAGGATTCGACCCCAACCTTTAAAAAAAACACTTATTTTGAATGATATCTCTTTGAATCAAAATGACATCTGGATAGACATGTGTTAGTGTCATAAATAATTCAGGAAATGTATAAGAAATAATAAGATGAGATGGTTTTATGTCTCAGTCATATCCTCAATATATTGTCTAACTAGTTTTATGACTATTTTAAACAAATTAAATCCACTAAAGAGATATGAAATGCTTTGAAGTTCAAATAAAAAGTTGAGGAGGAAAATACTAACACATTTTTAATAAAAAAATAACTCAATTTTAAAGTGGTTTATAATAACCTAGTGTTAGATCAAGTTCATGAAATTTAATTTATTATAAACAATATTGTCTCCATCAAAATTGGAATACCAAAAACTTTTTAGGTGGGTGAAATAATTTTTAAATTAACACCCATGTTGATAGTGTTCAGTAAATATATTATTATAAAATGAGTAAATATATAACTTTGGAACTACCTCAAAAGATTCTTCTTATCAAAGTATAGTTCCTGGAGAGGAATGTTAGAATGACATTCCAATTTGGATCCAAGGTCAATATTATCTTAGGAAAGGATATCAACACTCATTTCTACGTGTCAAAAAGAAAATTCAACAATTAAAGAAGAACGAAAATACTCATAATAAGGAAAAAATACTTTGTATATGGAAAACTAGATCATTTTACAATATTACCATTATGATTCCCTAAGTAAGATTATACACAATATCCAAAAAGGAAATTGAATTAGTTTTTCCCAATTTTTATGACATCTGATGGAATTTTGTAGTAAAGGTTCCATCATGATGTGGTGATTTAAACCATATTGCGGTTTACCTTTGAACACCCCATTATTCCATGAATGCCTCCACAACATAGTGATTTGCATGGAAATTATTGTATTATACGATAATACTTGGTTTAGTCTCCATCTTCCATTATAGCTATCATACTTAATTAAATAACCATTTAATGATGATTAAAGACATTTGAAAATATAGAATAATTGTTTAAATGTTAAATGATTATTATGGTAATTGAGTTACATGTTACAAGGATTTGTAACATTTGGGAGTTTTTAAAATGTCTCATTAATATAGATGAATGTTTGAGTTTCAAATAGGGTATTTGGATGGCTATATAAATAGGATTAATCCTCAAACTTGAGTATCAATCTATTAAATATAAACTACTCAGTCGAATATATCCCTTGATCTATTTCACTCTTATCATTTAACTTAAATGTTCTAGTTGAAAGTGGATAAGGTAGGATCCTTCCCAAGTGTTAGAAGATTAATATAGCTCATGGATACCTTAGGAGGGAGGAATCTGTTGAATACCCATTAGTGATCTCAATTAAGCTCATGTAGGGCTTGAAAAAATTGGATCATCAAGGTGAAAGGCATGCCATTCTTTCTTTGTTTTATTACTCATTCCAAACACACGTGCACACATACACACACATATTGGGCTTAATGGTGTTTTGAAGTTTTTATTCTACTACTTTTTGGATGATAGTCTTATCTTCAAAACCCCTCAATGGTATCAGAGTAGATCTATCAATGATTGGTTTTATTTTTTGAATGAAGGAAGAATATTGGGAAAATGAGTTTAATAGGCATTATAGTGTGTCCCCTCCAAAATTTTTGTTTCAGTTCTTGATTTCACAAGACCATGACAAATTTCTCCAGGAAACTTGCATAGTACCATAAATGTTATGATACTTTCTATAGTGTAAAGAAAAATGTTTATTTAGGGTATTATAATAAAATCACAAAAAATAGAGAATCGTAGGATTATGCTCTATGTTGTAGTTAGTCGATATCTGTTTCATGGTTGAGCTCCACCACGGGGACCAAAATAGCATAGTGAATTTGGAAAAACTATTTTTCATGATGACATGATAACATAAAGTGTATTATTTAAAATAACCATATATTCCACAGAATGGTTAAAGAAAAAAATATTCATGGTATGACCTTGGAAAGAGTTGTCACAATAGGGAATAACCTATCATGGTGCAATCCATTTTGAGTAGTTTTTAAAGATAAATAGTTTTTGGTTAAAATTCTCAAAAACCTTCACCATTTAAACCAAACCAATTTTTTTGGACGTGATCTAGGTTCAAAGTGTATTTACTTGTTTCAAAAAATAAAAAATATAAAAGTATTTATTGATTTATGTTTAGATCATTAATATTTATATAAAATGTTTATATAAGAAACTTTATTTCAAAAAAATATATGATATTTAATTTATGAATTTTTTTTATAAAAAATATGAAATGTTTATTACTTGATAATATTTTTTTTATAAAATATATCATAATTTGAATATTAAGGAGTTCGTATTAAAGTCTTTGAAATGATAATATGAAAATTTCATATTGGATAAAAGTGAATTGTTCATGTTTATTCAATCATTAATTATAAAGTGTTATAATTTATTTACGAATTGTTCATAAATGTTCATCTCATATTTAAATTTATAAATTGTTCATTTATTTAGCTTATTCTCTACTTTATTATTCATGAATATAAATTTTATATTATGAATTGTGATGAATGATTTATTTTAAAGTGTTTAAACCATTTCTTTAAATTACCATACATTTATTAAAGAAGTTATATGATAGGTATGATAATTGATTTAGTTTTCTTCTACCTTGAATTTTTCTTGTATTAGGCTATGAGCTTGAATTAACAAGTTAATTATAGTTTATATAAATTTGGTTTTATAATGATTATGTAATTGAAGTATTTATTAGGTAAATAACCACGGGTAGAGAGACTTTCATCCAGACTGCTCACTAGCCCAGAGGCTTATGCCTTATTTAGAAAAGTTGGGGTTGGCTACCTATTTCTCTATACATTCTCTTATAGGGAGTATTTATTTCATATAACTATATTAATTTACATGAAAGGGTTTTATATACCTTATGCATGTGATGCATTTGGTTGTGTGTAAATATAGCCGAATTATAATTTAGGTTAGTAATGAAATCTATAAGTTGTGTAAAGAGTTATATATCAATATGGTTTGAACATATTGATTTGGTGAAAGGAATATGGATTACAAACTAAATAATTAGAAACATGCATACATGTAAAGGTAATAACATGAGATAAGATGGTGAGACTAAATCCCCTTAAAAATACCAAGTTCCAGATTCCTTTCTAAGAAAACACTTATCAATACACCGATCATTCAACTAGATTGGTTTTTACAAATTTGGGTGCCCTTTAATTATCTTATGTAAGTAAAGCAAGTAATGAGTTGACCATAAGAGTTAAGTTCCTTGTTTTTGGTGTTTTATTTGAGTTTCACTCAATTGGGAAACCCTTATGAAGGATAATAGAAAACTAATTTTGAGTTTATCTATATGATGGATTGGGAAAATATTTTTTTAATTTAACCATCCAAGAGTCACATATTATTTGAATGACATAGCGACTTACCTAAATAGCTAAGTGGTGAGAGGAACTCCAAATATGACTCATTTTTCAGTGAAATATGGATCTTTTCCTATTAATGGATATAATGGATTTAAAAGGGGTTACCATTTTAATGGGAGAACATTTATTAAAATTTCATATTTAATGAGTGTAAAATATTATACACATATGATAAAATATTTTTTTATTGATAAAATGAAATAATAATCATCTGACTTAACTTTGATATCATTCCTTGAGTAAGATAATCTTTATGGAAGAAACATATTAGACTAGTATAGAAACTTATGAATCATTCTTATGAAAGCAAGAAAATTCGACGTGTTAGTGAAACTATTACATGATTAACCTAATGTTAAAGTAGTTCAACAGGTGGATATAATAGATGCTTATGAGAAACAAATATGGATTCAATTAAGGTTTCAAAGGCAATGTTTATTTATAATATGACCAAATGTATTTCATTCTATGCTTATATATTAAATATGATTAGATATGTAAATGACATGAAGTATAACGACCTATTACTGAGTTTAATAACAAGGATTTAACATTTTATATTCCCATAATATTTTAGGTTTTTATTTTTAGAAAATTAATAAAAAATTACAAAAACAAAGTGAAAAATTCCAAAAAGCATACATTTTTCTCCACAAAAATAGAGCTTTAAGTCTACACCCCTATTTTATTCATGACACTTTTTCTTCTTTTGAGACGATCCTAAAGTAGAATATTTGACCTTGATATAGTTCCTAATCATACTTGGATCTTATAAAAATTTTTTGAAAACATGATATGAGAAAAAAAATCTCAATAATGGGAATAAAAAATCCTGTTAGTTCAATAAAAGCATTAAAACCCATGAAAAGGTTTACCTTTTTCCCAATAAAACTTTGAACACATAAATAAAAAATTTCCACATATGAAAATCAAAATTTCTTAAATAAAACATTTTAGAAACCATTATTAATCATAAGAAAACTCTAAAGGCATATTGAGGCATGTGGGAACTCATGGAAACATTTTAAAACCTTTATACTTTAAAATTTCTTAATCATTCCTTACCTCCTAAAATAAAAATATTTCCATAATTATTTTTACAAGCATAATAAAGGTATATTAGATAATCATATTAATAACCAATGGTCACTCATGTTTAAATCATGTTAGAATAACTGAATACTATTTAATTCTATAGGAGTAACCACCCCAATTATCTCCTTTATTTTTTACCTTCAAAGACTAAATTATTATCTAATGCATTGAAGGTCTATATGAGGATCACCCATCGTCACGAGCTACATTAGATTCAACCGTAATTATATATAATTATCAAGTGCCATATAATGAATTTGTTTTTTAATATTTCACTTTTTCATCATAAATCTATTGAAAAACTCATTTGAACCCATAAGCAAAACACTATCCATTTTTTCATAATCAAAAGGATAAATACCCATTTTCTTTGAAAACTCTTAAAAATAAAAAAATACCAGAAGATCGAGAATATGATATAATTTGAGAAAACATTTTAGATTTTTTATGAATCTTGATAATGAATAATATTTATAATATTATGAAAATATGGTCAAGTCGTATATATTAAAAACATTATTATTTTTTTCACTTTTTTGAAAAGTAAAAAATAACCCTTTTAGAAAACATTGAAAAGATTCCTTTTTAATAATTTGTAAAGTAAAAAATAGTTTAAAATTAAATTTAGAAAAATTTTAATAAAAAATAATAACATTCTTGAAACATTTAAAAGAACCTCATCATGGAATAAAAATAGTTAAGAGGAAAACATTAAAATGAGATTTTTAAAAGAAAGTATCTTACCTTAAGTCCCATATAGCTTCATGCATTCTCTAACTACTGAATAATAAAATTATATTAGTTATTTAATTTATTAAGAAAAATTTTCATGTTCATTACATTATAATTATTCTATTTAGTTTATTTATTACCCTGTTTTATTTAGTTACTAAAATGGTTAAGTTCATGTTGGATGTTTTGGGGTCATTCATTTTATAACCTCAAAAACAAAATCAGTGAGTTGAACATGGTCAAAGGGGTTATGGTTTAATTACTTAAATAATCATAAATATTTTATAATTATAATATTTATGCATTAAATCCACTTTTAAATCCAATCATGTATGGTGTTCATGAAAAATGAATCACGTTGTTTCATTGAGGTGGTGGTTTACACGTATGCATGAACGACATTTTCATTTTTATACTAGGTGGAGAAGGAATAAAGTAGATAATATTTTAATTTTTAAACATAATAGGTATTTTATAAATTTAATATTTATTTATTAGTTACATAATTATGAAAATACATGTGAGGTAGTAATGAAAAATGAATGACATCACTTAGTGGAGGTCGTAGTCCACATATTTGTATGAGCGATGTTGTCATTTTCCGATGGATGAACAGGTAAGAAGGTTAGTAATATATTATATTTAAATAATAATAATTATATCATAAATATAATATATATTAATTTCATCCATTATTTTAACTATCCATATGATCAGGTGATGAAAAACGAAACACATCACTCTGTGGAGGTGGTGGTCCACACATATGCATGAGCGATGCTTTCATTTCCCATAGAATAAAAAAGGAGATGAAAAAGGGTTTTTACATAAAAATAATATCATTTAAGTATATTTAAGATATATATGTTATTATATTATGAGGGTTAAATAATATTTTAAGGAGGCACAAGAATAGATAAATATGAAAACTTTCGATTAAGAGTTATACCTCTTCTTTGAAAACCTCCTTTAAATTACACCTTAAAACCTCTAGGTTTAGTCCTTTGGTGAGACCATTAAATCTATGATGTAGGGAGGGATGTTGGGAAGGTATTTTTGTAGGTATGTATTGAGAAAAAAAGGTTTACTTTTTGTGAATAATATAAGAGATGGGGTTCCCTTTTAAAAGTGAGGGGAGTGACACTCTTGTAATTTTTTAAAAGTTTTAAAATAATATAAAGTCTTATTCATTAGAAAGTGGTGCTTAAACAATTAAAATAAGAATATAAGGTTATAAGGGTTGAAATAATCTCATAAAATTATAATTAAGATAATATTTTTTTACCTTATCACTTAGTTTTATCCTTAATTAACCCGTTTTAACCTTTTTAATGTGGTGATAACATTTTTACCAAGGTTACTATTCATAATGATCAGAAATGAAATTGAATTTATTAATAAATTTAATCATAATAATTAAAAATATTAAATACAATTTTCAAGGTTCAATCTATATAATTATCAGAAATTAATTTTCATATAAGCACGCAAAACTCAACGAAAAACAATTTTTACAAAAAATGTGTTTTAAGCATAAAAATGAACTTATACCTATATAAAGTATAATAACGTTTTTATGGAATTAATTATATTATTTTTAGTAAAATAAATATTATATTACTTTAAAATAAAATATAAAATATAATTATACTTTTAAATTACTTGATTCAAATAAAAGAAATGACAATTTTATAAAAAATAAGCCTTTTTTACTATTCACTCAAAACACAATATTTTCAAAAAAATCCCAGAAATTAACCCTAATATAAATTAAATATTATTAATAAAAAAATGAGTTTTATTTTATAAAATTTAATTCCTAACATTTATAAACTTAACTTTTAAATAAAACTAAATAATTCATGAAAAACAATCTGGTTAGAAAATGTTATTTTTTTCGACTAAAAAATTGCTTAAAGTTAATATAGTGAATATAACTCCATAAAATCTAATCATGAATATTATCAAGAATTATTATTTTTATTATCAAAATTACTTAGGTTATCACATTATTTACCCTTTAAGAAATTGATTCCTTGTAATTTTATTCATTACTTAAATAAGTGAGGGTATTTTTCCCTTATACTGTTTTTCTTATTACTATGTTGCTTATTAAATAGTGCGATTTTTCTATAAAAGCTTAACCTAGTAAATAAAATTATTTCAAAGTACCTAATCTCTTTGATCTAAAATATTAATTGAATTTTCTTACTATTAAATAATCTCTACCAAATCTACCACCTCATGGCTTAAAACATGTGATGCATCAGGTACACATTTTGTTAGTAAAAAAACTTGAAACACATCATATACCTGAGATAAAATTAGTGGTAATTCTACTTAGTTATAAAATTATCCCAATTTTTCTAGAATTTCATACGGTATTATAAACTGCAAACTTAATTTTCCTTTTTTACCAAAACACACAACACCTTTCCATGGAGATATTTTAAGAAATCCATGATCACCTACCTCAAATTAATGGTCTTTCCATTATTATCTGTATAACTATTTCTGTATGCTCTGAGATACTATCATGTGATTCCAAATAATCTTTACATCCTCAACCATTTATTCTATTATTTATAGTCCCAAAAACATCCTTTCACCAACTTCATCCAAACATACTGGAGTTTGACACCATTTTCCATATAATACCTAAAGAAGATCAATTTATATACTAGAATAAAAATTTTTATTATAGGAAAATTGAACTAATGAAAGATGATGATCTCAACTTCTCTAATAATATAAATATAAACCACGAATCCTATCTTACAAATTCTTAATTGTTCACTCTGACTTTCTATTAGATTGAGGATGAAAATTTGTACAAAAATTTAATTCAGTACCCAATAGATTTTGAAGTCCCATATAAAAATTTAAGGTAAATCTAGAATCACTATCAGATATAATAAAGATAGGGAATCTATGTAATTTGAATATCTCTTTAAGATAAATTCTATAAAGTTGATCTAAATACAATATATCTTGAAGAGGGAGAAAATGAACAGATTTAGTTAATCAATTAACAATAACTCGAATCACATTATTACCTTAATATGTATTCAATAATTATACCATGAAATCCATGGATATATTTCCCTATTTCCATTCATGCACTATAAAAGGATGAAGCATCCCCTTTGGTGGTTTTCACTCTACTTTAACCTTTTGAAAAGTTAAACATTTTATAGTAAAATAAGAAATAAATTTTTTTATTCCTTCCCACCAGTAATATTACTAATAGCCTCTATACATATTAGTGCTACTAGGATGAATAAAAAATAGAGAACTATGAACTTCACTCAATAATTCCTTCATCAATTTGGAATCACCTGGAACACATAACCTCTTTCCAAACATGATAACACCTTATTTTTATAGTGTTAAATTCAAGAAACTTAACCTTATTAACAAACTCCACTGTTTCTTATAGACTATGATCTTTCTTATGATCATGCTTAATTTTTTCAGACAAAGATGATCGCATTAACACCTGAACTATACAAGGAGTTCCTGTATGCACAATTTTTAGGCTAAAATTCATCAAATCATTAACCAAAGGATCATGTTTTAAATGTAACATGGTTAATGATATATTATATTTTCAAATCAAGGAATCCACTACCTTGTTTTATTTACTTGAATGATAGTGAATCATGAAATTATAATCCTTTATTAGTCCCAACCATATTTTATGCTTCATGTTCAACCCTTTTTGAGTAAATATATTATCTAAACTTTTATAGTCAGTATATATTTCACATTTTACCTCATATAAAAGATGAATTTAATTTTTTAAATAAAAAAATTCTAAAAATATCAATATCAAGTGTAGATTATTTATACTTATGGAGTTTTAATTTATGTGAAGCATATTCAATCACACGATCATCTAGAATTAATACAAATCCAAGTCCTTTCAAATAATCATTACTATAAATAATAAATTAAAAATTTAACATTCTCAAGGATAACATTGGAGCATTAAAAAATATTATTTTCAATTATAGAAAACATTCACCACATTACTTTATCTATATTAATTTAAATACTTTTCAAGTTAACTTAGTTAGGGAGCTAGATAACAGATCAAATTTTTCAAAAAATCATCGATGGTAACCCACTAATCCAAGAAAACTTCGAATCTCAATGACATTTCTAGGTCATGACCACTCTTTCACTACTTTAGTTTTAGTAGGATCAATAGTTATGCCATATTTATAAATAGTGTGCCCAATGAATGAAATATGATCTAACAAAAATCCACTTTACTAAATTTTCCATATAACTTATTTTCTTTTAAAGTTTGTAAAACAATCCTTAGGTGTTTATCATGTTCCTCATAAGTTTTTGAATAAACTAAAATTCCATCCATGAAAAACACTATAAATTTATCTAAATACTCATGGAAAACTTTATTCATAATATCCATTAACACAATGGGTTAATTTTTAAACCCTAAAGGAATTACCACAAACTTATAATTTTCATACCTAGTATATAAATCTATACTCAAAATTTATTACTCCTTTAACTTCATCTGGTGATACCCAGAACTGAGTTCAATCTTTAAAAAATACTGAGCACCCTATAACTAATCATAAAAGACATAGATATGAGACAATACATACTTTTTCTTAATAGTAATTTTATTGAGTGATTTATAATAAATTAAAAGTTTTATAAAACCATCCTTATTTTAACAAAAAAATAGAAGCATCCCAAGCTGAAGTGATAGGGAAGATGAAACCCTTATTAAGAAACTATTTTCACTATTTTTTCAATTACAAAAGTTATATTGGATCTATTTGATAGGGGGGTTTTAAAATTAGCTTATCATCATGTACTCAGTCAACAATAAATTTAACCACTTGATCAGGAATAAAACTATATAAATCATCAAGAAATATATCCAAATATTCATTTAATACTAGAAAATCAATAATTTTAAATGTTCCTATCTTTTCAAAAATCTATGAAAGATAACTTTCAATCCCATATTTAATTATTTTCTTAGCTTCTTGATATGTTATCAAAATTATGAGTTCATTCGTATATACAAACTGAAACTCATTATGATAAATAACTTAATTAGATCTAAAATATATATTAGCATGAAAAAATGAAATCCAATACATACATAGAAAAACATAAAACTCTACAATGGGAAATACAAAAAGGTTTATAGGAAAAATAATTCCATAGATGACAACAAGAATATTTCTATAAATTCTTGTTTCCTTTATACTACCCCCTGTAGTTTTTACCAAAATATATAACTTTATTTCTTGATAAGGTATTTCTATTTTACTTTTGAATTTCTTATATATAAAATAATTTTTAGATCCTGAATCAAACAATAAATTGACATAATCTAAATAAATAAGTAATGTAACCATCAATACTTCATTTAAGGGTCTTGCATCAGCTGTAGTAGTGGAAAAATACTTTTCCAAACCTTTATATTTACAATATTGATGATTCCTAAATTTAGTAAATAAATTATTACATAAGTTAAATTAATGTCCCAACTCATTACAATTAAAAAATATTACTATTGGATGGATAATTTTTCCCTATTAATTTTTTGATTAGAACACTTTTACTTACTGTAATGAGCCAAATGTCTGATATAAACATATCAAAAAAACTTCCCTGATCCTATCAAACATTATTTACAATGTATTTTTACCATACTTGGAATATTTGGGGGGACTACCTCAAAAATTTATTAATTGGATGCTTCTCTATTTCTTTCTATATAAAATGATTCTTACTCTTGTTTTCATGAAGTATATAAGTGTCAGAAAAATTCATATCAACTTTCTCAGATCAAAAAATAACTACCTTATAAATTTTAAATTCATGAGAGGACAACATTCTTTATAATAGTGATTTTAGGATCGTTTAAAATATATCAATTTTACTCTCATGGAACAGAACAAAATTTAGTGCATACTTGGATAGTCTAGTAAAATTTGATTCATAAGAAACCATTTACTATTCTTCCTTTTTATTTAACTCTATAAATTTACTTTCCATTCTAATTTAAATAAATTTATGAAAATAATTCTCAAGAAAATGGTCTTTAATGACCATACACTCCATGAAATAAATCTTATCCTTTCTCTTTAGTATTCTTAATTAATAACCACCATAAACTGGATTAAACTTCAAAATGATGAATAAAAATAATTACCTTTTGATGTTCTATACATCCCAAAACTTTGAAATTTTTTTCCACTATACATCCTTCACCTTTTACTAGGTTTGAATATCCACCAAAAGAGATGGGTTATTTTCACAAAATGATTCACTATAGAATTTTTTCTCTATGTAAAATTAATTTTTTATCATTCATAGATTCCACATTTAATATCATACATTAATTGAGCTAAAATAGCCACAAAATTATCTATTACAACTATTCTAGGTTGCTGATTTAGAAGGTTATTATTATATTGATGCATTTCTACTTCAGTTGACCTATTTCCTATATGGAAAAAAATTCTGAATAGATATGGATTAAATTACGCAACATGAAAATCCTAAAAAACTATTTCTCGATAATATAAACATAAATCTAAATATTATAAGAGTGACTTTTAACAATATCATAACCTCTAAAGGTATCTAAACCATAATGTGATACCAACTATAATGATATGTTACTTAAAAAATCCAAAAATATGAGTTTAATAGATAAGATTTACTTTTTTTATATTCCAATGATATTTTGGGTTTAATGTTTTAGAAAATTATAAAAAAAATTACATAAAAAAGTGGACACTTCCATACAGTGCATATGTTTTTCAAAAAAATAGGGCTTTAAGTTTACACCCCTGTTTTATTCAAGAAATTTTTTTTCTTTTAAGATGATCCCAAAGTGAAACATTTTAAATTTCTATAGTTTATAATCATCCTTATATCCTGTTACTTTTTTCTAAAAATTTTGGATGTACACAAAAATATCAGTAAGGGATATACAAAAATACCACTGGTTTAGTTAAAACATAAAAACCCATGAAAATGATTACCTTTTTCCAAATAAATATATGAACACATAAATAAAACATTTCCACATATGAAAATAAAATTTTTATTAGATAATTTTTTTTATAATCCATTATTAAGCATAGTAAAACCATGAAGGCATTTTGAGGAATATGGGAACTCCTGAAAACAATTCAAAACATTTCACCTTTAAAAGTTCATAAACTTTACTTACCTAATAAAATCAAAATATTTTCATAAAATTTTGTTTTTAATTCATAATATATGTATCTTGGAGAATCATATTTATATACTATGTTCACACATGTTTAACCTATGTCAAAATAACATAATCTCAATTAATTTTATTGAAGTAACCCACCCAGTCATCTTCTTTATTTTTCTCTTTTGAAGACTAAATCATTACCTAATTCATTAAAGATCTATATATCAGGATCACCAATCATCATAAGATATATCAATATCAACTTTCATCACATATAATTCTCTAGTATTGTATCATGAACAAACCATCTATATTTTTTCACTTTTCACCATAAAACCCTTGAAAAACACATTTGAACCCATAAAAAAATACTTTCCATTTTCACATAATCATAAGAAAAATATCTTACTTCTTTAAAAAATCATAAAAAGGAAAATTTACCAAAATATTAGGAATAATTTATACTTTGAAAAAACTTTTTAACTTATAGAGTAATCTTGAAAATTAATAACATCTATGATGGTGGGAAAAGGTCTTCAAGATGTATACACTAAAAAACATTCTTTTTTACACTTTTTTAAAAAAGTATAAAATAAACCATATGGAAAAATTTTAAGAGACTCATTTTTAATCCTTGGTAAATAAATATAAAAATATTATAAAATTAAATTTAAAAACCTTTTATGCAGAAATAAGAAAATTCTTCAAAAATTTAAAATAATCTTCAAATGGAAGAAAAAGAGTTGGGAAAAAAACTTTAAAATAATATTTTTAAAATAAAGTATCTTACCTTAAGTTCCATATAGATTCATACATTCTATAAATATTGAATAATAAAATCATATTAGTTATTTAATTTCTTAATAAACCTTTTCATGTTAATTCTATTTTCATTATTCCCTTTACATCATTCATTACCATTCTTTATTTAGTTACTTAAATGGTTAAGTTCATGTTGGACTTTTTTGTGGTCGTTTAGTTTATAACCTCAAAGAAGCATTGGTGAATTGACCATGGTAAAAGGAGTTATGGTTTTATTACTTAAATAATAACAAACATGTTATAAGTATCATATTTATACATTAAATACACTTTAAAAAACAACCATGTAAGGTGGTCATGAAAAATGAATCATGTTATTTCATTGAGATGATAGTTTGTACGTACCCATGAACATTATTTTAATTTTTCTACAGGGTAGAAAATAAATAATTTAGATAATATTTTAATTTTAAATAATGATAAATATTTTATAAATTTCATACTTATTCATTATTTATGTCCTTATAACAATCCATGTGACCCGGTAACAAAAAACGAATCACATTGCTTTGTAGAGGAGGAAGACATCTCTTTCCCTTTGATTGAAATAGAACTTTTTGATTGAATCCATATCCATGTTAGTTAATAAAAGTGTTTATTTCATAATATCAAAGAAATATAAATCAATTATATAGGGTTATGAGATAAGTATGCATCCTATTTGATGATATATTGAGACAAAGGGATTGTATTACACAGTAGTGCTTGTAGGAAGGTTGTTGTTGTTATAACATTAACTTATTTCTCTATGGGTTCCTTGACGCGTTTCTAGATGATGATATTGGAATTTAGGTAAGTTCATCTAATGCCACTAATAATGATGCATATAGGGTCACACACTAAGTTTATATATAATATCATTAAATTATATTGAATTTAATATTAAGAATAAATATTATTCTCAGCTTGTGGAATAATAATTATTCAATTATTATTTATATCATAAATTCAATCATGAGATATTCAAGTATAGAATAAATGAGTTGAATTTTATCTCGTTTTATTATTCATAAGGTAATAAATAAATAAATATTTCTTTACTAGTTTAGTGAAATTATTAATATAAATAAATAATTAGTTATGAGAATATTAAAAAAAAATTTATCCTCAAGTTTAGTGAATATTATATTTATTTATTAATTGATAAAATAATATTTATTTCATTAAATATTTTATTATTCAAAGATTCAATAAATTCTATATAATATTGATGGATCAAGTTAATCTCTTGATGGAAATGTTATATTTTATTTAATATCATTTAAATAAATGAAATGATATTTAAATATGCACATTTATTGGGATATAATAATAATAATATTATTATTATGATACAAGGTTAATTAATTTGAACGAATATTTGATAAAGGTCCATTAAAAAATTATCAAATATTAACCCGAAGTATAAATTGAAACTTTTATCATTTTTCAACCAAGATATTTTTTGTACACAATAGAGAAACTCTCAAGAATTATATTAAAACCTAGATAGAAAATACTCCACCCTACATCTTAAGAACATATAGATAACAAGATAACCCCTTGTTGCAATCAAAGTTAAATGACATGAAGCACTAGGTTCCTCCATTCTGGAACTTGAAATACTAAGAATGTTGTTCTGAGATTCATATAGCACATATGAATACAACTAGAGAATCCCACATTTGGATTCTCAAAAATAATTAAAAATATACAAGTGAGACATTGAAAATTGATTGAAATGAATTATAAATGTGGGTAATTATTATTTTAAATTAATTATAAAATAAATGTGAAATATTTTCTTTAGGAGATTTCAGGGCTGTGTTTGTCAATTTATTCATATTTATCAATTAAAAACAATAAAAAAACAAAATTAGAAACCCACCCATCAATTTTTTTGCACCATGTAACCTTAAAGAGGCATCAAAGCATTCACATTTTAATTTATAATAATTTATAATTTATTTTATCAATTTCACGTGTTTGTTTGTTATTTTTTCATTTGCATAATTTCATTCATAATATAGAAATTTAGATAACACGGTCATCCATTTTATATATCTATATATATTTTATAGATACATTAAGAACACTTACAGATCCCATCTGGAGGTTCCAAGGTCACTAGATAGATGAAAAAGATACACGATGCATAATAAAAAATCACACACAGTGTTCTCATGGTCAACCACACAAGGAGCGGACCATAACAATATCATCACACCATGTGGGTTGGTAACCAACAATATTACATACTAAGTATTAAAAACCAACATGATACATGGTTTGAAAATGATTTCATAACATATATCTGGTGTACACATTAAGTAACCTCACATCATTTTGATCCCATGTAAATTATGAAAAGCCATGTGGTCAAATACAAGGCTTTATTATACAACATGTATTGACTTCCAGCTAAGCAATGCAGATAGACATATATTAAATGGTTTATAGATTATTGTACACATCACATGAAAAATGACTATTGGATTTAATTCCCTATAACCAAATTACCTTGTACTTTTTATTACCAGTATATTCAAAGACCAAAATATTAATAAATATCATATCACATGATGAGTGTTATTAAGTGTAACATTAATGTGATAATGTCCTGAGTGTATTTCCCACATCAAAAGGTTATAGTAGTTCCCCACTATAATAAAAATCTTGAATTTTTATGAAAATATTTTTAAACATATGTTATATGGTCTAGATGAAATTGTTTTAATGAACACATATGATGTTTAACTATCATGTGCTGGAGGATCATAAGACATTGAGACTTATTCTCAGAATGTTCACACTTGGTAATATCCAAGATGAGTGGTTATGTGGAAATTCCCACAAATTGGAATTCCAGATGTTATATTTTTAATTGGATATTCCTATATATATGCATGCATTGGTCCTTATACTTGAGATATGAATAATGTATATCATGTAACGACCCAAACTTTTATAAATAAAATTCCCTTTGTGATTGAATTAAATGACCTATTATGGTTATATAAAACACATGAACTTAATTGGTTTTATTATATTCTATAATATTTAAAAGACCATTTAGTATCATAACCATTGATAAAATAGCCACTGAACAGTGATCATATTATTAGTATAAATATAGGGTTATAATAAATCCAATTGACAAAAAAATAAGAAGAAATGACCTCAACTAGAAGGATCATACCCTATGAATCCCATTTATCAGAGATTATGAGGGATATAGAGTCACTGGGATTTTCCCTTGACCAATACCAAGTTGATATCCAATAACTAAAGTATGAGTGAAACCGTTTACGAGAGAAGTTGAAGCTCAGTGAGATCATGACCCAAACCATGTACGCTGAACCACCCCATGAAAATATCACCATCACACATCTTACCCTTAGGGAGTTTGATGGAGTAATAAAGGTATATGTATCAATACCCTAATGATATGAATATATATATTTTATTTCCAATATAATAATGGTTATATTTACTTCTTATTTTTATTACTTTATAAATGATTTAGATTTCAATACGATAAAACAAAAATTGTATTTTTGTGTAATATGAAATTTAAATTAAGAAATAACTTTTTGATGAATTTATGAATTTATAAATAAATTATATATTAATAAAATAATAAAATTAAATAATATTTATTAAATATTCATGATAATATTTTTTTTATGAAGTCAAATGTAATTGTAAGGGTTTGAAAACTGTTATTGTTGAAAAAACCATCATTTTTCAGTAAATATAAATTCTTGTTTTAAAAGAAAAATTCACATAATTATAAAATTATTTTTATAAAATAAATATTATTTTTGGAATCATCATGTCAAAATTATACAATGGTTAAATTTTCATAATTTTTTGAGGCAGTCGAATTTTTGAATAAAAATTAAATATAGTATATACATATGTTATGTATTATGACATCATAATGAACCAAATGCGATATAATAAATGATATAAAAAGTATAAAATAAAAAATATACGTTTCCACTTTAAAATAATGTGATTTTTAGATTATTTTTTAATTTTATAAATCCATTATGAATCCTCCAAAACCTATATTATATTTTAAGGTTTTAAAATTATTTCTTTATAAACATGAATCACTTTCACATAACCAAGTGTAATATTTTATTGATTTTGGACCTTGTAATTATAAAATAATTAAAACCAATACTATTTGGAATAAATAATGGTAAAAAAACCATGATAAAGTTTTTTTTTTCGATCACTTTATTATATAGAGTCCAAAACCTAAGTTTAGGAAATAATAAAGAACTCCCCTCTCTTTTCCTATATAAACCCATCCTATATCCCATTAATCTTCTCTAAAAAACCTTTTATAACATAATTAATCTTCCCTAAACTCTATATATTCCTCCCAAGGTGCCCTAAAATCTCAATATGTTTCTTCCAAGCTTTTAGAATCACCCTCTCAAGGTAAGGGACCTCCCTATTTTCTTTTAAATTAAAGAACCCTCTTTGTATTTTGCCTTTTTAATCTCAATTGGTTATGTTTTCATGAATTCATAAAGATAAATCTTCTATTAAATTTATTTCATAATAATTATAGATCATTTATACCCTCTCATTATATAATTTACCTAATCCGTTAATATGCCAAAATTTAGTAAGAGATCCTCTTTTCTTCTCTTTATTCAAGCACATTATTTATATAATGCACTATGTATTCAAATTAATATTGATGGAATATTATATTCCAAATCCCTATTACTGAACATATTATTTCCAAATGATTATTGACCCCTGTCACTCTCATTTATCCCTCCCTTGATTCATTATGTACCCCATTATGCTGCTGAAATTATCCAATGATTTTTCCATGCCAAGTTTTTACCCAAGCACACTCCTTGTATTATTCATATTAATTCCAAAAATTTCATGTTGTATTATTTTATTACATATAACTATTAATTTATTTATTTTTATTTCCAAATGATGATATATCCCTTTCACTCTCATTAAAACATTTTATGAATCTTTAATTATTACCATTATGTTGTTGAAATATCACTATGATCTTTCATGGAAAATGATTATGTCATGAATATACAACCCCATTTCCACTAAATGGTATTCAACTAGACATAAATATCCTTAATTTATTGGTAATTAAATGTATTTAATCCACACTCTTTGATATTGGTGTTAAAATTTATTAAATACATCCTTATGTTGTATGATATATGTGGAACACTTATGCATGTACATGATACAAAATTGATGGGTGTGCCAAGAATTATATGGCACTCCAATGAATTGGGTAATGTTTTAGTCTCATGATAAATAAGTTATGGGATTGGGGAGTGAACCTAATCAATTATGATACCTTTTACACAATGTTATGATGTCTTGGTGGTTAGCCTTGATCTATGTTTATGATGTCATGTTTAAATTTGTTTCCACTTTCCCATGTTTCCTTTATGTTATCATGCTATATCATGCCTCTTTATTCATGTTTATGATTCTCACCCATTTTATATCCCTTTGAAATGAATATTTTGTAACATGTAATAATTTATTCATGTTATTATTTGTTTATTCACTTATTATTATTTATATCTCATCCCTTTATTATGTATGTCCCCATGTTATCCCATACAGTTTTAAGAATGATGGAATATTATGAGCATGTTAAAGAAGTTTTCAATAATGCTGATGCAATACCTGTTTTAAGTTGTTATGTAATGTACCTAATTACCCAAATACACTATAATTATCTATATTCTAGGTTTTATTATATGTATTCTTATGTAATAAATCATGAATTAATGTGTAATAAAGACTAGGGTTGTCATAATTGGTATCAAAGGGAAAAAAGGAATCCGATCCTTTGGAAATATCATGTGTGAGTGTGGAAAAAGCATGGATCTCTACCCAAGGGATAAATTCTAAAAGGGATACCACTGGGTATGGTAGCATGCCTCATCCAAGAGGTGTAGCCACCCATGGAGTTCCCTGTTAGGTATCAATTATAGTCCAATAGAAATAATTCAAGACTACCATAATTGGTATCAGAATAAAGTTTAGTTATTTTTGGGATTAAGATTATAAAACTATAGAAAATTATTAGGGATAATAATAATTTATTAAAACATCCCTATGTTTTGGTAAAGTATAGATTAAGTGGTTTCCCAGAAAATAAATCATTGTCTAGATACTACAAGTGGATGTTTATTTGACATAGAGGTACCTAGGGGTAATATTCATGAAAAGGAAACATTGATAAGGTCTTGATCATCAACTGGTTCATGAAAATGGGCCTTTCTACGCACCTGGTTTGACACTCCTAGGGGATATGCTTTGGTAAATTTACAAGCTCATTAAGAACCACTATTAAGGGGAAAAATGTCAATAAGAGTCTATGTTTGGAAATAGATCATAGGTAACTTAGATTAAAGAATATAAATTCATAAGTTAAGGAAATACATGTCATTTATAAATTACCCCTTTAATGTTATTATATTACCATTTTTGTGTTTAATAGTTTAAAATTACTCATCCCTAATTTTCCCTTTATTCTAGCTAATAGATGAAAATAGAAGGAATTGAGTAAAAAAACAACGTGAAGAAAAATGTGATGACTACCCAAATGATATGCCTAACATGATGGGAGATAAAGTAAGAAATCTTATGATTATGCCGAACCAGTTATCAAATAATCATAGTTAACAACTGACACATAGTTGAATTTCCATAGACGTCAAAGAAGAGGAGGAAAAAATATCAATGAAGTTCATCTGATAAAGGTGATAAAGAAAAAAATACCCTATTTTCTTTATAAAAAAACATGGAAATAGGCCCCAAGGGAAACTTCACAAAGGAATTGGAAGATGTTTTGAGTGTCTAAAGATAGGTCATAAAGTATCCAATTTCCATGAAAAAATGAATAAAGTTATAGATGTGAATAAAGTTCAATCTAAGGTTACATATATATTTCTTTGTTGTAAATGTAGAGAAGTTGGGTATTATCCAAGCCAATACTCTATTCTAAGGGAGTTATAATTATGATGAGCATTTACAATCCCCAAGACTAAGGGAATAAGGAATGTACTATGCTGAGATGGATCATGATGACTAAAGTAAATGTAACATCTACTTTATAATTTTGTAATTCATTTTGAATTTAAATTGATTCCATATTATCATGTATTATAAGTTTTCTAAGAACATTGATTCACCACTTGAAATAATTTTATATCATTGGGGAAAAAATCTATGATCATCATATCACATTTTGAATTTTTTGGTAATGTTCTTGAAAATATATTCAATATCCCTTTGGTGAAATTTTATGTTATCCTAGTTAGGGAATGATTTTACTTTTATAAAGCCAACATAAATTGATGGGATAAGGAATTCATCCTATGTACCATGAATCAACCTTCAATTATATACAAGTAAATCTAGGATTATGAATCTTCTTCAGTATCATCATCTCAAGTATGGATATTATTTACCAATGAGTAATCATATCTAGCTCAAATAATTGAGACTAAGGAAAATATCATCTTTGAAGACATATCTATTTGAGGGAATACACTGATGTGATTCCTGAATAATTTAATTATCTCCATCCTAAATGAGTGGTTGAGTTATCAATAAAAATTATACCTAGAACAAGTAACATTCCTAGGTAATTTCATCAATAAAAAAGAGATATCTATAAAACCTTAAAAAATAGAGGCAATTGAAGGATATCCAAGACTAACCACCATGACATATATCTATAGTTTCCTTATATTAGCTGGGTACTATCATTGATTTGTGAGAAATTTATCCCAATTATCAAACCCTATAACCAATCTAACTTATAAGGGTGTCATGTTTGTTTTTAATAATGAATGAGAATATAGCTTCAAGTAGTTGAAAAAGAGGATTATCACTACACCTGTACTTACACTACCCACAAGTGGAGAACTTTTTGTGGTATAAAATGATGCTTTGAAGAAGTTATTGGGCTGTTTAATAATTCATAATGAAAAAGTGATAACCTATACCTCAATAAAATTGAAATTTCATTAATAGAACTACCCAACACATGATATAGAGTTGGCTACAGTAATATTTTCATTGAAAATCTAGTAACATTATCTCTTTAGGGAGAAGTGTGAAACATATAAAGATTATAAGAGCCTCAAGTATATATTCACATAGAAAGATATCAATATGAACCAGTGAATATGATTAGAGTTGGTTAAGAACTATGATTTCTCAATCCACTACCATCCTAGGAAAGAAAATAAAGTGGCAGATGCTCTAAGTAGAAAGGATCTGAAAATTTTATCATTGATGAGAATTGAGAAGGATTCAATATTATTATACTTGAAAATGATTTTCATAGGAATCATAAAGTAAGTAAAATAATAAATCCTTTCACAAATTATTTCTCAACTATCCCTTATGGAGAAGATAAAGGGCGCTTAAAGAGACAATGTGGAAATCCAAAAGAATGTGGAAGCTATAAGAAAAGGGGAATCATTATAGTTCAAAATTAATAAAGAAAGAGTTGTAATATTTGGGTCACAATTATCTTTACCATCACACCCCAAGTTAAATATGGAGATTCTAGATGATGCACATATTTCAACCTTATCTATCCATTCAGGGAGCACAAAGATGTATTGAGAACTCTGAGAGCACTATTGGGGGGAAAATATGAAGAAGGATATTGTAGAATTTACATTAAGGTGTTTTGTATATAATAAATTGAATGATATAAGGAAAATATATAAGGGGGTGATATAACCATTACCCATACCTACATAGAAATTGGAAAACATAACCATGGTATTTTTCTCTGTTATTCTAAAGACATCAAGAGAAAATAATGATATATGAGTTATGGTGGATTTTATTTCAAAGACTACTCACTTCATTTAAATCTGAGAGAACTTATCACTCAATCAACTTGAAAGGATATATATTAGAGAGGTGGTTAGGCTATATGAAACACCACTATTTATTGTATCTAATATAGATCCAAGATTTACCTCTAAGTTCTAGAAGATTATTCAACATGATATAAATAACGGGTTGAACTTCAACATGGATTATCACCCTCAAACTAATGTCCAATCTGAGTGGACTATCCTGACACTTGAGGACATGTTGAGAGCATCCTCAATGGAATTAAAAGGAGTATGGGATCAATATCTTCCTATGATCAAGTTCTCATATAATAATAGTTTCCATTAAATCATCAAAATGGATCCCTATGAATCCATTTATGGTAAGAGATTCAAAACACATGCATGATGGGATGATGTTGGTGAACACAAACCGCTGGCTCCTAAAATTGTCAAGGAAGTGGTGGAAAAGGTTAAAACCGTTCAGAAGCACATTAGGGATGATTCGAATTGACAAAAGAGCTATACTGACAATCATCAATGAGAACTAGAGTTTGATTTTATAGATAAGTAATTCCTTTGTATATCTCCATGGAACAGAGTCATGATATTTGGAAAGAAGGGAAAGCTTAGTCCAAGATACATTAGTCTCTTTGAGATCCTTGATCGTATCAGAGCAGTTGTCTATTGAAAAACACTCCCACCTAATCTATCTAAAGTACATGATGGTCTCTATGTATCCCTCTTGATGATGTAAATACTAGACACCTCACATGTTCTAAATCTAGAGGTGTTACCATTGGAGAATGATCTTTCATATGAAGATCAGCTGGTGAAAATTTTAAATTGTAGAGATAAATTTCTAAAAAATAAGAAAATGCACCTAGTCAAAGTGCTATGGAGAAACCAAAAGTTTGAATAAGAGACATGGGAACCAAAGGAGGCGATGAAAGAGAATTAACCTCATCCATTTTATTTTTTTAAATGAAAATTTCAAGGAAAAAATTTCTGAAGGGGGGTAGATTGTAACAAACCAATCTTTTATAAATATAATTTACTTTTTGATTGAATTAAATTCCATATTATGGTTATAGAAAACATATTAACTTATTTAGTTTTATTATATCCCATCAGATTTAAAAAAACATTAAACATCATAACCATTTATAAAATAGTCATTGAACCATGATCATATGATTAGTATAAATATAGAGTTATAAACAACCCAATTGACAAAAACAGAAGCAATGGCCTCAACTAGTAGGATCTCACCCTATGAATCCCATTTATCAGAGCATATGAGGGAGATATCATTACTGGTATTTTACCTTGACCAATCCCAAGACTATACCCAACAAATAAATTATTATCAAAACCATTTATGGGATAATTTCAAGCTTAGTGAGATCATGGACCAAATCATGTATGCCAAACCACCCCATGAAAACCTCACCACCGTACACCTTACCCTTATGGATTTTTCTGGTGTAATAAAGGGATATGTATAAATACCCTAATAATATGAATATGTAAATTTTATTTACAATATAATGATGGTTATATTTACTTATTATTATTGTCACTTTATAAATAATTTTTATTTTGATATGATAAAACATAAATTTTATTTTTGTGTAATATGTAATTTCAATTAAGACATTAATTTTTGTTGAATTCATGAATTTTAGAAATTAAAGATATATTAATAAAATAAAATAATAAAATAATATTTATTATATATGAATGATAATATAATTTTTATGAAGTCAAATGTAATTGTTATAAGGGTTAGAAAACTATTATTTTTGAAAGAACCAGGATTTATCAATAAATGTCAATTATTGTTTTAAAATTGAAAATTCACACATTTATAAAATTATTTTGGTAAAATAAATATTATTTTTGGAATCATCATGTTGAAATTATCCAACGGTTAATTTTTCATTTTTTTAGGAAGTAGAATTTTCAGGTAAAAATTAAATACAGTATAAATATATGGTGTGTATTATGACATCATAATGACCCAAAAGTGATGTAATAAATTCTATAAAGGTTATAAATTACCAAATATATGTTTAACCTTTAAAATAAAGTGATTTTGAGGTTATTTGATTAATTTTATAAATCCTTTATGAATCCTCCAAAACCTATATTATATTTTAAGGTTTTTAAATAATTTCTTTATAAACATGACTCACTTACACATCACCAAGTGTAATATTTTATTGATTTCATCCATTGGACATATAAAATAATGAAAAAAAACACTTCTTAATAATAAACAATGGGCAAAAACCATGGGAAGGTTTGCGATTTTTATTACTTTATTATACAGTGTTATGTACCCAATCTGGGAGTCGCTAAAAGGTGTCCCGATTTGGGTCTCCACATGACCTCAGGTGCGTCTCCCTATATTCTATAGGCCATCGAATAGTAGTAAGGGTCTAAAGTAAAATGTGGGGAGACTATAACATATTTATCAGAGTAATCCGTAAATAGATAACAATGAGAAATAAATGAAATAGTAAACCATAAACCATAAAAAATAAACATGCATAGCCAACCATTTCACAAAACTAGGTACAATCACACAAAAAAATGGTAAATATTATGTGTCATTTCATACAATTCCAAGTGTAAGAAAACTCAAAATAAAAAAAACTATAAATCCATAAAATAGGCCCTATAACCAAGTTTGGTCCCATCCTTCATGCATGTCCCATGGCCAATTAACCCTCTAGAATAGGATCCTTTCCCTTATCTTATCCTACTACCAAGAAGTCTACTCAGTTACCCAATGGTGGCTTGAGAAGGGTATGAGTACAACTCAATATCACACCACCAACGACTTCTACAAAATATCCATTATAAACAGATAGTGTATGCCGATACTAAATAAAAAACAAGATAAATAAAATGTTAAACCAGGTGCCATCAGTTAACAAGTTCACATAAACCATTTTCATCATTTATTCCATGGTTTAGGATTTTTCCTCAATTTCATTTTGACCTATGATGATAAAATTCTATGCATAAAGAGATAAGTCAAGTTCCCTATCTCACTAGGTAAAAAATTTCAAAAACATTTACATCACACTCACCTTGGTGTCTTAATGTAGGTAGTCTCATCCAATAAAACTATTAGGGGCATAAAACCTCATTTTGACTCCCTAACCCATGCATTATAGGAGTGGGGTTTAGAACCTCATTCCAACTGGACCCATGGGCGTAGAACCTCAAGTCAATACCCCATATACCCCAATCCATTTGCACATGTTTCTTTAACCATTTACTATATATACCATATCACAAACCATACCCAATTAAAACACATAACATTCTCAATTCATCATTTGTTCAATACATAAATCATCTTCATGCCTTAACCCATGAAAAAATTCTCAATTACATGCCTTAACTCATTATATATTTCCATTAAAACCCACAATTCATTTAACACATTCAATTTAATTCATTCAACCCATTCATGACATTCTAAACAATCCCTTATGCCATGTCAATGACTAGACACAACTAATGTTAATACCTTTTTATAATTCAAACTAACATTCTAACATATTTATTGTGGGATCCACTTTATCAAAAATCAATTCTATGCTTATCATTACAAATTTCGATGTCCGAGATGATGGAACAACCCATGGGTGGCTCTATAACTAGTCTAATCCACCTCAATGAATCCCATGAGGATCATGAGGGGTTAAATTCATCATTTAACCAAAAAAATTACCAAATATTACTAAGGATATCAAAATCAGAACATGAAGGCACCATAAAACAACAACATACACCTAAACCAAACATCAAGACTATGAGATATAACCTGCAGACCACTTACATTGATTTTGAAGATGAAAACTCACTCAACCCTTGAATTTTATTTATATTCAAACACCCTTGAAGGCCCCAACCTAAGATCCACTAGAAAAATAGGGTTTTAGGGATTTGAAAGGATTAGAACAATTCCACAAGCCCTAATTTATAAGAAGGAAGAAATAGGAGCATTAGACTCACCCGGGGATTCAATTAATAACCAAAAATGATCCAAACAACTTAGAAATGAGGGAGATTTATCCTTGAGAAGCTTAGGGAAATTTGGTTAGATACTAGGGATATAAGAGGAATAATTGAGGAGAATATCAAGTTATAAAACTTAAAGTTCTAGAGGAAAAAATGAAAAAATCCAACTTTTGAAGGGGAACATGATTTGGCTACACGGTTGGACAAACTGTTCACCGACCATGTGCCACCCTTTATCTAAGAGGATTCTAGGTCACCCAATTACTTAGAAAGCCCACACGATTTGAAAAACTATGTGATGACCATTTTGGGATGGCTCTGTCCAAGCCCACATAGTTTGTCCTTAGCCCTCACATGGTTTCTTAAAACCATGAACCCCTCCTCCAAATATGCACAATTTGGGTGTAATATTACTATCAACCATGAACCAACTATAAAACATGCACTAGATGGATGGATCCCCCCTTCTTTTGTGTCCCGAACCCCTAGAAACCCCTGATCCTCCTCATAAACTCGATAAAAAATCCTTTAACCATAATAAATGTATTTAAACCAGAATTTTAAATAACAATATACCTCATAGAAGTTAGATATCTTACAACTTCCCCAACTTATAATGGATCATCCTCGAGATGCACTTCCAAGCATCACCGAGCTTCCAAAGTAAAGAGATCAGGAAACTAGGCCCACATATCCATATCCCTCTCCCAAGTATCTTCCTGAATGTCACCATGCTTTCACAACACTTGAAGTAAAGGCATGTTATTTCCCCACAAGAATTACTCACTAGGATCCATAATACAAACAAGATTCTCCTCAAAGGATTCATTGGCCTCAAGTTCAACATCATTAATATCAATCACATGAGATGGGTCTGGGTGATAATGCCAAATCTACAACACATGAAAAACATTATGCATGCCCCTGTACCATTGTGTAAGATCCAATTAGTACACCACTGGTCTGATCCTCTCCATAATTTCAAATGAACCCACATACCTGGTCTCCAATTTACCTTATTTTTGAATCTGACGGTTACCCAACCTTGGAGACACCTAAAGAGAGAGAAGATCACCCACTATAAACTCAAGAGTTCTATGAGTCCGATCCACATATGAATTATACCTACTCCGATCCATATCCATACATTTCTAAATAAATTTGACCTATTCTGACATCTCTTACATGATACTCATTCCCAATAACTCTGATTACCTAAAATTCATCCAACATAATAGTGACCTATAAGTCCTACCATAGATCACCTAATACGGTGCCATCTGAATCACCGTCTGGTAATTGTTGTTATAGGAGAATTGAAAAATTTCCTAATGATTCTCCTAATATCAACTAAAATTGGGGACACATGCTCTCAACATGTCCTATAGAACCTGAATAGTATGCTCCAATTTCCCATCCATCTACAGGTGGAAATCCATACTAAAAAACACCTAGGTACCAAGAACCTTTTGTAACCCCTACTATAAGAACAAAGTGAAATGCATATCACAGATCAAATCTATAGTCCACAACACCCCATGCAACTACTCTATGTTTAAAACATATAACTCAACCAATTGATCAATGGTAAAGGCTCTAGAATTGGTAGGAAATATGACACCTTAGTCAAACAATCAACAAATACCTAGATTTCATCATTATTACGAGGTTCCTCAAAATATACACCATGAAATCTATCCTCCCATCACCCTATTTCCATTTTATAATGGGAAAAGGCTATAAAAAACCACCCAATCACCGATAGTCGATCTTTACCATATGAAAAGTGTAACATTGTTCCACAAAACCTACAACCACTTTCTTTATCCCTAGCCACCAATACTACCTATGAATATCTAGATACATTTTGGTCAAACTAGGATGTACCACCCACTTCGATACATGAAAATCACACATCAACTCATCCTGCATATATATAGGCACAATCACCTGACCCCGAACATAAAAAATCTCATCATCACCAACAGTCCAATTGGAAGGTGACTCCCCACCTTCAAGAATATTCTTCAAAGACAAACATTATAGATCCTCATATTTCCTCTCCTTGATCTGGCTCAAAAGGGTGGACTCAACTTCCTTGGATACAAGGGTCATCTGCCCTTTTTACATTCTTAACCTCTAGTTTAATCTTAGTAAACAACGCCATCATCTTCCACTCAAAACTAGATTCTTGAACTTCCTAGTTTTGAGTCTTCTAGCTCAAGGAATCCACAAAACTATTTCTTTCTCTTGCATGTATACTGGTTTAAAATAAAAGGACTGTATGTACTCAACCCATCTTCACTACTGAAGATTCAAATCACGTTGAGAGAATATGCACTTAAATATTTTATGATCAATATTTATAGTAAACCATTTTCCCAATAAGTAATGCCACCAACAATTTAAAGAATAATCCATCACAGCCAATTCAAGATCTTGCATAGGGTAATTTCATTCATGAGACCTCAACTACCACAAACCATGTGCCATATATTGATCATTATGTATCAACACCACCCCAAGTCCAACACCAAATGTATCAAAAAATTAAATATACTCCTTACCTGACTTAGGTAAAATCAAAATTGGTGTAGATGTCATCCACTTCTTCAACTCATGGAAGGCATTATAAATTTCCCCAGACCATTCAAACTTGATTCCCTTCTTAGTCAAGCCCAAGAGTGGTGCTATCAAATGGGAAAAATATTTGACGAATCTTCAATAATATCTCACCAAACCCAGAAAACTTCATACATCAAAAAAATTCTTTGGATTCTCCTAAGATACAACAACTTTCACTTTCTATGGGTCCACATACACACCTTCCTCAAAGATTATGTGACCCAATAAGTGTACCTTGTCAATCAAAAAATGAAATTTAGATATCATAGAATATAGTTGATGATATTTTAGTGTAATCAGAATGATGTTAAGATGTTTGGAATGATCATCATGAGTCTAGAAGTACACCAAAATTTCATCCACAAAAACGACTAAAAATTGATCTAGGTGTGGGTGAAAGATTTGGTTCATTAGGGCCATAAACACTACTGACACATTGGTCAACCTGAACAACATGAAAAAAATTCATATAACCCAAACCTACTTCTGAAGGTAGTCTACGGTATATCAGAAGTTCTCACCCTCAGCTGATGATACCCCGATATTAAATTAATCTTATAGAACATAGAAGAACCTCTCAACTGGTAAAAAATATCATCAATTCTCAGAAGAGGGTATTGATTCTTAACTTTCATCTTGTTAAATCTCTGGTAATCGATGCACAACTAAAATGATCTATTGGCCTTCTTGGAAAATAGAACTAGAGGTCCCCAGGGTAATGTACTCGGATGAATAAACCCCTTATTATCTAGTTACACCAACTGAGTTTTAAGTTCCTTGAGTTCTATAGGTTCGATTCTATATGGAGGAATAGAAACTGGCTCTACTTCCAAAAATAACTCTATAGTGAACTCAATATCTATCTAGGGTGGTATCCTTGAGAAGTCCTCAGGAAACACATCCTTAAACCAGTCCACCACATGGGGAAATACAAGATTCTCTACCCCCCATCATCAAAAATATGATAGGCCACTTAGACTATGAGTTCACCCAATTTCTGAACATAAGTATTACCTACCAGGTATGGGAATGTTACCCTATAGCGGTAATAGTTGATATGGGATTGGTACAACACCAACCAATCTATGCCCAAAATTAGGTCAAAACCTAACATCTTGAGCATAAACAAGTCCCATAGAAAATGGTACCCACCAACCTTGAGGGAAAACTCCTTACACTGTTAGATATTTTATGCTCGCACCCCTAATAATGTATCAATCAATATAAACCTACACATATTTTCCACCACTAGGCTCAACACACTCAAAAATTCAGTAGATCTAAAAGAATGTGAGACACCTATATCAAATAAAGCACTATAAAGCATGGAATCCACAAGAATATTACCTCAAACTACCAATGGGCTAGCCTCACCACCTCTAGATGTAGGATTGACTACATGAAGATGACCTGTCCCTCTACCCTGGGCTCCGGTCTGACCTCCTAGTGTCGCACTACCCTACGGATGAGGCTGAACCTATCCTAAAGCACCATGCTCACTACCCAGACCAATACAGATGGCAGAGCTTCATCTTCCTTCCTGGTATGGGGTAACTAACCCCCTTCCTACACTCTATATTGGACTTGATCCTCTATCCTCACCCAACCATTGAGGGTTCCTACAAAACCTTTGCATGTTCCCCATCCTACCACATGCTCAACACTTAACTGGTGGTAAAGGGAACTGACCAAACATGTCTCTCGGCCTACTGTACTGATAGTATAAATCTTGATCACTACCATGAGAGGATAATTCTCTTTTCTGACTACTTTTTCCCCAAATTGAAGCCTCATTGAGGTTTCCTTCTAAAATTAGGGCCATATCCAATACCTTATAAATACTCTTTAAATGGATGATATTCACATGGGACTTGATATCATGACTAATTCAATCCTAGAAGCATCTCACCATAGCTACCTCATACATTTCCGATGCTAGAACAAAGCATTGCAAGTCGGTGAAACAACTAGTATAATCCATCACTATCATCATCCCCTAAATCAAACTCATAAACTCTTCATCCTTCCACTACCTCAATGTATCTGGGTAGATATATTCTAGAATATTTTAATGGAAACCCTTACACTACATACCCTCTTCCTGCTCAGTCTAAACTAAGATATCCCACCATAACTTTGCCTTTCCTCATAACATATAAGCTTCCAACTTGACCCTCTTCTCAGGAGGAGTCTCTAAGTGATCAAGAATAATCTATATGAACTCTATCCAGAACTCGAATGCCTCAAGTCTAACCTATCTAGAAAAATTTAGAGGGTGTTGCAGCTAAAAATCCCTAATTAGCTCAAACATACTCAACACAACCTACCCTGGTTCCCATTCCATCACGTGCATAAAACGAGAAAAGTTCTCAAGGAACTAATCCTCTCCTCTATTAACATAGATCATTAGGATTTCTTACTCCAATTCTGGAGGATCATTATTGGTGATATCCTATTATCTCCAAATAAGAACATATCATCATGGTGGAATTTCTCTATAATTATATACACACATCTCATGGCACATAACATAAAACATCCAAAATTTTCACAAAAGAATGATCTCCACTATTCATAAACAACCCATAATTCATACAGTATCCCCAAATGAAATAGTCTCATCTCCACACTACCCTTATCCATCCCTACCATGGTTCATGGTCATAATGTGGTAAAACAACTCACAAAACCATAAATATTTTCATTAAACACCCTTTTCAACTATCTTTACTTCCACAACATAAATATCTCTCTTTTAGGTACCTTTATTTATTTACAACTTATTATAACTAGTATTTTTAACCCATTTATTACCTTTCATTAGGAAATATTCTTTAATCATCCTTTTATATTCTTTCCATTTAACCACTTGCATCAAATTTATTAGACACCACTTTATTCAATTTTTTTGAAGAAAAGAAATGAATTTTATTCTTCATGTCCCACACATACTCCCCATGTGTTCCTACTATGATGTATTCCACCTATATCCCTAGGTACCTAAAATGATGCATGAATGTACAACCTAATTCCATTTTGGACACAATCCAAAATAACATAAAATAGTCACGTCACACAATAAGTGCATCACCTAATGGTGAAATATAGTTCAACCGTAATTAACACACACTAAGAACAAAAATCCCACCCTAGGTTACTTAGTTTTTCCCTCATACATGGATTAACTACTCCCATGCACAAGCTCATTGATAAGGCCTGAAACTTTCTAGTATCCCATATACTATCCCAAAATATTAATCCAAAAAAATAAAAAGGCTATGATACCAATTTGTAATGTCCCAAACCTAGGATCCACTAAACGGTGCCCTGAGCTGGGTCACCACATGACCTCAGCTACACCTCCCTGTATGCCAAAGGCTACCAACTAGCAGTGAAGGTCTAATGTAAAATTTGGGGGAGATTATACCCTCTTTACCAAAGTAAGACAAAATAGATAACAATGAGAAATAAAGGAAACATTAAACCATAAACCATATAAAATAAACATGCCTAACCAACCATTTTCCAAAACTGGGTATAAGAAAAAAAAAAGGTAAATATGATATGTTAGGTCATACAATGATAAGTGTAATAAAAACCAAAATAAAGAAAAATTGGAAATCCAAAAAACGAGCCCCGACACCAAGTACGTTCCACTCCTCCATGCACTTCCCATGACCAATAAACCCTCTAGCATAAGTCCCTTTCCCTTTCCCTATCTTGAAACCATGAAGTCTTCTTGGGTACCCAATGGAGGGCTGAGCAGGGTGTGAGTACAACTCAGTAGGCCACCAACAATTGTATCTACAAAATATCCAGTATAAATAGATAATTTATGCAAGTACTAAATAAACAAAAAGATAAATAAAATGTTAAACTAGGTGCCATTAGCTAACAAGTTCACATAAACCATTTTCATAATTTGTTCCATGGGTTAGGAATTTTCATCAATTTCAGTTCAGCCTATGCCCATAAACTACTATGCACAAGGGGATAAGTCAAGTTACCTATCTCACTAGGGAATTTTTTTTAAAAACTTTTACATCACACTTACCTTGGATCCTCAGTCTAATTATTATCATTCAATTCAACCATTAGGGGAATAAAGGCTCAGTCTAACTCCCTAAACCATGCATTTTAAGGGTGGGGTTTAGAGACTCAGTACAACCTGAACTGTGGGAATAGAACCTCAAGTCAATACCGCGCATACCACCAATACATGTGAACATTATTCTTTAACCATTTACCACATATACCATATCACATACAATACTCAATTAATACACATAACATTATCAATTCATAATTTATTCAATACATAAATCATCTTTAAGCCTTAACCCATTAAAAAATTTTCAATTACATACCTTAACTCATTAAATATTTTCATTACAACCAATAATTCATTTAACACATTCAATTTGAATCATTCAAACCCTTTACGATATTTCAAACAACACCATATGCCATGTAAATAACTAGACACGACTACCATTAACACCTTTTTATAATTCAAACTAACATGAAAAAATATTCATCATAGGATCCACTTAATCAAAAATCAATTTTATTATTAACATTACAATTTCTATGTTTGGGATGATGGAACACCCCATGGGTGGCCCTATAACCGGTCTAATCCACCTCAATGCATCGCACAGGGATAATGAGGGGTTAAATTCATCATTTAACAAACTAAATTAGAAAATATTACTAAGGGAATAAAAATCACAACAATAATGCACTATATCACAACCAAATACACATAAACCAAACACCAAGACTATGGGATATAACTTGTAGACCACCTACCTCAATTCTTAAGATGAATACCCATTTAATGGCCTTTTATTTAGATTCAAAAACCATTTGAGGCCCAAACCTATGATCTGATATAAAAAGAGGGTTTTAGGGATTCAGAAGGAAAAGAACAATTAAAAAAATCCCTAATCTAGAATAATGAATAAAGAGGAGAATTATACTCAACTAGGTATTTTATTGTAAACTAATGGTGCTCCAAATGGATTATAAATGAGGGAGATCGATCCTTGGGAAGCTTAGGGCATTTTGATTCATCAATAGAATTGTTGAAGGAAGAATGGAGGAGAATCCCAAGTTAGAACAGTTAATTTAAAAGAGGGAAAAGTGGTAAAATCCCAATTTTTAAGGGTCACATGGTTTTTCCACATGGTTGTCCAAACCATGCGCTAATTGTGTGCCACCCTCTATCCAAGAGGGGCCTAGGCCGCACGGTTACCTGGGAAGGCCGCACGATTTTACAAATCGTGCGATGAGCATGTGGGATGGATATTTCCAAGACTACATGGATTTTAATCCCCCCTTTCATGGTTTCTTTAAACTATTTACCCATCCTCAAGACATTCATGTTTTGGGGACACAATTACTAATAACCGCGCGTCAACTATGCAACATGCACTGGATGGCCTGATTCCCCCTTATTTCATGTCCTGAACCCCCAGAACACCCCAAATCCTCCTCATACACCCAATAAACATTCATTTAACCATATTAAAGTTAATTAAACCATAATTTTATACTATAATGTACTTCATAGAATTTATATATCTTATATATAGATTCCAAGACCTATATTTGGGATATAATAAATAACTCCCCAATATTTTCCTATATAAACCCACCCAAGAGCTCACTGCTCTTCACTAAAAAACATTATATCACATAATTAATCTTCCCTACTCTCTATATAGTCCTCCCAAGGTTCCCCATGATCTTAATAATCTTCTCCTAAGCTTTTTGAATCACCCTCTCAAGGTAAGGGACCCTCTCTATTCTTTTCAATTCAAGCACCTTCTTTGTATTTAACCTTTTGAATCTAAATTAGTTATGTTATCATGAATTTAAAAATATATATATGATGAAACATTTATTTCATAATAATTATATATCATTTATCTCCTCTCATTACATCATTTACCTAATCTGTTACTATGTCAAAATTTAGTATGGGACCCTCTCTTTCTCCTCTTTATTTAAGCACCCTATTTAAGTAATGCGATTTGTATTAAAATTCCTATTTATGAGATATGATCTTAAAAATACCTCTTAATAACCATATGATTTAAAAATGATGATTTACCCCTTAACTATCATTGATCCTTCCCATGATTCATTATGTATGCCTATTATTTTTCCAAAATTATCCTGTGATTTTTCCATGACAAATTTTTATTCAAACACCCTCCTTGTATTATTCCTATTAATTCCCAAATTTTTATATTGAATCATGTTATTAAACATCCCTATTAATTTAATTTTTATTTAAAAATAATGAGACACCCTTTTCAATCTCATTAAAACATTTTATGAATCCTTAAGTATTTTTATTATGCTGCTGAAATTTCACCGTGATTTTTCAAGTCAGACGATTATGTCATGAATATCCACCCACATTTCTTCTCAATGTTATTAACCTATATTTACCTATACTTAATTGGTTAGTGAATTATATGCATTTAAACCAAAATTCTTGATCTTGGGGTTAAAATTGATGAAATAAATCCTTATGTTATATGATCTATGTGGTACACTTAAACATGTACATGATCTAAAAGTGATGAGTGCACCCAGAATCATATAATGCTCTAATCAATTGGGTAATGATTTAGTATCATGATATATCATGTATGGGATTATAGATTGAACCTAATCCATCATGTGAATTTTTCCACCATTTTAGGATGTGTTGGTGGTTATCATTGACCTATATTTATGATGTCATGTTTAAAGTTGTTTCCACTTTCCCATGTTTACTTTATGTTATCATGCTATATCATGCCTATTTATTCATGTTTATGATTCTAACCCCTTTTATATCCTATTGAAATTACTATTGTCTAACATGTAATACATTCTTCATGTTATTCTTTTTTTATTCTCTTATTGGGATTTATAGCTTATCCCTTTCTTATATATGTCCCCAGGTTATCCCATGTAGTTTTAATAATGATGGAATATTATAATCATGTTATAGAAGTTTTCAATAATACCAATACACCCCTATTTTAATTTGTTATATAATTTACCTAATTACCAAAATAAACTATAATTCCTCATATTATGGGTGGTATCATGTGTATTCTTATATAATAAATCATAAATTAATGTGTAATAAATACTAGGGTTTTCATATATCATGAATAACATGCTTTTATGTATTGATGAAAACTGTTAAAATATATTCTCATAGTAAGGTAGGATATGTTGGATGGATCATAAGTGATATAAAATTAATGGAATAAATTAATAAATGATTGTTTCCTTCTGAGTTTGTGACACCCAGAACTAGGAAATTATTTTATTTTATTCTTATCTTGATATTGGATCCTTTGGTTGAGGTTCCCGTTGAGTCCCAATTTGAATTTTTATGTTTCATAAATCTTTGGGTGAGTTTTTTTTTGTGAAAAGTGGAGTTTTTGGGCTTGGAAGTTGGTGGTTCACGGTTAGGGGAAACTATTCATCTTTTACCAGGAAACTGTATGGCTTGTTGATAGGGTCTAGGTCATAGCGCATAGCCCGTACATAGTTAGGTAAACTATACGACAAGAATACAATGTGGTTCTATATTTGGATAATGTCATTTGGTGTGGTTGACACACAGTTTGGGAAACCATATAGCTAGCCTGTTTGGGGCACCTTCTTCTCTAGTATCTTGCTTATGGTTGGCGTATGGTTTGGTAAACCGTGTGGCCAAACCATGTGTCTTTACTAGGTCATTAAAAATGTGAAATTTCAAGTTTCTCTCTCTAAAATTTCAACCCTATTTTGGGTTTCTACTCCTTTTTCTTACCTTAGTGCACCAAGAGGCTCTCTAAGACCCTACTCCCTTGATCCCTAACCTTTATTGAAGCTCCCCAAAGGTCCCTAGGTATGTTTCCCTAGATGTTTTGTCGATTTACCCCACTTACCTTCATCCTATATTGGTTTCTTAGTGTTTCTTGGTGAGGGTTCTCTTTTCAATAAACCCTAGAGGAAGGGGATGATGTGTGGATCTATTTATTTGATGTTAGGGTGTGCGTATTGTATCTTGGACTTTATTATTACTTATCCTAAAGTTTGGTTGCATTTGTACATCATTGAGGTAGGTGTTTCCATCCATTTACTTTCCATAACATTTCACTGATGATTGAGCTTCACTTTAATGATTTCAAAATATCATAATCATGCATGTGATGTGACAGTATGATTTTTTTGTGATTAAATGATAGAAAATGGGTTTTAAATGTTTTGTTAAAGGGATCATTTAACTAAGTTTGTATGTAAATTCAAACAAGGTGTTTGATAAATTTTCAATTGATCTTTTAATGTGAAATTGAGTGATTTGGGTAGTGTTCACCCATGGTTATGTTTTGTAAATGTTTTTGGAACATGAGTTGGGTGTTATATATAGAAAGTGGTGAATTTTATGACATAATGTTTATGTGTAACTTTATGTTTTGTATTAAAGTCAAGTGGGACATCCTTAAAAGGAGGTGTTTTTAAAGTGATTTGGAATGCTTATAAAATGGAAGATGGTTTTCTAAAAGGAAATTAATTGTGTTTCAAATTTTCCTTTTTGTTGTACTTAATAAATGTGTTTTATGAATTGTGGGAAAAGTGTGAAATGTGATTTAAAATGGTTTTAGTGTGCGTGTGGATTTTAAGGAAGTTTTTACTATAAAAATGGTTGGGTTTATTTGTGATTTTCTTATTATATTTCCAAGGGGGTTTATGAGTTCTGCAAGTGGTGAGAAATGTGTTCCAAATGGACTTAGTTCCATGAGTGAATTTAAATGTGGTTTAATCTACATTCTTTAAATCTTGTCCTGTTTGGCACTTTTACACACCTGGTAATTAAAATGATATAAGGTCCCATTTGGTATTTTGTGATGTATCTTGGTTTCTAAAATGTTAAAGGCCTATTTGTAACTTCTTGTATTATTTCATGATTCTAATTTATCTTGTAAATGATTTCATATCAGAAATGTAAGGGAATGTTTGGTATTGAGCATTTAAAAGTGGTATTTTGTATTATTTTTTATAATGGTTTGGAAATGGATTTGTGAATGTATTTGGGATGGAAATGGTAAAGGCCTAGTTTGTACTTTGTTTTACCTTGAGATGGATAGTTTTGATGTGACATTATGTGAAGGCCCTATTAGAATTTTATAATGGCTTGGAAAATGATTTAAAAGGTTTATGTGATGTGAAGGCCCAGTTGGAAATTGTGGATGGATTTTTTTGAGTCGGGAATATCTATGGAGGATTCCCCAGAGTGAGGGGTATCACATAAGTGGTGTGAGTGTTAAGGGTAGGTAAGTGCAGTGGCGGTGGGTCAGGTGAGCCATGCGTGTGAGGAACTCCCCCATTTACTATTTATTATTATTATTATCATGGGATTCTTGGGAATTATCTAGAGGTTTGAGTGATGATTTCTTTTTGATTCTGAGTTAGACGGGTTGGTTCCCCTTGACTTGATCGGTCTACGTGAGAGGTGCAACTGAATTGGCTAGTTTAGAGCGATCATTTGATTATTGACTATGGAGATGTACCATATGACGGTAGGTGAGTCCGAACTAAGTGCATCTAAGGATTTCCTATAGTAATGTTTAGGAAATGCTCGTGATCTACTGTCTGTAGGTTTTGTTTATTTTCATATGCATGTTGGATATTAGACCTACTATCATTTTCCTACTTTTTTGGTTTCTTTAACTTTCTTCACATCCCTTTTTTTGGTTCTTTAGTTGGGATTTTTATATGGGGTTTTAGATTTTGAAATGGGTTGTGGAAATAGAAACCATTTTGAAAAGTAAATTTGTGTGTGTTGTTTTGGAAAGGTATTTGTGGGAATATTGGTTACTTGTTGGGAATGTTTTAAAAGCTTATTTTATAAATGTATTTGAAAACCATTGTTTTTGGAAAATTTCGGGAAAGTAAATTCATGGAATCTATGGTGATTACTTACTTAGCTATTTAAGATCACACCCAACTTGTGTCACTTAATGTCGTTTGACCTGAGCTATTTTTTAGGTTCATGTTTCAGGTTCAGTTGTGCCTTTTGACCAGGATGGTCTTGTTGATGGTGGTGTTCAAGAGTTCATGTGGATATTGATGTTAACATGGTTCTCTCTCAGTTTTTTATTTAGTTTTATTTTGTTTTTCAACTATTGTATTCAGATCAGTTTGTATATTTGTTGATATCCAGTTATTTTTAGTTCTTCTAAATATTAATTTTTTTATTTGATCATATTGTTTTTGGGAAAAAATCATTTCCCTTATGATTAATTTGATTCCTGACACTATTTGATAGCCGGTGGGGATTGGGAATGTAGTTCAGGCCATGTCTCTGATAGAGTCAGATGTCGAGTTGAATGAAATCCCAAATTGGTTCATAAAAAAATGGTATTATAGTAGGCCCTTGTTATTTGGGGTGTCAGGTAGTTGGATATTAGGATTTTTGGGGACTCGGGTGGTAGGTATGGGAAAGAATTTTTGAACCCTTTCTTATTCAAATCCTCAAGTTTCCAGGGGTAGTCTAGGATTTGAGTCTTTTGTCTTTGGATTGAGTAATGAAAAAGGAGGAGATTTGGTGTTATGTTGTGATCTCATATGGATTGGTGACCCATGTGGAGTCCAATTTAATGGTTCAGGGACCTCCTAGTTGTTAATGATCACTTGGGGAATATCTCACTAACCATGCTGCTAAGTTAGGCATGGCCACTAGATCCTCATTCCAGAAGTTTGATATGAGTTTTGTTTTGTTTTGGTTTTGGTTGGTGTGAGTGGGATTTCAAAATGATAATGGTTTTTGAAATGGAAATGATTTCTTTAAAGTGGATGTGTATTGATAAGAATGGGGTTTAAAAGGTAAATTGATATGGGTTGAATATTTGGTGAATGCTTGGGTTTGAAGAGAAAATAGTTTGTGTGACCCTTAGTATTCCTTATGAATGTTCATATATGTGTGGGTATGTATATAAAGTACATGTTGGAACATGTGCATGGATGATATAGGTGGAAGTGGTATGAACTCATATGTGATGGTTCATAGGATTCCATGGGTGAGTTTTTGGAGATCAAAGGTTTGAATTCGTTTTCAAAAAAAGTTTTTTTAGAAGGGAAAAATGATTCTAGGGATGAATTTTCTTAAAAATAGGGTTCTTACCTTGTGAAAAAAATAGGTTTCGGTATTAGTAAAGTGGCCTTGGGAGAAGGTGGTTTTGGAATTTAAATTTAAATAGTGATTTTTGAAAATAATATTTTTGTTGTGTTTGTAATTTTTGGCTTGTGAGATATTTTTTTGTCCTAGGATCGTATTTTATGTTGAATTTTTGGTTAATGTTGATTTTGGTTATGTGTTTTTCTCCTGTTCATAATATGCCACCCAGAAAGGTCCCCAAGGTTTCTAGTGTGTCATGTTAGGTTTCTGGTTCTTATCATTTATCGAATATCCTCTGTGGTGATCGAGTTCAATTAGAGGTGGTGAAGTGGATTGAGGAAGCTTAGAGTGTCTTCAGATCATTGGGAACTCCTGAAGCTGTGAGAGTGCATGCTGTTTTGGATTCATTTGAAGGTCCATATTTAGACCAGTGGAGGGTGATTATTCCATTATCGATGCTAGTTAGAATGAATTGGGAAATATTTAAAACCACCTTCATCTAATGGTTTATACCTAAGGAGGTGAATGTGAGGAATGTTGAAGAACTCTTGAGTATCCAGCGTGGCCAATGGTCGATGAATGATTATATTGAGTGTTTCAAGGAGTTGGTTTCTTTCTATTTGGAGATATCATTACAGGATATGTTAAAGGTTACTACCTTACTTTGGGGTCTTTGTTCAGAGATCAAGGAGTGGGTTCTCTCATATGGTGAAGTTTATTTTGGGAAGATGGTGGATGATGTATTCCTAGCTGAGTTGATTCTAGAGCATGGGTAGATGGAAAACCAATTTATTTTATAATTCATAAAGGTTCCCCATCTAGCGATAGGTGCATTCCAGAGGAACCAATTCTTTATAAGTCTTCTTCATTGGTTCTAGCTTCTCATTCATTATACCATTCTCTCATGTGCTTCCAGTGTGTTCGATTCGGGCATTTGAATCCATATTATCACAATCCTCCAAAATCCGGTCACCATTTTGACTATTTAGGTCACATGGAGAAGTTTTGCAAGAAGAATTTCCTAAAGAAAAATTCCTGATTGGAGGATATCAGATTTTGAATGTGGTTTAGTAGATTCTTCAGACATCAGGGCTCCAACAATAAGCCTCAGAGTGAAGATTTTCACGCAGTTAGCATTTTTCAAGGGTGTGGGAAACCTTGGCCCAGTTTTGTCTCCCATATTGGGGTGGAGGTAGTTTAGATTCCTCATTTTAGCTTCCTTGTTTTTTGTGAGATCACCTTATTGTAAGAAACTCGGTTGTTGGTTTCTTTTGGTAAATTCTAGTGGTGGGTGTTTTTTTAAATGCATGCATTTGATTAACTGTTCTATCTTGTGTGCGCTTATCCTTTTGGGGATGGGTTATGATTTTCGATTGTGATTGTTTAGAGATATTTGAGTTTTTTGGAGATGATGAATTATGTTTTTATTTTCTATTGGTTTGAGTTCTTCATGTGGGTTCACCCTAGTGTATAGGGTTTCTGGTTTGGGTTGGTAGTTATCAGTTTTTCAGGATGCCTTTTAGTGGGTTTCTCTTGTCAGTGTCATCTTGTGGCAGCTTCAATTTTGGTGGTGTTAATTGAGTTATTTTTGTGGGGATAACCCTCTCACGTTCTCCCATTATTCTCTATATTGTGGTTTCCTCTGTAATTGGTTGGGTGTAACTTGTGAAGTGAAAGGTCACCCTGATGCTTGTGGTTTTTTTTAGATTTATTCGATTTTGGGATCAAGTTTTGTTTATATTTTGGTTGGGTGACTTTATAGGGGTATAAAGTGTTTTTGGTGGGGATAATTGTCAAACCCTAACTTTGGAAATTCTTTTATTTTATTATTCTCCTGATATTGTATCCTTTTATTGAGGTTTGGGTTGAGTCCTGATTTGAACTTTTAAGTTTTGTAATCCTTTGAGTGGTTTTTTGTTGAAAAGTTGAATTTTTAGGCTTCGTAATAGGTGCCACATGGTTAGCCTATGCTTAGCGGAAACTATGAGGATTATACCAGGTAGCTGTGTGATTTGTTGGTTGGATATGGGGCATAGAACATGGACTACACATAGTTAGTGAAACTATGTGTAAAGAATTCTGTGGGGTTCTGGATTTGGATAGTGGTGTTTGGTATGATTGGAACATGTTTTTGAAAATTGTGTGGCTAGCCCATGTAGTGTTCCTTATTCTTCGGTAGCCCGTGCACGGTTGGCACATAGTTTGGCCAAACTGCATAACTTTCCCAGGTCATTAAAAATTTTAAATTCCAAGTTTTCACCCTCCGACCTTTTAAACCTATTTCAGATTTCTTATCCCTTATTTGACCTAGGCACACCAAGTGTCTCTCCAAGACCCTCCTCTCTTACTCCCCAACCTCCATTGAATCTCCTTAAAGGTCCCTAGGTACGTTTCCCTAGATTTTTGGTCAATTTACCCCATTTACCTTCCCTCTCTCTTAGTTTCTTGGTGTTTCTTAGTGAGGGTTCTCTTTTGTTTAAACCCTAGAGGAAAGGGATGATGCGTGGCTCAATTTATTTGATGTTAGGGTGTAAAGATTGTCTATTAGGATTTATTCTTTCTTATACTGAAGTTTGGTTGCATTCTCATGTCGTTGAAGTAGGTGTTTCCATCCATTTCCTTTCCTATACATTTCATTGATGATTGATCTTCCCTATAATTCTTTCAAAATATTATAATCAGGATTGTGATGTGATAATATAACTTGTTTTAGTGATTTTATGATGGAAAATGGTGAAAAATGGTTTTCAAAGGGATCCTTTAAATATGTTTGTATTTAAATGCACAAAAGGTGTTTGATAAAATTTCAATTTATCTTTTAATGTGAAATTGGTTGCTTTGGTTAGGGTTCACCCTTTTTTATGTTTTGGAAATATTGTTGAAACATGATTTGGGTGTTATATGTAGAAATTGGTGACTTTTATGGTGTGATTTTTATGTGTGACTTGATGTGTTAGTGTAAAAGAAAGCGGTGCTTCCTTAAAAGGGGTGTTTTCAAAGTGATTTTGAATGATTATGAAATTGAATATGGTTTTCTAAAATGAAATTGATTTTTTTCAAATGTTACTTTTTTTTGTGCTTAATAAATGAGTTTTATACTTTATGGGAAAATCATGGAATGTTTTTTCAAATGGTTTTGGTTTGGGTGTGAATTTGAAAGAAGTTTTTCCGATGGAAATGGTTGGGTTTATGTGTGTTTTTTTGTATTTCCAAATTGTTTTATGAGTTGTGAAAGTGGTGTGAAATGTGTTACAAATGGCCTTGGTGCCTCAAGTGAATTTAAATCTAGTTTTATGTGTGTTATTTAAATCTTAGTCCATTTGGAACTTTGAAACACCTAGAAATTAAAGTTATATAAGGGCCTATTTTTCATTTTGCAATGTGTCTTAGTTTTTAAAATGTTAAAGGCTTGTTTGGTGCTTCTTGTGTTGTTTCATATTTCCAGTTTAGCTTAGAAATTCTTTCAGATTTGAAATTTAAGGGACCATTTTGTATTATTCATGTGAAAGTGGTATTTTGTATTCATTTTTATAATGGTTTGGAAATTTATTTGTGAATGAATTTGTGATCAAAATGGTAAAGACTCATTTTGTACTTTGTGTTGCCTTGATATGGCTAGTTTTGATGTGACATGATGTGAAGGCCCTATTGGAGTTTTATAATGGCTTGGAAAATGATTTGAAAGGTTTATGTGATGTGAAGGTTCAGTTGTAAATTGTAGATGACTTTTTATGAGTTGGGAACCTCTATGTAGGATTCCCCAGAGTGAGGGGTATAACATAGGTGGTGTTAGTGTTTGGGGTAGGTAAGTGCGGTGATGGGAGGTCAGGCGAGCCATGTGTGCGAGGGCACCCCCTTTCACTATGTATTATTATTATCATGGGATTTCTGGAAATTGTCTAGAGGGTTGAGTGATATTTTCTTTTCAACCTCGAGTTATATGGGTTGGTACCCCCTTGACTTGATGGGGCTAGGTAAGATGTGTCATTGGATTAGATAGTTTAGAGTGGATAGTTGGTTATTGACTATGATGTCGCACCATATTCCAATAGGTGAGTCTAAAGTGATTACATCTAAGGATTTCCTCTAGTGATGTTCAAGAAATTACCATGATCTACTATCTATATATTATATTTATTTTCTACTGCATGTTGGATATTATACTTGCTAGATTTTTACTGCTTGTTTAGTTTCCTTTACTTTTTGCAAAAACCTCCTTTTGGCTATCTAGTTGGTATTTCTATGTGGGGTTTAAGATTTTGAAATGGTTTGTGGAAAGAAAACCCATTTTAAAAAGGAAACCCGTGTGTGTTGTTTTAGAAAGGGATTTATGGGAAGGTTGGTTACTTGTTGGGAATGTTTTAAAAATTATTTTCTAAATTTATTTGAAAACTAGTGTTTGTGGAATATTTTAGGAAAGTAAATGCATGAACTCTATGGTGATTACCTACTAAGATATTTAATATCACACCCTACTTGTGCCTCTTAGTATTGGTAGACCTGAGCTGTTTTGCATGTTTAGGTTTTTGGTTTGGTTATGGATTTGGAGAAGGCTAGTCTTGTGGTTGGTGGTGACCAAGATATCATGTAGAGATTGATGTTATCATGGTTCAATCTCAGTTTTATATTATTTTTTGTTTTGTTTTTTTGTTGTTGTATTCGGACTAGTTTTTATATTTATTGATATTCAATTATTGTTAGTTCTTCCGTATGTTCTGTTTGTTTATTTGACCTTGGTTTATTTGGGAAAAAATCATTCCCATCACGATTAATTTTAGGCCCAGTACTAGTTTCCATCCTGTAGGGATTGGGAACACCCTTTGGTTTATGTCTTGAATTAGGTTGGATTTTGATTTGGATGACTTCCTAACTTGGTTAGTGATAGAGTTAATAGAAGTTGATATCTTTATCCCATTATAAAGTGCATAGTATTGGGTTTCTCCATTGAGAAGGGGAGGGGGAGGTATGAATCATTGGATACTAGTTTTTATAATTTCTTCAAAATTAAATCAACCCCCATGACTTATTAAAGTATGATCCACTAAAATATGAATTTTCAGCCACGCTCATATATATAGATAATAAAAGAGTAAATAATATGATAATTTTTACAAGGTTTAGCCCCTTCATGGGAAAACTACTTCATACCATGATTGGTTATTCAACATAATAATAGATTCTTCACTATAAGAACAAGTGAGTACAATATTATCTACAAGAACATAGCATTACACTATGGTAATTCAGATTCACACTTGACTATTCTTTTTTTCATTACAATACAAGGATATAGAATAAAATGAGAATTATCCCTTTTTGATTTGGTTTCTTCAAAAAAAAAATTATCTTCTTCCAAGAGACTCTAGGATATTAAAATAAAGGCTTCTCACTATGTACATAATTTGATATAGATCTATATCTCGATTTTTAAACTCAGATGCAATTCACTGAAAGCCAAATCTCAATTAGATGTAGATGATCACTTCTGAACTTTGGTCTTTTGATTATTTTCATTATCTAAGTTTCTTAATACACAACAGAACTCTCTATCTCGGGCTCCTTCCTATATTAAAGAAAGAATCAATATTCTAGAATTAAATAATTTACAAATAATAAATTTCTAGCTTGTCCTTCTTGAGAGTTATCTCAATAGAATCATACAACATGATCCTTCTTATTTACTCATTTGGTTGGCCTTAAAATCATTCACCATAATCTTAGAATATTCCCAACATAAATTAAATGTTTTTTCCAACATAATTCCTAAAATACCCATCTTTTCTTCATTCAAAATCAATTGGAAATAAAATTATTTAAGAAAAATATTCAACTATAATATCATAAATAATTAAGAAAAATGATTTTATAAATTCTAGAAATACCAAGAAACTTTTTCTCTTTCATTCGATGAAATAAGCTCCAGTTCTCATCATCATCAACCTACTTACAGTGTGAGAAACTACTCTGTGACACAATAATTAAAAAACCAATATCTTGAATGTTTATACTCAAAAACCTAGATAAAATAACTACATTATTAGTTTCAAGTGATTATTTTAACTTAAAACTAGAACAAAATAGTCACATTAACACTCTAGAAATAATTTCTAGAGATTATTAAAGAAAAAACTAAGCTTTTGTCATAATAATATTTTTTTTAAATAAATGAATTTAAAACCTTAAGCAGTTTGTGCAATGATCACCTCATTTAAATTTAAGATAAAACAACTTGAATTATATCTTAGTTATGATATTCTAATCATTGAGGATCAACACAAGTATCACCATTTATAATTCCCTTAATAATATTTAATTATGTAAATCCATAGTTTTTAAAAATCATAACTATTAAAATTTATCACAGACATGACTCGTACACAACTTGCAGATGACTCATATGTAGAGTCTAATGACTCATACAAAACTCTAGAATCACTCATACATAGATGAATTGGATTTTAGATGACTCATAAATAACATGAAATCAATAATATTCAAAATCATATGATATATACATAGATTAAAAATTACTCATATATAGTTCAAGGATGACTGATATAAAGATTGGAATAACACATAAAAAATGAATTTTGAAAAAATAAAGCTAAAAAAATTTATATTTAGTTTAAAAAACCATAAAATTAATTCAAAGAACCTTAATAATAATTCAAAGCATATAAAAAACATTCTCCACAAATTTAAACAATAACTTAGAAACCTCTAATGATTCTTAAGATTAACTGACAATAAATAGAAATCATCAACAACTCTAAGGGAATTTAATCCCAACTTTTAGTTTTTTGAAAACTATATTAAAACCTTTTAGATTCTAAAGTCTCAAAAATAACAAGAATCATAAAATCATAGCCAATTTCTTATGAGATGTGTCTTTTATCACACTACTAGATAGGGTAATGTTTTTTTTGAGAAAATTCCATCCCTCTGTGTCAAGTAATCATGGTCAAGTGACTTAGAATAACTCCCCCTCAATTTATATATGAATTTATCACTTTTAAAAATATACCCTTTTTATAATAACTATAAATTTAAATTACAACAGGTAGTGTACACAACCCCTCTTGACAAGTATTATATCCCCCTTTGATAAGGAACTGCATCATTATTTTCTCCCCCCAACAACCAAATAAAAATCCATATGGGGGTTAAATGTTTCCACACTTCTTTAAGTGATAGGATAGGGTTTAATATGATGTTTCAACATAAAATCTTCAAACCTTTCTATGGGAATAGATTTTTTAAAGATATTTTCAATTTGATTCTTGGTAGAAATGTATTCCAATTTGGAATCTCCATTGGCCACTCCTTCCATAGTGAAATGATATCTAATTTCTATATACTTTGATGTATAATGATGTAAGGGGTTTTTGCATAGAAAAATAACACTTTCTTCATCAAAAAGTATCCTTAATGGTATCATAGTCTCCATATTCAAATAATATGACTTCACATTCATCCATAAAAGCTGTGTACATGCATGAGTAGTAGCCACATACTCTGTTTTAGCTATGATAAGTGTCATTTAATTTTTCTTCTAGCTATACCGAGTCATACAACCCTCACCAATGAAGAAAGTACCTCCTAAAGTGGATCTTCTACCTATACAATCACCTTACCAATCTGTATTAGTGAATCCAAGAAAGTCCAAATTAGTACCATGTCTATATAACAACCCATAGTTAACTATTCCCTTCACATATTTCAAAATAGTTTTTCTATAAGAATGCGTGACTTCATTAGGTCACTTTGAAAGTTAGTAATGAGTGTCACTACACAGGAAATGAAAGGTCATGAAGAAGTCAAATACAAAAATCTTATGATGAATCTCCTAAACCTTTTTTTATAAAACTTTTGTCATTATCATCCTTAAAAATCTTTTGATAACTAAAATTGGATTTGAAACTTCTCTTGAGTCCTCTATGCCAAAATTTTTCATCAATTCCCTGGCATATTTTTCTTGGGATATAAATATATAATCTGATTTATGCTCAAAATTTAATCCTAGATTGTATGTTAACTCAACCAACATAGAAATTTTAAAATACCTTTTCATTCACTCAGAAAAATCACCATAGAGGTACACTTAGTGAATTGAAAAAATTATATCATTGATATATACAATGATAATAAATATACCTGTGGATAACACTTTTACATGAAATTTTCCATAAAATTTTCCTTTTTGTAAAATTAATTTATATTAGGTGGTCATTATGCTTTTAATACGATGATGTTGGAGCCTATTTAAATCCATATAATTACTTAATAAGTTTTTAAACCATGATTCCATCATCATTCATAACAAAACCCTCAGGTTATTCAATAAACACTTTTTCATCAAGATCACTATTTATAATGACTAATTTTATACCCATTTGATAAAATTTATACTATTTATGTGCATAAACTACTAGAAATATCCTTATAGTTTCTATTATTTATAATAGAGAAAATATTTCTTTAATATCAATTCCTTACATTTGAGAGAACCTCTTCCAAACTAGCGTCACCTTGTTTCTTTTCACTTCATGTTTTTCAATCATTCTTTCCAAAAAACCACTTAGTTACAATGAAATTTTTATCTTTTAGACTTGTAAAAATATCCCAAGAAGTGTTTTTATCAATTTTATTTTTTTCACAATTAATTTATTTTACTCAATCTTTTTGACCAACTGCTTCAGTGACAGTTCTTGGTTCAATATGTGATATAAGATCTGTTTAATTTTCAATTCTCTGTATTTTTCTTGTCTGAACTAAAACCTATTATATTCCAATGATATTTTATTTTTCAACATGATTTATCAACCTATGAAACTATTTTATATCACTTAAAATAGCCTCATATTCATCACACGTATTTTCTAATTCAATAATGATAATATTTGGTTCAATTTTAGATTCTTTTTCAACCTACTTGTTAAAATTTGAATGTTATTTTCTACAAAATATTACAAATATACTATAACTGAATAAACTAATGTATATTTATTTTTAATAAATTTAGTATAAAAATAGATCAAAACCTTATGGAACATTTTATTTCAGAATTTGTACCCACTACCACTAGATAAGTATCCCATAAATACTAATTTATCAAAATTCTCCTCAAACTTCCCTAGCTTATTGTCTTTGATCACTATAAAGCATAGAATACAAAATACTTTGAAGTACCTAGAAGTTGGATCCTTCATGTTTCACATTTCATAGTAAGTAGAATGTGTCTTATGTATGAAAATATATATTTTTCAATTGTGTAAATTAGTGCACAAAACTTCTCTCTAAAACTATTTTGAGATTTTATTTTTAGCCAGCATTGTCCTGCCCATCTCAACAAAAATTGTATTCTTACTATCAGAAACACCATTCTATTGGGGAGAATATGGTTTGATTAATTGATGTTTGATTAATTTTTTGAAATGATAACTTTCAAATTCATCACATATATATTATTTTCCACAATCCGATCTTAATTTTTTGATGTGAAGCCCTAATTCCTTTTCAACCCATATTATAAAAATTTTGAACATCTCAATAAATTATTACTTATGATTGACAAATTTCACATTGGTTATTTGAGTGAAATCATTAATCAATGCGATGAAATATAAATCACCACTTATTTACATTTTCCTAATGGGACCTCATAAATTAGTGTGAATGAGTTCTAGTAGTCTGGTAGAAAGAATGACAACCTTATTGTGAGATTTATTAGTTATATTACTCTTTTATAATGTTTAAAAATCGTTTTCACTTTCTATTTTTATCTTAGGTAACTATATTTTAACTTCAACCTACTAAATTTTTTTCATGCTTCTCAATACACGATGACCAAGTATTTTATTCCCTAACATACTATTGTCGTTTTCACCCCAATAACATGAATTGGTAAGATCACCAATTATTATTATTATATTTTATTTTTTACTTATGATATGATCCTTATATAATTTAATATTTTAATGATACATGATTTATTCTTGAAATAAAACTTATTCCAATCATAAAAAATTAGGATAACACTTAAAAAAATTATGCTTTATCCATTATACATATTTCACATCATTTAATTTCGGATTTTGAAGTACAATTTCATTCGATCCAACACCCTTGATTTTTAGAGAACAATCATTTCTAAAGGAGATTTCTCTCCCTTAATGATTCATAATTTTCTTTAGAATATTTTTATCACCTATCATGTGGGAAGAGAATTAACTATCAAGAATCCATGACATTGTTCTTTTTCTGGCCTTTAATGCATCCTCAATTTTACATTCTATTTATTCCTTGAGTTTCTGAATTTTCTTCCCTTTATAATCATAGATAATATGTCCTAGAAATATTTTAATACACTTCACTACGCTATGACCCTATTTCTCATAGCCACAAAAAAGTCCCTTAAGACAATAAAATCTATTCTGAATCGAAAAATTATAAATATTTTCCTTCACAGACCACCTTATTTTAAAACCTAATTAAATACCTTTTGAAACCCCCTAGATTAATTCCTCTTTCCATGTAGTGATATATTATACCAGTATGTGTATTCATTATTCCCAAACACTCTATAACACTAGAAATAGCCTTGAAATCTGAATCTTCTAGAATTATCAAAATTATATATGAAAAACCATTGTCTATATTTCTATTGTTCATGTACTAAATAAGTCTATTTTTTTATTTTGATTTTGAATAAATGAGATCATTGAGTTCGTATTTTATTATAAAAATAGGTGAGATTATTTTTATCCATTTTTCTTGGCTTAGATTTGACTAGATTTAGATATTGAACCTTCACTATTAGTAAAAGTAGAATTACAAGCAGTTTTATAAGGTACAAATCTAACCTGATAATTTGTGCAAGTCCCCTCATGCACTTTAGAGGATTCATCCTAGAATTCAATAGAGTTTTTAAATTCATCTTGGATCTTATTCAACTCATTATGAACTGTAATAAATTTATATTTAATCTTAGATAATTCTTATTGTTTTAAATAAAACCAGTCTTTAAGATACTTCACTATTTTATTATATTCAGCATTCCTAAACTTGAACTTATTTATTTCCTCAATGTAGTATTATTATTTATTTAAAAACTCATTATTCTCTTCAATAAAAATCTTGAATTATTTAACAATCAATTTGTTTTCTTTCTTGATATTGGTATTTTTCTCAACACGAGCTTCAATATCATCATTTAACATGTGTTTTGGATCAGTTAGTTCTAAATCATCTTCTCTATTACTTGAAGTATTAAATAAGTTTTCAATATGATTCATGAAATTGCAAAATTTCTCACCAGATTCACGTTCAGATTCAGTGCTAAATGAATGATTAAATTCTTCTTCTTTACTCATTATATTTATTATCTTGTTTCTAGAAAATCTATTATTTATTCTTCAAACTTTCATTATTATTTTATATTTTTTCCTATTTATTTCTGTGAGGTTTCTTATATTATTTAGATTCAAAATATTCTCTCTTATTATTTAGTTAGTTTATAAAAAAATTCCTAATTCCATTACATTTGTAGAATTTAGATGAACATTTTCCTTTGTTATTACCCTTTCCCTTCTTGAACCTATTTGAAATAAGTGAAATGATTATTTTACAGTCTCTATCACCATATTCATTTTAATATTCACTTGAATATACATTATTAATATTTTATTTTATTTTAAACTTCCTCATGGCCTAAAAATCCATTTTTTATTAACATTTTTCTTGAGGATTGGGGTTTTTTTATCTCATAGGCGTTGAGAATATCATGTAATTAATCCTATGAGAGGTTTTATCTATCTTAAATAGATGTTATCTTAGGGTCCAATCTGTCCAAAATTTTTCTCATAAGTTTTTTATACAATGGAAGAATCTTCAATATTTTCATGAAAACCTTAGATATATATTTCAATTTTATTGAACCTTGTAAAATAATCATAAATATTATCTTCCTCATTAATATTGATGCCTTTAAATTTTCCTCTCCAAATTTTTAATTTGGCCACCTTAACTTTTACATTTCCTTCACAACTACATTCTTATTTTTCCTAGATTTCTTTGTCTGATTTATGCCCCATCACTTTTGTATAGAATTTTTCTAAAAAATACATTCGAATAACATTTTTTTCATAACCATTAACCTATATATTCCTTTTTATCTATTAATGAAATTAGTGATTCCTTCTCAAAATTTAGAAAACCAACAACTAAAACATATCTAACATGTAATCCAATGGTTATAAGAGATGGAAACTTCTTATTATTCCAACTATGGTAGTTATTTTCATATAATTTAATCACACCCCTAATATTAATGGAATTAAGATTTTCTTTTATAAACATCTAGTTGGATCAAGAAGAGGAAACCACACTCGGATACAAGTTGAAATGCCTAGGATCAGGTTTCTCCACTAAGAAGGGGGAAAAATCATTAGTGGCCAGTTTTTAAAATTTCTTCCGACTTAAATCATTCTCTATAACTTATTAATTTTTGATCCACTCAAATTCGAATTCTCAGCCTCAATATTACATGTATAAAATGAAAGATTAAATAAAATGATAATTTTTACAAGGTCCAACCTCTTTGTAGGAAACCTACTCCTTTTCATGGTTGGTTATTCACCCCAATAATTTATTCTTCACTATAATCATAAGTTAGTATAAGATTACATGCCCAAATAAAACATTACACCATATTGATCTAGATTCGCACTAGATGGTGCAGTTTCACACTGAAACACAAATATATAGAATAATAATGAGAAAGATATCTTCAAATGCTATAAAAAATTACATCTAACTATATTTTTTAGAATATTTTCTCAAAGTCTTTAATGTCGAATTTGGGAATGTTTTCTGGAAAACATGGCTAAATTAACCATGTTTTTTATAAATGTTTTAAAATGTTGCTAATTTTTAATTTAAGAGCCTCTTATTAAAAATGTGGCTAAATTAGGTTTGTTTTTAAGTAAATGTAGCTAATAATATTTATGTACATATATGTTTATAATATATTAATATTTTTTTCATTTATTATTAATAGTAATATATATATATATATATATATATATCATTAATATATATATTTATATATAATATATAATAATATAATATATAATAAGGATGGTTTGAACCATGGATTTGGAAAATAATATAATATATAACAACACATAACAATATATAACAATATATTATCATAAATAACTAATATATATAACTATATAATATATATATCTATATATATAAAATAATAAATATATTCCAATATATATATATATATAATAAAAAAATATATGTTAATATAAGAATATAAGAATATAAGAATATATATATATATATAATATATGTATATATATAATTATTTTATAATAATAAATATCTATAACAATATATAAAAATACATAATAATAAATATATAATAATATAATAATAATATATAAAAATAAATAATAATAATATATGATAATAAATATAAAAATATAATAACAAGAAATATATAATAATATAACAATATAATATTATAATAATATAAAAATATATATAACAATATAACAATAAATATTATATTAGTAAATATAACAATAAACATTATAATAAAAATATTATTAATATAATAATAAATATTATAAATATTAAAAATAAAAAAATATAATAACAAGTTATAACAATGAATATAATAACAATATAAAAATATTATAATATATAATAATAAATATAATAACAATATATAACAAAATAATAAATAAATAAATGTATATAACAATAAATAAATAAATAAATAAATAAATAAATAAATAAATAAATAAATAAATAAATATATATATAACGATAAATATATATATATAACAATAAATATAATTACAATATATAACTATATAATAAGTAAATAAATAAATAAATAAATAAATATATATATATAACAATATATAACAATATATAACAATAAATATATAACGATATATAGCAATATATATATATATATATATCTATATGTTGTTATATATTATATAACATAAATATATATTTTTTATATAATATATTAATAATAATGTATTTTTATTATATCAACATGTAATTTATTAATATTGTATTTTATTATTTTAAAACATTTCTAACGTGTGTGTGTTATTGATATATATACTAATAATAAATATATATATATATATTATTATATATAATATTAATAATATAAGGTCGCGTTTGTTGGGAGAAAATCCTACATTGAAACTCGATGTGCATTGCCCACCTCTTAATAAGCGGTGGGGGGGGGGGGTGTTGTTCCGCATGCGTGAGGGGTGGTGGTCGATGGTTGCTAGGGTGAGGGTAGTGTTTGGTGGTCAGTGCAGTCACTGGTGTGGATTTTGGGGGTCGTCATTTTCAGTTGATGATGCAAGGGGGGGGGGGATCCTCATTTTCGATAGCGTGGGGGAAGCGGTGGAAGGTGGGGGTGTGAGGAGTTATTGTTGGTGGCATGGGGAAGTGGGGGCAGGAATGGCTGGTGGGGTGTGGGGGGCTGCTGCTGCAGGGAGACCATTTCCAAAAAAAATTCTATAAAAAAATTCTACCTAAATTTAAAAAAACATAGGTAATTGAAATGAAATTTCCAACATTTTTGAAAACATAGTTAAATAACTATTAAATATGAGGGAAAATTTCAAAAAAATAAAATAAATTAAAATTTACCCGCGTTTAGAAAAACACAGGTAAATAAAATGTAATTACCAATATTTTTAAAAACATTGGTAAATGACTAATTAGATACATTTATAAATGTATCTAACCAGCGACACCATATTTTCCTATATTTTTTAAAAATGTAGGTAAATTCATTTTCTTGGTTTTAAAATATAGCTAATGAAAAAAACCTAGCTAAATTACATTTTTCTTATAGTGAAAGTTTTGGTTCCTTCAACAATAATAAATACAATCTTCTTCCTTGAGCATCCAAAATATTCAAATGAAACTTACTCACTATGCACAAAATCTGATGTAGATCTATGTCTTGATCCTTGAACATAGATGTGATTCACCTAATGCTCGAGATCAATCATATGTAAATGATTAAAATTGAACTTCAATCCCCAGAATCTTTTCCTTCTCTAAGTTTCTTAATATAAAACACAAATCTATATCTTAGATTGTTCCCCATATTCAAGTAAAGATCAATATTAAAGAATTAAACAATTCATGAATAATGAATTTCTAGTTTAGGATTATTGAGTTTCCTCTCAATAGAAGCATACAACATGATCCTTCTCATTTCCTCATTCTGTTTTCCTTAAAAGCATAAACCGTGTTATCAAAATATTCTAAATTTAAATTATCTCCAACACAATTCCTCAAATATCCTTCTTTTATTCCTTTTAAATTAACTATAAATAAAATGATTTAAGAGAAATCTTCATCTCGAATATAAAAAACAACTCTCAAACAAATGATTTTATAAATTCTATAAATCTGCATCAACCTTTTTTCTTTATTCAACTAAATCAGATCCAGTTCTCATCATCATCAATGTACTCGCAACGTGAGGAACTTCTTCATAGTACAATTGTTGAAAACTCAGTATCTTGAATATTCATAGTAAAAAACCTAGCTAAAATCACTTTATTATCAGTTGCAATTGATTATTTAAACTTTAAACAAACAAAACATAGTCACATTAACATTCTAGAAATAATTTTCAGATATTGTTCAAGGACAAACTCACCTTTTATCACCGTAGTAGTTTTTATATAAATGGATTTAAAACTTCAAGAAACTTATACAGTGATCACCTCTTTTCAATTTTTGATTCACCATATTAAATCACATATTGGATGTGATCTTCTAAGAATTTTATACCGGCTCAATCATAATTAGGTTTAGTTCCCTTAAGAATGTTAAATTATTAAAATCCATAATTTTTACTCTTTAATTCTCAAAATTTCTCAATGGAATGACTCATAAACAACTTTCATAAGGTTTATATGCAGAGTCTAATGACTCATCCATTACTCCAAAATCACTCATACATATATGTATTGGCTTTTATATGGCTCATATGCAATATGAAATCACTCATACATAACATCATATGATATATACAAAGATAAAAATGACTCATATGTAGTTCATGGATAACTCGTGTGTAGATTAAAATGACACACACAGAATGAATTTTCAAAAATTAATCTCAAAACATGATTTTATATTCCCAATAAATATCCACATAATCACTTTAAAACATCTCAAGAATAATTAAAATCATCTAAAAAGCATTCTATACAACATCAAACAAAAACTCAACAACCTCTAATGATTCTAAAGCTCATTTGACAAAAAATAAAAATAAAAAACCACCCCAAGGATACTTTACTTTGATTGAAATGGAAATTTCTGAGTAAGTACACAACGATGAAGATTTATCAATGAGTTCATTTTAGGTAATCAAAAAAGTTATATCAAGAATATAGGTTGATGATACAAGTATTCAACCAGTTTGATGAGACATTAAGACAAAGAGATTATATCACAAAATAAACATTAGTATGATTTTGTTGTCATTGCGATTTTAAATTCTTTATTTATGATTATATTGATGTGTTGTTAGATGATAATATTGTACATTAGGCCAATTTTCCAAAATCCACTAAGAAAGAGGCTTAGAGGTTCACACACTAAGTGTATACAGAATCTTAGTTAAATTCTATTTGAATTTAATATTCAAAATAAATATTATTCTCGACTTGTAGTTTAATAATTATTCTAGTTTGGTTGATCGTAAACATTAAATAAACTATTATTTGAGTTAGAATATATGTGAGTTGAATATTAAATAAATATTTATTTACCAGTTAGGGAATATAATATTTATTAAATAAATTAAACAAATTTATTTATTTTAATATTTATTATTCTAGAGTCAATAAATATAAAAAAGGATTGAAAGGACAAGTTATAGACCAAAGGGAAATGATATAATTTATTTAATTTCATTTAAATAAATATTATTTATTTATTTAATAAATTATATTTAAATATCTATGAGTTAGCACATTTTATAGAATATAATAATAATAATATTATTATTATTTAACATTGGGTTTATTTAGGATAATAAATTAGTTAATGGACTCTTCATAATTATTAATTATAAAACCTAAGTATATAATCTGAATTAGTGGAGATATAGAAATTTTTACACAATAGATCCCCCTAGAAAATTCTCTCAAATACCTAGAGAGAACTTCAAAAGAATTATCTCAAGAATGAAGAGAGAATCCTCCTCCTCACCCCTCTCAGGACTCGGAGGATAAGAGAAAAATTCTTCAAGACCGAGAGAATCCATGGTCCAATCAATAAAGAACGGCTCAAGAGATTTTGTACCTCTATTATAGCACCCATAATACCAACAATGACATTTTATGATTTTTGGAGCATGTGTGAATTCCTCTAGATTTATTCTACATGAGATTATTCACCATAATGATAAAATGATAATAGTGACAACTGGGTTGTTCAACATCGAATAAATACTTATAACGATTAGGTAATTCTTATTATAAATTAATTATCAATTATATGTGAAAATATCATCTCCATGAATATTTTATAGTTTCATTTGTCTAGTGATTAGAAATTTATCTAAAGAAATTGATGAAAAAAATTATTTTTGTGACGTCCCAGATTCGGGTGCCGCCCAAAGGTGCCCCAAACCTGGTTGATCACATAACCTCAAGTGCATTTCCCCAAATTCTAGAAGCTGCCGACTATCAGTGAGGTCCATGGTGTGATAATGGGGAAACTATGCCCTCATTGGAAGAGTATACATAGTGGAAAAAAATATTAAACAATAGGGGAAGCAGTAATACCCTACAACAGAAGTTAAAAGCGGAAGACTGAAATTAAATCCAATAGAATACACAATTTATATATATGATGCATGGTATATGTATCTAAGAAAACATCCAAACAAGTAACAATTCTGGAAATACAATAAATAAACCAAAGTATAGAAAAAAATAGTAAACTCCAATAGCATCTCAAGCCTCAGCTTAGTCCCATGTTCTCTATCTCCAACTGCAATCAAGTACCTGATGAAGAATGAAACTTTCCCTTATCTTTACCTGCAATCATATAATTTTTTTGGTTCCAAAATCATGACACAAATAGGGTGTGAGAATAATCCTAGTAGACAACCATGAAAAGATCCATGCCTAACTATCAATGAATATATATAGCATGTAATATGAAAGAATGAAGTAATGAACTAGGAAGTACTAAAAAGTAAACAATCCTATAGTTTTAAATTACATTCATTTAACATTTATTATTCATTTGTTTAATAATGAAAATCTGGGATCTAGCCTAAGCTCTGTATCCCCCATGTAATGTAACAAAATAGACGTCTCAGAAGAACATATAAACAATCAAGTAAGATCGAATCCAATCTTGTGCTTTGTCTTGGAAGACTCATCACAATCATTCAATTATTCATAAATGAACCACTAGGAAATATCTCACGGTCTAACCCCTTTGGTAAAACATAGAATCAATTCATTAAATAATGACCCTTTGGGAAAGCACTCACAGTCTATCCCCTTTTTTTCAAACATTCATTTAATCACTTTTAAACGACCACCTGGGTAGCTCTCACGGTCTAACCCCTTTGACCAATCATCTACAATAAGGCTCTCATAGTCCTATATAAATAATATTCAAGTCCCCTCCATCTTCCTGGTCCAAGGATTTCACGGTCCATTGGAGAATTATCTGGAAGTCCCCTCAATATTCCTGGTTCAAGGCTTTCACGGTCCATTGGAAAATTATCTGGAAGTCCCCTCAGTCTTCCAGGTCCAAGTCTCGCACTGTCCATTGGAAAGAATAACATGCATACTATATCAAAGAATCTTATGTAATCTACAACTAATACATGGATAAACATTTGAAAAGAACTTGACAGACATTTTATATAATCAACAACTCCATCCTAACCAATAATGCATGGAAAACAAGGTACGCCTCAAGGAAACCTAGACTAGATAGCCATAAACAATCAATCAAGGGAAACACACCCATGGGGTGTCCCATAAATAAGGTATCTAACCTTACACATAAGAAACAACCCTTTATCAATCAATCAAACCATAAAATGTAATAAAAAGGTTTAAATTTAAAATCAATCAATAACCCAAATGTGGGAATGTGGAACTTTTATCATATATAATCCAAGAAAAAAAAACGAAAGGCACAAAACCACCTACCTCGATGTTGTACGATCGATATACTAGAACGTCAACCCTTGAATCGACCTGAAACAACATTGATCTACAAAAGGTAAAAAATTTCTAACCTTGAATAACTCTCAAGAGAGGATGAATCAAGAAGAAGAGCTCATGAGGGTTTGATGACTCACTGGTGGGATTCTAATGCATCTGACAATGTCTCAATCGAAACTCGGATGGAGAATCGGGAGGTCAAAATTTATCCATCATTCTGGATCAATCTTGTATGAAACATGAGAAGAAAAAGATGTTTCCAGATATTATATGTGACCCCACTTTGATATATCAATTAAAAATAAAAGTTCATGACATGTTCATTAACACTACACACCATGTAGTATCCTCAATCGACCCCTAACTTAAGCTGTATAACAGGTCACCACATGACCATGTACTTGTCCGCCACATGGTCAAAACACAGCTATAAGCAGCAAGCTAGGTACACATATTGTACTCAGAAGTACACGACATGTTCTTATAAAATTCTATTTTCTTTATTTTTCCTAAAAAGAAAACTAAAATCAAGATCCATACCTAAAATGAAGATCCGATTTCATATAAAATTTCCCCTTAAAGAAATTAATCCTTGAATTTACCTTCCAAGGGTGGTGAAGAAGAATCTATGAACAACTCCGACCATTGAGATCTCCCATCGTCTCCCTCTCCCAAGTCTTGTCTGACACTCTCCCATGTTGCCATAACACTCATACCATAGGAACAAACTGGCCATAGAGAACCTTCATGCTATGATCCAAAATATAAATAGGGTGATCCTTGAAGGATGAATCCTCCTCTAACTCAACCTCCTCGGTTAAAAAACACGAGAAAAGTCTGAAAAGTAATGTCGTAGATGAGAAAAATGAAAGATATCATGCATATCTTGGTATCCATGAGGTAACTGCAACTGATAGGAAATTGGACCAAATCTCTCCAAAATCTCAAATGACCCGACGTATCTTGGTGAAAGATTCCCCTATATCATAATTCTCCTATGTCCCAACCTTGGTGTGACACACAAGAAAACCTAATCTTAGACCTTGAATTCTATAGGTCGCCTCCATCGATCAACATAATATTTATGGTGAGACTATGCAATACATATACTCTTCTAAATCAAATCCACCTACTCAGTGGTCTCCTGGACAAGATGAGGTCCTAGCATAGCTGCCTCTCTTGCCTCCATCCAACACATGGGTGATTGGAATGGCCTACCATACAAAGCCTCATAAGGTTCCATCTGAATCATTGCATGAAATTTTTTATTGTAGGAAAACTCCCCTAGGGGTATGTATCTCTCTTAAGAGCCCCCAAAATCCAGGATGCATGCTCGAAGCATGTCCTCCAAAACCGGAATCGTACGCTCGGACTGACCATCTTTCTGAGAATGGTAAGCTGTACTTAGAAGTACCATTGTACCTGAATCCCTATGTAGTCCCTTCCATAAATGAGAAGTATACTAGATGTCTCTGCTTGAAATGATAGAGTTCTGAACCCCGTTAAAATGTACTATCTCTCAGATGTACAAATTTCCAAGATCATCAAAACTAAAGGTTTCCTTGATCGGTAGGAAATGTGAAACCTTTGTGAGTATGTCAACAAAAACCCAAAAAAAATAATTTCCTCAATCCCCCCTTGGTAAACTCATCATGACATCATTCCACTTCCACTCGGGAATATGCAACTGCTGTAAAATCTTGGCTGGCCACTGATGCTCCACCTTCACCAGTTGACATGCAGAACATCTCATAACAAAACCAGTACATCCCACTTCTTTCCCAGCCACCAATACTGAAGATGTATATCTTGATACATCTTGGTGGCACTAGGATGAATTTCCCATAATGAGGCATGAAAATCATGTAACAGCTCCTCGCGTACGTCTGCTGACACCTATACAAACCCATGAAAAAGAAAAACCTCATCCTCTCCTATGGTCCACCTAGGAGTAGGGTCCTCATCTAACACACTCTCCTATAAAACTATTCCTTAATAACATGATATCTTCCTTATTCACACTCGATCCAAAAGAGTAGAGGTAATAGTTACAGAAGAAAGAATCATCTTCTCCTATCTATTGTACACCTCCAAATGCATCTCAAAGAATAGAGCCATAAGTTTCCACTTACTAATGGCCTCTTGAACTGCTTGTATCTAAGTCCTCTTACTCAAAGCATCATCCAACATGTTTCTTTTCCTAGGCATGTAGGCAATATCTAATTTAAAACACTGAAGGTACTCAACCCACCTTCACTGTCTCAAATTCAGATCATGCTGGGTAAATATGTACTTGTGTCTTTTGTAGTCTGTGTACACCATAAAATTCTCTCCCAATAAGTAATGTCTCCAACAACATAAATCATGAAGTACCATAACCAACTTGAGATCGCGTGTAGTTTAGTTTCTCTCATGTGGCCTCAACTGCCAAGACCTGTATATAATGACTCCTTCCCCTTTCATAAGAACTACTCCCAGCCCGATACCTAATGCATCACAATAAATGGTGTAACTCTTTCCCAACTCTGGAAAAATCAGTATTGGTGCTGAAGTAAATCTCCCTTTTAGTTCCTAAAAGGTTGAGTCATAGGAGTATGTCAAAAAGTACTTCACACTCTTCTTAGTCAGGCCCTTCAGTGGTGATGCTAAGCATGAAAAGTCCTGAATAAAGTGTTTGTAGTAACTATCCATCCCTATAAAACTCTGTAACTCAAATTTTTTCTTCATATGCTTCTAGGAAAATACCATTCTCACCTTCTCTAGGTCTATTGATACTCCTATCTCTGAGATGAAATGACCCAGGAAGTGAATCCGATCCATCTAGAAGTGGAATTTTGTGAGCTTATCATATAACTAATGCTCTCTCAGTGTACTCAATACAATCTCAAGATGGATGGCATGTTTGTGTTGAGTGTAATAGTACACTAAGATATCATCCATGAAGACTACCATAAAATAATCCAAGTAAGGATGGAATAATCGGTTCATTAGTGACATGAAAACTACCAGCATGTTTGTGAGACCGAATGACATAACCAAATACTCATATAGACCATACCCGCTACGAAATTATGTAAGAGGTATATCTGATGGTCTAACATAAAATTGATGATAACCTGATCTCAAGTCAATCTTTGAGAACAACCAGGCTCCTCAAAGATGACCAAATATATCATCAATCCTAGGAAAGGGATATCGGTTCTTGACCATCAACATGTTCAGGTTCTAATAATCTACACAAATTATGAGAGTACCATCATCCTTATTCACAAAAAGGATATGAAAACCCCAATTAGAAGTACTGGATCAGATGAAACCTCTTTCCTAAAACTCCTCTAACTGCTTCTTAATCACCTATAACTATTGTGTAGTTATCCTATATAGAGGAATGGAAACTGATGCCGCTCCTGGAACAAGATCAATAGAGAAATCCACATATTGATCCAGAGGAAAACCTAAAAATTCGTATGGAAAGACATCTCTGAAATGATCTACCACTAGAGGAAAGTCTATCTGTAGAGTCCCCTGGTCATCTAGATATAAACTAGAAATCTGTATTGTAATTCCTCCCAACCCATGATGGTCAGTTCTAGCTCTTCTCTCCTGGACATTCCATTCACCCTTGTGTAGAAAATATTCACCCTCTAGTGATGTGAAACTCACCCTATAGTGATAGAAGTCAAAAAAGGCCTGAAAATTGACCAACAAGTCCATTCTAAGAATGACATGGAATCTTGTCATCTTTAAGACATAAAGGTCGCACAAGAAGTGACACCCACCAACCTCAAGAGGGCACTCCTTGCACTAACGTACACTAGCCATCATAATCCCCAACGGAGTGTCTAGTATTATAACATCATTAGAATTAAATATACAGAGCCCAAGGATCTCTATAACGACAAAAGATATAAAACTATGGGAATCACATATATCAAAAAGAGAAGAATCTAAAACTGAGGCAATTAGAATCGTACCTCTAACCATAGAGGGTCTGGGATCCTACTCCTACTAGGTTTGTTCCATCACAAAAGTATGACCTGTACCGTGACCCTGTGACCCTTCCTGGGTACCCTAAGCTGATCCATCCTGCTGTCGCTAAAAACCTATCATCTGGATACCATGACCACAACCACCTCCTTGGCCTGAATAGCCTGACGAACTCCAGTTCCCTAACTGATGAGGAACTTGTGGCCCTACTCTTGAATGTGGAGTCATAATAAATCCCCTCTCACTAGATGCTGGTGTGAACATCCTACAAAAATGCTAAATATAACCCATCTTTCTACAATATCAGCACTCAATTTGGTCTCTTGGGCCCTGCGGTCTCATGTGCCCACTCTTCCCGCAATGGCAGCACCTCACCTGGGTACCTAAAGATACATCCCTACTACTGAAATCACCAGTTAAAGGCTCCCTGCGGTGCTTCCTGCTATCAGTCGAGGAGTACCGGCCCTGGATGTTGAAATTCCCTGGATCGCAGCTCCAAAATACCTCATATTACACTCAGTAATCAATGATTGATTTACTATAGCATTCACCAAAGTCAACATGAAAACATTAACTGGAAATTAGATGTTGTAGCTGAGACCATCCTCAAATTTCCTAGCCAGTGATAACTCATCACCTTCTAAAATAGGTTCAAAGTGATAAAGCTCTGTAAAGAGAGAAGATTAATCCACCACTAAAATATTTCCCTTCTCCAAATCTATGAACTCTCGAGCTCAGTTGGCCCTCAACATCTCGAGGTTGAAGTAATAATATAAGGTCCTCTAAAACTATTCCCAAGTCATATCATGTTGTCATCCCGCCTGTGAAACAACATCCCACCATCTCTTAGCAGAATCACATAGCATATAAGTCTCAAGCTTCACTCTCCTCTCAGGAGGTATCTCTAGATGCTCGAAGATAGAAATCATGGCCTCCAACCATGACTCTATATCCTGTGGTCCTCCATCCTCTGAAAAAGTGGGAGGATGCTGCTGCTGGAACACCCGCATCAACTCTTCCAAAGTTGGGGTAGGCTGTGGTGCTCCTTGAATAGTTGCATCATCCCCATAAAGCCTTCATGGAATTGTGAATCAATACCCGTGTCTGGTATAACAGCTGGTTCCAAGATAACCACAATGAGAGGATCTGCTGGTAGTCCCTGATCTACCATTTCTAGTGTCTGATCATCATTCTGTACTTGGCGTACAACCGAAGGACGTCTTGGTGGCTTGAATCTACAAGGTCAAGTGCACAACTCAGTTCAAGATTATGAAAGACTACAAATTATAAGTGTGAGAATGGAAGATAAGAAGGAAAGAATTCAAGTTTTACAAAAAAAGATACACTGCATGTAGAAACACTACACTGCATGTTCCCTTATGCCTTAACATGGGAGTGTACCTCTGCCAACCTGGTCATGTAACACCCATAAACATGGCATATTCCTCTTGAGACATGGATTGTAATTGAATATTCCCTCCTGCCCAAGTACTTATACATGGCTCGAACCACGTGGTTTATCCTAGTGTAACACTACATAGTGTGCACACTCTAGACACAATGTGTACTATTAAGGTTCCATCCACCCATGTCATGAGTCACATGGTCAGATACATGGTCGATTACAAAAATGATGTGTACTCACGATACACAGTGTGTTCTCCCAAAAGTTTACCAACCCTGTGTCTCTAATCACACAATCAGTCATACGGTGAGCAACTACACGATATGTACATATGTTACATGGTGTGTACTTAAGAGAAGTCATTTCTTCTAGAACAGAAGAACACATGTAATGTGTTCATAACATCACATGGTATGTTTTTAGGGTTTTTTGGAAATTAATCCTCTGAAACTTCTCTGGAACCCCCAGAATCTTAAAATTTGGACAAGGCATGCCAAGTTCCAATCCATGGGAGCCTATACTCCCTGCGAATCAAAGTTTGGAATCCTTATTCATACCATATCTTAACAGAATTAAATTAAAGTTCAAACATGATCCACCAAATTCTGATCCAAGTGGGCCCATAACTTATAGGTTAGAGGATCGAATCCTCTCTCTGATACCATTTTATAACATCCCGGATCTAAGTGCCACCCAAAGGTGCCCCGAAACTGGTTGGCCACATAACTTGAAGTGCATTTTCCTAAATTCCAGAGGCTTCTGACTAGTAGTGAGGTCCAAGGTGTGATAATGGGAAAAATATCCCCTCATTGGTAGAGTATACACTGTGGAGAAAAAAATTAAACAACAACATAAATAACAATACCTTACAGTAGAAGTAAACAACAGAAGACTAAAAGTAAATCCAATAGAATCCATAATTTATATATATGATTCATGGAATATGTATCTAAGAAAATATCCAAAAAAGTCAAAATGCTGGAAATATAATACAAAAAGCAAAGTACATAAAAAAAAGTAAACCCCAAAAACATCACAAGCCTCATCTTGGTCCCATGCTCTCGAACTCCAACAACAATCAAGTACCTAATGAAGAAGGGCGCATGAACTTATCTATACCTGCAATCATATAATCTATTTGGGTCCAAAATCATGTCCCAAATAGGGTGTGAGACAAATCCCAGTAAGAAACCACCAAAATATTAGTACCTAACTTTAAATGAATATATAAAGCAGGTAATATGAAAAAATGAAGCAATGAACTAGTAAGTACTCAAAAGTAAACAATCCTATAGTTTTAAATTATATTAATTTAAAATTTATTATTCATTTTTTGAATCATTTAACCCTGTGATCTAGCCTAAGATATGTATCCCCCATGTAAATTAACAAAACTTATGTCTTAGAAGACCATATAAACAATTAAGTAAGATCGAATCCAAGCTTGTAATTTAGCTTGGCAGACTCATCACAATCATTCAATTATTCAAAAATGAACATCTGGGAAAGCTCTCATGGTCTAATAACTTTGGTCCAAGATAGAGTCAATTCATTAAATAACGAACCTATAAGAAAGCTCACATGGTCTAACCCATTTTGGTCAAATATTCCTTTAATCACTTATAAATGACCACCTGGGAAACTCTCACTGTCTAAACCCTTTGGTCAATCATCTACACCAAGACTCTCATGGTCTTGTGTAAATAATCTGGAATTCCCCTCAGTCTTCCTAGTCCAAGGCTCTCATGGTCCATTAGAAAATAATCTAGAAGCCCCCTCAGTCTTCCTTGTCCAAGGCTCTCATGATCCATTGGAAAGAGTAGCACACATACTATATCAAAGAAGCCCGTGTAATCTACAACTATTACATGGATAAACATTCTCAAAACACATGGCATGCATTTTATATAATCAACAACTCCATCCTAACCAATAAGGCATGGAAAACAAGGTACACCTCAAGGAAACCTAGACCAAATGGCCATAAACAATCAATCAAGGGAAAATAACCCATGGGGTGTCCCATAAACAAGGTTACTAACCTTACGCATAAGCAACAACCCTTTATCAATTATCAATCAATCAAACCATAATAGGTAATAATCAGGGTTAAATTAAAAATCAAGAAATACCACAAATTTAATGGACCAGACCTCTCAAGTCCATTAATTTGTGAAAATGTGGTATTAGAGGTGTTCGGGGAGGTTAAGGTGACTTGGGGTGCATTTGGGTGGAATTTTAAAGGAAACTAAAGAGCTATATCTTTCGCACGGGAGGCGCACGGTTTGTCTAAACCGTGCAGCCAAACCGTGCGGGGTTGGTGTTGGAGGCAGTGGCTAACGCATGGTTAGCACACGGTTTTTCTAACCGTGCGGCCTAACCATGCGAGGAGTTTTTGACGAGGCAGTAACGATTTCATGGTTAGCGCACAGTTTGTCTAACCGTGCAAGCAAACTGTATGGGTACTTAAATTTAGATCCTAAAATTTTGAATCTAACTCGTTTTTGTCTCTAAATGGTTTGTTTAATCCCCTAAGCAGCCATAAATTGGGATTACCCTTCCCCGAAGGTAGGAGAATCTCTCCCAAGCGTTTTGGAGGCGATCCGAAGGATTATCTTGACGAATCAAATCTGGTTTCTTGGGGTATGTGATCGTTCTTCCTCTTTCTTGGTTGGTTTCTTAGATCTACTTAGATATACTCCTCCCATTCTCTCAGTTTCTTAGATCTACGCTCATTATGGGTTGATCTAGGTGTGTGGATGTCAAATATGATGAGATCTGGTCTTGATCTTTCTAGGAGGAGAGATCTAAGGCGGGGTCTTGGAGAATCGACTCGGGTTTCTTGAGCGTTCCTCGACCATTGTGGTTTTCATAAAAAACCATTGAGGTAGGGGATTTGTTGCTTCTCTTTCCTTTACGTGCAACTGTATTGTTATCATGTTTAATCCCACTGGATGAAAATGGAATTGACGTGATATATACTTTGAACTGGATAAAGAAATTGTATCAACCATATGATATTGCCTCTTGTTTTGATAGATAGTGTGATATCTATGATTGCTTTTCTTATCTGTTGTTCTTGATGGAAATTGGTAAAGAATGTAAACCCGAACTAATTGATATTTGTTGGCCAAAGATAAAGAGGCATGAAAATGAATTTGGCTCTTGTGGTAATTTGATGTTAATCAAATTGGCATAGTAATAATGTATAATAATTTGTGATAGCTTACTGGTTAGGTTCCTGATTTTGGAACCAACAGGTTATAAATTGGTAAAATAAAGAGGGTTTATAGATTTGATTGTTTGATAATTCCTTGAAGGGTTCTGAGTTACCCTCTTTTTTGTTAAAGGGCCTTATCCCAATTGATGTGATGGTTTTGTTTACTGCTGCTTGTGTTGGGACGTGACCCTGGAGGGGTGTTGTGAAATGTGGAGGCATAGAGGCCTTTTTGGTTGTGGCAGTGGATAACACCTAGAGTGGAGAGATGCATCGGTTTACACATGTGGGAGACAGAGAGGAAACTGAGGATGATGGAATGGGATGTATGTTATTTTTGGATGCTTGCTGATTCTTATTTGTTGTTTATCTGATTTACTTTTCCCCACTGCTCAATGCAGATGGTCTTTCTTACCCTTCATCCAGAGGAGGTGAAGACGCGTGGGTTATGCCACGTGCTTTCTGTGTCTAGCTTATTAAGGGAGGATGGGTCTACGCTCTTTCTATAGGTGGAAAAGACTCGGCGGGTAGTACATCTACTCACCGTGTTGAACCCCCTTATGTTATTAGCATATAATGCTTTTCTAGAATTATTGAGAATATGGTAAAGTGTTTCTGTAATGAATGTTTGAATAAACGGTGTCAACCCATGGGGTTGGTGTTCGCTAAAACATAATGATGAGGTTGTAATATTTTTAAGGAACAATGGACTTTGGGTGTGATGCTAATGAAATTTAATGTGGATTTGTTCATAGTTAATTAATGTTTAAAGAATTAATTAACGTACAGTGGAATTGAAAAAAAGGGAATGAAGAAATCTAATAAATATCTTTAAATGGTTGTGTGCTTATAGGATACCTAGTCTTAGAAGTGGAAACCCGATGTCCAAGAGACATTAGCTGTAGTTGTGTCTAAGACTAGGTTATTCCCATAGTGTGGTTGTGAGTTATAATATATTCTGTACTTTTTGTGTTTTTATACACTACTCCACCCTGTCAGTAAGGGAAACTGACACCTCGGGGATTCTTAGCCCAGCGGGTGTTTTCCCCAACATTCCGGTGAGAGGATGAATGTATGACTACCCCCTTTAGCCCCGCTCCCTTCTCTTGGTAGATACTTGTTCCATTAGGCACAGTGGTTAGTTTTCCCCATATATGTGTGTAGAGGGATGTAATGGCTTGTGGTTATTCACACACATATATTCTAGATATAGTATCCTATGAACTACTATAGGTGTAACGTGTATAGGCTGTGATGGCTTAAGGATCCTTACTCAGAGTATGGGCTTTAATGGCTTGAGGTATAATACCCGACCTATGATACACGTTATGCGAGCTGTGGTGGATTCTGAAAACTACCTGGTTAATTTGGTTGTGAGGATGGTGTGGTGATTCGCCCAGGTGTCTGCAGGTAATCCTTTGTGGTGCACGAGGTGTAGATTGTGGTGCTTCGCCTAGGTGTCTGCAGGCAATCCTTTTTTGCAGAGTGATACTTAGGACGTGCGAAGTTGGGGAAAAGCGGCAAACCAGTGGAGAAGTAGTAGCGGGGTACCCTTGATATTCTTTATTATATTCTATATTCTTGTATGTGTTACTTGGTGAGAGTAGCCATGGCGAGGTTGGAAACTTAGTATACTTATTTAGGTGACGAGTTAGTTTCACTTGTTGTTCACTGTGCTTTAGCATGCTTTCTTTACCTTTGCACGAGAGGCTTCGGGGAGGATCCTACTGAGTATAATGTTATATTCACCATATGTATATACAAACTATTTTTCAGGTCACTTGGAGAAGGTTGGAGATCAAGCCGGTTTCTATTAGCTTGGGGTTGCAGGAGCTGTTCGGGCTTGTGGTTACAGCTGTTTTACTTTCTTTTGGGTACTTGTAGTTTTCCCTTTTTGTTGTAGTAATTTTTCATGACATTACATTTGTTCTCTTGGGTTTCTTTTATATTTCTAGTTCTGAGTTGGAGTTGATTGGTGTCTATCTTATCTCTCTCTTCCGCATGTGTTCTCTTAGAGGGTAATTCCTCCCATTTTTGTGTTACTATACCCTCGGTGCTAGTCGCCAACCCGGGGCCTACTAGAGGTGGGACTTGGGGGTCATTATCTCCCTTCTCACATTGCCAGCCTAGGAGGGGTACACTTTGTGGGGAGGGGGTCGTGACAGAGTCGTATTAGAGGTCTGGTTGAGGGATAGGATGGAGTTTAGATTTAGGCACATGTGAGGTTGCATGGGTTGGTAGGGAAACAATATCATTCATGTTTAGCAAGTGAGGTAAACACTAGAGACCGGATGACACATAGGCGTTTAGGGCCCCCTATGATCTGATGTACGAACATTTAAGTTTATAATGGATACTAAACAAGTTGATACTAGTTGCAGGGTAGAGACCTAGGAAAGGATCATGCATCATTCTTATCTGTGCCTGTGTTTGAATGGGTATACCTTGGGATAGGTTAAACTAAAATTAATGAAAGAAAACAATTAATTAATTAATGTTGAGTCTTCCAAATTCCTGGTTTAGGAGCTCTAACGGGTTGTTATTTTACAGTTATGGCTCCATGTCGACATCCTCGTCAAGTTTGCACAGAAAATGTGTAGCAGGATGTTCCAGAAGATCGCCGCAGGGTAGAGATTGACGACGAAGACATTTGGAGGAAGACACTCCAAGAGTTTTAGTGCTAGAGTCTACAGAAGTGCGAGGGCTCCGTTTCAGATGCAGTCACCGAAGACTGGTTGGATGAGGTTGAGATAGGCTTCAGTTTGATCCGTGCTCGGAAGGAAAACTGGGTGTCCTTAGCTGTGACGATGCTGCATGTATCAGCGAGGCAGTGGTGGTTCTTATTCCTCAGATATCGTGAGGAATCAACGATCTCATGGGAGGAGTTCCAAGACAAGTTTAGAGTCAAGTTCCTTTCTTTGACTGCGAAGGCGTCCAGTCGCCAGGAGCTTCTTACCCTTCGATAGGGGAGATCTACTATTCAAGAGTTTGGAATCCATTTCAGTAACCTTTTACGATATGCTTCAGACCTTTTACCAGATGAGGAGGCCAGGGAGAGGCATTTAGAGGAGGCTTTGCATCCAGAGATCCAGCGCCATGTCACCCCATTTATGCTGAAGACATATCTTGAGGTTCTGGCAAGGGAAGAGGTTGTCGAGAGGACTTTGGACAGGACATGATCATCATGAGAGGGGGATCGTCATGATCCCTTACGAAGCAAGGATGTGATCTGTGGTTCCCGGTTTTCAGGGTAGAAGAGTTTCCGTTCAGTCGGGGGTAGGTCCCAGCCCTTCACATCTCATTTCTCCAAAGGCAGCAACTGTCAGGCCTATGCCATGTGATCAAGCACTTGTTTTTCTTGTGGTGGTCATGGCCATCAACAGCAGGAGTACCCAACCTTTTAGAGTGGTCATTGTGCATTGGGCTCTACGCTCCAGGTTCCTCCGTTGAGATAGTTCCAGCCGAGGCAGCAGTAGCCAGTTGCACCAACATTAGATCAGCATAGGGTAAATGGGGTAGGCAGAGAACATCCCCATGACGCTCCCCATCCTCAAAGAGCAGAGCGCGGCCATGGTGGTAGTCGTCATCAGGGTCAGAGAGGCCATGGAGGTTGTGGTCAGCTTCATGCCCTAGCGTTGCCAGCTCCAGGAGAGCCAGATGTCATTCGAGGTACCCTTTTCTTGTTTTCTACCTTGGTGTATTCCTTGTTGGTTCAGGAGCGATGCACTCCTTCATATCTCCTACCCTTGTCCATGCTTTGGGACTTGAGGTAGAGAGGCTTCCAGTTCCCTTGGCATTGACTACGCCAGTTAGAGGTCGAGCTGACTTGTTTGAAGTATGTAGAGACTGTGAGCTAGTGTTGGGGAAACACCGCTCTTGGGGATATTTCCTATGTTTATGAATACAACCATATGATTTCATCCTCAGCATGGATTGGTTGTATTTGGTGCAGGCTATCGTGGATTGCTTCAGGAAGAAGGTTGTTTTATTTGGTGCGGATGGAGAACAAGTGGTGTTTGTTGGTGAGCGAGATCCTCATATGGGTCATAGGCGCGTTTTTTTCTTATCATCCATGATGGCTGTGATGATGATGAGTTCTTCAGAGGTTCATCAGTTGACGTTTCCTAGGGTTGTAGAGGAGTACCCTGATGTTTTTCCAGAAGAGGTTGTAGCATTACCCCCTCAATGACAGATCGAGTTTGGGATCGAGCTATATCCATGAGCGTCTCCTATCTCTATGTCTCCATATAGGATGACCCCTTTTGAGTTACGATAGCTATGTATACAGCTTGATGGTCTGTTAAAGTGCGGTTTTGTTCGGCCAAGTGTGTCACCGTGGGGTGCACCAGTGTTGTTCATGAAGAAGGCCGATGAAATTTTGCAGTTGTGTGTCGATTATCATCTCTTAAACAAAGTGACAATAAATAATCGCTATCCACTTATGCGTATTGATGAATTATTCGATCAACTGAAGGGTGCAAGTTGGTTCTCAAAGATCGACTTGTGGTCAGGATATCATCAGATGCGTGTGAAGGATGAGGATATTCTGAAGACTTCTTTCCGTTGTCATCATGGGAATTATGAGTTAGTTGTAATGCCGTTTGGTGTAACAAATTCTCCAACTGTATTCATGGTTTTGATGAATGTTGTGTTCCTTGAGTTCCTGGACAAGTTCATGGTAGTTTTAATCGATGAAATCCTTGTGTACTCCAAATATGAAGAGGAGCATGCACAACATCTACAAGCCATTTTGGGAGTTCTTTGTCGACATCATCTATTTGGGAAGTTGTCGAAGTGTGAGTTTTAGACTTGAGATGTCCGTTTCTTGGGGCATGTTGTGTCCCAACAGGGAGTTGCTGTGGATCCATCGAAGATAGAACAGTTGTGTCTTGGGCAGCCCCCAAGACAGTTTCTGAGGTGTGAAGTTTCCTTGGTCTCGTCGGATACTACAGGAGGTTTGTAGCCAATTTCTCACAAGTTGAAACTCCTCTAACAGATTTGACCAGGAAAGATCGGGCATTCATATGGACTGATCAGTGTCAGTAAGCTTTCTAGTATCTATAGGATAAGTTAGTAAGTGCTCCAGTCCCTTGTCTTCCAGCTGAGGGAGTTCAGTTTGATGTTTTCTGCGATGCTTCACATCTGGGGTTAGGCTGTGTTCTTATGCTGTAGAGGTCAGTTTTTTCTTATGGGTCTTGGTAGTTACGTCCCCATAAATGAAACTATTCCACCCATGATCTTGAGTTGGAAGCCATGGTGTTTGCTCTAAAGTTGTGGAGACATTACCTCATCGGTGAGCGCTTTGTGGTTTTCACCGATCATAAGATTTTGAGGTATGTTTTCTCTCAGCATGAATTGAACTTATGAAAACATCAGTGGATAGATTTCTTACAGGAATACGACTTCGAAATATCATATACACCTTGAAAAGGGAATGTTGTAGCTGATACGCTAAGCCAAACGTCACATAGTGATGCTGTGCATGAATACGGTGATTCCTAGAGAGTAATGGAAGAACTTTCAGCATTACATCTTGATATGGGAGAAGTTGGGGGTCGAGGATGTCTTTTTCAGATGATGGTAGAGTCATCCCTGATGAAGAAGGTAGAAGAGTATCAGTTGGGGGATCTAGAGGTGGAAGTATGGAGAGACCGAGTTGTTTGTGGTGAGGCCCCTGATGGTTGGTCTGAGGATGAACAACACAGACTGTTGTATTATGGAAAAATTTTTGTTCCTTTGATGATGTATGAGATGTTTATCCGAGAGTTCCATAGTTCTCCCTTAGCAGTACATCCTGGCGTGACAAAGATGTACCGATCCTTGATGAGTCATTTTTGGTGTCCTGGGCTGAAGTGTGCAGTTGCGGGGTTTGTGTCTCGATGTTTAGTCTACCAGAAGGTAAAGGATGAACACCGTGTTCTAGGTGGTCTTCTTCATCCATTAGAGATTCCTCAGTAGAAGTGGGAGGACATCTCAATTAAATTTGTTACTAGTTTACCTCGAGCTCTGGGAGGAAATGATTCTATTTGGGTGGTAGTGGATCGTTTAACAAAATAGACACACTTCATAGCGATCAAGGAATCAAGATCAGTGGAAGTTTTGTTGAGGCCGTATCTAGAGTAAGTGGTGAGACTTCATGGAGTCCCTAGGACGATCATTTCTGATTGAGATCTTCGTTTTACCTCTAGGGTTTGGAGAGGTATCCAACAAGCTTTCGGTTCTTAACTATTCCTTAGCACTTCTTTTCATCCTCAAATGGATGGTCAGACAGAGCGAACCATCCAGACTCTTGAAAACATGTTACGCTCTTGTGTTATTGATTTTGGAGGTTCATGGATGAGGCACTTACCCTTAGTGGAGTTCTCTTACAATAATAGTTTTCACTCCACCATCGGTATGATGCCGTTTGAAGCCTTGTATGGCCGGCCTTTCCGTTATCCATTGTGATGGACTGGGGTTGGAGATTCAGAAATTCTCGGACCAGAACTAGTATAGAATACAATAGAGATGGTTCAAGTGATTCGTGAGAGGATGAAGATAGCGCAAGATCATCAAAAATCATATGCTAATCAAAGGAGGAGACCCTTGGAGTTTAATGTTGGGGATCATGTGTTTCTGAAGGTGACTCCCCGTCGTGGGCAGTGAAGGTTTGGTTATGGGAGTAAGATTTCTCCCCGCTTTGTTGGGCCTTTCGAGGTGTTAGATCATGTTGGAGCTGTGGCGTATTGAGTAGCACTTCCCCCACAGATGAGTTGGACACATGATGTTTTCCATGTATCACAGCTCTGTTGTTATCTTCACGACGACTCTCACATCATCGATTGGAGATAGATCAATGTGGATGATGATGCAACCTTCGAGGAGTGACCTATGGAGATCCAAGACCGCAAGGAGAAGGTGTTGTGCATGCATTCTATTCCTTTAGTTCATTTCTTGTGGCGACACAGTGGCTTGGAGGAGAGTACCTGGGAACGTGAGTCACAGATACGTGATCAGTACCCAGAGTTGTTTGATGTTTAACTCTTTTCATGTATCGTTGTAGCTGATGTGGTTATGATACTTTCATGTTTATAAGATGGCTCCCTTTTTTTATTTTATGGCTTTCTCTCTTTTGAGAGGTATCTCAAGGGGTGGTTGTTCAGACCCTATTTCATTTTCACTTTAGGTGGGTTTTGGATTCTCGAGGACGAGAATGTTTTGAGAGGTATCGGATGTAATGGACCAGACCTCTCCATTCCATTACTTTGTGAAAATGCGGTGTTAGAGGTGTTCTGGGAGGTTAAGGCCACTTGGGGTGTGTTTGAGAGAACTTTTAAGGGAAACTAAAGGGCTATAGATTTCGCACGGGAGGTACACGGTTTGTCTAAACCGTGCTGCCAAACCGCGTGGGGTTGGTGTTGGAGGCAGTGTCTAACGCATGGTTAGCGCATGGATTGTCTAACTGTGCAGCCTAACCATACGAGGAGTGTTTGACGAGGCAGTAGTGACCGCACGGTTAGCACACGATTTGTCTAACTGTGCGAGAAAACCGTGCGAGAACATAAATTTAGATCCTAAAATTGTGTATATAACTCGTTTTTTCCTCTAAATGGTTTGTTTAAGCCCCTAAGAGGCCATAACTCGAGATTACCCTAACTCAAAGGTAGGAGAATCTCTCCCAAGCATTTTGGAGGTGATCCAAAGGCTTCTCTTGACGAATCGAAGTTGGTTTCTTGAGGTATGTGATCGTTCTTCCTCGTTCTTGGTTGGTTTCCTAGATCTACTTAGATATACTCCTCCTCTTCTCTCGGTTTCTTAGATCTACGCCTGTTATGGGTAGATATAGGTGTGTGGTTGTCAAATATGATGAGATTTGGTCTTGATCTTGTTAGGAGGAGAGATCTAAGGTGGGGTCTTGGAGAATCGCCCTAGGTTTCTTGATCGTTCCTCAACCATTTTGGTTTTCATCAAAAACCTTTGATGTAGGGGATTCATTGCTTCTCTTTCCTTTACATGAAACTGTATTGTTAGCATGTTTAATCCCGCTGGATGATAATGGAATTGACATAATAAATACTTTGAACCAGATAAATAAATTGTATCGACCATATGATATTGCCTCTTGTTTTTCTAGATAGTAAGATATCTATGATTGATTTGCTTACTTGTTGTTCTTGATGGAAATTGGTAAAGAACGTAAACCAGGACTAATTGATATTTGTTGGCCAAAGATAAAGAGGCATGAAAACGAATCTGGTTCTTATGGTAATTTGATGTTAATCAAATTGGCATAGTAAGAATGTATAATCATTTGTGATAGCTTACTGGTTAGGTTCCCGATTTTGGAACCAACGGGTTATAAATCGGTAAATTCAAGAGGGTTTATAGATTTGATTGTTTGATAATTCCTTGAAGGGTTATGAGTTACCATCTTTTTTGTTAAAGGGCCTTATCCCAATTGATGTGATGGTTGTTTTTCCTGCTACTTGTGTTGAGACGTGACCCTAGAGGGGTGTTGTGATATGTGAAGGCATTGAGGCCTTTTTGGTTGTGGCAGCGGATGACGCCTAGAGTGGCGAGATGCATCAGTTTATGCATGTGGGTGTTGGAGAGGACACCAGGTATGATGGAATGGGATAGATGTGATTGTTGGATTCTTGCTGATTCTTATTGGTTGTTTATATTCTTTACTTTTCCCCACTTCTCAAGGCAGCTGGTCTTGCTTACCCTTCATCCGAAGGAGGCGAAGACGTGCGGGGTATGCCACGTGCTTTCCGTGTCTAGCTTCTCAAGGGAGGATGGGTCTACGCTCTTTCTATAGGTGGAAAATACTCGATGGGTAGTACATCTACTCACCATGTTGAGCCCCCTTATGTTAGTATCATATAATGCTTTTCTAGAATGCCTGAGAATATGGGAAAGTGTTTCTGTAATGAATGTTTGAATAAATGGTGTTAACCCATGGGGTTGGTGTTCGCTAAAACATAATGATGAGGTTGTCATATTTTGAAGGAACAATGGAATTTGAGTGTGATGCTAATGAAATTTAATGTGGATTTGTTCATGGTTAATTAATGTTTAAATAATTAATTAACGTATAGTGAAATTTATAAAAATGGAATGAAGTAATCTAATAAATCTCTTTAAATGGTTGTGTGCTTATAGGATACCTAGTCTTAGAAGTGGCAGCCTGGAGTCCGAGAGACGTTAGCTGTAGTTGTTTCTAAGACTAGGTTATGCCCATAGTGTGGTTTCAAGTTATAATATATTCTGTACTTTTTGTGTCTCTATACGCTACTCCACCTTGTCAGTAAGGGCAACTGACACCCCAGGGATTTTGAGCCTTAGGGGGGGGGGGTGTTTTCCCCAACATTCCGGTGGGAGGATGAATGGATGACTACCCCCTTTGGCCCCACTCTCTTCTCTTGGTAGATACTTGTGCCATTAGGAACAACGGTTAGTTTTCCCCATATATGTGTGTAGAGGGATGTAATGGCTTATGGTTATTCACACACATATATTCTGGATATAGTATCCTATGGACTACTATAGGTGTCACATGTATAGGTTGTGATGGCTTGAGGATCCTTACTCGGAGTATGGGCTGTAATGGCTTGAGGTATGATACTCGACGTATGATACATGTTATGCGAGCTGTGGTGGCTCCCGGAAACTACCTGGTTACTTTGGTTGTGAGGATGGTGTGGTGCTTTTCCTAGGTGTCTGCGGGAAAGCCTTTGTGGTTCACAAGGTGCAGATTGTGGTGGTTCGACCAAGTGTCTGCGGGCAAGCCTTTTTGGAGAGAGATTCTTAGGACGTGTGACATTGGGGAAAAGTGGCAAACCAGTGGGGAAGTATTAGCGGGGTACCCTTGATATTCTTTATTATATGCTATATTCTTGTATGCATTACTTGGTTAGAGTAGCCATGGTGAGGTTGGGAACTTAGTATACCTATTTAGGTGACGAGTTAGTTTCACTTGTTGTTCACTGTGCTTTAGCATGCTTTCTTTACCTTTGCACGAGAGGATTCGAGGATCCTACTGAGTATACTGTTATACTCACCCTATGTATGTACAAAATGTTTTTCAGGTCACTTGGAGCAGGTTGGAGATCAAGCCGGTTTCTACCATCTTGGGGTTGCGGGCGCTGTTTGGGCTTGTGGTTGCAGCTGTTTTACTTTCTTTTGGGTACTTGCGGTTTTCCCCTTTTTGTTGTAGTACTTTTTCATGACATTCCATTTGTGCACTTGGGTTTCTTTTATATTTCCAATTCTGAGTTGGAGTTGATTGGTGTCTATATCATCTCTCCCTTCCGCATGTGTTCTCTTAGAGGGTAATGCCTCCCATTTGTGTGTTACTATACCCTCAGTGCTAGTCGCCAACCCAGGGCCTACTGGAGGCGGGACTCGGGGGTCATTATCTCCCTTCTCACATTTCCGGCCCAGGAGGGGTACAATTTGTGGGGAGGGGGTCGTGACAACAAATTTGGGTATGTGGTAGTTTAGAATATATAATCCATGAAAAACAATTAAAGGCACAAATCCAACCACCTCGATGTCGTACGATCGATATACTTGAACATCGACCCTTGAATTGGCCTGAAACGACATAGATCTACAAAAAGGTGAAAAAATCATAACATTGAATAACTCACAAGAGAGTATGAATCCAGAAGAAAGGCTCTAGAGGGGTTGAGAACTCACCCGTGGGATTCCAATGCACCTGATAGTGTCTAAATCAGAGCTTGTACAGAGAATTGGTAGGTTGAACTTCATTCATTGTTCCAAACCAATCCTGTAAAAAACACGGGAAGAAGAAGGTGTTTTTGGATATGTGACGTGACCCCACTCTGATATATCAATTAAAAAGAAAAGTACACGACATGTTCATTAACACTACACACCGTGTAGTATCCTTAACCTTCCCCCGACTTAAGTGGTCTGATAGGTCACCACCCGACTATGTACTTGACTGTTACATGGTTAAAACATAGCTATATGTGGAAAGCTAGGTACATAGCCTATACTCATAAGTACACGACTTGTACATAAAAAACCATATTTTCTTCCTTTTTCCTCAAAAACAACCCAAAACCAAGATCCATACCTAAAATGAAGATCTGGGTTCTTACAATTTGTAATAGACCCAATAATTTTATGTGAACCTCAATACCCTTAAGTGGTATCAAAGTGGTCACATATTAATTTATAGTTATTTATTATTTATTGATAAGTTTTTGTATTCATTTGTTAGTATCTATTTCTATTTTTTTATTCTCTAATATAAAAGTCAATATAACATGATTTTTCAGTTTTATATAACCATGAATAAGCTAATAACATATGAAGAATGATTTAAGATACAATTCATAGATGCTGAGGTTGTTGTATGATTGACACAATTACATGACATGTAACTAAAAATGGCATTTTATGTGCCCATGGTTAACCACATAAAGAAGATTCATGAGAATCACAGAACACTACGTGGGTGTTAGTGAAAAAAATGTTTAATTATACAATGTGTATTGAATAGTATTTGACACATGGCTAGAAATGGTTATATGGTGTGTAGCTAGTGTCCACACTACGTAACCCCACATGGTTCATCCTTATGTAAATCGTGGAATCCATGCAGTCAAATTGTATCATATATAATTAATACACACATCACGTATTGAATGCCAGCCAAACACCATGGTCCAAATGTTATTAGATGGAATGCAGATTTTATTCACATCATGTAAAATAAAATATCCAACAAAAAATACACATCAAGTCCCTATCCATGTAGTGAAAGCATTTATAAAGAGATTACACGATGTGAAACCGGCTGTAAATACCATATAACTCATACTAAATCATGCAAGGTACACAATGAGATATAAATGACATGTGTTTCAACAAAAAGAGAAAATTAATTAATTAAAGAAAAACTAAATTACATAGAATTTAGTTTCTATACATTCCAGGTGAATGTGTTTTTCCATGAAATACACATTGAATGATTTTCTATAATTAAGGTGGAATGAAAAACATTAATTATTATAATATTCATTATTCTAAAAATACATGATATTTATGCTCGGTGTACATGCCATGTAATTTATAGGAATCACTATCATTAATTGCTTTATATATTCATGGAGTGTCATGTAGTTATACACACTACACAAACTACACAGCTTGACCCACAAAACAACACATCATGTATATCGTGACACATAGTGTATTCCCACATGAAATGCAAGAACACAATACATGATAAGGATCATAGAAAATATTAGTCACATATTTTTTTGAGTGATGGTACATATCATATAACTATTAATATCTAGAAATGGGTTTAATAATATGAATAAGGGAACACATCATTTTGCCTCATATACATGTCATGTATATTAAATTTCAGACTAAATTTAAAATCTGATCAGAAGGGTACATGACATGTTCCCTGTTAGCACACACCACATACTAAATAATTTAAAATTGAAATTAATTAATTTAATTTATTTAAAAATAAGTGGATGATAATCTCATTGAATGTTTGGATATATAATTAAGATAAATGAATTAATAAATTAATAAAATGATTAATTATTAATTAGAGATATATTATCTTAATAAATAATGAATTGAAATGAAAGCTCAATAATTTTAATGCATGGCCATTTCATGTTGTTGATGACTATGAGTTTGGTCAAACAATATATGTGTTAGGTTTATATTTAATTTAATTATTTATTTCATGGGTTTTTGTGATAAATTTATTATTAAATTAAATATGATATCTATGTATCACCCCTCCCTCCTTATTATGTATGAGTCTACATATCCATCATCTATTTATGTAACCCCAAAACCCTATTTTGCCTTACCTATGAATGAGTAAGCATATATGAAGGATGTATCTCTTTGTAACCATAGATGGTTCAAGACTAGGCTGAGATAAAAAAAATTAAGGAGATATAGAGGTTAAAGGTGGAATGTTGCAACTCGATCTAAGTATTGTATTGAAGAGTTATTCCCCTAGGGTAAAGAGTTGATTTATCTTCTTCTTGATAAAACAACTAGTAGTTAAATCTCATGACCATATCACATATTTATTTTATTTTTTCTAGTGCATGGTTATTTATTTATTTATATGATTCATGGTTTATTTGAGGATTAAATATGATAACACAAAGTAAATAAATTAATAATAATACTAATATGAAATAAAATAAATGGATTATACATATATTATTTTATCCTACATGGTAAATTAATTATTTAAAATACATATAATATTAACAATCATGTGAAGTATGACATAAATAATATTTACAAATAAAGATAAAAAAAATCCCAGAAAGAAAATATCAAGTTAAGCATCGCCTCCCATAACTTGAATCATAATTAAACCATAGTTCAAAGTACTTTCTTGGACTATATCATATGTTTTCAATTATCAGGGAGTTATATAAAAATTCTTGGGTTGAATTAATCTATTAAATATCAAGGGATAATTTCTTAAGAAAGTTTTGATGTAACTTGGAGGCAAGTGTTGAGGAAATACGATTCTAGGATTCCATGATTGGGGATTCCACTCAACAAATCAAGGAACTATGAGTTAAGTTAGTTTGAAAGATTGCCTAACTATATACCTTCGAGTAATTTTTAGGCCCAATTATAGATTATTTGAAGGGGAATATAGATCCTTTCCATGAGAATGTTTATATGATAGGATATTCTAAATCTAATGGTAAAGGCTATTGAGATTTGGTAATATAGTGTGAAAATAATAAAATAAAATTTATTATGCTTCACTTGGTAATCAATATAAAGTAATAAAATATTATTTTTAGTTATTTAAAAAAAATTAAAGTCATGTAACCTCATCATTATCCCTAAAATTTATATTGGATAAAGACAATATCCTGACTAGTTCTAACTTCCAAGGGTATTAAATTCTCTTATGCATCGTACTATTCCAAGATAGAAAGTTTTACATGTTAGAGTTCCTTATTATTGATTATCCTTATAAAGAGGAAAGTGTGGAGGAGATTTTTTTTTCTGGAAACATGTTGACGATGAATTGGATGTCCAATGCCTCATGATATCATCCACAACTACCAAGATATAGAAGTTTCATGAAGATATGGATGCATACACCATACTATCTCATATTCATGATCTTTATTAGGATAAATAAATACAATATATGTATGAGATATCTAAGGCACTCTTTACATGAAATATTTCATAAGGCGTTCCATATAGACCTCATGTAGTCAATATGATTGGATATATTGGGTGTTTAACAATTTTGAGTTTCAAGATACTAAAGGAATTGTGCACATACCTTGTGATTTATTTAATTACTTAGAGAATACCTAGTTTTATTATGAATTTTAATATGAAAAATATTGATAAGTCTCTTATAGATCTCATGAATCTGATCACTTGGTGGATAAGGACACAAATCATGAAAAAAGTCCAATCTTTATAGTGGATAAGAAGAAAGGTAATGAGGAAATCCCAAAGACTATTTTTAAGTATAAGTAACATTTTTATTCTTCTAAAAATAGGATAAGGATGAAGGGGTAGGCTAAGGAAAATTATGCAATGTGTTTTACATGTGTCGTGAAATTCCATTGGAAGAATAACTACACCTCAGAGAAGAAGCAAGGGGAAGCTTTATGTGTGTTTATTATCTAATGTAAAATTTCCATTTCTAAAAATTGAGTATTAGATATTTAATTTGGTTCTTGAATTTTTATCCAAATAAATAAACTAAATATATTCCAAAAGGTTTACATAGGTGAGGTGGATCTTCTTCCTACCAATAGAACAAGACTTGCTACATTGACTATTAGAGACTACCATCTCACTTTACTTACTATATCAATTCTAGTTTTAATTTTTTTTATTATGTTCCCAGTGTAACCAAAAAAATAATATCCATGACCATTTTAGACATGTATATCTTTATTTTCAAGTTCATAAATAATATTTTATACTTTTATAATGGCAACTTACGTTATAGGATGACAAATTTTAATAACGATATTTATTCACAATAATATGAAAATTAAGTGTTGTAAATCAATAAAAAATAATGTTCACAAGAATTGTATCACACCCAGTTGTGGTATTACCAGTGGGTTCATGTAAATGAGAGTAATTTTAAAAATATATATCAAGAATGGAATTTATATTATTTTATAATTTAAAAAACTTTACATGTGTCATGCTTTTTTGTAAGGAAAAATGATCAATGATCCATTTAGTGAAAAGGGTAAAAGGAACACAAATATTCTTAAATTAATTCATAAAAACATGTGTGGACCTTTTATAGTTGATGATAAGGGTGGATAATATTAGTTTATAACTTTTACTAATGAATTTAATATATATAGATATGTTTAATTAATAAAGAATAAGTCTGATTCCTTTGATAAATTTAAGGAATGCAAGAATGAAGTAGAGAATCAATTTGTGAAGAAGATAAAGAAAGTAAAATCAGACCATGTTGGATAATATCTTAACCAAGAGTTCATTGATTATCTCAGGAATATTGGTATACTATCTTAAACCACTCCTTATACACCATAGTAGAATGGTGCCAGTGAATTGAGAAACCACACCTTTTTAGACATGGTGAGATCAATGACGAGTCATATAAATATTCCGTTATCCTTTTGGGGATATACATTACAGAATACAATATACACACTAAACCAAGTTCCAAATAAATAGGTAAGACAATGTATATTCAAGTTATGGAGTTGGTGTTACATATATGTGTATAGGGATACAAATCATTTTTTAAGTCTATCTCTGCAACAAACTAACATATCAAGGAAATGAGTTTATATTTATAAGATATTCTGAATAAATAAGTGGATAGTACCTATATGAACTCTCATATAGAACATTAATTATTGAAAAAAAAGTTATAATTTTAGAAATGGATCACATTTCCAAAAGGGAGAGTGGGATAAAGATCGAATTTGATGAAATCAAGGCTCATGATATATAAGAGTTGGCACAGGAAAAAGTTCCAAAAATCCTCATAGAATAAATTATTACATAGAGAAAAGTACTATATAGTATCACCAAAGAGGTTAGAAAACCAGATAGATATGGTTTTATATTAATCAAGGATGATGGCATAATATTAGTTTATAATTATGAATCTATGTTCTATAAGTAAATAATTAGCATCTCATAAGTTATTAAGTGAAACAAAATCCACGAATTCTAAAATATATTCCATGTACAAGAACCAAGTTTGATTTTTGGTAGATCCTTGAGTTTATGTAAAGACTATTGGTTAAAAATGGGTATTTAGGAAGAATCTGTACATGGATGGTAGAGTTAGTGCATATAAAGCATGTATTGTTGCTAAAGGTTTTAAGAAACATAAAGGAATGGCCTATGATTTTTCTCACCATTTTATATACCAAAATCTATTAGAATTGTAATTTATATAGAAACTTACCATGATTATGTGGTATAAAAAATGGATGTCAAAATAGCCTCAACAGATTCCTTATAGAATATGGCTAGATGACATAACCAGAAATTTTTTTGACTCCAAAGAATTCCAATATGGTACACAAGTTGAAAAAAACCCATTTATAGGTCAAATAAAGAATAATGATCATAAAAAATTCATTTTATTAAAACCATAAGATAATTTGGTTTCATAAAGAATGAATTTGAGCCCTATTTATATAATATGTTTTTTTGGAGTGAAACTATTTTCTTAGTAGCATATGTCAATGATATATTTCTGATGGGAAATGAGATACTAGTCTTATAGTTTGTTAAGACATGTTTAAACAAATTATTATCCATGAAAACGTAGTTTAATAAAACTATATTCTAGAGATTAAGATAATTCATGATAGATATAAGAGGTTTCTTGGTCTAAGTTAGGTATATACTTTGACAAGCTATTAAAGAGACTCATTATGTAACAATCCTAGAGGGAATTTTTTCCAATGTCACATGGTATGAATATCTTTGAGAAAATGTGTCCTCATACACTATAGGGGACATAGATTATGATTAGAATACCATATGATTATATGATAGGTTATATCATGTATTCCATGATATGTACGAGTCTTAATGTTTACTGCTCTATGATCATGGTGGGAATATATCACATAGACCCATGTGAGAAACTTTGAAAAAATTTAAAGACCATCCTTAAGTATCTGAGGTGTTCAAATCATATTTTCCTAGTTTTTAGAGGAGAACTATTCATCTTGGGATACATTGATTATAGTTTCTAGATAGACCTTAATGATCTATAATCATAGTTATGATATTCATTATACCTTAATAGTTAAGTTGTGAGATTAAATCACTACTGGAAATGGGGACTTTCCCAACAGTTCAGAACTGTTGGGAAAGGCCCCAGAATCGTTGGTATAACATATACCAACGGTTCTGCAAACCGTAGGGAAGTGAGCCATTGGTAAAACCTATCCCAACGGTTTACAAAGAACCGTTGGTATAGGTTAGTAAAATTAACCTATGCCAACTATTTAACCAAACCACTGGCATAAGTTTTACCAATGGTTCACACTAAACCGTTGGTAAAAGTGGTGAAAATAAACTCTTTACCAACAGTTTAGAACCGTTGGGAATGTTTTTTCCAATGGTTCTCTTTGAACTATTGGAAAAAAAATCCATAATAAGCTTTCCCAATGGTTTTTAAACCGTTGGTAAAGGCTTATTACAATCCTATTCCAAAAGTTTCAAATCTTTGGCATAGGCTTGCTGTGAAAATTACACAGCAGCCTACAATTTGCACATCAAGCTCCAATTTTTCATACCAACCTCCAATTTTGCACACCAACCTCCATTCTGCTCCTTTTCAATTATTATACCTGTAATAAAAAACTAATACATACATATAGAGAACAAATTCATACATATTTAACATATAATGCATTCTTGAACTATACACATCCAGAATTAAATCAAAATTCATAACATAATTATAAACATACATAATTGATTTAGAATTCAATTTAAAATTTAGATTACAATTATATGTGGAATCCAAAATTCAATTCATAATTGAATACATACATAATTTAATTATCAATTATCAATAAAATACATAAAAAACTGAATAACTATCAATAGAATCTGAATACGTTTGTTCGTATTTTCGTATACCAATTGTTTTTACTAAAAATGATGCCCATTTTAAACAAAATACATACACTTTGAGTGGTTTCGGCCACACCGCGCCTTGTATTGAGGTGGGGTTGACTCGTTCACGTCATATATTACCCATGGATCGTTGTGCTAAAGTATCAACACAATCAGAATCTGTTTGGTCGGTTTTCCGTATGTACTTAAAATGTTGTCCATTTTAAAAAAAGAGAGACACTTAGAGTGATACCGGCCACACTAAGACTCGTATTGAGGTGAAGTTGACTCGCACACGTCACATATTACCCATGGATCATTTTCCTAAAGTTTAAACAGAATACGAATGCGTTTGGTCGGTTTACCGTAGTTCAGTTGTTGTTTACAATTAAAATGAAGTCCATTTTAAACTATAGAGAGACACCTTGAGTGGTTCCAGCCACTCTGTACCTTTTATTGAGGCTGGGTTGACACGTACACGTCACATATGACCCATGGATCATTATCCTAAAGTTTTAACAGAAACCGAATGCTTTGGTTGGTTTTCCGTATGTAATTAAAATGTTGTCCATTTTAAAAAAAAAGAGAGCCACTTAGAGTGATACCGGCCACACCGTGCCTCGGATTAATGCGGGGTTGACTTGTACACATCACATATGACCCATGGATCATTTTACTAAAGCATCAACACATTTCGAATGCATTTGTTCAGTTTTTCGTATGTCAGTTGTTGTTTTCACTTAAAATGATGTCCATTTTAAACAAAAGAGAGACACTATGAATGGTGTCGGCCACACCGCGTCTTGGATTGAGGCGGGGTTGACTCGTAAACATCACATATGACCCATGGATTGTTTTTCTAGAGTATCAACACAATCAAAATCTGTTTGGTCAGTTTCCGTATGCAAGTTGTTGTTTTCACTTAAAATGAAGTCAATTTTAAACAAAAGACAGACACTTTGAGAGGTGCCGGCCACACCACGTCTCAGATTAAGGCGGGGTTGATTATTAAACGTCAAATATTACCCATGGATCATTCTTATAAAGTTTCAATGGAAACCGAATGTGTTTGGTCGGTTTTCCATATGTACTTAAAATGTTGTCCATTTTAAACAAAAGAGAGCCACTTAGAGTGATCCCAGCCACATCGTGCCTCAGATTAAGGCTGGGTTGACTCATACACGTCACATATGACCCATGTATCATTTTCCTAAAGCATCAACACATTTAGAATGCATTTGGTCAGTTTTTCGTATGTCATTTGTTGTTTTCACTTAACATGATGTCCATTTTTAACAAAAGAGAGACACTATGAATGGTTTTGGCCACACCATGTCTCGGATTGAGGCGGTGTTGACTCATACATGTCACATATGACCCATGGATCATTGTGATAGAGTATCGACACAATTAGAATCCGTTTGGTCGGTTTTCCATATGCTAGTTGTTGTTTTAACTTAAAATGAAGTCAATTTTAAACAAAAGAGAAACTTTGAGTGGTGTCGGCCACACCGCACCTCAGATTGAGGCGAGGTTGACTCGTACACGTCACATATGACCCATGATTCGTTCTCCTAAAGTTCCAATGGAAACCGAATGCATTTGGTCTGTTTTCCGTATGTACATAAAATGTTGTCCATTTTAAACAAAAGAGAGACACTTAGACTGATCCCGGCCACACCATGACTCGAATTGAGCTCATATTGGACCGTACACGTCACATATGACTCATGGATCGTTTTGATAAATTATAAACAAATTCCTAATGTGTTTGGTTGGTTTTCCGTATGCCAGTTGTTCTTTTCACTTATAATCCTGTCCATTTTAAACAAAAGAGACACAGTTAGAGTGGTGCCGGCCACACCGCATCTCGGATTTAAACAGGGTTGACTCGTACACGTCTCAAATGACCCATGAATCAATTTCATAAACTAAAAACACAATCTGAATTCATTTGGTCAGTTTTTTGTATTCCAGTTGATGTTTTTCACTTTAAATGATGTCCTTTTGAAACAAAAGACAGACACTTTGAGTGGTGCCAGCCACACCGCATCTCAGATTGAGACAGGGTTGATTCGTACACGTCACATCTGAACCACAGATTGTTGTTCTAAAGTATCGACATAATCCGAATGCGTTTGGTCGGTTTTCCGTATGCCAATTGTTCTTTTAACTTATAATCCTGTCCATTTTAAACAAAAGAGAGACACTGTGAATGGTGTCGGCCACACCGCGTCTCGGATTGAGGCGGGATTGACTCGTACATTTTATATATGACCCATGCATTGTTGTGATAAAGTATCGACACAATCCAAATGCGTTTGGTCAGTTTTCCGTATGCCAGTTGATGTTTTTCACTTAAAATGATGTCCTTTTGAAACAAAAGACAGAAACTTTGAGTGGTTCCAGCCACACCGCATCTCCGATTGCAGTGGGGTTGATTCATACATGTCACATATGACCCATGGATCGTTCTCCTAATGTTTCAACGGAAACCAAATGTTTTGGTCAGTTTTCTATATGTACTTAAAATGTTGTCCATTTTAAACAAAGGGGAGACACTTAGACTGATCCTGGCCACACCGTGCCTCGGATTGAGCCTGGGTTGGCTCGTACACATCACATATAACCCATGGATCGTTGTGATAAATTATCAACAGAATCTGAATGCGTTTGGTCAGTTTTTCATATGCCAGTTGTTCTTTTCACTTATAATCCTGTCCATTTTACACAAAAGAGAGACACTGTGAATGGTGTCAGCCACAACACGTCTCAGATTGATGCGGGGTTGACTCGTACACATCATATATGACCCATGGATTGTTGTGCTAAAGTATTGACACAATCCGAATGCATTTGGTCGGTTTTCCGTATGCCAGTTGATGTTTTTCACTTAAAATGATGTCCTTTTGAAACAAAAGACAGACACTTTGAGTGGTTCCGGCCACACCACGTATCCGATTTTAGCGAGGTTGATTCATACACGTCACATATGATCCATGGATAGTTCTTATAATGTTTCAACAGAAACTGAATGCGTTTAGTCAGTTTTCCGTATGTACTTAAAATGTTGTCCATTTTAAACAAAGGGGAGCCACTTAGACTGATCCCGACCACACTATGACTCAGATTGAGCCCGGGTTGGCTCATAAACGTCACATATAACCCATGGATCGTTTTTTTAAATTATCAACAGAATCCGAATGCATTTGGTTGGTTTTTTGTATGCCAGTTGTTCTTTTCACTTATAATCCTGTCCATTTTAAACAAAAGAGAGACACTGTGAATGGTGTCGGCTACAATGCATCTCAGATTGAGGTGGGGTTGACTCATAGACGTCATATATGACCCATGGATCATTGTGCTAAAGTATCAACACAATCCGAATGCGTTTGGTCGGTTTTCCGTATGCCAGTTGATGTTTTTCACTTAAAATGATGTCCTTTTGAAACAAAAGATAGAAACTTTGAGTGGTGCCAGCCACACCACGTCTCCGATTGCGGCGGGGTTGATTCATACACGTCACATATGACCCATGGATCGTTCTCCTAATGTTTCAACGGAAACCGAATGCGTTTGGTCAGTTTTCCGTATGTACTTAAAATGTTGTCCATTTTAAACAAAGGGGAGCCACTTAGACTGATCCCGGCCACACCGTGCCTTAGATTGATCCCGGGTTGCCTTATACACATCACATATAACCCATGGATCATTGTGATAAATTATCAATAGAATACAAATGAATTTGGTCGGTTTTTCGTATGCCAGTTGTTCTTTTCACTTATAATCCTGTCCATTTTAAACAAAAGAGAGACACTGTGAATGGTGTCGGCCACACCACGTCTCGGATTGTGGCAGGGTTGACTCGTACACGTCATATATGACCCATGGATAATTTTTCTAAAGTATGGACACAATCCAAATGCTTTTGGTTGGTTTTCCGTATGCCAGTTGATGTTTTTCACTTAAAATGATGTCCTTTTGAAACAAAAGACAGAAACTTTGAGTGGTGACGGCCACACCGCGTCTGCGATTGTAGCGGGGTTGATTCATACATGTCACATATGACCCATGAATCGTTCTCCTAATGTTTCAACGGAAACCGAATGCATTTGGTCAGTTTTCCGTATGTACTTAAAATGTTGTCCATTTTAAACAACGGGGAGCCACTTAGACTGATCCCAGCCACACTGTGCCTCGAATTGAGCCTGTATTGGATTGTAAACGTCAAATATGACCCATAGATTATTATGATAAATTATCGACACAATCTGAATGCGTTTGGTCGGTTTTTCATATGCCAGTTGTTTTTTTCACTTATAATCCAATCCATTTTAAAAAAAAGAGAGACACTATGAATGGTGTCGGCCACACTACATCTCGGATTGAGGCGGGGTTGACTCATACACGTCATATATGACCCATGGATCATTGTGCTAATGTATCGACACAATATGAATGTGTTTGGTCGGTTTTCCATATGCTAGTTGATGTTTTTCACTTAAAATGATGTCCTTTTGAAACAAAAGATAGACACTTTGAGTGGTTCCGGCCACACCGCATCTCCGATTGCAGCGGGGTTGATTCATACACGTCACATATAACCCATGGATTGTTCAACTAATGTTTCAATGGAAACCGAATGCGTTTGGTCATTTTTCCGTATGTACTTAAAATGTTGTCCATTTTAAACAAAGGGGAGCAACTTAGACTGATCCCGGCCACACCGTGCCTCGGATTGAGCCCGGGTTAGCTCATACACATCACATATAACCCATGGATCATTGTGATATATTATCAATAGAATCTGAATGCATTTGGTCGGTTTTCTGTATGCTAGTTGTTCTTTTCACTTATAATCCTGTCCATTTTAAACAAAAGAGAGACACTGTGAATGGTGTCGGCCACACCGCATCTCGGATTGAGGCATGATTGACTTTTACATGTCATATATGACCCATTGATCGTTGTTCTAAAGTATCGACACAATCCAAATGCTTTTGGTCAGTTTTTCATATGCCAGTTGATGTTTTTCACTTAAAATGATGTCCTTTTGAAACAAAAGACAGACACTTTGAGTGGTGCCGACCACACCACGTCTCCTATTGCAGCGGGGTTGATTCATACATGTCACATATGACCCATGGATCGTTCTCCTAATGTTTCAATGAGAACCGAATGCGTTTGGTCGGTTTTCCATATGTACCTAAAATGTTGTCCATTTTAAACAAAGGGGAGCCACATAGACTGATCCTGACCATACTGTGACTCGGATTGAGCTCGGGTTGGCTTGTACACGTCACATATAACCCGTGGATCGTTGTGATAAATTATAAACAGAATCCGAATGCGTTTGGTCGGTTTTCCGTATGCCAGTTGTTCTTTTCACTTATAATCCTGTCCATTTTAAACAAAAGAGAGACACTGTGAATGGTGTCAGCCACACCGCATCTCGGATTAAGGAGGGGTTGACTCATACACATCATATATAAACCATGGATCGTTGTGATAAAGAATCGACAAAATCCAAATGTGTTTGGTTGGTTTTCCATAAGCTAGTTGATGTTTTTCACTTAAAATGATGTCCTTTTGAAACAAAAGACAGACACTTTGAGTGGTGCCAGCCACACCACGTCTCTGATTGCAGTGGGGTTGATTCATACACGTCACATATGACCCATGGATCGTTCTCCTAATGTTTCAACAGAAACCGAATGCGTTTGGTCAGTTTTCCGTATGTACTTAAAATGTTGTCCATTTTAAACAAAGGGGATCCACTTAGACTGATCCCGGATACACCGTGCCTCAGATTGATCCCGGGTTTGCTCGTACACGTCACATATAACCCATGGATCGTTGTGATAAATTATAAACACAATCCGAATGAATTTGGTTGGTTTTCCGTATTCCAGTTGTTCTTTTCACTTATAATCCTATCCATTTTAAACAAAAGAGAGACACTGTGAATGGTGTCGGCCACACCGAATCTCGGATTGAGGAGGTGTTGACTCATACACGTCATATATGACCCATGGATCGTTGTGATAAAGTATTGACACAATCCTAATGCGTTTGTTCGGTTTTCTGCATGCGATTTGATGTTTTTCACTTAAAATGATGTCCTTTTGAAAAAAAAGACAGACACTTTGAGTGGTGCCGACCACACCGAATCTCCCCTTGTGGCGGGGTTGATTCATACACGTCACATATGACCCATGGATTTTTCTCCTAATGTTTCAATAGAAAATGAATTCATTTGGTTAGTTTTCCGTATGTACTAAAAATGTTGTCCATTTTAAACAAAGGGGAGTCACTTAGACTGATCCCGGCCACACCGTGCCTCAGATTGAGCCCGAGTTGGCTCATACACGTCACATATAACCCATGGATTGTTGTGATAAATTATCAACACAATCCAAATGCGTTTGGTCGGTTTTCTGTATGCCAGTTGTTCTTTTCACTTATAATCCTGTCCATTTTAAACAAAAGAGACATTGTTAGAGTGGTATGTCATGCCTAATGAATACATCCCTTTTATAACATACCAAGAATCTATGATATTGATTAGATTTGTAAATGTGATTTACATTGATTATCATTATGAAAATAAATAAAATATATATTATAGATTTTCTAGTAGTAAATGAAATCAAGGAGGGTGGGGGGCTGTCCGGGGGGCTGTCTGGTGGGTGTCCGGGGACCAAGGAGGGTGGGGGGGGGGGGTGGCTGTGCGGGGGGATTTCCGGGGGGTGTTCAGGGGGTTGTCCAGTGTCCAAGGAGGAGGGTGGGGGGGCTATCTGGGGGGCTGTCTGGGGGCTGTCTGGGGTCCAGAGAGGAGGGTGGGGGGGGGGGGGGGCTGTCCGGGGGGCTGTTTAGGGGGTTGTCCGGGGGCTGTCCGGGGGGCTATCCGGGGACCAAAGAGGATGGTGGGGGGGCTGTCCGGGGGGCTTTCCGGAGGGCTGTCCGGTGTCTGAGGAGGATGGTGGTGGTGGTGGTGGGGGGGGGGGGGGGGTTCCAGGGTCCAAGAAGGAGGGGGGTTCCAAAACACACAACCATTAAAAGACAAAAACATCCATAAAAACAGATAATATATAAAAATAACTCAACTCCAATATTATACTACGAGTCTAGATAAAACCAACAACTAGAATAGATTAAATATCAAATCTAAGTAATATTAGTCAAAAATTTAATGGATAAATTTGTCCCACATCACCATAACCATCATCACCATCATCATAATCCTCGTCCTCATCCCCATCATCGTCCTCGCCCTCCTCAGCACCCTCCTCCTCGCCCTCGCCCTCCTCCTCTCCCTCGCCACCCGCCTCACCCTCCTCCTCTCCCTCCTCTTCTGCATTAGACTCCTCACCATCATCATCGTCAATATGGACATCATCCTGACCTCCACTAAAACTACCACCTGGTGCACCATATATAGAACGTATCGATGACATATATTCATCAAAAGCTGGGTTGGCCTCTGATGGAAGTGTTGTACGTAGAACTTCAATAAATTTCATAAACGCACTGTTTTCCCTAGAAGACTATTCTACCGTCTCTGTGGCCCTTTTTCTCATCCTGTTCTGCCCGTACCCTAACTTTTTGCAGCTCCTTGGCACTACAGCTCATACCTGAGGAGGGCCAATACCTCGTCGGGGCTATCCTAGGTCGGCAGCGTACTCTTCCAGGATGCTCCTCTCCCAACACCTGATGTAAGTGATCTGTTGGCCCAAAATTGTCTGGTTCTTGGGAATCGAGGGCCTCTAAAGCATCCTATTACAAATATAAATATATCATTAAGTTACAAAATAGATATTAAAATATAAATTCAACAGATTAAAACTTACAATCTGCGGCTGAGTCGCTTCGTTGACGACACTTCCATCCTTTTTCCGTCTAATCGAGAAAAACAGTTTTGCTCGAGGAACACGTCCTTCAATATTATGTATTTTCCTCTACAATGACATTGAAAACTAAAGTTATATGAAAACTTTAGAAAAATATTAAATAATTGAGGAAACAAAAGAAAGTGTAAGTTGTAAAGAAAACTTATAAACAATTGTCATATCCGCTTCCTCTCATGATCAGACATCGTAGTGCGTCCCAGTGTGTGGAGGTATTTTTTTTTGCATCAATGTTCTTTTTATTTTTTCCAGATGATTCCTAAATAAAATTCAAAAATTCAATAGATAGTATTAATGCAAAACATGAAAGTTATTATTTAAATACCTCAAATGTAATTAATACCTTAAACTAGGTACTCGTCCAATGAGTAATCATCAACGATACTGCTCTATAGGACAATCATCCACCACTGGTACCGCCTCTAACTCAGTGCCAACTCTAGCAACCCAACCAATATACAACTCATTCTTGTAGGATCTCCAAAGATCTCCTAAATCCTTTAGATGTTCCGGTCGTGCACCCTCACCATCGGGAAAATTAAATCGAAGCTGACATCAAAATATTAATTCATATAAATACAAAAATAATTAATGGAATTAAATAGAACATATTTTTTTACCCATATCTCTGTCCAAGCTCTATCCTTGAACTCATATGGAAAATATCTCCATGATAGTGGGATAACGGGAATGATGTCGGAGTATTTGGCAAGCGTTGCCAAAAAACTCTGACATTGCTGTCCTGTTTTCTCAACCATTTGGTTGTCTTTATTATAATCCACCATAACCTATGTACGGAGGTTCCACACTGAATGAATGTGTGTACGCCCCCGCCCATGCCTCCTGTCAGTAGATGTATCTGTCATGAAATAAAAACAAATATTTTATCAAAACATGTTATAATGAAAATAAATATTGATATAAAAATTTGTTAGGGTTCTATAAATATACCTGTGCCGGTCTGATCGCTGAGCGCCGCTGGATCTACAGAAACTGATGGAACACCCTGTGGTGGAACAGGAGTCAAAGACGATGGAATATAGAAGCTCGGAGAGACAAAAGTAGAAGGAAAAGATGATGGGATAGCTGTCTGACCGGATTCTGACTGGGGAGTGGGAATCATCATGGGATGTGAAAATGATGGGTCGGAAGATGCAGAAGGTAGAAAAAACATGGGAGGCCTAAATATCCCGTGTGTCCCTAACGACACACCAGGATCAGAATGTGGGAAGGATGACATGTCAGTGGGAGGGGCAGGGTCTAGTCGGTTACGCGCAGCTGCTCATCCAACTTTGGTACGAACCCTCCTCGTACCACCGGCCTGAGTACTAGGACCAGTACTAGGATCCTCATCGAATATCTGTCGACGTATAGGTGGATCCTACAAAAATGTTTACAAAAAAATTAATCACATGACATTATATATTATTTAAATATATCAATTTGAAATAAAGTACTCACTACATGCACTAATGATGGAATTCCTAACTCCTTCATTCGACGATTGTTCTCCATCATTTTTTTTCCTTCATATATCTTCAATTGGATTCATTTCCTTCTTTTGAAAACAAATATGTAATTTATTAGAAAAAGGAAACTAATGTGTTACCCAAAAAGCTCGTATTGGCCAAGAAGGACACATAATATACATCGTACAATGAGAACCATATTTAATTGACCCTAAAGTTATATTTGTACAGTCATCTTGGGGGAAATGGAATATATGATCCTGGTTAACTGATGAATTCAAAATCTCGCATTTCATATGTTGGACACTATCTAAGGTAAGAAATCATGTGAGGATGGGTTTACATCATTCAATTTCTTACAGCTAGTGAGAATGAAGTCTTGAATTAATGACTTGATTTCACTGATTAAATTAGGGTAGAGGTTGCATACGCTGTGTAAATAGAATGATTAAATAAAGGTAGAGGTTGCATACACTGTGCATGGTGGGGGAGTCTCAGACGATTTAGAAACTAAAATAAATTCCCATCATAGGTAACAATAAGAAACATCACCATAAAAAGAAACTCCAAATAAAAAAGGACTAAAAACATCAAACATTTCAAGAATTCACTACTATGAAAGGTTTATCCACATGTTTAGAAATAATTATATGTATTAATCATGGACCTCCTCTACAGATCCCAATTTTCACCAATAAACATAAGGTAAATATCTCAAAATATCTTTAAAACAACTCATTAATAGGCTCAAAATGCAAATATAATCTTGAACCAACCATGGAACCTCTTTCACAACACATTCTCACACACCAGTTATCTCTTGTGTTACTAAATACCAAACATAGTAACATAGTGTACTATAACAAATTACATTACACAAGCCTTATTAAAAAAATTTCATTTTAATAAAACACTTTCCTCAAGGAATTTTAAGGAAATCATTCATAAAAACTTTGATAAAAATTATTAAACACATATAAATAAATTTCCAAGTAACAATTAATTACCAGATGGAAAAAAATCATAAAAACATATACTTAGAAAATCTAGAATCCAACGGAAATTAATTTGATATGCTTCTTCTTCGATGGAGGGTTAAGGATTTAATTAATTAAATGGTTTGGAACGGATAAAGTCTAGATTAAATCAAAACACAAAAAAAATGATATACACATCAAAATCAAAACTTTAAACTAAAATATGAGATGAATAACAATAAAAACAAGGTTTCACTTAAATATTTTATGTGTATGAAGAATAGAATACCTGATTTGAGACGATTTGGATGTAGTTTGACAGGTTCGGATGGGGGAAGTCGTGAGAGCAGCGGAGCCGTGGATAGGATTAGGGTTCTATCATGAATGGGGGAGAGAGTGGATGATTGTGTATTTGCGGAAAAGATTTCCCAATGGTTTTTAAAAACCGTTTGGAAAGGGGTGTCTAACAGACCCTTTACCAACGGTTTAAACAAACCATTGGTAAAGGGTGACCATTTCCCAACAGTTCTACAAGAACCGTTGGGAAATGGTGTCTTGGACACCCCTTTCCCAATGGTTCTCTTGAACCGTTGGGAAAGGGCTTCTTTACCAACGGTTTGTTTAAACCGTTGGTAAAGAAGCGTTGGGAAAACATGAGTTTCCGGTAGTGAATATTTTTAAGTAGTAATTTCACACAGATTCTACAATATATTTTGAGTGTATAGTGGATTCTAATATAGATAAATAACCAGTTTAGATATGAAAATTCATCCAAGTGATTGACATGGTGCCTAATAATTAACATGATATCACATTTTATGTGATGATAATTCAGTAATTCTCAATGACAAGGATCCAAGGTCTCATCAATAGGTGAATCATATACTTTAGAAGTATCACTGCTTGCGATATTTTTCTTCAAGGGGAGAGATTGAAATATTTATATTTTCCACAAAATAGAACATGGTGTATCTTTTGAATAAATACTTATATTAGTAGAATCATTAATATCCTTTTTGTTCTAGTGAAATGAATGTAATTAATAATTGGCTATAATTCTAATGGGAGTATGTTAGAGTTGGTTCCCTAGAACCAACTTACCTTGTACTTTTGATTTCTTATATAATCAAAATCATGAATATTAATAAATATATTATCACATGATGCATGTTCTTCTACATAACTTCAATTTGATAATTTATTTATAGTATCCATTATATCAAATGGTTATAGTAGTCTCCCAATATAATGAGAATATTGAAGTGAAATGAAAATAATCTTAAATAAACATCCTATGGTCTATATGAAATCATATGATGTGTCATGGATTATATTTTACTCTCAAGAGTTAGAGGATAATAATATATTGAGACTTCTTGTCATGAAGTTCAAACTTGGTATTCTCCAAGATGAGAAGTTATGAGGACATACCCACCAATAGGAATTCCACATATTATATATGTCATTAGATATCATGAATCATGTAATTTGATGTATTGAATAAAACCATTACAACATATACTCATGATATGTTGGGTGAATTATAAGTGATATGACATTAATTGAATAACTCAAGAAATGATTTGCCTCTTCTAAGTTGATGGAAGTTGATATCTCTATCCCTTTGATTGAAATTTAACTATATGATTAACTCCATGGCCATGAATGTTTATCAAAAATTTCATTTTATGTGGTCAAATAAAGATATATCAAGCATCTATATTGATTACAAAAGTATGCAACCTTCTTGATGAGATATCTAGGAAAAGAGATTATATTACATAGTAAGAATTCATATGATGAACTTGTCATTTAGACAATAATTTCTTTCTTTATAGGTGGCTTGATGTGTTGATAGATGTTAAGATTATACTTTTGTCCATTTTTCCTAATTCCACTAAGAAATATGCATAGAGGGTCATACACTAAGTGTATCAAGAATATAAGTTAAAATTTATTTTAATTGAATATTCAGAATAAATATTATACCTGTCATGTGGTTTAACAATTATTCTAGTTGGGTTGGTCACATAAATTCAATCACCAGTTATTTGAGTTAGAATATATGTGAGTTAAATATTAAATAAATATTCATTTTCCAATTAGTGAATATAATATTTATTTATTTATTGAACAAATAATAAAAATTTATTCATTTATTTCAATGAATATTTATTACTCAAGGTTCAATAAATGATGAAGATGATTTATGGACTGAGTGAAGGGTATGATAGAAATGGTATATTTTATTTAATACCATTTAAATAAATATTAATCAATTAATTTAATATATGAAATTTAAATATCTACGAGTTAATGCATGATATGGAATAAAATAATAATAAAAATATTATTATTTTACATGGGATTTATTTAGGATAAGAAATTGGCTTAGTGCCTTTGTGAAATTAATAATTATAAAACCTAAGTATATAATACAAATTATATCATTTTAGAGGAGATGAAGAATTGTGTGAATGTGAGCCTTTGTGAAATTAATAATTATACATTATGTGCCACCTTTATAGTATACACAATGTACTGAATTAGTTTAAAATTAAAAATTAAATTAAATTTATTTATTTAAAATAATAAAATATGGGAATTTTATTTTTCTCAAAGTCTGTTTGGAAGTAATATTAAAATAAATAATTAATCAATTAATTATAGTAAATTTATCTCAATTATAATGAATTGAAATGAATGCTGGAAATTCTAAATGTGTAGTTGTTGCATGTTGTGGTTGATCATAAGCCTAACCAACCTATGTATGTTTTTGATATATTTATTTAATTTAATTATTTATTGCATTGTTTTATGTGATATATTATTATTAAATTAAATATAATGATTTGTATATAATCCATCCCTCTTTTATGTATGGGTCTATGAGTCCAAGGTTTATTTATGTATCCCTAAACCCTTGGTACCCATCACATGTGCCAGAGTAAACACTTTTAAAGGAAGGATCTCTTAGTGAGAGGAGATGGGTTTGGGCTCATGTTGTGGTGAATCCAACTAAGGATATATAGAGGCGAATGAAGAAATTATTTAACTTAATCTAATAATGGGTTCAAGGAGTAATTTCCTCTAGGTTCAAGGTTAGTTTATATTATCTTAATAAACCTGACTATAGATAAAAGTTCATGGTCACATCACAAAGTTATTTTATTTTATCATTTCATGGTTATTTATTTATTTATGTGATGCATGGTTTATTTAGATGATTAAACATTATTCATAAAGTAAATAAATTAAATTTCATGGAAATGATAAAATAAAATAAATTCTTTTGTGTAAAATATTTTATCAAAAATGGTTAATTACTTATGTAAGTTCTACATAATTTTAACAAACATGTGAATAATAAAAAATAATATTTATGTTGAAGTTAAAAAAAATCCCTCAGAGAAAATATTAATACTAAGAACCCCTAACATCAATTGAGTTAGAATGAAACCATAATTCAAAATAACTTATCTGGAACTCATTAGCATGAAAGGTTGATTACCTTAGGAGAAATTGATGTAACCTGGATGTATTCATTGAGGAAGTTTGATCATAGGATTTTAGTATTTAGTAGTCCACTCAATAGGTCAAGGAGCTGCAAGTTAATGAAATTGGAATGAAAAGACTACCTAAATACCTTTGAATAATTTTATCATCCCACTTTCTAGATTATTTAGAGGGAAATATAGATCATTTTCACTAGAATATTTGAGTGATATAATATTCTGAATCCAATGGTGAGGGATATTGAGATTTATAAAATAATGGAGGACTAATAAAATTAATTCATTTTTTAATACCTAGTAATCAATATAAAGTACTAAAAATCCATTTTTACTTTTCTTTTGAAAAAATGGTTATCCATTTGAACACATCACTATACTTGCAATTCATCTTGTAGAAAAATAATCTTTCAATTGGTGCTAACTTCCAGGAATGGTATTGTCACTTTCACATAGTACTCATCAAATATTATAGTTTTTATGTATTATAGTCCTTTGTTCCTATCGATCCTTATCAGGAGGCATGTGAGGAGGAGAAAAATTTATTCTAGAAACACGTGGATGTTTTATTGAATATCCAATGCCTCATGTTATAATCAATGACTAGTGAACTCTAAAATATTCATAAAGACATGGAAACATAATATATTCTGCCTCATCTCCATGATCTTTATCAGGATAAAGTAAGCCAAGAGAGGTATGGAATCTCCAAGGCAATATTTATGTGAAAGATAGAAGTATTTCTAGTTGGACCGCATGTATATGATTTTATACATTTAACATTTTGAAATTCTAGGACTCAAGATGCATAAGAAATTGTGTAGAGACCTCATTATCTCTTCACCTCCTCCAAGATTATCAAGTTTTATCATAAATTTCAACATGTACAATATAGATAAGATGCTATTAGATATCTTGAATCTGATTCACCAATATTATAAAGACAAGTAACATAAAAACCTTTTATATTTTTTCTAAATAAGAGGAATGGAAAAGAAAAAAGGTTTAGGAACAATTTTGGGTCTAAGGCACCTTTTCACCACCCTTTCAAAAGTAGAAAGATCTATAATGAGTCTAAAGTCTAGGATGTATTTTTTTTTATTATATAAATAAAGTATGTTGGAAGAATAAATATTCCCTAGTAAAGAATAAAATGGAAGCTTCAAGTACATTCATTATCAAGTGAAATCGATCAATTTCTAAAAATTGGCTATTATATATAGCTTTTGGTTCCCAAATTTGTTTCCAAATACAAGAACCAAGCAGATTTCATAATATTGGTAAAGGTGAGGTAGATTTTTGAGATTCAAACAGAGATATATTAGTTTTAATATCTATTATAGACCACCATATCACATAACCCACTAGATTAGTTCTAGTTTCAATGAATTTTTATTATGTTTGAAGTGAAATTGAGAATATAATTTTTATGTCTAGTTTAGACATGGATGGATTTGTTTTCATGTTTAGAAATAAATAATTCCCCTTTTATAAAGATAATGTATTTTTTTGAATGATACATTTTAATAATTTAATTTACATACTAGATTATTAGAATCAAGTTTTGGTAATATAAAATAAATCATGTTCACACGACTCATATAACACCCTCTTATGTCATCGTCAATTTTTTATGTAAATGAGAAGTGTTTGAATTTTTTTTATCAAGAAAGAAATTTGGATTATTTTGATCATAAAACCTTGTATATGTTTGATTCTTGTTTATAAGTAAAAATTAATTTGGATAAGACTTTTATAGATTCTATAATTAGTTTATATAAATGTGTGCGGACGTTTTCTAGTATATGCTAGAGGTTGATACTCTTACCTTATAAAATTTTCGGATGAATTTATTAGATATGTATATATCTACTTAATGAGGTATAATTATGATTCCTTTTATAAATTTAAGGAATACAATAATGAGGTATATAATCATCTTGTTAAGAACATAAATAAACATTTCTTAGGCCTAGGAGTGGAGTATCATAACCATGAATTTATCAATTATATAAATAATTTGGGATTATATTTTAACTCACTATTCCTTATGCACTACAATGTAATGGTGTTAGTGAAAGGAGGAAACTTACATTTTTAGTCATTATGAGATCAATGATGAGTCATGAAGACCTTCCATTATCCTTTTAGGAAACACATTATAGATTACATCATACACAGTAAACCGAGTTCCAACTAAAGTGGAAAGAAAAATTATATATGGGGATTCAAGGTATTTGTTAGGGATAATCTAAATAGTTTAATGAAATAATGATGAATAAATTTTAAAATTATAGGAAATCCTATAAAAATAATATTACCTATTCGATCCCTAAATTGGAAAAGTAATTGTGTCAAGAATATCCATGTTTCTAGAAAGGGATCACATCTTTAAAGGATATAATGGGAGAAAGTTAAACATTGATGAAGTCAAAGATCAAGTTATATAGGAGCGAGAACATGAATAAATTCCACAAGTACTAGTGGAATAAGTTGTTATGTAGACACAAGTACTGCGTTAGAGAACTAGATAGGTTGTAGAACCAAATAGATATATTCTTGTAGTCAATGAATAAAGTGGTACATTATTAGTTGAAAATAATGAACCTATATCTTATAAGGGAATAATAAACAACTTAGAAGTTTTAAAGTGGAAGGAAGGCATGAATTATGAAACATATTCCTTGTAACAAAACCATTTTTGGGTTTTGGTAGGTTCTCTAGTAGATGTAATACCTACTAGGTGAAAATGGGTATTAATTCAAGAATAAATTTGGCATGGATGGTAAAGTCTGTACCGATAAGGCTTGACTGGTTGCTGAAAGGTTAATGTAATGTGAAGAAATACACTATGAAAAAACCTTTTCACTAGTTTCTATGATGAAATCCCTTATAATTTTACTTTATAGTATCTTACCATGATAATTAGATTTGGAAAATGGATTCTAAACTGTATTCCTTAGTGAAAAACTTGTGGAAGACATCTATATGGAATAACTATAAGGATTTGTGACTCCAAAGGATGGCAATAATATTTAAATGCTGTAGATATATATTTATGGGTTCTAAAAAACGTCAAGATCATATAAAGTTTGTTTTTATTAATCCATAAGATATTTTAGTTTCTTAAATATTGAATGTGAGCCCTGTGTCTATAGGAGGTTTAGTGGGAGTGTAATAGTTTTCATAGTAGTATATGCTGATGATATATTACTGATAAGAAACAAGATACCAGTCTTATAATCAGTTAATAAATGGTTAAATAAATTTTTCTCTATAAAATACTTAGGTGAAAATACCTATATTCAAGGGATCGAGATCCATTAAGATAAATTTAAGTGGCTACTTATACTAAGACAAGGTATATACATTGGAAAGGTATTAAAAAAATTATTAGAGAAAAATCCAATATTGGATTGTATCTTGGGTCACATGGTATGTATATGTCCAATAAAATTTTTAATTAGACACAAGAGGATAAAGATATAATTTTTAGAATCCATTATGCTTATGTTATTGGATCTATCAGTTATTCCATGCTAGGTACCATAATTGATGTTGCTTATGACTTAAGAAAGGTAGGAAAATACCAACCAAAGACTGGAGAGCCACATTGTTTGGATATAAAGACTATCCTAAAGTACTACAAGCAGACAAATGATATGTTTCTAGTTTATGGATAAGATAGTGGACTAGTTATGTGGGTATATATAGTTTCTAGTTTTATTATAGACCAGAATAATGTGAAATCATAGATGAGATATGTGTTTTTTCCTTAATGAAGGATCTATGATCTATAAGAGTTCTAAGTAGGTAGTGGTCACCAATTCTAAAACAAATTTTTGAGGAAATTTTAACTTTTGATGCTTCTAATGAAGCAATGTGAATAAAAAAATTCATCTAGGTTATTAATGTTGTACCTAATAGTAAAGATTCTATAACTCTATTTTGTTATAATACAACAATAATGTATGTTTCCAAGTATCCTAGGTCATATCAATGGATGACATATATAATTTAAAGGAATCACCCCGTGAGGGATTTTTCTCAAAGGGATGAATCCACCACAAGTACCATTGATGCATAAAAGAATCTGGATAACTCATTAACTAAAGCCTTATCTAATTAGAATATTGAATATTATATGAGATATAGAAGACTAATTTTTTTTAGTATTTGTATCTATTATAAGTGTTTGTCTATTGGAGTTGGTTTTAGTCAGAATAATATCAATATGCACAAGGGAGGTGGGGGGTGAATTTTTTCTTTTCCAAACTCTTGACATATTCTAATTTGTAAACCTCTTGGAAATTTATGCAGATATGAAACATTCTCTTATGTAATGAATATGAGAAGTGGATAAACATAAATAATGAACACAACGATTTTATAGTGGTTTGGGGAAAAAAGGTCCCCAATTTAACTACACAAATGATCTCTCTGCAAGCTTGGTGAATTTTACTAGCAAGGTTTTCTTATCACAAGACTTTCAAATCCACAACTGAGTGCAGGTAGTTGACACCTTTACAATAAGGATAAATGAAGCCTGCTGGTTCTTTTATAGGGAATCTATTATCCACAACTTAGTACAAGAAGATAATATTTCCCCACAACTGAGTAAGAGCATTTTATACTCCAATAAATCAAAATATTTTGATATTTTTATGGTTCTGGTTGATCTTCATAGTTATAACAAAAATTGACAGTAGATGAATCTTTCTTTATAAATGAAAGTCTTAAAAAAAGAGTAATTCTAAAGAAATACTTATTGAAAATGGTCTCTGATTTTAATATCAATAAAAAACATTAGTAATCTTACAACAACATGAGGTTTTAACTTGTATATCTCGAAAGTGTATCCTCTTCTGTAATTAATAGAGTCGATTGTTTTTTTAGTATATTTGTAAAAGATATTCAAAAGAATACGACTGTATTTGTGAATTAATAAGTCTCGTATGGCCTATATCAGATATATCTCACACACCACCACTTTATTGATTTTAAAATACTTCAATCATATAAATATATTTCTTTCGGTTGAATAGATCCAAGAAAAATGCCTCAATAAATGAAAAAATTTAAAATCATATTGACCATGGGATTTGTAACTTCCCCTAAGAAAAGGAGTGAGTTTTTATGATGAATACGCTTATTTTAATTGATCATAAAAAGATTTTAATTAGTTATAGAGAATATTTAAATCATCCTATAATTCTATCAAGACTGATGCATGAATCTCAGAAAAAATCATGAATTTTAAAACTCCACTATTGAGTAGAAAAACGTATGGTTGAACTGCGCAGTGTAGGGTTCCTTTTCATAGTGTAGGGTTATTTCTAATGTATGGTACCTTAAACATAATTTCATATATGCATAACATAGTGATCAAAGTAATGTAGATATGATAATCTATACGTTCGTCCATTTAATCGTAAGATTTTACATATAAGATTGATTGACCATATGTTTAATTTCCCAAATGTAGTGTATAAACAGTGTTTCCAAATTTCAATGTAGGGTTCATATTCCATATGTTCATTTTTTATTGAATGTAGGGTTTCCTATTTAGATGCTTAATATACAATGTGGGGTTTCCACTTTGTGTGAAAACTGTTCAGCATAACATATGGATGATAAACCATACGTTCATTCACTGAACGTAGGGTTTGGACTGTGTTTCCAGAACACATCCTATATATTTTCATTTCTTAAAGGATGGAAACATGATATATATTCCTCAAAAATACTTAACGTAACTTCATTAGAAAAAAAACAAGGGTACTTTTGAGCATCGAAATCATCATATAATATAGAGTATTGTTGTGACAATACATTCTCAACAATATCACTCTTTTTTATGATCACAAATCCCGTAAAATAAAAAAGAAAAAATATAGGTTTTGTAAACACATTTAAAGAAAATATTATAGTTTCAAAATTATTTCAATCTCATAGAAATATTTCAATTAAAAAGGTTTCTCATAGAAATATGTTTTTATAAAATATTCTCCACCCTTTTGTGATATCAAAAGAAAAATTTGAAAGAGAAAATGAGATAAAACATAGTTAATATAGCACTGAACTGTAAATGAATATCATAACCTACTATTAGAAAGATAAGATATATGATATGGCTATGTAACTTTAAACAAAAATAACACAATAAAAAAATATAAAAAAATATAAAACTCATAAAATATAAAAGTAAATTAAAGTTAAAAATTAGATCAAATATTTTGATAAAGAATTAGTATAACCCATAATCAACTAAAGAGGTCTTCAAAATGAGGAGATCTGATTTGATTTGTTTCTTTGGTCATAATCTCCACGGGTCATTGTTTTTATAACCGGATGAGGAATGTTATTAACAATTCCATGAATTTCAATCAGCTTCACTAATAGACTCTAATTTTTTTTGTTGAAGAAATCCATCCAATACTATAGTAGTTTCCTTGAATCTTGTCATATATTCAATCTTTCCACAAAATTTACCTTAAAGAACTCATTCAATGATTCTTTTGATTGAGTAAAGGCTATAAATCAATATATGACTTTATGAATGAATGATCCCAACCAGGATTCATTACAGTTCAGATGACTAACTAAATCTCTCTGATTATCCAGAAGGACACTCAGAGGTGTACTGTCACATTGGGGCATGTGCATCCTATTTTTAAATTCATCCATCACAACTATTATTGATTAAAATCTTCTTATCAATTCAGGAGAATTTGGTTGAGGTGTAGAGGTCAAATATTAATGACTATCCTTGATAGATAGAAATTCTCTTCCCAATATAAGCTTCAGATCATCAAAATCATACTTTTTCGTAGAATCATCTTTCAAATATCTGAACTCTCTACCAAAAGTAATGATAAAATATTCAATATCTCTCACTGAAATAAATTTTTTTTGAACATATTTGAGTTGAGTTTTAAGGGATTCAAACTCGGATCTTGGAATAGTTTAACATCTGAGCTCTTTCAAACTTCTTTTTCTTATCTTCCAAATATTCTCTCAAAGACAATTTATGGCTCTATAATAGCATGAAATTTCTAATCAAAGCTTCATCATAAGAGTCAAAAAACTCTAGAGTAATATTTCTTGAAGGGTGTCCACCCTATACTATAGAAAAAATTGGATCTCTATGACCTTCTAATATATCTATTAATACATATACTTCTACAACAACAAAATTAGGAGCAATGAGTGAAAGGTTTTCAGGGCCAGGGACATCTTCCCTGTGATGGTCTTCTCTATATGACAGTTTCTCAACATTCTCATTTACTTGAGCCTCATTCTCAAATATATTTTAAGCTTCATCTACATCTTCAATAATGTTGCTTTAAATTTTTATTATTTGAACAAGATGACCCTCTTCAGGTCTAGATTTTTCCTCTTCATTACGACTTGGTCTAATATAACCATTATATGTAATTATCCTTTACTCCCTCAAAGAATCAACCATTAGCTTTCATTGTTGTTTAGCTCCAATAGGTAAAATAATTTTGTAGGAGTTTCTTTAAACATATCCCAATTTCTTTAGAGTCCCAAAATTTATAATGTTAGCATGGTGAAATCTATATCCTAGATTTATATTTAGGATTCTTCCTTTTCCGAGCAACAAAAAAGAAAGAATTATTCTATAGGTATAATATCCCATATTTTATTCTTTTTTACATAAATGACTTATGAACCTCATCATAAAATGAGGAAAATTGAACTTAATTTGGTTTAAAAATAGAAACAAAATATACATGTGTGGGTACATAAATTTCTCCAACTCAGTTGTTCTAAAAAAATAATAGTTTCAATAAACTTTATAATGAATTTACTATTAGAAGTAAGGTCCTTGGTCATCACTTTCTTGATAGTTCTTATTCCAAAAAAAGAAAACATAATGTTCTATGAGTTATATTTTTCATCACCAATACTTATTAAGTCAAAATGAAAATCCCCCTTATGAGGACAACACAAAATCTTTTCTATATCCACTAAAGAAAGAGAAAATTCAGTACTGTGAATCATAGAGATCATAGAATCTTCATTGATTCCAAAACTAAACTCAAAATTTCTACAGAACACTTTTACTTATTTTTCAAATATCAGAGGGATGTTATTATAGCAAAAATAAAAATCTAGTCCATGAAATCTAATCACTGCCTTTAATGAAAGATTTTTCTCATTTAAATACTCAAAATCTATCACTTTACCTTGAAGAAATTTGTGATACTTAACTAGAGGGTAAATAGATACACCCAAATCAACCTCTTTAGTTCTTCCTGGTGTTTCAGATTCTGAAGGTTTCACAATTGAAGGTTCAAAGGTTTAGGGTTTTAGTAAAATGAAATGAGGAATTCTCTAAAAAATGAAGGGATGTGAAGGAGAAGAGTTGGAGAAGAAAGATGGTTTTATCACACCGATTGAGAATGCACTCATTAATTTTTAATTTTAAAAATGAATAAAAATAAATTGAAACAATTTTTTTAAAACTAATCAATACATAATCGATCAAAATAAATAGCAATAAATAATTAAATAAAACATATACAGATTATTTAAGATAAAAATAGAGAGATTAAGAATTAAATAAATTACTAAACATTCATTTAAAATTAAATAATCCCAAATCACCCTTAAGAATATCAAATATTTCATTGGTAAGTGTATTAGTGAAAATATTAGCTAATTGATATTCGATATTAGAAAATTATAGAGATATATCCTTTTTAAGAACGCGATATCTTAGAAAATGATGCCTTATGCTAATATTCTTAGTCCTAGAATGACTTACATGATTTTTGAAATATTTATAGAACTTTTATTATCACATAAAATATGTATATTAGAAAAAATTAGTCCAAATTCCAGTAATGTGTTTTTCATCCATAGTAATTGTGCACAACAACTGCGAGTAGAAACATATTCTGCCTCAGTTGTTGATAGGGAAACTGAGTTTTGTTTCTTACTCAACCATGATGCTAAATATTTTCCTAAAATGTGACAGGTTCCTGGGGTTATTTTTTATATATAATCTATAACCTCTAGAGTTAACATTTGAATATTAAATTAAATTAAAATTAGCAGTTTTGGGGTAAATAAGAGATTGAAAAATAGTTCGTTTTAAATATCTAAAAATTATATTTCACAACACTAGGATAAGATTATTTTGGATTTTATTGAAATATAGCACACAAACATATACAAAATATAATTTCTGGTCTGCTATAAGTAATATATAACTGACTACCAACCATACCTCTATATAATTTTTTTTCAACTAGTTTTCCAGCTTCATCCAAATAAATTTTTATATTGGTACAAATAAGAGTTGTGTAAGTCTTACTATTTTCAAGTACAAACTTTTTCAATAAATCAATTATATATTTACTTTGATTTAAAATATTTCCATAATCCTTTTTATAAAATTATAATCCTAAATGAAATTCAATTCTATCATCATACTGATTTCAAATTCCTTTTTTGTTAGTTTGGAAAAATAATTACAAAGGTTTTTATTTGTTGAATAAAAAATGACATCATCAACATAAATTTTTATGAATAATATATTATAATGAACAATTTTATTAAAAAGTATTGGATCTAAAAATCCAACAATAAATCATTTTTTAAAATAAAAGAACTTAATCTTTCATACCAAGCCCTATGTTCTTGTTTTAGGACATAGAGATCTTTAGTAATCTTTAAAACATTATTTTGTTTAGGAGGGTTTTAAAAACTAGGTGGTTGTTCCACATAAACTTCATCCATTAAATATCCATTTTAAAAAGGAAGATTTAACATCCATATGATTTAATTTAAAATTCATATGAGATATATAATCTAAAATATTTCTAATAGATTCTAATATAGCTACATGGGAAAAGGTTTCATCATAATCTATTCCTTCTTCCTAAATATATCCTTTAGATACTAATCTAGCTTTATTTTTGGTTATGGTCCCTTGATCATCATTTTTATTTATAATGACCCACTTAGTTACTTTTACTGGATAATTGGTTGGTCTTTCTACTAATTCCCAAACTTCATTTCTTCTAAACTTGTTTAGTTCTTCTTACATTACTAACATCAAAATCTCATATTCTAAGGCTTCTTTAATAATCTTAGGTTCTAACTGAGATATAAAGATAGAAAATCCATTGAGGTTTCCTACATTTCTTCTAGTTCTAATTCTTGTGTCTAGGTCTCCTATAATAGTTTCTAAAGGATGTTTATTTAATTTTAGATATTATATAGGAAAAAAAATTTCAAGTTATTTAGTTTCATATTCTTCTGAACTGGACTGAATTTTATTTATTTCATTTTCAAAATCGTTTTTAGGGAATTCAAGTCTCATGTTGTCTAATGAATCAGTAACTTAATCTGTTTGATCTTTTTCTTTAATAAAAGTGTCAGTTCCATCAAACTTCACATGAACTGATTCTTCAACAATCCTTTACTTTTTATTAAATACTCTACATGATTTAGAGGTATCCAAATATCCTAAAAATATTCCTTCATCAACTTTTGGATCAAACTTACCAAGCTTTTCCTTTTTATTCAATATATATACCTTGAATCCAAAAATGTTAAAGTACTGTACTTTAGGTTTTCTATTATTCCAAAGTTTATAGGGAGTTGTTTAAAAAATAGGCCTTCTTATGAGTTTATTCATGATATATAAGGTTGTGATTATAGGTTCTCCCCAAAATAGGTAGGAAGGCTATATTCATTCAGCGTAGTCCCTGCCATTTCTTGAATAGTTCTATTTATTGTTTCAACAATTCCATTTTTTTGAGGTGTTTTTAGTGCAGAGAAGGTGTGTTTAATAGTTTGGTTTGAGAAAAAGGAATTAAATTCTTGATTATAAAATTATCCACGAAGATCACTTCTTAATGAAATTATTTTAAAATATTTTTCATTTTGAGAAATTTTGAAAAAACTTTCCAAAATAGTGAATAATTATCCTTTTAATTTCAAAAAATACTCCCAAATAAATCTAGAATAATAATCAACTAAAAAACAGACATCTAATTTACCATAAAAAATTTCTACTCTCGATGGTCCAAATAAATATACATGGATAAGTTCTAAAGGTTTAGATTTAACAATTTTGTTAATATATTTGAAAGAGGATTTTTTTTGCTTTCCAATTTATCATACATCATAGAATCTATCAGTGTCAAATTTAAGACTAGTAAAATCAGGTTGTAATTTTTTATTAGATAATTTGTGTAAAACATATATATTTCAATGTCTAAGTCTTTTGTACCAAATCCATGACTAATTTGTCTTAGCAGTTAAGAAATTCACTTTCTGTTTACATAAGGAATTTAAATTCATAGTATAAACATTGTTAGTTCTAGGTACTCTAAATTTAAGAATTTTATCTTTGATAACAGAGCATGAATTTTTAGAAAAATAAATATAAAAACCATCATCAAAAAGTTGAGAAATAACTTTCAGGTTTTGTTTTAAACCTTATAAAAATAGTACTTTGTTTATTGAGATAGTATTTGGATCTCTAATAGTTCCAACTCTAACAGTGTTTCCTTTTTAATTATCATTAAAAGTGACTAGTCCTTCATTAATTTAAGTCAGTGTATATAAATTTGATGATTCTACACTCATATGTCTCGAAAATCCATTCTCCATATACCATATAACATTCTTGTTCCTGTAACCCTTTTCATGCAAAAAAATTTAAACAAATGTTTGTTTTAGTAACCATATTTTCTTGGGTCCAATAGTGTTAGTGATAAATGATCTAGGAATCCATATTTTCCTAATTTTACCATATTTTACATCACTAAATCATAGAACATGAAACATTGAAATTAATTCTTTTAGATCATCCATTGTAATCTACTTTGTGTAGAACTTATACTTAGCTTACTATAGATTTTTCCAAAAAGCTTTCCTCTAATACTAATTGTTAGGTTAGAATAATAAAAATATGCATAAGAGGGGGGGGGGGGGTTAATTGTGTCTTTTTGAAACTCTTGATAGATTCTAGTTTGTAAACCTCTTGACGATTTATGTAGATATGGAATTTTCTTCTGTAATGTATATAATCTGAGGATAAACACAAAGAATGAACATAGAAATCTTATAGTGGTTTAGCTCACAAAGGTCCCCTAGTCCACTCCACCATCTCTCTCTCTATGAGCTTGGTGAATTTCACTAGCATGGTACTCTTATCACAATACCTTCAAATCCAAAACTCTATGCATAAAATTGACACATTCACAATAAGGATAAACAAACCCTTCTGGTTCTTTTATAGGGAACCAATTATACAAAGTTTATTTCAAGAAGATGATACTTAACCACAACTGAGTATGAGTAGTTGATACTATAATAAATCAAAGTTGTTTTATTTGTTAATGGTTTAGGTTGATCTTCATAGTTGCAGAAAAAACTGATAGTGGATGGATATTATTCTTTAGAAATGAAAGTCTTTAATAAAGAGTAATTATGAAGAGATCCTTATTTCAAATGATCTTTAATTTGAATATGAATAAATATTAGAAGTAATATTACAAAAACATGAAGTTTCAACATGTATATATCTAAAGTGTAACCTCTTCTACAAATAACAGAGTCGATCATTTGTTGCAGCAGATATATAAATGATATTAACAAGAATACAACCGTATATTTGAATGAATAATACTTGTATAACCTGTATCACATATATCACACGCACCACCACTTTATTAATTAAAAAATACATCGATCATATAAATATCTTTCTTTCAGTTGAATAGATCCAAGAAAAATGTCTTAGAGAATGTAGAAATTCAAAATCATATTGTCCAGTGGAGTCGTAACTTACCTTAAAAAAATGAGTGATTTTCTCCCATGAATACAAATATTTTAATCAATCATAATGAGATTTTAATTAGTCATTGAGAAGCTTTCAATAATCCTATAATTCTGTCAAGACTGTGGATGAATCTTGGATAAAATCCCGAATTTTAAAACTCCACTATTGAGTAGAAAAATGTAGGGTTGAACTACGTAGTGTAGGTTTCCTTTGCGTAACGTAGAGTTCCTTCCAACATATGATTCCTTAACCATACTTTCATCTCCACATAATGTAGGGATCAACATAACATAGGGATGATGATCCATACGTTCATCCTTTTTAGCATAATATTCCATATGTATCATTGATTTACCATATGTTCAATTTCTTGAATGTAGGGTATAAACAATGTTTTCAGATTTCAATGTAGGGTTGATATTCCATACTTTTGTTGATTCCTAAATATAGGTTTTCTGATTCATACACTTAATATCTAGTTTAGGGTCTCCAATCTATATATAAACTATTCAGTGTAGCATATGGATGAGGAACCATATATTCATTCACCAAACGTTGGGTTTGAATAGTGTTTCTAGAACACCACCCTATATTTTCATTTCGTCAAGGATAAAAACATGATATACATTATAGAAACATTCTTAATGTAACTTCATTAGAAAACAATTAAGGGTATTTTTGAGCATCAAAATCATCATATATTATAGAGTATTGTTGAGACAATACATACCCAACAGTTGGTTCTTATAACTAAATGACTTTGTACTTTAAATTACCATAATAATAATAAATATGTTATCACATGATGATTTTTCTTCTACATAACATTAATATGATAATTTCCTTAGTGTATCTGTCACATCAAAATGTTATAACAATTTATTTATATAATGAGAACCTATAAATTCTATGAAAACTTTATTAAACATATGTGTTATTATCTAGATAACATTTATTTGATGTGACGTGGATGATTTTTGATTATAATGTTTTAGGGTGTTATAAGACACTAAGACTTCTTCCTATGATGTTTTGACTTGGTAATCTCTTAGAAGAAAGGTTATATGGGAAAAACCACCCATTGGAATTCTACATGATTTATGTGTCATTATATGTTTCTAGTTATGAATGTGTGTATTATTCATTATACTTGAGATTATTATTAATATATATCAAGAATCATGTACTTTGATGTATAGATGAAAACCATGATGAAGTATTCTCATGGTGAGGTAACATATTTTGGGCGCATCATAAGCGTTATAAAATTAATTGAATAAGTGAATAAAGGATTTATCTCTTTTATGTTGATGGAAAAATATATCTTTAACACTTTTATTGAAATGGAACTATCTGATAAAATCTATGGACATGGTAGTTCATTTATGATTTCATTTCAAAAATTCAATGAAAGATAAATAAAGTATATAGGGTGTTGACACAAGTATAAATCTCTATTGATGAGATATTAAGAAAAAGGGATTATATTACATCATGGAATTTAGAGGAAGATTATTTTTGTTATGAAATTAACTTATTTCTCTATGGGTGTATTAATTTTTTTTATATAAATTGATCTTGGAGTTTAAGTAAGTTAACATAATTCCACTAACAAATAGGTCTAAAGGGTCACACACTAAGTGTATCCAAAATCTCATTAAATTCAATTGAATTTAAAATTAAAAATGAATTTTATTCTCAGATTTTGAATAATTATTATTCAAGTATTGTTGATCACATAAATTTAATCCTTATTTATTCAAGTTTAGAATATTTGAGTTGAATTTTATCTTTATTTACTATTCACAAGGTAATAAATAAATAAATATTTATTCACCAGTTTAGTGAATAGATTGATATAAATATTTATTCAGTTACGTGAATATTAAAATAAATATAAATTTTAAAGTTTAGTGAATATAGTATTTATCTATTTATTAAACGAATAATATTTATTTGATTAAATATTTTATTATTCAATGTTTCAATAAATCCCATGGAGGATTGATGGGCCGAGTTAATGACCTGATTGAAATGACATAGTTTACATAATATATTTTAAAAAAACATTAATTTATTTATTTAACAAGTGATATATAAATATGTGCATGACACATGATGTAATAATAGTAATGGTAATAAGAATAAGAATAATATTATACATGAGGAATTACATATAATAAGTATTTAATAAAGGTACATTTATAAATTATTGTATTTTATTCCTAAGTATAAATTCCAACTTATATATTTTTCAACCAAGAGAGTTGTTGTGCACAATAAAGAAACTCATGAGAATTATATCAAGCCCTATAGAGGAAATCATTCACTCTCCCTCTTAAGAAAATAGAAATAAAAATATAACCCTTTGATTTTGATCAATGATGAATGACATGAAGATATAGGTTCCTCCAATTTAGTACTTAGAATACCAATAACATTTTTGGAGATAAACAGAGCATGTGTGGATACAATTAGAGGAATACTCATTTTAATTATCAAAGGAAATGATAAATACACAAGAGAAACACTGAAAATTGATTAAAAGGAATTATCATTTTTAGGAAATTATTGTTTTAAATTAATTATAAATTAAACGTAAAATATGAACTTTATGATATTTTTGGGGTTGAATTAGTCACGTTCTTCATGTTTATTCATTGAAAGTGATGAAAAAAACAAAATTGGGTACCCAAACACCAATTTTGATATTACCCATAACTTTTAAGTACCTGATGGGGTTTATAAAGCTCTATGGAGAGTCTATGTTAGGTATTAGCATTATAGAATCAATTATTTTATTTTCATGTTTATATGGAACAAAATGAATATTTTATAAATGTTTTTAATTCATTAGATTTATAATATGAAGGTAAGAATTAAAAAATATTTCAGTTTTCAGTCAAGGGATAAATCAAAGGGTTTCTAAATCATGGAGATGAATGTAATGGATATTTAAGCTTAGATTAATCCAAATAAAGTATGTGTATAATTATCTCATTTCACTTATGTGATAAAAGAAGTTATTTGTGAACAATAATTTTTATGAGTAAATGAGATGATACCTATGGTTTTTGATTCATCAAACTCTATAAAATGTTTGTGAAGAAGATAAGGATAAAATTAGTTTTATTCAGGATAATGAGTTTATCTGAGTTATTTATTAAAATTGAAGGGAAATGGTTCCCACCATATTATTGTGGCATATTTTAAAGAATAAAATTCTTTTTATAAAATTTCTATATACACATATAATACCTTATAAGATATGGTTATTATTATTTTGTTAATTTAATATTCCCACTACGATAAAATAAATGTTATTTCCAGAGCACAAAAAATTTTGTGTATCTAAACATATTATTTTAGAGAGAATATGGTTTCTAAGAAGCTAGTGGGAGTATGTTTGGACTTATATAAGTTCAAAGGTTAAAAAATAAAATATTGTTCTCGTAAAAATAAAACTGGATGTCCCTTAATATCCTAAAAGTGTTCAGGGTATGACAGTAAATAGAAACGTAACAAGTTATTTTTAGTTATTATAAAAAATTGAATATCAATCTATGTCTTAAAATAATTTAAGACATGTTGGGAATAAAATATATTAATATAAATAGTTACATTGGTTACCAAATGATCTAAAGTAAAAAATTTTATGGAAAATTTATAAGAATAATAATGATGATGAACTTATTAAGAATTCTAAGTATACAATAGATGTTATTTACATCATAACATTAGATGTTGTAAAGAAAATCAATATGAATACTATGTTAATGGAGTTGTAAAGTAGGAATATGATTCCTAAATCTAAACATTATTAAAATTATATTTATTCATAGTTATTACCCATTAAATATTTCATTGGGAGGGTTTTATCAAAAGTCCACATAGAGATATGGCGGGAATTAGATATAGATATAATAAGTTTAAAAAACCCAAAAGGTATAGTGAACATTATATCTTTATAGTAGTCTATTATATGGGATATTATTAGAAGGGTGTTTATGTATTATTTTTTAATTATTATTGAGAGAGTTTAAGTATATAAAATGTATCATGTTATATAAAATACAATATCAACTTTATCATTCTTTCACACTGACTACATATATTGTATGAAGTGAAATGATTATTATAATGAACCAACCTAGGAAATCCATCCATCATACTCCATAGATGGACTCCCACTTACCCAAGGAGTCTCCTTGATCCGCCTTGGGATAATGAAAAGCACTAAGGTTATCAAACATAACAGTTGGGAATGTTTTCCCCTTAAAAACTAGATGAAAATATCCAAATAGAGCATACCAGTAAAGAGACAAAAATAAATTCCATAAAATAAATCATAAAAAGAAAAATCTAAAGCAAAGATTTACAATTAAAATGAAAAATTAAATAAAAAATGAAATACCAAAGAGACCAAAACAAAATCATGCCAATCAGTTCAATGAAACTGAAGGTCAGATCACCATCTTGATGTGACTCTCAATTCACCCCCAAGATACCGACAACCATCTGCTCTCCAAGGAAGATGGCATCAGATCCATCCCAAAAACCAAGACCTAAAGAACCTACACAAGACATGAAGACTGCATACCCATGAACATGATTATGTTGGTTATGAGCATAAGCCATTAGGATACAACCATGAGTATATTTCATTTATTTTATAAAGAAACCAATTATGCTTGTTTGAAAACAAGGATTTGAAAAATAGGTTTTCATTTCCATTCTAAAACCTGGTAATAAACAAATATTGAAATACAAGAACATTCTCAATGTGAACTATATGTAAAACCATTTAAAAAAGGTTTTTATTTAAAAAAAATGACATTTTAAAAGGAAATAAAAACTAAATATTTTAAAATTCCCATTTTGAAAATAAACCTACACATGGTTTTAAATATTTCAAAAGTGGAAACCAAGGAAAACCCTTTGAAAACCATTTCCCCATTTTCATTTAAAAATATTTTCACACCCTTCTCAAGAGTAAACAAGGAAACAAGGGAAACTATAGTCAAACACAACCATAGAATTTCACAAGAATAACCATAAATGGATGGAACAAAACTATCCAACCACAAGACTAAAACCACAAAACAATCAACACATTAAGAAATTACATCCAATAAAAGAAGCACACATTCCAATATAAAAGAAATTATTAAAATATGATACCAATAATGAAATCATAACATATGATACATATCATGAGGTAACAACATAGTAATAATGGGTAAACACAAAACATGCAATGGTGGAACTATTGTTGGAATGTGAACAGTCACACATATCTCAACCAAACCAGCTTAACTAGTCTTTTCAATTAAAATCCCCATATCTAGGTGTTATTTACATCTTGGGTATACTATCCAGTTCTAAACCTCAACTAGCCTAATAAATTCCCACTAATTCATACTTAGTAGCCTTAGTTTCCTTAGGTAATAATAAGAGAGGTGGTCCGTGAACTAAAAATTGTCATCCCATAAAAATAACAGAGCCCATAGAGGCTAAAACCATAATCATTACCTTACCACATCCCGAATCCCTTATACTAATCCCCAACCCATAAGAACAACATGAATCACATCATAACTTCTATCACATGGATAAAATAACATTATTAACCAAGGGTCTTAAACATATAACAATCATATCACATCATAAGTGCCTACCAGGCCTTCAATTTCATACATTTATATAACATATACATTTGGAAATTCGTTTTTAAAACAATTCAGAAATCCAAACACAATTCAAACACACATCATAATTATTAAGAATCATGATCAACAAATCAAGTTAAATTCCATTTCATTTTATAAAACCACACCACTATTTTTTTAAATCAAAGGAATCCTTTTTAACAAAAATGGAAACTCACTTTGGAAAACTTCATTATGATTTAAAACACATGAAATATGTTTTTTTCTCAATTCAAACCAACTTAGGCATTTTATAAAGCATGAAAAATTAATAAAACACCTATTTACACCAAACCACCATTTTAAATATGAAAGTACACCCATTTTCCATATGAAAACCAAAAAAGGTTTAAGAAAAACTTTAACAAACAAAACCTATATAAACCACATCAAAATTATCTTGGTTAGAAATTAATTTAGAAATCTCAAGCAATAATGGAACTCTTAAATAAAATAAAATGGAATGGAAACACCTACCTCAAGTGGTTTAACCATGCAACCCTCAATGAAATCTACTAGAAAATGACTCCTAGGATGTCTTGTAACCCTTTTAAAATGAAAATCCACAATTTATACTAACCCTAACCAAGGAAATCATCCTAGATTGACCTATAGGGTTAGAGGAGTTAGAGAAAAAGATATCAAGCAAGAGGAAGAGGAAATATGAGCTCATACCTCTTGAAATGAGAAAGGAACCAATACAAAATTAGCTTGGAACCACCAAGGAGGAGATTAGATGGAGGAGGAAACACAATGAGTAGTGAGAGGGTTAGCTGGTTTGAGTGGGGTGGATTTGGGGAGAATCCTCAATTTAAAAGAAAAAGGAAAGATAAAAATACCCCCAACCTGGGTAGGCCGTATAGTTATCTTTCACAGTTTAAAAAACTGTACATAGAACATGCATCTATCACTATAAAAGGTCACAAGATTAAACCTATGATTCACATGACTTAAATAACCATGCTCATACCATTCAAAATCCCACTAACATTTACTGCATCCACTTCACACTGCCTAAATACAATTTCCCTAACCATTCACCCCTAGAAAACCATCAAAAACTAAAATATTTCATTATAAACACTTGAAAACCAAAAATAAGAAGAACCACAAGAAAAATAACAAGGAAAAGACATCTTGGGGTGTTAAAAATTTCTACCACACAACTTTCTACTTTGAAAAATTCTCAAAACTCTAGGAAACATGGGAAATGGCTGGACCACCTTCCCCCCAAGGAGAACTCATACACCAACCTGCCTCCCAATACCTAAAAACCCAGATAATGAGGTATGAAAAACCCATAATTAGGTTAAATGCTACTGAAAAAATAGAACTAAGAAATAGCTAATGTACAATGTAATATAATCTTTAAGAAGAAAACACCTCACCAATTGAGATAAAATAAATAACAAAAGAGAATGTTGGGATAACCACTCCTATGAATTTATTTGAAATTGAGAGTATCATTATTTCCACAACTACTCCAAATAGGATCTTGAATCCCCAAACTAGATCATTGGAAAAAATAGAAATACTACCTCTAAAACACCTGAGGTCACAAAGCCAAATGAAAAAACATCCCAACTAAAGCATCTTATGGGATTACTTCACAAGAACAGGAAAGACACACATGGTCCTATAATAGGTATCCCCACCATTTAGAATTTATTTAAGACTCTGAAACAAATAAAATATTATTTTCATGAGATAAGAGAACTGTATATGAAACCATTTTCCTAAAATCTCCAAAGGGAATTCACAAAACACCAATAGAGGGAATAAGCATAGGAAACACACCTCACTAAGAAATGATAAGGCTCTAACCTATGGGTCAAAACTAGCATACAAGGATTTCTAGATCCAACTCCTTTGTATACCATCTCATAGTAATCTCGATTAAAATCCCAAGCTGGTGGAATCCATAGCCCAACCAGAAACGAGACTACACCCAAAATACATAGGCATTTACCCCAGTTTCTTCACATGTCCAACCTAGATAATAAAGAACCTCCATGAGAAATAAGAACTAATGAGGCATAAATATCTCAAAATATACAAAAAAAAGGATCAAAATGAATTTTAATCTATTATAAAAAAAGGAACTAGATACACAAAATATGGGAAAGGTCTCAAGAAAAATGGTATAATTACAAAAGAGGATGCTCCTAAAACAATGTTATGAAATAATAATCATGAGAAACATACCTCTCTACAAAATTACAAGGATCCAAAATATGGTTCAAAATTGGAATAGAAGGGTTTCTATATCTAACTCCTTGGTATACTCTCTCATGGTAATATTTATAGAAATCAAAACTTGAATTAATCCATAGACTAATCAGAAATGTTACTACACCCAAAGTATCCAGACATGTACCCCAGTTTCTTCCCATGTCCAACATTGAGAATAAAGAATATCCATAAAAAACAAGAACTAAAGAGGCATAAACACAACGAAAGATACAAAAATAGGGTCAAAATACATTTTTATCCCTTATAAACAAATGAAATTGATACAAAAATATGGGACAAGTCCCAATAAAAAGGCTAGAATTACAAAAGGGTATGCACCCAAAACAATGCTCATCTTCCAACTCTCTAAACGAATCAAAAATGCTAAACACTATCTAGATCCAAACTAGGTTTGGGAGTTCTTCTTTTGACGCATGAACATCTTAAAAAACTTATGAATGTGACCATAATAACCCCATAGATGATAGGTCTTTAGATCTTATGAAAAAGAAGACTGAATGTGCCTAGACTTCCCATATTTTCAACATACTAATGACTTTTTCTTTACCGAAACATGAATGATTGGTTGTGAAGATGGATTCCCATTACCACCACATTCCTTATTTCCCTTATTTCTATCCAAGTCATCTTTACTAGATATAATGGGATTCAAATCATCTAAAAACATAGGTTCCCCTCTAAAGATTAAATTAGTTATGATTTCATTCTAAACTACTTATATAAAGGTTGTCCAATCATACTAAATTTCTGAAGAACATAGTTTTGGATAATGTAACAATACAAAGAAACATAACTTATTTGAACTATCTATATAAAATTATAGTGATAAAAGAACTATTATAATGAAACATTCAACATAGTCCTTTACTGACCGATCACCCTAGAGGATACCCAAAAATTACATCACCTTCTAGAATCTCACTTTTTCTAGATAAAAATAGTGAATGAAGGTGGCCTTGAAATATCTCCAAGAGAGTTCCATGAATGGTTGGTCATGAATAGTGATATTCCACCACTATAAACCTAAACCTTAAAATAGAGGGATGGTTCACCTCACCCTAGAGGATTTAGGAGTGTGAAAATAGTTGAAGATATCTTCAACCTTGGTTAGGCCCTCAATTTCTTCATTGGATCCTTGATCACCCTATAAGTATAGAGGAAATTAGTTCAATAACTCTCATGCATGATCCATGAGTAGAGAAATTTCATGGAACTTCCACTCCATCATGATTCTGGATAGAGTTAGTGACCATAAGGATAACTCTTGGATCACTAGGGTAACTACTTAAGGCATTACATTCTCAACTTTTCTGTTATTTCTTAGGGGACTAAGTATAAAACATAGAAAAAACCCTCAATAAAACCACCTTTAAATTAAACTCAAAGAGAAAAAAATACAAACAATTCAAGCCAAACAAAAATTATAGAACAACCTAAAACTTCCACACAAAAAAAACACAATATCAAAGAAACCAAATTAGGGTCATAAACCACTTTCAAATTTTTACCCAAAATCTTTGGAAATATTTCGTACCAAAAAACCAAATAATTTTGATATAACATAACCCTAAAATCACTTAATTTTTATTAAACCACTTTCCTTTAGATTATAAAATTTCTTAAAAACACCCCAAGTCACCCAAAAAAATTCTAGAGATCCACTAACTAATAACCTATGAAATTATTTTTTTAAAAATGAAAAAAAACCATAAAAATTGACTATATTTTAAAAAACTTTTCACTTCAAAGACACTCAAGCAACCAATTTTTTTTTTCAAAACCATTTCAAATAAAAACATATAAAACATTACATTTAAACAACTTTCAAAATCCACAAAAATTTTCTAATACATTTAAAATCGTGGCCAAAAAACAAAACAATAGATAAAACCAACAAAAGATAGAAACAATTTTTTTTTAACATTATCCACTTTGCACGGTTTGGCCACATGGTTTTTCAAACCATGTTCCAATCATGTAAGTTCCACTGAAAGTTTTTACAAAATGGTATGTATAACCTACACATAGTTTGAAAGACCATGAGAATTAACCATGCACCCCTATAGACCTTCCAATTTCACTCCAAAATGATGAATTTCATAAAAAGTCCCTTGAAATATTCCTACGACTCAACGTAATTGTACTCCACACTATAACATATCATGAAAAAGACACCATAACCTCAAAACCCAAAAGAATACTCCTGACCACCCAATGAAACTTGAGATCTGAATCAAGGAAGCACGGTCCAAGAACATACCTAGACCTACCACTCGAGTCCGAATGGTCCTATCTACTTTCTACCATAGACCCCCAAATAACTAGAAGGGGAGTCGAAATAAACTAGGCCTATTTAGATAACATAGATCCTATGATACCAATTTATAATTAACCAAAATGGGATTTCCATCCATCAGACTCTTGATCTAACCCGCCACACACATGAGGAGCATCACCGACCCCACTAGGATGACTACAATCATCAAGGGTATCAAAAATAAATATTGGGCATGGTTTCACCCTAAAAAACTAGATGAAAACATCATAACAGGGAATATTAATAAAGTGAAAAAAATAAATTCCAAGAGAATACTCATAAAAACAAATACTCAAAGAAAATTATCACAACTACAATAGAAGATGAGATAAACAAAACAGAAGACCAAAGAGGCCAAAAAAACTTGAGCCAACTGATTCCACAAAATATAATGTCCAATCATCATCTCCACATGACTCTCAAGTCACCAAAAAGTTCTCATCAACCATTTTCTCCCCAAGGAAGATGATATAAGACCCCCCCCCCCCAAAGCCAAGGCTTGAAGAATCCATAGAATACATGAAGACTATATACCCACCGACATGAGTTTGTAGGGTGTGAGCCGAATCTAGTAGGATACCACCATGACCCCATTTATTTTATTTTATAAAATAAAACAATTATAGCAGTTTGAAAACAAGGCATGGGAAAATAGGTATTCATTTCCATTTAAAAACATGGGAATAAACAAATATTTAAATACAAGCACTCTCTAAAAGTAAAACATTTGTAAAACCATTTTAAAAATATAAATATTTTTCAAAATAGTACCATTTTCAAAGAAAATAAAACCTAAATCTTTCAAAAATAACACTTTGGAAAATAAAACTACACATGGTTTCAAATATTTTAAAAGTTCAAACTAAGGAAAAACCTTTGGAAACCATTTCCAATTTTTCATTTAAAAGTATTTTCACACACATCTCAAGAGTAAACAATGAAACAAGGGTAACCATATTCAAACACAACCATATAAGATCACAAGAATGACAATAAATAGATAGAACAAAACTAGACAACCTCATGAAAAAAATCAAAAAAGGATTAAATGTCAATAAAGTCCATATAATAATAGAAAAAACATGCCAATATAAAAGAAATTTATAACATAGGATAAAATCATGAAAGAATAAAATATAATATATAGAATGAGGAAACACTACAGGACTAACAGGAGGACACAAGACACATATAGTTAGACCTATTTCCAATAGGATAATGGTCACACATCTATCAACCAAATCATTAGAACTAGTCTTCTCAGTGAATATCCACCTAGCTAGGTGTTATATACAATTAGGTGGGACTATCCAGTGCTAAAAATTAACTAGACCAATGATGTATCACTACTTACCATTTCATGATCCAGGTTGGGCTACCATCTGACCTCGCACCCAACCTGATCCACGAAAAGGCCGAATAGGTGTTACCAATCCCCCAAGGATGACAAATAGCACCATGAATCAAAGACAATCCAAGTGGGAATGTTTTTTCCTGATAAAAAATTGAAATCAAAAACCAAAATAGAGTACACAACACCAACCAATTACTGAATATCAATAAATACATAACCAGATCTAGATACAACATGAGTGAACCAAACAGAAACTAAAAACAAAACCAAAAGTGATCAGGACCAACATGATCTCCATGTGATATCTTTGTCATCACCATACATAAGAACTGATCTGCTCTAAAGGAAATCCTAAACAAGTAACATGAACCTTAAAAATATATCAGGTGTACCAACACTGAGTGGCACAAGTAGGACATGAGCATAAATAACTCTGTTGGTAAGCACCACAAAGTCCATACATTTCCTTTCCTAAAAAACTCTATAAAATCTTGTTTGAAATACATTTAGAAAATAAGGTTTTATCATTTCAAAGAACCAACCACAATTTTCCCATTTTAAAATAGCACGCACCACTTTCATCTTTTCAAAACAGATTTCCATTTTAAAAACCCAATTTGAAAACCAATTCCAAAAGATGGAACTGAACAATGTGATAAAAAGGAATATTGAAAGTAAAGGGAATAATATAAGAAGGGTAGATAATAAAGTTCATAAGAATAAAATAGAAAATACAAATAGATAATCATGGGAATTTTCTAAACATCCCTAGAATAAATCCCTAGATGTATTTAGTTCAAAATCACTTTTTGACATATGGTGTAACTCCATAGTAAATAACCATCTGGATTATCTAAACTAGAATCAATAGTGGAACAACCCACTAGGAATATCAACAAATCTAGGGGGTATTAGTCCATCTAATCAGGTCTATAAAGAAACCATCACTCGAACCTCTAGATGACATCCAAGGATCCCATGATAATAGTACAAGGAGAATGGGGAGGTCATCACATAGGTTTCATAAACTAATAACCCACATATACCATCGTTCATACCTTGTCCAAACTCTGACACAAACTATTTAGAGGACCTTTCCTTAGAGGTAAAACCATATAGGTTCCCATCACATATCAATCTATACACAAGGGCCAACCAGGCCTTCATATCACATGAGTCTTCAAACCACTTTCCAAAACATCTCAATGTACCAACCATGAATTTAAATTGAAAAATCAAAATTCCATTTACAAACCATTTCCAAAACCAAGGGGAATACATCATTTAAGTTTGGAAGATGCCAAATGGTCATTTTTTGTCATTTAGAGATCCAAACCACACCTCAAGATTCCAAATAAGCCTAGATTTAATAAAAATATTTGAAACCAAATTTGAAATTTAATAACCAAGGATTAACTTATAAAACATTTGGGTTTTTCAAAGAACCATTTGAAAGGTGGAGGGATAAGGAAAATAAGGAAGAATAAGAAAAGGTTTTTTGACATATGGGGTTTATGGTGAACATAATTTTGGAAATCCATTATCATTTGTGTGCCTATCCATATGTTCACCCCATGAACATATGGAAATTACCACATATAATGAGAAATATTTGGAAAACTATGATAAACCAAAATAAGGAATTACAATCACACTCAAAATGAAAATCAAATTACCGACATCCAACCCAAGCCACACATCGTTCGAAAATATCCAATTTCATCTTTAAATTCTAAGTGTAATTTTTTCGAACACTTTGCATGCATATAAATATAGGTGTAATTAATAAAATCATTTGAGAAAACTATTTTAATCAATATGAACACATGAAAATCCCATAACAAACCATTTTTTTACACCAAAATCATGGAGAATACATTATAAAATTAATTAAGAAATATCAAGAATTCAAAGACATGCTTCAGAAAGGAAATGGATAGAAACACCGAACTCAATGATGTTAGGGTGCAGAAGAATTCCAAGAGAGAGAATAACCAAGCCCAAAATACAATCCACACACCCTATTATTGAAGAAACACAAACCAAACATTGACTATAGATTATAGGGTTCATCCAAGAGATAACCCACAGAGAAAGAACAAACAACCCAAGAGAGGGAGAAGATAAGAAGAGTAAAACACCTTAAAAACCACGAGAAACTCACCTTAGAATATTGGAGGAACATCATAGTCAGAAGAAAAACCAATGGAGAGGATATTGGGTTCCCTCTAAACCGCCAAAAATGAACAAGGTGTAGAAGAAACCTGAAATGGGTTTTAATTAGGGGAGGGAAAACTTGGAATTTCACATTTTAAGAAATCTAGACAATCACATAGTTTGGACACATAGTTTTCCAAACAATGTGCACCCTAATGGAAGATGAGGACACCAACATGGGTTTTCCACATGGTTTGGGAAACCATGTTCCAACTATGAAACTCAACTCTATAAAATGGTAGAGCCACCCCACATGCTTTCCACACGATTTCCTTAAACCATGCATAGTACTTTCGCCTTGTATATAACAATAAAATAAGGCCACATGATTTCTCATTGACCTCACATAGTTTGGTCCAAACTATTATAAAGTCATTATAGTAAAACCATGAAAGAAAAATGCTAAACTAAAAACACCCTTAGCCTTAACCAGCCACACAGTTTCCCCTCAAACTATGCACTCAAATTGTACATAGGTCCAAAAATAACCTGAAACCTATCAAACTCATAAATTATCACAAAATTTTAAACTTAAACCTCAAAAAATATATCCAAAACCAAGAAAAGAATAAAATAAAATAAAAAAAGTGGTTGGGGTGTGACAATTCTTCCAACCACAAAAACTTTATGCCCCTATAAAGTCACATGGCTAAACTAAGAGAAAAACTCAAAATCAAAATGAAGTTGGCCAAACAAAACCCTAAACTTAAGTGTGACCATTCACTCCACAAGTCACAAATGACCATATCTTAGAAAAAACTCAAATGAGGAGAACTATAGAGAATGAAAAGGAAAGGGTTTTCCCCACCATAAGAAACCAAATAACACCACAACACCCACAAGGGACTCCCAAACCAAACAAAAAACTCCCAAATCAAGGGTAAACATATGGAAGAAACTTGAACTAAATAGTGAACCTAACCACAATTCATCATTTCCAAAAGAGACGATCATATCTAAAATAATCATAACACAAAACCAAAAAAAATCCACAAAAATCTAACTACATAATATTTATAACAAAAAACACAACCAAAAGATTACCAGAAGGAGGGGAAATTAACCCTTTTATAACAAAAGGAGAATTTATAGAAAAAATTAACTAAAAAAAGGAAACTTAAACTAATCAAACCCTACATAGGAGCCAAAATATGGGCCAAGTTCTCCATACCTAGTGATTTCTAACTGTGTGAAAATATTCACTCTAGGGCCTATGGTTAGTGCCCTGATGTCTTGAAGCAACTATTACCCCATGGTTCGGAGATGAAAACCTCTATATGAGGCTTCATATTATGGAAAATCTAATTGAAAATATTTTATAGATGACGCAAACATCCACATCAATGAAAATCCATAAGGGGATTATAGAACGACGTCTTTGAATGCCCAAATAGACCACAATGGAAGAACATGAGTGTATGGTCCGACAAACGAGAAGATGGAACCAAAATAGGAAACTCCATAGGAATAGGTTCCACTAGAACACACTCCTCACTAGATGTGAAACCTTTATGAGCACTAAGAGGAACTGGATTTCCAACTACCATGGACTGTGATTTGTGAACCAACTCAACTATAAATTCCGCATCTACTAACTTCTCAAACTGAACTTCCCCAGAAGATAGAACTCGATATTTTATCTTTGTATGTTGAACCCAAATTAAGATAGGAGACATAAGATAATCCTATGATTCTATCTCCATAGAAAAAGGAACCATACCTTTGAAGTGATCAAAATAGGCCTTCACCACCCACTAATCTTGATGAATAACTAATAGCTCGAGCACTTTCTTTGCCTTCAACCCCTCATGTATGAAACATTAGATGAAAGTGGTCTTGAAAAATTCCCAATACATCCCAAATTGCAATGATGATGGGATGATCACCTTACACTGATCCAAACCAGAGCCTTCAAATGAACTCATAACATCATGTACTCTCATGGTTTCAGGAGTTCCCAAAGACATGGAAACACCTTCAACTTTCTCAAGACAGTCCACAACCGCTAATAGACCAAGATCCCTTTTGGAAACTAGAAATTAATGAGAATAAATAGACTCTGCTACACTATTGGGAGTCGGGGCATGGATAAAAACCGAGAGATACTTTTTAGAAAACTTATGGGTATTTTTGAGCGGCATACTCTATACATCACACAGATAAAAAAACTAATTAACATAAAAAAGATCTGAAACTTTAACAAAAAAGGTCATTAAAATCCGAAACATTAATTTAAAAAATTAAACATTATAAATCTGAACCAAGATCCTCTATAGAAACCACCATTTCCACTCCAATTTTAAAACCACCTTCTACCAAGGCCACTTTCCAAGTACCAAAATCGCCTTGCAAATCCAGTTTTAAGCACAAAATCCCACTTTTAAAAAAAATCCAATCACAAAATAATTTTTATTTTAAAAACCTATTTTCCCAAAAACATTTTCATTTTGAAAATCCACTCACCTTAATAGAAACCACACCAAAACATTAATCACACGAAACTCCAAGAATAGGGAACTAGTGGACATGCATACCTTGGAAGCATGGTTTAGTAGACCATGTCATGAGCGGAAAAAAACCACCAAAAGCATCTTAAAACATGAAATCATGATCAACATGGGTCTCTAATATATGAAATACCCCCATGTCACAACAGTTTACTTCAATTTTTATTATCCAAACCACAAACCCAGAAAACAAAACAAAAGACTAAAATAATGAACTACCCCTGATAACTCAAGGCTCAAAACAATCAAGAGTTCATGATGGTCTTCCCACACATACCTATCGAGCCCCAAAAGTATAAATATCTAGTCAAGTTGACACACCAAATAAAAATTTGATGCTCTAATACCATTTTTTCATGAACTCTACCGGGCTTCCAACTGGACCAACACCCAACCCTATCCGCAATAAGACCTGAGAATCGTTCCTGACCCCCATGGGCTGGCGACTAGCACAAGGAATCAAATATAATCAAATTGGGAATGATTTTTCCTAATAAAAATCTGAAATCAATAACCAAAATAGATTATTCAACACTAACCTATAATTAAACATCAATAAATACATAACCAGATCGAGATGCAACAACAGCTGAACCAAATAGAAACTAAAAAAAACTAAGACCAACTGAGACTGAAACAATCTTCATGTGACCTCTTGTTCACCACCATGCATGAGAAAAAACCTACTATAAGGTGAAACCTGAAAAAAAAACCCAAACCTAAAACATATCTCAGGTCTACCAACATCAAGTGACATAAGTATGGTGTGATCATAAACAAATTAGTAGGTAATCATCACCGAATCTTTGCATTTACTTTCTTAAAACGTTTTATAAACACTAGTTTTAAATAAATTTATAAAATAAGGTTTTATAATTTCAAATAGACAACCATTTATTTCCCATTTTAAAATAGAGCACACCTCTTTGATCATTTCAAAACATATTCTCATTTTAAAATCCCTGTTTAAAAACCCAATACCAAAAGAAGTAATCAAACCATGTGATAAAAAGGATTACTGAATGTAAAGGGAATAATATAGGTATGGAAGATAACCAAGTGACTTAGAATTAAACATAACGTACAAATAAGTAATCATGGACATTTACTAAAAATACCTAGAAGTAGTCCCTAGACATACTCAATCGAGAATCCTTTTCCAAAATATGGTGTATCTCTATAGTCAATAACCAATTGTCTACTCTTAACTAGCCTCACTAGTGGCACAACCCACCTGACATCTCAAAAAATATGTGGGGTACCAGTTCTTCTAATAGGTAACAAAAATAAATCATTACTCAACCCTCTACATGACATATATAAATCCCATGATAATAATACAAGGGGAATGGAGAGGTCATCAAATTCATAGAATAAACCAATAACCCATAGATTTTACTGTTCATGCATTTACCAAATGTCTATGCTAACTATACATAGTCACTATTCTTAGAGGGGAAACCATAGAGGTTCCCATTACATATCAATCCATACAAAAGTGAAAATTAGGCCTTCATATCACACGAGTTTTCAAAACACTTTCCAAAACAATTCAAAGTTCCAACTGGGCCTTGAAACTTACAAATACAAATTCTTTTCTAAACCATTTCCAAAAACCAAGGGGAAAACACCATTTAAGTCTTAAAGATACCAAATGGTCTTTTATTTTATATAGAAATCCAAACCACCCCTCAATATTCTAAATAAGTCTATCTTTAAGAAACATATATGAAACCACATTTGAAATTTTTGAACCAAGGAGTCAACTATAAAACATTTGGGGTTTTAGAAGAACCATTTGAAAGGAGGAGGACTAAGGAAAATAAAGAATAAGAGGGAAAGGTGTTTTGAAATCTATGGTTTAAGGTGAACAACTTTTTTAAAAATCCATTATCATTTGTGTACCTATCCATATGTGCACCCCGTGCACATATAGATATGACCCCATCCAATGGCACATCTTTAGTAAACCATGATAACACACAATAAGGCATTATAATCACACTAAAAACTTAATTCAAAATGAAAAGAAAATTACCAACATACCACCCAAGCCACACATCATCCAAAAATACCCAATTTCACATTTAAAGGCCAAGTGTAATTTTATAAAACACTTTTTAGGAATATACATATAGTCTTAATTAATAAAATACTTTGAAATCCCATTTTCATCAAAATTACCACATATAAATCCCATAAAAAATCATTTTATTACACTAAAATAATAGAAACAAATTAAAAAATTAAATTGGAAATATCAAGCATTCAATAACATGATTTGTAAAGGAAATGGATGTAAAGACGTACCACAATGATGCAAAAATGCGAAAAAATTAGAAGATAGAGAAGAAACAATCCTATAAAACAATCCTAACACCCTAACATGAAAGAAAAAAAATCAAAACTAGCTTATTGGGTTCATCCAAGAGAGAACCCACCAAGAAATAACAAATAAACCGAGAGAGGGGGAAGATAAGAAACAGAAAACACCCAAAAAACTAAGAGAAACCCCCTTATAATCTTATATAAACATTAATGGAGGTAGATGAAATAAGGGGGGGGGGGATTTGGATCCATCACATGTGAAAAAAGTGATCAAGGAAGAGGAGAAACCCAAAATGGGTTTTAATTAGGGGAGGTAAAACTTGGAATTTTTTGTTTTAAGAAATATGGGCTAGTTGTAGAATTTGACCGCATGGTTTTCCAAACCATGAACCAACCATGCACACCCTATTAGAAGAGGAGGACACCCACATGGGTTGTAATAATGGTTTGGTAAAATATGAACCAACCACAAAACTCTATTTTATTCAAGTGTTAGAGCCACACCACATGCTTTCCACATGGTTTCCTCTAACCATGTGCAAGCCATGAATATTTTCCCCGACACTAAAAGAAGGATGCATAGTTTCTCCTTTAATGTGAAAGGTTTATAAAAACCACTATCAATCCTTTCAAGTTAAACCATACAAGAAAAAACTAAAATTAAAACACCCTCAGCCTTAACCAGCTGCATGGTTTCCCCTCAAACCATGCACATGGCCAAAAACAACCCAAAACCTACATAAATAAAAAAATATCACTAGAAACTCAACCCAAACCTCAACCAAAATATCCAAAACAAATAATAAAATAAAATAAAATAAAAACCATGGTATGGGTGTGAAATCAAACTTGGTAACCTTGATCTCCACATGGAATAATAAAATAGGGGTCCATGAAAAAAATATCCTCATCACATGACAATAATAGAGCCCATAGCGACTAACACCAAAATAGCTGGCTTCCCACCTCCCAAATCCCTTATATTGAGCCCCGACGCATAAGAAAAATGTGAACAACATCATAACATCCATTTCAAGGATAATTGAACATCGTCAACAAACCAAGGGGCTCAATAAGGGCACAATCACATCACAACACAAGTGCCAACCAGGAATTCAATTTCATACATGTATATAACATATGAATTTGGAAATCCCTTGTTTAAAAATTTTTTGAATCAAAAAAATAAATCAACACACATTATAATCATAAAAAACAATGATAAAAAAACCAAGGTAAATTCCATTTCATTTTATAAAACCACACCTCCTTTTTTTAAAATAAAGGAATCCCTTTTCACAAAAAGGGAAAATCACTTTGAAAAAGTCCATTAGTCTTTAAAACACCCCAAAAAATGGATTTATTAATGAAAACCAACTTAGGAATTTTATCAAGATGAAAAATTCATAAAACAACCATTTACCCCAAAGGACCGTTTTAAATATGAAATTCCAACCATTTTCCATGTGAAAACCAACAAAGGTTTCAGAAATACTTTAACAAACCAAACCTAGATAACCCATACCAACATTATATTGGTTATAAATTAATTTATAAAACTCAAGAAATAATGTAACTCTTAAATAAAATAAAATTAAATGAAAACACTCACCTCAAGTGACAGATCTATATCACCTTCATTGAAATCCATCAGAAAAGGACTCCTAGGATGGATCAAAACCATTTTAAAACTAAAAGACATAATTTATACCATCCCTAAATTATAAAATCTTTCAAGAATGACCCATAGTCTTAGAGGAGTTAGATAAAAATATAGAAATAAATATTAAGAGTAAATATGAACTTATACCTAATGAACTGAGAAAGAAAACACTAAGAAAGAACCTAGGAACCACCAAGAAGGAGCTTATATGGAAGAGGAAATCCCATGGGAGGCATTGGTGGTAGGATGGTTCAAGTGGGGTGGCTTATGGGATAAGCTCAATTAAAAAGAAAGTGGAAATAAAAAAATATCCCCAAACTAGTCAAACTGCAAGATTATCTCACATGGTTTTCCAAACCATGTGAAGATCATGCATCTTCCACTGTCTAAGGGCACAAACTTACCCCTAAGAGTCACATGACTTTAATAAACATGTTCAAACCCTGAAAAAACTATCTTCCACTGATTTTATCCACTTCACATGACATTTAATTGGTTTCCATGACCTTGTGACTCAACCTTTCACCCCTAGAAAACCCTCCAAAACTCAAAATTTTCTTCCAAAAAGATATAAATCCAAGGGGAAAAAGAACCCTGAGAAAACTACCAAGAAAAAGACACATTGTGGTGTAATAATAATTAACCTCTCAAATCATGAAATTTAGTTATCCAAAACCAATGTTGAATAAGTATTATTATATATTATGATATAATTTTATGCTTAATATAGATAAGATTTCATATAGAGATATAGAATATGATCATGAGGCACAAAATGAGTTTTGTGTGCTCGATGAACCACCAAGTATACCACATGGAGTATCACACAGTATATATTTTTTATACTATGGTAACATGTTTCATAATTAATCCTTATACATTCTCCTGTATAGATACTTAGCATGAAAAGATTCATAATTTTATACCTTTCTTATGTGAGTCTTAATGCTTAACTAATTAGGGGTGGTTGGGTATTTTACTTATCATGTCATCAATTAAGTATTAACTAAGAATGGGTATAACCTAACACATTATGATTATGACATCTATACATTTTATTGAGATATAATAAGAAAATTTATGGCCATACCTAGATAAGGTACATGTGATGTGCTTATCTACATAGATGCAAGGCATGTAATGTTTTAATCCACTTAATTGAATGACATGTGATGTATTCATCAATTTAGTTAGTCTATACTTGGAGACTAAAGAAAATATGAATAAGTTATATGGAATTTACATAATTCATGTACTATGATCACTTCATATCTTGTTAAAATGGATTATATGATTAGGCATACATGTATATGATATAGCCAGTGGAATTAGTTATGAAGATGCATGTTTTTAATAGCTATAATGTTAGATCACTTTATAGCTTGAGTAGAATTTACACTTTGATAGTGGATCATATTTTCTTACATTTATATATTTGGGAATTCAGAATCGTTTTAAATTCTATTAAGTCCAGTGGGGTTACACTTTGTGGTTGTGTAAATGAGGATAAAGTTTATTAAACTTTGAGAGTACCCAAAAAGTGATTTGGAGGATATCCAAAATAAGTTCTAGATGGATTTTCAAAAATTATTACATATTATATAGCATGTGGTGAAAATGTATGATATATTTTCAAAAAATATTTTTGTAATATACAAAAAATGATTTTTGGATATTGTTTCATAAGTTGATACATATAATGTGACATAAGGTGAAAGTGCACTAATTCCATTAGAATTTTGTAATAGTAGGAGATTGATGGAATATTGTAATAAATGATATTCCCTAGAATGATGGTTTAAAAAACATTTCTAATTTTAGATACACTATATAATAGTGAGTGTCACTACACCATAGTGTTTTACATGGAAATTATCATATTCTATGATGATTATTGGTTTGACCTCCATCGTCTACTCCAACTATCATACTCTGATGAATCATCATGTGATTATTATTATAGGAGTCTTAATATCCATAATAATCATTTAAATATTAAACTATTATTATGGGATTATATCTGATTGTTATAAAAAGTTTTAACCCTTGAGTGTTTGTGAAACATTTCATTAATATAGAAAAATTATTGATTTCAAGAGGGTATTTGGAAGACTATATTTAGGTTTAATTCTAAAAAGTTGGTGTCGATATATTTCAAAAAAACTCCTCCTTAGAAGACCCCCTTTCAATATTTTTATCTTATACTTAGACTTTAAGGTTTTAGAAATCATTAGATAAGGGAGGATTCATCCTGAGTGTTGGGAGATTTTAGTAGTTTTCATATACCATTGGAGGGAGGAACCTATCAGTTGATCCTTAGTTATCTTGATCAAGATCATTGTAATATTAAAAAAATTGATTCATTAAGGTTAAAGTTATGTTGTTCTATCATTATTTTATCATTCAATCCCAATATATTATTGGGAAACAATCCCTCAAGGAATCAGTGAATCATTTTTAGGTTGATTGTGTTTGTTGAAAAAGCAGGTTTGTTTGTTAACAAGTAGTTTTTCCATGGTGATTTGTCATGTTATATAGATATTTTTAACAACCTATGTTGAAAAAGAACCATGAAAAAGGAATGGTTTATCTATAGGTGGTATAAAAGGAACAGATATAAGGTGGCACCATTTTCCAGTTTTTTTGAAATTTTTGGGCATCAAAATATGAAAATAATGAAATGTGTTTTTGGGAAAAGGAAGTTGTGCATAAGATTGAAGGTGGTTTGGAAAATTGTGTGCAAGGCATGTTTCAGGATTAGAACATTTAAAAATGAAAAAGAATGATGTGCGCGATATATTTGGGAAAGTGCATGAAATATGAGGTTGTGTGAAAGAAACATGCGTGCTCAATGCGATGTAAAATGGGATTTTGCAAGATCAAGGAGGATTATGAGTGACATGTAAAATATCCCATTTAGGGGTCGAAGATGCCTATAAATAATAGGTGACCCCCATCATTCTATCAAGCTCAAAACTTAGAGATAATTAGATCTCTAAATTGCATAAGAATTTCATGCTTAGGGAGTTATGTGAAAGACTTAGAGTTTTGCACAAGCTGAGGAAGTTGCGTGTATGATGTGAGTTACACATAATATTGAAGTTGTGTTCAAGGGGTGTTTCATGATAAAAGTGGAATCTTGTATGCAAGGAATTAAATTTTCACACAAGATGCAGTAAGGGTTGCACGAAATATTTGGAGTTTCCCAGTACTTTTGTGGTAAAGTTGTATTCATCAGTGGATTAAAGTGGGAAATCAATAGAGAATCTACATATAGTGGAGGATTCATTCATTAGAGATAACGAAGGGAACTAAAAGTCTATAAAATGTGAGTGTATACCTTCCAAGAGTAGAGAGAAAAGGAAGAGGAAGACAATGATCCTTCCCACTGGCAGTGAGTTAGAGGAAGAGACATAGGGAGTGACCCTTGGGAATGCAGTGACCAGACTCTAAACTCTATAAAGGCAATGATCCTGGGCATAGAATATCTATCTTTAAACTTGATCTTTAGTGGATTTGGTACGTCAGAACATTTCCATTGTATGTTCCTTAGATATAGACCAGTGAGGGTGAACCAAGAAAAAATATATGTGTCATGTGATTGCATTCTTGCATTTCTTTTAAAGCATCATTATCAGGTAAAGAAGAAAATAAGAGATCAGCATAAACACACAAGTGAAAATAAATTGACCCTATAATAAAGAGGTCATGATCTAGTGGGGTAAGAATAACTTGAAAAAGAATATCCATACCCTAATTCACCCCCCTCTCAAGGTATCTAGGCCCCTTTTTGGACCTAATAATTGGTATCAGAGGTATATGATTCTTTTATCAGATTTTTTTGCTTTGACTTGGTTTAGTTTATTGGTGTAATTGATGTTTCAGTTTGATCGTACCTTGGTATTCCATAGAAAATGGTATAACTTCAAAGAAGAAGCATAATTGTGGTGGTATTCCTCAGAGTGGAAGTGTCTATGGAAAGAGTGTGATTCAGTTGAAGGAATCAAGTAGTGAAAAAAATGATTATTTGGGTAAATAATGCAGTAAAAATTATTACTCATTAAATGATGTTATAGGAATGAGTGATGATCCTGTTATTCTAAGTGATACTAGAACTACTGATAATAAAGAAACTCCAAGAAGGGGAAAAGTTGAAGTTGTATATGAAGAAAAGGAATTGGGTTTGGAAGAAATTAAATCTAAAGAAATCTATATCCAAGCAGTAGAAATTGAGGTCAACAATCTTAGAGGCTTAAATCAATGGATTATTGATGTGGCTACTGATATGAGGGATAAGAATGACTATAAAGTTGAAGAACTTCAAAATTTATCAGTAGAGATAGAAAAAATGCTGATGAGAATATAGAGAATCAGAAGTCAGATGACATTCAGAATCTAAAATCCAGAAATGATGATCTTTCTACAGAGCAGTCTGAAATTTTAGAAGAATCAAATGCTACAATAAGAGAATGAATGTTTCTCTAATTCTGTTACTCAGGAAAATTAAAAATAAAGGAGAAAAGTGATATAGTGGATAATCTCAAATGTGAATTGGAAGATGAGATAAGTAAGAGTAAGGATCTCAAGATAAAACATAATGCTCAACTTGAATCAAGGGAAAAGAAGATTTAAAAATTTGGAGAAGTTAAATAAATGGAAAAGAAAGAAGTAGAGAAATATAATTCCAAATGAAAGACTAAATTGAAGGATGCCTTGCACTTACTATATGATTATCCTTCTGCTGGTGATGATGAAATGAAAAGAAAATGTGCTATTTCTGAAGAGAAACAAGAACACATTTTCTCATCTCAAAGACTATACTGTGTGGGAAAATATGATATTGGATATGATGAATCCCCTCCCATTCATGACTGGAAGAGATCCGTGAACAATTCCAAAAATAGAAAAAGTCTTTCTGTTTCTAAAGACAGACCTAAAAGGTATTTTGTAGGAATTAATGATATCATATGATATTTATGTGGGATTCATAGTCATATTTCAAGATTTTTTTCAGAGGCTCAAGAATACATTTCATGTTGTGAAGATAATTTTTTTTCTAAATTTGAGAATAAGAATAAGTGTCATGATAAATCAAAAAGTAGACTCACTCAAAAGAAAGTATCCACAAACTATTTCCATTGTGGAAGAATGGGGAACACCATGAGTATGTTTTAGGAAGATTAAGAGATCAATTTCAAAATAATAACTCAAGATGCATCAGAATATTAGATGAGAAATGATGAGATGAGGTATATCTTTAATGTAATATGTTTTATTTGTTCTAATCATGTGCATTTGGAAAGACATTGTAGAAAGAAGAAATCAGGGAAGGAAAAGGAACCCAAAAGGAGATCCCCAGCACAGGCATTGTATAATAAAAAATCCTATACTAGAAGACAACATGATAAGCTAAAAGGTTTACAGTCCTAGGGGAATCACAAGGTGCTCAACAAAAGGTGTATCAATCACCCCTCTATTACACTCACAAAATATCCCCTAGAATGGATGTGGACAATCCTAGAAGGAAAAGGGAGGAGATTCACCAAGTTTAATTAATAAGAATGTAAAGTCATTGGAAGACTCAAACCCAACTAGAAAAGGTGGTATGACTCAAATAATTGATAAAAGAAATGCAACTAAAGAATGTCCTGAAAAATTCGCATGTTATTCCACACATTGGGAAGTGAGGTCAATAGCTCGAATGGCCCGAAGGCCTTATTTTTTATTTTATTATAGATAATCCACCTTTTAAGGGTTGAAGGGGAACCTGTACATGACCCGTAGTCCTAAGGCACAAGGCCCGACTGACCCGCAATACATGACCCAAAGGCCTAGAGGCATACCATTCCCATAACATGACCCATAAGCCCAACCCACTAGAACTACCCCACCCCTGCTTCTGCGTCATTGATCACCTAGCTACCCACCTTTCATTACTGATCGGCTAGAATTTCCCTGTACAAAGCTACATGGTGCCTGGTCTCGATGGCAGCTACCATATCCAATGGAGGAAGAAGCAAGAGTAGATAATTAGTGGAGAGATTCGTTCTTTGAGAAAGAATCATGAAAATTTTTATATTGGTGAAGCATCAAAGAAAAAAATTTCCACTAATGGGATTAATTCCCAAATTTTGAAATGGACAAGAATAGAGAATATGAATATCAAAAGAAGAATCAGAATGTGGGTAAATAATTCCTTTTCATATGGATAAAATAGTTGAAGTTGGATAGGTAGTTGGAGAAGGAAAGGAAAGAGTGTGATGCTTTTCAAGAAAGAATCAAAGGGTTGATCCATGAGGATTAACCACAATCCTCTTCTTGAAAAATATAGAAGGTCCCCTCTCCCTATGTGTATAAATCCTATTAACTGATGTTCAAGTGTTTCAGGTTCAAGGGAATATACGATCGAAGTTGATGTGGAATCAAAATATGAAATGTATGTGATCTATAATATCAAATGATTCAGATCAGTTACCAGAGATAGAGAAGGAATCTGGAAGAATTCTAGAAAAGGAGTTGATGTTATACAGCTTAATGAGACAGGTGAAAGTAATTGATCACAATAGACAGTAACTGTGTTATTAACTTTATCTCTTGTTTCCTAGACCGAGTTTGACTTAGTAGGCTTAGAGGTTTTGTTGGTGGATCATTGTAAAGTTCCACATGAGAATAAATGATGTAGGATAAGGAGAATGTTTGTGGGTCAAAATATTGGTCCCAACAATAGGAAGATTCACACATCATAGGAGCAGATCTCTATCTTCTAATCAGATGTAAGATCTCAATGGGATATAAAGGATAAATGTTTATTCTATCTGGCATCAAGAATCCCGATTGGGAGAGAAGTAGAAAAATTATTATATTTATTGATTATCAATTTTTCTCTAAATATGATACCAGCTTACTATTTTTAGGATACCAATATGTCATGAGATAGTGGAAACAATGTTTCAACAAGAGGCTGCAAAAATAGTTGAAAGCAATGATATTGCTGTAGTAGTGAAAAAACAGAATCTTTAAGAGAATAGTGAACAATTTCCTTATGAAAAAAACAAGGATTTGAGTAACTGAGGGTGATTAAAAGTGAAAACTGTTTTTTTTATATGAAGATAATGATGACGAGATAGAGGAAGTAGATAAATATGAAAAATGGGTTCATTCTATGAATGGAGAGATTGAAAAAATTGAGAAGAATCATATATGGGAGATTGTTTTAAGACCAATTGATAAAAATGTCATCAAGGCTAAATTGGCATTTCATAATAAGATGAATGAATATGGCACAAAGATTCAAAACAAAGCACGACTAGTGTGAAAAGTTTCCTCCCAGATAGCAAGTATCGATGTTGATGATACATTTTCACCTACTGCAAGGTTGGATACAATCAGATTATTCTTAGCCATTGTAGTGCATCAAAAGTTAAATGATTTATAGATGGATGTAAATTCCTCATTTTTTAATGGGGTTCTAGAATAAGAAGTGTACATTGAGAATCCATATGGTTTTCTCATTCATAATGATGAGAACAAGGTTTTTCTGTTAAAGAAAGCAATCTATGGACTGAAACAAGCACTAAGAGCATGGTATTCAAGGCTTGATCAGTATTTGAAAAGGCTTGGATTTCAGTGTGGTGTAGTTGATTACAATCTATATTTCAAAAAAATAGTAATAAAAGGATTGTGGTTCTAGTCTATGTTGATGATATAATATTTGGTGGATCAGATGAAGCTCAATGTAGATAGTTTTCTAAATTCATGAAAAGTGATTTTAAAATGTCAATGATTGGTGACATGATGTTTTTCCTTGATTCACAGGTGACTCAAGAAAGAATGAAACTTTCATTTCTCAATCCAAATATTCCAAGGAGACTCTGAGTAGATTTGGAATAAAAAATTCCAAGGATATGAAAACTCCAGTTGCTACTCGAATGAAACTTTCAAAAGATGATGATGGAAAGGCTCTTAATATCACAAATACAATAAAATCATTGGAATATTGTTTTAATTGATAGTGACAAGTCCTAATATTGTATTTTCCACATTCCAAGCCATGAGGTATCAAAGAAATACCAAAGAAAGACACATGTTTTTAGTAAAAAAATACTTTAGTATATCAAGGGCACTATGGATTTCATTTTTATGTATAATGAAAAATATCAGCAAGCTTTTTTGGTATATATAGATTTAGAATGGTTTAGATTAGTAGAAAAAATGGAATCAATGTCAGGAGTTTCTTTCTATCTTGGTGGAGTGCGTATTGCTTGATTGAGAAAGAAACAAGATTTCATTTCATTATGCATAACAGAAGCTGAGTATTTTGCAACCACTCAAGATTGCACATAATTATTCTGGATGAAGAAGCAACTTGATGATATGGGAGTTGAAGTGAAGTCTCCGATTGGAATCCATTGTGATAATTCCAGTGATATAAATCTTAGCAAAAATCCAGTTCATCACTAAAGGATGAATCATGTTGAAACAAAATATCATTTTATCCAGGAGAAGGTGGAGCATGAGCTTGTGAATTTGGAGTATGTGACTACAGAACTACAGGTTGTGGAAATTATGAAAAAAGGCCTCACCCAAAGAATTATTTAAGAGTCATCTACTGGTTTTGGGAGTTTAGTTGACTCCATACACTTGATAAAGTGTGGATGTGGGAACCCCCTCTCCCCAAGGTATGGTATGTTTTTCTGTATTGTACTAATTTTTATTCTTTCCAATGTTGAAGACTAAACTGGAGTGACCTTTGGGTTTGTTTACAAAGGGGGAGAAAAGTGTGTCTCTTTAAGGAGGATAAAATGTCTTAAGTCAATTCACGAGGAGAAGCTGATAGGTGGAGTAGTGAGATAAGAGAGTTAATTAAGGTAGGTGAATAAGCTGATAGGGGGAGTAACATGATGAGAATTTCTAGTGTTATGAGGAAACAATCAAAGATTATCTTTTACAACTTTAATAATTACAAAACATGATAACCCATATAGAAAGATAGGGGGAGAATTAAATCAGATGATGCTAGAAGTGATCGATCAAAGATGATATATCATGACATTTGAGGTTCATGATGAAAATAGTTTATTGGTTTTAATAATTGGTGTTAGGAATGAAGTGATTCATTGATGAACTTTTTATTATACTCTTGTTTCTCACACCGAGCATTGCTCATGTGGGATTAGAGTATGTGTTGAGTGAATCCTTGATCATTATCTGAATCACTCAAAATGAATGGTGGAAGAAGTTGGATGGAGATTTAAAGAGGTATCATTTTATGAAAGAGTTTTTAATAAACCCAAAGGGGGATATTTTTGGGAAAAAATCCCTCAAGGAATCATTAGAGAATTTTTGGGTTGATTGTGTTTGTCGAAAAAGTGGGTTTTTTTGTTGACCAAGAGGATTTCCATTGTGACCTATCGAATATTCCATGAAGGGGTCAACAATGCCTATAAATAATAATGGACCCCCCTCATTCCATAAATCTCAACACTTATAGATAATCTGAGCTCCGGATCACATAAGAATTTCGTGCTAAGGGAGTTGTGTGAAAGAATTAGAGTTTCATGCAAGCTAAGGAAGTTGTGTGTAAGATTTGAGTTGTGCATAATATTGAAGTTGCACACAAGGGGTGTTTCATGAAAAAAATTGAATCTTTCATGCAATGCCTTAAATTTGAATTCAAGACACAGTAAGGGTTGCTCGAAAGATTTGGAGTTACCCAGTATATTTGTGGTAAAGTTTTATTCATCAGTGGATGAAAGTGGGACATCAATAGAGCATCTACATATAGTGGATGATGCATTAATTTGATATTTGGAAGGGAATTAAAAGTCTATAAACTTTGAGTGGATACCTTCCAAGATTAGTGAGAAAAGGAAGAGGGAGATGATGATCGTTACCACTAGTAGCAAGCCAGAGAAAGAGACATAGGGAGTGACCCTTAGGAATGTATTGAGAAGACCCTAAACTCTATAAAGGAAGTGAACCTGGGCATAGAATATCTATCCCAAAACATGAGCTTTAATGTATTTGGTATATCGTCACATTACTATTGTATGATCCTTAGATGTATCCCAGTGAAGGTAAACCAAATAAAAATCTATGTTTCATGTGCTTTCATTCTCTCATTACTTTTAAAGAATCGTAATCTGGTAAAGAAGAAAAAAAGAGATCATTATAAACACACACATGAAAATAAAGTGACCCTTATAATAAAGAGGTCAAGATCTAGTGGGGAAGGAATAATTTGAAAATGAATATCTATACCCTAATTCACCCCCCTCTCAAGGTATCTAGGCCCCTTTTGGACTAAACATATATAGATGGATTCTAATATTAATGGTGTTTTGAATCATTCTTATAATAGGTTTTGGATTATTTTCATCCCTCTAAAAGCCATCATTTTCTTATTTTAAAATTAACATATAGTATTTGTTTGAGTATGGATTCAATCATTTAATAATATCACCCTTACCCATACAAAAATATAAAGTAAATACAGTGAGAAAACATGTTTGATAAGGTTTTATACCAAAGTATGTGACTGTAATGGATCTAGTTTTTTTTCAACTAGACCCTTTGGATATTTTAAATAATATTTTTTGAATCTAGTTTCAACGTTTTCATGGAGTTTCAATCATTTCATAGTCCCAATGTTGATTTGATAAAGATATTAAATATATTAACTCACACACACACATAAATTTGGAAATAGCGTATTTCTTCCTAAACTATATCTTGTATGGGGAAACCAAGAATTTTATTGAATTTGAAATGTGTTTTCCCCTAGGAATGACATAAGGTTCATTCACATTGAACTTATGGTCAATGTATATTCACAGGTGGATATTATAAGAATTAAATTAATTAAATTAAATAATTAATTTAATTTTCTAATAATATGTATAACCTAGAAAATATATATACAGTCCCCATTATATCCATTCTTCTATGTTAGCTATATAATCTTGGTAGTTTGAGAATGAGGCAGAACATCTATAAGGAGAGATTTGATGAAAAATAGTGAAGGTCTATGGATCAGTGATCAGAATAAAAAAAATCATCATTAACCTTGATAAATATTTATTCTTTATCAGCGATCAATACAAAAGAAAGTTATGTATTTTGTTTTGTGGATTTATCTATATTTTGATATATTTGTGATTAAAAATCAATTATTCTTTGAATTTAATCTATAATTTACCCATTATAAGCCTTATTAATTTATATTTTTTTTGAAACTATGTTTCAGGAATCATTTATTCTAGAAACAAGTTATATTTATCTATTTCCTTTGATTCCTAATTGTAGATGATGAACCATCATGCATGGTAATAATTGGTTACTACTTTTTTGATTTATATATTTCCCTCTCTATTCTTTATGTGTCCATCACTGATATTCATCTTGGCTAGTGATTCGACCTTTCCCTTATAGACCAACTCATTTCATGTTCAATTATTGGTTTTATAGATCATTATTGAAAGTTCATATTTGGGGATTATAGAATGGTAGAGGATCATTCACTTTGATTAGAATTCAGGGAACAATACAAGATTTAAATTTCATGAGATAGGATGTATGTGAAACATATAAGGGTTAAGATAATTATATTTAATGGTGAAGGGTGGAAAAAATCTAGTTTTTGGAATGAATTTGGTCACGTTCAATGCAGTTTATGTTTATTCTGGTAGGATTTATGAAGAAGGTGGTAGTTGCGATGTAACTTGTAGGAGGATTAATGAATCTAGAAATTTAAAAAATACATGATGTATATATTAGAAGAACATACTCCATGTGTCTCATTGATTTTGTTTTAGGGTTTTTAATAGAGAAAAATATCACATAACTATGTTGTCATACCCACACATTGTGTGACCCTGAATGACTAGCCTAGTGTGTACTGAGGGTACACACCTAGGAACTTGATTCATCTCACATTCCACGCGGATGGGACACATATCAATTGACCATTATAGAATATTAATCTAGAATTAAGGAGCATGTTGATTACCAAAATTAGACTCACATTCCATGTAGCCCATCCCACGCACTATGTAGTTAGTCTTTTACTCACCATGTTGGGTGATTGTGTGGGAACGAGTAACCAAATTGGGGCAACAAGAAATGTACCCCCTTAGATATTCCATATACTTTATTTTTTTCACATATCAAGACCTTTGAGTGGTCTATCTAAGTAGGGTTCTATGTGGGATGTGGTGGTAGAGTTTATAGCCCCCTAAATATGTTTAGGTATCCCACCCTATTTCTCAGACCACATGACCCCTTCTCTATAGATCAATTGTGGATAGAGTTAGGTACCCCCTATGTGGGCTTGTGGTTACAATACTCTATTACTTTTCCCTATATAGGTTTAGGTACCCCATCACCTACATTTGGGGCACGTAATTCCCTCCTATAAGATAGTATAAAAGGAATCAAGTACCCCCTCATGGACTATGGTGCGATCCACTATCTATGAATTAAATTCACTCTTCTGATGTGTCTTACAGTGAGGATTTCCTATCCATAAGGAGTTTACCAAGAGGTATCATTAATATCTTTTTGATATTATGGATTTATAAAGCTTCATGAATAATGTTGATCTTTTTATTGGTTGTGAGATTTGAGACATTACCGGTTTAACCTATATAATTTTTGTGGGAATATCTAGATTATACTTTCTTTATTGTCTGGTTTGTGGTCTGGATCTAACTCTCTTTAGATGATTTACTTCTTGGTGATTTTTGGGATTCCTCCTAGGTATGTATATACTCACCCCTACATGGACTCTACATGGAAGTGTCTTGTATTACAAATACAATTGACTGTTCGATGGAGATCTAGGTGGAACTGGTGTGGGTGGTGTATAGTGGTTCTTGGAAAATATGGTACCTAGACAACAATTAGACTGGAGGTTGTGTGTTGGGATAATATTTTCACTAATTTTCTGGTTGGACCTACTTTCTTATTTTTGGGCCTTTATTTCTCCCTATTAACCTTGGTTATTATACCGTATTAATATATTGTGGTATATTATTGGTTGTAAATGCATTTATTATTCTAGTTCTTTAATGTTATTCATTACTATGGTATGTGTAGAGACATGAATGCATGTGTGTATAGGTACATTAGGCCTTGACCTCTCATTTGTGTGATATGACTACCTAGTGAAAGTCACCATCCCATGGCATATTGGTGGAGAAATTTGGGCGATAGACTCAACTTTCCATTGACCGGGTATGCCTTAATGGGTCTGTTCATGTCAGTTTAAAATCAAATCCTAGGTTGTCCTGTAATGGATTATGAAGATAGAATAATTGAGAGGATTGGTTTGGGATTTAGGGAAATTGTGTTAAAGTGTATCTAGTTAGGATCTTTATCCAGGGACCCCAATATTGGTGAAATGACCAACATATACATTCCCTAGAAATTTTATAACCCTCTTATCAACTTCGTACATGAAGGAATTGGTTTTTTTGGAAACAATGATATATGAATCATATATGAATAAGGTATGGTTTTTATATCCTTTTTGAGTCTAATACCAAGATATGATATTTTGACCATGATTCATCTTGAATATTACTAGATACCTCCAAAAAACATCCAAAATGGATTCTATGATGGGATCCTAATGATGATTATCTTAGCTATTAGGTGTTAGTTCAAGGGCCTATGTAGGAGGTGTTTCCTCTCAGTGGACATCGAGTGGTACTTCCACCCATCTATCCATGAAAGAAAATTATCCTAGTAGTGTAGGTGAAAAAATTTCCTCATAATGGGTATAAAATCAATCTAATAGTAATATATGAGGAAGAGAATTTGCATAACACACCTCATGAGTTTTAGAGGTAGAGGACACCTATGTTTTGGGGGGATTCTGACCTGTAGATAGTAGAGGACTATCTAGACTCGATGGTTCGTGTATTCTATCTGGTTCTAACCCATCCAAACTAGATGTTGGTTCTTTTAATTAGCCTTATCCATGTCATGGAAGGAAATTGGTAGAGCTCGGTGACTTAGACACTTTATGAGACAACTTTTCCTTTGGTTGAGTTGGAGAACCTATTTTAAGAGGAGTATTTCTTATTGATTTTGCATTTAGTGTGCATGATGGAGATTCTAGAGGTGCAGTGGGGAAACACATCTTTGAATGAGTATGTGTTGAGGCTTACTGACCTCATCTAATAATATATTAACATGGTTTGTGATGGGTACTTTTGAGCTTGGGAATTCAAGAGTGGGATTCATATAAATGTTCAAATTGGAGTGGTTCCTTTTTTTTCACCACATATTTTGGGGTGTTGGAGCATGACCTAGTGGATGGGAATATTTTTTAAGAAGAAATCATAGTTACTAGGCACTGGTAGTGGTTATATAAAAATAGATACCTAATAGTAGTTGGCCAACAATAGAATTTGGGACCTAGAAGCCTAAGAATCTCTTAGTTGTTGTCATAGACTATAGGATACATGGATCAGGGATCACATAGGGGATCTAGTCAATCAAGAGGAAGGAATTGGTTTTTTTAATGATGAACATGGTCATATTTTTTTGAGACTGACCAACCTATCATGTAACAGAGGAAGATTAGGAAGTGGACATACCACTGCATCATATGCAGTGATGTGACTAGGAACTTCCTAGGGGTGATTAGGAAGTTCCTCATATATTTGATTAGGGAATAGGAGATAAATGATGTGGTTAATGTTTCAATCTGATTCCACTACCACCATCTCTAAGTATTCCATTCCAGGGTCAGAGAGTTGGTGGGAAGGGGTGTAGGTAGTTGCAGTAAGTTGAGGGTTATGACTTAAAGGATCCCAAAATGATATGAGGCGTGATCTGTGTATTCTCCACCCTATAATTAGTTTTATTATAAATAGTTGTGATCCATTTATTCCTATACTTATCCCTTGTTCTATAATTAGATATTATAGTAGGTCCTTTATCCCAACCATTAATGGATGGAGACTCCCATTAGAGGGGAGTTTGTGACCAAACTTTTCTATCGGCCCTGTGACCTAGTTCTTGGAGGAGATAAATTATCATGGGACCTCTTTATATATATAAAAGGACCATATGATTTCATTTTTGGTATGGTATGGATATCTTTCATCCATTAATATACTGATTGTTTTTTATAGAGGATTCATTACTCTCAGGATGATGGGTTAAGATTTTTCTTTATCGATGAGAATGAATTATAGTAAAAGTATACTAGGATCAAAAGTAAGAGATTAAAATCGATTTCCTATCAGTTTAATAGCTTTAATCTTGGTGTAGTAGAATCAAAAAATAACTAGTTCCCTATAGTAGTAAGGGAGTACCTGAATGTTTTTCTAAGGATGTACCTAGTTTACCTACTCATTGGTAGGTCAGATTATATATTTAATTTAATCATAGGACTACCCAAATATCTTTAGTAACATGTCAAATCAACCTTATAGAGCTTTGAGAGATAATGGTGTAGTTGGAGGACCTTCAGAGGAAAGGCTTTATCAGCCTCAGTGTGTCCCCCTAGGAAGCTCCAATGTTATTTACCAAGAAGGTGGATTGAATCACGAGGTTTTGTGTGGAGTATCATCAAATTAACTAGGTAAACATTAGGAATTTGTACCCACTTTCGATAATCGAATACCCATTCAATTAATTAAATTTGGAAAATAGGTTCTCAAAGATTAACCTTAGATTAGGATATCACTAGTTTTGGTTTAGTGATAAGGACACACCTAAGATAGAATTTTGATGTCACTACTATCATTATGTGTACCTATTTATTCCATTTGGAATGAAAAAAAACCCTAATGGTATTCATAGGAGTCACAAACTAGATCTTTAAATCCTTCTTAGATATATTTTTGATGGTATTTATGTATAAAATTCTCATAAACTTAAGATCAAAGGATTAGAATGCAGATCATTTAAGGATATTCTTGGACAGACATTGAGAACACCGATTGTACGAGAAACTCAATATGTGTTAGTTCTAGATTATAATGGTATACTTTCTTGGGGATGTTATCTTATATGAGGTATTATTTGTGGACCTTTTTTAGATTGAGGTAGTGTTATCTTGGGAGTGACCCAAGATAATGACAGAGGGGTGGATCTTCCTTGGATTAACAGGATATTTCCAGAGGTTTGTGCTAGATTTATCCAGGAACATGACTTCCTTAACAACATTAAACTGAAAGGGGAAGCTTTTATATGGCTAGAAAAGTTTCATAAGGCCTCTAAGGATTCATGTTAAAGGTTGAAGAGCTATCCTATCCTTCGGTTTCTAGAAGAGGGGGTTGAATACATGGTTTTCTATGATGCCTCTAGTATTGAGATCAGGTGTGTGTTGATATAGATGTAGGCCTTGATATCTTATGGATCATGATAGTTGATACCTACAAACAAAACTATGAAACTAATGACTTGAAGATAGCTGCTATAGTGTTCACTATTAAAACTTGGAAACATTATATCCTTAGTGGGTAGTTTACTATTTATTTCTAATATAAAATTCTTAGGTACATTTTCACTCAGAGATATTTCAACCTGAGGAAGAAGCGATGGATGGAGTTTCTAAAGGACTATGAATTCAATATAGTCTATAATTTTTAGAAATGGAATATGGTGGTAGATTATCTCAGTAGAAAACAATGTTTTTGGTTTCTAAGTGAGGAATCAAATAAGTTAGAATTGTGACAATTATACTTATGGGATGAGGGAGGAGCATCTTGCCTTTAATTGATTACGAAACCACAACTTCTAAAAATACGAGGGAATAAAAACTTGGAGTTGTTGATTACATAGAATTTCGAAACTAGATATTCATAGGACATGATCTTTATGGATTCTTAGAAGACTAGGAGCATGTCATCCTCTTCTAAGGAGGGACTATGGTTCCAGTCACACTTTAAGAGGAGGTATTTAGAGACTTATATGCATCTACATTAACTACAGATCCTATAGTCGAAAAGATATAATGGGATATTTGGTGGAAGTTTTGGTGTCTAGGGATGAAGCAGTGTGTTGCAGAGTCCATATCTCAATACCTCACATTTTATGAGGTGAAGGATGGGTATAATGTTTTAAAAGGTTTTGCCCATCCCCTTGAGGTGCTAGAAAGGAATTGAGATAGTATATTCTTGTATTTTGTGATGAAACCTCCATAGATAGTGATAGGTCATCCCACTATTTGGGTGATTGTATATGGAATAATTAAGTTAGAAAACTTCATCACCATCAGAGAGTATATTTTTTTGAAAATATTTAGATGCTTGTACATGTTGGAGATCTTCCAACTTCATGGTGTTTCCTTGACGATTATCATGGACTAGGATTCTCATTTCACATGTTAGTTGTGGATAGGTTAGTAGGAGGCTTTCAAGATACAAATACAGATGAGAAAAATGTTCCAACTTTATATAGAATACTAGACCGACCGGCCATTCGAGACCTGAAGGAAATGTTGCAGGCTTTCATGTTGGAAATTGGATAAAGTTGGGAGTATTACCCACCCCTTGTGGAGTTTTCATAAAAAAATATCACTATACTATTGGTATGGTAAATTTTGAGGACCTTTATAGGATACCTTATAGGTCACCACTTTGATGGTTAGAGTTGGGAGAATCAACAATTAATGGGATGGAGTTGGTGTGAGTGATGACTAAGAAAATTTAGATCATCCAAGAGTGGATAAAGATAAATCATAGCAATCAGATGTCCAATATTAAATGAGGACAAAGACCTTTAGAGTTTAGTGAGTGAGATCATGTGTTCCCAAAGGTCTCAACTTGGTGAAGTTTATAGATATTTAGATGAGGCAGTAAGTTATCTATAAGTTTATTTGGTCTACTTCAGATTCTATATAGGATTTGAAATGTTGCATACTGATAACTTTACCTCCATAGTTAGGCTGAGTTTATGAAATTATACACGTGTCACAGCTAATGAGAAACATACATAATACAATGCATGGTATTTATTTGGGTGAAATGAACATTGATGATGAAGCCACCTCTTTAGAGTACTTTGTGGTGATCGTGGATTTACTGTAGAATATCCTTTAAGGGAAAACGATACTCCTTGTGCGCATTCCATGAAAATATAGGAATATTTAGAAGATATCATGGGAGTGGGAGAACCATATGTGAGATTATTAACCTTACCTATTTGAGTAGGTCCTTCTTTTTGGGATGAAAATTATTGATGGTAGGGGGAATTTAATAGATACATATTTTTCAATTATAACCTTTAGATATTTTAAATAATATTTTTAGAGCTAGTTGTGGTGTTGGTATAAAGTTTTGAATGTCAAATAGCCCCTATGTTGATATGTTAAAAAATATTAAATATATTAACTCACGAGTGTTCATAGTTTTAGAAATAATATATTTTTTCAAAAATAGATACTTTTATATAGAAACTGAGACCTGTATTGAATCTGGAAGGTGGGTTTTTACCCTTTTCATAACATAATTCTCATTCGAATCAGACCTCTAGTTGATGCACAATCATAAGACATTATTAGAAGAATTTACTTAATTAAATTTAAAAATTAATTTAATTGTATTATTAGACATATAACCTAGAAAATATATAAATAATCCCCATTATAGCCATTATTCATGGTTAGACACATAACCCTGTTATATTGAGAGCGATTGAAAGCCTCTACAGGGAGATCCATTGATGATGAATGAGGAAGTTCCATGGATTAGTGATCAGAATAAAAAAAAATCATCACTAATATGGACATGGATTCATTATTCATCAATGATTGATCTAATGTCAAGGTATATATATATATTTGGATTTATCCTTATTTTTATATCTTTGTAATTACATGTTAATTCTTCTAAGAATTTAATCCAGAATCAATCATTTCCAAGCCCTATTAATTTATATTTTTACTGAACCTCTATTTTGGGAATATTTGATCCCAAAATATAGTTATATTTATATATTTCCATAGATTCTTATATGTATATGATGGATGATCATGCATGGTCAAAGTTGGTTCTCACTTTTGTGGTTTATGGATTTCCCCCACCATTCTTCATGCATTCATCACCAGTATTTTGCTTGGGTAGTGGTTCAACCTTTCCCCATAATATAGATTATCACACATTCAATAATTTGTTCTGTAGATCATTTTTGTGTGTTCAAATTTGGGAATTATGGAAAGATTAAGGATCATTCATAGAGATGTGAATTTGGGGAGGAATCAAGGATGGCCATTTGATGAGTCGGGACGTGAAGGCCACATGGGAGGGTGTCGATAATTCAATTTTCTAATGATGGGTGGATGAATATAGTTTTGAACATGGAATTGGTCTCTGTAAACATGATTCAAGTGTATTTTTGAGAGATTTATAAAGAAGGCAGTGACTATGGTGAATCTTGTTAGAGAAGAAGGGAATATGGAAGTTTCCCAACTACACAACATGTAGTTTGGAAAAACAAACTTTATGTGTCTCATTAATATAGTGTTAGGGTTTCAAACCAAGGAAAATACCACATGGATGTATGGATAAGACGATATACCATGTGACCCTAGATAACCATACCTCCATGTATAGTGGGTACACACCAAGGAACTTAATTGGTCTTACATTTCATGTGGAGGATCCACATGCCGTGTGACATCTATAGAACATGACTCAGGTAGTACGACACACACCGAGTGTTAAAATTAGACCAAAACACCATGTATCTCATCCTACACAGTGTGTATTTGTTCTTTTACCCACAATGATGGGTGAATTTCCACAACCAAGTAGTCAACATGGGGTGAAATTCCATATACCCCCTTAGATACACCATATAATTTTGTTTTCCTAAAATTTAGACCTTTGAGTGGTCTCTCTGATTAGGGTTCCATGTGGTACATGGTGGTAGAGTCTTCGATCCCCCTAGATAATTTTGGGTTTCCCACACTACTGCTCAGGCTACATGATCCCTTTTCTATGGGTTGATTATGGATAGTGTTTGGTACCCCCCTATATGGGATTAGGGTTGTGATCCTATGTTCCTTTTTTCTATGTAGGATTAGGTATCCCATCACCTATATATAGGTGGTGTGACCCCCTCCCATGAGATATTATAGATGGAGTTAGTTATCCCCTTATTACCCTGAGTATGCTCCTATATCTGTGAGTTGAATTCCCTTTTCTGAAGTGTCTTCCATTGAGGTGCATCTATCCATAAAAAATTTCTTGTAAGGTTTTACAGGTCTCTTTTCATGTAAATATTCAATTTCTCTCTTGATTTTGACCATGTGATGTGTGTTTTTAATTGAAATTCTTTTTTATATAGAAAACACACATTTTTGGTCATCATGAAACACGAGAATTTTAAATAATGTCAAATTCATTCCTATATGACATAAATGAATATAAAGTCATTTTCTTATAGTTTCATAACAATATGAGACTTTTTTCTTAGTTTTGATCATGTAACACGAGTTTGATACTTCTTTCATAGTTATAAAACAAAAATACACTTTAGGAAATTTTTACTACACCACATGTCAAAATATAATTTAGTTCATTCATTAAAGTCACAATTTAATCAAATATAATTTTCTTATAGTTTCATGATAATACATGCTCATTTTCTTAGTTTTGAGTATGATACACATGTTTCAAACTAAAGTATCACATATAAATTGAAAACGCACACTTTTATCCATACTTATCACACCACATATAAGAATGATGTTTGATTAATTCCTACATGTTATAAATGAATTTAATATTTTCTTCTTCTGAAAAACTAAGATTATTTGATCAGTTTTTAGTATGTGGCGTGCATTTTGAACTTCTTTGGTATTTATAGTGAAAAATAAAATTTAAATCATTCTTCAAACACTAAATATTATAATGATATAAAATTTATTAATATAGGTTAAAAATGAATAAAAAATCATTGTTCTACAGTTTCATACCAATATGATATTGTTTTCTCAATTCTGAGAATGTGACATTTGTTTTGAAGTAAAATAAAACTTTTAAATAGAAAACATGAACTTTCAGTAATTCTTATCATACTAAACATTGTACTGATATTTGGTTAGTTTTTATACATTATACATTAAGAATATATTATTTTCTTTGATTTTAAAGGAAATGTATAATCATTTTTTTGGTTTTGATCATGTGATCAATGTTTTTAATTGAAACATTTATTTGAAATTGAAAACACTCATTTTCAATTATTCTAATCACGCCAAGTGTCAAAAATATCATAAATTTCATTTCTATATATTATAATGAATCTAAGATAATTTTTCTAAAGTATCATGAAATATTTATTTTGTTTTTTAAGGGTAATGTATGTGATATATCTTTTGAACTTAGAGAAAACTCAAAATGGAAAAAATTCCCTTTAGGTCATTCCTACCACACTATGTGTCAGAAATACATATTTTTCATTTTTAGGGTTCATAAATTAATAAATTATCATTTTGATATAGTATCATGATAGTTTGAGTTACTTTTATCAAAATTTATCACACAGTTTTCTAATACATGTAATAAATTAGATAAGAAAATTAAATAAATAAGTTATAGAGAAATATATCTACAAAATTTCAGTAAATATTTAAATATAACATATCCTATCAATTTATCCCTAAATACATCTATTTATTTCTATTTAAATGATTTATCTGTAGAATAAAAATAGTATTGAAAACATATAATTACATAATTTATAAAAAATATTTCAACTGAATTTGTATATATTCAAAAAATTAAAACAAATAGTAAAAACCTTTATAGGTATTTGGGTAATTTTACAGTATATGGAATACTTTATAAATTTAAAAAAAGTTGTAATGATGTATATTTCCATATGTTTGATGGAACACTTCAAGAATATAGGAAATTATTAAAAAAATTATTATGAAATATGTTTGAATACTAAATTGTTAGTATATATACCTCAAAAAATTTAAATCTATAGTAAACCATTTATTTTCTTGTTTGTGTTTATTTCTTTTAAACCATAAAATAATCAATATATTATCACCAAAATACCAATGAAAACATGAATATTTATTTATCTTATAGAACATATAATTGAAATGCAATCAAATATTTGAAATATAATGTTTACTGGTTAAAAAGAGATATCATGTGCATCTGATTTTCTAGGTGCGTATGAATTGAATTAATAATATATATCATTATATTAACTATATTTATCAGATTTAACATTTTGTTATCCCTATTTTTTTTCAAAATATATAAGTACTATATAAAAATAAGTAAATTATCATCGTAGTTATTGGAGCATATAGTCCTACCCTTTCATCATTGGTATTAAAAATAAGATATCATTTGTTGTCTTTACATAAAGCACTTTAAAAAATATTTCTAGTTTAATTATAATTTGATTTGTATCCAATGTTATTTCTTCTGTAGAATTAATATGGTGACTAAAAATACAAAAATATTATTGATGTCTCCATTGATTGTGTAATGTAAAAATAAATATGTGAAATAAAAAAGGTATGATTATAATTGTAATAGAAATAGTAAACCAATAATTAGAAATAAAATTTTAACAAAATACCTCATATAATATTTATGATGAAGGATCTTAACTAATAATGCCACGTAATTTCATTTACACTATAAGAGAAGTAAATTCATCAGAATATTCGCTGCACATGAATTTTCGAAATACAAATTGATAATTGTTCCCCACTTTCAAATATAAATTTGAAAATTCATTAAAGCTATTAATCATGTTAGTGTTTAGGATATAGAAAAATTAGGGTGTGTAGTATGCTTTTATAAGGGTGAAATTGACTGTTTTGACTACCTTGACCTAGTTGCATGTTTTCCCTTTTTTACTTATATAAATTAGTTTAAAAAAAATTTATTCTATTTTTTTAATATGATACAAGTTGTAAATTACACTCCCATTTCTTATTTTGTGCATTTAGATGATTGATTATCCATGCTATAGAAATTATAATAGTTTGTTTGATAGTTTTAATATCAATATCATCAATGGGAATGGGTAACTTAGCTCATTACTTATAATCTACTGAAATCCCAACTTTTACTTGATCCGTTGATAATGGTTTAGTATACATGGTATCACCATGAATATTATACACCACACCTCTTAAAACAATTCAGTTCATGGGAGTCAATAAATATATGTTATAATCAATATTATTGTTAATTTTTTCTTTAAAAAAATTCATTTTTTTCACACATATTATAAAATATTGTGAAAAAAGGATTACCTCTGGTATGTTGGGTATTTGATGGAAAAATACCCTCTAAACTCTTAATTTTTAAATCTGGTTGTGATGATTGGTTCATCGATTACAAATTCCATGAGAACTTCTTTTTGAGAAAGAAATACTTTATTTTATTTCTTATTGTATTTATAAATGGACTTAAGAATATGTTGAAACTATTTATATTCCTAAATATAATTATTACTTTCTTATTATTTTTTAAAAATATTATCTTCATGATAGTTTGAAACCCACCCCTCATTCATATTATTCAAGATGATACCAAAACACTAAAATTAGTTATCTACACATATAATTGATGAATCATCTTTTATCTTAACTAGGTAAAGGAAAACTTAGTATATGTTATTATGTTATAAAATATAAAGCAATAATGAATATCACTTATTTCATACTTACACATTTCTCCCATATGTTTTGTGAATTTTTAGCCACAGGATGACCAATTTTATTGTTGAGAACAAACTAGTTATAAGCACATTATGTGGGGGGATGAATTAGTGTGTACTTCAAATATAAATTTTCTTCTTAATATCCCATTTTTCATATAGATATTGTTCCCTTATTGAAAAGAATATATTCAATATTTTTTTCTCACATTACTGATCACACCGAATATTAAATATAAATATAGAAAGTAATGAACAATCACATAATAATTTTACAAGGTTCACCACTATTGTATAATACAAGGGTTATACACACAAATATATGATGGTGTACCTAAATATACTCACACACTATTATGTGGATGGAGATTTTAGGTCATGGACACTCTGTTCCAAGGTGAACTACCCTTATAAGGTTTAGGAAAAACTAACTATCTATCCTAGGGTCACTCTCTATTTTTTCATCTACACACTAATTAAATGAAGTAAAAGTAAATTTATATACCTGAGGGTCTCTTCAATAGTTTATATATGTGAATGTCTCTTCATGATCAACATATTTTTTCCAGAGACCTTTCTTTCTCATCTCCATATAAATTCTACATTAAGAACTGCTTTGGAAAACTCTTCTTTAATTCTGCTTGAGAAAAACTCTTCAATATAAGTATCAATTCCATGTGTTATAAAAAATCATTACTACAAAAAACTACTCTTCTAAATGAAGATTAATCCCTACTAGGATAATCATTTTTTTGATACTTATTAAAAAAACTATATATTATGATGTAACACACTCTCCAAGAATTATCTCTTTAATTGAGCTTGAAATGTTAATATTATTCCTCTATATCCATCCTCTTTTCATATACTATGAACTAGATATATAAATATGTTCTGACTTGTTTTCATAGAATTACTATAAGTAGTTTTTGAGAATCTTATTCAAGAATATAACACTTTATTCAATTAACAGGATCAATTATATTCACCATGATCATGCCATATATCCCACACATTTAGATTCAGTGAATGTATTCTAATTAGTTCAATTTAACTCCCTAAATTTCATTACATATTTACTAATTTTAAATTCTAACAAAATCTTCCATATATACTTGAAATAACTAGGTCACAGTGTGATTCCATGAATTATAGAATAAGATGACCTAACTCCTTCCATTCAGTGATGTAATCTCATCCATTATAGCATGGTTATTATTCAACTACCATATATACAAAATTTGAACAATATTTTATATTTAACTCCATTTAATATTGATATGTGAACCTCTAAATATTTTTTATCACCAAAACTTTTATGGAATAACACACACACTCACAAAAAAAATCCTTAGATCCTCCATAATCCTATAATATATACACCTCATATGGTTCAACCTGTATATCACAACATATTCCTTCTTAGAACTTGAATGATTTCATTGTGGACATCTTTACTATTATATGATCCATTTATCTTATGTATCTTGGAGTAATCTTCCATTGATAAACTTCTTCTTTAGTTCATCAATATTAATTTTTAAATGTTTGGATTTACCCTTACTTATCATTTGACTCTTACATAGCATAGAGTAGACATTACATATCATAGAGTGACCCTTACATATCTGAGTAACACTTATATATAAGAAAATTTACCATTTCTTTGACGAAACTTCATCCCTTACCTTTACGTATCATTTGGAAAATCAGATCAACCCTTACGAATAATCTAGATCAACCCTTACTTATCATTCAAATCAACCCTTATGTATCAAGTTTTTTACCCTTATATTTTAGTTGTGTACCCTTATATATATTGGCTAAAATCTATGTTACCCTTATGTATTTAGGACTTTACCAATTTTTCTAACCCAGTCTTCTTAGAACCGAACATTTCATATATTATTCTCACCTTCTTCAGAGTTCTTAAAACTTGGTCACACCTCTTCTAGAGCACAAATATACTTGAATAAGATCATTTATAACCTCTCAAATCCAAATATAAATTCAAAATCCAAAAAAAAAACTCCTATTAAGTTCTTTACATTCCATGACCTTGATATATAATGACATCAATGTGTCATAATTATTTATGGATATATATTCAATACTTCCTCACCTAATATGACATGATAATCCTCAAACTCCAATTCCATTTTTTTAATTATTATGCACCAAAAAACCAAATTTGGTTCCCACGTGTATTCATTTGTGCCATTATTCCTTATGATATCATCCATCATGTACTTTTATATAGATCAAACATCTTTTTCAAAAAATCCCACACAAACCTCATAGTCTCAAAATTCCCCCCCTTTGGATTTCATGAAAAATAAAACCATAAATCATACTCCACTTTAAAATTTACATTCTTTAAAATAGTGATCAAATTTATGGTGCATTTTTCTCACTCCCTATTATCAATAAAATGAAAAGGATCTTCAAAATCCCATTCTTTTCATTTTCTATCCCATTATAAATAAATTGAATGGAGATATATTCTTAGATCTACCCCCATTTTGCAATAAAATTATTACTTTGGATATTCTCTAAATTATCTACAAAGGTATTATTAGGGAAATATTATTCACCACAAATTCTTAAAATAGATTCAACTTTTTAACTTGTGCACCATTTACCACCTTCAAACCTATGGGTTTTATCTCAACCAAGTTTTGAATTAACCATTGATTTTTTAACATTAGTGGATATCTATATTTTTTATTTTGTCCTCTATACCACTTATTGAACCAAAAAAGTCTATATTTTTCACCTTTCAAGATCTGAACCACTTCCATTGTCCAATTGTATTTACTAAAATATTTTCTACGAGCATATTTACCATTTGGTAACGAGTCATTAAATAAATATGTAATCCTGTTGAGTTGGAAATAAGTATAGAAAATAAGAATCTATTTCAATGACATCCAAACTATCTATTTAACTCAGATACTTTCATAAAAATATGCCACTTGTGCTTTTAATTATTTCAAGAACTCTTCCTATGATTTCAACGACACATATTCCAGAACACCATCTTATACATAATAAAATACCCAATGTGTGAGTTATTCAATAGAGTGAATAAAATGATACTACTTGTTCATGATAAACTTAAGATACCACATGATATCAATGTCCATCCATTATTCATAAAGCTTCTAATATCCCAAATAAGGCTAAATAACCTTCACATTCTCATCACTAGCCTCCCATGAATGCCCTAAATTCTTGACACAAAGTATTGAGATAATTTTTACATGAGGAATACACTTTTTGGTTATGAAAATTTATTCCCTATAAATTTTAGTATCCTAAAAACAATCAATTTTTACCACATTTTCACTACATTAATAGACAACCATGAATATTTAAATGTTGTTTCTTTTTTACTTTGAGCGATATTATCCTTGTCCGGTGGTATGATACCACTAGAAATGTGTCCTGATACCATTTATTTATCATAAAATTTGTATTTTAGATAAGCCTTTATCACTAATTTAATTCAATATCCATATTTATATCAATTGAACATCCTTCTCTCAGTATATAATTCCAAATTTAGATTAGATATCTATATTGGTTAGTCAAAACCACTAGTTAAATCAAATTAGGCCATGACACCATTGGTGTTTTCTCTAGTACTACCCATTTCATAAATTTGTTTTTATAAAACTCACCAAATGGATCATATCTCCACCTTAAATATTCATAAATTCAAAAAAAAATAGTTAAACACATTTAAAAAAATGGGGATACAGGTACTTCGAAGAAATCCTCCATTTGGGGATTATTGTTGGTTTTGGTGACCCAACCCATTGATTCCAACTTACTTTCAATAATTATCATAGTTTCTTATATGTAGATATTCACATGTGAAAACATTATTTTGTATATGTGAACTATATTATTCTGTCTTCTTTGTTTTGGGATTAAATTATGTTGTGATAAAAGTACCACTTATACATGTTTCTTATTTGGATAAAATATCTCTATATCCTTTATCATTCTACCTGCACCATATAATGAATATTATTCCAACCCAAACCTCTTACCCTCTTGTATAATTTTTGAAACCACTTAGGCATGATTCATTTCCATTATCTTTAATATCCATGAAACCACCTCAGAACATTTTACCCTTAGAATACCTCTCTTTTAATTCTCATTCATCTTTCTCACAACTGGAATGGTTTCCATATTCTTCCTCAATATTTGTTTTCATTTTTTCCAATATGTTTTTTATGATTATTCCATTATTGAAGATTAGTGAACCATTTTTCAATATCTAATATCATTCTCCTCTAAAGGGGTAAATCTATTTTCCAACACAATATATTTTCATTCATTTCAATATTATTTCCCATTTAACATAGAAATAAAGAAATTCCTTATGAGACCTTTATTTCATCTTTTACTAAAATCTTTATCCATTTTTCCTTGGTAAGAAAAAATAAAAAATATCCCATTAAAATCATACCTTTTATTGTCATGGCTTCAGTTGAGATGTTATTATTATATATTTTCTTTCTCCTTTGATCCCATGATTCCATAGTAGTATTACTTTATAGCTACCTTACTTTGATATTATTCCATTATAGACTAATTAAAAACCTTCTTATTACTTAAATTTTGCAAATTTCCACTTTTGTGAACTACACTTGTTGACTCTTATATGAGAAGGATCTTATTATTTTAATTAGTGGTTCTAATCCTCTCTTTGAGATCCTTGATCTTCTCATGATTCTCTATAAATTGGGAAATCACATTCTTTATCTTTGATCCATATTCCTTATTGTATTTTATACTATCTTGATGTTTTTTTGAGTGGGATAATTTAATCTTTTATCTCCTTCTCCATGTCTATTTTTTTCCCACTTTGTGTGAAATTTCTTCTAGTAGGTTGCTTTAGAACTTCTTTCTCTAAACACTTTTCACAATTTATTTATTAAAGGCCACCTCAACCTTTTTTAATATTTTATATATATATAGATTATGTAACATCATATTATTGATTTATAGGTACTCATAAAACCTCTTTTTTACCATGATTTGGTTGGCATTTTTCTCAGGTTGTTTCTGGTGGAAAGTTAATTTTTTTAAAGAAGTCTAGGCTAAGCATGGTTGGCGCACGATTTTCCCAAACTGTGCGACCATCCAATGTAAACCGTGCAACCCTAGGAAGAATGGGTTTGAATGGTTGGAACACAGTTTTAAAAACCATGCACCCATCTAGTGGAAACCATGCTCCCTAATAGAGGGGTTCTTGGTTAGGGTGCACAGTTTGTCTAACTGTTCGGCCCTTCCCAGTTAACCGTGTAGACAATGTTTTTTTAATTCCAAAAAAATATTTTAAAAATCTCCAATCCCCATTTTGACCTCTATATCAATAAAAAATACTCATATCATGATTTTCTAGTTCTTGGTGTATCTCAAGAACCCCCTTTGGCTCCTCTAAACTCCTTCTTAGGAGGATCGAAGTGGGATAGATATCGTTCAATCCCCCTCTAGTAAGTTGTTATTCTTCTATCCCTTCTCTCCTAATCTCTATTTTTTCATACTTAGGGTTTTTTATATCATCCTATGTTTTATGGATATAAACTCCTTTTATTTTGATCTTAAATCTTGGTTGGATTTATAGATCACCATTGCGTTTTTTCATCGTTGGAAAATCCCATTCCAGGTGTTGTGTTACATAATATTCATGATAAAGGTAGGTGGTTCCATATAATATTCTCTAATAGATTAAAATTTAATTGACTGATTATTTGAAATTTATTTCAATTATATTGTGTAAATCCAATTTGATGAAAATTGGTATTGAAATTGATTTGGTATATAATTTTGGGAAAACCCCCAATTTTAATGGAATTGGAATTTGGGGTGTGATTTGAAATTGATGGAATTTAGAAAATTTTTTATGAGAAAAATTTCTTAAATTGATTTGATAAAAACCCATGATTGGTTTTATCTTGAAAAAGGCATGAAATTATTAAGAAAAAAACCTATGTTTTGATTTTGGAATAAAATTGGAATATTCAAATTGGTAATGGGATAATTGTATTTTAAACTAATTTGAAATGATTTTAACATTATTGATTAATTTATTTATAAAATTTGAGCCTTGGTAGTTAGTATATTTTGGAAAAGAATTCTAGGATGGTAATTCCCTAGAAATGGATTGATGATGAAAACTCCAAAAAAAAATAGTTAGGTAGATCATATTCCCAATGGAACATTGATGAGTCCTTTTTGGCTTGATCCTAAGGGACATGTGTACAAATATTCCATGATCTATGATATGAGAGTGTGGAGATCCTATAAATAGAAACTATCATACCATTAGGAAGAAGACCATGACGCTTGTTGTGATTACTTTGATATATATTCAATTGATTGTGAAACTAATTTATTCATGCCTAGTGATTTATATAAATTATTTAATATAATTTTTTTACTTAATCCATTGTTTGAAATGTTTCCATCATTTGTAATGAAAATCATTTTTTATTTTGAATATGCAATTATACTGACATGCCTTATTTATTTAAAATTATAGTCACGATTTAGTTTATTATTATTGAATCTTATTATTGAACACTTTTTGAGACCCTACTAGGATTTTAACTCACACCCTATCTTTAACTTAAGGTGTTGGTAGATTTTCTTTTGCTAGGTCCAAGTAAAGGGAAAGTTCCTATAGGAGGTTGTGTATGTTCTTGATACTTGGGGAATTAGAGTGATGTGTTTGTTGGGATTTGGGGCTTATCTTGTCTGATTCTGGTACTTTAATGATATAATATTTCAGTTTTTGATATAACTTTTTGTTTTTTGGTACTCTATCCTTTGGAAGTTTCCTTTGAGTATACTGATATGTATCTTTTTCTTCTATTTTTTATGTGAAAAAACCATTCACACTTTTATCATGCATGATTACAGGTTCTAGTCGCCAAACCATGAGGATTGGGAACACACTTGGGGTATTTTGGCTCTAGCTTGGGTATCAAGGTACCGGGGTATTTGGGCTGGTTCGTAACAAATTGGTGTCAAAGGGTTCAAGTTGTACATATTTCCTTGATGTCAGTATGTGGTTTTAGTAACATTTTTGAGAATTATAAGGTAGTTTCAAGTGAGTTCCTAGCTAGCTCTCATCGTAATAATACTTAAGTCACCATGGGTGGTTTGGGAAAGGCATCTTGGAAATTAGTTCTAGTCTTTTAACCTATTTATATTTGGATAGCTAGAAATAAAAATCTCGTTTTATTATCTGATGGGATTAATTTTTATATTGATATTATTGATTTATTGATATGAGTAACATTATAATGCCTTTAATGTTGTTTTATAATGTTGTGTAGCATCATGCCGCCTTGAAGATGTGTGAATAGGATCCAGGAGGATGCTACTAATGAAACACAACGAGCAAATACTCCCAAGGACCAAAATATCATTGATATTATTATGTGTGATATCCAAGCTTTGGGAAAGACACCTGCACCCATTCCCATTTAGGATCCAGTTATGGAACCTCAGAGGGATGGGTTCCAGAGTCATTCTACGAAGTAACTTCAATAGAATTCACTAGCATTACAAGGATCTAATAATCCTCAATAGGGTGAGGATTGATTGATCAAGATTGAGATTTTGAATGAGTTCTTGAAGATTCCTAATATTATCAAGGTGAAATGTTCCACCTTTAAGATGGAGGGACCCATCGAGAGATAGTGAGACATGATAGTGATGGAAAATAATCAAGAGGGTTTAGAGTGGAATTATTTCAAAGTTCTTTTCACCATCTAGTTCTATCCAAAGTCTATGGTGATGGCTATGGCTATAGAGTTTTTAAAACTTGATTTGGATGACAACATTGTAATAAAATATGTGAATCGATTCAATGAGCATGTTATGTTTTTGCCTAAGATTATATCAAATGATAATACGAAGAATCAATAGTTCAAGATGGGAATTATATATGATATTAATTATCAATTTTTCTTAATGAATATTGCTTCTTATACTGACGTGATGGATAAGGCATTGATGGTATAGATTTCTCTTTCTGGTAATTGAGGGTTGATGGGGGTCCCCTTTTCTCCCAATGGAAGTTTTGGTAGTTTTCATAAATGGAAGAGAAAGTGTGATGAATCTCATGGTGGTTATTGATATTAGGTTTATTATAGACCTCCTACAGTGCCAATAAGAGGCCCTTTTACTTTCTTCTAGTATGGGAATCATATTCATTTGAAATGGTTTTTCATTGAGGTTCCCAAAATATAAAGCTCCTTTTAACTTTTAGAACACTTGAATACGTTATATTATATCTTATCTTCTCCACATAGTGGCATAGGTTCATCACCACCAAAAATTATTTTAGTGAAATTAGATACTTCAAGGTATAAGGGGTTCCATCCACATGAATATTTAATGATGCTTCTTCAAGCAATGAAAGAGTCACCATAGGAAGTTTATATGAGTCTAGTGACTATGAGAGATACCATCACTGTAACTTCATCTTTAGTGACTACTTTATTTGATACTGGTGAATCTCATTCATTCATTTTGACTCATATTTTGAATTTTCTAAATATTTCTACAAAGCTTTTATCTTTTGTGATGGATATTACTACACCCCTCAGAATGAAGAGAGAGTAGGACCTCTGTTTACCTACTTTCATTTTATATTTTTTTATATATTGATCTTACATAGTATTTTATGGTTCTAGAAATGAAGCGTCTGGATGTCATTTTCGGTATGTATTGGATCATTTCTAATAAATCCCAAATTGTTTTTTTATCTTTGATGGGTATCCGTTAATACACCCGATGGGGTGTGCTGTATCTTTCAGGGAGAGTGAAAAAAAGGTTTGAGTAGAGATAGACCTTATTTTACAGAGTTAGGGAAAGTAATATAATTGTTTTTTAACCTAGATAGAAAATCATTAAGTGATGATCTCCCTCCAGTTTCCCTTGTGTTTCCTGATGTTTTCCTTCTGAATTCTCTGGTTTTAAATTGGTAAGAGAGGAAGTTTTTTATATTGAATTAGTAAATTATACCCCACCAGTGCCTATACCTTCTTACTATATGGAACCATATATAATAAAAGATTTTATGACTGATTTGATGAACTTTTAGAGAGAGTTTTTATATACCCAAGTGTGTCACCTTGGGTGGCACCGGTTCTCTTTACTAAGAAATCTAATAGGTCACTTAACCTTTTTGTTGATTACCTGAAACTCAATCAAGTTATGTTAAAGAACAAGTATCTGTTTACACTAATTAATGATATGATTGACTAGGTTTAAGAGTAAAATTGATTCTCGAAGTTTGTTCTTCGATCAGGTTATCACTAGTCGAGAGTAAAATAATATAATATTCAGAAAACTAACTTCTAGAGAAGGTATGAAAATTATGAGTAACTTTTCATACCATTTGTTCTATCCAATTCTCTTGTAGTTTTTATGGATTTAATAAACATGATCTTCCAAGAGTATGTTGATACATTTTTGGTGGCATTTTTGGATGCCATCCAAATTTACTCTAAGTCCATGGAGGATCATGTGCATCATATGAGAGTAGTTTTGTAATTTTTAAGAGATCACCAAATTTATTACAAGCTAATGAAATGTTATTTTTGTATTTGGGAATTGAAGTTCTTGGGACATGTGGTGTTATAACATGGAATCTCCATTGATCCTGATAAGTTTAAAGCTATTATGGCTTGGGAGAAATTACATAATGTTTTCAAGACTCAGAGCTTTTTGGGTTTAACAAGATATTATAGCTGGTTCAAAAAGGATTTCTTAAAATTGGATTCCCTGATGATCACCCTAACTCATAAGGGAGTAAAGTTTGTGTGGGATGAGAACCTTCAGAGTTATTTTGTTGATTTGAAAAAAAAATTGACTTCTAAATCAGTGCTAACTATTCTAGAAGTCAAGTTGGATATGTGGTCTTCTATGATCCATCAGGTTTGGGTTTGGGATATTTTCTTATGAAGGGTGATTATGTGGTAGAATATGTCTCTCAACAGCTTAGGATACTTGAGAATAATTATTTGACCCATGACCTTGAAATCATAGCCATGGTGAATTCAATAAGATTTGGTGACATTACCTTTTTTCAGATAAGGGTTTACTATGATTTCCGAACATAAGAGATTGAGTTTTATATTCTTTAGAGGTTTTTGGTGGAGTACCTACAATATTTTTATTTTGATATCTCCTATACCCTTTGTAAAGGGAATGTCACTAATAATGATTTGAGTAGGAACATTTTTACCTAGGCCATGAAAGAATCATCAGAAGAGTATATCTTGATGGATATTTTTTCATTATTGAATATAGGAGTTCAGGAAATCAGGGATGAGTTTGTTTTGTCTTGTGTTCAGTTGACCTCTATTCTTCTTGAGACGATTCTTGTGAAACAACATCTTGATGATTAATTTTGTAATATTATAGACTCTCTTTATGGTGGGGAAACCATTTATGGGTTTTAATTTTCTAGGGAGGGTATTATATGTTTTTTAAAATTGGTTTTTGGTGTCCTTACCCATAAAGAAAGTTGTTTTTTAATATTTTTATAATTACCAGTGGGAAGTGCACCCAGGAACCATAGAGTTGTTCTATGATATGAAACATCGATTATGGTGTCTAGATATGGGACCATACATTGATAATTTTGTTTCTCATTTTTATAATTTCCAATAGGTTAAGACCAAGCATCAAAGAAAATTGTGTTTGATTCAGCCACTTCCTATGCCAACTTGGATGTAGGATGAGATTTCTATTGATTTTGTTGTTGGGTTTCCGCATACCTAGAGAAAGAAGGATGTGATATGGGTTGTGATTGATTCGATTACCACATAAGATCAATTTATACAAATTCATGATACAACCAATGTGGAGGAGCTGGGAAATCTATATGTGAGAGAGATTGTTCATTTTCATGGAGTTATATATGATGTTTTCTCTAATAGGGATCCCCATTTTACTTCTCCCTTTTGAAGAATACTCTAGGAGGAATTTGGATCTCAAGTTTGTTTGTGTACAACATACCATCCATAGATGGATGTACTGATAGAGAGGGATATACAGATTCTTGATGATATTATTTGTTCCTACATCCTTGATTTGGTGGATCTTAGGATGAATATTTGGGAATGATTGAGTTGTCTTATAACAATAGTTACCATTCTACAATCAAAATTTCTCTTTTTGTGTTGTTGTATGGTCATCCTTACAAATATCTTTTGTGTTGGTCGAAGAGCAGTGAATGTTCCAAGGTTGGATCGAGCTTGGTTCACGAGATGAAAAAAAATTCAATTGATTCATCAATGAAAGTTTATGGCATAAATATGGTATAAATATTATTCTAATCATCATCTTAGACCATTGGAGTTTTCAGTTGACGACATAGTGATATTGAAAGTTTCAACTCATTTAGGTCATCAGAATATTGGGAGGAAAGGGAAACTTGATCTTCATTTTGTGGGAAATTTTGAGATTTTTGAGAAGGTGGGAAAATTGGCTTACCGTTTAGCACTTCGACCATATTTGATGTTGATACATAACATGTTCCATGTATCTCAACATCCAAAGTATATTTATGATCCATATCATGTTTTGAGCTAGAGTGATCTTGATGTTGAAACTTATTTATCAGTGACTCAGAATCTAGTCTGGATAGTTGATTTTGAAACCAAGGTACTTCATGGGAGGATGATACCTTTGGTCCAAGTGCTTCGGTAGTACGGTTCTAATACATATGAGACAAGGGAGAGAGAGGCATTGATGAGAGATTAGTGGTCTCATGTTTTTGATATAGAAACTTCTTTATAGGTTTTTTGGTAAAAAATGTTTCTATGGTGGATAGGTTGTAACATCATTTTACTGATTTCAGGGTACTCCTTGAATCTCCTTTTTTATAATTCTTTGGTTGGAGTTTGTCATGGTTTGTTTTGGGTGGAAAGTTTAATTTTTTTAAAAAATCTGGCCTGTTCACAGTTGGTGCAGATTTTACCCAAACCATGCGCCCACCCAGTGCAAAATATGCAACCATAAGAAGTAAGGGTTTTCATGGTTGGTGCGTTGTTTGAAAAATAATTCACCAACCTAGTAGAAACCGTGAAACCTAGTAGAGGTGTGAAAGGGTAGGTCTCATTTTTTTTCTAATCGTGCATCCCTTCCTAGCTAACCTTGAAGATGGTGATTTTTTAATTATGAAAAGTATTTTAAAAATTTCTGAACCCCCTTTTTACTTCCCACTCGATCCCAACTTCTCATATCACAATTTCCTAATTCTTTGGGGCTCTCAATAACCACTTTTGGATCCTCAAAACTCATTACTAAGTGGATTTAAGTGCAACAGATCTCATTCAATCCCTCTCTAATAAGTGGTTCTTCTATCATCCCTTCTCTCCAGCTCTCTCTTTCTTTACTCCATAGGGTTCATTAGATCATCTTATGTTTGTTTTATATAAACTAATTTGATTTGGGTCTTGAATCTAGGTTATATTTCTAGATCCCAGTTATCATTTTTCATCATTGTAAAATCCTGTTGTGGGTGTTCTATTACATGATCTACGTGATAATGGTTGGTGGTTATGTCTATGATTGGAAAATTGATCAAACCTTGAATTGATTTATTATTTTAAATTTATTTTAATAATATTGTAAAAAACAAATTTGAGGAAAATTTTAATTGAAATTTATTTGGTATGTAATTTCGTAAAAAATCCTCAATTCCAATGAAATTAGAATTTGGGGTGTTATATTAAATCAATGGAATTTTTGAAATTAATTTTGTGAAAATTGTCTTAAATTGATTTGATAAGATCCTATGATTGGATTTTTCTTGAAAAAAGGAATGAAATGATGATGAAAAAACCTATGTTTTGGTTTTAGAATGAAATTGAAATATTGAAACTAGAAATGGGGAAATTGTATGTTAAACCGATTTGAAATGATTTTCCCATTATTGATTGATTGATTGAGCACATGAGGGCCAGGGTAGTTAGTGTGTTATCTGGGACATGCATGATAGGATGGTAATTCCATAGCAACAGATTAATGATGAAAATGCTTAAAAAATATAGTTAGGAAGATCATATTTCTAATGGGATGTTGATGAGCACTATTTGGGTTGATCCTGAGAGACATGTATACACACATTCCCTGATCACATATATGAGAGTGCAAGGATTCTATTACTAGAAACTGTTATACCACGAGAAGATGAACATGGTGATTGTTGTGATTAATTTTTTATATATTCCATTGATTGTGAAATTACTTTACTCATTCCTAGTTATTTATATAAACTATTTTATATAAAATGTTTAGCTAATCCATTTTTTGAAATGTTTCCATCATTTTTATCGAAAATCATGTTTTTTTAAATTTGAAATTTCACTTCTATGCACATTTTATTTAAAATTGGAATCATAATTTGGTTTATTATTATGGAATTTTGTTATGGAACACTTGGTGAGACCCTATTGGGATTTTATCTCACACCCTACCTTTACCTTCAACCATTTGTTGATTTTATTCTAATAGGCCCGAGTAAAGGGAATGTGCCTTTGGGAGGAGGATGAAGTTCTTGATCCTTAGGGGCTTGAAGGGATGTCTCCATTGGGATATGGGATTTATCTTGTTTTATTCTGGTTATTTAATGAGGTACCATTTGGGTTTTTTATATACTTATTTTCCTCCTAGTACTATCTCCTTTGGGATTTTTCTTTGAGGATAGCTATATGTATATTTTTCTTACACTTTTTTATGTAGAAAAAACATTCCCACTTTTATATTTTATGATACAAGGTGTAGGTCACCAACCAATGGGGGTCATGAATTCTCTTTAGGATATGTCAGTTTTAGCTTGGGTATCCGGGTACTAGGGTATCTAGGCTGGTTTGTGACATAAAAATATTTTATGAATTTATAGTTCACTTGATGGATTATTTCCAATTGAAACACCTACCCATACTAGGATTGGATGTTGTCTTGATCATTTCATTAAAATTCTCTAGATTGACAACTAGATGTTATTTTCACTTTTTCTATTGAATTGTCATCCATGTCACTCTTTGTGGGGGATTATGAATTTCTTGAGTTAAAATAATATTACAAAACTTTTTTTGACACATATTTAACTCTAATATCACCCTCAATTATGTTATCATATGTCTTCTTTTTTTCAGCATACATTTTACTATTCATCCTATTTTTTATTTTGAAATAAGGTGGTCTTATATCATTTTGTTTTTTTTGGGTTATCATCACAACGAGATTTTCATTCATCTCTTGAGTCAGGCCCCACAATCTTCTTTTCCTCAACCTATTTTCTATATATATTTTCAAACAATTTCTAAATATAAAAATCAGTAGAATAATTAATGGTTTTCTTAAATACCTTAGTAGATACACCTCTATTTATATGTATCTCTACATCATAAACTATTTCATTATTCTTTGTCAAGTCAATATAAAATTCAATATATTGAACAATCTATTAACTACATGATAATAGTAAATAATATATTTCTTTTAACCAACAATCAAATCTAGTAAAACTGAAAACATGAGGCTTCATCATTGAATACATGTGAGCAATAAATCAAAAAACTGATTTAGTGATTGAACCTAAAATTAGAAATTTGGTATTTGATACCAATTATTGAGACCAAAATGGATATAATAATCTTAAGAGGGTGGGGGTGTGGGGTGAATCAGGGTGAACACCAAATAAATATTTTCTTCATTGGATTCCTCTTTTCCGTATAGATATTATTTTCTTGTTGGAAGGAATACATTCAATGTATCTTTTTCTCATCCTTGATCACATTGAATATTAAGTAGAAAAATAGAGAGTAAATTAAAAAAACACAAATAATTTACTTTGTTCAACACCAAGGTCTAATATATAGAGTATACAAACAATGATGTGGTGTTGTACCAGAATCTACAATCACACACTATTTGGTATATGAAACTTTTAGGGTAGGGTTACTTCATTCCATAACACATTTCCCTTAAAAGGATTAATAAACACCTAATATTGATATAATGTTCCATCTATATTCCTATCCTTGATATACCGATTAATTTAAATAAATGTTAGTTGATAGACCTAAGAGTTTCCATAATAGTTTATAGACAAGAAGGTCTCTTCCAGATCAGTATAGGTTACTGATACACCTTTTATAATCATCTCTAAATAGATTATATGTTAGGATTTTGTTTACTATTCCATCCTTCTTTAATCATGGATGAGATCAAATACCTAAAGTGAGAGTTGAGTATATGTTTATAAAAATAATAGAACCAATATCTTAATATTATAGATGAAGATTAGTCTATGCTATAATAATCTTTTTTCCCTTCATCAACAACATAATATGATTATGTAGCTCATTATTATTTGATCTTTATTTATTGAAGTGAACCATATATGTCAATAGAGTTACATTGTGGATATCATCACTTAATCATATCTAAAAAAAATATCAAAATATTTAGTTTTATTTTTCTAAAATTTCTACAAGTAGTTTTGTCAATATTCTTTTAGTCTCCAACCCTTGATTTAATGGTTGGGATTAATTATATTTACCTTGATCGTACGATGTTTCCAAAAAAATTTATATTGTTAAATTATTCTAATTTGGAAATTAAAATAACCAAACTTCATGCTATATCTCATAATTTTAAAATCTGACTAAATCTTCTAGATATTTAGGAAATTACCAGATCATGATGTGATTCCATGTATTATGGCATAATATTCCCTGACTCTAGAAATTCTATTGTGTGATCTTCTCCATTGCATCTTGGTTACAAATAAACTACCAAATACACAAAATACACACTATATATTATATTTAAAACCACAAAAATATTACGAAGAGATCCTCTTAAACCTTCTTTATATTGAATCCTATTATTTGATGACACACTCCCTCATGGTGCAAATAAAAAGAATCCTATAAAAAGCAATAACTCTAGAATTATACCATAAATTCATATCACATGGTGAAACCACTAAATCATATAATTTTACTTAACAATTGAGTAGTTTCAATATGTACATATATAGTGACACAATCTATTCATTTTAGATAGGCTTGAATAACCTGTTATAGATCTTCTACTTATCTAGTCCATCACACATGATTTTTCTAAAAGTTTGAATTTTCCATTTCATATTATGTGACCCATAAAAATTAGAGAGTAACCCTTACATATCACAAAGTGACTCTTATGTATAGAATTAACCCTTATGAATTATCAACTTTTATAAGGCCCTGACCTTAAACCTTACTTAATATTGAATTAAATGAATAATTCACATTGAGGATCTTTTCAGGTTTAGAGTTTTAGAGAATTAGGACATAACTATTACATCTCAAAAGATTACAAAGTAGAAACTTTTACTAAGTTTCCATAAAATAAAAACTCTTAAAAAGAAACATGTCCAGTTCCATGTTTTAGGTTGCATGACTTTCCCTTGATCCCATCCTTGACCCTATTCCACGTTAAGTCCTGTGAAAAACATTTCAAAAACTTGGGATGAGCATAAAAAGCTCAGTAAGGGATACACAAAGAATGAAAACTGTTAGTTTTTCAAAACAACAAGTAAACCATGTATACTTTATCAAAGTAATACTTTTCAACTTTTTGAAGTAGTAAAAACTCTTCACTGAATAAAAGCTCATTACTTACCCTTTTGTAACCAAAAGATTATCATAAAACCCATATAAAGATCACATAACATATAAGGTAACTTTGGACATAAACATACTTAAGTGTAATAACCATAAGGTCGACTTCCACACATATCACTTAATGGAATAGCCATTCGGCCAACTTCCATACATACTTAATGGAATATCCATACAGCTAACTTTTATACCCAATGCATTGGAGGTTATAACGTAACCACCCGTCCTGGTATTCACGGCACCACCCGTCATATAGTTTATCACGTAACCACCTGTAAAATGTCCAAGTACCATCATTACACATAAAATATTGAAAATATAAACACTTCAATAACAACATTTCATTTGCAATCACAATAAGTAATTCCCAGATATTGAATTAATCAATCCATTTTCAAAAACCATTTAAAAGAGAATTTTGAATCAAAGTGTCCCATACCACTTTGAAGCTTTTAATGTAATTATAATTTTAAAACATTAATGTCCATATAAATAAATACTGAAAACCATTTTTAAAACATGGACATTAAAGATAAAGATTTAGAATAATAAATCTTTAAAACATTTAAAACGATATTTTTGTTAAATAGTTTTTAACAAAATGAGAGACTCTTGAATACAAATAATAGTGGAATAACATTTAATCCGAATTTTATAATATCATGAGAATAAAGGGATTCATGATATAATATGTCAAAGGATAGTATACACACCATATAATAGTGAACTGGTGCATAACAACAATGAAGTCTCAAAAGAAATGTAAAATGAGATGAAATCCATTATAAATAAGGTATCCTTAAATTAAGGATAAATAAATCTCATAATTATGTGTGAAAAATATAAATACACCCAATATAAGTGGATATTAAGTGTAAATCAATCAAATGTTATTCACACATATTCAAAGGATGACATATTCAATAACTACATGTTGAACCCAAAGAAATCAAAATTGGGTTAAAAAGTTCCCTTGGTAAAATTCGACAGCCTAACGACGTCACTTAAAAATTCAGAAAATGAGTTGATGAGAGATAAAAAGGGCATATAATCACTTGGACATAAAATTTACATCAATAAGGATATAAAAGAACATATCCCAACATAATTAAAAGACATAACAAAATAAGTCTTTTAAAAGGAGGAGGGTTAAAGGTTCCCTTACCGAGTTGGGTAACTTTCGAAACGTATACCCTATGGAAGAAGGGTCATACAATGAAGATGTGAATACCCACAAATGAAATTATACTACACCAAGTGTATAAAAATGGGCAGTACATACAACACTCATAGGAAATTGTGGAAAATGTAGCATAAATCTCACTGGAATAGAAGTGAGATGAAAAATCCCTTACGAAAACTCGGCAGCCTAACGACGCCACTTAAAACTTCCAAAAATGGATTTATGAGATCAAATAGGGTCTCCCATAATATTAACATAAAAATTAATGTATGAGGAATATAAAATAACATCCCCAAACATAATAAATATGGGATTAAAAGAAATGACATAAATGAGAGTACTTAAAAAGAAATAGAGAGGTTGGATCTCTTACGAAAATTCGGTAGCCTAACGGCGCCACTCAAAACTTCCAAAATGGATTGATGAGAGAGAATAGGGTCTCTCATCATATGAAAATAAAAATTATAGTAAGAGTAATATAAAATAACATCCCAATAACAAGAAATATTATCTTTAAAATGAATGACATAAAAGAGCGTACTTAAAAAGAAAGAGAGGAGTAGGATCCCTTACCTCGGGTCCGACTTGACTCGATCGTTCTTTAACGTCCTGAATAATAAACTTGAGTTAATTTATACTTTCTTAAGAACCTTTTTCAAGTTCATTATTAATTTTATATCAATTATTTACGTGTTATAAATATTATGTAATCATTTAAGTTAATAATGTTTGTTTTGTCGATATTTGGTTCTTAAGTCAAATGTGGACTTCTTACAATTACATGTTGTTTGTGTGGTCAAAGGTTCTTTATATCCAGAATGACATTACTGATTTGGATATCATATATATCATATATATCCAGAATATACATGTATTTATAATATTACATAATCATTTAGAGGTAAGAAATGAAATGCACCATTCATGGAGACGGTAAGCCGTACGTACGCATGAATGCTACTTTCATTTCTATGTCATATTAATGGAATTAAAACTAAATGAGAGATGTTTTTATTTTTAATTCCAGAATTACATTCATCCTTTATATGTATCATACATCATATATATCCATTATATGTACTTATAATAGTACATTACATTTGAGGATAAGAAATGAAATGCACCGTTCATGGAGACGGTAAGCCGTACGTACGCATGAACGCTACTTTCATTTCTATCTCATAATTTAATGGAAAGAAAACAATAATGATATAAAGATAGATTATAATTCCAGTATAAAATCATATATAATAACTTTAAATCCATCCTTTATATGTCCCACATATGGTATTAACGAATCAAATCACTTTGAGGGGGCGGTAGTCCGCACTTCCTAAAATGAAGATATCACGTATACCCATAATGGAAGCCATAAAGGTATGCCACAAATGAAAAATACAGAAGCTTAAGTAAAAAATAAAAATATTATATATCATATATAAACATAGTTACATCTTAATGGCCACCTTTGAAGGTATTATATGAGTGTTGAACAATCATCGTTTCGTGAGGCAGAAATTCGCCATCCACAGAAACTGTATGTTCTTTAACCATTAGATGAAGGTGTGTGTTAGTGTAGCTCGAATAATTATTATAACAACATACTAGTATATTTAAGATACTGGATTTGTTACAAAATAAATGAATAAAAATAGTTTAGGGGGTTGGAGAAGCAAAATAAAACAAAAGATCACAAGTGAAGACGTTACCTTAAAATTGGGTAACTCCCTTTGGTTTGAACCAAAAGGGTTTCTTGAAGAGATTCCTGCCTAAGTTAAGGCTTATAGGATGAGTAGAGGGATGTGGAGAGACAAAATGATCAGAGATTGTCCGAACCAAAGGTTTGAGAGGTGTGGGTAAGGTGGTAGAGGTGGGGGCCTTTTATAAGAGGAGAGGAGGGGCACTCTTGGAAAAGTATAAAATGTTACTTTATTTTCAAATGGTTTTCGGATTTTAATGGTCCCACATTGATGTGTTTCTAAGATAAGGTGATAAGGGTTCGAAATACACCAATACAATAGGTTTTTGACATGTGTAGGTCCTAGAGTTTGCATTATCTTTCCATTTTATTTAAATCGTTAAATAATGAGGTCATCGTTGCATTATCATGATGTCATAAAGAATTTAATTTATTTAATGTCTAAAAATTATAAAAAAAATACTATCATGTAGGAAATCATTTTAGATTTACAATTACTATTTATAATAAAAATTATGACTTGTATAACCACATGTAAAATTTTTTTTAGTAAAACAAATCATGTTTGTGACATTTTTATTTTAACTTTAAATAAAAGGCATAAATTTCATTATCAAACCCAAGTGGCTCCATGGGGTACCAAAAATCTACCCATGGGTTGTCTTGGTCGGCCATAACTCATCCAATAGGGTTAGGAAAAGTGTCAATATATTTTCATTTTATTATAATATCATTTTTACCTTAAATCACACTAATTACCTTTAATTGCGATTAATAAAACTTAAAAGTTACTTTTCATCAAAAATTATTTTCATCCCATTGAACCACATTTTACTTGAAAATTAATATCATTTAAATTGGATTTTTGAAATTCAAATCACAGAAGTGGTAAAGTCCCATTTAAACGAAAAATCAAATTTTGTAACGACCACTTTGTGGTTTCACTATTCATCAAAAATTGATGTTTTTCAGAAAAATACCAAAAATTCACCCTAAGCTATATTTGATATTCCAAATTCAAAAATGATATCTATTTTACCAAATTCATAACATATAATTTGAATTAATTAATTTTATAATTAAACCCCGCTGTTAAAACAAATAGCGTGTTTTTAAGAAACAATATCTTTCAAAAGATTGACACTCGTTTATGTCCAACCTTAAAGCGATATTAATTAAAATGACCACCATTGGATTAAATGGTAAAAATATATTCTATTTACACTTTAAAACCAATTAAAAAGATAATCTAATCATATAAATAAATTATATTAAAAAGTGGTTTTGAATTAAAATACAACATTTTTCACTATTCATTAAAAATCGAACTTTTTTGGAAAAATACCAAAAATTTACACAAAGTAAATTTTTATGTCCCGATTATAAAGAAGAATTTTATTTTGTCAAATATAACACATAAAATTGTCAAAAAGTGGATTTAAAAGAGGTTCTCCATCAAAAGGCGGTTAATCGACCTTTTAAAGAATATTAGACTGTCTACGCTTAAAATTTGATTCATTCGCATTTTTAATCCTCTAACATTTATTGTAAAGAGTAAAAATATTTGACAAACATATATAATAATTTTGTAGTTAGTTCTGTTCATTCCCGCCATTACAACGGCTAGGCATTAACTACCATTTAAAATAATATTACTTTATTATTAGAGTGCAACGTAAGATTCCCAAGAAACTCGTTGTTGCGTGTTGGGTAAGCCATCGAGCATAGCGTCCCATTTAAAATTATATTAATATTTTATTCACAAATATGGATAAATGTGAAAATTTCATACTCTTTATTTACCTGGGGTGTTACAACTTTACCATTTTTTAACCCAACTTCATATCTTACATTTACATATTATTTAAAAAATCAGATCAACCCTTACGTATAATCTAGATCAACCCTTATGGATCATTTATATCAACCCTTAGAAATTATCTTTTTTATCCTTATGTTAGATTTGTGTTACCTTATACATATATTGGAAAATTCATGTCACCCTTAAGTATTGTTGATTTCACCAATTTTTTCAACCCAATTTTCTCATCACTAAACATTTATAAACATTAACCGAGCCTTCTGTAAACATTTTTAAACCTTCTCAAACATCTTATAAAGCTATAATATATTATAATAATTGAATTTATAACCTATGAAATCTAGATATACCCTCACACTTTAAAATAAAACATTCTATTGAATGATTCACCTTCCATGTACTTGATATATAGTGATATCAAAATGACTTTATTATTTACAGATGCGTATTCAATTCTTCCTCTCATGATATAACATGATCATACTCAAACTCTAATGCCATGTATGGAATTTTTATGTATCAAAAACCGAAATGTGGTTCCCATGTATATGGTAACCGACCCCTTCTTTATCTATGTCACTAAGTATTATAATTCCATCCTTCATGGACTTGTTAAAATACCTAACAACTATTATCAAAAAATAAAACACACAACCTTTTAGTTTCAATATTATCCCCCTTTTTATTTTATTGAAAATACTACCATAAATAATACTCCACCTTTTAACTCCAAATACTTCAAAACAATGTATAAATTTATGGTGTATTTTTCTCATTCCCAAATTTTTAATAAAATTCAAAGGGTATTCATACTCCTAGATTTAGATTTTAATTTTGTCCACCATTCTCACTGAAATGCATGGGGGTATCTTCTCAGTTTTACTCCCCCTTTGTTGATAAAAATCATGATTCATATATTCTTTATTTTCTCTAGAATGGACTTATTGGTATAAAATAATTCTACTTAACTTCTATAATTAACTTATACTTTTGAACTTGGGTATTTTTTTACCACCTTCAAACCTTTAGGTTATCTCCCAACCACTTTTTGATTGAACTTTTGGATATTTTATCATTGGTGTCACTCTATATTTTTAATTTCATTCTTGATAGAACTTTTTGAATAAAAAAATTCTAATTTTGACCTTTCAATCTCCAAACCAAATCCTCTCTCTTGATATATTTTACTTTAAATATTTTCAGTGAGTGAATTTATCACTTAAAAAAGAGTCATTAAAAAATTATCTAAGTCTAATAAGTCATAACTCAATGTAGGGAAAAAGATTCTAAGTCTTCTGATTCATACCAAATTTTGAACCGTATAATACCAATTTATCATGATAAACTTGTGATACCACTTGATATCCATGTTCTTACTTTCTTCCTAGGGATTATCCTATCCCATATAAGGATAAAAAACCTTCAAATTATCATCACAAGTACCCCTAAAATTCCTTTAGTTCTTGAAACAAAGTATTGAGATAATGTTTAGCATTGGGAAACCACTTGTTGTCTATGAAACTTTATTTCTTGAAGCTTTTGGTATCCTAGAAAACAATCATTTGAAACCACATTTTTAGTAGATGACTAAATAACCACAAATTCCATGAATGTTACTACTTCTTCCTTGAAGCTACTTTATACTTATTTAGTGGAATGATACAAGTTTAAATGTGGAATGGTACTATTTATTGATTAATGATTTTTTATTTTTGTCAATACTTCTACATCACACTAATTCCAAATTATTCCCTACATTTTTAAGCTTCCTTTTTTTATCAAATAATTATAAATTTAGTTTGGATATCCATAGTGGTTTCTTAAAAAAACTTTTTTACTCATATAAGTCCTTAATACTATTGGTGTTTTCTCCAACACCACTTTTTTCATGAATTAACTTTAACACACTCATCCCATGGATTGTATGTACCCCTAAAATATATATCACTTCAAACAAGTTTTAATAACATTTAAAAACATAGGGAGAGGGGTACTAACTAAACATACCCATGTTAAGGATTATGGTTGTTTTAGTGAACCAACCCACTGATTACAACTTACTTTGAATCCTTATTAGTGAATCATCATATGATTAAACCACTTATATAAAATTAATTTTAGATAAGTTATTTATAGTTATCTAACTTTTTTTCCTTAGGATTAAAATTTTTTTGTGAGACAAGTCCCACTTGTATATGTTTCATATTTTGGTGGAATATTATATCATCCTTCAACATTATTCCTCCACCACCATAGTGATCTAACACCAACATTAACCTCTAACCTTGTGGTATAATTTTTTAAATAACTTGGGCATAATTTGTGTCTATGCTCTTTAATATCTACAAGATCCACCCTAGATTTTTTCTCCCTCAATGTGTGTATCTTCACATGATTATCTATCACTCTCATAAATGGATAAATTTCCTTATTCTTACTCTAATTATTTTTTTATTTCTAGTTGGGATACTAATAATAATAAATTAATAGTTCTTGTTTTACCCTTATTCAAGGTCCAACATTATTTTCCTCCAAGTTAGTAATTGTTTTCTAGTAAAACAGATTTTATTTCAATGCATGATTCTTTCCCATTTTTCATAGATAAAAAGGAATTACTTATAACACATATAGTTCCTCTATTATTAAAATATCTACAAACAAGTTCATGGACACAATAAATGAAACTTCGCCCATTAAAAAAAACCTCATATAATCATTCCTCTTTTTAAATGTTGTTGCAGTATATTTTCTTTATCCTTTGAGCACTTGAGATTTTAAAAACACACTCATGGTATGACCCATGATTCCCTAATAGTGAAACAATGAAGATAACTTCTATTGATAATATTATATTTCTTATTTTTTAAGAACCTTATGATTACTTATGGTTTATAGAAGTCCACTTTTGTGGACTTCACTAATTAATTATTCCATGAGAGGGATATTATTTTTTTAATTAGATGTTCTGAAACTCTCTTTAATATCCTTGATCTTCTCATCATTCTACATCAATTGGGAATAAATATCTTTTATCTTTAAGCCTACTTTATTACTATATATTATCCTATATTCAAGTTTTGGTTTAAGAGGTATAATACTCACTTTTATCTCTTTCTATATGGCCATTTATTTTCTCAATTCATGTACAAGTTCATCAAGTAGGTTTCTTTAGTAATTTATTTTTTTCATCCCTTTTCATATTGTGTTTATTTAGGGACACTTAAACATTTTCAATATTTTATTATATATGGAAATATCTTATATGACTGAATATTAAACTAAATGAATGATTTCTAATTGACCCACCTTCACATACTAGGATTTGATCCTTTATTGATCACCATACAAAGATTCAATAGATCAATGAATAAACCTCATTGCAACTTTTTCCATTGAATCACCATCCACACCATTTACTATAGGGGAATCTAAATATATATATTTTCAAGTGTCTTCTAAAATAATGTTTGACACATATTTAACACTACTTTCAAAATCACATACCTACGTGGGTGTGTTTCTATTTTTGAGAGTATTCTTGTCACGAACCAACCCAGGTCAATCCTAAACTAGTCACCCAAGTCGATCCCTGGAATGACCTGGGAGGCATTCCCGATCCTCCCAGGCTGGCGAAAAGCACCAATGGAATCATAGAGTACAATAGGGAATGCTTTCTCCCAATAAATAAACAATAAACTAAACAACAGAAAGAAACCAAACAACCCAATATATAAATTAAAAGAACTGAACATCATTTATACAAGAAGCTGAAAGTATAATTGAACAACATGACTAGACTAATCTAATTGAACAAATGCTATCTCCATGTGACCCTGTGGGTCACTACCCAACTCAATAATCAACTACTACCCAAGGGAACAAACACAAGATGAATCCTATAGAAGAAACTAAAAAAAAAGGAAACTATATGCGTGAGTATTAAAACTTAGTGGGATAACCTGATAATATTTTCCCAATGAACTTCCTTTAAAATAAAAGAAACATCCTTTTTTAAGTTTAAAGTAAAATACATAAAAGTAAGGTTTTATATATTTCACTCAAAAACAAAGTTCGAGTAATTTCCCTTATTCATTTTCCAAAACCCAAGTCATTCTATTCATGAGACATTTTCATTATCAAGGGGAAAGTGATGTTTATAGTTTAAATTTGCGCAAAAAGGATAAAACACTTTTCTTTGAAAATATTTTTAATAAGACACATTAAAAAAACACATCACTTTATAGATAAAACACTACAAATTAAAGCACTATAGTAGTTACACAACAAGGGAAAAGAAAAGAAAAAATATATACAAGTATCACATTCAACACTACAAGAATTAAGAACAAGTAGACATAGGTGAACCTAGGGGATCAAGAACAAACCTTAATGTACTAATACATGAGACTCCATCCCCGTTGGCATGCCACACATGATGAAAATAAAAATTTTCAAATGAATGAACAACCTAACACAGGACAGAACGAGGGGCCCAATTCCATAGTAATAAACCCAAAATATATTCACCTACTATGGGACACTGGTCAGTCCATCCAATACCAGTGTAGCAATCGTTTTTAGAAAGTGTCCTCAATATGCCAGGTTCCTATGTCTCATGTATATAATAGGGGTGAGCCAAATGATGCCAACTGAGCATCCAATCACAATATATATGCAATAATAACAATAATTTACAACAAGCCTCACCCTAAGTCTCCCCAAGGACTAATATCAGTCCTTAAAACAAACATAACACAAAGGGGTCCAATCGAGGAACCCTGATAATGGATCTCGTGGATTCCACAATTAGGAAATCAAGACCATTATTAAAGACAAGGCACAAGAACATCCAACAGAGTTTTTCATAATAAATTTATTTCATTATTTTCAAAAAGTGGCCAAATGGTCCCTTAAACATATCACAACACCAACCTTTACAAAAAATGCAGTCAATGTTTCAAGAAGAGACGTCAAACACTCCATTTCCATATAAAAATATTTACAAAACTCCTTAAAAAATCTTTCTATCCCACTTTCAAACCAAAACCATTTTCTAAAAAAAATTCCAACTGGGACATAATTCATCATCACATGTCAAATTGATTTTAAAGTTAAGTACGCACTTCTTTTAAATTAAAACTATTTGAAAAAATCTTCCAAGAAACCCCAAATCTTCACTTCACCAAAACCCACTTTTATTAAACCCACACATGCAATTTTTATGAAGGGGTGTAAACACACCATTTTCTACACCAAAATATTCACACAAAATCCATAAGATATTTAATTACACACTCAAGTCTCAAACCATTTTTATAAAAATTCCAAACGGGCTACCCTTTATCAATATAATCCAAAACACCTTAAAAACCTATACCCACTTCTTTATAAATCAAAAAACCACTTTGGATATCCATAAAGACCCAAAAACATAATTTCTAATGTGACATAAATTTTATATAATCAAACAAATCAATTTTATATCACTTTTAGCACATAAAATCCAAATGTTCACCTTTCCAAAAATAAGGCATGCAATTCTTAACAAACAATTTATATTGGCTCTCACAAAGTTATGAAACATCAATATTATAGCTATGAACTTATTTAAATTGTTAGACCAAGTTCTAAAAGTCACAAATTAGGTGTGGAATTAACAAAAAAATTTATTAAACAAACGATGTGCCCAATTATAAAAAAACAAAACCATTTTTCACAAAACATGCCTTAAACTACCAATTTTCATACCAAATAAAATCACCAAAGGTTGAAAAACAATAATTATCACATATATATGGTGATAATAGTAATAAATAGATTAAACAAAAATTATAAAGGAAAGAAAAATGGGAAACCTACCTCATAACCATGGATTAATGATGACGCAAACCTAGATTCTCTCTACATGGGTTATAATACGCTAAACCGAACAAAAATAACCCATAACAATCAAAACCCCTAGAAAACCAAGGAGAGAAATAAAGAACAACAATAGAAATTGAAAGAGGGTATACCAGAGGAAGGGAGAAAATTATCTGGAAAGGGAGCGGTGGACAGAGAGGGGGTCGTGCCGATAGGGGCAACATGTCGAAGGAGTTGTGTGATGACAGAGGTGACCAAAGAAGGGAGGTGGAACTGACTATGTATGTTGTGCACCGGGAGACCACCCGAATAAGGGGGTTGTGTCACTGGTTCGATCAAGAGGAGGGGGCTGTGACTGGGGGGCTATGCCACTGAGCATGAGGGATAAGGTCTCAAATAGGGTTGCTGGCCAGAGTAGAGTTGAAGTAAGGGAGGGGCAGTGGGTTGTGCAAGGAGGAAGGGAGATGGCCGGGATGGGGAGAGAACACTAGGGGTTCGGGTTGTGTGCCGCGTGGGGGGGGGGGTGGGTGGGTAGTGGATAATGGTTCCATATTTTGTTCTAATAAAAAACCCTAAAAAACTAATTAAAAAATTAATAAAAAGAATAATAATAATAACAACAAAAACAACAACAATAATTAAAATAATAATAATAATAATAATAATAATAATAATGAAAATAATAATAATCTCAATATTATTATTATCATTATCATTATTAAAATGACTCGAATAATTTTAATTTTTATTATTGTTTTTCCCATTTTAATTTTCATTTAATTAATTGTTCATTGAAATAATTAATTCTCTAACAGTGTACCAGGAAGGGTGCATGATAATTTGACGAAGCCAAACAGATTTGTCTATGCCTGGCCTGTGCATGATACAATGAGATTCCAACAACGCTTATTTATCAGCAAAAACATAAACATTCATTCGGGACCATCCTGTACCTTGAAAAAGCATTCAAATCACAGATAAAATAATAAAATAAAAATTATTTCTAAAGTCAGGGTGTTATGATTCTCTCCACTATAATTCTCTATGGACTTGGAAAGACACTACTCTCTCCAACTTATTATTCAACACATAAAGATCCCATAGAAATACGATCCAACCTCTCAGTTGAGGACATTTCATCGACCAACAACAAAACTTATGCCCAATGCCTGAAGTAAATCACCAGTAGAGGGGAGGCCTGAAAAGACTCCCCACCACTAGAATTCAATTAGCATCTGACAACATCTTAAGAGGAAATCCAATGGGACCCATGATGGATCTTCCCACCATTGAGAACCAGCTAAGAATGGAAAAATGGAACTGCAACATGAACCAGAGCCATAACTCCCTCACACGAGACGAAATTCTTACCAAACAGGCTAAGGGGGAGGGATTCCAATAAATGAACCAATAAACCAAAACCAAAAACTACCCAACGACTGACCCTCATAAACAAATAGGAACCAAAATTTTTAGCTGGCTCGCATGGGTGGTCCACACGAGGACATTGAACTCAAACCCACATCCAAGAAAGCATAACCATAGACACTACGTGTGGGGTAAGTCCACCACACTATCTGCGACAAGAGGACTTTCACAATGAGAAAGAACCCACAATAGAAACACTATAACTACCTAGCCATAACAGTAGAGGCACAACCTTATCCAAACTTCCAAAACCCCTAAGGTTATTGACTATGCACCATATTCACTCTGAGGACTTTTGGCTGGAGTTCTGATGGATAAAGCATCTTCTTCCTCATAGATAGGTTTTGATAATCCCAAACAGAAACATACATATTTTTATTATACAAAATAAAGGACATAATTTTGAAATGAAAACCACAGTGGAATTGAAAAAGGAGTTCATCAAAAGACCCAAGAAATTCCCTTACATTTAAACCAAAATGCCTTGAGCACAACCACCATGACAAAGATCCTTGAAATTGGAAGGAAAGTCACAAAAATAAATTTTAAACAACTCCCCAACAACACATCACTTCTGGGGATTTCCTCTATGATACTTTCTAGAAACGCCATGAAAAAATCACCCCAAGTGACCCAAGAATCCATAGTCCTGGTAGGGCTTCGAAGAATTTGAATATGAAAACTTTTTATGGCTCGAATTTCCACACTAATAACATATGTGGATATCTCACTCCGAATAGGATGATGAAAGTTCCTGAGGCCTTTTACTCCATGACCCACTCCCTTAACATTAAACTGCTTCCTCATCTCCTTAATAGAGTCTTCCCCACTACTCCTAGGGATCGATGGATGGAGTAATAGCTCATGTATTTCTTCCATCATGGATTCAATGTGAAAAGATTGTCTTACCACATCAAAAAATGAAGTTATATTGAGTTATGACACCTTTGACTGCAGGTCAGGATGAAGCCCAACCTCGAAGCATTGGGAATTCAGGGAATCAATTGTAGCATACCCTAGATCATAAGGTAATATTTCTATAAAGTGATAGAAATACTTCAAAATTGATCCATAACCCTTCTGTAGACAACCCACCTCCATCCCCTTTATTACCCTTTGTTTCTTAGAAAAATACTGATGAACGAACAAAGCCTTGGAAAAATCCCAAGTGAGATATTCATGGGGCTTGTTCAGAAACACCAACTTCCACCAAATCAATGGTGAACCTTCAAGCATAAAATTTAAAAACTTATCCTTCAAAGACTCTGGAAACTCGACAAGGATAAAGTTCCTTTTGATCTCTCACATCCACTCTTCTGCTCCGGAAGGGTCTTCTTATCCATAAAAGAGAGGTGGATCCAGCTTCTGTAACTTAGGCATAAAATCCTTAGGTTGATAAATTGCACTATGATCACCCATTGAAGCTCCTTGGAGAAAACTATTGGAAAAGAAAATGTTAATAACCAAATCAAAGTCAACACAAAAATAGAAATCATCAAGATTAAACACCACATAAGAGACCAAATTTAAACATAATAAAGAAAACCATTATTAACAACAAACACCCTTTTTTTGAAATACACAAAACACCTTCATAAAAACACCAACCATTTAAAACCAATTTTTCCGATTTAGGAACCACCAACATGGAGATCCTTCTAGGACCATGCTTCTAGCTCTACATGGATTTCCAGACCATGTGAGCTCCTAGGGATTATTGTACTAACTCCCCTTTTCATATCCCAATCATCAAACAATCCTTAAGGACCAAAGAAACTAACAAAATAGGACTTTCCATAGAAATATGAGGATCAAAATGAGAAATAGTTCACAACGCTCATTCCGCACCTACCCCTTGAGTCTCAAAAATACTACTCCATGTACCTTGAAATACCCAAATAGAAAAGGGTGCTCTAAAAAGAAAGGTCTTCTAAGAGCCGACCTGGCTATAATACCATTTTTTCCCAAACTAACCCAGATCGACCCTAAACCGGTCACCCAAGTCAATCTATGGAAATTCCCGAGAGACTTTCCCGATCCTCCTGGGATGGCGAAAAGCACCAAGGAAATCATAGAGTACAGAAGGGAATGATTTATCCTAATAAATAAATAATAAACTAAATTTTGGGAAGAAATAAAACAACCCAATATATAAATGAGAAGAACTAAACATCATTTATACCAGAAGCTGAAAATACAACTGAGAAAAATGACTAAACAAACTGAACTAAACAATTTCAATCTCCATGTGACCCTACGGGTCACTCCCCAACTCAACGATCAACTACTTCCCAAGTTGAAAATACAAAAGCTGAAGCCTATAATAGAAACTAAAAAAAGGAAATTATAGGCATGAGTATTAAAACTTTCTGGAAAACCTAGTAATCTTTTCAAAATGTGCTTCCTTTAAAATAAAAGAAACATCCATTTTACGTTTTAACTACAGTATATAAAATTAAGGTTTTCTATATTTCACTAATAAATAAATTATGAGTCATTTCCCTTATTCATTTTCCAATACCCAAGTCATTCTATTGGAAATAAATTTTCATTCTTAAGGGGAAAGTGATGTTTACATTTTCAATTTTCACAAAAAGGATAAAACACATTTTCTTTGAAAATGATTTTCATAAGCCACATTAAAACCACACATCACTTTCTAGTAAAAACACTAAACATGAAAGTGCTATAATAGTCACACAATAGGGGAAAAGAAAAGAAAATATACATACAAGTATCACATTCAACACTACAAGCACTAATAAGAAGTATACATAGATGAACCTAGGAGATTAAGAACAAACCAAAAGGTACTAATACAAGAGACTCCATCCCTATTGTAATGACACACATGATGAAAATAAAAATGACCAAATTCCTAGCCACCCTAACTCAAGACAAACTGAGGGGTCCAATCCCATAATAATAAACCAAAAATATATCCATGTACTATGGGACACTGGTCATCCCATCCACTACCTTTTTAGCATTTATTATCAGAAATTTATCTCAATATACCAAGTTCGTATGTCTCATGTATATAATAGTGGTGATCCAATTGATGCTAGTTGAGAATCAAATCCAATGATATATAGGTAATAATGAAAATAATTCACAACAAGACTCTTCCAGAGTCTCCCCAAGTACTAATCTCAGGCCTTAAATCAAATAGAACACAAAGGGTTCCAACCGTGGAACCCTGAAAATGGACCTAGAGGATTTCACAGTTCGGACATCCCCCCCATTATTCAAGAAAAGGAATGAGAACATCTAATAGAGGTTTTCAAAATAAACATTTTTTATTATTTTTAAAAAGTGGACAAACTGGCCCTTAAAGATTTCGTAAATCCAACCTTTACAAAAAATACAGTCCATTTTTTAAGAAGAGATGTCAAACACACCATTTCCATATAAAAATATTTACATAACTCCTTCAAAATATTTCTATCTCACATTCAAACCAAATCCATTTTCTATAAAAATGAAAACTGGGCAGTAATTCATCATTACATTTCAAACCAATTTCAAAAGTTAAGTACACACTTCTTTTAACTTAAAACCATTTAAAAAACTCTTCTTGGAAACCCTAATTCATCACTTCACAAAAACATACTTTTTTCAAACTCAGACGTGAAATTTCTATAAAGGGGTGTAAACAAACCATTTTCTACACCAAAATATTCACACATCCTCTGTAAGATAATAAATTACACACTCAAGGCTCAAACCATTTTTATAAAAATGCCAAACGAGCTACCCTTTATCAAAATAAGACAAAAAACATTAAAAACCCACACCCACTTCTTTATAAATCCAAAAAACACTTTGGAATTCCATAAATACCCCAAAACATAATTTTAAATACTCTTATCACTTTGATATAATCAAAATAATCAATTTTATATCACTTTTATCAAATAAAATCCAACCAGGTACCTTTCTAAAAAGAAGGCATGCAATGCTTAACAAACAATTTCAATTGGAACTCAAAAAGTTATGAAAAATCAATGTGCATGCCATGAGAATATTTAAATTGTTAGAATATGTTCTAAACATAAAAAATCATGTGCGTAACTAATGGAAAATTTAATTAATGAAATGGTGTGGACACTTATAACAAAACAAAACCATTTTTCACATTACGTGGCTTAAACTACCAATTTGCATACGAAATAAATTAACCAATGGTTACAAAAAATAATTAGCACATATATTGGGTGTGAATAGTAATTAATAGATGAAACTAAAATTATAAAGGCAAGCGCAATGAGAAACCTACACTGGAACCATGGAAGATTGACGACGCAAACCAAAATTCACTCTACATGGGTTCTAATACCCTAAACCTACCAAAAATAACCCTTAACAATCAAAACCCATAACAAACCCAAGATAAAAATCAAGAAAAAAGATATAAATGGAAAGAGGGTATGCTGAATGAAGGGAAAATACATACGGGAAAGGAAGCGGATCACCGGTAGGGGTGGCATGTTAGAGGAGGTACACGCCAGTAGGGGAAACCCGAGGAGGGAGGTGGAACCAGATAGGGATGTTTCACATAGGGAGGCCTCTAAAATAGGGGGTCATGCTACTGGTTTGAGCATGAGGAGGGGGATGTGATAGGGGGGCTACGCTGCTTAGTAGGAGTTATATGGTCGCGGATAGGGGCACTGACCAGAGTAGAGTTGCAACAAGGGAGGGGTAGTGCACTGTGCATGGAGGAAGGGAGATGGCCAAGATGGGGAGATTGCACCAGGGGGGTCGGGTCGCACACTGTGTAGAGGGGAAGGGGGGTAGCAGATTAGGGTTCCATTTTTTTTCTAAAAAAACACCCTTAAAAAAATTTAAAAAGTTAATAAAAAGAATAATAATAATAATAATAGTAATAATAATAAGAATAATAATGAAAACAACAACAACAACAACAATAATATTTTTATTATTATTATTGTCATTATTATAATAAATCAAATAATTTTATTTTATTTTTATTTTTTTACATTTTTATTTTCATTCACTTAATTTTTCTTTTCAATAATTAATTCGTTAACTTCATATCGAGAAAGGATCGTGATAATTTGACTAACCACATGGATTAGTTTGTTCCCTATGTGTGCATCTAACAATGAGATGCCAACAACACTTATTTATCTGAAAAAATGCAAACATTAAACCGAGCCCATCCCGTACCTCGACAAAGAATTCAAAACCCACATAAAATAATAAAATAATAAAATAATAATTACTTCTAACGTTAGGGGGTGACACTTATTCATATTCCTTTTTTTGTTTATTTTGGTATAAGTAAATTTTATTTTAATTTTCTTACTGGTTTCTCATCACAACCAAATTTTCATTCATCTCTTGAGGTAGAAACTAAAATATTATTTTCATTTGTTGATTTTTTATATATTATTTCCCACAATTTCTAAATATAAAAATCACTAGCACAATTTATAGTTTTCTTAAATACCTCACTAAAGATACCTTTTTTATAATTTTTTATATATATGTGTCATGAACTTGTTAATTACACCTTTTCATGTCAGCAACCTATTGGACATATTCCAATATCTCTTCCCCATAAGAATAGAAAGCAATAAATTTTCTTTTTCTGACCATCATAGTTTCTACCATTAAAAAATAAGGCACCATCATTGAATCCATGTGCTTAAAAATGAAAAAAATAATTACAAGTTTATCCTAAAATTAGAAACTTTGATATATGACATGAATTACTAAAACCAAGTTGTTTTTAAACACCCCGAGAGGAGTGGGGGGGGGGGGGATGTACAAAAAATAAATATTTTCTTATTTAAAGTCCCTTTATCTATATAGATATTTTACATTATTTGAAGGAAAAAAATTCAATATCCATTTCTCTCAGTTATGATAATACTAAATATTAAATATTAATGAAAAAAAATCATAAAAATATTTTACCTAGTTTACCACTAAGGTATTATCCCTGGAGAATATACATAGATTTGTGACAATATAATAGAAACTACTATCAAACAATGTTTGGTGGATACACCTTTTAGGCCACAATGATTCCATACCAAGGCACACTTCCCTTAAAAGGTTTAGGAAATACTATATTTTGATCCATGGGGGAATTACACTTATTATCCCATATATGATGTTTTGATAAATGAAAAGTTAGTTTTTATATGTAACAGTCTCTTCAATAGATTATATACATGAAGGTCTCTTCCCGATAAACGTAGAATGCTAAGACACCTTGTATCCCCATTTATAAATTGATGCTTCAATAAGCTATGATTTTATAATTTATATATCTTCAATTCTAGATGAGATAAACTCATATATGTGAGGGTTAATTATATGTATTCCATAAAATCATATTAGAAAAAAATTTATATTTGATATGTAGAGTAATCCCTAAGGAGATAATATTTTTTATCACCTTCTTTAACAACTGAGTATAGCTATGTAGATCCTTCTTGTACAAGCCTTCCCTCTTGAATTAAACCAGATATATCAATAGAATTATTATATTTCATCCACTATTCTTCTTCTTTTAAGAATTAGATATATCAATTTATTTAAAATTTTCTTCCTAGTAATGTCATAATTTTTTTAATGATTATTCAAGTCCCTAACAGTTGATTCAATGGATGGGATTTATTTTATTCACCATAATCATATCATATATCCCACAAATTTATATATGGTCAACATATTATAATTGGGTCGAGTCAACTCCCTAAATTTCATTCCATTTCTCATCATTTTAAATTATAAATGAATATACTAGATATTTCTAAAATAAATAGATCACGACATGATTCCATTTATTATAGCATAAAATTCCCTCATTCTATCCATTTTGGGGTATGATTTACTCCAATATAACATAATTCTCCATTATCTAGAAAATACATAAAAATTTTAAAAAAATTTATAATTAAATCCTCGGAATATCTTAGTGTGATCATCCAAATCATCTAGATATCCAATCCAACCACAAAATTATACAATCCCTCATGATGAAAAACAATTAATCTTAAAAAAACCCTAAACTCTAGACTTATTTCATATATATAATTCACATGGGGTAGCTTCTATTCTATAGTGTAGTTCTTCTCAGTACTTAAAATGTTATAGTGTGAACATATGTACTATGGCGTGATCTATTTATCTTACATAACTTAGAGTAATCTATCATCACTCAGAAACTTCTCTAGTCCATCACTCTTAATTTTTGGAAAATTATGGATTTATTAATACTATTCATTTAACTCATATAAAGTACAATGTAACCCTTATTTATACTATAATTTCCTTTATAATATAAATCCTTACATATCAAATACATTACCATTTTTACCCTAACTTCACCTCTTACCTTTTCAATTCATCTCAAAAATTAGATCAAACCTAGCATATCATTAATATTAGACCTTATATATCAGTTTACTTTCCATTATATTTGAGTTTTGTTCTTTTAAAAAGTCTCAAGAAAAATTTAATTGATCCTTACATATTTAAGACTTTACTAATTTTTTTGACCTAATTTTCTCAACATGAAACATTTCTAGACTTCTCTAAACACCCTTAAACCTTCTCAAACCTCTTCCATATACTGGATATGATTTAATAATATCATTAATAACCTATAAAATCTAGATATACCTTGAAAATATAAAATATAGTCTCTTTTTAAATGATTCACATTTCACATTCTTGATATATAGTGATATTAAGGTGTCTTCCTTATTTGTAGTTGCCTCTATGTTGATTAGTAAAAAGATATGACATGATCATACTAAAATTATAATTCCATTTATGTCATTGTTATGCATAAAAAAACCAAATGTGGTTCCCATTTTATAGAAACTAACAACTTCTTCATCCATTTCACCATGTATTTTAATATAATACTTCATGTACTTACCAAAAAATCCAATATCTATTGTTAAAAAATCCAACACCCAACCTATTGGTTTCAAAACATATTAACATAGGCCTCCTTCAACACCACATGATGTGATATTGATGTAGTGGGGGGATATGATTCATCAATATGTATCTCAACATAGTTACCTAATTCATTTTGTTTATTAACAACTTTATTGTAAGTTTAAAGTATGTACTAGTTAGTTTTCAAGTGCAGAAATTTCTATTTTTAATTTATGGCATGATGATGGTAGATTTATTTCATGTTTCTTACCATTTTAATTATTTTTATATTTTTTTAAAAATACCATATATTAAATTTACAAGTTCATATATTACATGTTGAATAAATTTAAATCACATAAAATGCACCTTTAAAATCTCCTCATTACAATAAGTAATAAAATAATTCCAAGTTTTTTTGGAGATGAAGCTTGAATATGATGTTGGGGGGTGAGGATTATTTTTACCATCAGTATCTATTAACTATTTAGTGAACAGTGTTGTCCAAAAGTTATATGCACATTTACTGCAACTTTTAAATTGAAATGTATTATAAAATTTTCTTGCATAAATATTTTCTTTCCAAAAAAAGAAGAATAATTTCTAGATATGATCACAAAGTAATATACTATAAATTCTTACAACATGTTACAATAATATCTTCCCATACAATGGTCTTCATTATAGGTATGAAGAAATGCTAATTGTATATGTCGATTGGAACAATCAATATGGTACCCCACCTAATATAACTAATGAATATGAAACTAATAGGGTTAATTGGTTAATAATGGACATTCCATACAACTTGAAATTATTGACCTATGTTTTTTCTTATTTAATTTTTATAAAATTATTCTCTAACAGTGCTCTTGTTTTTTATCTTTATTAATAGTAATAATTTTTTCCTTACCTTGAATATCACATAAATTTAGCTCATCAGGGTGAGTAGTATCATGAAGTAGAGAAGAAATTGTCTAAAATATAGATTAGTCAAATAATTTAAATACATTATCTTTGTATTAAATATAATCCATACAAAAAAATATATTATATATAAAAAATCCTAAGTTAAAACCTTTATTTTATAATATTCTATTTTTCTTTAATGGTTAAATTGTTTTTTTACCTCAATATATTATCAAAATTCTTTATTTATGGTCACCTATAGCATACATGGTATCATATCCATTAGGCCGAGCATAAAATTTTTATCATATCCCAAGGAAGGTTAGTCCTCTAAATAATTGATTCTAGATTCAACAATTGTTTTTTATTATGAAAATAATAAGGGAAGAATTTTCATTTTCAAGATTATATACACAAAAAATATCTGTTAACTATGATTCGATCATGAAGTGATCCTATTTGTATCCTTCCCGACTAAAATTCACTTTTATAAACCCTAATTCATCAAATTTTACTATAATCTTGTTATCAACCCATATATATTATAAAATTGAAGCATGAAATGTCATATAGTCTAACTCCCATATATTATTTATGTTCCCAAAGAAATAAATATTCATATAAATTAAATTTATATCCTTGAAATTAGATAAATGGATCTCTTTGTATATAAAAATTAATATATAAATTTTCACTCTACTATATTAATTATGTTCCTATATATGGAACATATATCCATTAATTAATTAACATAATAAGATAATAAATTCTTACTTTTTATTTTAGAAACCATTATGATTTTCCAGATATGGATTTAGAATTTTTAGAGAACTATTTATAAATGTGTATGGACACCACCACCAACTAAAAAATACAAAGGGGGGGGGGGGGGTAAATTTGGTTGTGACTTATTTTCATATTCTAAATTTTAATATATATTATTCTCAAATCAGTAAAAATGTTTTGAAAATTTTAATATTAATTATATAATTAAGTAATCTAAAAAGTTAAAATGAAATATAACAACATAGAGATTATACTTGGTTCATCACTAATGGATACCCAATGGGGCATACAACAATGATGTGTAGATGTACCAAGGGATTTTACTATGAACTATATGTGAATTTAAAATTTAGTAAAGGTGGAGTGCCAATCCTAGGGACACTCCATCTTTATTTCTATTTTCTCTCTACTTTAAGTAAGTTTAATGATAAATACTCAAAAAATTGGCGACTCACAATAATCTTCACAAAATAAAGACACTAAACTAATGAGGGTGTCATAATCCAACATTTATATGGTTCAATTTTATCTAATTGTTTTCGAACCATGAGTATTTAGATGAATTATTAGTATTAGAGGTGTTAGTGAGGGCTTGGCGGCCCGTTTTATTTGAATAAGATGGGTGTTAAGAAATCTATCCATTTATAGATGGCATTGAGAACCTAGTGGATTAGTACTAGGAACCCGATGGAGGTGGTAGTGGAGAAATTAACTCCATGTTTCCCACTAGGTGGATAGTGGCCCTCGATTAGGTACCTTATGGATACCAGGTACATTGTGATTAAGTGGTGGGTTCCTTCTTGAGTTTTAATTTTTTAATTAATTAATTTGTTATTATTAATTATTTTAAAATGATAATTGTTTCTCATTTTGTACATTGTATAAGTTAATCTATTACCCTACCTTTTTATTAGTTTCTCTCTTTTAATGGTTGAATTAACTTTGTTTATAATCAGTTTTGAATTCTCTCTATCAAAGGAGGTCATCACCAGTAAGGAAATGACTTTGTTTCCCACTATTTACTATTTATCTTATTATTAAAATTATTGTCATAAATTATCCATAATTTCACTTTATTTTTTTATATTTATAAATTTTTAATGATTGAGGCTGAATCAGTTCGTGGTTTCGAATGAGAAGAACCCTATAAGACTCATGTAGGTTGACGCTTTCTTCATTGATGGTATTTACTCATATGTAATGTGTCATATGGAATGTGGTAATTACCACTTTGTGTGAATGTATTATAAATATATATAAATTTAATTCTTCACTATATATTGTATAAATTTAATTTATTAGACCCATGAGAGGTCCCTTGAGTGGTGTAACTTAACAACATGGTCACCATTTACCATTTTCCAATGTGATGTAAAAGGTGAGACCATGAATTTGGACCTTGGGTGGGTTCCTAAACTTTAGAATTTCCTATAGGAACCATATGGGGTGTCCTATGGTATTACTTGGAAATTAATTATTTGAGAATGTGATATGATATTTATGAGATGGACTAGGATTCTGGATTTAATCATTTTAGTGTCTTGAGTGCATGATCCTTATTATAATCAATGATGATAAATTCTATTTTAATTATTATATGTGAATAATTTCTTACTTTAGTGATTTATTGTTGTGTTAGTGGTATTTATTACACCTTATGATGTGATATTAGTGATACATCATCCACTTGAAAAGTTTCCTTGGTGGCGAATCATCCAATTTGATATTGTTAATGGTGGTTCATCATCCAATCAAGTATTCATGTTTGTGGTATACTTTACACATTTGGGAGTAGTATCGATAGTGCATCATCCAATAGGGAACTAATATTGGTGTTATATCACCCACCCATAAGTCATTATTGGTGGTTCCTCGTACACCCATAGACTTGTATTGATGGTGTATAATCTACTTGAAGAATGATGATGATTGTACATCATCCACCCAAGGAGTTGGTTTTGGTGGTGTATAATCAGCCTATATTGTGTTGTATTGGTGGTGTATCATCCACTTGAGTTGTATAAGGGTTATATATTTTACAACTAAGGATGATTAGTGATGGTAAATAATCAACCTAAATCTAGGGATACCATATTAATAGATAATTAATCCTTCACCTTTGATATTAGATTGGTGATGGTCCATTCACCTCGATGGGTTGTGATGATGATGCATCATTTACCTAACATATTTCACAGTGATAGAGGGTTCAATTTGATCATGATAGGGGAGTGATACATCATTCATCCTCAAGGTGTATTTAGAACATGGATATATCATCCAAATTTGGTACTAGCCAAAATAGGCATGGTTAAATGTGGTTTGGTTGCTGATCACTTTATGGGGTGATTATTTTTTATTTATTAATTTATTAACATTACATATAAATCATGAATATATACTTATTGGAATTATTAGTGACAACATTAGTGATGACCTATAGAGTTTTACTCATATCATTCTTAGGTTCTCTAGTGTTAAGCAGAATTTAAGTTTCATGACCCAAGTAAGGGTAGGGGCCATATTAGTTCAAATGGTTAAGCTAGGATGCAGAGTCTGTGTCGAATGATTAGATTGGGGTAGGGGTTGAGACCAGTTTTGTGGATGTATCCTTTACTTTTTCTTACTTTTGGACCTAGTTGTATATAATATTCATGTGGGAGATCCTACCTATGATGTATAACTCATATAAATTGTACAATATATCATTTTAATATATCATGATATTGATATTTACTTTTGGTGATCATTTGACAACAATTTGAATCTTAGACTATTATTATTAATCGATGATGGTTTCCTCAATATTTCTTTCATTATGATTTAAAATTATCTATACCTAAGGGTATAGTCTCCCCATCCTTTTTTTGACCCTCTTCGTTACTTAGAATCCTTTGGAATACGATTATGAGTAATCAAGTTGTATAGTGACTTGATACATTCATAGTGGAGGTTAATATAAGGAATCAAATTTTTCTTACACAACTATTACATAATTTTTGAGATAAATAACATAATTATAAGATATTCCAAGATCCAAAGTTTTAGCATATTCTGAAAATTAGTTTCACACATCACTTGTATGTAATAAAACATTAACATTATATAAATCATTCTTCTTTATATTCCTAAATTATCTCAAATTCCCCTTAGTATATGTTTTAACCTATGGATATACATCAATGAAAGAGGTAAAATAATAACTTAAAAATGGGTAGGATAACATTGAAGGCATAAGATACATGAATTAATAGTACATGGGTGAGCATAATAATCATCATCATATCATAAGCATGGTGTCATCATTATAAGAATGAGAAAATAATTTTAAAAAGGCATGGAATATAGAAATCTTAACACCATAATTTTGAACAAAGATAACATCATGTTCCTAAATAATACACATAATATCATGATATATATAACATTTCACAATTAATTAGAGACATATATAATTATATTCCCACTCGTCACATCATAAAATGCTCATAACCCTACACGTCGCATGGAAATAGAACATATAATAATTATAGTCATTAAATATACCCATGGAAAGAAATGATTTTCATAAGGGCATAGTAAATAATAATTTAAGGAATAACATGTCCCCATGTTAATAATAGAGACCATATTTCTATATAAAAGGTCATTTTTCTTTGAATAAGAAATAACTCTAGAAGATTCATAGTGATATTTGAAGAAATGATGTTTTTTTAAAAATACTTGTAATTGGCTTAGAAATCCCTTCGACAAGGTACACAAATTGATATACCTACAAAGAAAAAGGAAATAATTATAAAAGGAAATTTTAAGGACAATATAGGAGCATCTATAATGATAAAATTGTAAAATATGAGATGAACTAAAAATAAGTTGGGTTTGAGATTCCCCTTACCATAAATCTTGATTTCTTTCATTTCTTTTCAACTTCCTATATAATAAACTTAGGATTAATAAAACATGAAATAATAAGTGAATTAAATTTATTTTTTTCACCCTATATAAATTATAATAATTAGATTATATTTTTTTAATTCCCATTTTCAAAGGTGAAACGTTTTTCTATCATATTTTCCTTAAAATATATAGTATTACTTTGATTTAATGATCTTGATTTATTAATATTTAAAAATTATTAATATTAACTCCAAAATTTTAAAAAAATAAAATATTTATACATTTATATATTATAAATAATTTATTATATCCATCCATAATAGTTGTGATTATTACAGAGTTGGAAACTTTTTCTTTGGCGGTTAATCCACTGTTGATGGCACATTTTCAAAATATGAGAAAGAGAAGTATGACATACAATATGGAATAAATATAATCATTACATCAAGATAAATTTTTTAATATAATGTTAACATGATATTAAATTAATATTTGAATATTTGGGTTTTAAATGTATATATAAAAAGATAAATATTAGTGGAAAATGAGAGAAAAAGTTGATAAAAACTTACCCTTTTCTTTACATTACTTCTTTTCTATAGAACTAAAATCATTGAATTCATGGAGTTCAGTGACTCTAGAATATACCTATGGATTATAATGGTATTATGAGATGGTTATTGGTTATATTTTTTTAGTAAGTTTAAGTGATGTGGTTTTCCAAGGGAGGGGTGAGGTGTTATTTATACTTGAGGAGATAGGAATTTTAAGGATAAAATAATAAATGAAATATAATTTCCAAGGTTAAACATATAATAGTGATATTTTTTTCATTATGAAATATATTTGAACAAAATAAAATAATTTTAGTAATTTTAAATATTTTATAAATATAGTTTATTAGATTAATCAAAATGAAAGGATAAAAATTAAAAAATATTTATTTAAAGGGAAACTTTAGGCTTTGTAAATTACTCTTCAGGTTTATAAATTAATGTTACTGTTTTTAAATGTCCCATTTGTCTTATTAAAATTTTTATATGATTATATAACTAATTTAATAACTATTAAGTCATTATCATATCATTATTATGTCATAAAATGTGCGTAATTTGAAAAACCGTATTTTTACTGTTCATGTAAAAATTGAAGCTTCATAGAAAATTATCCAAAATTCACCCTCAGGATATTTTATTGTGATTGTAAAAGTAAAATTAATTTTATTAAAATAATTTTATAACATAGTTGATTTTAATTTTTAGTATAAAAATTATTATTTTCATGAAATACATTAAAATTCAATTTATTAAAAAAGTTCTTATAATTTCTATGAATTTTTAATCTTGTTATTTATTTTATAGAATTAATTTTTTTTATTTTCTTAATTTACTCAGGATAAATATTATTTATATTATATTTTATATTTTTTCGTCAAATTACCATTCAATTGGGCAGGTTATTATTCCTAACTATCATGTTACAATTCCAAGAGTTATGTTTCTATTCCTAATGATCTAGTTACTATTCCCATAATCACATACTATTCTAATGATCATATTACCTCTTATAAATATCACTTCATTCCTTCATAAATCATTTAATAAAATTATTCCTAGGGTTTTATAATTTTGTTTCTTAAATTTTAACTAGTTTACTAATATTATATTTCTTTTCCATAGTTTTTTCTGTGGGGGAAATAATTATTGCAGATTGGAATGATCCAAATTTTCCTATTCTAATTTTCTTATTTTTTTATCCCATTTTAATATTTTTCATTTTGGTGGGTTTAGTTATTGAATAATAAAATGATCTCTATTAATGAAATAATGTTTTGTTTATTTTTCTACGATTTTTATGTGTACAATACTGTATTATAATTTCACAAACATTTACTCAAGAAAAAAAATCATTTATAAAGTCTAGGTCATTACATTCTCCCCCCTTAAATTTCATCCCTATAATTTCAACTCATATTCTTTGTTGAGAATAGATTAAAGAAATTATTCTATATTATTTTCTAAGGTTCCCATGTTGCCTATAAATTTTTTTAATTCTTCTAGAACACTTTGGAAAAGTGAGTTGTCTTGTTGCAAAGAAATTTGTCTCTAGTGTCTAAGATCTTCACCGGATGATCCTCATAAAATATTTCATGCTCCAGTTGTACCAAAAAATAATTTAGTACATGTGATAGATTAGTTATTTAGTTCATTGAGAGAGATACATAAAACACATCATGAACTTGATCCATGTTTGGTTGAAGTGAAAGATAATAGGCCACTGCTCCTATGCGATCAGTGTTGGAACCAATGATGGTATTTACTATAAATGGAGTATGATTTGTGTTTTTTGTCAATACTCACATGGAAGATTAGATAGTTTTCAAGGAAGGAGATCATATAGTTCAATCAAACAAAAGTATTGAAGGTGGTGTTGTTTCCCAGTGTTTGCTAATTTTTTGGATACAAAAATTGAAAAATGGAGAAAAGTATTTTTGGAAAAGGGAGATGCACGCTACACTGAGTGAGGTGTGAAAACTTGCGTACAATGAATAATTCAGAATCATCTCATCAAAATACGAAAAAGGAAAAAATTGAAAAAAATATTTAAAATGTGTATGAAAGATGAGGTTGCATGAAAGAGACTTACATGCCAAATACAACTGTTTCGTTTTGGTTTTCGGCCTCGAAACGCCCAATGGCTCCATATCCGATGGTTGATGGACCTGCTTTCCAAAGGTAGGCATTCGCCAGATGGTCTGACCAGTGACTCTTAAGAACTCACATTGGTCTAGAGGATGGGAAGTCGGGCTCATTGCACCCTTTTTGGGGAGAAATTATTGCATGTTCCGGGACTATCTTATAGATCTAAGATGTATTCATATGTTCGCGAATCTTTAGTTTATACCCAAAAATAGTATCCACAGATTTAACCTTGGTGGGAAACCGTCAACTGGACACAGGGGTTCAGAATCATTTATGCCCAAGGTTTGCCATCCCTTGTTGAATTAATGACCCCGAAGGGTTGGAACTCGCTTGAGGCGAAACTAGGAGTGGCGCGGTGAACCGATGTGGAGATGATCAGATCGACCGACTGTTGGGCTTGAACCTTAGGGAGGCTTCCTACGTACCCTGCTTAGAAAGTAGGGATCAAAGTCCACATAGTTCGGATAGGTGTCGGGGAACCGACATGAAGAGAGACAAGGTGGTCCGATGGGTGGTGGGCTTGAACCTCATGGAGGCTTCCGACGCACCCTATCTAGGAGGCAGGGATCAAATTCCATGTAGTTTGCATATATAGTTTAACGTCATGCTGGACGAGGGTGGAACTCGACATGAAAAAATGACTGAGTGGTGGGATTGAACCTCATGGAGGCTTCATACGTACCATGATTTGTCATGGCTCAAAGTCCTCGTAGTTCGCTTTGGATTGGGGCTTACGCTCTGGAGCAGCCCACAATGATGGATTGGGGACTACACTCTGAGGAGGACCAGAATTATTGATTGGGGCTTACACTCTGAGGAGGACCAGAATGATGGATTGGGGCTTACACTCTGAGGAGGCCCATAGGAGGATGTCATGGACGATTCTTACTCTAAGCCAACGTGAGCCATGATCGGTGTGAGAAACAAGAGGCAGCAAGGACCAGAGGATCACGTCGCGAAAGGTGAGTCCGTGAGAAGCAGAGTGGGGCCTACGCATGAGGGAATACTAGAAGGTGATGAATTGGGGCTTACACTCTAAGGAGGCCCAGAATGTCGGGGATTACTCCGAGATGGACGCCCGGGGCGACAAAGCCCAGCGGGAGAGGGAAAGGGGGTTCTTCTGTGCCTATCTCTTCTCTTGAAGTGCATGAGGGCTTCCTTATGATGGCTATTTTACCATCTCCGAGGAACCCTGAACAAGTGGAGGGGAAGAAAGGGGATTCCCGAGCTCATACTCCACATTACCGTGGGAATGTGAACCCAGGAATGCTTCGGGAATCTGCTCAAGGGTCGGGGAAACCCCTTTGCCTCTATTTACCGTGGGTATGTGAACTCAAAATGGTGCGCTGATGCACCTGAAAGTTACACCACATGGATATGGTGGCTTTGGTGGAGGCCTCGTCTTGGGGTCGATGAATAGGCCAATGAGGAAGTCGCGGAGGACTTTGCTGGATCAGAAGGATTTTACCCGGCTCGAGAAATGAGAACACCAAAGTATTTGGCGAGCCACCGAGAGGTATGGGCGGTGGATCCCTTTGAGTGGGGAAGTTCCACATAGCTGGAGAAGTCGTCCACGAACCAGGGTGGTCCATGGACTGATTGACTTCCCGAAAACCAGAGTGGTTCACGGCTTCGGGTTCAATCCGCGAACCAGGGTGGTTCACGGAGTGTTCCAGGCGGGAAGCGGTGGCCAAGGGTGGCGCCGGTCGGAGGATCTTCGGTTAGGGATTCGCTTGCGTAGGAGAGTGCTACACAGTGCGGCGGATGGGAAAATAGGTATAAACTCCCTGGTCCGTGGGGAAGTCATCTGCGGAGGGGGTATGGTTCGTGGTTCTCCTTTTAGTGTTATTTTAGGTTCGTGGTTCACCAAATTATTATTCATTTTCCAACTCCTTGTTAATTCATTTACTTGCTGTGGTTCGCGGATGGGAATTTCACTGTTTGTGAAATCTGAAGCCTTCCTTTAACCGATCTCCTTTAGAATCTTCAATCCCTCCGAATCCAATTCTAGTTCTCTGATCCCTTTTTCTTTCCCCCTTGGTCTCCTTTTATAGAGTGGGGAAAGGGATGTATCTATGGCCACGCAACACCTTAGGCGGAGGCCCATAACCAAATACCCGGTTCACAGCTGACTTGGTCAATCCGTGATTCACAGTGGGTATTGAATGCTTCCCCCCTCCGTGAGTCAAACCCAGGGAGTGCTCCACAGCTGCGGAGGGTTCCGCCTCTATTCCGCGAACGACAACAGGCGCGGCTTGAACCGGTTGATACGGTTCACGGTTGGGGCGGTTCGTGACTGTGAACCAGACTGGAGCCCATCCTGCCTCGTGACCGCGGAGGCTCTCCGCCTCCATTTCTAGAACGAAAATGGTTCACAGAGGAGGTGAATCGCGGGGCCTGGCCATGTTGCGCTTCCATGGGACCGGTTTGCGGACCAGTCCTTTCTTTGATTATTTTCCCCAATTCTTTGGGGGATTTGGGTAAAATTTCCTTTGCGGATTTTTCAGGACCCTACAAATGCCACCCATAGTAATGAGTTCATATCAGAACGAAGAGGAGGCCATTCCGATGTAGAGTGGTCCTGAAAATCAATGAGTGATTGGACAATGCTCTAAATTTTGCCTGAGCCAAGGGACTCAGCGAGCACAGTTTGACTTTTCCTAGGGATTTGTAGAAATTCCCTACAAAATTTTTGTCTTTTTCTTTTTTTATTTTAATTCCCTGATTTTGACTGGGCCCATTTGGTATGGACCCACCGGGTATAACTCGACTTTTTCTTAGGTCTCCCTTTCCGGGTTTTCGGCCTAACAGGATTTGTGCCTCTTTTTGTGAGTGGTTTAAAGTCCCACCGTCAAGACTATCACTACTGATGTTTTAGGTCGAACAGATTTGACCAAATATGGTGGGGCGAGGGCCCCAATGGGGTTCAACTAATTACAAGATGTCTTAATACCCTTCAGAAGCACATGGGGGGAAAACATGTTTAAATTTGAGCGGCATGCAGGGCATGTCTCAAGGCATGGGATCCATGTTGGCGTATAGAGGTAGGAAGAGCATTGCCTAAGGAAAACTTGCTTTGGTAGATGGGCCAGGGGCGATCAATATGCAGAGCCGCTAAGGGCATGGTATGAATAGTCATACAAAGGTGTCCTTAAGGCAAATACTTATCCATTTATGATGGCCAGGGGACTTCATGGAAGTATGACTTATGGAAACCACCATGGGAGGCTTGGGAAAATTATGAAAACCACTAGGTGTGGATCAGAAGGGGAGTGTGACATCTGAAAAGGGTTTTGGGAACATCCGTACTAATCAGGAGCGTGGTCCGGAGACCACTTCCCTACGCATTTAGTTAGCATAAGGGATGGTTGAGGCTTGGCACAGTTTAAAGTCATGCAGCTGGGACATCATTTAAAATGGAACAAATTCTCCTGGTTCCTAGTAATCTTTTCAAAGACGTCCCACCACATTCAGGTTGGGTTGTGAAAGAGGTTGGTAAACTATAGCTCAGAGGGTTTCCAAATCCCGGGATAGACATGGGGGATCAGAGGCCAAGAGGCGTACGGAGGGAAGCATTGCCTAAGGAAAACTTGCCTTTAGTAGATGGGCCAGGGGCGATCAATATGCAGAGCCACTGAGGTAATGGTATGCATAGTCGTACAAAGGTGTCCTTAAGTCAAAGACTATCCACTTTCGATAGCCGAGAAACTTCAGGGAAGTTGAGATTTGGGACCACCAGGGGTGGATTATGAGAGTTCGTCTTTTTCTGAGTACAGAGTATGGTTTATGATGAGAGGGAGCCTGAATACAGGGGAAATATCTAGACTAAACTTCCTGAGAACGGGTGAAGTAATTCTTTCTCACGCTGGTGTGAGGTGGTGGTTTGTGCAGGTCTGACCTGTGCACTGAAGGATGGAGAAAAAACTATGTTTCTCATTGAACCCATGATGAGTATGACCATGTAGTTTATCATCATGTGATTGGGACATATTCCGTGCAGTTTAGTGTCATGCGGTAAGGATGAGAGGCATTTTTTGATGGTTGCTGTGAAGTTTAACATCATGCAGAGAGGGCGGGGACTTTTTTGAAGGTTGCTATGCAGTTTAACGTCATACAGAGAGGACGGGGGTATTTTTACAAAGGCTGCTCTTCATCAGAATGTAACTGGTCTTGAATACCTCGACATGCCCAGACATGGAGGGGGGTTGATTGGTGTAAATCATGGTTATGGGGATTCTTGGATCAGGGGAGGTGGTATGGGGGCTCTGAGGTCGGTAAGCGTATAGGGCTAGGAATAGTATCACCTGTGGAAATCTTGCCTTTGGTAGACGGGCCAGGGGCTATCAATATGTAGAGCTGCTGAGGGCATGGTATGCATAGTCATTAAAATGTGTCCACATGTCGATAAATTTCCACTTCCGATGGACGAGAATGGTTATGATGATCCATAATTATCCGGGCCATGAAGTCTGTCATTTGGCAGGAGAATGTCTGAACATGTCGGGGATATCCGTCCCTGGTTGCTTGTTGAGTTTCAAAGATCCCCCTGTGCTGATATTTTCTCTTTTTTTTGTGCGCGGGGGTGTGCCTACATTCCATGCAGTTTCACGTCATGTGGTAAGGACGAGGTACTCCTAGTTTATCAGTCATAGATCTCAGACCATTGGGTGACTATTACTGCAGTCACTCAAAGGATAACTGAGTCAACATGTTCTGATATACTTAGAACAAGGTGGGGGATGAAGGTTGTAAACTGCGACTTTGAGTTTTCCCGGATCAAGAGGCATGGTGTGGGGGCTCTGATGCTGGTAGGCGTACGAAGCTAGGAAGAGTACCACCCGAGGAAATCTTGCCTTTTATGGACGAGCCAGGGGATATCAATATGCAGAGCCACTGAGGGCATGGTATGCATAGTCATACAAAGGTGTCCCCGAGTCGATAACTTTCCACTTCCGATGGCCATGAATGATTATGAAAATCCGCGATTTCCCACTGTGCAGAGTTCGGCATGTGGGGATAATGGTGTCCAGGTATACATGAAACATCTTCAATGCAATTTCCCGTTGAGTCAAAGTAGCCTAGTCCTAACTTGATGTTTGTTGATGCAGGTCACTATGTGAACCACTGACAGACACATAGGCTAGCCAGATAGGGATGACCTATCAACACCTGGATGTGAAAAGGGGAATTAATTTTTAAACCACTTCGCCATAAACTTCTGGGTCAGGAGGTATGGTATGGGGGCTCTGAGGCCGGTAAGCATACGAAGCTAGGAGAGTGTAACCTATGGAAATCTTGCCTTTGGTAGAGAGGCCAAGGGCTATCATTATGCAGAGAAATTGAGGGCATGGTATGCATAGTCATGCAAAGGTGTCCACGGGTCGATGACTTTCCACTTCTGATGGCCATGAGTGGTTATGAATATCCATAATTATCCGGGTCCTGGAGTCTGATGTATGGAGAGGATGCATCCAAATGTGCAAAGAGTATCTCCATCTGATATCGCCACGTGTCTTGGGTGGGTCGCGATGATGTCCGTACAGTTTATCGTCATGCGGTAAGGACGAGAATATAAACCCCGTGCAGGTCTGGTCCGTACATGGGGGAAGGGGGAATTTTTAACATCATTGTCTATGAAGTTTAACGTCATGCGGTAAGGGCGAGAAGTACACCCCGTGCCGGTCTGGTTCGCACATGGGGGGGGGGTAGGGCTTTTTTTTAAGGGGCTGGGCCAGGACTGGGGATCCTGGTGTCGCTACGTATCCTGCGAGGGAAGGAATCAAGCCGTACGTAGTTCTCTGGAATAAGTACACCCCGTGTAGGTCTGGTCCACACACGGGGGAAAGAAGGTATTTTTTTTATCTTTTATTCAGGGGGCTAGGCCAGGACTGGGGATCCTGGCGTCGCTACGTATCCTGCGAGGGAAGGAATCAAGCCGTACGTAGTTCTCTGGAATCTGTGCAGTTTTAACATCATGTGGTGAGGACGAAGTCCATACAGTTTAACATAATGTGGTTAGGACGATGAGTACACCCCGTGCAGGTCTAGTCCATACATGGGGGGAGGGGCATTCTTAACTCTTGTTATCTGTGCAGTTTAGCATCGTGCGGTAAGGACAGAGTCCATGCAGTTTAACGTCATGCGGTGAGGACATGAATACACCCCTTGCAAGTCTGGTCCGTACACGGGGGGAATGGGATTTTTTTTTGTTTTTCTATTTGAGGTGGCTACTACAGGATGTGGAATTCGGGCGTCACTACGTATCCTGTGAGGGCAGGAATAAAGCCTCACGTAGTTCTTTGAAAGACGATACACCCTATGCAGGTCTGGTCTGTACATAGGGGAAGAGGGAATTTTTAAATCACCTTGTCCGTGCAGTTTAACTTTATGCGGTGAGGAAGAAACACTCTTAGTTTAAGGTCATAGAGTTTGGACCATTGGGTGCTTGGCAGTTTAACGTCATGCAGCTCGGACGATGAGTACATCTCATTTTTTTCTTCATCCGTGCAGTTTATCGTCATGTGGTAAGGATGAAATCCATGCAGTTTAACCTCTTGCGGTGAGGACATAATACTCTTAGTTTAGGGTCATAGAGTTTGGACCATTGGGTGCTTGGCAGTTTAACGGTATGCAGCTCAGACGATGGATACATCTCATTTTTTTCTTCGTCTGTGCAGTTTATCATCGTGCAGTATGGATGAACTCCATGCAGTTTAACATCATGCGGTGAGGACGTGAATACTTCTTGGTCTCTATGCGAAATACTTCTTCAGGAATCTCGCATTGGTAGGAGCTGTGGTGAATTTCCCATCCATGGAGATAAGGGCATATGCTCCGTTGGAGTAGACCTTGTGTACAACATATGGTCCCTCCCACTTGGGCTCCATATTTGGAGGCTTCTTGTCGGGTATCATTGGGGTCCGGAGGACTAACACTAATTCTCCTTCCAAGAAAGACCAAAGGCGAACCTTTTTGTTGAAGGCTCGTGCGATCTGATTCTGGTACACTTCCAGGTAGTGCATAGTGTACAACCGCTTCTCATCTATCTATTCCAATTCACCTAGCCTCTTTTCTGACTGCTCATCATCGGATAATTGATCACAGATGGCAACACGGAGTGAGGGAAGTTGGAGTTAAATGGGCAGGACCGCCTCTGTGCCGTTCACCAACGAGTACAGGGTTAACTGAGTAGCGGTGCAGATTGTGGTTCGATAATCCCACAATGCATGGAGGAGTTTATCCGGCCATGACTTCTTGTCTTTGTCCACCATTTTCTGGAGGATATTGGATAGGGTCTTGTTGAAAGCTTCTATCTGTCCGTTGGCCACTGCATGGTAGCGGGATGAGTGGTTAGCCTTGATACCATACTCGTGGTATAGCTTTTCAAATTCAGCAGAGCAGAAATTGGTGCCGTTGTCCGTCAGTATGGTATGAGGTACACCAAATCTGGTGATGATATTGGTATTCATGAAGTTGGCAATACTTCTTGCCCCGACTTCCTTGAGGGGTATGACTTCTGCCCATTTGGAAAAGAAGTCGATCGTCGTGAGGATATACTTAAGCTGTTTGGCTATGGCGGGAGGATATGGTCCCACGACGTCCATCCCCCAGACGACAAATGGTCAAGAGTACTTAGCTTGATGAAGTAACTCTGGGGGCTGGTGTATGAAGTTGGAATGAATCTGGCATGAGTGGAATTTTGCGGTAAAACACTCGCAGTCTCGTGCCACTGTGGGCCAGTAGTACCCAAGCCTTCGAACCTGATGGGAAAGATTGGTCCTCGGTTGATGTGCTCCACACGCTCCTGCATGTACTTCAGTCATGACAGAAAAAGTTTCTTTTTCATCAATTCATCTGAGGAGAACTCCATCGAAGCCTTGTTTGTAGAGGACCTCTTATTGACCCGCGCCGCCATATATGACAAAATTGATTTCCCTTCTCCGTATTTTCTCTCATTTAGCCCTGTCTGATGGAAGCTCTCCCCGTTGAAGGTAGTTCACGATGGGGATCATCTAGCTGGTGGAAGGAGCATATGGATTGGGGACAAGACTGACTTCGTGGATTTCTTCCATCTTAGCTTGAACAAATGGCAATACCATTCGACGGTGAGCAATACTGATGACCATTTCATCTCGGTTTGGGTCAGCTAGGGTTGTGGCTGCGTTGGCTAATGCATCATCCTGAGCGTTCTGGGACCAGGGAATATAAGTCAATGTTGGTTCTATGGAGAACTCATCCATTATCCCTCAGACATGGTGAAATAGGGGGATCAAATCCTCCTTTTTAATAGCATAGTCACCATTTACTTTCTTAATGACCAGCTTTGAGTCACCTTTTACCTTAAGGTGTTGTACTTGTGCCTGGAGTGCGAGCTCCAGGCCTGCAATGGGGGATTGATATTCCACTTCATTGTTTGTACATCTCTCTGAAAGGAGGAACGAATAAGGAAAAACTGCCTTTTCTGGGGACATGAGTATTATCCCCAGACCCACTTTGTTGAATCTAGGATCCTCCATCCTCTTCCCGGTGGGGCTTCGGGACGTGCCGTCAAAGTACATTTCCCACGCTGGGAATTCCTCTTGAACCGAGAAGATATCTTCATCAGGTAGCTCTATGTCCAGTACAGTGGTCCCTGTTGAAGGGTGCTCTGCCAAAAAGTCTTCTAATGCCTGGCCCTTGATGGGTTTTTGAGGCATGAACCAGATGTTGTACTGTTGCAGGATGACCGCCCATCGGGATAGGCGTCCGGTTAGCATCGGGCAACTGAGGATGTACTTGAGCGGGTTACTCCATGAGATCAAATGGACCTCATGATACTGCAGATAATGTCGCAACTTTTGAACCGCGAAGGCCAAGGCCAGACAATTCTTATTGATATTTGAGTATCGAGTCTCAACATCAATCATGGTTCGACTGAGGTAATAGAGACTGTTTTCACTGCCGGCGTCATTCTTCTGTGCAAGGAAGGCTCCCAATGACCATTCTAGGTCTGTCACATATAGAATGAGAGGCCTTCCGTCGACTGGGGGCATGAGCACTGGTGGGCTTAAGAGGTACTTCTTCAAGTTGTCGAACGCCTCTTGGCAGTCATCTATCCATTGGTACGTGACCCCCTTCTTCATCAACCTGGTGAAGGGATAACATTTTCCTTCCAGGTTGGCTATGAACCGCCTAATATAGGCTTGGTGTCCTTGGAATCCCCTCATCTTAGTGAGATTTCGAAGAGGTGGCAGGATCAGAATAGCCTTCATCTTCTCAGGGTCGACTTCGATGCCACGATGGCATACGACGAAGCCAAGTAATTTCCTTGAGGTAACCCCAAAGGCGCATTTCAAGGGGTTCATCTTCAAGCTATGCTGTTGGAGCTTGTTGAAGAAGGTCTCAAGGTCCGACAGGTGATCCGAGTGTTGTCTGGACTTGACCACTAGGTCATCCACGTAACATTCAAAAAATTTCCCCAGGAACGACTTAAAGATCCAATGCATGGAACGCTGATACGTGGCTCCATCATTCTTGAGACCAAAGGGCATGAACCTGTAACAGAATACCCCTTGAGGGGCCCTAAAGGAAGTGCCTTATTCTTCTTCTCAGGCTATCCTGATTTGATTATATCTGGAATAGCCATCCATGAAGGATAAAGACTCATACCCGACCGTTGCATCAATTAACAACTAGGTGATTAGAACCGGGAAGTCATCTTTCGGACAATGCCGACTAAGGTCTCTGAAGCCAATGCAGATACGGATTTGTCCATTCTTTTTCTTGACAGGGACGATGTTGGCCAACCAAATGGGGTACTGGACCTCCCTGATGAAGCCTTCTTTAATGAGCTTATCGACTTCAGCCTCTATCTTGACAACATGTGAGGGGTGTGTCCTAATAGAGGCCTGTTTGTAACCCCAGTGGTCTTCTGGAAGACTCAGGTGATGCGTCGCTACCTCGGGATCGAGTCCTGGCATTTCTGTGTAATTCCAGGAAAATACATCCTGGTGTTGCCTTAGGAAGTAGGTATATACCTCGTGTTCCTCGGGAGACATGGCCCCACTAATGAGAGTGGGCCTCGGGTCTTCCTCGGTACCCAAGTTTATTTCCCTGAGTTCATCCACAGTGGTGGAGATACCTTCCTCAAATGCGGGAGGTGCATCCTTGAGATATTACCCCTCTCCTTCTTATAAATCCTAATCTTCTTGGTCGGACAAGGAGAGAGCTCCTGACACAAGATCTAGGGAGTCCGGAGGTGAGGTGTCGTGGGCGCCCTTGCCCAAGTTTTCTCCCCCGATTGAGGGTCAGCAGACATTCCCACATTGTCACACTTGGCCGTTATAGCTGAAGTCATGAGGACATCCGATTGCGTGTTCGGACTTGAACTCCTACCTTCCACGTGGTTGATGGGAAGGACATAATCTCTGCCAAACCGCCTAAGGGGGTCATTAGGAACCATTTCTAGGCCATTCGGAGCGGGGATCCAGTCGACGTCGTCGACCAAAGGCTTCTTTTTCTTTTTCTCATAGAACCCGACGTCGATGTAATGTGACTCGGAGAGCTGGAAAGGGGACTTGTCGGCATGAAATGTCCCGCTTTGTCCATTGACGCAGTACTTGATACACTGGTGGTAGGATGAAGAAACAACCATATGCTTATGGAGCCATGGCCTTCCCAGCAGGGCATTGAATGTTGTGCTCTACCGGACCACAAGGAATTCTGTGTAGGCTACTAGGTCACCAAAATGGGTCTTTAGCTTAATCTGTCCCATTGGTTTCTGATCACTCTTGTCGTAACCCAACGAAGTTGTAGATGAGGGACTTAGATCGTCCTCACTGTAGCCCAACTTACGGAGTGTCTGTAGGGGAAGGAGGTTAACTCCAGATCCATTGTCTATAAATAATTTTCGGATCTCAATACCATTCAGTGTGCCAGACACATATATCAGTCTGATGTGTCCTTGCATGATGGAATCTTCGTCCTGATCAGTGAAGGAAATAACCGCATCACATTCAGCCGGGCCAGTCTCCATCCAGTAAATCTCGGCGGCAGCTACCTCAGATTGAAATTCCTGGGGGCTGATCAAAGCTTTGATAAGCGGCTCCCTAAGGTCAGCTGACAAACCCAGGGCATCCAGGATTGACGACTTGGCTGGTACTGACGCCAGCTGCTTAAGGATGTCGTATTTTTTCTCCAGTGGTCAACGCTTCTCCGTTGGCGGGAGAGTCCTAGCGGGTGATTTGGGAGCTGGAGCATTTGACAAGGACGGACCGGCCATGGGGACTGATGTCGATGGTGTTCCCGCTTTTTGAGGACTTGGCCTGGCCAGTCTGTTTGTGCGCACTAGGTGACAAGACACTTGCTCCTCCTCTGGTGGGTATCGCAGAACAACAGGTCCAGAGTGGCTATTTGTGGAAGTAGAGGGGCATTCCCTCCCCTGCTGAGTCCCTTGAAGGGCCCTCCCACGGGTTTCCGCAATATTGACGGTCTGGGCCGGGGTCCAACCATTGGGTTGGTTTCGGTCGCGGCAGTGCCTCCCCTGGTATCCTCTGCCTCTGCGATTCCTCCTCCTAGCTCCTCGTGCAGGGAACTCGGGTTCGTAACCATACTCTTCGGCAGAGAATGATTCCATGAGATGGATGACTTTGATAGAACCAAATATTGGCTCTTATTCCCCTGATAGGTCAACCTGGTTGGTTATCTCTGATGGTGCCGTTTGGTGGGTCGGTGCTCATGGTGCCAAATTCGAGGGCATGAAATCTGCCAGGGTCGGGAGTAACTTTGGCCCCGTCGCGGACTGCTCCTCTTTTGATTGTTTCCTCCTTCGATTACGCCCAGATGGACGGCTCGTGGAGGGTTTTGAGGCTGATGCTGTCGGCTCTGCGGCTTCAGGGGTTGTTGCTGGAAACACCGACTGCTGTAGTTGAGCTCAGAGTATGCCTGAGGCTCCGTTGATAATCTTCCGAGTCATCCAGTTGTTAAATTTATTCCCCTACTTTCTAGTGACTTTCTGCCACCCCTCCTCTTTGTCGGAGTTAGCAGTAGAGATACATGCCACATGTTCTGGGGGTGGTCCCAGCTCGACCTGTCCAGAATCTACCATCCTCTACAGGAGGTCTTTGAAGACGAAGCATTCTCGGATACTATGCCCCAACATCTGATGGTAGGGGCAGTAAACTGGCCTATCATCGTGGCCGAATTCTTCAGGTTTCCTTGGCTCCGGGAGGCAGAGCAATTTGCAGTTCATGGCGACAATGAAGTAGCCATGAACTTGATCGTCTCAGAATGAGTATACTTTTTGTCTTCGTTCCTCAAACTGGTTCCGATTCAGTCCTCTCTGATCGTCCTGTTTAGGCAGGAGCTTCCGCTGATATGCAGGAGGCCCTTGACGATTTGGTGGAGGCCTAAGTGGTGGAGTGGGAACAGGGGTCGGCTTGAGTGTGATAGCGGACACTTCAGCTCTAGGGTCCCTCTCCTGAGAATCCTACGAGGCTATTCAGGACTTTGAATTAGTCCACTGCAGGGAGTCCTCAATAATCTGGGCAATGGCCGAGAGATGGCAGAAGCCAATGGTGCACTCCACCGGTATGAGCAGTGTTCGCAGCTCATCTCTAAGATTATCGATGCATATGGATATCATCTCATATTGAGGCATTGGCCTGTTAAGAGAATAGTTCAGACCTTTCCATATGACGATGAAATCAGATACGCTCTCATTCTCCCTCTACTTGCAGTTCATGAGATCGCTGACCATTGTTTTAGGCAGCGTTGAGCTGAAGTGGAACAGGAACTGCTGCCGGAGGTCCTCCTAGCTCTCTATCGACTGGGCTGATAGACTTGTATACCAGACGAAGGCGGATCCTTGTAAGGTCTGTACAAAGCATCTGAGTTTCACTTCTTCTTGTTGTTCCAGATTCCCCATTATAGGGTCGTAATAGAATGCGTAGTGCATCAAATGCTTCTCTAGATCACCTGATTCATTGAAAATAGGGAATACAGGGCTCCCAAAATTGGGTGGAGGTGGTGTGTTGGTCACCCAATCTCGGTAGGGTTTCCTCTCCAGCTGTATCAGAGTGCGTTGACCTTCCATCGCTTCCAATTGAGTTGTTAGTGCCTCGATGGTGTTGGTGAGTCCCTGATTTACATCCTGTTGGGCCCGGTCCTGAGCAGGTGTAGCCTGAGGCATTTCCTGAGGATCCAGCTGGGCCAGCACCAAGGGTGCATATTTCATTCAGGGTACCCTCAGAGTGTTCGGGCGTACTTGCTTCAGTTGCCTCCTAAGTGGAGGGAAATCTTGGTATTCGTCTAGATCCACATCTAGGTAGCTGGACGGGCCAGGCGCTTTCTTGGGAAGGAGCCCTGATCGTGCTTCATTTGCTGGGGAAAGCCTTAGCCTTTGAGGTGAACTTGTTGGGAGTGCATGACATGTCTTATCTTGGGATGCACTTTCAATAAGGCGGTTCCTCTGGAGCAGCTCAGCGTTAAGCTGCCTAAATTCTTTCTTCTCTTCTTCCTGTCGAGCGAACCTCTCTTCGAGCGTGAGTGGCTCGTTTTTATCGATAGAGGGGGACAGGTTAAGGGAAACCGTTACTTTATTCTTATCCTTATTAAAAGATCACAGGGTAAGCGGAGGGAGGTTAATTGAAGGGGAATCCATATTTAAGGCGGCCCTCTGGTTTCGGGTGTGCACACCTAGGGGTTCGTTGTGAGTCATAGCCTGACCGGAACCGTTATCTCCTAATCCATATGGATTTTCATTTTCTCCAGTGTCTCCCGTGGGGTTAGCCTCTATGGCATTGATGAACGCATATTGTGGGGTGGAGGGGATTCCACCTTCCAAATAGGGGGAGGATCTCCTGCGTCTTCAGCTGGCCTTCCCTTTCATGACCTGGGATTGCCTTCGGACTTCTTGAAGAAGGGTGACACAGAGAGTTCTTTGATGCGACCTTACAGTGTGCCTTCCTCTCGGAGGGGATGATGATTCAAATGAAGGGATAGGACGGGAACCTCCTCTTTTGACTGTCCTCCCTAGATGAGATAATACCAACTCTCGTGGGGGAGGTTATTGTTGAGGGGGTAATAATGCCCCCATCCCTGAGGGCTGGGGTTGGCTCCATTCCCTGGACGTTGAGTTTCTTTTAGGTTTTATTTGTCTTACGGGGGAATTTTTTGTTAAAAATGCCCCCAGCCTTATAGGCTGGGGTTGACCCTGGATTGCGGCAGTGGCTGCGGTTATCGCGACCTGCCTGATCTCACATGCCCCCATCCGGGGGTGAACCGGATCTGGTTCCAAATTCACCTGTGGATCAGTTCCTTCTAGGGAGGCAGGCAGAGATCGTTGATTGGCCTCTCTTAGGTGAGAGGACTACTGGATGCTCTCAGTGGCCTGATTCAGGAGTTTTTGAATGGCTCGTTCCTGCCAGGCCTGATGCTTCTGGGACTTACTCAAGGCTCGACTCTATTGGGTGTGTTGACTTTCCTGAACATGGGGGTCCACCCGACTTCCATCTCGATGTGACGATGTTGAAAGATACCATGTCGAATGGGTTTTTCTGGGCAGGGAGTAGAGTGAAATGAAGAGCTCCGTGTTCCCCCCATCCCCTGATATGGACTCTCGTTGGAGCATCGCCGATGAGGCGGCGTAGTTCGTGCAGTGCACGGAGGCAAGCTGCCTCCATATTCCCTTTGCGCCTCTCGGGGCGTTGTTGTCACGTCGAAGAAAGGTCCTCCAGGTCGATTTGACGCAGGAGGTCCCCTATCGTCTTGACGTGGTCCACATACCTGTCATAGGGTAGGAATCTCGATTTTAGCCAGAGGAGGGTCGTCCATATATTATGGCGGATGCCGTGCATGCATTATTCTGACAACTCCCTGGGTATGTCTTACTGAGAGGTGGTCGTTGGCCAAAACATAAATGGTATATCATCCCTGGCCAGTCTTTTCCTCAGGTGCAGCATATCGGCATACTCCTCCACCAGTGATTCCTCTACTTGGGAAGCCCAATTAAGGCACTCACTATAGTATAAGGCAGTGGGACCGGTATATATTGAATTGTCTTGTGGGTGATTCCAAGGTGGTTCAAAAGATGAATGCGACCCTGGAACGGCTTCTGATCGAAGAAGGGCATTACTAGCGACAAGCTGGGAATTTGACATGCTCGATCCCGTCCTTCTGAGTGCCTCATCATACAAGGGCCTTTCGGTGCTTGCTTTGGAGGGGAGGGCCTTCCTGTCGAAATAGTATGTCATCGCGGGGAGGAACTTCACTATGACGGCCGTAATGGCAAGGAATACCATTACTTCTTGATTCTTCACTGCATAAATGACTTTTTCAGTGAACACCCTGGGGAGGACCTCTAAGGAATGTTGTATCAAGGGGAGGACCTTATGGCTGCGTAGCATTGTTATGGGGAGGACCTTCGCAACAACTGCCATCATGGTGAGGATGAACATCATGGATTGACGTTCGACGCGCATCCTGGGGAGGACCTTCAGGATGCACCGCGACAAGGGGAGGACCTTCTTGTTGCTCGGGGCCAATGCGGGGAGGAGCTTCTCAATGGTGGCCGTGGTGGCAAGGACTACTATCACAGCTGCGACAATGGAGAGGAATACCATTACTACTGCCGCAGGGAGAATATCTATGGGATACATCCTGGGGAGGGCCTCCAGAATGTACCACAACGAGAGGAGGGCCTTCTCATTACTTGACGTCTCTACGGGGAGGACCTCCATTATCAGGCTGGTGAGGACTACCACCATGATTTGATGCCCGGATACGTGTAGTTCCGTTGTAGCGTGACCCATGGGGAGGACCTTCAGGGCAGGACACGATAAGGGGAGGGCCTTCTTGTCGTGATGAGACGTCACTATGGGGAGGGCCTCCGTATTTGGGACTATGATAGCGAGGACTACCATTACAATATGTGGTCCCACTACATGGAGAGTGATTGCAGTGTATACCCCGGGGAGGACCTTCGGGGTGGACTGCAACAAGTGGAGGACCTTTTTGCTGCTCAATCTTCTGGTCATGTGGAGGGTTTCCGTGAGTTGCATCAAAAGAGGAGATCTCGTGATCGATCATTATATGCCCGCGGGGGAGGACCCCACGGGTGCTCTGGGGAGGAGCTTCAAAGCTGCTGGTAGCGCCATTGCGGGGAGGACCTTCGCAACTCCTACTACCGCTCCCATAATATGGTAATGGGCGGGCAGGTTTCTGAGCCTTTGATGTGTGTTTAGCGTCTTTGGGAACCCCAGCTTCCAGCAGAGCGGAGTCATGAACCCGCTCTTTATTTTCCGGCTGCTTTAGGCATGTTTGGGGCGCTCTTTTACGGGCAGTGGGGACCGTCTACTGTTGAAAACGACATTCACCTTTGGGTCCCTGTCTAATTGGGTCCCGTGATGTTTCCAGGATACGCCGACGAACATCTTGACTTTTAGCAGGGATATATGCCTCCTCTAGAGCATCCACCGTGATGGACGGGTGTCCCCCAGTTAGAAAGAGTGAAGCTACTCGATCCGGTTGCCCTTGCATCATGGAATATAGCCGGCGACCCTCCTGGGAAGAAGTAGGGATGCAGATCTACTCTGATGTGGCTATCTAGTCTCTTAGATGAGTCGCCTCAATTGGGGAGACGGGCTCACGGGGCCGAGTCCTTGATGTTTCCGCTGATGCAATTACATGCTGGAAAGTCTGCAAGATATGATCTGGGATCGATACCTGCTCCTCCATCATTGCCAGGATATGTAGAGAGACAACTTTGGCTGTAACGGGTATGAAGGCCCATTCCGGTATCAGAGTAGGAATATCCTGCTCCGGCCCTCTAGTGGTTAGTGGGTACTAAAAATTCTCCTGTATCGGGGTAGGTGAATGAATATTCCCCTGTACTGAGATACACTGGTTTCTCTCTCTGTTTTCCGCCACATCGGGGTGGCAGAATTTACTTGAATCCCCAAGGAGCTGGCCTTGCATATATTGATTTCCCACCGTATCGAGTCGGTTGCCTTTGTTGGCGGGGAGACGTGCCCACCTATGATTTTCCACCACATCTGGGTGAAAGGCTTTTTTGATTGCCACCATATCAGGATGGAGGGCGTCTGAAGCAACTGCCAGGAGCTAGTCCTGCAGGTGCTGGGTCGCCACCATGTCAAGCTGGTGGCTTCACGACCCTGGGAAGGGAGAGGTGCCTGCCTGGTAAGTACCGTCCTGTGTGATCGACGGGCTTGATGGAGCTCGGCGGGGATGCACACCGGCTCGTATGATGCCGCCATGTCTGGATGGAGGGCTCAAAAGGAGTGAACAGGTATAGGCGCCTGTTCGTGATACGTCTCCGTGGCTGGGTAGCGGAGCTCTCCTCAGAGACCAGGGTGATGACCGGCCTCTGATTGTACATCTGCCGCCCTCGTTGGGTGGTACAAGGGGCTAGATCTCGGATAGCGTGGGCCTAAATCCTTAGGGAGACATCCTCCTTGGCACGAGGATGTTGGATCTCAGCGTGACCGCGATGACACCTTCCGGCAGGGGCCTTGGAGCGGAACCCCCATTCAGTGGGGATGAAGTCCTCAACGTCGACCTCATCCGCCTCCCTAAGATAAGGGAGGTACACATTGTCCCGTTCTGGGGATAGACTTCCGAAACGGTTAGAGACAGCGACAGGGGCTATCTGGATCCGCCTTTGCGGCCCCTGCTGGGAAGGCGACCGACGAGTTCTGGCGGATTGGAGGGCGTGCATGGCCGCCTCCACCGTTGGGAGAGTACCGTTCACGTGGTACTCCCGGATCAGTGCGTCCGAAACCCAGCGTTGAAGAAACTGGGTGGGTGATGGGGTCCTCCATTGTTGAGGAAGTTTCATCCTTGCATTGTTGGAAACACGCACTTGTGAGTTCCTTTTCGATGCCATTGGATCGAACTGAGTTTTGAAAGTAGTTCCTATAAAACATTTTAGCAAATACAAGCAGAAAACCCATCAAAGTATCATCTCATAATCCCATGCGTAATTATTGACCTTGCTTGGCCCTCCTTTAGAGCATAAGGGAGAACTGGGTGAGATTAGGTTAAATCCGTCATGTTTGGTTAAAGATTCACGTCAGGTCTTCCATTTTTTGTTTCGTTTTGGTTTTCAGCCTCGAAACGCCCAACGGCTTCGTATCCAATGGTTGATGGACCTGCTTTCCAAAGGCAGGCGTTTGCTAGATGGTCTGACCAGAAAATCTTAAGAACTCACATTGGTCAAGAGGATGGGAATTTGGGCTCATTGCACCCTTTTTGGGGGGAAATTATTTCCTGTTCCAGGACTCTCTTATAGATCTAAGACGTATTCATATGTTCATGAATCTTTGGTTTATACCCAAACATAGTATCCACGGATTTAACCTTGGTGGGCAATGATCAACTGGACACAGGGGGTCAGAATCATTTATGCCCAATGTTTACCATCCCTCGTTGAATTAATGACCCCGAAGGGTTGGAACTCGCTTGAGGCGACACTAGGAGTGGCACGGTGAACCGATGCGGAGATGATCGGATCGACCGGCTGTTGGGCTTGAACCTTAGGGAGGCTTCCTACGTACCCTGCTTAGGAAGTAGAGATCAAAGTCCATGTAGTTCGGATAGGTGTCGAGGAACCGACGTGAAGAGAGACCAGGTGGTCCAATGGGTAGTGGGATTGAACCCCATGGAGGCTCCCTACGTACCCTGTCTAGGAGGCAGAGATCAAAGTCCACATAGTTTGCATATGCAGTTTAACGTCATGCTAGACGAGGGTGGAACTCGACGTGAAGAAATGACCGAGTGGTGGGATTGAACCTCATGGAGGCTTCCTACGTACCATGATTTGGCATGGATCAAAGTCCCCATAGTTCACTTTGGCTTGGGGCTTACGCTCTGGAGCAGCCCAGAATGATGGATTGGGGCTAACACTCTGAGGAGGCCCAGAATGATGGATTGGGGATTACACTCTAAGGAGGCCCAGAATGATGGATTGGGGCTTACACTCTGAGGTGGCCCATATAATGATGTCATGTTTGATGCTTACTCTAAGCCCACGTGAGTCATGCTCGGTGTGAGAAACAAGAGGCAGCAGGGACCAGAGGATCACGTTGCGAAAGGTGCGTCTGTGAGAAGCGGAGTGGGGATTACGCATGAGGGCAGCCCAGAAGGTGATGAATTGGGGCTTACACTCTGAGGAGGCCCAGAAGGTCGGGGATTACTCTGATATGGATGCCCAGGCCGACAAATCCCAGTGGGAGAGGGAAAGGGGGTGCTCCTGTGCCCATCTCCTCTGTTGCAGTGCATGAGGGATTCTTTCTGATGGCTATTTCACCATCTCCGAGGAACCCTGAACAAGTGGAGGGGTAGAAAAAGGATTCCCGAGATCGGACTCCACATTACCATGGGAATGTGAACCCAGGAATGCATTGGGAATCTTCTCAAGGGTCGGGGCAACCCCTTTGCCTCTATTTACCATGGGTATGTGAACTCAAAATGGCATGCTGATGCACCTGAAAGTTACACCACGTGGATCTAGTGGCTCTGGTGGAGGCCTCGGCTCAGGGCCGATGAATAGGCCAATGAGGGAGTCGTAGAGGACTTGGCTGGATCGAAAGGATTTTACCCGGCTCGGGAAATAAGAACACCGAAGTATTTAGTGAGCCACCAAGAGGTATGGGTGGTGGCTCCCTTCGCATGGGGAAGTGCCACATGGCTGGAGAATCCATCCGCGAACCAGGGTGTTCTACGGACTGATTGGCATCCCACGAACCAGGGTGGTTCGCGGAGGGTTCCAAGCGGGCAGCGGTGACCAAGGGTGGCGTCATTTGGAGGCTCTTCAACTGGGGATTCACCCACGTAGGAGAGTGCTACGCGGTGTGATAGATAGGAAAAGAGTCATAAACTCCTTGGTCTACGGGGAAGTCATCCACGGAGGGGTTATGGTTCGCGGTTCTCCTTTTTTTGTTATTTTAGGTTCACGGTTCACGAAATTATTATGCGTTTTCTAACTCCTTGTTAATTCATATACCTGCTGTGGTTCACGGATGGGAATTTCATTGTTTGTGAAATCCGAATACTTCCTTTAATCGATCTCCTTTTGAATATTCAATCCCTCAGAATCTGATTCTAGTTCTCCGATCCCTTTTTCTTTCCCCCTTGGTCTCCTTTTATAGAGTGGGGAAAGGGATGTATCTGTGGCCACACGACACCTTTGGCGGAGGACCCTAACCAAATACCCGGTTCACAGCTGACTTTGTCAATCCACGATTCGCGGTGGGTATTGAATTCTTCCCCCCCTCCAAGAGGTGAACTCAGGGAGTGCTCTGCGGCTGCAGAGGGGGTCGCCTCTATTCCGCGAACGACAGCGGGTGCGTCTTGAACCGGTCGATGCGGTTCGCAGTTGGGGCGGTTCGTGATGGTAAACCAGACTGACGCCCATCCAGCCTCGTGACCGCAGAGGCTCTTCGCCTCCATTTTGCGAACGACAATGGTTCACAGAGGGGGTGCCTCGCGGGGCCTGGCCATGTTGCGCTTCCATGGGACCGGTTTACGGACCGGTCCTTTCTTTGATTATTTTCCCCAATTCTTTGGGGGATATGGGTAAAATTACCTTTAAGTATTTTTCAGGACCCTACAATAACGTAAAAAGGGTTTTGTGTGCTTGGAGTGAAACTTACACCCAATGAGAAAGATGAATTAGAATATTACGTGTAGGGTCATCGAGGCCAATAAATTGGCGGCTACCCCCTCTAAAGATTTATAACTTTTTCAATAAAAATTCGGGTGCTCTGCCACATGAAATATTTTTTAATGAAATATTTATGTAGAGTTAAACTTGTGTGAAAAGTGTTCCTTTATTCTAAAAAGACCAAGTGAATCTTTTGGTGTAGTTACATGAAAGATAAGGGTTGTGCAAAAAATAAGGGTTTCGTGAAAGTTGTCTTGCATGACAATTTGAAAACTTGAATACAAGAAGAGGTGTTGCATACAAGTGCTATTTTAGGATTCTAATAGGATTTAGATATCTGGTTTGTGTGATCAGTGATTTCCAATGCATAAGTTCAAGACTTTGATGCAAGTAGTGTCTCATTTTGGATAGAGACAAATATTTAATGCAAATCTATTGAACTTACTTTGAAGTTGATAAAATGAGTTGGAATTCATCCATAATAGTAAGAAAAGGGGAATCAATAGAAGTGTTCCAAGGGACATAATGTGTTATCCCAAAAATCCTTGTAAAGGAAATGTTCCTGGAATAGAGTGACTTTGTGCGAACTCTTATACTCTACAAATAGTGAACTCTGGTATCATCGACAACTTATCAGTGCATGTTCCTTGAACTATATCATAGTGAAAAACCTTGTAAAATTATTGTGTTATCTCTCTGCATGTGTTTATTTGTTTTCTACACATTCTCATCAGACAGGTTTAACAAGTTCCTACCAACATGAAAAAAAGATCTATCAGTTTAAACAAAAAATTTGACACCTTGATTCACCCCTCCCCTCCCATGGTGTTCTAGGGTCCTACAATCAAGGTTTTCAAAAAGTTCCATCCAACTAGGATAATATTTCCTTTATTTACAAACCATATGACTTTATTCCATGTGGATATTCAAATTAAAACAATACCTCCAACTTAAAACTCTAAGTCCCTTTGATGGTTGTCATTATAAATCTTTTTTCTGACTTTGAGAAACCTTTATATGCTATTGGATGTCTTGAACCTTCTCTATAATTTCTTTCACAATATCAGGTCCAAGTATCTTTCATTGAAAATCTTCATCGCAATATGTTGGCGTTCTACATTACTTCTTATATAGAGCTTTATATAGGGCCATTTGAATACTCGAGTGGAAGATATTTTTGTTTAAGAACTCAACATATGATATTTTTTAATCCCATTATTATTTAATTCCCATTTGAAATATCTTATCATTTCCTTGAGTATCTGAATTATAGTTTCATATTTTCCCTCAAATAAGGAGTGATAATCTATCAAAATTAAATTAAATATTCATATTATGTGTGATACTTCTCTAAAATTTCTTGATGAACCTTGGATCATGGTAAAAAACAATTGAAATTGGTTCCCCATGAAACCTCACAAGTTCCTTTAAATATTTCTTGGAATTTTAGTCAAGAGAGAAATCTTCATGAATTGCGATGAAGTGGGTAGTCTTAGTGAGTCAATCCACTACAAACCACATCTCATTGATTCCTTTGGATATCTTAAGTATAATAGTGATAAATTATATAGTAATGTTCTCCCATTTTTATGTGGCTATGGGAAATGGTTGCATCATCCCCTTGGATTTCTATTACTCTGCTTTAACTTTTTGACATACTAGGCACTTTGAGAGGTAATCAACAATCTTCTTCTTTATTTTGTACCACTAGATGTTCTCTCAAATATCACGGTACATCTTGGTACTTCTAATATGGAGGGATAAAGATGAGCTATGAGAATTACCCAATATATTTTTCTTTATATCCAATGCTAAAGGCATGTAATGTTTAGTTGTAAATCGAAAGAAATCATCATCATCAATGTGGAATTAATGAATCTTATCCTATTTTACTACTTCCACCTTATTTTTAATAACCAAATAATACCTCTCCACATCCTTGATCTTATCTTGGATAGATAGAAGCATAATGATTTGGGAAAGGTAGGACGTCTTCCCTACAGTTAGGATTTCTTGACCCATCCTTTCCACATTTTTTGAAGATAATGCCTTTCTAAATATACATGATTGATAATGCAGAATTTTTTTCCTATTAAGAGTATCCTCTACCTTATTCTACTTTCTAGGATGGTAGTGAATAGTGTAATCATAGCCCTTGATCAACTCTAACCATCTTTACTGATAGATGTTGAGATCCTTTTGTATTAATCTGTACTTTAGACTCTTGTGATCTATATACATTTCACACTTCTCACCATATATGTAGTGTTATTAAATATTTAAATAAATGATCATAGTTGATAAATCCAAATCATGCCTCATTTAGTTTTTATTATGTATCTTCAACTCTCACGTGAAATTGGATATCACTTTATCATTCTTTATGATTATAAAACCCAAGAGTTTCTTTAAATAATTATTGTATATCATAATTCCTTCTCCACTTGATGTTCGTATGAGTACTAGAATAGTGATTGACCCCTTATTAATCTCTTTAAATCCTTCCTCACTTTATTTCATCCATACATAATTTTTCCCTTTCTATGTCAAATTAACTAGTAGGATAGTTAATCATGAGAATTTTTCAAAAATCATTGGTAGTACCCAATTAATCCAATAAAACTATATTTTTTATGGCACTTGAGGTTCTTGTCCATTATTCAATTTCCTTTTTCTTTGAAGGGTATATAGGAATTATCTCACTTGTGATCTTGTTCCCCTATAATGTGAATTTATGCATCCAAAATTCACCCTTGTTGAAATTAGATTACATTTTATCCTTTCTTAATGTCACTAACTCAATACTTAGACGATCTTAATATACCTATTTTCTCTTGGACTAAATGATAATATATTTTATAAAGACTAATTTTTTTGAGGTTGTTTATAAAGACTGTATTCATCAAACCCATAAATATTTTTGGGGAATTAATATGATCAAAGGGCATAAATATGAACTCATAGTGACCATAACTTATACAGAAGGTTGTCTTATTAATATATTCATTATTCAGATTTAAATTATGATATCCAGAATGAAGATCCACCTTTGATAAGTACTGATCTCCTCAAAGTTGATCAAATAAGGCATCAATACTTGATAGGGGATACTTTTTCTTTATAGTGATCATATTGATCTATCTATAATCGATGTATAGTTGTATTGATCAATCATTTTTCTTGAAAATGTGCACCAAGGAACCCTAATGAGATTCAATAGGGAGTATAGAACCTTTGTATAATTTCTCTTATATTTTCTTCTTTATCTCCTCCAATTCAATCGGGGCCATCCTATAGGGGAATATGGAGATAAGAGTGTCTTCAGGTATAAAATCCATTGTGAACTCTACCTCATGATCTAGGAAAAGGTTGGGGAACTCTTTAGAAAACACATTATTATATTTCCTCTCAATGGGAATTTCCTCAAGGTGGGTACTTTCTTTTGACATAATCATTTGGGTAGGATATTCTTCTTTACTAGGTATCAATACCCATATCATTGAGGGATTTTCCAAAGGAGATTCAAGATCTTCCTTGAATTTTTACAGGATCATGGGATAGTTAAAAATATAGAAAGATATTTACATTTATTGATAGTTTAAGTGGTCTCTATATAATTAGATATAATACATACCTTGTATTGAATAAAATTTTACTAAGGGAAGGATTACTAGATTCTCTATAATAATCTTCTCACAGACGCTAGCAGGAGAAGAGTATAAAAATTGGGTTGTAGTGATCACGCCACTAAATGTTTTTTATATATCTACTTCAAGGTATCAGGGATGTGATTCAATATTTCTAGAAAAATATCATGATATAGAGGAATTTGTAAAAATATACTAAAATAAAACTTATTTCTATTCTTGAGTGAAGAGGGTGTGTACCATATATGAATTAATTTTCATATTCCACCTCAGTGGTGGTGATTTCATAGAATTTCCCTTTCAACTTTGTATTTAGTGGTTTATAATGAGGATTACCCTAAAAGGAATGTGGTTTAGTGCACTAGATTGTATAGTTCCCTTTCTCCTTATAGTTTAAGAATTGAAACATGGATAGAGAATTGTGAGGTACCTTCCTTTACTCCATCACATTTTTTAGATTCATCATGTTTCTTTGACATTCATGATCTTGGTGGCCTTCTATTCCACATATAGAAATTTCCTTCTCCTTTTGAGGAAATTCCCATGAGGGTTATTCCCACAGATTGGACATGTGGGTGGTTATTTATTAATTCCTCCTATGTCGTTCGACCCGCATACTTGAAATTGAAATATTATATACTTATCTATATATCAATGGGACAATTCTAAAAACTCTATCTCTATTTTTATATCACATATAACTACCTATTTATAACTATCAAAGTCTCATATAGTTAGAGCCTTCTAGAAGTGTAGTTTTAAACCATTAAATAATATATCTATTATTCTATAATTTTTTATAATAAAACCTGAATCATATCTTGAAATCCTTGTGAGGTTTTCCTTATAATTCGTGACATATACACTCTCCTTTTTCATAATCTCTAGTAATTCATACTCTGTATTTGTTAAAAGATTTTGAGGAAAATAATTATTAATAAATATATTTTTAAATTATTCTCACTATATTTATTCTATTTTATCTTTCAAATTCATATTCTTTATCGACACCATCCATTGATTAACCTCTCTATATAAATGATAGAAAACTATATTAACCTTATCCTTCATAGAAAAATGGAACAAATAAGAAGAAGATATTTTTAATTTAGTTATCCCTATATTCTATGATAAGTGGATCAAAATATCCACTTAGCATCGTTATTCACTACTATATAAAGGGAACAATGGATAGTTTCTTCCTCTTGGGTGAAGGTAGATGTTTAATTTAGTTTAGGTTATTGTTCATATATTGAGATAGTTGGGAATACATATTGATGAATTTTTTTAACTCCACCTCACATTGCATTGGTAATTTTGTTTGGACTATCATTTCATTGCACCTCACATGGGTTGTTGGTATGGTTTATCTGGTTTCGAACATGTTCTAAAATAGAAAATGTTATAACAAAAAATAAGTAAATAATTAATAAGTAATTTATTTTCATGCATAAATAAATTAAAAATTCATATATTATGGGATCCCCATGTTTAGAAATTTTCTTAAATGATGCTTCCAAGACCATACACTTTAATAATTTTTTGAATTTAAAATAAATAAATAATTTATGTATATATATACTTCATAATGGATTTTATATAGTTTTTGATTAACTAAATCATATCCCCCATAAGTATAAAACTTTTTGTGATGTAAACACTCTTTTCCATGCACCAAGTGTCGATCAAGTTAATACCCAATCCACCCGTTTTAGGGTTATTACCCCTAGGTACATCTATTTCAGAGCCACTTCCACATGTGTTATCTGGACAAGGATTTTATTGCTTGGGAATGACACACTCTTATACTCCAAAACTTCAAAATGTTTCTATTAAAATCCAAAACCATCCCTTGGGGTTTTATTGACATTTATAGTCTTAATTACCAAAATAAAAAAACCTTGTTTTGTTACTAACTATAATGACCTGATGTTTTCTTACATAACTATGAAATCATTTTTGGAATAAATAATATAATAGTAATAAATTCTAGGATCTGAAGTTTTAGTGTTTTGATAAAATGTCTTTCAATCATCACTTTTACATAATAAAACTTAAACATTATTTAAATGCTTCTTCTTTATCCTTCTAAAAGCTCTCACATTCCACTTAGTACATGTATTTACCAAAGGACATACATCAATGAAAGGAGTTAGCAGAAATACCATCAAGGGGAGGGATAAAATAAATGGAATAAGAGACATGAATCAATATTACATGGGTGAGAATAATAATAATCATATCATAATCATGGGATCATAATTTTAAACACAATGGAATAATTTGTAAAAGGAATGGAATTTGGCTTATGCATAATAAGTAAACATCATAACATATGGTCCTAATATCCCACATAGTTGTGATCAAAGCTAGAAACATGTTCACACAAAAAATATGTTCATAAATCATAAAATAATAATTGTGAACAAATATATAATCATGTTAATTCATATGACTCATAATATCATGAAATTTATTACATTAACCAATAAATTGTAGAGCTATATAATTCTGGGCCCCTGTTACATCATGAAATTCTAATAGTCATGCATTCCACATGGAAATAGAACATATAGATTTTATTTTCATGAAATAAATCCATGTAAAGTAATTTTTTCCAAAGGGTGTCATAAATCATACTTTAAGGAACAACTCAAGAGGAGTTAAAGAGTGTTTTCAAAAATAAAGTCCCATTTGAAAAATCTATATAATTAGATTATAAATACTTTTGGAAAGTTAAATAAATTCATACACTCAAAAAGAAACTAGAAATAATTATTGATGGAAATTTTAAGTATAATAGAGGAAAATTCATACTAATAATAATGTGAAAGAGGAGAAATCCCAAAAAGAAGGAGTTGGGATTGAGATTCCCCTTTCCTTAAATCTATATTTTTTCTATTGATTTTCTGCCTCCTATATAATAATATTAGGATTATTAAAACATGGAAACTTAAGTGAAATATGTTCATTTTTTCACTCTTGATAAATTATAATATTTGTATTATATTTATTAATTCCTCCTATTAATATTAAATTTTTTGATATCATATATTCCTTAAAATATCTCATCTTTCTTAGATTTAATGATCTTGATTTATTAGTATTTAAAAATTATTACAATTAAATATAGAAGAATATATATATACCTATATAAATTTATATATTATAAATAATTTATTTTATTTATCTATAATGGTTGAGATAATTAGTGAGTTGACAATGTCCTCACGGGCGGTTAACCGACCGTTGATGGGGCATTATCAAAAGAAGAGGAAGAGAATTATGTCATACAATATGTAATAAATATAATCATTATAGTAGGTTAAAATTATTAATATAATTTTAAAATAATACTAAAGTAATCATAGAATATTTTGGTTTTAAGTAATATAGAAAAATATGAAGAGAAGAGGAAAATGATAGAAAAACTTGATGAGAACTTACCCTCTTCTCAGTGTTGCTTCCATCATATGACAATAAAATCATCGAATTCTTGGAGATGAGTAACTCCAAAAAATCCATAAAGATTATAAGGGTCTTATGGTATGGTAATTTGGATTATATTTGGATTTGGTTTGTGTAAGTGAATTTTTTTCCAAGTTAGGGGTGAGGGGTTATTTATTCTTAAGAAGATGGCTATTTTAAGGATAAAATAATCAATAAAATATAATATCCAAGATATTCCTTATCATAGTGAAATTTTTTAGATTATAAAATATATCTTACTAAAATAACATAACATTTATAATTTTAAACATTGTATATTTCAAATTTATTATTTTAATCAAAAGGAAGGGAGAAAAATAAACAAATGTTTATTTAAAACGACACTTTAGACTCTTAGACTTTGGTAATTAATTTTTTGGTTTTGAAATTAATTTTTTAATTATAAATGACCCATTTAACCTATTTAATTTATTTTTGACCGATATAACCAATTTAACTTTCAAGTAGTCATTACTATATAATTATTATGTCATAAAAAAGGTTTTTTTTGAAAAAATCTATTTCTAGTTTTCATGTAAAAATTGAAGTTTCTGAGAAAATTTTCATAAAGTCACTAGTGGTAAATTTTGACATGATGATTATAATAATGAAATAAATTTTATTAAAATAATTTTTCACTTATTTAATTTAAATTTTTAGTATAAACATTATTATTTTTATGAAATAAATTAAAATGAAATTTATTAAAATAGTGCTTATAAATACTTTGAGTTGTTAATCTTGATATTTATTTTATGGGATTAAAATATTTTCTTAAATTTCTCATGATATATATTATTTATAATATTTTTTATTATTTTGAGGTCAAATTACTATTACAATGGTCATTTTTGTATTCCGAACGATCTGATTACTATTCTTATTGATATGGTTACTATTCAAATGGTTAGGTTACTATTCTTAATGGATGGGTTTCTATTAAAATGGTTGTTTTTCTATTCCAATGATCATATTAACTCCTATAAGTATCTCTTTATTCCTTCTCACATCATTCAGTACAATTCATCTCAAGGTTCTATATTTTCCTTTTCTAAAATTCTGATTGGTTTAATAATATTCTATTCATTTTCCATAGAGTTATTCTTGGGGTGATAACTTTTGTAGATTGGAATTATAAAAATTTACTTATTCAAATTTCCTTATTTTATATTTTTTTAAAATATTTAAAATTTTCATGGGTTTAGTTATTAATTAATGTGATGATCTCTATTAATGAAATAAAGTGTTGTTTGTTTTTACATGTGTTGTATGTGTATAATACTATACAATAATATAATACATAACTATTCAAGAAAAAATATCATTTACAAAGTATGGGTTTTTATAGTTAACCATATCATGGATATTATATGGTGGTATCAAAGTGTTATTTTTTATGTTGTCATACTATTTTGTATATGGTATATTTGAGATAAGATGTTATTGGATCTTGGTATATATCCTGTGTTAGTGATTAGAAAAACCACTATGAGGGAAGTCCAATTTACCAGTGATGTACTGCTATTATTTGATTTTTCATTATATTTGGAATTTTTTTTCAAATATAATGAATTATGATATTTATTTATGGTTTATTAGATTTTAATCTCATTCTGGGGTGGAAAGAGCATGTTTTCATGGATCATTATTGGCACACAGGGATCACCTTACATTCATATTCTTGCTTGTGATTGATATTATTGATTGATGTTATGGTTATGATGCAAGTTTGGGTGATTTACAATGGTATCAATAATTTATATAAAATTTTCTACATAAAATCTTAGTGGAACCTTACCCAACCAACACATTATTACTACTGTTATTATGATATACTATGAATTTTATGTGCACTCCAAGAAATTTTTCCTAACCCAAGAGTTGGTAGGTTGGGATAGACAAGTGTAGAGATATTTGAGACCCTTTTATCATAGGGTTTGTGCTTTGGGAAGGTTATCTAATTCCTATTATTTATTATCCAAGATTATGATATCAATACTTGTTATAAAATCATAATATGAATCGGGAGTTTGGAATTGTGTAGATATTCCACCATGATGACCTTCCATTGAGCAAGAAGAAGGAAAGTATGAAAACTCCCACCCCAAAGTGGAGATAGAGTATCCTTTTGTTCTTATTCCTCCCATTGATTAGTTTTTTTTGGGAGTGTCTTATTTAGGTGTTATAGTATATGGGAAATGGGGATCTGAGAGCTAGATCAACTATATAATACTTTAATAATGATTTCTAGATGCAGTATCTGCTTTTTTTTGTGTGATCATGGAGAAAAGGCTTTTATGTTCTAGATAGATTCCATAAATAATATATTCAATAATATCAAGACACATCTATAGTGGTAGGTGAATCTTGACTCCTATATTCTTCAAGAACTAAGGAAGCATTGTTGGGGAATTCTATTATAGGAAGACCATTATGTAGAACTATCCTAGAAGGATTTCCAGACTTTATTTTTTGTGAAAATTTTCCTAAAGACTCCAAGGGATGATATGGATATGGATTTTATGCATCTAATATATAAGGAATTTTAGTTATGGATTATTCCCCTTGCTTTACCATTCTTCTATGATTTTCACATATATCGGATCGTGATAATGCTACCAAATTTAATCATTTTAAGGATGAATTAAAGAATTCTATATGGTTATAGGTGAATATTTTTTTGATTATATCCTTTTTTGAGGTCATGAATCATGCTATAATTACATAGTTAAACTAGACTAAGGGTAGATCAATTAGGAAAGAGCTTATTTTATTGAATTTGGGAGTCAGTTTCTAGGTAGTAAGAAATATAGGTATGAGAAGTCTTTCCAAGGAATTTATAATTAGTATATCTAGAAAAAAAGGTTTTTGACTTCCTCTGAGATATAGAGAATCTGTCAAGTGTTATAATTGTGGGAAGTGGGGGTATATTTGGCCAGATTATACTAGAAATATGAAGGAGTTTCATTTTTATGAGGATATAGGGAACCTATAGAGGAATTGTGATATATATCCATGGTTGGATGGTGGGAGTATTTCTAGTTAAATTCAGTGTTCCAGGGAAGATCCAAAGGAACAATAGTAGTATGGTTATTGGGGTTCCTCAAACCATTTAGTTCATAGAATTGTTTATGGTGTCCATTGTCAAGGGTAATTGTTCTAGAAGGGTAATATACCTCAAGGGATTCTGGTGATAGGAGAATAGGTATGGGAATCATACTTATTTCACATCATTGATAAAAATATTATCGTGGTGGGTGGATATCCATTGAAATTGTGAGGTATGATTATTATAGAATCATCCAGACATCTATTTTATTTGATACGAGTGTATCACACTCATTCATATTTTTTCAACTATTCACTGATTTTGGGCTTACTATAGAGTCTCTTTATGGGGATATGTCTATTGATACATTCTTTGGGATGTGATTAGAGGGTATCTAGATATTTTAAAAGTGATCTACAATGATCGGTGTATATAGGATTCTTTGGGATTTATTTGTGTTGAAGATGCACAATTTTGATGAGATCCTTGGGATAGATTGTCTAACTCATTATTGAGTTCACATAGACTAAAATAATCATCAGGTTCCTTTAACATCCTCATAGGTTAGTTTTCATACCCATTCCAAAAAATAATATTTATTTGCAATCCATTTGGTACTAGGACATTAATAGCTGAAGTTGATCACATCAAAGTTGACTAGAAATTATTTGAGTGATGAAGCGGTATGATGATCGATTATTCTTCTTATATCCAATCTGTATCAGGATGTGTTCCCTATGGATTTATAGATATTTTTTCCCAAGCATGATATCTATTTTATTTTCAAACTTATTCTTGAAGGGATCCCATATCCATTTTGACTTATAGGATGTATCATACAAAGCTATGAGAGTTGAAGGTTAAATTAGAGGATTCATAGGTAAAGATATTTATTTACCTATGAGTTCCCCCTTAGGGTTCCCCAGTATTGTTCACTAATAAGGATGATATATCTTTGTGGTTGTGTAGGTATTAATAGAGGGATAACCAGATGATGGTTAAGAACCAATATCATATTTCTCATATTGATGAACTATTTTATCAAATTATGATATCCAAGTGATTCTCCAAGATTGATTTGTGGTAGTTATCACAAGTGGTGTGTGACACCTTCTAATATTCCATGTATTTCTTTTCAATTCCCATATAAAATTTTTGAGCACCTTATAATGCTATAATATTTGATAAACTCACTAGATGTTTTTTATGGATTTGATAAATAGGGTCTTCTTCCCTTTTCTAGATTCATTTAGGGCCTTATTTTTTGATGATATATTGGTGTACTACTAGTTAAGGGATGATCATGATTTCAAATATGAGATTGATCTAAGTATATTGAGGGTGAATCGAATGTATTCCAATATCTTGAAATTTTAGTTATGGATTAGTGTGGTATACTTATTGGGGAATGTGATATCTAAGGTAATAATATAAGTGGGCCCAAAGAAGGTTGAGGTTGTGGTTTCTTGGGACTAACTTGAGAATGCCTTTGAGATTCATAGTTTTCGTATATTTTAAATGTTACTACTAGATGTTTATCCATGACTTCTCTCATTTGGTAGTGCCAATGGTAACTATAAATAATAATGGGGTGATGTTTTTGTAGTCTGACTCTTATGAGAGTTCCTTTTAGGACCTAAAAGTGATATTTATATATATGAAAATCTAGGAGACTTATTCCATATACAAGATGGTATGTTTATATTTATATGATATAATGCATCTTCATTGGGTTTTTTGGAGCATTGTTTCTGATTTGGATGCTTACTCTACATAATTCTTCATGTTGGGTCTACTGATGGTTCTCAATATGTAGGTTCAATTGAGTATTTATTACCATCCTTAGACCAATGGGCAGTCTGAGTGTACCATATGGGTGTCAGAGAACATGTTGGAGGCATGTGTCCAAGATTTTGGTGGTTCATGGGATAACCACCTCAAAATTATAGAGCTCACCTATAAAAAAATTATTAGTTGTTGATTTAGATGTAATAATATGATGAATTATATGACATATCATATCGATAGTCTATTTTCTGGTTAAAGATCAAGAATTCAGTGGTTATTAGGTTGAGTTTTTTATAGGATAAATTATAGAATATATGGTAGATTAGGAATTGTATAGTGACCAATAAGACAAGGTAGATATTATATGCCAAGCATAAATTTCGTCCACTAGGGTTTGAGGTTGTAAACTAGGTATTATTATAGGTTTCACCTTGTTTGGTAGATAATCATATTCAAAGTCATTGGAAGTTTGTGCCTAATTTCAGGGGTCCACTAAAGGTTTTCAAAAAAATTATCACCTTGATATATCAATTATTTATTCATTAGAGATATGTTTAAATGATTTAAGTATCCAAGTATATCAAATTTGGAGATATCATTCCGAAATTTCTCATGTGATTAGCATGGATATGGTCGAGTTGAATCCTAAAATTTATTCTAAGGAATGAAAAATTTAGATATAGGATCAAAGCGAGAATAATTTTTGTGGGAATATACTCTCTCTGATATGGGTGTATTGGTAACATGATTATATCCAAGATTTGGCCTACAAGTGGGATTTTTTTATGAATGTGTAGTAGCTATATATTTTTACCAATGAGGCTCGATGATGATTGATAGTGCATTAGGGGGATGAGCCACAATATGGAAGGGATTTTTTAACTCACATAACTTTTTGAGGTACTATTTTATCTATTTTTTTTGTTGAAACTGATATATTTTGATGAATTGTGAATGTTGGAGGGGGATTAAGGGATCATTTTTTGGAGAATGGGTTGGGATCCTAGATATATGTCATTTGATAGATGATACCAGGTTCCTGATGAATTAGTACTAGGTAACAGGTAGTGGTGAAACTGATGGTAGTAGATCCATGTGGGATATTGTCTGTCAATTGACCCTGGAGCAGTTACCTAGTTCCAATAGGGTACCAGTTGATAAAATGATGGGTACCCAATGGGTTTTTGTTTTTTTTAAATTAATGTATTAATTAATTTTTATTAATTATTTTTAAAGGAAAATTATATCTCATTTTATACCTAAGTGGATAGAATCCATTCCCATCCCTTATTCTTTGTTCCTCTATTATAAAGGTTGCGTTACCTTCATTTTTATTGGTTTTGAGTCCAATTTATTACAATAGGTCATCACCGGTAAGGATAAAACTAATTTTACCTCTATCCACAGTTTCTATCACCATTTAGTAGATTAAATTGGATTTTCTATGTTTTTTTGTTTTTAATGTTATCTAACTTTTGATATTATTGAAAGTGACATTTTAAATATGTTTTTCTCATAAGTTTTTATTAAATGATGTAAAAAACTATATTTCTAATTGGTTTTTTAAAAACAATTATTGAAATTATTCTAAAATTACATAATGGGAAGAGTTTTTTACATTGGTTATTATATAAAAGAGGTAAAAAACCCTCTATCACATCATTTATTTAAAATAACCTATGTGGAAAACTACTTTCTCATTGGTTATCTTATAGGGGATGTGAGACAAAACTTCTTAAATCTTTAACATCAGTTATATAATAACTGATGTGAAACATTATTTTTTATATTAAATTAAAATATAAGATTCCATCAATTCAAAAATATATTTAGAAATAGAAAATAGTTGCATAAAAAACCAGAACCCCCCACCATAAATTTAAATCATTTTAACTTTATAGTTTTAAATTTAAACTTTAAAATATATATTATAAATAAACTAAAACCCAATCAAACCTGTGAAATAATTCACTAATTCTCTTTGTAATTGAAAAATCTCTTGTTCATTATAATTGAAAGGGTCATAAAAATATATAAATTAAAAATAAAGTATCAACAATTATTCTCAAAATAATTATAAAATGTAAATGTTATAATAAAGTCTAACCTTGTTGAATTTTTGTAATTGTACTGGTTGAAATTATTTCTAAAATAAATCTTATATCATAATATCCACATTCATTTACTCCTTAAAGATGATTTTTTTTCAAAATAATTTTTTCAATTCAAAATAACATTTTAAGAACTTTCATCCAAAATATAGTAATTATAAATGAGAAGCCACATTTTTTCTTATATATTTTATCTTTGTGGTCCTCTTTCCTATTTTATCTCTAAAGTAATCCCATGCCCTATTTGAAAATGATATTTATTTAATAAAATAAAAATTATTTATAATATACAAGTATTCAAATAATTAAACTCACATGTTCAAGACATTTCTAAATTATGATCGTACAACACCAAATATAGAGCATAACGAGTAACATATCTTCTCTTTTGGAATCATTCAACACTAAAATATAGTATTTTGAAAATTTTAGCAATATATAATGTTTTTTCTGTATCTTTTATCATCACTATTGGTTAAATAAATTGAGGGTCCAAAAATCCATATAATAATATCATATAATATTGAATATAAAGTTTGTAAGTATACCTAATACAAAAATACGTAAGTGTTAAGTTTCAATAAATTAATATAAATAAAAAAATTATAATCAAATTAAATTGAAAATTCTTGAATCACATTGACTCCAAAAAAATATCTAGTTACAAGATCAGTGATATCCCTATTTAAAATCATTATTGTAATTTCATACCCACAAATGTTATAATTATATATAATTTCATAAACTCGCAATAGTAATGATGAATAAGTTATTAATCTATCTCTTGCCGAAAAAGTAGTATCTGAAGTCATAACAGCATGTACTTGTGGTTTTCTATACAATATATATTTACCTTTAAAGTATTCCTATAAAAAGCTAAATAAATAAATATATAAATTTTTTAAAAAATTTAACACCTAAATGAAATAAATGATATAATCTTTTCATACCATGGTTGTAAATTTTCCGAAAAGTTTAGATGAAAAAACTAAAACAATTCCAATACATTTTCCAACTTAGTGACCTCATCTGTCAGAAATTGTAATCTTACTAATCTATCTATAATTTACTTCACAATGACCCAAATCTACCCTATATCTATTTATTTACAATAAAAAATATCCTCAATATAATATATAATCCCATATGCAATAATGTTTTGTTAGGGATCCCCAATATATAACTCATAATAGATGGGAATCTATGGAGGAGGAGGTGTTAGAGTTAGACAAGAAAGTAGAGGTGGATGAGAGGGATTTTTCGATAGAGGTGTAGGGTTGAGATTTTCTACCAAAAACTATCTTTTTATGTCTATAAAAATTGATTGTACTAATTCTGAAATCATATCCTCCATCATATCACCCATCACATAAACTTTAGCTTCTAAAGATTCTATTTTTTTCTTTACATTCATCCTCCTTTTAAGAATATCTAGAATACCCAAACACTTTTTTTACCAATACACCTCCCATATATCCATATATACGACCAAGGTATTCAAGCTTTACCAATGTAGTAGATAAAATAACCTTTTTACCCTAACGTATGATGGTTCCCTCTATTTTCTTCTCCTCAAAGGATTCCTTGAATATAATATTTGAAAAATTTACTATCGAGTCACAATATTTAAAGATTTTAATTAATATAAAAAACATAAATAAATTAAATAACTCCTTATAGTCATCTCAACTACATCCTTATACTATTATGTAATATATTGTATCTTTTTTCATAGTTGGGCCATCTTCTATTTTTCAGGTCTAGCTTGTGGGGAAGGAGGACCACCTTTATGGAGCCCGAAGACTTAGCTCTCATTTTTTGAAATTTTTCAGTGATCATTTTTTATTACAATAATGTATACCATCCATGAGATAATGTATTAGGGTATAAATTTTTGAATTAGATTCTTCATGAGAACTCCTCAATTGCTATAAATTAAGAATAAAGAAATCATTAATATTACTATTAAAATTAAAAATTATAAAATCTAACATTTCAATTACCAAAAATGATTCTTATCATCTACATTCAAAAAAATACTTCCATGTATCTTCATATATTAAACGATATATATTACATGGATTTTTACCTTATATTTCCCTAAAAATTAAATCTGATGTGAGGGTTTATTTAAACCCCCCATCTCCTAAAAGACAAAGATAAATATTGTTTCTCAATTTATCTAGTGTCCGGTATATCATAAGTTATTTTATTAGTAAGGAAAAAAACCTATATTTGTAAAAAAACAATGATCAGTAAAATAATAACAAATGATCGTACCAAACTTGTCTTACATAATTTATATTTTTTTTCTTTTTCGATACTTTTCTGATTGTAATTCAAAATAAAAACTTTGGACCAATATTTCATTACAACAATAAATTTAAATTGTTTTGAATTTATACCCCTAGGATTATCATTATAATAAAACTCAATAGATGTCCTCTAGTATCAACAATGAGAGACACATTATTTTGGTGAATGTGTGATACCGTGATTACCAACCCTAGATGCCTTCTCCACCGATAGAATTAGATGTCTCCCATGCATAAGGATGAAGAGGTGCCTCAATATAAGTATGTATATGATCCTCCCCAAAAGCTCTAGGAGAAATATATGTTCAATATGAAATTATCCTATATTAAAAATAAAAAACAATTTTTACAAAAAAATTTCAGATCCAACTATTACATATAAAATTAAATAAAAAATGAGAAATGACTCAACATAAAGAAAAAATACACTAAACACATTTTTTAATCTTTTTAAAAGTATTTAACTAAAATGATAAAAACATTAATGAGAGTTGAAATGGGAAAAATAAAGGAAATCCAAAATTAAGTAAAAGATTATAAAAATACAACAGGTACATAAAAATTTGTATAAAGTTTTTAAAATAATACAAAAAACAATAAAAAAAATCACACTTTGACATATTCATTAGGGTTGTAAACAAAAATTTTAAAAAGAATATGATAAATATTCTTTATCTTATTTATTATAAGTTAACAATTTCAAAAGGAGACTCATAGTATTTATGAAATCTAAAATGATATAGAGAAAAAATACATATTAAGTAAAAATGAATAAAAATTCCACAATTACATATAAAGTTGAATAATTGAAAACTGATACAATCAAAACTAAACTATTTTAAACAAAAAATTTATCATATTTGTTAAAATATGTATTTTAAGTAAATAAATAAAACCAATATATCAACAATTTAATGAAATTTAAAAAGGAAAATAGGAAATTAATACATGTTATCTGTACTATTAGGAAATTACCAAATTATTTTTCCCCTATTCCTTACTCTTGTTCATTACATATGGAAAAAACCATATCTCTGATGAGGTCATCAGTATCCTCTCATATTCTTTCCCTGGATAAGGGATGTAAAAAAATCATCATCATCATAAAAAAATATTTTTTACTCATTAAATGATAGACCACTACACATTTTATGGATCAAGAAAATAAAAAAATTATTTTACACGTGTTTTCATCATCAAAGGATAAACTGTGCATTTCAATTTATTCAGATTAAAAAGTGTTATACCAAAATCATCATGTGTTACATTTTTGTTACCGATATCCTATTTGAAGTTAAAAACAATAAATTGAAATTTAATATAATAAACCTCCCATATTAATTCAATGACACTGTAATATGAACTTGATGTAGTGATTGAGTTGTTGGTCATTGACACTTGAAATATTCATTGCTTTTGTGAACATCAATACACTACTACTCTGAATTTTTCTTATATTGTCTTAATATTTTGTATGAAATGTATATCCATTAATGTCATAGCTAGACTATGTAATCATATTTAAACTTGAAAATATCAATGTTTATGATTCTTTTGTTCTACAATGCATGGTATCTTTAAACCATAAGAAAAGAGTTTTATTATGATCACTCAAAATACACATATCTTTATTCGTTATAGAAAATTATTTTAACACATTAATATGAAATTTTATATATGGATGAGAATCATATATTTTATTCAAGATGCATAAATATAATTTATTTACCCATTCACCTACCGATGATTTTACTTTCAATCCCCACATCCCTTTTCTCCTATAACTAACCCATTCATGGAAAGATGTAGGGAAACTATTTTGTTTCAATACATACAAGTAGTTTTCAAAAAACTCTACAATCTCCACATAAATATAATTATTAATGATGGAGGATTTAGGTCAATATGGATTCCTAATATATCCCTTAAATACATTGATATACATTTTAAAAGGATATATCCAACATAGACATACATGAATGTTTAAATTTATTTATTACACTGAATGATCCATTAAATGAACCATGGTATCAAAAAATATAGAGAAAAATAAACTTCTAGTTGAAAATTTATAGAAACTATGTCATTCTACAAATTATTCAATAAAATCAGATTAATCACTTTGTTACAAATTGAATTGAGTAAATAAAACTCCTTAATGATTTTTATACTAACATAGATGGGAAATATTCCACATAGTGAAACTGGTCGTAGCCATTAAATCATGATGTTACAATCATGTGATTTCATTTATATCAAGTTTAAATCTTTAAGTAAAATATTTTTTAAAATTTTATGAATAACACTGAAACACTTTTATACCCTGGAAACTTTGAAAAAAACTAATTTTATCCCTCTTGGATAATGTATGAAAAGTATAAGGATGGTATATTCATATTCCATTAGGATTGGACACTAACATGAAATGTATTCCCATTGTTATTAAGTCCAATCAAGAATTCTAGCCATATTTACTATTCCTTTTAATATCTAAAAATGTTCCAATCAAAATTCTTCATATATTCTTCCTCACATGCATGAAATCAATGTTATATTTTTCCTCATGATATCTATAATGTGGAAGATCAAAATACATATATTCTTACTTATAAATATTTATATCATTACCATATTTTTGTGTGTTTTCAACGTTATCATAATTTTTTTTTACCCTCTCAATCGATAGACAAATGTTTTAGAGAGATATAAAATTATTGTGAGGCATTTAATGCCTTTATTAATCTTGATAGAAGTTATCCATATAAAAAACCTATGATGACCCATGTATAGTATTTTTCTCTAAATTTATAGTTGATAATATGAAGTCTGATCTTCATAAATTGGACAAGATTTTTACCCCTTAACACTGTATCCATATAAAGTTCCCTAGTTAGGAAGTCATTTATAGTGATCATAATCATTTTAAACATTTGAAAATGTTCCACTTTATAAAATTCACACACTATAATACCTTTCTCTCATAAAAGAAAAAAATCATCAATTAATGGCGTTAAGAAAACAACAATATCATTTCTAGGAAGTTTTGGTCTAGAAATCATTAAAATCAATATAATATATTTTATATTCATATAAAATTAATGATATAAGTTTTAAATTACAAAAAAAAATAGAATATGAACTATTTTTTCAACAAAGGAAAAAATATGGATTCATTACATCTATGAAATGTCCAAGTTTTTGATTTTTAACTTCATTTATAAATATAGGAAACAATTGATCAATTTTCTTCCACTATGGACAATCAACTGGATGACCTAATTTTCACCAGATATTCACTCATCTAGATGTCATATTAATCATTTTACATCATTTTAATTTGTATATAAACATTTCAAATGATGAATTATAGAATGACACTAAATTTCTTTGGTAAGAGTCTTTGTAACTGGTAATTCAGGTTGTGATATTTCTTTCTATTTGCACCATGATGTCCCATATTTAAGACACTCTGACAGTGATTTGTATTACTTCCTCTATATAAAATTATTATTTGGGCAGGAATGTATCTTTATGTTCCCCAAAACCATGAGTCATAATATTTTCCTTGCATTATAATGCAAATTTGGAAGATCGTTTTCTATAGAAAGTATGACTTTTATCATTTGTAGAAACTTTGTAAAACAATTATCACTCCATCCATTTTCACCTTCAAGTTGATAAATATTAACACCATTGATAAAATTGTTAATTATATACAACTTGGATATAATAGTTTTTCAACATAACTATATAGATGCTCAATTATCAGTGTTTTCTTTATTACCTCTAAATCAATATCACAAATCATTTCATCAATTTTATCAGAATTATCATCTTGAAAATTATAATCATTAATATATATTTCCAAATATGGGGGTTTTAAATTTTATTAAAACCATAACAAATTAAATGACCATTGATTTCTATTCATTTTAACCTTTTTAGATTTAAACATTTTAAGAGTGGAGAGAAAAACATGTCATTATTTGTAACATTTCTTCTAGAAAGTTCAAAAAAAGCATCAAAACCTTATTTATATTCATTACTTGTAATAGTTTAGTAAAACAACATTGACACATTATTTTCTATAAAAAAATAGATAATTGAAAATAAGTTTTTATATTTTTAAATTTAATTTCAAATTTAATTTTATAAATAATAATAAACAATATCAAAAAATATTTCATAGATAAGGAAAATAATACATATTTGATAGAAAAAAGTACCACTTGAAATATATTTAGTTATCATCCTTTCATAAAAAATCATAAAAATTGAAGAGAAACATTAAAAATAATTTTATAAATTTTCCCACAAATGAAACATAATTATTACTTATTTTTATATTTTCATTTCATAATTATATATTTATTATTGTCAAAGTAAATAAAGAAATATATTAATATAAATGGTCAAATATTATTAAATGATAAAAAATAAATTATAAAACATGATAAAGAATATAAATCCATGCCTGAATTGATAGAAAAATTGATATAAAAGTGTGACAAAAAAACCATACTCAATAGTGTCACCAAAAATATATTCGATACAAATAAAATTTAAATGAAATTCCAATCACAATATGATCATGCAATCAGTTCGATCATAAAAATATATATTGAAAAACCATGTACTCAAACTCTATAATCCAATATACCTTCAAAAAACTCATTTATAATACAATAATAAAACATACCTTAGACACCCATTAATTTTTAAATTAACTTAATTTATAACACAAATTCACCAGATAATCATTTATTAAAACCTTAATATCCAAAATTAATTCATCAATTGAAAAATACCTTAGAATTAGGATTAAACAAAATTTAAATTAAAAGTATTTAAGATTTATCAAATAGAAGTGTTTATAGTGATCATTCAACCAAACAATCCAAAAAACAACATTTATAAATTTAAACATACCTTGGATGCATGGAAAATCAGAACAGAAAATGAAAAATGAAAATAGATATCAGAAGGGAGAAAAATGAGAAGGTGATGAAAATAGAATAATGGAACCAAGGTATAAAAATTGGAATATGATAATGGATGAGGGTGGATGAAAGTGGCTAAGGACAACTGAAAGATATTTGAGGCCACCTGATTGAGGAATGAAGGGTTAGGGTTCACAATGTGGGAGAAAACTAGCTACAGACATCAGAATAAATGAACATAAAATGACTTGTAACAATATTTCATAAATTTTTTAAATGTTTTTCATGTTGGTTATTAAATAATGTTGAGCCCATGTGTTTCATTTGTATTCCACGATTCAACATGTATTGGTGAGTGAAGATGAAGTGGTGATTCTTAGATAATTTTTACGGTTCATTTAATTTCATTGGATGTAATTCTTGATCTATTCTCATTGTATATCTAACAATTGTTGAATATATATTTAATGAAAAAGAAATGTATTAATTTTTATAAGGGTGACACATTTTTTGCAACATGTTGAAGATGACGTGAGTTTATTAGGAAATATTTTAGAGGCTATGAAATTATTTGAAGACTATATAAAAAATAAATTATATGAAGAATTTTATTTTTAAAATTATATTTGAGAAATTATCTTTGAAATTATAAAGGGAAATTAATGTTGTGATTATGTATTTCCATTTATATATAAGATATTTCACTTAGATAATTTATTTTCTAATTGTTAGTAAAAAATTTGGCAAACCATACAGGTGACAAGGGCCAGCTCCATCGACCACATTATGGGATCTTTCTTAACCACAAGGGAGAGATATCCTAAGAAACCTTTATAGAGGTAGGTCTGAGTGTGAGGATGTGTAGTTCCTATAGAGATAACAAGAGAGTATGGTGAGAACATAACACCTGTAAGTATGTGTATAAGTAGCATGCAAGGGGTATGTAGGTATGCACACCCCATATGTGTGTGTGCATTGTGTATAGGAGTCACCCTTAGTTCCAGATAATGTTGATAATGAAACAAGGAGTATTATTAAGGGAAGTTCAATTGGGATGATATTTTATGAGAGATTTAATCTATGAAGAACACTATAGTGATGTTTTAAAAATGGATATATAATACCAACCATTTGATCTGATCTATCTCTACCATTCAATCAAGTTTAGGAGCATTGTTTTCCTCACGAATCTCTTATTTAGAGACTCTTAATGCGATCATATGAATTATCATGGATCAACCACATATTACATATTAACCGTGCCCAGAATGTTTCACTTGCATAAAAATTCTAGAATCGATTGTGTGAAGCCTATGGATTGACCATGCAACTGTTTTAGATCGACCATTATCACTTTGATCAACCATATGAGTTGAGTAAAATATTCTGCATGGTTTTTCAAAGAAAATTAATTATCACTACTGGATTGACTGCTTGAATTATTATTGATCGATCACACAACCATTTACAGATCTAACACATGACATTTTATTGACCGACCACATGAGTTATAAGCAATATACCACAATATCTTGAGATTATTCTTCTATATAAGCTTCTATAAGAATGATATCTCTCTATCAAATGAGGCATATTATGTTCAATATAAATATGAGATACTATAATAATGAGTTTTCACTAAAAAAATATCATATGAGATTATCTTTTTCTTGGTCTAGATAAGGAGGCATTCCATGTATAGGATGTGGATAATGCATATTAAACAATAAAATCATGCTGTTTTACTTTCTTACTTATAAAATTCGTGAAATAAAAATATCTCAATATCTAGATACATGTTACAAGTTCAAATCAGTTTAGTTGAGCAGATGAGGTGTGGAATTCATGCACACTGACTCTCATGAAAAGAGGATATTAATCCTTTCTCTGAATTATTTCTATAAAAAATAATTTATAGAATGGGTATGTATTTTATTCATGAAGAATAAAGAAACAACCACTATTTATGTGTATTTATGAAGAATTAAGAAGATGCATGAAGTTGAATTCTTGCTACATGATCGATACATTCATGTTATGAATATGTCTAAGAATTAATGGGAAGTTCGATGCATGTTAACCTACTGGTAAATGAGATGCACACAATTCAGAATATTACACAATGTCACAAGATATTTTTAATAATGATATGGTGAAGTAAAAAGCTTTGATATATGGATTTCTTTTCACTTGTATGTATATAACTCATTTAATCATAAGATTAAATTCATAATTTTATAGGGAAGTTTCATTAATGGTATATGAGATATTCATACAGTGCATGCTTATGTTTTATTGCATTATACATACAATTTAATGATGAATAATAACCCTGAATGTCACATGAATTCACTATTATAAAAATTAATGAGAATATGATTATTCATTAATTGTGTGAAGTAGAAAAGTCGATATATAAATTCGAAGGATATTATATATGAGGTATTATAGAAAAATATTAATATTAATTTACATTAACTCAATCAAGAATTATTATGGGTTATTAATCATGAAATAATACCCATAATAATAAGGTGATAATGAATTATATATGATGATACATTTATTCCAAGATTTAAAGGAATAATTGAAGGATATAACATCAAGATTTATGAATTAAATAATGATCCATGATATTTAATGAATGTAAGATGTGTAAAGAAGGATAAGAAGATCTAATCCAGTTAGGTATTTGAATGATCATTTATATATTGAATCAATATAGGACATTTAACATGAAATTATGTCTAGAATAATTGAGGTGATGATTTGGGATTTAATTAACAAATTCAAATAAGTATGTTATTTGATGTAAATGATAGAAGTTTTTTCTTATTCATGGATAATTATTATGATAATGATGTGGATCATATTGATAATAATATTATTGTGAATATAAATGATACATGTAGGTGATGCATATTGTGTGAGGATGAGAACTCTTATGCATATTATGAGATAATATGAGAGATCCTAATACACCAAATTATATAATTAAGAAAGAGATCTAAAATTAGGAGTTCCAAAAGAGAAACACCAAAGTACTCAAATATAGATAGGACCTGATCATTCAAGATTTGAGAATATTTTCAAGGAAATTAAAGGTGTTGTATGTAGTTGTTGAAGACCTCAAAGAATTGTATACAAGAAAACCTAATCCTGTAGGGTCATGGAGGAAGACTGACATCAAGAAGGTTAAAGGTATTTCTTGTTATGGATCATAAACAAAGAAGAGAATATTATATTTCAATTGGTTCTAGAAATGGTGGAACATAGTAGGAATATATGTTGGTTATATGGGGTTTTATTGGGATTTAATCACTTGTTCGAAAGTCCATAATTTGTGTTTGGGTTCTGACCAATGCAGAAAAGAGTAGTCATTTAAACTGAAACTTTTAAATACTATGTTTTGATATCTATATTTTTAAAAATGTAAATGAGGTGAGATTTAAAGATAATATTATTAGGATTGATAACATTAATAAGTTTGAGATGTTGAATTATAAATAAATAGAATTCATAAAAATTAACCACTAATTCTCCCTCCCTATTACTGGTTCCTTCAGCTTGGTCAACTTGAAATAACTGATGTTTAAAACATACACATGATATTACTCATGTTTATTATTTTATAACTGATGTGTAAAATTATTTAAGATGTTATTTATAAATAACTGATATAAAAAATGTTCCATTTTCAATCTATTGTGTACTAGTGTTTGTAGTGGTTATCATTGGTTATGGATAATCCTCTTTATTTTCCGAGATATTTTGATTCTGACTGATTAATGAAGAATTAACTGATGATTTCCAATTATATGGACCTTACTAGACCCCGTTTAGTGGTCCCTTGATTTCTTGATGATATTCACTCATTTGGAATGTTTCATATGAAATAAATGAAGTGACAATTTGTGGGCATGCCTAAAAAATTAGTCTAAATTTATTTTCTCACCTTATATAGTATAAATTGAACTTTATACACCTTTGAGAGGTTCCTTTAGTAGAATGAATCAACACGATGGACACCAGTGACAATTTTCCATGTGTGTTGAAATGGGAAACCATGAATTTGGGTGCCTATGCATGAAATTTTCCTCTATGAACCATGTGTGGGTATCCTTGGATATTCCATGACAAGGAATGGATTGAGAATGTGATAGGATCAAGGTGAGATGGATCAGGATTTTTAATTTGAGTAGGTTAATATCTTGAGTTCTTGACCCCTATTATACTAATATCTTTTCTACTTTGTGATGTGATGTTGTTGGTATATCATCCAATTGAAAATTTTCATTTTTGGTGAATTTTCCACTTTGATATTTTCGATTCTAGTGCATCATTCACATAAGGATTTATGCTCATGGTGTACCATCCACTTATGGGAGTAGTCTCATTGGTGCATGGTACACTTAGGAATTGTTATTAGTGGTATATAATCATCCCATATGTTTTTATAATTTTTACTCATCAAACTATTGTCTTATATTAGTGGTATATAATTCTCATATATATTTTCGGTAGTGATACATCATCCACCCAAGGATATGGATTTGTTGGTGTATCATCCACCCATGTTGCATTCTATTAGTGTGGTATCATTTACCTAAGTTGTGTAACATTTTTGTATCATCCACCAAGGGATGATTAGTGGTGGTAGATTGTATCACTAAAGCTAGTGAGAAATGACTCAATAGATATTTATATTTTTTAGGTTATGGATCATTGACTTTGATGGGTTTGATGGCGATGAATTGTTCACCTAGATTATTTATAGGTGATGGATTATTCACCTTGATTATGATATGAGGATCAATACATCATTCATCCTTGAGGATCATGTTCAAACTATGGGTATAACATCCAATTCTGTCACTATAAAAAGTAGGTATGGTTACACATGGTTTGACTATAAACCATTCCATGGAGTGATAATTTAATTATTTTTTGCATTATTAACATTTAATTTATAGAGTGAATGTTATTTACTAGACTTGTTAAGTAAAGAATTGGTTGTGGAATATTGAGTTGTAAAAACACCCTACCCAGGAATCTTGGCACCAGAGAAGAAATAATATTTCATTACCTAAGTAAGTTTAATGGCCCTAATACTTTGGATGGATATGCTAGAATGAAAATTTTTGTTTAGATATGCAACTGTGTGAGAGTTTAGGACCAGTTTTACAGATGTCTCATTTTTTTTACTTTTGGGACTAGTTGTATATGAGATATCCATGAGATATTTTTTAATTATTTATGACTCATACAACATGTATTGTATCTCATTTTGATATAGGATGATGTTGATATTGACTTTTGGCTACCATTTAGCTATGATGTATTTTCTATGGTACTATTATAGTATAATTATTATTTCCTTAATATTGATTCCTTTATGGTTGATAGTTATCTATACCTAAGGGTATTTTCTCACCACCTATTTATATTGGACCACATCACTATTTAGTACCCTATGGAACTAATAGAGGCACACTTAAGGTGGATAATGACCTAATTTGGTCATTATGAAGGTGAATTGGATTTGGGATCTTATAGTGGTTTTTGTAGATTCACTTCTGATTCCTCTATCAAATTCTATATCTTTAATGAATCCATTATCTTATAATAATTCATCTCTATTTATAAATTTTACTCTTTTTGTTTCATAAATTCTTCCTCCTTTATTCCTCTAATATCAAGGATTAATCATTCAAAATTAATCCCCATTATTTTATCCCTTGTCACAAGTTTATTAGGATTCTAAATCACCCATAAAAATATAATTAAAACCATAAAATTCAAAACTAATCCCATTAAATCCGAAAATTATTCAAATTCTAGAAAATGTATGGAATTATTCATGTGATTACATGACCTCCATAATTGAGGTGAGATGTACTTCATATTAGGCAGATTATATTATGAGAGTCTAAATTATAGTTTAATATTTAATTCAACTTTAGATTCATGGAATTGAGGTATAATACCATTAAATATCACTATTCGATTATGATGTGATCTTCCATATCTCCATATTTCAGAGACCCATTACAACGTCATGCTCTCCCTCATTAAAAATGTCCTATATCTTCATATAATAATGATTTCATATCTCTCAACCCAAAATAAAATAATCATAGTGAACCCAATTATATCAGGGAATGATCATTTATTTTTTACATCCATATATTTCACAATTATGGTGTGACATATATCTTGTGGCCTAATTCAATATACTAACATGAACTAGAACTATACTAAAATTTCATGGCCTTATATTAAAATATAACTTTCCTTTAAATCTAACCCTTTAATCATATGTAAAAAGTGTTTGTAAATTGATACATTCTTGTTGGGGAATGAACAATTTGATTAGAATAAATAGTATAATAATAAATTTTCATGTAAGCTACACTATGATATAGAAATATTCCCTCCAGCACAACCCAAAACATTATTGAGTGACTGAACATCACTTATTACAACTTACTCTTATGTAGCCTCTTCCATAGAGTGGGAACCACTATTATGCTATGATGGTGTCCTATTTTTAAGAACCTCTAAAATCAATTTTATCTCTCATTTTTATTATACTTCCTATCTTTATGGAATCACCATATTGGTTACCCTATGATTATCTATCTTTGATAGAGGTAACTTTAGATCATCTTCAAACCCTTAAAAACTTTTAAAATCATCAATTGACTATATTAATATAGAATAAACCCATTTTCAACAAACCCAATACCTTTACCAATATATAAAACCAAACTCTATTTGTTCTAATATTCTCTAACATTCCAACTCAAGAACCTTAGTTCAAACATTTTACACTTTTTGGTTTGTTTGAAGACCAAAGTGTGTTTATTAGAATTCAGTTTAAAAAAATCTAGTATTAAAATTAGACAACCCACCCCTAACTCCATATATATATTATACATGATTTGTATAAAAAACAAATGATCAAGTGATAATTAAATTCTAAACTTTAAAATTAACTTTATAGAAGAAACATGTCAAAATATTACAAGAAACATCAAAACTCCATTAAAACCCCCTATTTTATCCACATAAAACTTATTTAAGATCATCACCATGGATCATATATTCCTTCATTTCTTACCATAAAATAATTCTCAAAGGTAGAATCCTCCGTGAGATAAAAAATATTTTTTTCTTTAAACCCACAGACAGATATCAATGATCTCCCTTTTTTATCATGTCACTTTTGACAGAAAGATAATTTCACAAATCACTTATATTATATATATTCCCCTTTGGAAATAATCTCAAATATAACTTCTTAAAAATAAAAAAATCACTATTAAACATTAAAATCTGATTTGAAGAAGGGATTTTTAAACCCCTTCATGTAAAGAGAGGTGGTTTAACATTGAGGTTTAACTGAGGATTCACAAATCCTAGTTTGGCCAAATTTTTTATGAAAATATTTCCCACTTATTGATTTGTATCCACATTTTCCATATTAATTAGTCCTTGATCCACCTCTATTTAATAAAATAATACCATATTTCAATATTTTGATTGTTTAAATGAGTGACTGAATTCTTTATAAGTTCAACTAAACTTTTTCTATCACATTAAATCTCCATTGTAGTTTTCACACTTTCACCAAGGTCTTCATGTTTTCATTTTATCAATAATAATTTAGTGCACACCTTTTTGGTTGAAATGTATTTTGCTTCTTCTATATAAAGATATATGCTCTCTTGCTTCCTTATAAGATATTCTTTCTACTTTATCTTGATAAATATTTCTACTCATTTTTTTATTTGTTATCCATAATGAAACCATATTAATTCACACATGAATATTTACAGAAGCCTAAATCATTCCTTAAATAATATTATAATCCAAAATTTATTGTACCTCAAATATTCCTTATAATTCTATTCAAAACCGTGAGGTGTTCTTCTATGAAACTACTCTGAAATCCTGTATCCAATAATATATCATAAATTATTCCCAACACCACGACTATAAGGTACAAAAAATATCAATAATTATTGAATATATTATCTGATCATTCATTCTTTTTTCATCATAATTTATAATCTCATTTCCAATTAAAATAGGTGTTGAAACCATAATTCTATCATGTATAGAAAATTTATTTAGTAGTTTTCTCACATGGAAAGTTTGAGAAACAAATATATATTCCTCCTTATGATATAATTTTATCAAAATATTGTATATTAGTTCTTAGATCATTGATATATCAAACTTTAAACTCATCAAATGTGAAAATTCACTCACTGATTTGAGATTTCTACCACTAAATATGATGTCATAGACATAAAAAATAACCACGGACTACTTATACTTGGTTAATTTATCATAAATTTTCTAATAAAAAACACCTATCATTAATTCAATCTTGTTTATGCAGGTTTCTAACAGATTATACCAAGCTCGAGGTGATTGTTTCAATCTGTACAATAGCTTCTTTAATTTGAACACCTTTGATTCATCATCTCCTATTGAAAAAATAGTAAGATATCCAATAAATATTTCCTTCTTCAGTAATCCATTTTATAATTAATTCCTGACATATATTAGGTATAATTTATGGATTATTTGAATTTTTAGAGCTTTGAAAAATATTATTGACTCATCTCTCACCATCGATGTGAAATTTTATTTCACATCATTTCACTTGACTCGTGTTTAACCTTTTCAAACTAGTGTTTACTTATTATGAACCACTTTTTCTCAATAATCATACTTTTTTTTTGAAAACTAATTTGGTTTTGTTGATATTTTGATCAGTTGAACTTTTCACAAGATCACATATTTTATTTTTTTCAGTTTAGGCTAACACCTCATTCTAGCCTTGACCCATGATTCATTAATTATAGATTATTCAAATTATTATGGATAAACTTGAGATAATAATGTTGTGAACTATAAAGTTCTCATTCTTTGGGTTTGTGATGGATAATAATTATTACTAATTATATTTAATTCCTCAACGTCGACCCATCTATTCCTTCTTTGAGTCAATTTTTAACCCTCTTAAATATTTTTTTATTATCTTGTAACATACTTGGAATCCTTTTCTTATGTTGGACCTTGAAGATTTCAAGAATTTGAGTGAACACCATATTCATCATGATAAACATCCTCTAAAACTAAATTTTTAGATAGTATTTATAGGCTTTTTCCATTACATATCTATATTTTACTTGGATCATTTTTTATAAAAGGTATACCACTTGATTCCAAATAATCTAAATTATTTTCTTATTGGACTTATTCTATTCCATATATCATAATGTATTTTTTTTTTCTATTTTGGACTCAATAAAGAATAATTTTTTGTATACATGACAACTTATACAACATCCTTTTAGTGGTGTTGAGATACCACACTCTCAATAAGATAGGTCTTTTCTAGTTTGTTCAACATCCTGTGATTCATCCCTGTTATAATATATTTTTCGGTCTTCTTATAAATGAAACTTCATGTTTAATTTTATGATTTTCTAGATAAATTTCTAATTCAATGTTGGTGTACTCCATGCCTTTGTCAGATATCAATGCCTTGATTAGTATTTTAATTTATTTTTTATCCCACCTCATAAAATTATTGATACATTCCATGAATTAATTTATAGTCTTAATGAACATGATACAACACATTATACTATAATCATCAATAATAAGATAAAATATCTTTCACCACATGCTTTAGGAATACTTATTAGACACTACACATTGATGTAAATTAGGCCCCGTTGATTTTATTCCCTCTTATGACTTGGTCAGTAGATATTTTTCACTATAATACCACTTATGAAATCATCCTAGGCCTTTTCCTCTTCACATGTCATATTTTTAATATCAACTTTCGTATTCAAAATTAATAATTTTTAAATACTTTTTTATTTATATTCCTAAGTCTTAGATGCGATAAATTTTTTTCTCCTCCACTTTAATGAGATATTGGTTCTCCCTACAATACACTTAATATAAATTATCATTAATTATCTTTAATTTCATTAAAAAATTTGTATCATTTCCTTAATTCATACAAAAAATTCTACTTAAAATGGAAATCAATCCCCAAGTCACATTGTTTTCTCACACTCAAGATTTTTTGATGAAAATCTTCAACATAAATAACCTTAGTATTCTTCAAGTCATCCATGAATATATTTTATCTTCCATTTCCTTTTATCTTCATTGTAATATCATTATTTAACTGAATCATTCCATCAAAACTACCCTTCCCATTATTCAATAAGTTTATATTCTTGATCATGCGGGATTACACCAACAATATAGAATCCCTATCTTACTAGTTTTTAAATAATCTAAAGAAATTTATGAAAGAATATCATTCTATTTTTTCTTCTCCATTCATGAATTTTTATAATAAGTTGACACATAGTATTATGTATTATCATTCTATCCAACCCATAAAAAAGATTATACTTTTCTTCTTCCAATGAATAGAATCTTGGTTATTTTACTTTTATTCAACATTATTTGACTTACATGGTAGTTATAAGCACCTCTTTTTCACATGAAATCAATATATTTATGACCAAAATTTTCTCTCTCATACTCATTTTCTGACTTACTTATTTCATTTAGCTTTTTTCCTCATCACAATATGTCATAGTATGGACATGATAACCAAAAATTTGTCACTTCATCAAGGGAAACATCTTGGGAATACCATATCTACAAATATATATCTCTTAAGTAACTCCTTGGTTTTAAGTAAAAAAAATTAGGAGCATCTCCAACCAACCACATTATTTTATCCTCATTCCATATATCCATATATTTGACACTTAAAATTTTAAAATAATTCCACTTTTACCCATATAATTAAGACATTGATTGTTCAAAACCTTTTTATATCCTCTTGTTCCACATTATTCACTTTCATTTAATTACTTCTATAATAAAATTCCATACTATAACATCTTTCTTTAATTTCTTGATTTCATTTCAGATTAAATATTCCTTCTAAGAGAAACCACTTCCTTTTTAAGAAATTCAACCCTATTAGTTCTTTATTAAATGTAATCATTAATTAATTGATCTTAAAATTTCATCTTGAAATTGATCAATTATTAAAATTTATTTTGAGTACACCCTTGATCTTTCCAAACCTTCCCTATCCAATTGGTTTTATCTTTGAGATAGTTTACATACTATGAAGTCTCTTTCAATAGTAATTCAATTTTTATATTTTTCTTTCATCGAGTATCAAAGTCCTTGATATCTCCTTGAAGTTCCACTATGAGATTAATAACACGCACTAGTTGATCATATTATTTATTTATATCTTGATAATTTTCTACAATTTAAACCATATCATCCTTTGTGTCTAAAATAAATTCAATTTCTCCTTCTTCAAAACGAATTTTCTCCTCATATTTTTTCCTTGATCACAAAACTCTTCCTTTAAAACATTTTCCAAATATATTTCTATTTTTGATATTTCATCGAGGGGAAACGTAATTAATTACCTTAATGTGTAGTAAACTTTAGTTTCATCACTATATAATATCATTAAACATATATCTATGATATTTATGACCTTTTCACATCAAAATAAAGCCAACGATAACTTTCAATCACATATTATTTCTCCTCTATTGATTTTTTTACATTAAATGTGATAAAAATTAATCACTCACAACTTTATTCACTTATTTAGCATGATGAATATAAATATTATATTTAGAATTTAATGTTATTTATTTTTTTTAATGTATTTATGCACTCTCCAAATTCACCCCATCTCGTATGAAACCAACTTCTTAGGATAATAATATAGAGAAAAATATGAATGATTAATTTCTCTAATGTCTGATACATTTATATTGTATAAAGGTTGAAACATTATAAGAATATTCATAAAATTTCAAAACTATTTATTTCATCATCAAATCCATGGATATATCCTATAATTTCAATGAGTTAGTTAATGAAACCATCAACATTTTTGCTTGGGATCATATTTACATAATAAAATATATTGAGAAACAACTATATAATTTCAGCCATGATATTTTTTTGCTCATAAATATGTATGAGTTTAACTAAAATTTATTTTTTCTAATGAAAAACTCATAAATTTCATAGAGTTACATTTTTACAATTCACTGGATAAATTTTTTTTCACGTTATCACTAAATTTGTGTAATTTGTTTTAGATTTTGTTATTAAGAACTCTATAATAGCACGTACATGAATTACATGAAATAAAACTGATTGAAAGTCACTTCTAAGAGACCAAAGATGTGGTATATTATGATTTTTCTAGATTTGATAGTTTTACCCATTAAATAAAGGGACTCCTTCTTCATTAACAACATTATCTATATTGATAATCCATTAGTAATAGATTCTACAAAATTGAACCTTGTAGATCCAATACCACTTATTGGATGAAAAACATCCCAACACAACCTAAGTAAGGGGTGAATTTGGATGTGACTTATTTTTATATTTTAACTTTTTATAGATGTTTTTATCAGATTTTATAGAATGTTATGAACTTATAATGATTAATCATGCAACCAAATCTTCCTAAATTTGAAATGAAATACAATGGCACAAAAACTTTACTTGGTTATTCACTAAGTTATCATCCAAGGAGGATACACTAATGATGTTTTGACCTAAAAATACTATAAAACATGGCTATATCCATGAGCATGTAAGTCCATGGTTATAGGAAGCCTATATCCACAGGTAAAAAAATGATTGTGACTATAGGTGATTTTTTTTGGTGCCAACCCATTAGGGAATTTTTTTCATATGATAATGGTTTAGAAAAGGGAATATAGGTGGAATTATAGGCTCTCATAGATATATCCCCTTTATCCATGGACATAGGTTCTTATGGATACATACCCCACTCAAAAACCCTATAGCGAGAAGCATAATTAGACTATGGATATAGGCCCCTCCCAGAACCCTTAAATCCATGAGAATAATTAGGTATTGAATACATGCACCCACCAAGAGCCCCTATAGCCAGGAGCATAATATCCCATGGCTATAAGATTCTCTCTAAACCCCTGTATCCAAGATCATAATTAGCCCACAAATACATTCCCTACCAAGAACCTATATAGCTATGGGTATAGGATCTTGTGACTATAGGACCATCCTAGAAAAATAATTTCCATGAGAATACCCATCCATAGTTATTGGATAATAATAAAAATTTCTTAAATATGAATATTTAATTATACATGACACCCCTATAACAGTTGTACATATTAGTATAATGGAATATTTTATTTGATAATCCATTCAAGTTTAGGTTTTGAATCCATACTCTATTTTAGTTTTTCTAATATTCCACACACACACACACATATATTTGTATATATATAAAAAATACATTTTATAGAATACTGAAATAACGAGTTCGATATATGTATCGATCCTCAGGTATGAAACCATATAACATTTTGTTTTCTATACCCTGAGACAAACACACACACACACATATATATATATAGAACTATTTGTATGTATATATTGTTAAATATTCTTATATTGGATTAGAATAGGTGTCTTATGAACACAAACATGTGAGAGTTTTAAACCCGAGGATTCATTTTATTTTAAAAATACCCTATAGCTATAATCAATTGATTATTTAAATAGTTTGGTCCAACTGAATCCTATAGCCATGGAAAAGTGGCATGTGACTATAGATCCTTTATGAAGTATATTCCATGTTAAACTGGCTTATCCATGGTCCTTTCCCATGGATATAGCCTAGATTATATAGCCACTTCTTTTTATCCTTGTGAATTTGGGCTATATCCATGAGCTTATCCCATGTACATAGTTGATTTTTCTATCTGTATACAAAGGGGTTTCACTATGCACTTTATGTGAATTAAATATTTAGGAAATTCAAACTACCAATCCAAGGTTCACTCCATCGTTTTATATTTTCCCACTTCTTCAAGGAAGAATTCTGATAATTTCTTAAAACATCAGTCACTCATAATGATCTTCACAGAATATAAACACAAAACTGGTTAGGGTGTTTTCATTGTGGTTCTATTTTCCATTTTGAATTTTGGAATATTAATAAATTACTTCTCCCATATTAATTCCTCTATATATACATATATTTTCCATTTGTACCATAAATAATTTCTTTTTTAACTATTCCAGAATCCAGGATTTAACCTTCCAAATTTATCCACCCATTTTTCCACTTATTTATAGTTAATTTTTCCTCCAAACTAACCATAAAACTCCAAGTAAAACAATTTAATCCAATAATAATCATGCTATATATAGGTGTTATTAAAATTCTAAAAACTATATGTAATTATTAATACTCCAACTTGATGTTCATAATTTTGGTGTGATATACTCATAATTCACCAGATTGCAACATGAGATTCTAAATTATGATATGATCATCAAGTAAACTACAAATCTAAAAAAAATGGGTAGAATCATATTTAAAATTCATAGAAGGTTAGGACATGATGTTTTGAGTCACCAAAAATCATGGACCCATTAAACTATGATGATATGATGCAAGTCCATTAACTCTAGTTGATAATTATTTCATGTCTCTCTCACTAAAATAATATTCTCACAGAACAACCAATTAGGTTGCAGTATTATCCTTATATTTTCACTTCTATATCCTTCATAATTATGGTGTGGTGTACCTATTATGGTGTGATTTATCCAACCATCAAAAACTAAAATTGTACCAAATTTTCATGATTTCGTATTATAATGTGATATTTCCCCTTAATTTGACCTTTTAATCATCTATAAAAAGAGTTTTAAAAATAAATAATTATTATTTTGGCCCGAACATTTATATTATCCCAAATAGTATAGAACCAATTTATCATGGGGGCTTCCCTACAACATTTCCATATTACTTATGGAGTTACCAAAAACATTATAGCATAAATGACCATCACCTATGCCTGCTTACTCTCCCATTACCTCCTTTATAGTATGAGAAAATCCATTTCAATATGATGGTGAAAAATTTAGTAGAACCTCTAAAATTACCTCTGGCTCATTTATTCCTACACTTCCTTCCTTTATAGTGTAACTGTGTTGGCTGCATTGTGATTGTATCTCTTTTGATAGAGGAAAATATGGATCATATTGAAACCCTTATAAACCTCTATAATCTTCTATGGAATATATGAAAATACCAATAAATACCATTTAAAAAAATAAACCATTTCACTATCTTTGAAACATGTAATCTGGCGGTTCCAATATTCTTCTACCTTCGAATTCAAACACCTTGATTCCAAAAATGCATTGTTGGAACTAACTAATATCCATTGGTTATGTATATTTGATATCCATCCTTTAATAATTACTAAATAAATATTCCTAAGAACATACTTATGATTTTGAACATATGAAACTTCTTCCCACACTGTTACAGAACACATAAAGATGATAATATTACGAATTTATGATGGGTATTGTAATAATATCTCTTTATACAATTCCTACACCTTTTATATTCCCAAAATGGTGAGATTTTTAAGACCAATTTTATATTCATCATATAGTTATCTAGTATTAAATTCAATGTCTTTTACAAAGTATGCATCTCTAGAAAAAAAATCCTTTGGTTGAATTTGATTTTTGACATACACTTTCAATATCTTCACGTTGTGTTCAATAGGGTACATCTATCTAAAATGCAATAGTCCACAAATTTATATTTCTACCACCTAGTGAACAATAAAGTGAATCATAATATTAAATAATAATGGTGAGACGAATATATCTAGTTGACATAAAGTGATAATATTTTTTTTATATTTTTGGAAACTTTTTCTGGTTAATAACATTTCTATATATTGATTTATCTTTGTTACATTGTGTAAAATAATTTTTGGAAATATGAATCAAATTTCCACGACTAAAAAATATTTAATCAAAACATGAAAATCATGTGATTTTAAAACTTTTATATTCAGGTCATTGATCTATACGACATTATCAATATTTGATGAATACCCCTTTAAGACCATTTAACCATTTAAAAAGCATTAAAACTGAAATCTATTTTCCTTAGAAAGTGTGTGGGATACTTTTGGAGGAAAATTTCACATCCCCTTATACATTATTTCAAACTCTTCACTACTATCCATTTCATTCATGGATACTCTTTCCTTGAATCTATATTTTTTCTTTCATTATATATTTATTATAAATACAATTAAATTATCACTTAAATTTTTCTTGATATTCATGAGGTTTAGATACATACTTTTGTGTGTCTATTGCGTATGAGGATTATCCGCACTAATATTTTTTTGCCTCGACCTAGTTTCTTCAAATAACTATTGATTAAAATTTAATGATTGAAAATATTTTTCTATTTATTTGGTCTAAGGTAAAATTGTTGAATCATGTTCTCTAATGGTTTTATAAGAAATATTTTCTTAATCATACTCCTCTGAACATCAATATTTCGTCCTCTAAATAATCATTATAAATTAATAATTTTTAGTCCCCTAAGAATATATCTCTTATGGATTAGTGTACAGAAGGTTTTGTCTCCCCTATATAATACCCTCTTAAGGATACAAGGAATCCAAGTAGAGAAGGTTTTTATTCATTATCTTCTATGTCATGTCAGTATTAAAGAACTTCTAATGTGAATGTTTTTTATTTGAATGACTTGATAAATTTTCATGAAGATGGTCATGTTTATGATTTTTAATTGACTCTAAAAAAATAAAATTTTAGTAATGGATATTGGAAACACTTTAGTGTGAAAATTAAAAAAATGATACTTTAAAATACAGATATAAATATAGACCTTCTACAGATTCTAAGGGATTAATTATAGTAAAAGGATAATAAAGGTATATAAATATAATAAATAATACCCATACTATGATCACTTAAAATTTTTCTAGGATGTTTACTCAATATTCTCATTGTATTGATCAATGATTAACATTATCTATTGGAACACCAAGGGTATTACCTCTTCTTATGAGAGGATTTAATTCATGTTTAACCATTATAAAATTTAATTAGTCTTTATTTTTGAACCAATGGTCTCCAATTCAAAGGAAATTTTTTATAATATAAGGCTGATTATTATTGATAGTTATTTCACTCTTACAGATAAATATGTGCGCTTTAGAATAACTATATTCTATTATTTTTATGTTTCTTGGTTGAGGGTCATGTGGTCCACTTTTATTTCAAGGACTTACATTTTTAAATGATCTCTTAGATTTTCTTTTTCTATGAAAAATACACAAGATTTTAATGGAAGTAATATGAGACCCTATAAAGAAGAAAACACTTTTAATTTCTAAACCTTAGCTATTATAATGTGAATTAAATAATATTTATTATTATGTAAAATAAAAAGCTAGTAAAATCCATTGCCTGAACAAAATTTATAACTTATAGTATAATATTAATTAATGAAACCTTATTGAATTTCTTACTAAGGTTTAAAATATATATGGTTTGGGAAAATACCTCAATGAAAAAACTTGGGAGGTTTTCAAAAAATCCTCATCAGATCAAAGTACTATTTTACTTAAATGTTTAGTATCTTATTTTGAGTGACCTAAAAAATTTTATTTCTATAAAATGTGGATTTATCAACCAAAATATTAGTAGTTTCTCTCTAAATTATAGAATTCTTTCCAATTTAGAGCTGGTATTAGTGGAATTTATCCAAAATGAAAACTCCATAATATCCATTTGAAGGATTGGAAAAATAGGTGTTTGGTAACATTTTTAATCTATACTAAAATTTAATTAGTCTTTATTTTTGAACCAATGGTCTCCAATTCAAAGGAAATTTTTATAATATAAGGCTGATTATTATTGATAGTTATTTAACTCTTATATATAAATATGTGCGCTTTAGAATAACTATATTCTATTATTTTTATGTTTCTTGGTTGAGGGTCATGTGGTCCACTTTTATTTCAAGGACTTACATTTTGAAATGATCTCTTAGATTTTCTTTTTCTATGAAAAATACACAAGATTTTAATGGAATTAATATGAGACCCTATAAATAAGAAAACACTTTTAATTTCTAAACCTTAGCTATTATAATGTGAATTAAATAAGATTTATTATTATGTAGAATAAAAAGCTAGTAAAATCTATTGCCTGAACAACATTTATAACTTATAGTATAATATTAATTAATGAAACCTTATTGAATTTCCTACTAAGGTTTAAAATATATATGGTTTGGGAAAATACCTCAATGAAAAAATTTGGGAGGTTTTCAAAAAATCCTCATCAGATCAAAGTACTATTTTACTTAAATGTTTAGTATCTTCTTTTGAGTGACCTAAAAAATTTTATTTCTATAAAATGTGGATTTATCAACCAAAATATTAGTAGTTTCTCTCTAAATTATAGAATTCTTTCCAATTTAGAGCTGGTATTAGTGGAAATTATCCAAAATGAAAACTCCATAATATCCATTTGAAGGATTGGAAAAATAGGTGTTTGGTAACATTTTTAATCTATACTAAAGGATAAAAACAACGTATAAAGGGATGAATTAAGTTTTTAATTAGATACTTTTGATATTAATAGGGATAAATGATCCAAAACCTTATATAAATTAACCCTTACACTTAATTAGGAAAAATCTATTTGAATTCAAAGGATTAGATTTGATGGACCAAAAAAAGAAATATTAATAATATATCTTCTATTTATAGGCTAATAAAAAAATTAAAATAAATAGAATATATTCCATTTCAAAATAAAATGGAACTATAAGTTTTGAATAAAAATAAATGGGTGAGGATGATATTTATTTCTATAAAAAATGTTTTCATATGAATACATTGATATCATTGATGAACATTATTTTTTGAATCATATTTCAAATTGTATTAATGATTAGAATAAAAATATTATATCTTATATTCCATTATTTTATGAAATTAATTAAGCTATTTTGTGTTTGGAATATAGCTATACACTAGCCCTAGATTTTTTTAAAAGTATTTTCTCTAACAAAAATGCTAAATCATATAAAAAATAGGTGATGTCATAGTTATTTTCATTATATTTTTGGACTTTAATCACTCAAATCATGTTCAGTTCCAATGTCATTATGATACCTAACATCCATTACCAAAATTATTTTAAATAAATTATTCCCACCAATTGATCAACCCTTATGAATAAATTCTAGTCCAAAATTATGGAAATAAAAAAAAACTCATTCTTTCCAAAGTAATATACATGGAATAAGATGGATTCAAGAAAAGTAGATACATTAAAGATCATACATGAACATGACCAGAAGGCGAGGTGATGAAATATGGTTGTCAAAAATGATATGAATATTGATTTTGATTATATTTTTGGGGATTTATTTTTTCTATTTTTGAAAAAAATTAGATCCCCTAGTCAATTGTTTTAGTTTTATTAATAATATTCATCCACACAACTTTATAGTTCGTTTAAATGGTAAAAGTTATAGTTTTTTTCTACCTATAAGGAGGGTTTAATAAACTAGATCCCTTTTCACCACTTTTTTTCATCACTACTTCTGAGTCTTTTAAATTGAATATTCATACTTTTTTTATTAAGGGTTTATTAAAAATTACATTGTTTGAAGAGAAGTTTATAATATTTATCATCTTGAATTTACTGATGATAGAATTATTTTATAAAATGGATATCTTAATTATATATATATATATATATATATATTTTAGAATTTTATAAAAATATATCAAACATATTTTGGCCTAGTTCTTAATACTATTAAGACCTCTTTTTTGGTGAGTTGAAAAATAACTCTATCTTTGAAAGAACTCATGGAAAGAATTTTTAACATTCAACATTCTAATATACCCTGAACTTATTTGGGAATTTTAATAATTAGAGGATGTTTTAGTTTTCAAATTTCTATTATATCTTGGTTCTTTTTATTTTAAAAGTTATATGGTAAAAAATGAGTAATTATCAATCAGAGTGGAAGGATTATTCTCATGAAGTATTTTGTCTATTTTTTTAATGCATCACATGATTGTGTCTATATTACCCTTGTAAAAAAGTTGAGTGACCTCTTCTAGGTTGATTCTTCCCCTTAACATATGTATCACTATAATTATTAGTGGAATATATGTAAGCTAGTAGAATAAGGTAGCTTTGGGGTTAGAGTTATAAAATCCTTTCAATAAGATTCTTCTCATGAAATATTTTAGGATTGGAATGTGGGAGACACCTTATAATCCTATTTTATTTACTACATTCAAGAGTTGATAATTTTTAAATCCAACCCACTTATTGAAAAGTTTACTTCATATTCTCAAAGTATTGAAAAAAGATGTATTGGGAATATGATTTATAGGTTTTAAGAGTTGTATAGTTATTACTATTGGATAAAAATTTAAACATGAATAAAAAATTTTTATTGATAAGTTCAACAATGTTTCTCTACATAGATTGTCGAGGTAATTAAAACCTATTGTTTTTATGATGGAGGAGTAATAATTCCATATTATGGGATTATTTTGAATACATGAACGAGTTTATGAAAATCCGGGGAGTGCCCACGTCAAGTGTAGATGTTATAGAAATTAATTCTATGGTTTTTAAGGGTATTATATATCATATGTATATTTTATAAGTGTTATAAATATACAAAATTTCAAAATCAAAGGAAGAATTAATTATTCCTTTAGTTTGAAATCATGTTATGAAAAAAAGAGTTATTATGAAATTTGAATTTAAAGGAATATATCAAGCTTGGATGGATCTAATTAAAGGATGTGAATCTTTATCTCAATCTATTTATATGATAGGAGAAGGGATTAAATAAAAAATATTTTCTGTTGAAAAAATTGATATGACTGATTATATACAAATGGTTTAGGATTATTCATATTCTATAACATACTCTAAAATAAGAGAAGGGTAAAAGAGTTTATCCAATAATTTATTAAAATTTGTAAAAAAGTAATTTTTCCACCCGTCAATGGAATATTTTAAAGAAGTAACTTATTTTCAATAATAAATAACTGAACACATAAAATATCATATATGATATATTTTATTTGTAAAATATTCCTACTAAGAGAAAATAAGTTTTATTTCACAGCGCAAAAGGATTTTAATATCCTAGAAATATAGTAGAAAATAATTTAATATATAATAAGCTAGTGGGAGTCTATTTTGACTTAGATAAGTTTAAAGATAACAAATAAAGGATTATACCAATCTAAGATTAAAGTGTTTTTCACTTGATATTCTAAATATTTTAGGTTATTTAATGATATTTAAAAAGTTTAATTTAATTATCATGAATAAGTGGAAAAAAGTTTTTCCTAAATTATTATACTATAAAAATATTTATGTATTTTCAATTAATAGTCTAAAGTATTTTTAGGATATGAAATGATAAAGAAAAATGTAAAGAGTTACATTTAGTTACCATAAAAAATGAGTATAACTATTTCCATAAGCTTTATGCGGGTCAATTTTATAAAGTGAATTATAGTTTTTCCTAAATGTGTTTAGGGTATGATGGTGATGAAAAATGTAATGAGTTACCTTAGTTAACATAACATACTGAATCTAACTTTATACTAAATTTTTTTTGAGTTTGTTGGTAAAGTAATAATATAAAAGTTATATTATTTGAAAATTTTCAAGGAAATTTTTTAAAGGAAAACTTAAAAGGAATATGATGATGCACATATAAATAGTTATAAGTAGACAATAGAAGTTTACACCATAATATTTAATGTTATGTAGATAAAAAGTTTTAATATATTAGAATATTTGAACATTAGGAATATGATTCCTAAACCTCACCATTATTCAAGGTATATTTCTTTATAGACATTTTCCACTAAAGAGTTGGCGACATAGTTTTATAAAATGGATACATAGGGATATAAATAGAATAAAATATTATGTAATGAGTTAAAAAAACCACCAAAAGTGAAAAATAAATAAGGTGGATATAATAGTCATTCATATTTGATATGTTAGATAGGTTTTTATGTTGGGTTGTTTAAATATTCTTAAATTTTTTTTAAGAATATGAAATTTATCATAATATATAAATGGAAATATACACTTTATCATTATTTCATGTTGGATATATATATATATATATAATGATATATATTTGATAAAGTGGAATGATAATTGGCCTCTCAATGTAATAATTTTTTTAATCCTAACTGATGTTCTTCATGAATTATCATAGGTTATGATGTAATTATATGGTTATAGTGTGTATGATTCTCCTATAGAGATATTGAATATGTTCACAAGGCACATAAATGTGGTTTTTTATAGAAACCCAATCATTTTACACACATCATAACATGATTTTAAGGATCATAAAGTATTGTTTCTTGGAAGACTTGGAATATAAAACTAAAAAACATGAGACTAAATAAAACATTTATTCATTTAATCTTCATAAGGATCTACTAACTTCCATTTTTCTCATACATCCTCATAGTAGAAACTGGGGATACCATGAAAAAAGGGATGAGATAAAAGTCCAGTAAGGAAATAAGCATAATAACAAGTCTTTAGCACAAGAGTTAGAAGGCATGACATAATGATATAAAAAGGCATGTAACATATGGAATCATAACATATAAACATAGGATCTTATAAACATAGATTCAATGTAATATGATAGAAAAATAAAACATGAATTTAGCATGATTCAAGGCTCATAGCACATTGAGGAGAAAAAATCAAGGTTTACCACCAAGACTGTTGCTCATGGTAGCACGAGTCAATGCTAATCCCCAAGACCATTACACATAACATATCATGAGACTCAAATTTACCCAATTAATTGGAGTGCTATATTTTTTCACCCATCTTAACATTTTAATGAATATGTTTTCTACATTGAGAATCATACATGATCAATCACACATAAACATAAGGGTACCAATGGAAAGAAATGGGTATCATAATCATGAAATAAATATTAATGAATGGGTGTATCATACAAGTGTCCTCGACAGAAAGGAATTAAAACATACATGGTCATTCATAATTTAAAATAACTATATATCATGGTAAGTGAAGTCAAATATAATTTACAACATGTAATAAAAATATTTAATAAATTTTAGCATTAAAACATTTTAGTCTATTTTTAAGGAAAATACCAAAGATCATTTAAAATAGAAAAGGGAATAAAATTTTTATAAAACCCAAAGTGAACCAAGTAGGTTTTAATAATAAAAACTTGATTTAAAAAAAATGGAGGATTAAAATAGATGATAGAGTGAACTTGAAATTGGGTAAAAATTCAGGAAGTTCCCTTAAAACGGCTTTGCTTATCGGGAAGTATCGAGGAGGGAATCATTTAAAAACATGTATAACCACAAAATACAATGATGAATGGATATTGATACATAATTTTGGAAAATATACACAACATTTAGAATATGTACATAAAAATAAATGATAACTTTATTTGGGTAGAAATAAAGGTGGAGAAACTCGAAGGAATAAAGGAGGTTTAGGTAGAATCCCTTACCTTAAGTTCAATGGTGTCATTATCTAGATATTAATGTCATGTATAAACAAATTAAATTCATTAATTATTATTTAAATAACCTATTATTAATTTAATTGATTTATTATATCCTTATTAAGTTCATTTGTGTCCTTTTTGATGGGTTAAGAGGTTCAATTTCATTGTTTGGGAGCATTTGTTTCCTTGGTTTTCATGATTGATTTACCTATATACATGTGAGGATAAACATATAAGATGATAATGGTTTTCAAAAATTGGAGTTATATGTTATTAGGTAATGTAAATAAGATTACATGGTTATAAAATTCATTTTTTTATTTGGAGTGAAGATGAATCATTATTTAAAACTTTAATGATAACCATTTTGGTTAATTGGCAGTCATTGATCATGAAGAACTCATTATGATTTATCAATTAATATAAAGTATATAAAAGATTCAATATCTTTAAATTAGAAACAAAACATAGATAATAGTCTAGTTCAACCATAAACATTGTTTTATTACTAGAATTGAATACAGTAAAAAAATTGAAAACCTATTATCCTTAAATGTTTTAAATTAACACATCTCGGATGAAGTTTTCATTTCTAGTATAAAAGGAGGGGAAATGAGAGATGATGAAAAATTATTAAATTATCATAAGATTACTCCAGTACATGTATGGTACTAGAGTTTTCATAAAATTTGGATGAAAGGAGGTGAGGAAAAAAAAGAAACAAGGGAACTTGAAAGGAAATAAAACAAATGAAAAGAGGAATTTAACTCTTGAATATATCTTCCTTAAGAGCCTCTTTAGGGGAGAGGATTTTGTCTTTTGAAGAGACCAAGGGATATTGGATGTGGGATAGGGATTACCGAGAGATTTTATAGTAATTTATACAAGGAAAAAGGCTTGAGATGAGTGAATAGAAGAGGGGGTGAGGGTAGTTTTTATAATGGACGAGAGGAGGGTTTTCTCAATATTTTATTCATTATTTTATTATTTTGCTCCAGAAAAGCAATATTATTGATTATTGTGACCAAAAATAGTAATATATACATGTGAGTTAGAACCCAAGGTTCTTACCTGAGCATAACATCATCCATGACCTAATCAATCATGTATTTAAATTATTCGATAAATTATCGTATTTTACTATTCATTAAAAATTCAAGTATTTCAGAAAAATTCCAAAAACTCACCCCAACCATTTTTCATTGTGTAGAATCTAAAAATGAACTCCATTTTATTAAAAAATTCTAAATATGAGATATTTAATTTTTAAATAAAACCATTATTTACTTTAAAAATACATATTTTAAAATTATAACCGATTTTATAATACCTTGAAAAATTAACTATGGTCTCATAAAATTTTCCTATTATCATAAAACATAAAAACAATAATTTATTAATACATTTTATGAAAATAAATTTTCTTTTAAATTATTAAATTATTCATAAAATTTTAATTAAATATTTATAAAAATACCAGCACTATGATATAATGATATCATATTGTCACTTATAAGATGAATACATTTTATTTGTACTTCCATTTGTAAGGTTTCTTATTCACTTAGCCAATTCACTATTCATAAGGTTCATATTACTATTCATAAGGGCCATTTACTATTCACTAAAAATTAAGGTTGTCCAATGGGACTCCAAACATCCTACTAATCACAACCGTGTATGTCATATTTTTGAAATTCAAATAAAAAAGTGAAAATATTATGTTTAAAGGTCACCTAGTACTTAGTAGTTCATTATGTTGTGATTTCACATGATTTTGACATAATTATAAGAAGGGAATTTCCATTGATTAAACTTTGGGTTATTACATTCTTCCCCAATTTCACCTATGATTTTTTTTACATTCTAAGCTATAAATAGGTGTGGGTACTTTTTCTTCATTTCTCCCTCCAGACCCCATGTTGCCTCTTCATACTTATGGTTCTACTATTGTACTTTGACTAGGTGAGTAGTCTTATTGTGTAAAAATTTATCTATACTATCTAAGATCTTTATTGGCTGCTCCTCGTAAGATATATCATTCTCCAAATTTACCACATCTAAGGATAATACATGTGAAGGATCAGGTATGTACTTTCTTAAAAGTGATGCATAGAATACATCATTTAATTTAGACTTGGTAGGTGGAAGTGATAGTCGATAAGACACAACTCCGCACGATCAAGAATATTGAAGGGGATGATATACTCAAGACTAAGCTTTTCTTTCTTAATAAATCTAAATACATTATTCTATAGAGATCTGCAATGGAATACCATGTCTATAACTTTAAACTCATGTTCTCGTCAACGATTGTCTAAATAGATCTTTTGTTGAATTTGGGATACCTTGATGTGATACTGAATGGTTTTTACCTTCTCCACCATTTGTTCAACCATTTCAGGTCCTAAAAGATCATTCTCACCAACTTCATCCCAACATGTCGGTGTTTTACACCTTTTCCCATAAAGGTATTGAAACCCATTCAGATAATTGAGTGGAAACTATTGTTGTATGAGAACTAGAAAAGTAAAATATGTTAGTCCCATCCTCTTTTGAAGTATATAGAACACACTCTCAATATATCTTCTGATATCTAAATAGTTCTCTCAAACTGGACATCACTTTAAGGATGATAGGCTATACTGAATTTAAGTTCAGTGCATAGAGCATGCATGATACTTTTCCAGAACTTCAAGGTAAATCTCAGATCTCTATCAGATAACATAGATAGTGGTACTCCATGTATCCTTACCACCTCTTTGATATATATATCTGTGTATGTTGATCCATTGATAATTAATCTCGAATTACAATAATGTGAGCAATATTTGTAAGATGATCCATGATGACCCATATAGCATTATTTCCTCTAGATATCCTTGGATATCTAGTGACATAGTTCATGGTGATGTCTCCCACTTTTATGTTGGTATGGGTAGTGGTTTCATCATCTCCTTAGTCTTTTTAATTTTAGACTTTACTTGATAACATACTAGGAACATTGATGTATACTCAATGATCTTCTTCTTCATATTGTGCCACTAAGAGTTCTCTCAGAGATCATGATACATCTTTGTGATCCCTTGGTGAATAGGGAATGTTGATCTATGTACATCATTCAAAAGATCCTTCTTTATCTGTTGATAAAATGGTACACATAGTCATGACCCAAATATTCCAACTCCTTCCTTGTCAATCTTGAACTTATAGGATTTACCATTTCTAATATCTTCCACCCCATTTTGAATTTCCACATCATTTCTTTGAGCATCCTTTATTTTCTCTATAAGGGATAGTTGAGAAATCATTTGAGAAAATATTTATGATGTTCCTATCTTAATGATTCCCATATCCATCCTCTATAAATCTAATAATATTGGACCCTTTTCAAATCTCATCATTGATAAAGATGAAATATACATTCTACTTAGAGCATCCACCACCTTATTTACCTTACCGAGATGGTAGTGGATTGAGAATTCATAATCCTTGATGAGATGTAACCATCTTTTTTGGGACATATTAAGCTATCTCTTTGTGAATATTTATTTGAGTCTCTTGTGATCAGTATATATCACACTTCCCCACATAGAGATAATGCCTCCATATTTTCAATTCAAAGATCATATCTGCTGACTCTAAATCATGTGTGGGATAGTTTTTCTCATGTATTTTCATCTTCCTTTAGGTGTAGGATATCAATTTATCATTTTTCATCAGCACACAGCCTAAGCCCTTCTTTGAAGCATCAATGTACACCAAAAAGAGTTCTACACTTATTGGGAGTGTTTGTACTGGTACAATGACTAGCCTCCTTTTGGGATCCTTAAAGATTTCCTCACATTCTTGAGTTTAGATGAACTTCAATCCCTTTCATGTTGGCTTGTTCATCGGGTTTGACTGTCATGATAAGTTCTTAAAAAATAATTGATAATACCCATCAAGACCTAGAAATCTATGGATCTCCATTACAAATATTAGTCTTGGCTACTCTTCAATTTCATTTGTCTAGAAATTTTTCATAGATATCCATTTGTTGGTTCTAACATTCCCCAAGAATAATACTTCCTCTATCCAAAAATCACATTTACTATACTTTTCATACAACTTCTCCCTTCACAAAGTATTTAGTACAATATTCGAATTCTCCTCATGATCCTCCTTTCTCTTGGAGTATATCTGAATATCATCGACAAAGACTACCACAAATTTGTTGATATAATCTATAAAGATTATATTAATTAGATCCATGATAATTTCTGGAGAATTAGTGAATCCTAAGGGAATAACTATGAAATGATAGTGTCTATACCTCGTTCGAAAGGAATTCTTGGGAATATCTTTCTTCCCCAACTTTAATTGTTGATATCCCAACTGAAGTCCCACCTTAGAGAAATAACTATCCCCACAAATCTAATCAAAAAATTCATCTATCTGAGGCAGGGTATACTTGTTCTTTATCATTATTTTATTGAGCTCATGATAATCAATGTCTAGGAACATTAAACCATACTTTTTCTTGATTAAGAGGACTATTACTCCCCTGGTGAAGCACTTTGGCGTATAAAACCCTTGTCTAGATTCTCCTATAACTCATTTTCAGATATTCCAACACTACGATGGATATTCTATAAGGTGTCTTTGATAGAGGTAGGGATCTAGAAATAAGTTAAATTGAGAACTCAAACTCTTGATCAGGAGGAAGACCATGTAATTCTTCAAGGAATACATAAGTGTAATCCCTCATGATTAAAATTTCTTCGAGCATGATTATATCCTTTACCTTAATCATTTGAGCATGAAATGCTTGCTCATAAGGAACTAATATACACACTCTATATAACGATTCTAAAGAAGATTCATCTTCATACTTACACTTGTGAAGAACTGGAGGATTTTTCAGGATGTGAAGAGTGATCTCCCTTTCCCAAAATTTAATGTTGGATTTAAATAAAGATAGCCAATCCGTGCCCAAGATAACATCGAACTCTACCAGAGGAATTATGATAAGTTTTCCTGGAAGGTTCATTCCAAAAATATTTATAGGGGTGGAGTTATAAACCTTGGATGAAATAATTTCCCTATTTACTATTATGATAGATAACTCAACCTCCAAATTTTGAGTAAGTGTTTGATTAGTTCTACTAAACTTTCAAGATATGAAATAATGTGTAGAACCAGAATCAAATAGTATGTTCTCTTTTCCAGAATAAATAACTAGCATACCTTTCACCACATCATTTTCCAGATCCACCTCAGAAGTGGTGATATCATACGACCTTTCTTATTGCCTTGGAGGTTGTTATTGGTTGCATCTGAAAAAACTTGGCTTAGGGAAATTGTTCTCATAATTCCCATTTTCATTGTAGTTGAAATACTACAATATTGGATGAGTGTTGATCTGAACCTTCCTTTCTTCTTCCAATTTAGTGAAATTATTCGTATCCCTTTGTAGTTCTTAGAGATATGTCCCATATTTCAACATTTGAAGAAATTTTAGGTTCCCTTTAGATAGTTCCTAGGATGATTCTTCCCACAATTTTGACATGTAGGATGTTCAATATTCTTTCCATCATGATATTTATTCACCGATCCACCCATATTAGTCTCCGTTTTCTTTTTTTTTCTAGGACCACAAGACCATTGAGAGTCTCCGATCTCCATTTCAACCTTTAAGATACAAGAGAAAATTTCCTAATAACTATTGAAGTCTCTATTTTCCAAATTTTTATATACTTGGCTTTAGTCTGCTAAAGAAGTGATCCGACTTTCTTTTAGTGTTCATGACAAAGCCATAAGTGTATCTTGAAATCCTTGTGAAGTTGGCTTCATACACCCCGATGGACTCATCTTCCTCTGCTTAAGTTCGAGTAACTCTCTTTCCATCTCAAGATTGAGGGTTTGGGGAAAATATTTATTGAAAAATATTTTCTTGAATTCCTACCAATCCATGGAATCAATTTCTTAATAGGAATTCATATTCTTGATAAGTTTCAACCACTGATCTACTTCCCCATCAAAATGATTGAATTACAACACGACTTTGTCCTCTTCTAAGAACTTAAGGACAAGAAATATCTTTTCAATGGATTTAATCCACTATTACGTGGGGAGTGGATAAGATGATCCACTAAACATGGGAGGCCTTTTATGTATGAAGGATTTAATGATAAGTTGCTCTTTACTTAGAGGAGGATGGAGTTCCACATGATTCATGTTATTATTCATAACTTGAGATAGCTGAGCAAGTATTGTCATAATGTCTTGATCACCCATTCCCATCATATTTGGCATGTCATTAGGACAATATTCAAATTCCCTATCACATTTATTGGTGTCACATATTCTTTTATTTCCCACCATTAACTAAGAAAAATAACGTACAACTAGGGGTCTTGAATGATTAGAAAATAAGCATAAAAATGAAACATTAAACATAAAATAATAAAATATTAAAGGGAAAGTATATCCTAAATTATGATTTCCTAGGTTTCAATCTAGGTTACCCATGATCTGTTTCCTCACATTTATTCATATGAGATTTTTTGTTCCCTTAATAATGGTTCATACTAATATTATTAATTTACAAAAGTATATCCCCTGTGAGTGTCAATACATGAGTTCAGAAAGGCTCGTTATTATGCACTGGTTCTAGTTCGAGTCTAGCTTAAAGAGTTTTTTTTTTCAGGTTTTAGCTCTAGATACATATGTTCCAAAGCCACATCCACTTGTTCGTAACCAAATAGAGATTCATTTTCTTGATAATACACTTACTCTATACTTATCAAAATTTAGGTATGTTTTCTTATACTTAGTCTCATCCCTAAGGTTCAAACTAATGCACTCAATTCCAAATCTACAAATTTAACATGATCATCCTTTGATACCAACTATAGTGACCCAAGCCTTTTACACATATTATTACATGATTTTAACCATAATAAATCATCATTTTACAAGACAAGGATTATAAATTCTAGTGTCTTGGAATACTAGGTACATAAAACTGAAAAACACGGGACTAAATAGAACATTTCTTTACTTAATATTTATAAGGAGCTCCTAACTTCCACTATTATCATACATCCTCATAGGATAACCTAGGGATAACATGATCAAAGGGATGAGAAAAAATCCCAATAAGGGAATAAGCATAATAATAAAGCTTCGGCACATGGGTGAGTAGGTATGACATAATGATATAAAAAGGAATAGAACATATGAAATCATAACATATAAACATGTTATTATATAACCATGAAGTCATAGTAATGTGGAATCAACATAAAACATGACATTATCATGAGTCAGGGCCCATATCACCTAGAGGAGCACACATCAAGGTTCACCACCAATAGCATTGCACATTGTAGCATGAGTCATGGCTAACCGCCAAGACCATTGCACATAATGTCTCATGAGACTCAAATTTACCCAATGAATTAGAGAAATATATAGGCTTACCCATATTAACATGTTCATGAATATGTTTTCCACATTATTAATCATACATAATCAATAATACACAAACATAAGGGTACCATGGAAGGAAATGTATATCATAATCATGTCATAAAGAATAATGAATGGGCATGTCATACAAGTGTCCATAAAAGAATGCAATTAAAACATACATGGACATTCATAAGTTTAATAAATAATATATCATGGTAAGTGATTTCAAAAATAATTGACAACAAGTAAGAAAATAATTTAAGAAATTTTATCATTAAAACATTTTAGTGCGGTTTTAAGGAAAATAATAAAGAGAATTTAAAATAGAAAAAGGGAAAATATTTTATATCAAAACAGAAGTGAACCAAGAAGGTTTTCATAATAAGAATAATCAATTTAAAAAAAATGGTGGTTTCAAACATATGATATAGTTCACTTGAAATTGGGTAAGAATTCGAGAAGTTCCCTCAAAATGACTTTGCTTATCAGGAAGTATTGAGGAGGGAATCATTTAAAAACATATATATCCCTAAAAGAGAATGATTAGTGGATATTAATACATGATTTTGGTTAATATACAAATAATTTTTATGGTTTACATAAAAAATAAAATATAAATTCATTTGGGTAAAAATAAATATAGGGAAACCCGAAGGAATAAAGGAGGTTTGGGTAGAATCCCTTACTTTAAGTCTGATGGTGTCAATATCTTGATCATAATGTATTGAATAACCAAATTAAATTCATTAATTAGTATCTAAAAAACCTATTCTTCATTTAATTTATTTATTATTTCCTTTTTAAGTTCATTCGTGACCTTTCAGACGGGTTAAGAGGTTCAATTTCTTTGTTTGGGAGCATTTGTTTCCTTGGTTTTCATGATTGGTTTACCTATATATATGTGAGGAAAAACATATAATATGAGAATGGTTGTCCATAATTGGAGTTATTTTTCATTTTTGAAAATGAAGAACATAACATGGTTATAAAAATCATTTGGTTATTTGGATTGAAGATGATTAATTATATAAATCTTTAATGATAACTGTTTTGGTTAATTGACAGTCTTTGATCATGGTGAACTCAATTTGATTTATAAGTTAATATAATGTGTAAAAAATATTAAAAAACATTAAATTATAAATAATACATAAATTATATTCTGGTTCAACCATAAAAATGGTTTCATGACCAAAATTAAAGACATTAAAGGAAATTGAAAATCCATCATCCTTGAATGTGATAAATTAACACATCTCAGATGGTGTTTTCATTTCTAGTATAAAACAAGTGGAAATGGGAGATTGTAACGCCCCGAACCAAGTTACCTAGAGTCTCTGCATTATTTTAATACGTTGGAATTATTACAAGGAATCATGTCCCGAAGTACCTATCAGTTTAGCAGTCTTGGAAAATAGATTACATACATTAACTTTAAATTACAATATGAAAAATAAAACACATCATAGATAGTTCTTTGAGAATTCCATTTTTTGTTGTAGCTTAACCCTGTATATCAATCATAATACACTTCATGGAATCCTGGGAAAATAAAACATAAGAAAGGGGTGAGCTCAGATTTTTAGTAAGGATAATAATACATCATAAACTTTCATAAATAAGAATAAACATTTAAGGAAATGTATAACTAAAACAAAAGCCTTTTAGACTTGAATTTAAGAATAATATGGCAAAGATAAAATGAAATAATGCCATTTACTTATTCACCTTGATATTCCACCAATCGAATAATCACATGCAATATCAATAACCACTTTCATAATGATGTAATGCATAATGCTATACTATCAAAACCACGTAGTCAAGGCCTCGTGCCAAGACTAAAAATAAGATTTTGTCAAGACCTCCTGCCAAGATACTAGTTTGTCACATGAGAACTACCTATGCATCGAGGATCTATAGCGGGCTCTACCCGTCACTTACTAAGTCCAATGCATTACTCATATGAACAAGTTTAAACATAACATAAACATTCGTAATAAAACTAGCATACAAAATGTCAATACTTTCTCCATAAACCATGAATGGTATAAAAATAACACATCCACAGTCAAACATATCACAAGAACTTCAATACAATACAGAAGTGTTTTATCATAATAAATAAACTTCAAATAATCTTAAAATCCATCAAAGGATGTTGACATAGATGAAATCAAAACTATTTGAGAGAAATATCTCTTTTTTGAAATCATTTAAAGGTCACACATTTATAAATGAAGTAATTTAAAAGAGACTTTTGAATAAAAGTGTTCCATACCACTTTGAAACTTTTGAAAATAAATATCATTTCAAACAATTCATGTCCATATAAATAAATCCTTAAAATCATTTTGAAAACATGGACATTAATTAAAAATATTTAGAAAGATAAATCTTTAAAACATTTAAAATTATGATCTTAATACATAGTACCTTTTTAAAATATTCATTTTTAAATAATTTAAAAGTCACATAATTATAAAATAAAACATTTACTTTCATAATATTTTTATAAGCTTGTAAGGTAAGCTTCAACGGTTTTATAAAGGTGGAAAATAGCTACACCCGCCTTATAAGTTAAAAAAGACATTCTTACCTTAATTTTTTCGAAAAGGTTAAAAAGACCTTGTTTGGAAAAAGACAGAAAGATTACTTTATAAAATTATTATAAAAAGTCAAAAAAGGGTATAAATTACTTTAACACATATTCTGTAAAATAGTAATAATTTTTTGAAATACATTTTTAAGAAGCATGGATGTGGATGATAAAGAGGTCCCAGAAGATAATTACGTATAAACAATCTCGGATAATGAAGAGATTGTGAAATAAACTCTTACCTTGTAGTTTTCCTTGGTCGAGGGTAGATTAACCTCTTGTATAATGGTTAAATAATTTTTATTAAATTATACAAGAATCATATATATTAATATGATATCATATATGATCTTTTAATATTGATTAATTATTAAAATCTTAGTATTATCGTCGTTTTGGGTGTTAACTTACTCGTTTCTTTCATATGTTTTGTTACATAAGTCGTGTTTGTTATGGATAGGTTGTATAATATTCATATCCAGAATGATATCAAGTCTTTAAAAATTATTTTTAATCATAAAATAAAATTTATCCTTGAATGGATACGATGGGGAATGAATCTCATTGCGTTTGTGGAGACGGTAGTCCGTACATACGCACGAGCGACAATATCATTCTTTTGATATTAAAATAATATATAATTGGATGGTATATCATATAGATAGAATCATTATCATGTTATATTTATTATTTACATGAATTATACATCATTATTCTACCCATATAAATAATAATATATTGAATAACAATTACACCACAACGTGGAGACGGTAGGCCGTACATACGCACGTATGGTGACATGTCATTCAAGGGATGGATTGAATAATGAATTTGTTTGTTCCATAATTATAATAAAATCATAGTATATAGAAGATACTGGAGTTTTTATTTTATAATGGAAATAACAAGAAAAGAAGAAGTTGAAGAAGAAAGGTACTTTAAAAAGGGTGGTGAAGACGTTACCTCTTCTTCGGGTTCTTCCTTTTGATTTGATCAAAAGGTCTCCTTAAGTTGGATTTATGATAAAACTAAATCCTATAGGACGAAGTTAGGGAAGTTGGGTGGATATTTGGTCAGATGTTGGTAGAGAAAAATGGCTTTAAAGGTTTGAATTAATGAGAAGGGGGAGTTCCCTTTTAAAAGAGGGGTGAGGGGCTCTTTAGGAAAAACTTAAAGTATTTTTTTATAATGAAATCATATTTAGTTTTTAATGGATCCAAAGTGGATTATTCAAAGTATAAGGTGGATATGGGTCGAAATCATTTCAACCAATAGATTTTAGACAGGTTTGGGTTATTATATTAACCTTATCTTTTAGTTTTAACTCTTAGTTAATTAGTTTGACACTTACCATGTCACTTTGTATTTTTATATTATATAGTTAATTAACTTAATATATACATCAAATCGACCCCAAAGTGGTCCATTAATGATACACCAATAATTATATAAGTCCGTTGGCTGAACCATAGATTTTTAAGAATATAATATAACTTAATAATATAATATTTGTTTTAAAAACTCATTTATGTCAATTTTAATACTACTCAATTATTCATTTTTTTTAAAGTCTTAAAAACTTTATTAAATAGAAAAAAATTAATTTAAGAAATCCTAACATGTCATATTAACTAATAAAATTCGTTTATGTCATCAAAACGTTCAAATTATATTTATTTTAACATTTATAATACCAATTATTTGATTTTGTCATTAATAAGGAAAATACTGCATCATTATTGTGTCATATATATTTTTACTTTTTCAATGTCTAAAAATTATAAATAAAATACAATTATTTATGAAATATTTTTATATTTCTGATGAATATTTATAATAGAAAATATAACATATATAACCCTATGTAAAAATTGTTTTTCTAAAAGATATAAGCTTATGTCATATTTGTATTTACTTTAACTTAATTAATATAAAGTGTCCCTATCACCTACAAGTGGCTCCATGGGGTCCCCAAATCGACCCGAAGATGCCCATGGTCGGAAATGTATCCACCAATAAGGTTAGGACATGTTTTAGGGTAATTTATTATTATTATAATATTATTTTTTACCCTTATTTACCGGATTTACCCTTTAACCATGGTAAATAAAATATTTACCGAAGTAATTATTCAAAATTTCTAAAAAAAAATTACCTATTTACACAATTTGGACATCATGATTCCAAATATGGAATCCATTTTTCTATATTTAAAACACAGAAGTGACAGAAATTAATTTAAAATTAATTCCCGCTGTCAAAACAAAAAACGTGTTTTTAAGATATAATAACTATCAAAAGATTGATACTTGTTTATGTCCGGTTTAGTTGTGAAATTATGTCCAATTAACAACATTGTATTAAATGGTAAAAATATATTTTAAATATAATTTAAAACCACTAAAATTCATAATTTATCACTATTAATTGTTTTGATTAAAAAAGTTGTTTTTAATTAAAATTTAGTAATTTTCACTATTCATCAAAATATAAAAGTTATCTGAAAAGTACCAAAATTTTACCCTAGGATAAATTCGATATTCCTAATCCAAAAATGAAGCCCATTTTGAGAGATAAAATTTATTAAATTTCAAAAAGTAGGTATTACTATTCCTAACAGCTAGTTTGATTGGTTGTAGTGTGTGTTAGAACTCGAAGTTGCGTACAACACACGCTACTGTATTATTCAAAGAGAAACGTACCATAGAAGATTGGGGTGTTACATTGTAAATTTTTTATGTCCCCATTCTAAAGAATAAATTTATTTAGTCAAATTTAATATATAAAAGTTTAAAATATTGGATTTAAAAAGGGTTCACTATTAAAAGTTGGTAAAAGTGCATTTTTGAAAAATACTTCTTTTATCTAAAAAAAATGAATTTGTTCTTACATTATGTATAAGAAACTCATAATATGGATTCTAAAATTATAAGGATTATATAAAGTTCAAAATTCAGTTATACTATTCATAACCGCTTTTGAACGGCTAGTTTGGTAAGTCGTGGTGCGCTTGAACTCGGTGTTACGTGTAGTGCAAGTTATTGAATTATTTTGAATAAATAACGCACTATGAAATCTTGGGGTGTTACATTATTCTCTCCTTCAATAAATTTCATCCTCGCAATATGAAATTTTTCTTTGAAAATAAAAGGTTGAATATAGAAAATTCCTTTGTGGGAATACCCACATCAGAAATTGGATTAATAAAATTTAATCTTAATAAGAGGAAAAGGGGAATGACAAAGTCACCACCAAATTATGATCTTGATTAGGAGAAAATTGGTGGAAATTGGAGACACATAATTGGTAGAAAAACATAAATATTTATAGGGAGTGATTGAGGTCATCAATCACAAACAATTGAAGAATTATGGGCCTCAAAGTCACCAATCTATGATGATTTAAAATACCATCGGTTCAAAAAAACGCAAGGTATTAGGATACCATATTTTTGGTTTTAAGATTCCTTACCTAAAGTTTAAGAATTTATTTCTTCATAAAATAAGAGTATAAAATTAATGTATACTTGTCAAGTAGATTTCCATCCTTTAACTAATTTCTACCTCACACTCATCTTTCACTCTAAAAGATAATATAACTTAAAAAAATATTCTATTTTTCTATTCATTTAGGGTAAAAAAATAATTTTTTAATTAATCTACCAGACCTTCTAAAAAAACTACATTATTCAATCCAGGGAATTTTGTGGGACAATGGTAGGTGATACACCCTTGTTGCCCTTTGGTCGCGTGTTCAAGTCTCCCGGCCTTGCCAGATGCGACGGGTTGCTGCCCGACCTCTGGGTTGTCCATTTATGGAAATCAATAATTAATCTTCAGAAATGCTTTAACCTTAACAATTGTATCAAATTTAAAATATAATCCATTCCAACCTTTAGACTTATCAATATTACTTCTGTCCAAACTCACAGTCCAAAATTTATAAGGAAGGTAAATATAATGAAGATATTTTTTTGTCACGTAATAACATGTTGATACCTTTATCATGTATTATTTTAAAATATGGTAACACCCTGAATTACCATAAAACTTTATTGATTACATTCATTCTACCTTATTCCTTATATAATACTAGGTATATTCCTTATATCCAAAAACTTTGAATATTCCAACAATGATGAAACAAACCATTAATCAGTGCCAAGGTTGTCAAGAATATCCAATATAATTTATCCAAATCAACCATCTCTTATTCCAAAATTACTACCTCAGTATCAAGACCATATTAAGGATTACCTTGCCTTCAACCATGCATTTTCAAAAAAAAAAGTTTAACTTACTATTGAGTCACTTTTCATAGTACCATATAATCTCAAATCATCAATGAAATAGTACTGCAGTACAATGCTTATTTATCTCCATAATTAATATAACCAGTACATTGTTGATGCAACACTGAAATGAAATAATTCTTTAATAACAACATAAGAACACTAGTCATTCCTCTTCATCTGTGCTAGTATCATAACTTTATTATTCTCCAATAGCATCATTTGGGGAATACTCTGATGATTTGAACATTGATTTGCATAGTGTCCCCACTCCTTGCAGATGAAGCATTGTACAATTGAAACCTTTTTCTTACCCTCACAATCACGAACGTGGTGTCCTTTTTCTCCACACTTATAAGACACTCATATTCCCTTCAATCATTTTCAAGGTGATTCTTTCCACAGTTATCACATATGGGAAAATCCTTCTTTACCTTCTTCCCTTTATCTGTATTTCTCTCTACCATCCTTTTCTTCTCTGGCTTCCCTTCAAATCCATAGGACTCTGAGAACTCTTTACTTATCTTATCAACACATGATACTATTTATTCATATAATGATAATACACGGGAAACTATTTCTTATCTAAATGTTGCATTAATACCGCGAAAGATATGATCCTTCTTACTCTTGGGATCATACGTGTTGCTGGAGTTCACATTCCTTCTACTAGGCGCCATTTCTATACAATGGCATACACTAGATTATTTTATGAATAAAAATACCAAATCCCAAACTTGTAAAACACTTAACTTAAATTAAAATTTATGGATATAATCCATAATCATAAAAATGTCTTATTTGAGGAAGTATATAATCATAAATCCTTCATAATGATTTGTAATGAAAATGAGAATTATCCTAAGAATATCCCCCATGAGTGTCGTAACCAAGAGTGTAGCAAGACCCGTTGTCGTGCACTAGTTCCCATTCAAGTCTAGCTCAAAGTAGTGTTTTCGAGTTTTACCTCTAGGTACATCTGTGCCAGAGCCACCTCTACCTGCTCGTATCCAGACAGGGATGTATTGCTCAGAAAACTCACAAAATCTCTACAATACCAAAATTCTAGGAATTCTTTTTATACTAATCCTCAAGGTACATCTTAGGTCTATTTTCTCTAATCATAGTTTATCTAAATCTAGTTTCCAAGGTTATTACTAAACTTCCTCTGATACCAACTGTAACTCCCCGAACCAAGTTACCTAGAGCCGGTGCATTATTTTAATACATTGGCATGATTACAAGGAATCATGTCCCAAAGGACCGATCAGTTTAGCAGTCTTGGAAAATAGATTACATACATTAACTTTACATTACAATATGAAACATAAAACACAACATAGATAGTTCTTTGAGAATTCTGTTTTTCCTTGTAGCTTAACCCTGTATATCAATCATAATACACTTCTTGAAATCCTGGGAAAATAAAACATAAGAAAGGGGTGAGCTCAGATGCTGAGTAAGGATACTTATATAGCGAAAACATTCATAAATAAGCATAAACATTTAAGGCAATGTATAACTAAAACCAAAGACTTTTAAACTTGAATTTCAGCATAATATGGAAAAGATAAAATGAAATAATACCATTTACTTATTCACATGGATATTCCACTAATAGAATAATCATATACAATATCAATAACCACTTTCATAATGACGGAATGCATAATTCCAGACTATCATAACCACGAAGCCAAGGCCTCGTGCCAAGACTACAAATAAGATTTTGTGAAGGCCTGATGCCAAGACACTAGTTTGTCTCATGAGACCTACTGATTCATCGAGGAGCTATAGCGGGCTCCACCCGTCACTTACTAAGTCCAATGCATTCCTCATATGGACAAGTTTAAACATAACATAAACATTCATATTAAAAATAGCATATAAAATGTCAATACCCTCTCCATAAACCATGAATGGTATAAAAATAACACATCCACAGTCAAACATATCACAAGAACTTAAATACAATACAGAAGTTTTGTATCATAATAAATCAACTTCAAATAAGCTTAAAATCCATCAAAGGATGTTGACATAGATGAAATGAAAACTATTTGAGACAAATATCTCTTTTTTGAAATCATTTAAAAGTCACACATTTATAAAGGAAGTAATTTAAAAGTGATCTTTGAATAAAAGTGTTCCATAACACTTTGAAACTTTTGAAAAGAAATATCATTTAAAATCATTCATGTCTATATAAATAAATCCTAAAAATCATTTTGAAAACATGGACATTAATTAAAAATATTTAGAAATATAAATCTTTAAAACATTTAAAAATCTGATCTTGATATATAGTACCTTTTTAAAATATTCATTTTTAAATCATTTAAAAGTCACATAATTCTAAAATAAAATATTTACTTTCAAAATATTCTTATAAGCTTGTAAGGTAAGCTTCAACGGTTTTATAATGGCGGAAAATAGCCGCACTCTCCTTATAAGTTAAAAAAGGCATTCTTACCTTAATTTTTTCCAAAAGGTTAAAAATGACCTTGTTTAGAAAATGACAGAAGGATTACTTTATAAACTTCTAATAAAAAATCAAAAAAGGGTATAAATGACTTTAACACATATTCTTTAAAATATTAATAATGTTTTGAAATACATTTTTAAGAAGCATGGATGTGGATGATAAAGAGGTCCTAGTAGATAATTACGTATAAACAACCTCGGATAATGAAAAGATTGTAAAATAAACCCTTACCTTTTAATTTTCCTTGGTATAGGGTAGATTAACCTCTTTTATAATGGTTAAATAATTGTTATTAAATTATAAAATAATCATATATATTAATATGATATCATATATGATCTTTTAATATTTCTTTGTTAATAAAATCTTAGTATTATCGTCATTTCAGGTGTTAACTTAATCATTTACTTTATATGTTTTGTTACATAAGCCGTGTTTTTTAGGGATAGGTTGTATCATATTCATATCCAGAATGATATCAAGTCTTTAAACATTATTTTTAATCATCAAATAAAATTTATCATTGAATGGATACGATGGAGAATGAATCTCATCGCGTTCGTGGAGACGGTAGTCCGTACGTACGCACGAGCGACAATATCATTCTTTTGATATTAAAATAATATATAATTGGATTGTATATCACATAGAAAAAATCATTATCATGTTATATTTATTATTTACATGAATTATACATCATTATTATACCCATCTAAATAATAATATATTGAATAACAATTATACCACAATGTGGAGACGGTAGGCCGTACGGACGCACATATGGTGACATGTCATTCAAGGGATGGATTGAATAATGTATTTGTTTGTTCAATAATTATAAGAATATAATATTATATACAAGGTAATGGATTTATTATTTTATAATAGAAATAACAAGAAAAGAATAAGTTGAAGAAGAAAGGAACTTTAAAAAGGGTAGTGAAGACGTTTCCTCTTCTTCGGGTTCTTCCTTTTGATTTGATCAAAAGGGCTCCTTATTTTGGCTTTATGATCAAACTAAGTCCTATAGAATGAAGTGTGGGATGTTTGGAGGATATTTGGTCAGATTTTGGCAGAGAAAAATGGCTTTTAAGGTGTGAATTAATGAGAAGGGGGAGTTCCCTTTTAAAATTGGGGTGAGGGGCTCTTTAGGAAAAACTTAAAGTATTATTTTATAATAAAATCATATTCAGTTTCTAATGGATACAAAGTGGATTATTCAAATTATAAGCTGGATATGGGTCTAAATCATTTCAACCAATAGATTTTAGACAGGTTGGGTTATTATATTAACCTTATCATTTAGTTTTAACTCTTAGTTAATTAGTTTGACACTTACCATGTCACTTTGTATTTTTATATTATATAGTTAATAAACTTACTATATACATACAATCGACCCAAAAGTGGTCCATTAATGATACAAAAATAATGATATAAGTCCTTTGGCCGAACCTTAGATTTTTAGGAATATAATATTTGTTTTAAAAACTCATTTATGTCAATTTTGACACTACTCAATTATTGATTTTTGTTAAAGTCTTAACAACTTTATGAAATAGAAAAAAATTCATTTAAGCAATCGTAACATGTCATATTAACCAATAAAATTAGTTTATGTTATCAAAACTTTCAAATTATATTTATTTTAACATTTATAATACCAATTATTTTATTCTTTCATTAATAAGGAAAATACTGCATCATTATTGTGTCATATATATTTTTACGTTTTCAATGTCTAAAAATTATAAATAAAATACAATTATGTAGGAAATATTTTTATCTTTCTGATGAATATTTAAAATAGAAAATATAACATATATAACTCTATGTAAAAATTTCTTTGCTAAAAGATATAAGCTTATGTCATTTTTGTATTTACTTAAACTTAATTAATATAAAGTGTCCCTATCACCTACAAGTGGCTCCATGGGGTCCCCAAATCGACCCAAAGATGCCCATGGTCGGACATGTATCCACCAATAAGGTTAGGACACGTTTTAGGGTAATTTATTATTATTATAATATTATTTTTTACCCTTATTTACCAGATTTACCCTTTAACCATGATAAATAAAATATTTACCGAAGTAATTATTCAAAATGTTTAAAAATAAAAATTACCTATTTACAGAAATTGAACATCCTGATTCCAAATATGGAATCCATTTTTCCAAATTTAAAACACAGAAGTGGCAGAAATTAATTTAAAATTAATTCCCACTGTCAAAATAGAAAGCGTGTTTTTAAGATATAATAACTATCAAAAGATTGATACTTGTTTATGTCTGGTTTAATTTTGAAATTATGTCCAATGACCAAAATTGTATTAAATGGTAAAAATATATTCTAAATATAATTTAAAACCACTCAAATTCATAATTTATCACTATTAATTATTTTGATTAAAAAAGTTGTTTTTAATTAAAATTTATTAATTTTCACTATTCATCAAAATATAAAAGTTATCCGAAAAGTACCAAAATTTCACCCCAGGCTAAATTAGACATTCCGAATCCAAAAATGAAGTCCATTTTGAGAGATAAAATTTATAAAATTTTAAAAAGTAGGTATTACTATTCATAACACTAGTTTTATTGGTTGTAGTGTGTGTTAGAACTCGAAGTTGCGTACAACACACGCTACTGTATTATTCAAAGAGAAGCGTACCATGGAAGCTTGGGGTATTACATTGTAAATTTTTGATGTCCCCATTATAAATAATAAATTTATTTAGTCAAATTGAATATAGAAAAGTTTAAAATATTGGATTTAAAAAGGGTTCACCATTAAAAGTTGGTAAAAGTGCATTTTTGAAAAATACTTCTTTTATATAAAAAAATGAATTTGTTCTTACATTATGTATAAGAAACTCATAATATGGATTCTAAAATTATAAGGATTATATAAAGTTCAAAATTCAATTAATACTATTCATAACTGCTTTTGAACGGCTAGTTTGGTAAGTTGTGGTGTGCTTGAACTCGGTGTTACGTGTAGTGCAAGTTATTGAATTATTTTGAAGAAATAACGCACTATGAAATCTTGGGGTGTTAAACTATTCTCTAATTCAATAAATTGAATCCTCACAATATGAAATTGTTCTTGGAAAATAAAATGTTGAATATAGAAAATACCTTTGTGGGAATACCCACATCGGAAATTGGCTTAATAAAATTTAGTCTTAATAAGAGGAAAAGGGGAATGAAAAAGTCACCACCAAATTATGATCTCGATTAGGAGAACATTGGTGTCAATTGGAGACACATAATTGGTGGAAAAACATAAATATTTATAGGGAGTGATTGAGGTCACCAATCACAAACAATTGGAGAATTTTGGGACTTAAAGTCACCAATCTAAGATGATTTAAAATACAATCGGTTCAACAAAACGTAAGGTATTAGGATACCACATTTTTGGTTTTAAGATGCATTACCTAAAGTTTAATAATTTATTTCTTCATAGAATAAGAGAAGAAAATAAATGTATACTTGTCAAGTAGATTTCCATCCTTTAACTAATTTCTACCACACACTCATCTTTCACTCTAAAAGACAATAGAACTTAAAAAATATATTCTATTTTCCCTATTCGTTTAGGGTTAAAAAAATGAATTTTTAATTCATCTACCAAACCTTATAAAAAAACTACATTATTCAATCCAGGGCATCTCGTGGGTTAGTGGCAGGTGATACACCCTAGTCGCCCTTCGGTCGCGGGTTCAAGTCTCCTGACCTTGCTGGATGCGATGGGTTGCCGCCCGACCTGCGGGTTGTCCTTTTATGGAAATCAAAAATTAATCTTCCGAAATGATTTAACCTTAACAATTGTATCAAATTTAAAATATAATCCATTCCAACCTTTATACTTATCCAAATTACATCTGTACAAACTCACAGTCCAAAATTTATAAGGAAGGTAAATATAATGAAGATATTTTTTTTGTCACGTAATAACATGTGGATACCTTCATGATGTATTATTTTAAAATACGGTAACACCCTAAATTACCATAAAACTTTACTGATTACATTAATTATCCCTTATTCCTTATAGAATACTAGATATATTCCTTATATCCAAAAACTTTGAATATTCCAACAATGATGAAACAAACCCTTAATCAGTGCCAAGGTTGTCAAGAATATCCAATATAATTTATCCAAATCAACCATATCTTATTCCAAAATTACTACCTCAGTATCAATACCATATTAAGGATTACCTTGACTTCAACCATGTATTAAAAAAAAGATTTTAACTTGCTGTTAAGTCACTTTTCATAGTACCATATAATCTCAAATCCTTAATGAAATAGTACTACAATACAATCCTTATTTATCTCCATAATTCCTATAACCAGTACATTGTTGATAAAACACTCAAATGAAATAATTCTTTAATAACAACATAAGAACACTAGTCATTCCTCTTCATCTGCTGTAGTATCACAAGTTTATTATTATCCAATATCATCATTTGAGGCATACTCTGATGATTTGAACATTGATTCACATAGTGTCCCCACTCCTTGCAAATGAAGCGTTGTACATTTGAAACCTTTTTATTACCCTCGCAATCACGAACGTGGTGTACTTTTTCTCCACACTTATAACACACTCATATTCCCTTCAATCATTTTCAAGGTGATTCTTTCCACAGTTATCACATATGGGAAAATCCTTCTTTACCTTCTTCCCTTTATCTGTATTTCTCTCTACCATCCTTTTCTTCTCTGGATTCCCTTCAAATCCATAGGACTCTGAGAACTCTTTACTTATCTTATCAACAAATGATACTATTTTTTCATATAATGACAATACATGGGAGAATATTTCCCATCTAAATGTTGGCTTAATACCATGAAAGATATGATCCTTCTTACTCTTGGAATCATACATATTGCTGGAGTTCACATTCCTTCTACTGGGCGCCATTTCTATACAATGACATACACTAGATTAGTTTATGAATAGAGATAACAAATCACAAAATTATAAAACACTTAACATAATTAAACTTTATGGATATAATCCATAATCATAAAAATGAATTCTTTGAGGAAGTATATAATCATAAACCCGTTATAATGATTTGTAAAGAAAATGAGAATTATCCTAAGCATATCCCTCGGGAGTGTCGTAACCAAGAGTGCAGCAAGGACCATTGTCATGCACCAGTTCTCGTTCAAGTCTAGATCAAAGAGGTGTTTTCTGGTTTTACCCCTAGGAACATCTGTTCCAGAGACGCCTCTACTTTCTTGTATCCAGACAGGGATGTATTGCTCAGAAAACTCACAAAATCTCTACAATACCAAAATTCTAGGAAGTTCTTCTATACTAATCCTCAAGGTACATCTTAGGTCTATGTTCTCTAATCAGAGTTTATCTAAATCTAGTTTCCTAGGTTATTGCTAAATTTCCTCAGATACCAACTTTAATGCCCCGACCCAAGTTACCTAGAGTCAGTGCATTATTTTAATACATTGACATGATTACAAGGAATCATGTCCCAAAGGACTGATCAGTTTAGCAATCTTGGATAATAGATTACATACATTAACTTTACATTACAATATGAAACATAAAACACAACATAGATAGTTCTTTGAGAATTCCATTTTTCCTTGTAGCTTAACGCTATATATCAATCATAATACACTTATTGGAATCCTGGGAAAATAAAACATAAGAAAGGGGTGAGCTCATATGTTGAGTAAGGATAATAATACAGTGGAAACTTTCATAAATAAGCATTAACATTTAAGGCAATGTATAACTAAAACAAAATCCTTTTAAACTTGAATTTCAGCATAATATGGAAAAGATAAAATGAAATAATGCCATTTACTTATTCACATGGATATTCCACTTATCAAATAATAACATTCAATATCAATAACCACTTTCATAATGATGGAATGCATAATGCCTGACTATCATAATCACGTAGCCATGGCCTCGTGCCAAGACTACAAATAAGATTTTGTCAAGGCCTCATGCCAAGACACTTGTTTGTCTCATGAGACCTACCGATGCACCGAGGAGCTATAGTGGGCTCCACCCGTCACTTACTAAGTCCAATGCATTCCTCATATAAAATGGTTTAAACATAACATAAACATTCTTATTAAAACTAGCATACGAAATTTCAATACTTTCTCCATAAACCATGAATAGTATAAAAATAACACATCCACAGTCAAACATATCACAAAACCTTCAATACAATATATAAGTTTTGTATCACAATAAATAAACTTTAAATAAGCTTAAAATCTATCAAAGGATGTTGACATAGATTAAATCAAATCTATTTGAGAGAAATATATCTTTTTTGAAATCATTTAAAAGTCAGACCTTTATAAAGGAAGTAATTTAAAAGAGATTTTTGAATAAAAGTGTCCCATACCACTTTGAAATTTTTTAAAAGAAATATCATTTCAAAACATTCATATCCATATAAATAAATCCTTAAAATCATTTTGAAAACATGGACATTAATTAAAAATATTTAGAAAGATAAATCTTTAAAACATTTAAAATTCTGATCTTGATACATAGTACCTTTTTAAAATATTCATTTTGAAATCATTTATAAGTCACATAATTATAAAATAAAACATTTACCTTCCAAATATTCTTATAAGCTTGTAAGGGAAGATTCAACGATTTTATAACAACGGAAAATAGCCGCACCTGTCTTATAAGTTAAAAAAATACATTCTTACCTTTATTTTGTCGAAAAGGTTAAAAAGGAACTTGTTTGGAAAATGACGGAAAGATTCCATTATAAACCACTTATAAAAAGTCAAACAAGGGTATAAATTACTTTAACCCATATTATATAAAATAGTAATAATGTTTTGAAATACATTTTTAAGAAGAATGGATGTGGATGATAAAGAGGTCCCGGTAGATAATTACGTATAAACAACCTCAGATAATGAAGAGATTGTGAAATAAACCCATAACTTGTACTTTTACTTGGTCGAGGGTAGATTAAAATCTTGTATAATGGTTAAATAATTGTTATTAAATTATAAAATGATAATATATATTATTATGATATCATATATGATCTTTTAACATTGCTTTGTTAATAAAATCTTAGTATTATCATCGTTTCGGGTGTTAACTTACTCGTTTCTTTTATATGTTTTGTCACATAATACGTGTTTTTTATGGATAGGTTGTATCATATTAATATTCAGAATGATATCAAGTCTTTAAACATTATTTTTAATCATCAAATAAAATTTATTCTTGAATGGATACGATGTAGAATGAATCTCATCGCGTTCGTGGAGACGGTAGTCCGTACGTACGAACGAGCGATAATATCATTCTTTTGATATTAAAATAATATATAATTGGATGGTATATCATATAGAAAGAATCATTATCATGTTATATTTATTATTTACATGAATTATACATCATTATTATACCCATCTAAATAATAATATATTGAATAACAATTACACCACAACGTGGAGATGGTAAGTCGTACGTACGCACGTATGGTGACATGTCATTCAAGGGTTGGATAGAATAATGAATTTATTTGTTCCATAATTATAATAACATAACAGTATATAGAAGATACTAGAGTTATTATTTTAGAATGGAAATAACAAGGAAAGAAGAAGTTAAAGAAGAAAGGAACATTAAAAAGGGTGGTGAAGACGTTACCTCTTCTTCGGGTTCTTCCTTTTGATTTGATCAAAAGGGATCCTTAGGTTTTCTTTATGATCAAAATAAGGCCTCTAAGATTAAGTGAGGGAGGTTGGGAGGATATTTGGGAAGAGTTTTTCAGATCCAAATGGCTTTGAATGTGTGAATTAATGAGAAGGTGGAGTGCCCTTTTATAAGAGGGGTGAGGGGCTCTTTAGAAAAAACTTAAAGTATTATTTTATAATAAAATAATATTCAGTTTATAATGGATAAAAAGTAGATTATTAGAAGTATCAGATAGGGATGGGTCGAAATAATTTCAACCAATATATTTTAGATAGGTTTGGGTCATTATATTAACCTTATCTTTTAGTTTTAACTCTTAGTTAATTAGTTTGACACTTACCGTGTCACTTTGTATTTTTATATTATATATTTAATAAACATACTATATACATCTAATCGACCCCAAAGTGTTCCATTAATGATACACCAATAATGATATAAGTATTTTGGCCAAATATTAGTTTTTTTGGAAAAGAATATAAATTAATAATATAATATTTGTTTTAAAAACTCATTTATGTCAATTTTGACACTACTCAATAATTTTTTTTTAAAGTCTTAAAAACTTTATTAAATCGAACCAAATTCATTTAATAAATTCTAAAATGTAATATTAAACAATAAAATTCGTGTATGTCATGAAAACTTTCAAATTATATTTATTTTAACATTTATAAGACCAATTATTTGATTCTTTCATTAATAAGGAAAATACTGCATCAATATTGTGTCATATATATTTTTACTTTTTCAATGTCTAAAAATTATAAATAAAATACCATTTTGTATGAAATCTTTTTAGATTTTTAATGAATATTTATAATCGAAAATATAACATATATAAACCTATGTAAAAATTGTTTTTCTAAAAGATATAAGCTTATGTCATTTTTGTATTTACTTTAAATTAATTAATATAAAGTGTCCCTATCACCTACAAATGGCTCCATGAGGTCCTAAAATCGACCCAAAGAAGCCCATGGTCGAACATGTATCCACCAATAATGTTAGGAAACGTTTTATAGTAATTTATTATTATTATAATATTATTTTTTTACCCTTATTTATGGGATTTACTCTTTAACCAAGGTAAATAAAATATTTACCAAAGTAATTATTCAAAATGTCCTAAAATAAAAGTTACCTATTTAAAAAATTTGGACATCCTGATTCCAATTATGGAATCCATTTTTCCAAATTCAAAACATAGAAGTGGAAGAAATTAATTTAAAATTAATTCCCACTATCAAAACAAAAAGTGTGTTTTTAAGATATAATAACTATTAGAAGATTGATACCTGTTTATGTCCGATTTATTTGTGAAATTATGTTCAATGACCAAAATTGTATTAAATGGTAAAAATTTATTCTAAATATACTTTAAAACCACTAAAATTCATAATTTATCACTATTAATTATTTTGATTAAAAAAGTTGTTTTTAATTAAAATTTAGTAATTTTCACTATTCATCAAAATATAAAAGTTATCTGAAAAGTACCAAAATTTCACCCTATGGTAAATTTGATATTCCAAATCCAAAAATGAATTCCATTTTGAGAGATAAAATTTATAAAATTTCAAAAAGTAGGTATTACTATTCATAACGGCTAGTTTGATTGGCTGTAGTGTGTGTTAGAACTCGAAGTTGTGTACAACACACGCTACAATATTATTCAAAGAGAAGCGTACCATGGAAGCTTGGGGTGTTACATTGTAAATTTTTGATTTCCCCATTCTGAATAATAAATTTATTTAGTCAAATTGAATATATAAAAGTTTAAAATATTGGGTTTAAAAAGGGTTCACTATTAAAAGTTGATAAAAGTGCATTTTTGAAAAATACTTATTTTCTCTGAAACAAATAAATTTGCTCTTAAATTATTTCTAAGAAAATCATAATATGGATTCTAAAATTATAAGGATTATATAAAGTTCAAAATTAAGTTAATACTATTCATAACCACTTTTGAACAGCTAGTTTGGTAAGTCGTGGTGCGCTTAAACTCGGTGTTACATGTAGTGCAAGTTATTGAATTATTTTTAAGAAATAACGCACTATGAAATCATGGAGTATTACATTATTCCCTCCTTCAATAAATTGCATCCTTGAAATTTGAAATTTTTCTTTGAAAATAAAAGGTTGAATATAGAAAATACCTTTGTGGGAATACCCACATCGGAAATTGGGTTAATAAAATTTCGTCTTAATAAGAGGAAAAGGGGAATGAAAAAGTCACAACCAAATTATGATCTCTATTTGGAGAAAATTGGTGGCAATTGGAGACACATAATTGGATGAAAAACGTAAATATTTATAGGGAGTAATTGAGGTCATCAATCACAAACACTTGTAGAATTGTGGGCCTCAAAGTCACTAATCTATGATGATTTAAAATACCATCGGTTCAACAAAATGTAAGGTATTAGGATAACACATTTCCGGTTTTAAGATTCCTTACCTAAAGTTTAATAATTTATTTCTTCATAGAATAAGAGAATAAAATAAATGTATACTTGTCAAGTAGATTTCCATCCTTTAACTAATTTCTACCACACCCTCATCTTTCACTCTAATAGATAATAGACCTTAAAAATATATTCTATTTATCCTATTCATTTGGGGTTCAAAAAAAATAAATTTTTAATTTATCTACCAGAACTTCTAAAAAATCTACATTATTCAATCTAGGGTATCTCATGGGCCAGTGGTAGGTGATACACCCTTTTCGCCCTTCGTTCGCGGGTTCAAGTCTCGCGACCTTGCCGGAGGCGACAGGTTGCCGCCCGACCTTCGGGTTGTCCTTTTATGGAAATCAAAAATTAATCTTCAGAAATACTTTAATCTTAACAATTGTATCAAATTTCAAATATAATCGATTCAAACCTTTAGACTTATTCAAATTACTTCTGTCCAAAATCACAATCCAAAATTTATAAGGAAGGTAAATATAATGAAGATCTTTTTTTTGTCACGTAATAACATGTGGATACCTTCACATGTATTATTTTAAAATATGGTAACATCCTGAATTACCATAAAACTTTATTTATTACATCCATTGTTCCTTATTCCTTATAGAATACTAGATATATTACTTATATCCAAAAACATTGAATATTCCAACAATGATGAAACAAACCATTAATCAGTGCCAAGGTTGTCAAGAATATCCAATATAATTTATCAAAATCAACCATATCTTTTTCCAAAATTACTACCTCAGTATGAAGACCATATTAAGGATTACCTTTCCTTCAACCATGTATTTTAAAAAAAAGTTTACTTGCTATTGAGTCACTTTTCATAGTACCATATAATCTCAAATCCTAAATGAAATAGTACTGCATTACAATCCTTATTTATCTCCATAATTCATATAACCAGTAAATTGTTGATACAGAACTCAAATGAAATAATTCTTTAATAACAACATAATAACACTAGTCATTCCTCTTCATCTGTGGTAGTATCATAACTTTATTATTATCCAACAGCATCATTTGGGGCATACTCTGATGATTTGAACATTGATTCGCGTAGTGTCATCACTCCTTGCAGATGAAGCATTGTACATTTGAAACATTTTTCTTAACCTCGCAATCACGAATGTGGTGTCCTTTTTCTCCACACTTATAACACACTCATATTCCCTTCAATCATTTTCAAGGTGATTCTTTCCAAAATTATCACATATGGGAAAATCCTTCTTTAGCTTCTTCCATTTATCTGTATTTCTCTCTAACATACTTTTCTTCTCTGGATTCCCTTCAAATCCATAGGACTCTGAGAACTCTTTACTTATCTTATCAAAACATGATACTATTTATTCATATAATGATAATACATGGGAGACTATTTCCCTTCTAAATGTTGGATTAATACCGTGAAAGATATGATCCTCTTTACTCTTGGGATCATACATATTGCTAGAGTTGACATTCCTTCTACTAGGGACCATTTCTATACAATGGAATACACTAGATTGGTTTATGAAAAACAATAAAAAATCCCAAACTTGTAAAAAACATAACATAAATTAAACAGTTTATGGATACAATCCGTAATCATAAAAATGTCTTCTTTTAGTAAGTATATAATCATAAACCCTTCATAATGATTTGTAAAGAAAATGAGAATTATACTAAGCATATCCCCCGGGAGTGTCGTAACCAAGAGTGCAGCAATGCTCTTTGTCGTGCACCAATTCCCATTCGAATCTAGCTCAAAGCGGTGTTTTTAGGTTTTACCCCTAGGTACATCTGTGCCAGAGCCGCCTCTACCTGCTCATATCCAGATAGGGATGTATTGCTCATAAAACTCACAAAATATCTACAATATCAAAATTCTATGAAGTTCTTCTATACTAATCCTCAAGGTACATCTTAGGTCTATGTTCTCTAATCATATTTTATCTAAATCTATTTTCCAAGATTATTGCTAAAATTCCTCTGATACCAACTGTAACGCCCCGAACCAAGTTACCTTGATTCGGTGCATTATTTTACTACATTGGCATGATTACAAAGAATCATGTCCCGAAGGACCGATCAGTTTAATAGTCTTGAAAAATAGATTACATACATTATCTTTACATTACAATATGAAACATAAAACACATAATAGATAGTTCTCGGAGAATTCCATTTTTCCTTGTAGATTAACCCTATATATCAATCATAATACACTTCTTGGAATCCTAGGAAAATAAAACATAAGAAAGGGGTGAGCTTAGATGCTCAGTAAAGATAATAATACAGCGAAGACTTTCATAAATAAGCATAAATATTTATGGGAATGTATAACTAAAACAAAAGCCTTTTAAAATTGAATTTCAGCATAATATGGCAAAGATAAAATGAAATAATTCCATTTACTTATTTACATGGATATTCCACTAATATAATAATCACATGAAATATCAATAACCACTTCCATAATGATGGAATACATAATGCCAGCCTATCATAACGACGTAGCCAAGGCCTCGTGCCAAGACTACAAATAAGATTTTGTCAAGGCCTCATGCCAAGACACTAGTTTGTCTCATGAGACCTACCGATGAATCGAGGATCTATAGAGGGCTCCAACCTTCACTTACTAAGTCCAATGAATTCCTCATATGAACAATTTTAAACATAACATAAACATTCATATTAAATCTAGCATACTAAATGTCAATATTTTCTCCATAAACCATGAATGGTATAAAAATAACACATCCCCAGTCAAACCTATCACAAAACATTCAGTACAATGTGGAAGTTTTGTATCATAATAAATAAACTTCAAATAAGATTAAAATCCATCAAAGGATTTTGACATATATGAAATCAAAACTATTTGGGAGAAATATCTCTTTTTTCAAATCATTTAAAAGTCACACATTTATAAAGGAAGCAATTTAAAAGATATTTTTGAATCAAAGTGTTCCATACCATTTTGAAACTTTTGAAAAGAAATATCATTTCAAAACATTCATGTACATATAAATAAATCCTTAAAATCATTTTGAAAACATGGACATTAATTAAAAAGATTTAGAAAGATAAATCTTTAAAACATTTAAAATTATGATCTCGATACATAGTACCTTTTTAAAATATTCATTTTGAAATCATTTAAAAGTCACATAATTATAAAATAGAACATTTAATTTCAAAATATTTTTATAATATTGGAAGGGAAACTTCTATGATTTTATAACGGTGGAAAATAGCCACACCCACCTTATAAGTAAAAAAATACATTCTTACCTTAATTTTGTCGAAAAGGTTAAAAAGGACCTTGTTTGGAAAACGACAGAAAAAATCCTTTATAAAATTATTATAAAAAGTCAAACAAGGGTATAAATTACTTTAACCCATATTCTGTAAAATATTAATAATGTTTTGAAATACATTTTTAAGAAGCATGGATGTGGATGATAAAGAGGTCCCGGTAGATAATTACGTATAAACAAACTCAGATAATAAAGAGATTGTGAAATAAACCCTTAACTTGTACTTTTCCTTGGTCGAAGGTAGATTAACCTCCTGTATAATGGTTAAATAATTGTTATTAAATTATTCAATAATCATATATATTAATATGATATCATATATTATCTTTTAACATTTCTTTGTTAATAAAATCTTCGTATTATCATCGTTTCGGGTGTTAATTTACTCGTTTATTTTATATGTTTTGTTACATAAGACATGTTTGTTATGGATAGTTTGTATAATATTCATATCCAGAATGATATCAAGTCTTTAAACATTATTTTTAATCATCAAATAAAATTTAGTCTTGAGTGGATACGATGGGGAATGAATCTCATCGCGTTCGTGGAGATAGTAATCCGTTCGTACGCACGAGCGACAATATCATTATTTTGATTTTAAAATAAAATATAATTAGATAGTATATCATATTTAAATAATAATTATCTTGTTAAATTTATTATTTACATGAATTATACATCATTATTATACCCATCTGAATAATAATATATTGAATAACAATTACACCCCAACATGGAGACGGTAGGCCGTACGTACGCACGCATTGGTGACATGTCATTCAAGGGATGGATAGAATAATTAATTTATTTGTTACATAATTATAATAAAATCACAGTATATAGAAGATACTGGAGTTATTATTTTAGAATGGAAATAACAAGGAAAGAAGAAGTTGAAGAAGAAAGGAACTTTAAAAAGGGTGGTGAAGACGTTACCTCTTCTTCTAGTTCATCCTTTTGATTTGATCAAAAGGGCTCCTTAGATTGGATTTATGATCAAACTAAGGACTCTAGGATGAAGTGAAGAAAGTTTGTAGGATATTTTGGCAGAGGTTGGCCGAGCCAAATGGCTTTGAAGGTGTGAATTAATGAGAAGTGGGAGTGCCCTTTTATAAGAGGGGTGAGGGGCTCTTTAGGAAAAACTGAAAGTATTATTTTATAATAAAATCATATTCGGTTTCTAATGGATCCAAAGTGGATTATTCAAATTATAAGGTGGGTATGGGCTTAAATCCTTTCAAACAATATATTTTAGACTGGTTTGGGTCATCATATTAACCTTATCTTTTAGTTTCAACTCTTAGTTAATTAGTTTGACATTTACCATGCCACTTAGTATTTTTATATTATATAGTTAATAAACATTCTATATACATCCAATAGACCCCAAAGTGGTCCATTAATGATACAAAAATAATGATATAAGTCCTTTGGCTGAACCTTAGTTTTTTAGGAATAGAATATAAATTAATAATATAATATTTGTTTTAAAAACTCATTTATGTCAATTTTGACACAACTCAATAATTTATTTTTTTTCAAAGTCTTAACATCTTTATTAAATCGAACCAAATTCATTTAAGCAATCATAACATGTCATATTAACCAACAAAAATTCTTCTAATGTCATCAAAATGTTCAAATTATATTTATTTTAACATTTATAATACCAATAATTTGATTATTTCATTAATAAGGAAAATACTGCATCATTATTGTGTCATATATATTTTTACTTTTTCAATGTCTAAAAATTATAAATAAAATACCATTATGCAGGAAATATTTTTGGATTTATAATAAATATTTATAATAAAAAATATAACATATATAACCCTACGTAAAATTTTGTTTTCTAAAAGATATAAGCTTATGTCATTTTTGTATTTACTTTAACTTAATTAATATAAAGTGTCTCTATCATCTACAAGTGGCTCCATTCGGTCCCCAAATCGACCCAAAGATGCCCATGGTCAGACATGTATCCACCAATAAGGTTAGGACACGTTTTAGGGTAATTTATTATTATTATAATATTAATTTTTTACCATTATTTACCGGATTTACACTTTAACCATGATAAATAAAATATTTACCAAAGTAATTATTCAAAATGTCTAAAAATAAAAGTTACCTATTTACAAAATTTGGACATCATGATTCCAAATATGGAATCAATTTTTCCAAATTCAAAACACATAATTGGTAGAAATTAATTTAAAATTAATTTCCGCTCTCAAAACAAAAAGCGTGTTTTTAAGATATAATAACTATCAATAGATTGATACTTGTTTATGTCCGGTTTAATTGTGAAATTCTGTCCAATGACTAAAATTGTATTAAATTGTAAAAATATATTCTAAATATACTTTAAAACCACTCAAATTCATAATTTATCACTATTAATTATTTTTATTAAAAAAGATGTTTTTAATTAAAATTTAGCAATTTTCACTATTCATCAAAATATAAAATTTATCTGAAAAGTACCAAAATTTCACCCTAGGATAAATTCAATATTACGAATCCAAAAATGAAGTCCATTTTGAGATATAAAATTTATAAAATTTGAAAAATTAGGTATTACTATTAATAACGGCTAGTTTGATTGGTTATAGTGTTTGTTAGAACTCGAAGTTGCGTACAACACACGCTACTGTATTATTCAAAGAGAAGCATACCGTGGAATCTTGGGGTGTTACATTGTAAATTTTTTATGTCCCCATTATAAAGAATAAATTTATTTAGTCAAATTGAATATATAAAAGTTTAAAATATTGGATTTAAAAAGGGTTCACTATTAAAAGTTGGTAAAAGTGTATTTTTGAACAATACTTCTTTTATCTGAAAAACAATAAATTTGTTCTTACATTATGTATAAGAAACTCATAATATGGATTCTAAAATTATAAGGATTATATAAAGTTCAAAATTCAGTTAGTACTATTCATAACCGCTTTTGAACGACTAGTTTGGTAAGTCATGGTGCACTGGAACTCGGTGTTACGTGTAGTGAAATTTATTGAATTATTTTGAAGAAATAATGCACTATGAAATCATGGGGTGTTACATTATTCCCTCCTTCAATAAATTTCATCCTCGAAATTTGAAATTCTTTTTCGAAAATAAAAGGTTGAATATAGAAAATACCTTTGTGGGAATACCCACATCGGAAATTGGGTTAATAAAATTTAGTCTTAATAAGAGGGAAAGGGGAATGAAAAAGTCACCACCAAATTATGATCTAGATTAGGAGAACATTGGTGGAAATTGGAGACAAATAATTGGAGAAAAAATGTAACTATTTATAGGGAGTGATTGAGGTCATCAATCACAAACAATTGTAGAATTGTAGGTCTCAAAGTCACCAATCTATGATGATTTAAAATACCATCGGTTGAACAAAACGTAAGGTGTTAGGATAACACATTTTTGGTTTTAAGATGCCTTACCTAAATTTTAAGAATTTATTTCTTCATATAATAAGAGAAGAAAATAAATGTATACTTTTCAAGTAGATTTCCATCCTTTAACTAATTTCTACCACACACTCATCTTTCACTCTAAAAGATAATAGAACTTAAAAAAAATATTATATTTATCCTATTCGTTTGGGGTTAAAAAATGAATTTTTAATTCATTAACCAGACCTTCTAAAAAAACTACATTATTAAATCCAGGGCATCTTGTGGTCCAGTGGTAGGTGATACACCCTTGTCGCCCTTCGGTCACGGGTTCAAGTCTTGCGGCCTTTCCAGATGCGACGGGTTGCCGCCCAACCTCCAATTTTTCCGTTTATGGAAATCCAAAATTAATCTTCAGAAATGATTTAACCTTAACAATTGTATCAAATTTCAAATATAATTCATTCCAACATTTAGACTTATCCAAATTACTTCTGTCCAAACTAATAGTCCAAAATTTATAAGGAAGGTAAATATAATGAAGATCTTTTTTTGTCACGTAATAGCATGTGGATACCTTCATCTTGTATTATTTTAAAATATGGTAACACCCTGAATTACCATAAGACTTTATTTATTACATTCATTCTCCCTTATTACTTATAGAATACTAGATATATTCCTTATATCCAAAAACTTTGAATATTCCAACAATGATGAAACAAACCATTAATCAGTGCCAAGATTGTCAAGAATATCCAATATAATTTATCCAAATCAACTATATCTTATTCCAAAATTACTACCTCAGTATCAAGACCATATTAAGGATTACCTTTCCTTCAACCATTTATTTTAAAAAAAAACTTTAACTTGCTGTTGAGTCACTTTTCATAGTACCATATAATCTCAAATCCTCAATGAAATAGTACTACAGTACAATCCTTATTTATCTCCATAATTCATATAACCAGTACATTGTTGATACAACACTCAATTGAAATAATTTTTAATAACAATATAAGAACACTAGTCATTCCTCTTCATCTGTGGTAGTATCATAACTTTATTATTATCCAATAGAATCATTTGGGGCATACTCTGATGATTTGAACATTGATTCGCATAGTTTCCCCACTCCTTGCAGATAAAGCATTGTACATTTGAAACTTTTTTCTTACCCTCTCAATCATGAATGTGGTGTCCTTTTTTCCACACTTATAACACACTCCTATTCCATTCAATAATTTTCAAGGTGATTCATTCCACAGTTATCACATATGGAAAAATCTTTCTTTAACTTCTTCCCTTTATCAGTATTTTTCTCTACCATCATTTTCTTCTCTGGATTCCCTTCAAATCCATAGGACTCTGAGAACTCTTTACTTATCTTATCAACACATGATACTATTTCTTCATATATTGATAATACATGGGAGACCATTTCCCATCTAAATGTTGGCTTAATACCATGAAAGATATGATCCTTCTTACTCTTGGGATCATACGTATTGCTGGAGTTCACATTCCTTCTACTGGGTTCCATTTCTATACAATGGACTAGACTAGATTAGTTTATGAATAGAAATACCAAATCCCAAACTTGTAAAACACTTAACATAAATTAAACAGTTTATGGATATAATCCATAATCATAAAAATGTATTCTTTGAGGAAGTATATAATCATAAACCCTTTATAATGATTTGTAAATAAAATGAGAATTATCCTAAGCATATCCCCTGGGAGTGTCATAACCAAGAGTGCAGCAAGGCCCGTTTTCGTGCACCATTTCCCATTCGAGTCTAGCTCAAAGCGGTGTTTTCGGGTTTTACCCCTAGGTACATCTGTAAGAGATCCACCTATACCTGTTCATATCCAGACAGGGATGTATTGCTCAGAAAACTCACAGAATCTCTAAAATACCAAAATTTAGGAAGTTCTTCTATACTAATCCTCAAGGTACATCTTAGGTCTATGTTCTCTAATCAGAGTTTATCTAAATCTAGTTTCCAAGATTATTTCTAAACTTTCTCTGATACCAACTGTAACGCCCCGACCCAAGTTATCACGAGTCGGTGCATTATTTTAATGCATTGGCATGATTACAAGGAATCATGTCCCGAAGGACTGATCAGTTTAGCAGTCTTGAAAAATAGATTACATACATTAACTTTACATTACAATATGAAACATAAAAAATAGAATAGATAGTTATTTGATAATTCCATTTTTTCTTGTAGCTTAACCCTCTATATTAATCATAATACACTTCTTGGAATCCTAGGAAAATAAAACACAAGAAAGGGGTGAGCTCAGATGCTTAGTAAGGATAATAATACAGCGGAGACTTTCATAAATAAGCATAAACATTTAAGGTAATGTATAACTAAAACAAAAGCCTTTTAAACTTGAATTTCAGCATAATATAGCAAAGATAAAATGAAATATTTCAATTTACTTATTCACATGGATATTCCACTAATCGAATAATCACATGAAATATCAATAACCACTTTCATAATGATGGAATGCATAATTCCAGACTATCATTTCCACATAGCCAGGGCCTCGTGCCAAGACTACAAATAAGATTTTGTCAAGGCCTTGTGCCAAGACACTAGTTTGTATCATGAGACCTACCGATGCATCAAGGAGCTATAGAGGGCTCCACCCGTCACTTACTAAGTCCAATTCATTCCTCATATAAACAGGTTTAAACATAACATAAATATTCGTATTAAAACTAGCATACAAAATGTCAATAATTTCTCCATAAACCATGAATGGTATAAAAACAACACATCCACAGTCAAACATATCACAAAACCTTCAATACAATATGAATGTTTTGTATCAAAATAAATCAACTTCAAATAAGCTTAAAATTCATCAAAGGATGTTGACATAGATGAAATCAAAACTATTTGGGAGAAATATCCCTTTTTTTGAAATCATTTAAAAGTCACACATTTATAAAGGAAGTAATTTAAAAGAGATTTTTGAATAAAAGTGTCCCATAGAACTTTGAAACTTTTGAAAATAAATATCATTTCAAAATATTCATGTTTATATAAATAAATCTCTAAAATAATTTTCAAAACATGGACATTAATTAAAAAGATTTAGAAAGATAAATCTTTAAAACATTTAAAATTCTGATATTGATACAAAGTACCTTTTCAAAATATTCTTTTTGAAATCATTTAAATGTCACATAATTATAAAATAAAACATTTAATTTCAAAATATTCTTATAATCTTGTAAGGTAAGCTTCGATGATTTTATAACGGTGGAAAATAGCCGCACCCGCCTTATACGTTAAAAGGACTTTCTTACCTTAATTTTGTCGAAAAGGTTAAAAAGGACCTTGTTTGGAAAATGATGGAAAGATTCCTTTATAAAATTCTTATAAAAGTAAAAAAAGGGTATAACTTACTTTAACCCATATTCTGTAAAATAGTAATAATGTTTTGAAATACATTTTTAAGAAGCATGGATGTGGATGATAAAGAGGTCCCAGTAGGTAATTACGTATAAACAACCTCAGATAATGAAGATATTGTGAAATAAACCCTTAACTTGTACTTTTACTTGGTCAAGGGTAGATTAAAATCCTGTATAATGGTTAAATAATTGTTATTAAATTATAAAAAAAATCATATATATCAATATGATATCATATATGATCTTTAAACATTGCTTTGTTAATAAAATCTTAGTATTATCTTCGTTTCAGATGTTAACTTACTCGTTTCTTTTATTTGTTTTGTTTCATAATCCATGTTTTTATGGATAGTTTGTATCATATTTATATCTAGAATGATATCATGTCTTTATAAATTATTTTTAATCATCAAATAAAATTTAGTCTTGGATGGATACGATGGGGAATGAATCTCATCGCGTTCGTGGAGACGGTAGTCCGTACGTACACACGAGCGAAAATATCATTCTTTTGATATTAAAATGATATATAATTGGATGATATATCATATAGACAGAATCATTATCATTTTATATTTATTATTTAAAATAATTATACATAATTATTATACCCATCTAAATAATAATATATTGAACCACAATTACACCACAACATGGAGACGGTAGGCCGTACGTACGCACGTATGGTGACATGTCATTCAAGGGATGGATAGAATAATGAATTTGTTTGTTACATAATTATAATGACATAAAATTATATATATGATACTGGATTTGTTATTTTAGAATGTAAATAACAAGGAAAGAAGAAGTTGAAGAATAAAGGAACTTTAAAAAGGGTGGTGAAGACGTTACCTCTTCTTCGGGTTCTTCCTTTTGATTTGATCAAAAGGGCTCATTAGGTTGGCTTTCTGATCAAAATAAGGCCTCTAGGATAAAGTTTGGGAATTTGGGAGGATATTTGGGAAGAGTTTGGCCAATACAAATGGCTTTGAAGGTGTGAATTAATGAGAAGGGGGAGTGACCTTTTATAAGAGGAGTGAGGGGCTCTTTAGAAAAAACTTAAAGTATTATTTTATAATAAAATCATATTCTGTTTATAATGGATACAAAGTATATTATTAAAAGTCTAAGGTGGTGATGATTCGAAATACTTTCAACCAATAGATTTTAGATAGGTTTTGGTCATTATATTAACCTTATCTTTTATTTTTAACACTTAGTTAATTAGTTTGACACTTACCATGTCACTATGTATTTTTGTATTATATAGTTAATAAACTTACTATATACATCCAATTGACCCCAAATTGGTCCATTAATTATACACCAATAATGATATAATTCCTTTTTCCGAACAATATATTTTTAAAAATATAATATAAATTAATAATATAATATTTGTTTTAAAAACACATTTTTGTCAAATTTGACACTACTCAATAATTGATTTTTGTTAAAGTCTTAAAAACTTTATTAAATCTAAAAAAATTCATTTAAGAAATCCTAACATGTCATATTAACCAATAAAATTCGTGTTTGTCATCAAAACGTTCAAATTATATTTATTTTAACATTTATAATACCAATTATTTGATTCTTTCATTAATAAGGAAAATACTGCATCATTATTGTGTCATATATATTTTTACTTTTTCAAAGTCTAAAAATTATAAATAAAATACCATTATGTAGGAAATATTTTTATCTTTATAATTAATATTTATAATCAAAAATATAACATAAATAACCTTATGTAAAAATTGGTTCGCTAAAAGATATAAGCTTATGTCATTTTTGTATTTACTTTAACTTAATTAATATAAAGTGTCCCTATCACCTACAAGTGGCCTCATGGGGTCCACAAATCGACCCAAAGATGCCATGGTCGGACATGTATCCACCAATAAGGCAAGGACATGTTTTAGGAATTAAAATAAAGAAAGGAACTTGAAAGGAAATAGAAGAAATGAAAAGAGGAATTTACCTCTTGAATATATCTTCCTTGAGAACCTCTTAAGGGGAGAGGATTTGGTATTTTGAAGATTAAAAGGGATGATGGATGCGGGATAGGGATTAGGGAAAGATTTTAGTAGATTTTTTACAAGGTACATGGCTTTAGAGGAGTGAAGAGAAGAGGGGGTGAGGGTGGTTTTTATAGTGGAGGAGAGAAGAGTTTTCTCATGATTTTATTCATAATTTTATTATTTTTCTCAAGACAAGAAATAGTCATGATTATTGTGACCAAAAATAGTAATATGTGCATGTGAGTTAGAAACAAAGTATCTTATCATAGTAGAACATCATCCATGTTTCAATAAATCATGTATTTAAACTATTCGGTAAATTATCATATTTTACTATTTACAAAAAATCAAGTATTTCAGAAAAAATCTCAAAAATTCACCCGAAACATTTTTTGATGTGTAGAATCAAAAAATGAACTCCATTATCTGAATTTTTCTTCTTCTAAATATGAGATATTAAATTTTTAAATAAAATCACCATTTACTAGAAAAATACATATTTTAAAATTATAACTGAATTTTAATACTTCGAAAAAACAACTAAGGTCTCATAAAACTATCCCATATTCGTAAGACATCAAAAAAATAATTTATGAATACATTTTAAGAGAATATTTTTTCTTTTAAATTATTAAATTATTTATAAAATCTTAATTAAATATTTATAAAAATACCAACACTATGATATAATTATATCATATTATAACTTATAAAATGGATATATTTTATTTATACTTTCATTGGTAAGTTTACATATTCACTTGGATGGTTTACTATTCATATGGGTAATATTACTATTTATAAGGGCAACATTACTATTCATAAGGTTCAATTACTATTCACTAAAAATTAAGTTTGTCCAATCAGACTGCCAATATCTTACTAATCACAACAATGTATGTCATATTTTCAAAATTCAAATCACAAAAGTGAAAATATTATGTTTGAAGGTCACCTAGTACATAGTAGTTCATTGTGTTGTGATTTCATGTGATTATGAAATAATTATAATAAGGGAATCTCGATTGATTAAACATTGGGTCATTACATTTTTTACATTGTACGACCCAATAAGTATACCACATAGAGTGCCATACTAATGTATTTGGTATACTTGGTGTACATGGACCATATTTGAGTCCCCACAACTTGAAATTGCAGAGATACCTAGAATGAAGAATTGAATAATTTTACACCCTATATATGCAGGTCTACATATTGAATTATCTAATAGAGGTCTAGTTGACTATATTGATGATCATGTAATTGGTTAGAGATCAACTATATGTGGTATTCTTCCTCTCGTATGTCAAGTAAGACGTATAGGCCCTTGACTAAGATAGATTATGGCAGTGTCCAACCAAAACAAGATATTATATATCTATCCAGATAAAGGACATATTATGTGCTTATCCATAATGGTGAATGACTTGTTATGTATTCCTCGAACAATTAATTCTATACATTGAGAATCGATATTGAATAATTACTCTATACGGGATTGACAAACTTACTGTACAATGGTCACTTGATTTCTTAGACAAAGATAAAATATATGAATGATAATTTCCCTGTGATGCATACTAGTGGAATCATGTATATAGATAGACATGTTTGATATAGATCACAAAACATCCCTTTATAGATTGAGTATCATTGATTCTTCTCTATATGCCGCTCTTTTCTTACATTTACAAATCTTGGGTTTTATATTTATTTTCAATGATGTAAGGGACCATGGTTTTACAATTTATGGTTGAATGAATAGGGATTGATTTTGACTCAGAGAGATACTCTAAATGTGTTTTAGAGTTAATCCAAAATGGTTTTGGATGGGTATTTAAAAATTATTACATATGATGTGATACAAGGTGAAATAAATAATATTTTTCCAAAGTGTTTTGAAAGATATCCAAAATATTTTTGGATATGATTTCATGAGATATTTTATATGATACAATATATGCTGAAATGAAATAATTTCTATTGTTCTCAAGTTAAAGTGGGATATTGATGGAGATATATTATAAATCATTTTATGTATATGATATATATAAGCTAGATATTATGAATTTTATCAAAATTGAGATTTTTATGATTGATGAGGAATATCATTTATTGAAACCTTTGATAGTCGTAATGGATTTAAATTCATGTGGCCTTATGATAGATACTATCATTCGAGTGAAACTTTCACATAAGACATCATTTAAGAGTTGTTTCATAAGATGAAATGTGTGGGGGTGTTTCATTCATACAATGGATGAATAAAATATACATAACCTTTATTCTTGAATTATAACACATGAATAAATGTGACATCACCCTTGGATAATCCTATGGTTTTATATAAAGGCACTTCCATGTGATGGGAATGCTGTAGATACCTTGCATGATGCCTTGGATAAAATCTCCTTCCCTTAAATATCTATTTCTCCTATCTAATTTTAATCATGAGATGATGTCACAATAAGGAGTATGTATATTTCCAAACATATGATGTGATATTCAGGTCAAACGATGGATAAATACAAATGTGGTATGTTTTTTTGCTACCAATTTAGTGATCTTTCTCAAACCCATGCGTTGAAATTCATAATGATATAATGGATTCTTTGTTAAATGGTATGCATTTTATATAATTTCTTCTTTTGGTATCATATTTATTGCATGTGTAATCATTGGAAAAGGATTTAAATACTTCCCCTTGATCTAAAATTATTATTAAACCCTAAGAAATACCCACAGGGAGAATAAGGTGTGATTTTTATAAATATATTCCTCTCCCCATTTTCTAATGGAATCTAATCTTTTTCATTCGAGCTAAACTTTATTATTGTAATTACTTTCAATTTTTTTAATTAAAATTAATTATCTATTCATCATGTTTCCAATTTACTCTCTCCTTCCAATATGATATCTAGCTTGGTAATTATAGAGAACTGACTTGAAGGATTAGTCCCCATGGGATATTTCATGGGAGTTAAAAATCACCTCTTTTCAATTTTGTATTCAAGTTTCTCATCGCTGATTCTGTAATGAGTGTGAGGAAGTGGATTAATGATCATAATTAGATATTCTATTTCACTGATGGATTATGTCATTTATCAAATATTCTCTCATTATTTTTTCTTTTTATATTTTTCATATGATTGGTAAACAATGGACTAATGGATGAACAATATACAATTGGAGCTTTTCGTCCAGGAATTGGATGCATTAGTAGAGTGTGTTCACTATATCTTATCTTTAGATGTGGCAAGGTGGGTATGAACATGATAACCCCCATGTGTCTATTCCCAAAACTCAAATTGATATATAAATTAATTATTTTTAATGATTTGGTTATTGGGTAAGAACAATTCTGGATAGTGAGGATCCCTTGGGATCTATCACAAGTCCATCCCCTTTCACCCAATCCTCTATAGTAATTTAAGAAAATTAGAAAACTAAGAAAGGAACACATCTCTATTCCTCATTTAAAAATAAAAAAAAACAAACTATAATTAAACATAAGATTATGAGTAGTGATGTTCCAGACCAAACACTTTGAAATATGACCATGTTTAGTCATTAGAATTTATTCCATAATTTTTAAAATATTTTTTTCTAAGATCCCCATGAGAGGATGATCATCACTCTATAATACATAGTGTTATTTATATGAAAATCTAAGAAGTCTATAATAAAGTTGTGTACAACGATTTTATCATTATTTTAGTTCTTTTAAAAATTTAAATTTACCAATTTATTCATCAACGAACGTCGAGTTTAAACATTTCATCCCAATAAGTTTCTAGTTTGGTGAGATTATCCAAGAATGAAATATTACTAGATTTATATATATAAATTTATGTAGAGTTCTTTATACTTAAAATAATCCTATGATGGGTGGGTTTAATATTAACATGTTTTATATTCAGTTTTTCTTGGCTTCTAGAGGAGATAGTTTGAGGAACATTGGGGGAAATTTAATAGCTTCTTATTTTTTCCTACTAATAAATTTTTTGGTTTTATAGTTGAAGTAGATGCTAATTAGTTAAATATTTAATTTATAATTGAAAGTGTATTCTCATCTTTTTTTGTTGAATATGATATCAATGAAGTAGAATATCACATCAATGATAAATAGTAGTCAACACCTTTCATCTACTAGAATAAATTATTCACAGTACCAGGTTCTAACGGTGATACTGTGAAGCTAATCCGGTGGCTCCCAACATCTCTATATTTTATGTTCATGGATATTTTTTTCTTTTTAGTCAAATTTTGTTGATATAATACCTTTTTTTAAGGATGTACCAATCGAGATAAACATTTTGTACTATATTTTCATAATTTATTAAAGACTTTTTTTTTCTTTTAACACACACATAATACATATATATTAATATAAATATTAATTATATATATATATATATATATTAAATAGTCAATATATAATTACATATATACAAATGTATGATATATGAAAATAATATATAGATAATATATATACATTAAGATTATGAACACACACACATAGTATAAAATGCATGCCAATGAGCATGTACCCTAGTGGTACAGGCTCCTGCTTGGCATCCAAAAGACCCAGGATCAAATCCGGGCAGGGGAGAATTTCCCGGGTACTGTAGCAGTACTGTAGCAGGTACTGTTGCAGCGGCGGCATCACTGTAGCAGCGGAGGGACTGTAGCAGATGCTGTAGTGGTGGTGGTACTGTAGCAGGTACTGTAGCTGCGCAGGTACTATAGAAGTACTGTTCACCGAGGGGTCCTTTGGGCCATTAAATTGGGCTTTCAAGCCTTGTATTTAGGCCACTTGGCCTTGGGACTTCGGGCTATGTAATGGGTCTCCTCTAACAAGTTTAAAGAGGTCTTTGCTTTCAAATAATAAACTCAGGCTTCGGCCCCAACCTTTAAAAAAACACATAGTATAAAATACATAAACACACATGAAAATATTATAAATAAAAAACATATAACATACATAAAAAACAAAATAACAGAAAAATATATATGCATAATTCAAATATAACACACACACACACAAAGAGAGAGATATATATATATATATATATTAGAATATGTGTATATATTTTATATATATAAATAAATCTAGTTACTTGTATTTGTGTGTATACACATATATAAATATATATAAATATATATATATATATAAATGTGTGTGTGTGTGTGTGTAAACATCAAAATATATAAAACATCAATTTGTGTGTGTGTTAGTGTGTGTATCTATATATAAAATTTAGAATTAAGAACAATGAAAAAGACTGAAGGAAAATGAAAAAACTATAAAATTTTCCTTAAAAAAGACATCAATGGTATAAAAAAGAATATTAAATCACATATGGAAGATTTAATATTGATTTGAAGAAGAAAATTAATCATATATAATATATTAAAATTAGTATGGAGCAATGGCATGAAATAAATCGACTAGGAAAGAATAAGGTAATATGAAGGGTTGATTTTGGGTTTAAATTGAAGGAGAATTTCCTTACACTATAAGTTAAAGTTATGAGAATTGATACTTTTCTTAGTGATTCCTAAAAGCATTGAGAAATGTCAATACTTCCCCTAAATTCTATTATTTTTATATTAAAATTATTAAGAATATTTGAATTCATTCATCATCACGTTAAGTTACATTGAGTAATATATTCTTATTGAACATTAAAATAAAAATTTATATTTATATATACAAATATTTAAATATATCATTAAAAATATGTATTTAAGTTTTCAAAAAAATAATTAGTGGATATGTTAAAATAATATATCTATGTTGGAAATTTAATGAAATCCCATAAAGATAAATGATTCAATGATTTATTAATGGGTATAATTTTTCTTCTTACATTATTCATTAAATTCAATCCACGATATTTTAAATAATCATCACAAAAATTTTCAAAACATTGCCTTTAAATTTCATCGTAAAAATTTTCAATAAATATTTATGTAATATTAATAAAATTAAAACAATTTTTTTGTGGAATTACAGTGATATCATGTTATCATACAATGAAACATTTGTGTGAAATGGATAAATACAAGTCAAAATTAGTTTCCCTCAAAGGTAAACTAGTTTAAATTTTCAAAAAACAAGTCAATGTACGTTATATATAATAGAATAATTGATTTACATTTTCCAAAGTTCATTAACAATCACATCATATTAAAGATATTTCCAATATTTTTTATTTATGATCACTTCCCCTTTAAAAAATTTCATATCACACAACGTCATTTTATTCATGATCACTTTTCCTCTACCAAAATTTAAATAATTGTCACTTTATATTACTCATGATCATATAAAATTTATCTTATTTTTATAAACTCATATTATTCTCATTTATTATTTATTTATAACTTTTCAAAATTCTTAGAAACTCATTGTCAGTTCATTCACAATCAGTAAAATGATTTATATAAACCCTTATTTTATCTTCATGTTAAGGTAAAATGATCACATAATTCCTTTTTACAATTTATTATTACTATAATAATGTTCTATTTCACCTTTAGAATGTTTTATACCCTTTGAATATGTTCTTCTATGTTAATATGTTCTTATTAACTATTTAAGAATGTTATACGACTTCAAAAATATTCTATAATGATATATATATATATTATTTTAATACTCACATCACAATAAATATTTTATTAAATAAAAATGTTCTATGTATGGCATAAAAAATATTATATATGTTATGTATTCTATCTTGAATTTCCTTAAATCATCAAAATTATTATGTGTAATTGATTGATGTTTTATGATAGTTTTTAATCATGTTTTAATCAACCTTTCAAATGTTCTATTTGAAAACATAAATGTTTGTACATAGTGAATGTTCTAAGTAAAATATTATGTAAACTTCATATTTTTTCTAACTTTACTATATATAAATTTAATGTTCTATGGTCTGGTATATTATCTAAGATGTATGTTCAATACTAGATTTGTTATATGACTGGAAGAAAACAATGTTCTATATACATACTATGTTATTACACATATATATTCTATGATACTTAAAAACAAGTTTTGTGAATGATATATTAGATTTTATTTATCAATATATTACATTCAAATTAAATTCACTTTGATAGGCTTTCCACCCATGTTATGTTAATAACTTTAGCAAGAAATATGCATCAAAAATATGTTGTGGAAAATGTTTTTCATGATATATAATGTTTTTTGAGACTCATGTTCTATATATAAAATATATATAATTCTTCAAAATGGATCTCTATTATTAAATTATTCTTTAAATTACTTTTACATATTTAATTTAGGCTCCATATTTAACTATTTTGAGAATCTCAAATATTCTATAAAATATCAGAATACTTGTTCTCTATACTTATAGACAGTATATGGGATATTTACAATAGAGTATGTGTCCGGTGTATCAAGAGAAAATATAACACAATAATTCCATTAATACTTTAATATCTCCTTTAAGATTTATTTTAAATATTATAAAATTTTCATCACCCTTGTGTGTTTTATCTTTTAACAGAATATCACATAACTGATATATGTTTTATTCTAATTGTAATTTCAAAAATTCAACTAAGATTGATATAATCCATATATTTTAATCAATGGGAAACAAATAGAACCACATATCTATATTAAATATTTTTTTTGATATATTTAAATCTTTAAGTGAAAAATTAATTTGTTTCTTATGAAATAGTTAACTTAATTATTCAATTTCAACTCCCCCTATATTTCCAAATTTCATAATCTATATTTTTTTTTCTAATAAAAAATAACTTATGATTTATATAATTATTATTATTTAGAAATAATATATAAAGTAATATAGAGGTAATGGATTAGTATAACCAAACCATAATTAGTAATTGGATAAGGATAAAAAATCTTATTTAACATTATTTTTTTTTTTCTAGTTTTATGTTAAATATATATTCAATATTCTATAATGTTGGAATGAAATCATGTTTTACCTCAAAATTTATAAATTTCACCTTTATGTAGTGATATTAAGTGTAAATATTGTTTTCTATTGAGTGTTTCACCAGATTCTTTGAATTATTGGTAGCACTTTTATCATCTTTACCGATTTTTTTAAATGTTGGTGCTGAAGCCTAAATTTATTATTTATAGAAAATACCTATTTAAGACTAGGTAGAGGGAGACCCATTACATAGCCCAAAGGCCCAAGACCAAGTGGCCTGAAAACAAGGCTTGAAAGCCCATTTTTTGGCCCAATAGACCCCTCAGTGAACAATACTACTACAATACCTACACTGCTACAGTCACACTACAATTAATAGGAAATACAATTTTACCTTTAGGTCATTAAAGTGATCCTTAATCTAATTTTGTATTATCTTTTCTAAAATCCTTATATATATTATTATTAGTATTAAGTGAAAATAAATATTATTTGTTATTGTGATAACTAACACACCTATTTCAAAGAAAGAATACGCCTCTTGATGTAGACTTATTATCATCCAAATTAGATTCCCATTATACTATGGGAAATCAAAATAGGTAAATATTTTACATATATTGTATAATAAAGGCCATAACTTAATGTTCCCTTAGAATATCTCAGAATTCATTAGAATAATTCATGTGTGATTATTTAAGATTATTCCGAAATATGTATATAGTGTTACTACTAAAATTATTTTTGGTCTTAGTGTACTGAGATAAAATAAGATTATAATAATCTTTCAATAATCCTTTTAAATCATAATTCAATCCAAATAATATTTAATTAATTTTATAGACACTTGAATTGGTGTAAAACCATTTTAGAGTCTTTCATTCTAAAATTATTTAGCAATTCCATAATTTTTTTTTCTTGGGATAAAAATAGAAATTTATTCTTTTTCGTAACACACATTACTATAAATAGTTATGTCTCACTCAACATTGTATCTTCAAAATCATTTTCCATTTTTTAAAAATTATTCACAAATATACTCTTTTTGTCCTATAAAATTGATTTCATTAATATAAAGAATGAAAATAAAATTATTTTTTATTATCTCTCTCTCAAATTAATATTATCATATAATTTTACTTTAATGAAATTTATCATATTTAGGAAATTATCTAACTTGGAATTCCCCACTTTGGGTACCTTTGTAACACCCAAAATTATTTCTTCAACATGTACAATTTGTTTCCATAACTATCAAATATATATCCTTATGGTTTCTTAATGAGAATAAATTTTTATATTTCACACCTAATTTTACATCCATTTTGTACTATTTATATTGTTTATACATTGATACTCCCAAGAGGATTTGAACATCCTGAAGCCTTCAAACAATAGTGAAACTTTCCTAAAAAATAAATACAATCCATTTGAGAATATACATTATTCAAAATTATTTATTTATATATTAAAAACTCACCATGATAAATTAATTTATTTTTTAATACCCACTTGGTTCCAAATAAATTTTTCCATTTCAATATTAGAGCTAAATACCAGGTGGAATTCTTTTTTTTCTTCTGATTGTGATTTTTATTCCTGGAACATATCCATTATTATCCTTAATAATTTAATAAATAGAATGTCTATAAATTTATTAAAAAAAATTAATTTTAATAGTAAATTGAAGTCTCCTTCTTATTTGAATTGATGAATCTCTATCTTTATTTATGTTTTATAATTTAACTTGATTTTGTAACATTTTTTGATTATTGGATCCTTTAATAATAGTTTTATCATTAACACTTGTTTATTATTAATAAACTTCACTTGTGATTAATTAATTTTAAAATTATTCTTAATGTTCTTATTCATAATTATTTATGTTATCATTTTGCAAATTTTCATTATTTTCATCATGAAATTGACCTACAATGGGTTCTATTTCAAATATTTTTACATTATACTTCTAAATTTTTTTTATGTATAATTTTATTCCAAATAGTTTTTACTCTTATATTAGATATATAAAATAGAAAGATACCCTCCTCATCTACATAATTGAACTTTCTTATAATTTTATTCTTTGTTTTGATAAAACATGGAGTGATGATTTTTTTTTGTATTTTATAAAGTGATTTATCTTATAACACATCCTAAATATAGTAATTCTATAATTTTTACCAATAAAATATGCAATATAAATGTTAAATATAGTTGACACAACTTATATCCAAAATAAAATTGAACATTTATATCCAATAAGAATGGTTCTTCCAATCTCCACTAGAATTTTATTCTTTATCTCAACTAAGTTATTCTTCTAATGTATGTATGTAGTACTGTGCTCATGTTTCATTCCATGATTTATAATATAAGAATCAATAAAATTTAATTTTTTGTAATTTGAATTATATATCATATAATTCTTAATAAATAGACCGAATTCCATTTTGAAATATCTTCTGAATATTTTGAAATTTTCAATTACTTATAACTCTTTCTTCTTGATTTTCACATTATTAATCTTTAATAAATCACTAAAAAATGTAATGAAATATAAATATTCTTATGTTAGATGATAAACCTTGTGTCCATATATATATTGTAATATATCAACTCCAGTGTTATCTTTGATTATATTGCATCCCGTTGATTACTTCTCAACACCACATTCCCCATTTGAAAAGTTCACAAGAAACATTCCTTTCTTTAATATTAAAATATGTCTCATAGAGTCTTAATTTAAAATTTTAAACAAGATAATTTGGATAATATTACTATTCCATATTTTAATTTTTTTTCTTATCCTTAACAATAAAATAATATGATTTTAAGTGTTTTCAATTTGTAATATATGACTACCGGTTCTTTCACCATAGTGAAATATTTTATATATTGTATTATTTTGATGGTGATTTTTTTCCTAAATATTATATCATTACCATTAAGATGTAGTTAGATTAAATTAAATAGATTTTTCTTTAAACCATAGTAATATAATACATCCTTGAACTATTTCTTATAGGATTTTATCTCAATAGTGGTTTTACCTTTTAGTTTCATGGAACCACCATATCTAAATGTCACTAATCCTGCACTATAAATTTTAATGGTCAACAAAAGTTTCTGCCTTTTGTCTCTGGGATGAATAAAAACACTCTAATATCCGTGATTTTTTATTATTTATATCTCTTATATCCTCTTCCACAATATTTTTTTCATTTCTTATTATTCTTTCTTATTTTTTAACACCAACTTCTTATATAAATTTTAAGGGGGAATAGTCAAGAAATATTTAGTTATATGAATAATTAGATCCCATATTCCCCACACGTATGAAAAAAATTCAACTTCTTTGTGTACATATTAAAATTTTTCACATTTTCCGACACCCAATTTATATAAATAGCATTATTAGTTTTCATAGGTTGAATCCCCTTTTTTTAAATCATTAGTTTTTTATTAAAAATTACATATTATTCCAAAATTCATAGAATTTATGTCTATATCTTCTAAAACACCACTAATAATCATTAAACATGGAATTTTTATTCTATAATATATTCAGTCTTTTTGGAGTTGGTAATTTTTTTAAATCCAAATGGGAAACCTGTTATTATTTTATAGAAGAGATAATGTTTCTCAGAGTTTCTTTAAACTTTTTTGACATAGAGTGGGGTTATATCTATTTTAATCAAAAAATAATTTCCCATATTTATAAATTGAACCAGTATTATTAGTGAAAAACAATTTTCCTAATTGAAAATTTTAAGAAAATTGTTTAAAACTTTAAGTAGATGAAATCTTAGTAAATACCAAGACTTCCTTACCCATAGGATAAGGTCTTTAAAATATAAGACAATAATCATGAATTTTATTGGAACAAAAATCTATTATTAGTTAATTAGATGATTTCAATTTCATTTATATTTATTTTTCATAATATTAATTCATCTTCTTAATGGTATTTTTATCATTAATATGTTTAACTTGAATTTTCATTAGACTCAAATTTTTTTAAACAAGTTATTCCATGGTATTCTCATATTAAATAAAATAAAAATTATGAAAAATGATATCTTAACACTTTTTTTAATAAATTAAAATCACCATTCATTTATAATTATAATTATCTTCTTTAGTATCATGATCTCCCATTTTGGACTCTATTTTTAATCTAGAAAATCTTTTAGCCCCTGTCTTCGGGCACCCGTATCTTTTACTATGTGTGTCGGTTTTGTGTGCCATCTACAGAAGAGCGATCCTAGGATTGATCCAGAGATTTTGAGATGGTCTCAGAGATTTTTAATTCCCGAGACGGGGGATCGGTGGCGCGACACGCTCGTTAAGTACCTTGTTGGGATTTTTCTTTCGGATGGCGCGAACACATCCGAAGTCTGTTTAAGGCACCATCAGCAGTGTTGTAACCCTTGCGTCGAGACAATGTAGACCAGGGTGGTTTTAGGCGTTGAATCTGGAGTTGAGCTGTGGGCGCCACAGGCCGTCTTCTAAGCCGTGAGTAGCGTTTTACGACTTTTTGATCAGACGTCTGTTTAGGGCGAATGAGTAGTCGTTTTGGCATGTTTTTCCAAGAGCATCGTGATGGCATAATTCACCTGACCTTTTTTAGGACTGAGGTGTGGGCCCCATGAGGTGTTGTATGGTCACAAAGTGGGGTTGAATAACGTTTTCTTCGGGAGTCCGTTTCCAGCGAGTAAGTAGTCTATCTCGCATGTTTTTCCATGAGGATTGTAATGGTGTAATCTGTTGGGGCGTGCAAAGCCTTTTTCAAGATCTCATTAAATGTGGAATCAGGAAATGGTGTTTGTTAGAGGTTCCTTTGATGCACTCCGACCCAACGCACGATCGCGATATTAGTGACACCTAGAGATGGTTTAGGAAGGGTGGATTTATCGGACCCGTAGCAGTGTTTACCCTCTAGAGGGGCTGTGAAGTGGGTCACCCGTTGACTTTAAGGTTTACCCTCCGGGTGGGCCAGGCAGTGGGTTATCTTTTGACCTTAGGGTTTACCCTCCGGGTGGGCCGGGCAGTGGGTTATCCATTGACTTTAGGGTTTACCCTATGGGTGGGCTGGGAAATAGGTTACCCTTTGACTTTAGGGTATACCCTCTAGTAGAGCTGGGCAGTGGGTCACCCAACGAACTTTTAGGGTTTTCCCTCCAGTGGGGATGGACATTGGGTTACCCGATTACTTCTTTCAGATTCAGCCCTTTCTATGAGGCTAGTCAGTGAATTTTCTCCATGATTTCCAGAGCGGGACTCTTGGTTATACGGTTCAGCGAGGAGAAAACCTAGAAGTGTGGGACTAACGGGAATCAGTGATGGATATCCTTAGAACTGTTGGAGAATTTTCCTAGGCTAGGCTTGGAGATGGAGATCCCACTATTCACTTGTTCGGGTTTCATGTTGAGAATATATATATATATATACACCCTACTTTTTTACCAGTCCTTGGGTTTGGTTACTATACTTCTAGGAGGGGCAAAGACACGCGGGGTATGCCATGTGCTTTCCATGTCTATCTCCTCTTGGTTGGACGATTCTACTACCTTTCTTCTGTTGGGTTGAGCTGTACTCTATTTACTGTACTCTTTCACTGTTCCTTGTTCTGTCTACTGCTCAACATTTTAGTACCTCCTTTGTTACTCCTTTGAGATTTCGGGTCATCCTACCGAGTATCTTTATACTCACCCCTGCTTGGGCTTTAACTGCACTTGGTGTGCCCTTGCAGATGACAGATAGGTCGATCGAGACTACAGAGGAGCGTATAGGACACATGGGCCTGGGCTGCGTTCAGTGGTCATAGTAGGACTTTCAGGTGTGAGACTCAGCAACTGTTTACTTTTGCTTACCTGTTGCCGGGTTGTGGCACCTTTCGGGTTGGGCCCGTGTTTTTCCCCTTTTTTGTTTAGTATCTTGTCAGTACTTTTCATCACTCTACTTTTTCCTATTTAGAGGTTGATGCATGAATGTGGTTGGATTATAGTTGTTTGTCCTTTAGTTTTATTTTTTACTCTTCACTTCTGTATTGAGCGGGCTGTGTGTGTGTGTGTACATGTACATAGGGAAAGGCCTCCCTGAGATTGTTATGCCTTCGGTGCTTGTCTCCAGCCCCTGGCCTATGGAGGCAGGCTTGGGGTAGTTGTGGCTCGAGACTGGTAGGGTCAGGTTGTGACAGTTTTCTTGTCAATTCCATCTTCTATTATTCGGGCCACTCTCTTATTTTCTTATGGTGTGGTCAGTTTGGGTTCTTTAAGTCACGTTATCATTTTCCTCCGTAGGATTTCCCTTAGTGTGGCTATTTGGGACACTTGGAGAGGTTCCACTAGAGGAATCGTCAGAAGGAGTTTCAATCAGAGGATGTGAGCTCCTGACTGCAGGGTATCAGATGCTTCAAGACATCAGAGCTCCATCCACAGGTCTCGGAGTGAATCCTTTCACATAGTTAGGAATCGTTGGGTGTTGGGTACCTTGGTCTAATTTTTTTTCTCCAGTTCTGAAATGGGGTTGGTTTGAATTTCCCTATGGTAACTTTATCGTCTTTGAAAGTTTTGTTTTTCTGTAAGAGGCATAAAGGTATCTTTCTATCATTGTGGTCTTTTTTGTTTGAATACCCCACTTTGGTTTTAAGAAGGCATGGTGATATTGTCTTCTTGTAATTCTAGTAGTTGTGCCTCCTCAAATGTGACCAATTGTTTTTTAGTACATTATCATTTTGGGGATGACCATCTCATGTGGAAATGACGAGTCATGGTTAATTTTGCTATTTGGTAGAATTATTTTGTGGGTTTTCTCATGTGTCAGTGGTTTTTGGTTTGGATTGGAAGTTCTCGTGTCAGTATATTCTGGTTGCCTTAATGTGGTCAGTTCTTAAATAGTGGGGAGACCCACCATGAATCTTGTTGTTCCTTCTTCAAGAGTTGGTTTGTGTGGGAGTTTTGGTTTTTGTTGGCGGTTTCCTATTTGGCTCAAGTTAGCAGTTCAAGAGTTAGCTCGTGCTGAGAGTCTTGATGTTGGATGTTCTAGTTGGGTTCTTGTGGTGGGGAGAACCCTTTTCGTTTACTTGATGGCTCTTATTTTTGCATTTGCCCTAAGAGTTGTTCTGGTGAGACTGATTGAGTGAAAAGTAACACCGAGTTCATGATTTTCTTATCCTTGTTCAGTTTTGAACTCTATTTTGATTCCTCGGTTGGCTGGGTGACTTTCTTGGGGAAGAATGTTTTTGTGGTGGAAAGATTTGTCATACCCTGACCCGGTATCTTATAGTCTCAGTTATTTTTCTTTATTTATTTATTTTTATTTGTCTTTTGGTTTCTCAAAGTTTAAAAAAATTACTAAATTAAAATAAAAAATGAAATAAAATGAAATAATTTTAAAAAAATTAATAATAATAATAATGATAATATTATCATTTAGTTTATTATTATTATGAAATAATTTATTATTAATATTATTATTTTGATTTTTATTATTATTATGTTTTAAGTTATTATTATTATTATTATTATTACTATTCTTTTCATTCACTTCTTTTTTTGAAACCCTTATCTTCTTTCTCAACCTACCCTCGTGACTCGCTCCCCATTCCCCCCTCCAGCTAAAGCCTTCGGTGCACACCCCCTCCCTATCCCACTCACGCTTCCCCCACTGGCCGAGGGCCCTCCAGCGCACCTCCCTCTCCCTCTGGTGACGACTTCCCTCATGTGCGGTTGAGCCCTCCTCTCTCACGTGGTCAATCTACCTCTCCTATTCGTGTGATCTATCCAACCGAGAGAAGCTCCGGCACACTCCCCTCTCCCTCCGAGGAGCGGCCTTCCTCCTGACAGACCCTCTTCTTCCCCCGGTAAGCCCCTCTCCCTCCTTCCCTAGGGTTTGGTTCATTTTTTATTATTATTATTTGGGTTTTTTGGTTTTGAGATGGTAGGATGTTAGACTTAATTTTTGTTCCATTTTTGGATTTGGGGTTCAATTTGGTGAATTTCATGGTGCAAAATTGGTTTTGAAAAAGGTTCATTGTGATTTTGGTTTTAAAAATAATTTTTCTCCTTTGAAATTGGGTGGTTTAACATGAAAATAATTGTTCTTATTGAGTTTATTTTTTTTAAATAATTTGACTTGTTTTTTTTACTTTTGCGCATTGTGAGAAGTTGGTATTTGATAAAAATAAAACAAGTTTTTAATTTTAAAGTGATTTTTTAGGAATTTTGGTATGGTTCATGTGTTAAGCCTTGCTGTGCACCTTGGTAATGTTTTATAATTTATTCAAATAACTTATTTCTTTATGAAAGTGATGCAAAAATAGTTTTTGAGATAATTTGATATGCGTTTAATTGGAATTGGTTTCTTAATGTTAATTTGCATGTACTTTTTGTGTGAAACCTTATTGTGCCTCTTTTAGTTGTTTTATAAATTGTACAAATGGTTTATTTAGTTTTTTAAGTGGTTCGAATCATATTTTTAATGGAACTTATGGTGAAAATGGGTTTGGGTGTAGGTTTTTAAAGAGAAATGCATAATTTGGCATGTTTGAGTTGTCGTGTATTTCTAAATGTTAATTTTAAATGGTTCAAACAATGGAATGCATGTTTTGGAATTGATTACGGTTTATGTGACGATTTGAAATGGCCTTTAGAAATGGTTAAATTGATTTTTTGCTTTTCTTTTAATATTTTCCATGGGTTTTGTGAGTTATATAAGTGGTGTTTCATTGGTATAAACCCCTGATGTGTTATTTTGAAACGTTTTATAGATTTTTTAAGTGTTTAAATGTTTTATTAAATTATTTGTATAGTGCATTGGACCTCGCTATGATAGTTTTAAGCTGCGGGTGTCGAGGTATTCTACATGTACATGCATAGGGTGAGGCATATATATATATATATATATATATATATATATATATTACCTCTTTGTACATATTCCCTAATGGAACATGGAATATGTACAATGAAGCTGGGGGTGTATATATATATGTATAAATGCATGTGCGTGTATGCGTCAAATCTCTGTTCAAGTGGTCATCGACAAATAGAGACATATTTGAGGCAGGTCCCATATTCCTATGCCTTTAATTTGAATTTCATAAGTTCTTTCTTGTTTAAATAAACATGTTTATACATTTATGGAATATAAACATTCTATGAAATTTGGTTGCGGTTTCTTGAAATGATTATGCCTTTGTTTTGAAAATTTAAATGTATTTATAATGTCATTGGTCTTAAGTGACATTTCATGAAAATTTATTTCCTAAGTGGTCTTGAATTGGTAATGTGTATATCCAAAGGTGTTTGGATTTTTGTCTAGTTAATTGTAAAAAGTGTTCCCTTTATGTATTTAAGCTCGTTTGGCATCTTAAGAATGTTTTATGAAAAAGATAAACCCCTCTTGAGGCACACCCCCTTGGTTTTAGAAAAATGATTTTTATGTAGAATGTGTTATTATGTGCCTAATATGATTCTTATTCATTTTGTGACGTGAAAGTGTGGGAATGCACTTAAGGAGGGAGAATTTTGGTGAGAGGTTGAATGGGGTTTAGATAAAGAAAGTGTTATGTACATATATATTTGCTTGATAAAGAAAACTCACCACCACTTGAAACATATCACAATGGGAAACCTGGGTATATAGGTGGGTGACAAGGACTAGTATGCTAGATGAAATAGTAGGGGTTTGTCTCGGTTCATCTAGGAGGATTGACGCAACAACACTAAGTAAACATATGAATTATAGAGGGTCGTGGTTTCTAAGCCACGATGACTGAGGGTCATGGTTTCTAAGCCACGTTTTCTAAGGTTCATGGTTTCTAAGCCACATTTCACCGAGGTATGAAGTATCTAGGTCCCCACTTGTGCTAACTACCTATAGGTATTACCCATGGTGCTCATTTGCGATATATTGCTTGTGATGTAATTTTTATTTTAGTTGTTTCACACTTGATGTCTCATTTGTGAAAACCATATCTTAATCTAAATTAGTGTCCTATCTTTTTAAAACTTTAATGCTTTCTTGGAACTTATTTTGAAAATGTAGGGGGAGATAAATGATTTAATTAAAAATTCAAACTTATTACTTGAATTTGAAAAGAAAAAATACATTATTTTATTACATCCTATTTTCAAACTAGCATATTTTGGATTTCATATAAAAGGAAAGGGCTTAGGATGTTGTTGTATCTTGGCCTTCCTAATGATCATCTTGGTGCTCATGCCTACTTTACCTTTCAGTTTCAGGTTCCTCTAGTTTTGGATCACTCTCAGAGCAAGTGTAGTTTATGTTCCATGGTTAGAAACGAGGTCACTTGAGGTATGTCGCGTTGCATTATTTATTATTTTTTTCACTGCCATGTTGTTTTGTTTATTTTCCTTTATTTATCTGTTTTCTCATTTTATTATTATTTTTTTTTCTTTGTTATGTTCCAAATTTTTTCCAACTGGTTTATTTTGATGCCCGATACTATTTCCCAACCCGTGGGGATCAGAAACGCCCTTCAGGCCACGTCATGAACCCTTTCCCATCCTGAGACACGAGTTTCCAAGGGTAGTCCGATATTTGAATTTTCTTCTTTGGATTTGTTTGTGTGGATGAGGGATGAAAAATGAAGTGAGCCAGTTCTATGGAGTAGGATTTCATGGAGTAGTGACCCATGTACAACCTGAGTGCATGGTTCAAGATGCTTCCTGTGGTTAGTGCTCACTCGGATCATGGTTTGATAATCCATGTTACCAGGTTGTCATAACCATTAATCCCTTATTTTTGGATTTTTTTATGTGAGTTATGTTTGGGATTAGTTTTGACTAACATGAGTGGATTTAATAAATTAAAATGGTTCCTAGAAAAAGGGGTTTTCAAAAGGGAATGTGGTTTTGGAGTGGAAAAGTGGGTTTGAAGTGGAAATTGTTTTGTTTTAATGGAATGTGGTTTCAAAGGGGAAAAAATAGGATGTGTTTTGGAAGTTGTTTTGGGATCTTGGTAATACATTTTGGAATTTGAATTGTAAAATGTTTGAGGATTTGGAAATGTGTTTCTTTAAGGATAAGTGACATTTTCAAATTGGTTGATAATTTTTTCTTTATGATGAATAATCTATTTTGGAAATGGGAAGTGTCTTGAATTTACCCTTGGTATTCCTATGAGTGATCAAATACATTGAGGTGTGCATATGAAAAGTGGAGAAGTTGGTGACATGAGTGTGTGTGTGATTGATCTAGCACATAGATATGTATGTGGGAGACTTCATGGAATAATAATGGTGGATATTTAAGTTGTTTTGTTTGCTGAAAAATGGTTTTCAAAAAGGTAATTTAAATGTTTTAAAAAGTGAGTGAGAAATTGTTTAGCGTTATCCTTTCGTGTTGGGTATAATTTTTTGTGGGTTCTTGGTTTAGAAATACTTAATTGTAGTTTTAATGGTTATTTGAGTTTGAGTCTAAGATTTTTATTGAAGTGTGGAATTTTGATTTATGATTAGTTTTAGTCTGAATTTGGGCCTTTTTTTGAGCATGCTTCCCAGAAAAGTCATAGAGGTTTCTAGTGAGTGTCTTATAATTGTTGGTTATACCCATAATCTTATCAGAGTGATGGAACTAAATTATTTTTGGTTTTTTTCCATCTTCCATGGTGATCGTGATCTATTGAAGGCAGCGAACTGGCTTGGTGGAATCATTGGTGTTTTCAGATTATTAGAAACTCCCAAAACTATAAGTGCTCGTGCCAGTATGAGTTCATTTAAGGGTACATATTTGGATTGGTGTGGGAGGAAATCACATCTTTGTTGCATGATGAGATGTCTTGGAAGGTGTTTACGACCACTCTCGTCTGATGGTTTATATCTATGGAAGTGAAGGTGAGGGAAGTGGTAAATCTCCTAAGTCTCCAACATGGCCAATAGATAGTGAATTCTTACATAGGGATTTTCAAGGTGTTGATCTCCTTTTCTTTGGAGGTAGTGTCATGAAATAAGTTAAAGTTTATCTTGCATGGGGTCTTCATCCAGGGTTCTAGGACCAATTCTATTTGATGTATGGGAAGGTTCCACATCTTATAAAGAGAGAGAACCAGATGAACTAGTCTTAGATAAGTATTCTTGTAAATTACATCTTCTATTAGCTGGGCCTATCTATTTTTTTTCTTCTAGTGTTGTCGGTTTGGGAGATTTAAGTCAGCTTGTCATCATCCTCTGAAGGTTTGCTGTCAGTGTGTCCATTTGGGACACTTGGAGAGGTTCCACTAGCGGCATTTTCAGAAGGAGTTTCGATCGGAGGATGTCAGCTCCTGACTGCGGGGGAGAAGATGCTTCAAGACATCTGTTCTCCTTCCACATGTCTCAGAGTAAAGCCTTTCACGCAGTCAGTAATGGTTGGGTGTGGGGGAACCTTTGTCTAATTTCTGTCTCTAGTTCTGAAATAGGGATTGTCTGAATTTCACTATTTTAGCTCTTTCTTCTTTGAAGGTTCTGTTTTTCTGTAAGTGGTTTAAAGGTCTCTTTTTATTGTTGTGGTATTTTTTCTTTGAATACAACACTTTGGTTTTAAAAAGGAGTGGTGATCTCGCCTTCTAGTAATTCCAGTAGTTGTGACTCCTCATATGTGTCCCATTTTATTTTAGTACATGCTTATTTTGGAGATGATCATATCTTGTGAAAATGATGTGTCATGGTTAAGTTTTCTATTTGGTAGAATTCTTTTTTGTGTTTTCTCATGTGTCAGTATATTCTGGTTTGGGATGGAAGTTATCATATCGGTCTATGATGGTTGGATTAAGCTGGTCAGTTCTTAAATGGTGGGGAGACCCACCATGAATCTTGTCATTCCTTCTTCAAGAGTTGGTTTGTGTGGGAGTTTTGGTCTGTTTTGGCAATTTCCTCTTTGGCTCAAGTTAGCAGTTCTAGAGTTAGCTTGTGCTGAGAGTCTTGATTTTGGTTGTGATAGTTATGTTCTTGTGGTGGGGAGAACACTCCTCATTTCCTTGATGGCTCTTCTTTTTTGAAGTTCCCCTTAGAGTTGGTCGGGTGTGACTGATTGAGTGAAAATTAACACTGAGTTTGTGATTTTTTTAGCCTTTTTCAATTTCGCACTAGATTTGGATTCCTCGGTTGGATGGGTGACTTTCTGGGGGTAGAATGTTTTTGTGGTGGGGATATTTGTCACACCTCGACCCGATATCTTACAATCACTGTTATTTTTATTTATTTATTTATTTTTATTTGTCTTGTGGTTTCTCAAAATTTAAAAAAAATTACCAAATTAAAATAAAAAATGAAATAAAATAAAATAATTTAAAAACAGTTTAATAATAATAATAATAATGATAATATTATCATTTAGTTTATTATTATTATGAATTAAGTTATATTTAATAATAATAAAATTATTATTATTATTATTATGTTTTATGTTATTATTATTATTATTACTACTATTATTTTCTTATTTTCTTTTTTTGAATCCCTTGTCTTCCTTCTCCCCCCTTACCCTCACGACCTGTTCCCCATTCCCCCCTCCAACCGAAGCCCTCGGCGCACACCCCATCCCTTTCCCGCTCGTGATTTCCCTCCACTGGACGAGGGCCCTCTGACGCACCTCCCTCTCCCTTCAGTGATGGCTCCCCTCATGTGTGGCCGAGCCCTCCTCTCTCGTGTGGCCAAGATTCCTCCCATATTCGCACGATCTGTCCAGCCAGGAGAAGCTCTGGCGCGCTTTCCTCTCCGTCCGGTGAGCATCCTTCCTCTGGCCGGACCTTCTTGTTCCCCCCAGAAATCCCCTCTCCCTCCTTCCCTGGGGTTTGGTTCATTTTATTATTATTATTATTTGTAATTTTTGGTTTCGAATGGGTAGGATGTTAGAATTTGGTTTGATTCTTCACAATTTTGGTTCAATTGTTCGATTTGGGGTTCAATTGGGTGAATTGAATGGTGCATAATAGGTTTTTTCAAAGGTTCATTATGTTTTTGGTTTTAAAAATAAATTTTCTCACTTGAAATTGGGTGGTTTCACATGAAAATAATTGTTCTTATTGAGTTTATTTTTTAATTAATTTTATATGTTCTTTTACTTTTGTGCATTGTGTGATGTTGGTATTTGATAAAAATGAAACATGTTTTTAATTTTAAAGTGACTTTTTTTTGGGAATTTGGTTATGTTCCAGGTGTTAAGACTCGGTGCGCACCTTGGTAATGTTTTATAAATTATGAAAATGACTTATTTCATTGTGTAGGTGATGAAAAACCATTTTTTGAAATAATTTGGTATGTGTTTGGGTTGGAATTGGTTTATTAATGTGAATTCGCATGTAATTTTGGTGTAAAACTTTTTTGTTCCTCTTTTAGGTGTTTTATAAATTGTACAAATGGTTTGTTTAGTTTTTCAAGTGGTTCGAATCACAGTTTCAATGGCACTTATGGTGAAAATGGGTTTGGGTGTAGGTTTTTAAAGAGAAATGCATAATTTGGCATGTTTGAGTAGTCATGTATTTCTAAATATAAATTTTAAATGGTTTAAACAATGTAATTCATGTTTTGGAACTGGTTACGGTATATGTGATGATTTTAAATGGCCTCTGGAAATGGTTAAATTGATTATGTGATTTTATTTTAATACTTTCAATGGGTTTTCAAAGTTATATAAGTGGCGTGTCATTGGTGAAAACCCTTGATGTGTTATTTTGAAACGTTTTATAGATTTTTAAGTGTTTAATTACTTTGTTAAATTATTTATATAGTATTTTGGACCTCACTATGATGATTTTGAGCTGCGGGTGTCGAGGTATCCTACATGTACAAGCATAGGGTAAGTCATATATATATATATGTGTGTGTGTGTGTGTGTGTGTGCCCTCTTTGTATATATTCCCTCATGTCACATGGAATACGTGCAATGCATCTAGGGGTGTACATATATATATATGTATGTATGTATGTATAAATTCATGTGCATGTATGTGTAAAATGTCGGTTCAAGTGGTCTTCGACAAATAGAGACATGTTTGAGGTAGGTCCCCTATACCTATGACTTTAATTTGAATTTCACAATTGCTTGATTGTTTAAAAATGTGTTTTACATTTATGCTATAAATACATGCAATGAAATTTGGCTGCTGTTGCTTGAAATGATTATGCTTTTTTTTGGAAATTGAAATGTATTTTTAACGCCATTGGTCTTAAGTGACTTTTCATGAAAATTGATTTCCTATGTGGTTTTGAATTGGTAATGGGTATTTCCAAAGGTGTTTGGAATTTTTGTAGGTTAATTGTAAAAGGTGTTCCCTTTATGTAATTAACCCCGTTTTTCATCTTATGAATATGTTATGAAAAATAAAAACCTTTCTTGAGGCATGTCCCCTTGGTTTTAGAAAAATTATTTTTATGTTGAATGTGTTATTGTGTTCTTAATTTGATGATTATGCATTGTGTGATGTGAAAGAGGGGGAATATTCTTAAGGAGGGAGAATGTTGGTTGAATGAGTTTTAGATAAATAAAGTGTTATTTACATATATGTTTACTTGTAAAGAAAACTAACCACCACTTGAAATATGTCACAATGGGAAACCTGGGTATCTAGGTGGGTGACTAGGACTAGTATGCTAGATGATATGACAGGGGTTCCTCCCAGTTCGTCTAGCAGGATTGATTCAACAACACTAATTATGCATATGAATTACTGAGGGTCATGGTTTCTAATCCATGGTTACTGAGGGTCGTGGTTTATAAGATACTTTTTATAAGGGTTGTGGTTTCTAAGTGATGTTTCACTGAGGTATGCGGTCTATAGGTTCCCACTTGTTCTAGATACATATAGGGATTACCCATGGTGCTCATTTGCAACATGAATCTTGTGATATAATTTTAATTTTAGTTGTTTCACACTTGATGTCTCATTTGTGAAAACCATATTTTAATCTAAATTTATTTCTTTTAATTTTAAAACGTTAATGCATGCTTGGAACTTATTTTCAAAATGTTGTGGGAGATAAATTCTTTACTTGAAAATTTAAAATTTTTATTTTAATTTTGAACGAACAAAACAAATTATTTTATTATGTCCTATTTTCAAACTAGCATGTTTGGGATTTCATATAAAAGGAAAGGGCATTGGGCGTTGTTGTATCTTGGAATTCATACTAAGCATCTCAGTGATCATTCCTAATTTACCATTTAGTTTCAAGTTCCTCTAGTTTTGGATCACTCTCTGAGCAAGTGTAGTTTATGTTCCATGGTGACCCATGAGGTCACTTGAGGTATATTGCGTTGCTTTATTTATTCTTTTTTTTTTCACTGCCAAGTTGTTCGGTTTATTTTCCTTTATTTATCTGTTTTCTCATTTTATGAATATTTATTTATATTTGTTATGGGCCCAATCATTCCCAAATGGTTTATTTTGATATCTGGCACTAGTTTCCAGCCGATGGTGATCAGGAATACCCTTCGGGCCATGTTGCGGACCGACTCGGGTGACCAGTTCAGGGTCGACCCAGGTTGGTTCATGGCAAACCCTTCCACATTAACAAGGTTCCCCAAACCCTCGATGCAGAATGACTGAAGGTAGTGAAACTATACATAACTTTCACGTTACATCCTCTTTTACCTTCCATGCCTCACTTCGTCTTTAAAACTCTAAGGTACAACCACTAGTCACTCCCCACAAAAAGGCCGGACTTTGGATTACAAGATGAGGAAGAAAGGCAAACCCTTTATTTTCCATTTCATATAATATCATTTCATCCCTTGTGAATCACTAACCCTGCTTCCACTTCTCAAATAAAAAATTTCATGTATAAGAAAACTGAATGATCATTCCCATACTTGTTGATAATTTCACATATTTAAAGCATACTCCCATGCTTACCTTAACTCAAGTCATGTCCTCATGCAATCCTAGATCACAACCAAAACCTACACACTAGATATAACAACAATGTGGACTCATCTATCCCACTAACTAACTCATAGATAACTGCTTAGGGGTAGCTTGCAGTGTGACCGATGATGTTACAATAAAATGCTCTCATCTAGAGTCACGTCGAGCATGACCCCACTCCATGGTGCAATGACAACATATTTCCATCAGGGGGGCAGTGATAAAACCACACATATACCCATTTTAGTCTCAATAAGTTCCTCACACCAAAATGTTCTAAATCATGGTGTAACAAACCCCATTGTGTAATGACCTATTTACTAGAGTATATTTCTATCATGAACCATGGCCAAAACCTCAATCACTAATGGGTATAATCATTAGCCTCAATATTAACCATGAAGTTATCACTATAGAGATAACTAAATTTCCATCCCAAGGTAATGTAACGTACTGAAAAGACCATCTCAAGGGTCTCTAATGTGAAAACCATCCCAATTAAGAGAGGCCACACCGTTGTCATGCATCAAAAAATTCTATCGATTTTAGTCAACCACCACTCAATCTTATGAACTATTGGGAATCATCCTCAATACTTGCATAAAATCAATAAAATCACATAAAGGAATAACATAAAAAAACCATCTCAGTTTCAATTAATTATTATTTTAGAAATAAGTTATGTGTGAAAACAAAAAATAACTTATTATTGGGTTTTTAAATAAACAAAACACATTTTTTAACCATTTCCACAACTATTTCCTCATAAATTTTTTTACTAATTTTTTTTGACTTTTTAAAACCATTATATATATAAAATCATAGACATGTAAATAAAACCCTACATGTTTGATATGATGCTTGAACCCATGAATTCTTACCACCCTAGTCCAAAAGTAAAAAAAATTAAAACTCAACCTATAATATAATTCTTTAATTAACATCTTAATTAGAATAAAAAAAATCTATAATAACAATATCATACCCCTAGAAACATGGATTTTACCCTGGGAAAGGTGTTTGGGATGAACCAATCTATTTTATTATCCAATATTTGACAAATTATTATCTCTAAATTCTAAATACCGAAATATTATAATAACTAAAACAATATTTTGATATAATTTTTTAATGCATTGGACTATAAATTCATTATCTTTTTTGATCTTGGGAAACAATAAGACCTCATGGATTCCTCTTCATACACCGGAGGATGAAAAATAGTAGTGAGATTTTTTAAGAAATATAGTCAGACTATAATTTATCTACCCTTATAATAATAATAGGTAAATTACATGAGTCTCATATAAATTCCGTGTTAGAAAACGAGATTAATTTTAATATCCAATTATCAATAACAGATAATAATGACATGTTATAATAGAATGATACCCATTCTCAGCATAAATACATACACATAAATTTTAAAACATCAGTATTACCAAATAAAATTGAAAATAGAAGATAAATATAAGTGGTGACTCAATTGTGAAAACCTCAGATTATCCCTTAGAGAAGTCTCCCATATATCACTCTAGTAATACCAACTATATCTTCTATGAAACTTGCCACCAAAAAGTGGAACATAAAGTTCAAAATGTTCACTATGGTTACCCTTATAACACACAAATATTTTAAAAATAATAAATTATTTAATATAATATATGATATGTAATATCGAACATAAATGAATCATGAAATATTATTATTTAAAAATTAACATTTTTCCAAACCATTGAATTATATGATATGAATAGGAATAATAATTTTATTAAATATATATAAATTTCATACTCAATACAAATTTATTGATTAATTCTTATTAAATAAAAAATCAGATTTCAGTAAAGTTATTTTATGCTTAAAAAATATGTTTTTTTTCAAAAATGTTTTTATTGTTTTTTTGCGACTGAATATTATAATTAATTTATAGAAAATTTAGAAAATTTATTAGATAAACATAAGATTATTTTTTTAATAATTATATGAAAATTATCTTAGGGTGAAATTTTTGGTATTCTGTTTGAAAGGGTTCATTTTTCAGTGAATGGTGAAAAATATTTATTTTTGTAAAATTTCAATTTATTTTCCTCAAAAAGACTTATTTTTATTTTAATTTGATATTAAATTAATATAATAACAATTTATTTATAAATAAATAAATTAATTTTATATGAAACATATTTATAGTTGATTTTTGGTATATGTAATTTTTTGGACTTAAAAACACAGTTTTCTAAAAATAGGTTTTCATTGCATTTTATTAATTTATTTTAAAATTAATCTTAATAAATTATATCAAATGAAGTTAATTAAATTGAATTGGTTTTTAAATTCATAAATTTTAATTTATCCAAGTATGTATTGGTTATATTTTTTCGAAGAAGTTTAATTTTGTATGAAAAGTAAAAAAATAAAATTTTAGAAATACAGTATCTTTTAGGATATCACAGAGATATAAATGTTATATAAACATTTAAATAAATTATGAATAAAATAATTTTAGATAATATAGTGAGAATATATTATGTAAATAATTAAAAACATATAAGTTATAATTTATTTTTTTATAAATATAAAATTCATTTTTAGTGCCGACGTAGTACTTGCACAACATTGGAAAGTCAATTTTGGCATCCTAAATATAATATTTGAAAAATGATAACTATTTACTCTAATTGTTTAAAAAAAATGAATTATTATTGATGATTTTTATTGATATATTTATATTATATATATATATATTATAAGTGACATATTAAAATTTTTGTGCAATGTTTGCCTATGACTAGAAGAGTGAATAACATATACTAAATATGTTATCATGACGTTGATGTTAGTAAATATACCTATTAAATTAATAAAAAAGTTTATATTTAACTTAATTTATTTTATTAGGATTATTTATTTTAATTTTTAGTGGTGATTATTACCTTAAATTCATACGCAACACTGACTCAGTTCATGTGAAAGGAGTAAAACATAAAGTGAATGATTTTAAAAACAATAAAGTAATTTTTGTTGGTTTAGTTATAGTGTCCCAAAAAAATTCATCGATAAATATTAAATATTATGGATATATGAAATATTTATACTAATATCAAATTATCATCTTGATGAATTTAATGTCAATGAAAATAAATAGTTCAAAAAACAACATTAATGAAATTTTATAATAAGAAATATTTTATTAAATGATTTAAAATTCATAAAAATACAATATTTGACAAGTTAATTATATATGGTTGAATATATCAACCATGGTACACTTTTGGGTCCCTTTTGCTTTTATATTAACTTTCATGAACACTAAAGAGTAAAAAATCTTTGAAACCATGGTAATGGTCAAATGTGTTAATGGGGGGGGGGGGGGGTTAAAACTTAGAAATCAAGGTTAAAATATCATCTAAAACTGAATTAAATTTATTTTATGAGATTATTTAGAATAATAATCATCATATATTCAAATTATTTAAATTTTTCTCAAACTTTATGTGAAGATTCATTCATATTAATTTATTAATTTAAGAAATTCCAAGAATTCCCCTCTCCTCAGTTATGAAAGTGCACCTACTCTCCTCTCTTCCTTAAATTTTTTGAGAACTATTATGAAGAAAATTCCTATCTAAATACCCTCATAGAATACCTACCCCCATTTTAGTGGTCTTATTTAGGGAATAATACCAATCATATAGGGTTTTAGTTTTAAATAAATAAAGATTGACTGAAGAAGAGTTATAGTTTTAAGCGATTGATTTAATTTTGTCTCTACTTCTACATCCTTCAACTATTTTTTAACAATTATTTATTAATAATGTAGATATATTAAATATAATAATATTTTATTATGTTTTTTATATACTATATCCATATTTTATTCTATCAAATAGGAAATGAAACTACAATTCATGTTTATGGTGGACTGCCGCCTCTCGAACTGATGTAGTTTGTTTTGCGTCAACGACTCTCACAAATGGTTCTAATGATGGATTTAAATTATATATAGATGATATTAATTAAATAATTAAAATTATATAAATATAATATATAATATATTTTTTTACCTCTTCATCCACTAAAAAATAATAACATCCTTCGCGCGTACATGTGGATTACCACCTCCACAATGCGTTGTGATTCATTTTTCATAACCCCATAAAATTGATTCTACATATAAGTGTATTTAAAAAATAATTATATATTTATGATATAATAATTGTTATTTAAAGAAATAATAACACTTACCTTTATTTATATCATTCTATTTTAAAAGTGAAAATGTTACTCATTAGTACATACGACCTACCGTCTCCCTAATTGTTACAAAATTAATTTCTCAAAACTATCATTCATGATTAGTTTTAAAAGTATAATTAATATATAAAAATTAAAATTTTTGTATGATTTTTATTATGGAGATGATGAAATAATGACGTCTTTTACCATAGTCAACCCATTAATGACATTTTGGACATATGAGTCAAATATCCTCAAAACATCTAACAAGAAATTAATTGATAAAGTAATTGAATATGACTTTGTAATAAATAAACTAAAAGGTATAATAAAAATAATAAAGTTTAATATAAATTAAATAATTAAAATAATTTTATTAATCAAGATGATATAGAATGTACATGATGAGTCAGACTCAAAGTAAGTGATACTTTCCCTTAGAAACCTCATTTTAAATGTTTTAAATATTTATTTACTATATATTTTTCTTCTATGTCCATATTCATAAAAATATTTTTATATATATTAATATCGAAATTTTTTAATTATAAAATACATTTTATTTCTTCTTTTTACCTTCTATCTATTTTTTTTCAAAAGGAATCCTTTTACATATTTTATACGGGATGTTTTGACTTTTTTTACAAAATGAAAAAGGAATGTTATATTTTAATGTATACTATTGGATTTAGTTTTCTAGAACTTACTATTTTTAATTTATATTACATGTATATTTTAATATTTTAATACCAATAAAATATATTATTACATATTTTTCATTATTCTGTATGGATTTAATGTAATAATATCTTTGATTATCTGTCAAATTGATATGGTCATAATGGTTTCCCACTATGATTATAACTTTGAAATGACATGAAGGTATTCTTAAATATAGCTATATGGTTAGATAACATACTATTATCGGATAAATAAAATGTCAGTTGTTAGGCGTGAGTACTCATTAGTGGATGAGACTTACTTGTGAGTACCAACCAATCAATTGGTTCCCCATGCTTGTGTGTAAGTTATAAATACATGCTTTAAAAGAAGTTTACCAAGGTATATAAAGGTGATTAAATATGAAACCATGACAATGCCAATGCATGTGATAAATAGGTGTATATTTTGAGTGCTTCAAATCATGATAATACTAGAACAAATAGTTTTCACTTAGGGACATAAGTTGATTTCCTGTCCACTCTATAAATCAACCGTTATATAAGCTCACAATCAAGTAATTTATTTATTTATTTATTTATATATTATGAATTACTTATTTTATGGATACAATATCAGGATAACATAAATAAATTTATTAATATGAAAATTTGGAATTTAAATAAATGGATTATGTGTAAATGTTTTATCAAAAGATGTTTGACCACTTAAGTAAAATATACTTAATATTAATAAAGCTTGAAAATGATAGAATAATAAATACTTACATATAATAAAAAAATACCTCAAGTGAATAATAATTCAATAATATTTTCATTACTTTATTAGAAATGAAATCTATATAACTAAGTGTTTGACCAACCTTCTTGAGGATACTTACTTTTATCATGGATATATTATGAAGGTTTTAGATTGACTTAAAAAATTTAAGGATTGTTAATTTGTCTCCTTGCATATAATGTAAAATTCTACTAGAGTATTTTTGGCATTGATAAGGTCATAGTAGTTCCCTGCTATGACTAGAACATTGAAATTACATGATGATATTGATAAATATTGTAATATGTTCAGATAATATACTATTATGGGACACATAGAATATTGGTTGTTAGGTGTGAGTAATCATAAGTAAATGAGGCCTTTTTAATGAAGTTCACACTTAGTAATATCTTGGATGACAGATTATGAGAAAAAAATTCCCAGTAAGAATTCCTTATGTTTCTATATCATTAGATATTTCTATCTAACATCATGTGTAACACTCTTTTGACCTTAATATTATTATTAATTCATGTCATAACTCCTGAACTAAGATTTACTAACTAAAACCGTGACACCATATGTTTTTTTTGAAGTAAGGTACATTTGGTGAATCCTAAATGGCATGTCAATAATCATAAACCAATGAAGGATTTGTTTCTTCTTTCTTTATATAAGTTGATATCTCTTTTCTTTGATTAAAATAAAACCATCATATTAAACTCCATGTCCGTGGTGTTATGACATATTTATTTCATATAAGTCAAATAAAGATGTATCATTCACATATATTGATGACACATGTTTGAAAATTTCTTGATGAGATATTTTGATAAAGGGATTATATTGTACAGTAAGTGTTCATATGTGGTTATCTGTGTTGTGATATAAACTTATTTCTCTTGGGAACCTTAACTAATTTCTAGATAGTAATACTAAACTTTAGAGAAGATCAAATAATACTAATGATAAATAGTCCTAGAGAGTCCCACACCATGTGTTTCTATTGATCTTAATTAAATTCTGTTTGAATTTAATTATTGGAATAAATATTATTCAAAAGATAAAGGAATAATTTTGTTCATGTTTTATTTATTATAGATATTAATATATATTTATTCTTTAGATTATATATAGAATATTTAAATTATTTATTAAATATTTAATAAATATTAATTTTTCTTACTATAAATAGAATATTTATTTGTGAATAATTTTTTTTATAAATATTTAGTCTTGCATTTGATAAATGCTGAGAAGGATGAGTAGAAAAAGATATTGTCTAGTGATATTTATTAATTTGTATGTCATTAAAATAATATTTATCCTTATGGAAGTTATCTCACACCAGAACATAATAATTATAATATTATTGTTATTTGTAATGATATCAAATTATGTTTATTATACTATTTAAAGTCTATTGTGAAATTAATTAATATTTTAACCTAAACCTTAACTCTATAATTTTTTTCCATGTATATTAGATAGGGTTAATCAAGAATTGAGAATCATTGAATAGGAAATATTTATCTATAGATTCGTCCCTCTCTCTTCCTCTCAAGAATGAGAAGAACAAGAGAGAATCCTTCAATCCTGAAAGATCTTGAAGTGATCAAGACATACAATGAAAAAAAATGATCTATCATGCTAGTACCCCATAATCTATTAGTTTTGTTTGGATATAAAATGACCATGTGTAAATCACTGCTAGAGGGGATATAATTTGGTTCCTCTTTAGGCAATGAAGGTAATTTGAAAAGGGTTTCAAATGACCAAACATCTTCATCAAATAAATATAATAATATGCGGTAATATTTCTTCAAATCTAATTTAAATTAATTATAAATTTAACATGAATGACAACCCATATGGGTTCTCAGATTCCAAAGTCAATATTCAATGGGAAATTTTCTTTGGTAATGTTGTTTACATGTTGAAAAAATACTGACTGATCCATCAAATTTGATTATAACCATTCTGGTCATTCACCCACCATGGACTTTTAATGTGTCCAAAACCTTCATATAAGGTGTTAATGGGTTTCTCTGATACCAAAACCATATTTGATGTTTTAGATATTTATAAGATTCCATATTTTATTCAATAAATCCTTCCTTCCATTTATTATATAAATATTATTTTTTAAATTTTGTTTTTAAATGAAAGGGATATACCACAATTAGAAAATGTTTTGTTAATGGGTTTAAAAGTGCATTTTTATTAATTTGATGATTAAATTGAAATATTATATATATATTATATAGATGTTATGGTTCTTGGAAATTGTTTATGATTGTGTGAGACTATTATATCTCTGTAACGCATTGTGACATGATTATGTTCTCCAGAGAATTATGTTAAAATTAGATGATAATGGTTATTGAAATCGGAAGAGTTAAAATAAGGGTTCTTTGAAGATGATATCTAGAAGGACCTACATGAAATTTATATACTTATTAATGAGGTTTTTATAGAAATATTTTGATTTTATAAGGTAAGATAATGATCTTTTCTTTGAAATGAATGATTATTTATTTTTGGGTAAAAAGGTATATTTTTATAATTTTTTTCATGGGTTATAATTTTTTATAAACAAACCCTCATGATTACGATTTTATTTTATGTTTATTAAAAAAAATTATGAAAACAATTGGGAATTAAAGCGAATATCATGATTACATAAATGATTATTTTCACTCAAATCTTATTATGATAAAGGAAAAGTATCTTGTATGAAATCATGGTTTTAAAATAAACTAGCAAGATTAGTTATTTATTTTTATATTTCCTTTACTTATATTTATGTTCTTGTCCCATGTTTTTAAATGTTTTTAAATGTTTTTAAATGGTTTAAGGATGATTAGGAACAAAGTATAAATCAAGTTGAAAATCAAAATGTTTTTTAATGAAAAGAAAACATGTTTTATTTGTAAAAGTATTTTATTATGAGAAAAATGAATACCAAGAGTAATTTTAAGACATGAAATGTATGAATTTGTTATGTAAGAGTTATGATAAAATTATCTAAAACTATAAACCATAATATCCTATAAGTGAAAGAAAGTGAATTATTTTATATGGAATAATTTTAATAATTTTTTAGAGGTTGGTACTTATAGTTGGTATAATAGGAAAGCTTTAGATAACTTTAGATGTTTTTATGTTATTTGAGAATAAGTTAAAATTACTCTATAACAATAAAGGTTAGTATTCTATGTAAAATTATGGTTAGTTTGAAAAAATAGAATTACTTTAACAGAGGTTGATTGGTTAAGGATATCTTTGTGTTTGTCCTCATAATATTTTTTATGATGTTATTGATATACTCATGATAGAATGATTTCTTTCTCACTTATTATGATATAAAACACTTTTTTATGCATTTTAATTTATCAACCCTAATATTGTTTAATTGATTTGGTTATTTTTGTAAGGATAACATATTTGATTGAAAATAAGTGAAATGGGAAAAATGGATCGAGATCTGTCTGAAAACAAGGCTTCTCATGATGGGAGGTTTCCTTAGTACGTTTACCTAGCTCAAAACTAAATCACCACATTGAAAGAGAGGTGGATATTATGGAAACCACTGATTCATGTCATGAATACACTATTCACAATGTCAAAATGGATAAAATTCATGGTGGTATATTTTAGAGTGTGAAAAAAACCCACTATAAAGAATAACATACATTTCATGGCATGACACATACTCTCACCATAAATCCTTCTGGCCAGACCTAGTTTAGATAAATTTCAGTATAATTTGTGATGTTTCGTAGTTATTTTGACTTAAAACTCCCAAGAAGCATGAGATTGACTTGAAAATAATTAAACTAACACATTTATGAGGATTGAATCCAACCTAAATAGACCAAGTCTTATAAATTCAAGGCTTTGGGGAGGATTCAATTAGATTTCTTGATGAGTAGAATCTATGGATAACAACACACCACTAATTCATTTTATTTATTTCTTTATTTTATTTTATTATATTCTTTTGATTACTTCCTTATACTAAATTTACTCATTTACCCGTCACAATGAAGGGAAAAGGCTTTGACCGATTGGGAAAGGGGGATGCTGGAACAATTTTTCTATGCTTGAGTTTTTATGCTTAACTAAATAAAAGCATTTCTTTCTTCTCCCAGATATTTTCAATTCTCTAATTCTATTTTTAAAAACTGAATTTAACTGTGTTTGGTTTTGATTTTGTTAATTTCAGTTTCCTCAGTCAATGATCTCAAATCTCTCTCCACTTAATTTTGGTTTTTATACAATGGAACTGGCTAGTGTTGGGTGGTGAGTTCTTGATGATCGCTAACACCTGAATGTAATTATGGCTGAAGTTGATGTTAATTAGGGAATAACCATACGCTAACAGGGATTTCCCTAATTAATAAAGATTATATGCTACTATTACATACTCATAAGAATTATGGTATACCAATATTATATTTTAGTTAGAAATATTATCACCATCACTATCTGGACCATGGGAGAGAGAGTAAGCAATCATAGAATCTGTCTCTTACTAATTTAGTAGACAAAGATTAGTTAAAATTTGAAAACCATTATATCATTGCAATAATGTCTAGAAAATCTTGGCTTGAATAATCTTATAATTTTTTTATATCAATAAATTTAAATTGATTTCTAAAAAAATTAATCTATCAAACCAAATTAAAAAATATTACCCAGATAAATATTACAAAATTGAAAATAAATTTTATATGTAATATTTTTCAAGAGAAAACCTAAGGTTAATCGATATAATATAATTAGGAAATGAATAATGTTTTACCATACCCAATAAGTGGAATTCATCTAACTTAGATCCATTTTTTTGGAGGAAGTTCCATAAAAAAATTAAAGTAATATTGAATTCCCAAAAGTTCAAATAATCCATTAACATAATTTGAACTAGAAATTGAAATAACACTAACCCAATTAAGAAATAAAAACATAAAAACAAATCTAGATTAAGTAATCCTGTAAGATTCAAGTGAAAATTTCATTGTTCGCTCTAAACATGAAATAATGGATGACAATCCCAACCTAACCTTGAGAGATATTTGCACTGCTCAATTCACTAATCAGCTAAACAACCTTTATATGTCTTCATTAAAAAAAGATTTTGAATTTCATGATAACATGATTCCAAAACTCCCTAAATTACATAGACTGTAAGATGAATATTATTACCATAATGTTCATGAATTTAGCTTTATATGTTCAATATTCAGGCTAATAGGAGCTTCTGTAGATAAATTCAAGTAGAGGTAATTCCCATTTTCACTTGTAGGAGAGGTAAGGAATGATTTTTAAATCTACAACTAGGAGAAGTTAGTGACAAGGAATATCTCTAGATATTATTCATTAAGATTTTTTTTCCTAACATACAGAAGTATGAAAAACATAAAAGATATCTACACTATTCGAAAAATATAGAGATATCCTTTATGAATATTAGAAACATTTTTATATTTAATTCCCATGTTTACCACATCCAACCATATATGGGCACCACTTCCTATTATTCTTTTACTAAGGCAAACTTGATAAGGACCGCAAGCTACTCAATGCATCATTTAATGAAGCCTTGATAGATAAATTTCCTGTAGAATCTAGATGATTAACTGAAAATATTTCACAAAACTGAAAACCATTCAATACTAGAGGTATATAAACAAGAGGAATACAATAGGTTTGAACTTATGATTCATTACATTATTTTATAACCAATGTTGAAAAACTAACTAGTTTAGTGTGATAACATGATGTGAACCTAGTGAGTGGAAAATAGGGACCAAAATTAGTTATGTGGTTTATGTTACTAGCCTATTCATTATACTAACTAGTGTTCTAACATGCATTGGAATGAAATCTTTATCAAAGCCTTTTAGCTATAAAAATTATAGTAAAATTAGGCATGGAATCCCCATGAAAAAAATTTATATAAAAACCAATAGAATCATGATAATACCTTATATCAAAAAAAATTCCCACTATATCCTCCTTTTTATTAGTACCAACAACAGAACCCATATCCATTTCAATAATACTATAAACAATGCTTCCAACAACAATCCTTTCAACCACCCATTTTTAAAAGAATACTTATAAAAACATCAATAAGTTCTTAGGAAAACCACTAAAGAGAATTGATTAAAGAGATAAAGAACATATTTAAATATTTATCAAGTAAACATGAAGGTCTCATGGACCAAATGACCAAGAATCCAAGGAAACTTCCATTCGAAATATTATTTAAACCGAAATAGAATGTCAATATGATTACAATAAGAAGTGTAAGGGAGATCCATCCACTTAAAACCTGATAGTTTTACCTAAATAATGAAATACTGATAGTTATTTTAAAAATTAAAAATATTTACCCAATTAGTTAAATATAGTAATAAGGAAAGGGTTTATAAAGGAGTGAATAAATATTCACTTACAAAGGAAACAAGGGGAAAATGGAATTTTCACAAAATTCCCTTATAGGTTAACTGAGTCAGAGAATATGGAATAAGAGAATATTCAATACTAGATTCAAGTGACATTTTAGAAGGTTGAAATAAATATCCCTCTCCTAGAATCCATCTAAAAAATTCCAGGGTATTTGAAATTTCTTAAATATCTATGCACTAAAATGTATAGTCTTGATGGTGATGAAATAATCATCTTAGTAAGAAGTGTCTTAGCCTTAATGACACAACTAATACCACCAAAATTACAGGATTAAGAGATATTATCTATTCCCCAGGCTACTGGATATTTAATTTTTCTAATTATTTTTTTGATCTTGTTGATTCGATAAACTTCATTCTTTAATCTGTATTTACAAATTTACTAATAGGGGAAGTTAATCCCACTATAGTGGTAGTCCAACTCAGAAACAGATCCACCATATTTCCTATAGGTATATTGGAAGAATTAATTATTAAATTCATAGACCTACTATTCTTTGAAATATTCTACATAATAAACATGTAAGAAGATATTGGTTCCTCTCACTCACCCATTATTCTAGGAAGACCATTATGTAAGAAGGGAAAAACATCAATATGCATAAATGAACAATCACAATGGATCTAGAATGTAGTAAAGTGAAATTTAACATACATGAATCCATAAATTATCTATCCAATAATCATTAATTCTATAAAATCTCTCAAAAGGAAGGTTTAAATATAATTATAGATTTAGGTATGATTCATGAATTATTATCATTTGGAGAGCACTTTTCATTTGAAAATACCAATACACCAAAATGAAAAAACTTTATTTCATGTTAGAAGAAGTGGTAATTTAAAATTTATTAAGATAATATAATAAGATTCAAGAGATTAAAGATTTATAAATAGAAGATCTCAATTCAATATGTTCCCTTGAACAACCCCCAAGTATGGCATTAAAACAACATCCTTGTGATTTAAATAATGTATAACTCATGGAAGGAGAAATATTACTAGTATTCATTTACAATAAACTATCAATTTACCAAGATAAAAGTTTAACCAATATTATAAATAGGAACATCCAAGAAATATGATAGAGTTTAGATATATACCCATAATCAACCCAAAAATCCACTTCATAAATTCTTGTTATAATGTGATTCCTACCTCATTAGATATCCCTAGAGAAGACTCAATCCCACCATGATGGAGGTATCCATTAAATAGATATAAAATTTTATAACATACAATATCATTTACCCAATATTTTATTCATAGTGCATAAGCTCAATCCATGTTTTCCCAAATAAAACCAGTCAGACTATTGTCAGGAATGAACAAAATGAACTGATTCCCATGAGAGTGCAAAAAAGTTGGAGGGTCTATATAGATTATAGAATGATGAGTCAAGTTACCTTAAAAGAACGTGTTTTTATCACATTCAATGATCAAATTCAATAAAGGTTAGTAGGGAAATTCATTATTGATTCATAGATGGGGTTTTAAGAGACTTTTAGGTACTAATTCCTCCAGAGAACTAGAGAAAGACGACCTTAACCTATCCTTTTAGCACTTTTAACTAAAATATAATTAATTTTTTATTATGAAACAACCTAGATAAAATTTGAAGTGGTCTGGTTATTATTTTATAATATAATTATGATGAATTCCTATATGCATTTCTTGAAAAATTTATTGTTTTTAGTAATTATTTCACTCACTACATAAGGAATTTTTATTTTTTTTGAAAATATAAATTAATTTCTTAATTTTTTTTTTAAAATTCCATTTAATTGTTGAAAAATAAATAGTGTTAGGGAATATAATTTAAACAAAATTTATTATTGTACAAAATTTAAAGGTTTATGTAATAAATTATTTTCCATATCTAACTTTTTTGAAACACATTAGATCTTTTTTAAGACATTAAGGATCTTATAGAAGATTTATTAAAAAATTTAGTAATAATTCCCTCACTCTCTCAAAATTACTTTTAAAAGAAGCCAAATTTTATTTTAATAATTATTTCAATGATACATTTGTTGAGTTAATGCAAAGGTTGATAATACTGCTGATAATGTAACCACCCAACATGGAACACCCTTTTAAGCTACTCTTTAATGCATCAAACAAAGATATATGAGTTTCTCTGTCATAAATAATTAAATAAAAAAACAAAATTCATAGCCTATGCCTCTAGGATATTATATTCCACATCGATCAATAACAAAACTATTGAGAAGAAGTTCCTTATAGTTGTTTTTTCACTTGAAAAATTTAGATCCTATCTTCTTAGAAATAAATTTGTTGTTTTTATAATAAAGAAAAAAATTTAGTACTTAATAGAAGGATGATTATAAGATAATATTGGGGATATGGATGCCTATTTTACTAAAGTTTTACCTATAAAATAAAGATAAAAAGGTAAAAAAAGTCTGGTCACAGATCACCCCAGCGTACTTCCCTGCACATCTGAAGTAGAAATTCTATATGAGAACCCACTTAAAGATCTACTACTTATAGAGAAACTATATATAATGGAAATAGAAGTACCATGGTATGATGGAATTTTCAATTATTTAGTAACATCTCAGGTACCATCTCATCTAAATTCTTAATAAAATTATTAACTCAAATCTTTCTTAAGATTTTATATTTTGGAAGATCCATTCCTATGGAAAATTTGGAATGATTAAAAAATATGAAGATACATTACAACCATACAAATTGAATTATTTTTTGAAAATTTTCAGACATTAGGCATTGGAGGCCACTTTTTACCTCAGAGGAAAGTTATGGATGTTTTATAATTTGAGATTTATTAGTAAACTTAAATAAAATATTCTCATGAATTTTTTAGAAATTTATAAAGTTACATGTTTTTGGTAATATTTTAAAAAATAGGAAATACCTTAAAAACCAATTAACTTTTATTAAAATTTTATATTATGAGGCATATAATTCATGGGAAAATTTTCGATTTCATTTATAAATAAATATATTATATTAATTATAGATTTTGTTTTAAAATGTGTTAGAAAAAAATCCATAAAGACTAATAACGCAAAAATTGTCTGTGATTGTTCTAGGGATAAAAATTATATAGGTTTTGAGTAACATGAGCTATCATTGGTGACTAAATAATTATTTTTTTAAAAGGATAATGGAATCATTACAAAAAATATATTTAGGGGGTATCTTAAAATATCAACATCATACCATCCAGAAAGGAATGTCTGAACGAAATTCGATGACAAAGAATTCAAAATAATTCTTGAATGGATGGTCAAATCCAATAGGAAAGACCAGAGACAAAGGTTGTAATATAGATTATGGGATTATAGGACCACCTACCAGACACCCATTGGAAAGATCCCTCACCATTTGATTTATGGGAAGAGCCTCCACCTCCCCATGGAATTGGAACACAAAGCCTAATAGGATGTATGAGAAATAAAGATAAAACATAAAAATTTGGTAAAGAGAGAATATTATAAATAAAGGAGTTAGATGAAATAAAGAGTTAATATTTTAAAAATTCAAATATTTAAAAAGTGAGAACAAGGATGGATCATGAAAATATAGTTCAACCATGAACTTTACTCCCTGGAGATCACATGCTATTATACAACTCCAGGATTAAAATGATTCTCGGTAAAATTCATTCTAGATAGGAAGAAACTTTTTCTATTATTAATGTATACCCTTTTGGTGTAGTGAATATTAATAAAGAAGCAGGAGAAAATCCAATCAGTGTAAATGGGCTCGAGTTTATGAAGTACCACGAGACCCTACCTAAAGAAGTGATAGAGGAGATTACACTATTTCAACTTAGTTATTAATGAAGACCCACCAGTCCATTCCTCTCCTTTACACATGATTAAATGTGGTAATTATATATTTAATTTACCTACTAAAATAATAAATTTTAATTCATTTTATACATAGCATCAATTAGGTATAAGGGAGAAATTGTTTTTCCTATAATTTCATATAAAATTTTCTTTTAATTATTTTTCATTTTATGTCAATACAATGCGATTAAATGAAATCAATTTTGGGAGGAGACCCACTTTTTTCATTATTACATTCTTACCTGGATTCCTACTTATGAATAATTGAATAGTCCCACACTACCATTTTTTTATTCCTATTTAGAGTTCCCTCAATAAATAAATATAAAATAGCTATGAAGAATTCACACTATGAACATGATTCACATTGTGTAATAAAAATTCACATCATGAAAGGGATTCATAGTGCGAAAATGATTTAGAATGGAATTGGTGGAAATAAATCCTAACAAATCTAACTTTAAGTATAATTACAAGGGGTTTATGAGTTTCAATTCATTATTTTAATTTACTTTAATTATTTTAATATGTCTTAGCCATTTAAAAGAAAATTTCATACTTAACATTGACGTCTTATTCTCTAGTGTCGATCTAGGAGACATAAGTTTCTTAGGATAATAATTATTCCATGTTTTAAGTTTAAATGTTGACATGATTAGATGTATAAAATTTCAATTGAATTATTAGGTTTAAGCATGAGGGGATAAATTTTAAAATCATGATTTTTCGTATAAGTTGTTTTTTATGGATGAAACATAGCTTAGATTTGGAATGTTTTGAATTTCCAAATTTGATATACAATGGTTTTTTATTTTTGTTAATCACTATATATAATTTTCCCTAACTATATGTTCTCATCCCTGAGAAAAATACTTAACCAATATTTCTCATTCATTCTATTGTATATTTATTTTTATACTTGGGTATTTTTTCCTTCTAGAATACACCTTACATATTATAAAATGCGTGATTGAACAAAATCAATTTTAATAAAATTAAGGAATTTTATTATTTATCCCTTTATCCTTGTGAAAACCCTGACATTTAATCCTACTATTTATCATAGAATCATTTAATGAGATTTTTGGGAAATGAGTCCTGTTAAAAGGATATTATATCCATTCCTATCCTACTCATAGTATGTTGCATGATATTCTAGAAACTAAATGTGGGGTAGAAGATGTCCATGGTGTATGAGATGTAATTAATTAATGAGACTTTTTTGGGTTGTTTTCTTATGATTTATAGATTTTTGATTTCTTTATTTGTTGTAATATATTTTTCACCTTTCTTTTGATAAAAAAATAAAATTATAAAAATTAATATAAAAAATACAATTTTTTGAAAAAAATGTGTTGTGTCTTTTGAGGATAAAAAACCACATTTTCTATATCAATGATCTTTTGATCATATGTGGTTAGGAGGTATATGAAATATTTTATATTAATCATAAATTTTAAAAAAGAAAAAAATATGTAAAAGAAACAAGAAAAAGTTGATGATTTATTCATTATAATTACGCATATCATGTGTCTACTTTGAGATTGGGTGGTTAGGAGATGAAATTTTTTATAGGAGTATCTTCATTGATCTCGTATTTTTATATCATGCACCATGATTTAGAGTTAAAAAACCTTTTTAGATTTATTTAATTCATTACCCTATTACCAAATGCCTCAGAGAAATTTAAACTTTAATGAAAATTCATTTTGATTAAATTTGATTTCTGCCTTTATGCGGTAGAGATTTTAGGTGATTTTCATTCCTAAGGAATGTGAAATGTACTTGAGGTACATGCACAAATTCATTTCATTGATTACCTTAAAAGATGAATAAATATAATTTAATGTGATTTAAATTGAACGTGGCATGTAAACTAATGATAAATTAAGAAATTAAAATTAAAGGAAGGAAGAACATTTAAACTTAAAAAGTGTACATGTAAACCACCTAATTAGATTTTTTCTTTATACAGTGAGGACTTGCATAATTCTTTTGTGTGATACTTAAATGTTTATTTTTAATTGAAAAACATTTGTTTTTTTACTTTTAAAATTTTAATATTGGTTGAAAAAATTTCCATTGTATTGTTATTGATATTATATTCTTGAGGGGAATCATTTTCTATGTGTTGGATAAATGATATAACCATTTATAGCTTACTTATTATAATTTAAATAACCTTGTTTATGTAGTTTAATTTATTAACCCTATTGGTTTTTACTTTCTTTTTTTATTTCTGGAATGATACAATGTTTGATTGAAAACGAGTTAAAATGAAAAATAAATCGATATCTACATGAAAATAAGACTTCCTATGATTGGGGGGGGGGTGATCATATGATATTTACCTAGATCAGAACTAAATAACTAGGTTTAAATATAGGTTGATATGTAGTAAAACACTAATTAGTTTCACAAATATACTATTATTGATGTGAGAATGGATGAATTTTATAGAGTATTGTTCATAATATAAAAAAATCACTAAAGGGAATCATTAACATCTGAGGATGTGACACACAAGTCATTCTTTGAATCTTTATTTTTAGAACCAGTTTTGAGCATATTCAATTTAGTTAATGATGCTTCTTCCCATTTTGAATCAAAACCCCTATGAATCTTGAGATTGACCCTAAAATAATTAAATTTTTGAATTTATAAGGATTTAACCCAACACAAAAAATACATAGGGCTATAAATACAAGGATTTTGAGAGGATTAAAGGAGATTACCTAGTGTGGGGAAGCAATAGATGATGGCATATTACTCCTTTATTTTTTAGCTTTCTTTATTTTCATTTTTTTATATTTATTTGACTCTTTTATTATTCGGAATAAACTCAAATACCCTTCACTTGGAGCGGTAAATGATTCAAGTTATTGAGAAAGGGGGAGGATATAATTATTTTTCTATTCTTGAGTTTTTATTCTTAAATAATTAAATATATTTTTTTTCAATTTATATCTATTCTATAATTTCCATTTTAAACACATAATTAATTTTTGTTTGGTTTTGATTATATTAATTTCAATTTCCAGGTTCATTGATCCAAAATCTCTCTCCACTCAATTATGGTATATATACAATGGAATAGGATGAGGTTGAGTGGTGAGTTCTCAGTGATCCCCAACATGTGTGTAGAATTATGGATGAATCTATTGTTAATTAGAAAATAACAATACATGATTGGGGATTTCCCTAATTAATCAAGAGGACCTACTATAGCACCACTAACATAGAAAAGAGGGTAGTCCAATCTGATTTTTTCATTTAGAATATTCTCACTGCCACTATCTAGTTATGGGTGAGAGAGTAAGAAATTGTGGAATATATCACTTAATCAGTTTAGCATAAAAAATTAGGTAAAAATTAAAAAAACATGAAAGCATTGCAATAAGGTCTAGACAAGACCGAATTGATCACTCTTATCAAGAATTATTTTAAATAAATAAATTTAAACTACCTTTTGAAATTCTCAATTTCTCAAACCAATTTTTTTTTCCGAATCATCTTAAAAAAAATTTACAAATCATTTTTTTGTAAAATCCATTTCCACCGACATCCTATTATTAACCTATATAAAATACATAAGAAATAAGAGGTGTAAATTACAATTCATTAGTTCTTAAAATGAGAAACTGAATGGAATAAGAGCTTCAGTGAAAACTCTTGTGGTTATTCTCAACTAGCTTCCATGAGTTATGATTAACAACTTTAACCAATGTGAGTTTCTTAATGCATCAAATAAGAGAAAATAAATTTTCCTAGATGTTTAGATGATAAATATCATAAAGGTAAAATGATTCAATGTCTTATGTGTCAATAATATGGGAAGAAGAACAAAGGAAAATTCATTAAAATAATGGGAGGTAGTTTTTTTTGTGGGAAACTAGTGAAACTTTATAGCCAAGGACCCAAAGACCTTATTAAGGTATGGTGTCTGTGCTATCAGTAAGGCCTAGTTGTTATAGAAATAGTATAAACTAGACAAATAATAGATGTTAAGAACAATGAATTAGTTGTTCAAATGAGAAACCGAATGAAATAAGTGTTATAGTGAAAACTCTTTTGGTTATTAACAACTTTCTATAATGAGTTATGATTAATAAACTACACATATGTTAGTTTCATAATGTATAAAATAAGATAAAAATGAAGTTCCATGGATGTTTAGATGAAAAAAATTATAAAATTTGTGACAAGAATATGGGAAGAATTACCAAGGGAAATGTCTTAAAATAATTGGAAGACGTTTCATATGTGGTAAAGGATGGAATAAAGAAATAATATACCAAGAAAAAATAAGAGTTAAATTAACACCAATAAGGATAATGAATTTATTAACAAGGTATAAATTGAATGTTTTAAATGTGGGGAATATGAGAATTATAAAAATCAGTGTCCTAGATGGATAGATCAATAATGAGATCAACAAAACTATACATATACATGTTTATCTATACCCAATTCCATTATAGTTGATGGTAATGAAACTAGGAATGGAACATGGAAGGTATAAATTTTATTTTTGATTATGTTTATATATAGATGAATCTTAGGATCTAATTCATATTTTTGATTGCAGGAAGGAATTGTTACGGAACAATATAAAAAAATGGTTAATGGATGATGAAGAACTTTGAATGATTGGGGTGTATACATACATGTATTCAAGTGTTATGATGTAGTGGAATATTTAAAATTGATTATTTGTTTAAAACCATTAATAATCATTTTATGTTTTATATTTTGGGAGTACCTAGGAGACATTTTTTCAGTCTCAATTAATGTTTTAGGTATAGGAAACCCTTTTGATTAACTTGTGTTTTAATGAAAGGTTATTTAAGGAAGAGTTTTATTTTATTTTTGGAAATATATTGAAAGATATTAATAACATTTAGGGTTAATTTTATCTTTTATGTTGAAGTAATTATATAAAATTGGGATAAAATGGTGATTTCATTTTTTTATAAAATATGTTTTATAGATAACCATGGGATTGAAAAGTTCTTTGATAACTAAGTGATTAATATTATTTTATAATAATTTTAATATATATTTGGGAGAATTATATGATTAAGGTAAATGGAAATAATTTTGGATAAGATGGGATTTTATTTGAGGAATGAAGGTTGAATTATCTTTGGGAAGTATATATGATTTTATAGTGATTCAAGTAATTTTTTTAAATGATTTAAATATTTTGGAGATTATGTGATTATGGAATATAATTTTTTGGATGCATGAATTTATAAGTGGATAATGTTGATCGAGGATAAATGTTAAATTAATATTGGAATAATATGTGATCAAATCATTCTAATTTTTTGGTTATAGACGTGGTCAAGAGTATTTTGAAGAATTTTAAGGTTACTTATTTATCAAATGAAAAATAATTAACTTTGGGTATTATTGTTGAGGATTTAGAGATTAATGTCATATTTCTTCATTTCAAGGTTTAGAAATTTTGGGAATTATCTTAACATATTATAACCATTTGGGTTTTGGTTAATGTCTAAATATAGGTGGAATAATTTTTTAACCTTTTATAAATGATGTTATCTTATTACCTTCATTTTTGATGAATTGATAGTCTTATTAACCCATTGTTGATTTATGGTTTTCTGGTCATCAAATTTCTTGTGATAAAATTATATGTTAATTTTCATCATTTGTACGTCACATTTTTCATCCATGACCATATATTCAATCTCTAATAATGTTATCATATTTGGAAACCTATTAATGTGTTTTTCTCGATGACCTTCATATTTTCCTTTACTTTTTTATAAATGATGATTTATTAATCCTTTTAACAGTGTGGGCTTTCAACAAAGTTATTTTAAAATTTCAGACCCTTGATTACCATACTCAAGTTCAAATTTAAGGGGAACAATTTATTGAAGGGGGAGAATGTGACACCCTGATATTTTCGAAAGAGTGCAATATTTGATAGCATATAAGACACACAACACTGAGATTAAATAAACCATGAAATATTTTTATTTAAATATGATCTTTATAACCTCACCATTGAATTGGTGGATATGAATAGGAACAAAGACATTTTGAAATATATATAAAGTTCATAATCTATATAAATTTATTGATTTATTATTTTTAAATAAGCACTAAATTTTCAGAAAAGTAATTTTATGATTCAAAAATAAGTTTTCTTCAAAAATGATATTTATTGATTTTTTGAGTGAGTATTATAATTCATTTTGAGAAATTTCAGATATTGTATTTGATAAAAGGTTATTATTTTTTAATTCATCATATCTAAATTATTTTAGGAAGAAAATTTGTGATTTTTTTTAAATTTTGATTTTTAGGAAATATTGAAAAATAAGTTTTTTGTAAAATTATCATTTACTTTCATTAAAATGTCCTATTATAATTATAATTTGATATTAAATTAATTTAATCCTAATTTATAGATAAATAATATACTTATTTACCAATTAATACTCCTAATAATTTATTTTTCCTACATGTTTCTTTTTTATCTTCAAAAATGCATTTTTCTGAAAACTATTCTCATTACCTTTTAAACATTCTTATTAATTTTTTTTTAAATTATAGGAATTTAATTTTATGAAATGAAATTTATTTTTGGATTCATAAAGTCAAATTTATCATAGTATGAATTTTTTATATTTTTATGAAGAATTTAACTTTTTATTGAATAGTAAAAAATATAGTTTTTATGAAATACAATATCTTTTATGATATAACAATGACATAAATATGACATCAAAACTTTTTTAAACTTATTAATTGAAACATTTATGATGATATACTAGAAATATAATATAAAATTATTCAAAACATATAAATTATAATTTATTTCATGATAAATATAAAAATCATTTTCAGTGTTGATGTAGTGCTAACACAACACTATAAAAGTCAAATTTAGTGTTCTAAAGAAAATATTTGAGAAGGGATAAGTACTTTTTAGAATATTTTAATAAATATGATATATTATTGATGATTTTTAGTGATATATTAATATTTTGGAGTTTTATAATAAGTGACTTATCCAAATGCTTGTGCAATGCCTACGGAAAGCTATAAAAGTAAAAATAACAAATTAAATAATTTTTCATGACATATACTTGAATAAATATACATATATATGAAATATAAAATTTTATATTAAAATAAATTAGTTTATTTTAATAATGATAATTTATTTTTAATTTTTAGTAATGAAATAATTTCCTTACATGCTTACGTAACATGGACTCAGTTATTTATGAAAATAGTAGAAAAATCAAGTAAATGATTTTAAAATATTTAAAAGTATTTTTTGGGTGGGTTATAGTGTCCCATGGATTTTAAAGATAAATATAAAATATTATAGATGTTTGAATGATTTATATTATAATTAAATTATTATTGCGATGAATTGAAAGTCCAAGAAAATAAATAGTTCCAAAAATGACATTTGTTTTGTTTTATAATAATTAATATTTTAAAAAAAGTTTTATGATTCATAAAAACCATATCTTCTTCCAAATGAATTATATATGGTTGAATATATCAACCATGGTGTATTTTTAGGTCCCTTTTCCGTTTATAGTAGCTTTTTTGACCCTTAAAGAGTAAAAAGAACATTGATTTTATTTAAATAATCAAGAGGTTAAATAAGGGGTTAAAACTAAGAGATAAGGGTTAAAACATCACCTAAAAGTTTCTAAATTTTATTAGATGAGTTGATTTAAACTCATCCTCATAATATCTTTTAATTATATAAATTTGGTTTCACTTTTTAACGAAAAATAATTTAAATTAATTTGATACATTACGAGATTAAATGGGTTCCCCTCACCTCACTTATAATTTTATTAAATTAAATAATATGATATTTGTGATATAATCATAATCATTGAAAGATAAAATAGAAACTACCTTGTTTCCCGCAGGCTCTATGAAAAATTAAAATGTTACTCATGTGTGTGTATGACCTACCATCTCTATGATTATAAGGTATTTATTTTTTCAAAAAAAAATTTACGGTACATTTTAATTATATAATTAATGTATAAATTTAACACCCTGATATTTTATTAGAATACTATGTTCGATAGAATATAAGATATGTGACACCTAATTTCAATGAGCAATGAATTATTACTATTTGATTGTTATTACCTAGATGTTAAATTAGAGGGAATGAATAGTATTAACCACATTATGAAATATAAAATTTTCTTACTAATTGTTAATGAATTAATTAATGATTTGTGAATAAGCACTTTATTTTTATTAAAATCATTTTATTCTTCGAAAAAATGATTTCTTCAAAAACGGATGTCTTACTTTTTATGAGTGAATAGTATAACTAATTTCAAGGATATATATAAATTTTATTTTGTAAAAATAAAATCATTTTTTGAATCATCATATTAAAATTATATTATGTAGAACTTTTGGGATTTTTCTAAAAATATTGATTTTCTAGAGAAAAGTGAAAAATACTAATTTTTATAAGATCGACCTTTTATTTGTATTAAAAAGTAATTTTTATGATTTTAATTTTATATCAAAGAAACTTAAGTAATATCTAGTTATATATAATCAAATTAAATATATTTTAATCATCCTTATACCTTATTTTTATATAAGTACATTTTTTGTCTTAAAAAAACATTTTTCAAGAAAAATATTTTTCAATTAGTTTTGTGGGTTTAAATTTAAAATTAAATTATTCCAATTATGTGAGTTAAATATTCAAAAATGGATTCCATATTTGGAATCAGTTGGTCTAAATTTAGTGAATATTCCCCTTTTATATTTGTTCATTATAAATAGTTACTATAGTAATTTTATTACAACTGTAAAGGGTAAATAGGGTAATTTTGGTTTATTATAAATTTATATGAACCATAAAATGACCAAAAAGTGACCAAAATCCTATTTTATGAGTTCATATAGACCATAATCATCCAATTATTAAATTTATGACCTTTTGGTACCACTTGGATGAGATTATGACCCTTATATTATTTTACTTAATAAAAAGTCTAACGTGTCATGCTCTTGTTTTTATCATGTGTAGTATTTTTAATATGGTGTTATCTAGATTATATATTTAGATATAATTATTATTTCAAAATCTAAATGATAAATATTAATCATGGTAATTTATTATATATTTTTAGTGAATAAATAATTACCTTAAAGGCTTGCACAACGTTGATGCAGTAATTATTTAATTAATGGAATATTAAAAATATTAAGAGTAATGTAATTAGAGATATTTAAGTTCATTTAAGAATTATATATATGAAAATAACATTTTTAGGATATAATATTTTTTTTTGAATTAAAAGTGTTTCCCTGTTGTTTTTAATGTGGGAGTAATGAATAATATCAAAATTGAAAATAATGATATTTTATGGGATTAATATTCTTTTAGATTATTTAATAAAAATAAAAATATTAAATAATAATAAAGGGGATAATATATGGTCTAAAATTTAATCCCATAAGAATTTATTAACCATTTTTAAGTATTTGGCTCTAGAATAGTGTTATTATATTTTAATATTTTTTGCAATTTCAAAAATGCACCTCACCTCAATTATAAAAATTCACCCATTTATTCACTTATTTACACCAATTTAGTCCTTATATCACTATAAAAAACTACCCATTTCTCTACTAAACTTACTTATCCACATTCTAGAGGGTTTGGTTTTCTCAAAATAGCAACCCTAGACCCCTTAAGAAGAGATATAAAGGAAGTCCATCAAAAAAGATGTAATCATCTTTACCAGCTCTTTCATTTTGATTTCTTATTTTACTTCATATTCATTTCTCCTTAATAAATTAATAAAATAAGTATCATATATATAATTTTATGTTATTATTATTATGATACAACTATATTCCACCATTTACCCGTCCTCTGAAAAATGAAATCATTGTGCGTGAAAATGTATGACTTACCATCTTCACGCAATGGTATAATTTTTTCTTCATCACCAATTTAATTATATGGTTATAATGATGGAAATAATGGAAATATATGATAATTATGACCTTATATTGATTCTGTAAATTGAATATATAATCAATTTACCTACCAATTCACGATTAATGGAATGATATCTTCACATGTGTGTACATACGACCTACCGTCTCCACAAAGCGTTGCGACTCATTTTCCATATAGAGATTTTAACAATTATTCTAAAAATTTAATAAATAATTAAATATTTTACATATAAATTTTAAAAAAATTATTTATGTTATGAATCGATATACCATTCACATGAACCAGGACTTATGTGACAAAATATGCATGGAAGAATAAACAAGTTAACACCCGAAACAATGGTAATAATGAAATATTACTAATGATCAAGTGGTAAGATATTATATAAGTATTATTTATGATATAATAAATATGAATATGATTTTTATATAAATTAATAACTTGCATTATAAAATTATACTAGAGGTTACATAACCTTTAAATAAAGGAAAGGGGAAGATAATATATTTTTAACCTCACTTTTATTTCTGGGAGACTTATTCCATATTCACTTGTTGTTTCTTTTGTTTGGTGTATATACTGCCATTTGAAATGTTATAAGATGACCATAATTATATTAACAATATTTAAAGTTCATTTTCTAGTTATTCTTTCATGGGGATTAGAATATGAATGTTACCAAAGTGGTAAGGATCTATTTCACAATCTATTTATTATTCGGGATTGTTTATGTTTAAGTCCCCACATGGGAATATTTCTTTTCCATTTCCATGCTTTATATAAGTTTTTTCTAAAAGGTTTTTACTATTCTAATACAATTTTCTTGTCAGGACCCGTCCTCGGGGCCCGTGCCGTGACTACCCCAAGCCCGCCTTCCATAGGCCAAGGGCTAGCGACTAGCACCAAAGGCGTAAATCCCGATAAAAGGGAAGACATTGCCTTTATATAAGAAAACAAACACCACAGAGTACACAATATGAAGTGAACACTAATTAAAATGAGTACAAAAGTAAGTGCTAGAAAGTAAATGGGTCAGTATACAAACCCTAATGAAAGTACAGTACAACTAAGATAAGAAAGTACAACAGCAGAAAAGTAAAGCAGCAACCACCAAGACATCCTCTGGAACTCCAACCTGAAGGGTGAGTATAGATAGTCTCGTCAGATCCTCGGGTCCGGCCGTCCACTCTGTGTATGTCCCACCTGATAGTCCACCTTTGTATATTGTCCCGCTCCTCAGGCCTCAACCACGATCAGCGTTTTCCGTCGTCTGCAACCAACACAACATAGTGCGTGCATTGCCCGTGCAGGGGTGAGTATACGGTACTCAGTAGGGATCCCGAGACCCCTGAAGACCTCCCAAAATCCACAAAGGATAAACACAAAGGAAAGATACAAATACAAAGTATCAACCAACACTACTTAGGTAAATTCCCATACATATAACTAAGTCATCATTTCTGGTAAGGCTCCAACTTTCGAGCCCAAGTTCAACCCATTCCACACAGGAAAGTACAACCCAATCCACACAGTAAATCACATCCCAATCCACATAGGAAATCAAGTCAATCATATTAAAGATAATGATTGAAAGTCAAGACGCAACTCACACTGGTATACTACTCACGAAGAGGGGTGGAGATGATTAGATGTAGGCTCTGAATCATCTCCTCTGTCGAACCCATGTAGGATCCAAGTATAGAAGTCGTCGCTGCCAAACCCACGTAAGATCCAATTACAGTAACCATCACTGCTGAACCCATGTAGGATCCAACTATAGTCATCATAGCTTCCAAACCCACGGAGGATCCACGTACAGTCTTCCTCATCGTCGCAGTCGCAGCCAGTTCTAGGGTACCTGCACATAGCACGCTCGATTCTTGGAGGGTCTGCTCCAAGAGTCAAGGGGGTCGATACATCAACTGTCATGAAGTCTGTAGTTAATGTACCAAAAATCTACGTCTCGTCAACCGAAACTCAACGCATCGGATGACGCGTCAATCAGATGCCCGGTTTGAGGGATATTGGCTTTTCCGTTCCAGGGGCCCCGTTTCTTTCTAGGTTAAAACCAACCCGACCATATTCCAGCTGCATCCAAACCTTAATAGGATTAATCCAAAAGAACCATATCACTAAGAGGAATTCAACTTAATTGACGGCATGTCATTCGGACGCCCGGTCGTTATTTTATAAGAGTTTCTGCTCCAAGGGCCCGGTTAGTTTCAGGTTCGAACCAACCCTGTTATATGCAAACTTCGCTGAAACCTCAAGTTTAATATACTTAAACGACCGTCTCAATCCAAGGATCCCAACGCAACTGACGGTGTGTCGATCGGAGGTCCGTAACCAAAGATATGTGCGTTTGAACAAACTTGGTCCGAAAATAGGGGGTCTGGGCCCGGTCCGGCCTCACCCAATACCCCCTGGGTCGGCCCGAACCGGGTCGACCCGACCTGGGTCTGAGTCCGGACCGATTGGGTGCGGGCCGACCCGACGCGGGGGACCCGGCCCGGTGCGGGTGGCCCGGCCCAGCGCGGCTAGCGGCCCGGCTCAGAAGCCGGCCGCAGCTAGGCTCGCGGCCGAGCGGTGTGCGAAGGGGCGCACTGCCCCTTGTCTCCAAAACAGCAGACCCGTGGGGTCTGCCCTAGGGTTTTGTCGGGGGGGGGGGGGGGGGGGGGGGTTACACCCCCCCCCCCCCGGTTTTCTGAAATGGATGGCCATAATGGCCGGGCTTGGGTGTAACCGCGGGACCCCTATGGGTCCCACCTTCAGGTGGCGCCAGCGGCCGGCTCAGCCGGCCGCCCCATTGAAGACCAACGTGGCCTTTGGCCGCGGCTCCTATCCGACCGGCGCGGCGCGATGGCGCGGTGCCCCTCCGTTGCGGCCCACCCCGCCGCGACCCCTTGAATCTTCGGCGTGGCGCGACGGCGCCGTACCCCTCTTCTGCGGCCCGCAACTGGCCGCGACCTCCTTCTATCTCACCGGCGCGGCACGAAGGTGCCGTGCACCACCACCGCGGCCCACTCCGTCTGCAGTTCCTTCGGCCTCAAACATCATTGTTGATAAACAAGGAAACATCAAGGAGAATCGTCCTTGTTTGTGTGGTCTGATCTCCTCCCATTATTTCGAAATCAAGTGACCAAATAATACGGAATGCTCATCGATAAACAAGAACAATTTTAATTCATTAAAATTAAACTTAACCCCTACCTCGAAGGAAGTTCATGATTGTCATGTTCCGCGGACGATGGCGTCATTTCCGTCACCGTCGGTGTCTCCTCCCTTGTCACAGAGGAAGAAGAGGATGGAAAAAACTAGAACCGCCGAGTCAATGTTCTTCGTCGGAGAATTGGCATTCTTCATTGAAGAGTGACGTTCTTCGTAGAAGGATGAAGTTCTTTGCGGGATGATGAAGTTCTTCGCGGGAGGATGATGTTCTTCCAAAGAGAATAAATCTCCCTCCCAAATTCCCTCACACAACAAAACTAACCAAATAAAATAAGCTTTCCCCTTATTTTATTTTACTTTTCCAACCATTCAAAAACTCAAAATTCAAAAACAAATCACTTAATTATTTAAACATGAGTTGTCTAATTAATTATGTGTTATGTTCGCAAGCTTTAAAGACAGAGAGAGGGGAGTTAGGGAGTTAGGGAATGTGAAGGGTTTGTCTAGTGTGGGACCCACCTCACCTTTATCCTCTCATGGGTAGTTAGTAACTAGTGGGTCCCACCCCAACTCCCACACCTAGGATATAACCACTTAGAATAAAGAATAAAATTTGTACCACAAATTTTATTCACCCTTTTTATTTAATACACATTTTTAACAACTCTTCCAAAGCAAACACATCTTCGATAAAGGTCCTCTTAAGCAATTACCGATGTGTAGTTTCATCAGTGACCTCATATTTCAATTCCGATCACCGGTTAAAAAGATAGAAAAACCCGCCCGTTCATTCACTGAACGTACCCGAGATAAACTTCGGAAATTGATTCCAGACACACCAGGCCTCGGAATCAGGTGTCGTTAAAAACTGCATACTCGTAACATCCCAAAGAATTTAAGAAAAATTTTCCTTGAAATTTACGGGTCTTTACATTACTCCCACCTTAGAGATTTACATCCCTGTAAAGATACATCATAAACTAGGGAAACAAATGAGGGTACTTTGCACGCATCCGAGTCTCTCGCTCCCATGTGCTCTCCTGGAGGTTCTCGTGCTGCCACCTGATGCGCACTAGAGGAATCGACCATCCACGTAGGACCCGCTCTTGTCGATCCTCGGTCTCCATCAGGACCTCCGCAAATGTCACCCCATCATCGATGTCCAGCTTCCCGTGATCAATGATATGTGTCGGGTCGTGCATGTATCTCCTCAACTGAGATACGTGGAAGATGTCATGGACCCGGTGCAACTGAGGTGGAAGAGCCAGACGATAAGCCACCTCGCTTATCCTGCTAAGAACCTAGAATGGTCCGATGAACCTTCTCCGTCGTGGCCTGGACCATCTCTGGTCCTACAAGCGCTGACTCCCTAGGGTCTGTCCAGCACAGAGGTGATCTGCAAGGTCGGTCGTACAATTCCTCGTATGGTGCCATCCTAATGGTGGAGTGGTAACTGTTGTTGTACGCAAACTCCACCAAGGGTAGGTGATCCTCCCAGATGCGACCAAAGTCAAGGACACATGCACGGAGCATGTCCTCGAGAGTCTGAATGGTCCTCTCCGTCCGACCATCCGTCTGAGGGTGAAAGGCGGTGCCGAGGTGTAGCTACGTCCCAAATGCCTCCTGCAACCCCTTCCAAAGGTGGGAAGTAAAGCTAGAATCTTGATCGGAGATGATAGACGATGACACACCATGAAGTCGTACGATCTCCTGAACATAGAGGCATCCCAAGCTCTCCACTAAGCCCTGCTCTCTAATAGGTAAAAAGTGGGCCGACTGGTGAGTCGGTCTACGATAACCCAGATAGAGTCGTGTCCTCTGGAAGTACGTGGAAGCCCTATCACAGAATCCATAGATATCCAATCCCACTTCCACTCCGGGACCTCCAAGGGCTATACCAAGCCTGCTGGTACCTGGTGCTCTGCCTTCACCTGCTAGTAGTCTAGACATCGTGAAATGAACTCTGCCCCAACCTTCTTCATACCTAACCACTAGTGCTATCATCTGAGATCCTGGTACATCTTCTCTACTCCTAGATGTACCGCCAATGGGGATGTGTGAAAATCTATCAGCACCTCCTCCTGTAATGCAACTGGTACCATGGTACGTCCTCTGAAAAGGATGACATTCTCTCCTCCTACAGAGAATACATCAGGTGATTGGCCTGTGGATATTTGTGCACGCCATGTCTCACAGTTAACATCCCCACGATGTGCCTCTCTGACCCACTGAAGTAGTGGAGGAGTGATTGTGAGCGACTATAGAAAGGCTGCCCCATCTCTATCCACAAAGGAAATCTGCAATGCGGCTAGCTGCTCCGTCGCCTCTCCAAGTAGTTGGATGCCCGACCTCCTGCTGAGAGAATCATCTTCTAAATTCCCCTTCCCAAGAGTATAGACTATCTCAAAGTCATATTCCTGGAGGAACTCGAGTCATCACCATTGTCTCAGGTTTAGGTCCTTATGTGAGAAGATGTACCTGAGACTATGGTGGTAAGAGTAGACTGTAAAATGGTCGCCCATCAGATAGTGTCGCCACATCTTCAAGGTGAAGGCCACTGCTGCTAACTCCAGGTCATGGGTAGCGTAGTTCTTCTCATGCTACCTCAATTGTCTTGATCCATATGCGATCATTGCTCGCTCCTGCATCAGGACACTCCTGAGTCTAGTCCCTGATGCATCGAAGTAAACTACATACCCTACTCCCTCCTACGGTAGCCTCAAGATGGGTGCACTGGTCAATCTATGTCTCAGCTTTTGAAAGATCTGCTGACATCTATCTGACCACACGAAGGGTTTCCCCTTCTTTGTCCAAGCTGAAAGTGGTGCTGCAACTCTGGAGAAGTCTGTCACAAATCTTCGATAGTAGCCAGCCAAACCTAGGAAACTATGTACCTCCATCATGCTCTTGGGTGGCTCCCAAGCTAGCACCACCTCGATCTTCGCAGTATCCACCGCAACTCCTGCATCAGAGATGACATGCCCCAAGAAGTGGACCTCTCGAATCCAGAACTGACACTTCGAGAGCTTACCATAAAGATGGTTCTCTTGGAGTGTATCTAGTACAACCAGCAAGTGGTAGGCGTGCTCCTCCTCAGTATTCAAGTAAATAAAAATGTCTTCAATGAATAATATGACAAAATTATCAAGGTAAGGATGGAAGATCATGTTCATGAGACTCATGAATACTGCTGGAGTGTTGGTTACACTGAAAGGCCTAACCAAGAACTCATAGTGGCCATACCGACACCTGAAGGCCGTATTATGAACATCCTCGTCTCGAACTCTGAGCTGATGATAGCCTGACCTGAGTTCTATCTTCAAGAACCATCGTGCTCCCTTGAGCTGATCGAAGAGGTCGTCAATCCTAGGAAGTGGATACTTGTTCTTCACAGTCACCTGATTCAGGTGACGGTAGTCGACACACAGTTGCAAGCTCCCATCCGCCTTCTTGGTAAACAAAATCGGGGAAGCCCAGGGTGAAACACTGGGTTGGATGAATCCCTTTCCCTGCAAGTCCTCCAGCTATACTCTTAGCTCTCAAAGATCAACGGGAGCTATCCGATCTGATGGAGTAGATATCGGGGTTGTCCCGGGGTACAGGTCAATATAGAAGTCTACCTCCATGCGAGGAGGTAGTCCTGGAATGTCGTCAGGAAAAAAGTCCGCATTCTGATCCACCACAAAAGAAAAACTCAAACTCGGCACATCAACTGCTCCTAGGATGATACTATCCAACTGATTGGTGATCGGTTGTCCTCTCCTCTGTGTGACTCCATCCTGCGCTGCAAAGTCCCCCTTCTCACCGGTGAAGGTGAACCTGCTCCCATCGGTGCAGACACACTGCACCTTTCACCTAATACAGTCTATCTAAGCATGGACCGTAGATAACCAATCCATTCCCAAGATGACGTCGTAAGGCCTCGACGCCACTACAAGAAGATCCCAGCTGAAGCTCTCGCCTCCTAGAGTAAGCTCACACCGCCAGCACCAGTGCGTAATAATCGAGTCTTCTCCCGTAGGAGTCTCTAGACGTAAGGATCGAGCCAACGGTTCTGTCGGAATCTCTGAGCTCCAAACAAGGGAAGCAGCAATGAAAGAATGACCCGCGCCTGTGTCTATAAGAACTACAGTAAGGGTGGAGTAGACACAGATAGTACCTCGAATCATCTCAGGTGCGCCGTGGTCATGAGCCTCCACTGCCTGATGCTGAGCCTGTCTCTGCCTGCCAGCTCCCTGTGGTCAGGGTGGACCTCCTGGTGGTGGTAGTGGTAGAGTCCCGAAGCTTCGTCCAACAGCTACTGCTCGGCCAACTCCTCATCCGACTGCTCCATGTGGATCACCACAGTCGAACTTCTGAATGCACACTGCACAGAGGGTGGCTAGAACGAACTCTGAGAAGAAGAGGCTCTAGAAGTCCATCCAAAGAAGATATGCCTCATAGTACACATGGAGCATCCGGATCTACCATCTACCTACTGCCGCGTGTAGGAGACTCGCTGCAAGGATCACCATAAGATCTTCTGGTGTCCCTACCAATATGAAGACTCGAACAACAGCCTCCAGCCAATCCTCGGCTGCCTGAGGGTCCGTCTACCCGCAGAACCTGGGCAGTATCTGACGCTAAAACTCGTGTAGTGCACTTAGGAGACGTTCACTCTCGTCTGCTAGGGCTGGTTCCATTGGTGGCTCGGCGGGTAGAGGTACCGTCGGTGCCTCCGCTGTAATGGGGCCCCTACACCGAGGCCTCGTCTCTTAGTGGGCTGTCATCTCACACAAAGCTCGGAACCCTAGATGGATTTCATTGTGGGGCCATCCTGAAAAGAAACATGTGTGCCACAATTAATACATTATACCTGGTGAGTTGACACAAAGTAATCACAAAGAAAACTTTGAAACACAATGCAATCAATATTTTCATGCACTTAGTCGGAAATCAGAATTCAGGGTCCTCGTTTATGGATACTTCGGATGCCGCACCAACACTGGACTCCCTAGACTGATAACCACACTCAATACCCTTAACACTATTGATTCGCGTAGAAGAAATTATCAGAGTCCTGAGTTCTGCGGTAGAACTGACTCCTCTGATACCAATTTGTCATGACCCGTCCTCGAGGCCCGTTCCGTGACTACCCCAAGCCCACCTTCCATAGGCCAGGGGCTGGCGACTAGCACCAAAGGCATAAATCCCCATAAAAGGGAAGGCATTGCCTTTATATAAGAAAACAAACATCACAGAGTACGTAAGATGAAGTAAACACTAAGTAAACTGAGTACAAAAGTAAGTGCTGGAAAGTAAATGGGCCAGTACACAAACTCAACTGAAAGTACAGTACAACTGAGATAAGAAAGTAAAAAAACTGAAAAGTATAGCAGCAACCACCAATATTTCCTCCAGAACTCCCACCTGAAGGGTGAGTACAGATAGTCTCATTGGCTTCTCGGGTCCGGCCGTCCACTCCGTGTACGTCCCACCTGATAGTCCACCTTCGTATACCATCCTGCTCCTCAGGCCTCAACCACGATCAGTGCAGTCCGTCGTCTGCAACCAACACAATGTAGTGCGGGCATTGCCCGTGCATGGGTGAGTATACGATACTCAGTAGGGACCCCGAGACCCCCGAAGGCCTCCCAGAATCAACAAAGGATAAACACAAAGGAAAGATACAAATACGAAGTATCAACCAACAAAACTTAGGTATATTCCCATACATATACCTAAGTCTTCATTTCCGGTACGACTCCAACTTCCGAGCCCAAGTTCAACCCAGTCCACACAGGAAAGTACAACCCAATCCACACAGGAAAGCATAACCCAATACACACTAGAAAGAAAGTCAATCATATCAAAGATAATGATTGAAATTCAAGACTCATCTCACACATGTATACTACTCATGAAGAAGGTTGGAGATGATTAGATGTAGCCTCTGAATCATCTCCTCTGTCGAACCCACGTAGGATCCAAGTACAGAAGTCATCGCTGCCAAACCCACGTAGGATAAAAGTATAGTAAACATTGCTACCAAACCCACGTAAAATCCAAGTACAGTCATCATCATTGTCGAACCCACATAGGATCCAAGTACAATCGTCCTCATCGTCACAGTCACAGCCAGCTCTAGGGTTCCCGCACACAGCACGCTCGATTCCGGGAGGGTCCGCTCCACGAGCCAAGGGGGTCGATACATAAACTGTCACAAAGACCAGAGTTGATGTATCACAAACCTCCGTCTCGTCAACATGAACTCAATGTAACTGACGACGCGTCAATCGGACGCCCGGTCTGAGAGATATTGGATTTTCTGTTCCAGGGGCCCGGTAGATTTCTAGGTTAAAACCAACCTGACCATACTCCAGCTACATCCAAACCTTAAGAAGATTATTCCAAAAGAACCATCTTACTAAGATGAATTCAACGTAATTGACGGCACGTCATTCGGACGTCCAGTCGTTAAGTTATAAGCGTTTCCGCTCGAAGGGCCCGGTTAGTTTCAGGTTCGAACCAACTCGTCCATACTCAAACTTTGCTAAAACCTCAAATTTAATATACTGAAACAACCGTCTCGATCCAAGAATCCCAATTCAACTGACGGTGAGTCGATCGGAGGTCTGTAGCCCAAGATATGGGCGTTTGAACAAACCTGGTCCGAAAATAGGGGGTCTGGGCCCGGTACGACCCAACCAAATACCCCCTGGCTCGGCCTGAACCGGGTCGACCCGACCCGGGTCTGGATCCAACCTGATTGGGTGCAGCCCGGATCGGCTGGTACGGTCCAGCCCAGCAGTGGCGACCCGACTCGGCGGTGGCGGCCTGACCCAGCGCTGGCGCCCCGGCCCGGCGCGGCTTGCGACCCTGCTCGGAAGCCGACCGTGGCTTGGCTCGCGGCCGAGCGGGGTGCGAAGGGGGGCGCTGCCCCCTTGTCTCCAAAACGGCGGACCCGTGGGGACTGCCCTAGGGTTCTGTCGGGGTGGTTACACCCCCCCCCCCCGGTTTTCTGAAACGACCAACCTTGTGTGTAACCGCGGGACCCCCGCGGGTCCCGCCTTCAGGTGGCACTGGGGGCTGGCTCAGCCGGCCGCCCCATTGAAGACCTCCATGGCCTTTGTCCGCGGATCTTGTCTGACCGGCAGGGCGCGGTGGCGCCGCGGCCCACCCCGCCCGCGGCCCCTTGAATCTCCTGCGTGGCACGATGACGCCGCACCCCTCCGTCGCACCCCACACCTGGCCGCGGCCTCCTTCAGTCTCACCGGCGTGGCGCGACGGTGCCCCACACCACCATCGTGGCCCGCTCCAGCCGCGGTTCCTTCGGCCTCAAATGTCATTATTGATAAACAAGGAAACAGGGAGGAGAATCATCCATGTTTGTGCGGTCCGATCTCTTCCCGTTATTTCTAAATCAAGTGGCCAGAGAATACAGAATGCTCAACGATAAACAAGCACAATTTTAATTCATTAAAATTGAACATAACCCCTACCTCGAAGGAAGTTCACAGTTGTTAAGTGACACGGATGATGGCGTCGTTTCTTTCGTCGTCGGTGTCTCCTCCCTTGTCACGAAGGAAGAAGAGGATGGAGAAAACTTGAACTGCTGAGTCAACATTCTTCGTCGGAGAATTGGCGTTCTTCATTGAAGAGTGAAGTTCTTCGCAGAAGGATGAAGTTCTTCATGGGAGGATGATTTTCTTCGCGGGAGGATGAAGTTCTTCCAAAGAAAATAAATCTCCCTCCCAAATTTCCTCACACAACAAAACTAACCAAATAAAATATTCTTTCCCCTTATTTTATTTTACTTTTACAACCATTCAAAAACTCCAAATTCAAAAACAAATCACTTAATTATTTAAAAATGAGTTATCTAATTAATTATGTGTTAAGTTGGAAAGCTTTAAAGAGGAAGTGAGGGGAGTTACTAAAATAAAGGGGGTGTTAGGGAGTTAGGGAATGTGAAGGGTTGGGCTCGTGTAGGCCCCACCTCACCTTTATCCTCTCATGGGTAGTTAGTAACTAGTGGGTCCCACCCCAAATCCCACACCTAGGATATAACCACTTAGAATAAAGAATAAAATTTGTACCATAGATTTTATTCACCCTTTTTATTTAATCCACATTTTTTAATAACTCCTCTGAAGCAAACACATCTTCGGTAAATGTCCTCTAAAGCAATTACCAACACTGCGGTTTCATCGGTGCCCTCAGATTTTAATTCTGAGCACTGGTTCAAAAGATAGAAAAACCCGCTCATTCGTTCACTGAACGTACCCGAGCTAAACTTCAGAAATTGATTTCGGGCACACTGGGCCCCAGAATCAGGTGCCATCAGAAACTGCGTACTCGAAAAATCCCAAATAATTTAACAAAAACTTTTCCTTGAATTTTACGGGTCTTTACATTTCTAAATTCATTTTTAACTATGTTTTAATTATTACAAAATGGTATGAAAGGAATATTTTTTTGGTTTTCCAAATGAGGTACTTTGTGACTTTTTCTACAAAAATATAGAAGGAATGTTTTTTAAAAATATAAATAATTATTGTATTTTCATACTATCATGACACCATAACTATTTTAATATTACTCTACATTTGTTCAAGGTTAGTTTTGAATAATATGTTTTCCTTCGTATTTGTGTAGTTTGTTTTTTAAAGTGATTTTAAAAGTTAATAAAATTTACTAAAAAATGTTTTTAATGATATTTTTTTGGTAGTTTTATTCATCAACGAAAAAACCCTTTATTTTACATATTTTTCACTGGGTATATTTTTAATGATACCATCCTTTAAATAATTCACTTACTTGTGATCATTGGATATTTCATTTGGCTTAAATATCCATATTCTAGTATCATGGATATAATTATTCCCTAGGACATTTACCTTTTTTTCCTATGGTGTTATATTTTGAAAGTTTTTGATTGAATATGTAATTATTGAAAAATATATATTATCTACTAAATACAAATATTTTTTGATAAGGAAAATTTATTAATGAATTAAATTGATCATTCAATATGCGAGGAATTCTTTGGTCATATAGTGATGGGCGGTTTCCAAACTTATATAGCCCCTAGATACATCAATTAATCTCATGAAACAAATCATTTGATGAATTCAAATGGGGTTATACCTATATTTTTAAATCATCTTATGAAAGGTCTTGAAAATTGTGGTATTATGTGTTTGAGAACATAACATCCAATAATTAAGCATTTATTTCATTAAAAATTAATCCAAATCTATTTTTAATTTTTGAAAATCTACTTTATGGGATAGTGGTACCCGCACAATTCAAAATTTAAAACAGAAAAATTCCAAACATCAAAAAACAAGAACACATTAAACACCATGACCATATCATAAAGCTGAAGGCCACCCGAGTCTCCCGAATCTTCTGAACCACATCCTCGCTTCAATCTTCCCAGCGTAGTCATCATCACCTCCATAACATCAAAGACAATTTTAAAAATTCAAAAGACAGGAAAACATCATCATAACGCTTGAAGCACCTTGATTCTATCACCATCAAAACGTATTGGGAAATGAAAAACTCTATTAGAAAGACGTCTCAAACTATGCCCCCTGACGGTCAATCACACCATTGACAGCACCACTACCGGAGAGAACCCACTGGCAATCGTCCTTCCGTAGCATCAGAACACAATCACAAAACTCGAACCAGCACCATAGGCATAACCTTTGAAGCAGACCAAAACCTTAACCGGAAGAATCTATCAGAACCAAATGAGACCATTACGTTGCACAGATCAGAAAAAACATACCATTACTAAGCATTAGAGCTCACCCCTTTCTTATGCTTTCTTTTTATAGGATGTCATGAAGTGTATTATGATTGATATATAGGGATTTTCCAAAGGGAATAATTATGTACTCAAATAAAATACTATCTTTTATTTTATGTTTTCAATTATAATTTGAACTTCAAGTATGTATCTAGTTTACCAAGAATATTAAACTGCTAGGTCTGTCAGGATGTGATTATTTGTATCTTATGCCAATTTAATAAAGTAGGTACCAAATTTAATCTTTTGGGGTTGGGGTATTTACAATTGGTATCAAGGGATGTTTATTAGAAACATTGGGAACTATATTTCATGATACTACACACCAGGGTTCGACCCGTGACTACCCTAGGCCCAACTCTAATAGGCCAAATGCTAGAGACCAGTGCTGAGTAGGAATATCCCAAAGATGGGAAGAATTAGCCTATTGTACCTATACACACACACATCTCCAAGCCCACATAATGCTGAAAAGTAGAAAAACTTAAACCAATGCATTCATACACCTTTGATACCACAAACGCAGTTAAAAAATTAAAGTATTGAAAATGATAAAGGGTCCAAATACAAGACCATTGAAAAAATATATAGATTAAAACCAACTCTAAGGGATAGGTCTATTGATAAATAAAACCTAGAAAAACCTTCTATCTTTTAAGATAAAGATATGATCCACCTGTTCCCACTCCTCTGAGGAAACCATCAATTGTTCCATCATTTAAATCAGACACGACACATACGGGTAGAGCCTGTGTAGGGGTAAGTACAAACATATCATGCAGGACACCCCCAAAACACTAAACAAAAATAATTAATAATGGTAATATTATAATAGTAAAATGGTATTGAATAGAAACAACAGAAACCTAGATATACTTAGGAAGGACACCACACCGCTATGAATGTACAACCAACTGTCGTCCAAAGGATTCTACTCAAACTAATGCTCCTTCCAAGAGAATCCACTCCCTGATTGTTGTCATTATTAGAGATGCTCATCCATGAGGTCATGATCATTAGTCCTCACCTAATAAATTTCATTGGTCTTAGAATACATTGATAATGAAATAGGGGTTACTCCTAGAACCTCTAGGGGACACCATGAACCCAATATGGACCGACCCTCTACATAGGGGATTGCATAAAACTACAGATCTTCCCTTTAATTGTGTGAAAAAAGGATTTAACCATGTTAAAAAAGAGTTGTTTTCATCATCTTTGTTAAAAGGGGGTCCTTTTTTTCAATGCTAAATTAGTGCTGATAAAGGTCCCTTTTTTCAATGTTAAAAAAAGTGCTTATAAAAGTGGTCTTTTATCAGTGCTAAAAACAACACTCATAAAGGTCAAAAAAAGAAATTTTTGAATAGAGTTTTTTTCTTCTTCAAATTGGAGGGTGGACCCCCCATTTTATCAGTGCTCGACCACATTATAATATTTCACTTTTAGCATCACCCCCTTTAACAATGCTAGCCTCCCCCAACAATTTAATAGTGAAAGGAAACTTCTCACCGGCCTGCATGCCCCTAACTTTGCTAGGTTTCAAACCTAAGACCTCCACCTCATATGCTTGCACTTATTCCACTCCCATATACTGTTTTGTTTTGTATTTTATGATATATATATATATATATTTCATTGCATTTTTTATCCATATATTAAATATATCAATATAAAATATGTTTGTGTGTGTGCGTGTTTATAAATAAATAAGTAAATACATACATATGTAGAAACATACATACATATATTTATTTATATGTATGCATCTAAAAATATAATTACACATATTTATATATTTTTTACATATATTATATTGTAATATTTATATACATATATTGGAATATATATATAAATATATATTTTTTTCATCACACACACAAATATAATTATAATTATATAAAAAATACAATATATAAATTAATTGTATATGTATATAAATATTCCTAAATTTTTATTTTAAATAAAATGGATATTATTTTTATTTAGATAAGGTTTATATATTTATAAAGATACTTTCCATGAAAATATGTTTACATGTATATTTATAAATTTAAATTTTTATGTGTGAATTAAAAAAATATGTATATATTTTTATAAGTTTGACTATAAATAAAACTAAATTATAAAAAATGATAAAATCTCAAAACAAAAATATCAATTTGAATGTAAAAGTTGGGAATAAATTTAGTTCCTATTTAAAATGGGAAATATAACCCCTTAAACTACATTTAATGTCCATTGAATGTAAAAAAATTGGGATACCTTGACTAAAAACACTATTTTAGAGGAAATGTATGCCTTCTTAGCCTTATAATATGTTACTAAGGGTTTCCCCATGTCACTTGTGTGTAGAGATCATCATGGAATTTTATTTGATATGTGGAAGAGCCCAAACAGACACCCAGATCAAAATTTATGGGCGTTTGAAGTTCGAGTCATATTTTCATATTATTTTAGATTGTTTATTATTTTTTTGATTTTTTTATTTTTAAATTGAAATTAAATGACTATTAGTCAATAATAATTAAAAATTATAATTAAAATTTTTTAAAATTATATTATAATCCATTTTCACTAAATATATTATATATTAATTGTAAATGTGTATTTATCCTTATATAAATCATATTTCATAAAGTATGTTATATTTATATCAATATAAATATACTTATATATTAATATAAGATTTTTAATTAAAAATAATTTTTTTATGAAATATACCTTTTATCAGTGCTAAGAAAAGTGTTGGTAAAATTACCCTTTATCAGTTATAATAAAATCACTGATAAATGGTTATTAGCACTAAAAAGAGCACTGATCAAGGGGTACATTTATCAGCACTTATTTTTAGCTCCATTAAAAGAACCATTTAACAATGTTTTTTAGCACTTATAAAGGTACCCCTTTTATTAACACGTTTTCAGCACTGTTAAAAGGTGGTTCTATATAAAGATGATTATGTGGTAGTGGTATAAAAATGATACCCTAAACCCTACCGATAATACCTACTTGATGGAGGATCAACACCCTATTCAAGAGGTCACACTAATTCCAAAAATCCCACTTAGGGTACAACAATGATATGGGATTACACTCCAGACTCATGAATAGACACCAAAAACTCTATCTAAGACTCATTCTCTAGAGGGGATCCCAATACTATAATGTGGACATAATTCTATATTGTACCCTCAAGGGAAAATGGACTAAGGGAACACACTCAACCTATACTGTTCCTGACTAAATAAATAAAGGGATACAAACTCCATCAAAGGGGATACACAATGTGTATTGTGTGTACACTACTTGTCCATCCAACCCATAGTTTGTTCTTGTGGTTCTTCTCCAAATAGCATGTAAATACCTGTATACACACTGTGTTTGAGTAGTAAATGGTGTGTACATATTTTGCAACACATTTCCCATACCATCTTCTTGTTCCTGTGTACCGCTTGTCGTGCCTATACACACCAGGCTATGCCCATATAGACCTGGTTGTGTCCATGTATTTAGCTAACCTGTGTCTATGTATCCCCCAAGTCACGTAATGAGATTACAACATGTGTTAGACAACATGTGATAAGGTCAAAAGGTTGTGTGGTATTTAACTATGAAATAAAACCCTTGTGCCACACAAGGGGTCCCACAGGACATGTAATTCCAGATTACACGCTGTGTAACTTGAGATTTTACGGATCTCCTAGGTTTGTATTCGCACTTTTCTCCAAGTCACTAAAACCATTGTTCTCACTATAATATGAGGATCTAGGGTTGGCCAAGACTCTATTCACCAAAGATCATAGATCCAGGATTCAAATCTACTTGGGAAACTTCCACTTTCACCGTCTGTTGCCGCACCATAAAAACTGGGATGAAAGGGTACTAAAAATCTATTCTAATCCAACTCTTATTTCACCTATTGTCATCATGCCTCAATCATACCCTTGTTCTCTACATCAAAAAATAAATAAACAAAATTTAGTTATTTAGTTATTTTATTCATTTATTCCCACAATATATTTTTTACAGGCACCCATGATCAACAAAGGTTATGTAGTGCCAAGGGTAAAACCCATTTTAAAAACTCAATAGTGCCCTTAAATTTCTAATTCAGGCACCCATTCAAGAGTTATTAGTATTTTTCATGAAAAATGTTTGCTCCTATTGTTAATATATTCAATATATTTCAAACATTTACTTTGGGTTCATCGGCCTCTAAATCACTCTCCTTAACACCTAGTCCTTAAAAAATTCCTTATAATATCCAAAAATAAAACACAGAAAATCTGAGTGATTATATTCTCCCCACATTAGAGATTTTTATCCTGAAAAAAGAAAATAATAATAAATAAGATAATGGAACTAGGCTCACATCTGGGTATCCCACTCCCCTGTGCTGTCCTTAAGATTCTCGTGCAACCACTGGGTACACATTAGGGGAATATAATTCCCATAAATGATTCTTTGATGTTGATCACTACTAAAAAAGAGGAATTTATCAGCGCTAAAAATTTTGATAATCGAGGAACTATTAAAAGTGGGTCCCTTTTCTCAGTGCTAAAAAAACAACTGATAAAGGTTCCTTTTATCAGCACTAAAAAAAATCATTTATAAAAGGGGGATTTTATCAGCATTTTTTAGCATAGATAAACATCTAAAAATTAAAAAAAAGTCTGTAAATTGGAGGGTAGAGACCCACCCTCGTTTTAATACTTCTTGAACCACTTTCAATAGTTCAAAGAATACCAACATGTGTGCACACCTGCCCCTCACCCTTTAATAGCGCTAGCCCCACTACACCCACCCGCGCACCCCTGCCTCTACTTGGATTCAAACCTGAGACCTCTCCCTTGCATGCCCACACCTTTACCACTCATCCATCTTGTTTAATTCTCTATTTAATGATATATCTATTTATATATATAGTTATATTTATTCATATATTAATATAGATTTATATTAATATATATAGTTATATTAATATATATATATATATATATTCATATATTAATATATATAGTTATACTCATATATTTATATACTTATTCGTATATTAATATGTATTTATATTTATTTATATATATATTTATATTTTTATATTTTTTATCCATATATTTAATTTTATATTAATATATATTTATAACATTAGTTTTAAATACATTTAAAAAATAAGTTTTTTGTGAGTGTTTATAAATAAATAAATAAATAAATACATATATACAAAATACACACACACATATATTATATGTATATCTATAAGTATATATATTTACATATATTATGTATTAATATGTATATATATATGTGTTAGAATATATATATAATATATATTAATTTTTTAATACAGACCCACACACACACACTATATTGGTATATAAATATTCATATATAGTTTTTTTAAATAAAATGGATATTAGTTTTTATTTATATAAGGATTATATATTGATAAATATATTTTATAAGAAAATATGTTTAATTATTTATTTATAAAATTAAATTTTTTATGTCAAAATAATATATATATATATATATATATATATTTGATTATAAATAATAGTATATTATGCAAAATCATAAAATTTTAAAGTCACAATATCAGTATTAATGTAATACTTGGTAATAAATTTTGTCCCCACTGAAAAATGGAAAAAATACCCCCATATGAGGCTCAAATTCTATTGAATATTAAAAAATTTGGGTATCTCAGCTAAAAAAATAGTTTTGGAGGCTTTTGGGCCCTTTTGGGTCTTGAAAAATGTGAGATAGGGTTCCCATCTATAACTAGCTAGTGGATATCATCACATGGTTCGATTTGATATGTGGTAGAGCTCAAACATACACCCATATCAAAAGTTATATCCATTTGAATTTTGAGTTACATTTTCAACTTATTTTAGATCTTTTGTTAATTTTTTATTTTCAGGTCTTAAAATTATTATTAAATGTCTATTACTTGATTATAAATAGAAAATTATTAATTAATAATATTTTTTAAAATATTTTATAATCAATTTTCAGTAAATATATTATATATTAAGTGTAAATATGTATTTATACTTGTCTAAAACATATTTAAAATGTATATATTATATTTATATCAATATATATATATATATTTATTGATTTTTTTGACATACACCCTTTGTTAGTGCTAGTATAAAAAGAACTGCTAAAAACACCCTTTATCACGACTATAAAAAAATAACTGATAAAGGGATCCCTTTAACAATGCTAAAAAAGCACTAATAAATGGGATACCTTTATCAGTGCTAAAAAAGAACTGATAAATGGTTACTTTTAAGAGTTATTTTTTTAGCGCTGTTAAAAGAAACATTTATCAGCGCTGCTAATGGTACCCCTTTATTAGTCCTTTTTTAGCACTGTTAATGGATGGCGTTGTGTAAAACTATTTTTGTGGTAGTGTATCCTCAATCTCTCCTGGTTACATAGCAAAGGTAGCTGCATCATTGATGTCCATCTCACACTAGTCGATAACATATGACAGGAAGTGTAGGTATCTCTTCAGCTATGACATGTGGAACACATCATGTACCCAGTCCAACTACAACGGTAGAGTTAAGTGATAAGACACCTCACTAACTATATTTAGTATCTATAAAGGGACAATGAATCATGGAGGTAGATTTCCACCTCATACAAATAATCTGCATTGGGGTGAGATCCTTATAAACACATGGTATCCCTTCTTGAACTCCATTGGTCTTCATCGTCGGTCCACATAAGATATACGATAGGTTTGTGCAGTTCTCATCCACTCCTGGATGATCTGCAACATCTCTATGGTAGATCACACCAAATAAAGGCCCATGAGTGCTGACTCACCTGAATCAATCCAACAAAGCGGTGACCTGTAGGGTTTCCCATCCAATTCCTCAAATGGTTCCATACCAATGGTGTAATGATATATCTTCTTTCATGTAAACTCCATGAACGGTAGATAATCCTACCAACTACGATCGATGTCCAACATGAAAGTCCGCAATATGTCTTCCAAGACCTAAATGATCCAATCACTCAAGTCATCAATGTGGTTGTGAAATTCCATGCTCAAGCGAAACTGAGTCCTAGAGTCCTACTACAATCCTCTCCATAATCGTGACATGAATAAAATATCATGGAATGAAATTATTATCAAGGGAACTCCATGGAGCTAGACTGATCTCCTCCATATAGAGGCTCTCCAAGATATTTATTGAACTCTGATCTTGAATATATAAGAAGTGGTCCAACTTAGTGAGTCTACCTATGATGAACCAGATGTCATCATGTCCCATAGACTTATGTGGTAATCCCATAACCGATTCCATGGATATCCCATGCCATTTCCACTCTGTAACCTAAAAGGGTTGATCTAAACCCATTGGAACTTAGTGTTGAGACTTCATTTTAGGAAAAGTGAGACATTGAGAGACAAACTATGCAACAAACTGATTAATATATGGCCACTAAAAATTGATGTAGGAGAACCTGGTACATATTTTTCAGATATGGATGCACCACCAATTTGGATGTATGAAACTCACTCACCCCTCCTCCCACAACATCAAAGGTACCATCAGTCATCTTTTCAAGACGATGGCATGATCTCTAGCTATAGAATATTTTTTAGGATCATTTTTAGTGGATATATGAGTACGTGAGGTCTCACAATTAGTGTCTTCACACTGGGAATACTTGACACAATATAAAATAGGTGGAGTACCAACCGTCAACTGAATATATGAAGCACCATCCTATTCCACTATGTAAAATTGAAATGAGAATAACTTCTATGATGCCTTGACCAACAATAGAGAAAAACATGTCATACTAAGAGAGTCTACCACCATGTTCCCCTTCCCAATAGTATAGAAAATATCAAATTCATAGTCCCAGAGGAACTTTATCCATCACTAATGTCTCAATTTAATAACTTCTTGAGATAAGATGTACTTGAGACTCTTATGGTCAGAGTATATGATAAACCATTCTCCCATTAGGTAGTTTTAACACATCTTCAGTGTGACAACTACCACTTCTAACTCAAGACTGTGGGTTTCATAGTTCTTCTCATGTGGTCTAACTGTTGTGAACTATTAGAAATCACTTCCTATCTCTATATAGGAATACAACCTAGCCCTGTCCTTGATGCATCACATTTTACTATATACTCGACACCCTCCTCTATTAATCCCAATATTGGAGTTCTCAATGACCTTTTCCTCAACTCCTAAAAGCACTGCTAAAAGATTTCCATCCACATGAAAGGATTCCCCCTCTGGTTCAAATATGTCAAGGGTTCTTATAATCTAGATAAATTGTGTATAATGCTTTGATAGTATCCTACCAAACAGAGAAACTCCACACCTCAGTAACACTATTAGGTGACTCCCAAGAAAGAACTACCTCAACCTTCACTAGGACCATTTATACTCTTGACTCTGAGATGAATTTTACCATGAAGTGGTCCTCTCTAATCCAACATTGACACATCGAGAGATTCCCATAATGATAGTGCTCTCAGAGTGTAACACCCTGAGATTTTATGGAAAATATTCGTTTTAATATCATTGATGTCTTGTGTTGTATGCTACACCAATAGGATCTTGCACTACACGCATCCCTGAATTGGCTTGCTTTACACGCAATCGTGACCTTCCACGATAGCGTGTGTTGTACGCAATATCGAGTTTCACTAAACAACGATATGTTATTAAATATTATATAAACTAGCCATTATGAATAGTAATACACAATTTTTGAAATTTTATAAATTTTATCTTTAAAAATGGAATTAATTTTTGGATTCAGAATATCGAAATTAGCCTAGGGTAAATTTTTGGTATTTTTCTGAAAACATTCAATTTTTTATGAATAGTGAAAACACTGGGTTACTATTTAAAAACCGACTTTTTATTTAAATAATTATTTATTTTATTTAAATTTATTTTAGGTCAAAATTGATAAATAATACCAATATAAGTTCAATTTAATTAGTTGGAGTAATTTTATAATAATTTTAGATATATAAAAATTTTATTGAACTTTTCACCGTCTTTTACCTACCTCCAAGGAGAATTTGGAAATTCACATAAAACTTAATTTTATCACTTATATGAGTGGAATTTAGAAAATACGAGAGACAAAGTTAATATAACAGACTAAAATGTGGTTCAATGAGATGAAAATAATTTTTGAATAATAGTAACTTTTTACTCTTATTTACCACGGTTAAAAGTAATTAGAGTAATTAAGGGTAAAAATGATATTATTATTACCCTAACACATGTCCTAATTCTAATGGATAAGTGTAATTATACCAAAAATAACCTTATGAATAAAATATGACCATTTAGGTCCACTTGGATTAGATTAGGACATTTATTATTAATTTATTTAAAGAAGGGTTAAAATAGTTAAAATCAAAGTTTAATAACTAAATAATTTTTAATATAGGTTTATACATAAGATAAATTCGACTATAAATATTCATTAGAAAGATAAAAATATTTCATACCTAATGGTAGTTTATTTATAATTTTTATACATTAAATAATTTATGTTATTTATGACACAATGGTGATGCAGTAATTACCTAAATAATGAAATATTAAAATAATTGATGTTATAAATACCCAAATAAATGTAATTTGAGACTTTTTATGAATTACACTAATTTTCTAGGTTAATATGACATGTTATTAGTGAATTAATTATCTTTTTTTGAACTAATAATGCTTTTATGATTTTCACAAAAATTCATTATCAAATAGTTTCAAAATTGACATAAAATAGTTTTTAAAACAAATATTATATTATTAATTGTTATTATATTCCTAAAAATCTAAGGTTCAGTGAAGATACTTATATAATGATAGGTGTATCATTAATGGACCACTTGGGGGTCTCTTGGATGTATATGGTAAGTTTATTAACTATATAATATAAAAATACAAAGTGACATGGTAAATGTCAATCAAATTAACTAATAGTTAAAACTAAAAGAGAAGGTTGATATAATGACCCAAACCTATATGAAATATATTGGTTGAGAGGATTTAGACTCATCCCCACATTATATTTGAAATAAATCAATTATTATATATTAAAAAATGAATATGACTTTATTATAAAATAATATTTTATGTTTTTCCAAAGGTGCCCCTCTCCTCCCTTATAAAAAGGGCACCCCTTCCCTCTTCTCTTCACACCCTTTTGAGACTTGAAGCTCGGAAAAACTCTACCAATTACTCTTATCAATATATATATTTATATAATATAGGTTATGGTCTTCTCAAAAGTCCAACCCAAGTTCCCTAAGAAGAAGTTTAAAGGAGGTGCGTCGAAGAAGAGGTAATCTCTTCTACCGATTCTTTCAAGCTTCTTTCTTCTTCAAGTTCTTCTTGTTTAGTTGTTTCCTTATAAAGTAATAACATAAGTATTAATAATATACTTATATGTTATTATAAATATTAAACAACCCCATTTCACCTTCTATCCATCCTACAGAAAACAAAATCACCGCGCGTGCGTACGTACGGAATACCGTCTCCACGCCGTGGTGTAATCTGTTTTTTCAACACCACCTTACTTGGATGGCTATAATGGTGTAAAGAATAATTATAAATAGTTATTATAACATCATAATGATTTTTATATATTATATCATCCACTCCAATTCAATTCAATAATTATGGGAATGATATCATCGCTCATGCGTACGTACGGACTATCATCTCCACGACGCGATGAGATTCATTCTCTATGTTAACCATTCAAGAATGATTATAAAGTATATATAATGAATAATAAGGAAATATATGACATTATAAAGCTACTGGATTTATGTATATATATATATATATATATATATTTCATCTACTTACTTCCAATCAAGTCAATAAAGAAAGGAAAACAACGTTCATGCGTACGTATGACCTACCGTCTCCATGAATGGTGTGTTTCATTTCATTTATCTATCTATTATATATATATACAATGAATTTATATGATATATAAATAATGTTTTACATTATGGAAGTAAGTAAATCATGATATAAGTAATAATAATATCAAGAACAACAAGTCCAAACACGTACGATTAATGAAACGATTTTACCCAAAACACTACTTTAACATGGAATTAACAAATGAACGGGTAATATAAATACCTATGTGAACCAAATATTACATAATAACAATTAATATGATTCATTAATAACATAATTATGTTATTTAAATCATTATACAGGAGGTTCAGATACATACGAAGCATATCAGACATAAGGTAAGGGATAACTTTTCCAATCTCGTTTTTATCCGAGATTATTTATTCGTAAGTATTTAATGGGGTTATATTTATCATCCATGCCCCTATTTTCTAAAAATTGATTAATGTATGTTTAAAGTAATTTTTACCTATTTTTGACTTTTACTACATGGTATGTATGGAATTTTCTTTTTTTTACCATACGAGGTACTTTTTGACTTTTCCGGCAGAAGTACGAGAAGAATGTTTTTTTAACTTATACAGCATGAAAGGATTTTTACAGTTTTATAAAGCCTTATTTTCATAAAGCTTCCTCCAAAAGATTTCATGACTATTTTCAAAAAAATATTTTTCTTTTAAAATTGCATGTCGTTTTGTGAAAAGAAATTGATTTTGAAGAAGAAGGGATATTTTCCTCAAGAATTTATTTCAAGTGTTTTATCAAAACCATTTTCCATATAAGATGAAATTATTTCATATGTGTAAGTTTCAAGTATAATTTCACTATGATTTACATGTTTTCACTTTTTCTTATGATGAAATTATATCCATTTGTTTTATATGGATTATGTTATGATGGAATGATGTTTATGAAACCCATTTTATTCTTTGGGTTATGATGAATGCATTATGTTTATTTTGTGGACAAGTAAAAATGATTTCATTATGAGATGGGTTGGACCTATATATCCCTCCAATACATTGGGTAAAGATTTATATCTCATGAGATAGACATGGATGGAATGGTAAGTTAATCCGGTTCAGTGTTACAGGACTGGAACGAGGAGTGAACTTGATTCAGAAAGGGACTTTTTCCACTAAGATGGTCTTGGAAGCATTGCCTTGGCTACTATGGAAATCATAACATGTGCTAAATGGATGCCACAATTACATGTTTTATTCCCATGATATTTTATCATGATTGATGTTCCTTTATGATATATTCCTTACATACTTCCATGATTTATGTCTTTGCTCAAAAATTTTATGTTTAGATTTTATGTTCAAGTTTTTGGCATTCAAATGTTTATGGATTGTTTTTTGTTCCCTATGCTTACCCTTACTGAGAATTTGTGCTCACCCTTTATATGTGTTATTTTATCCATGATTTAATGAATGGTTTTAGGTATGAAAACAAAAGGGGAAGATCTTTATGGGAGATGTTGACGATCTTTCACCACGATTAGAAGATTATTTTCCGAGTTTCCAAAGACACTAAACTATTACGGTCCTTGTGTGTCCGTTTTTGTTATGTATTAAGTATTCTGAAAAAGTAATGTAATGTCCATGTACGTCAAGATTAGGGTCTCTACATATAGTATTATAGGAAAGGTTTAATCAACCTTTGGAAACTAGGATGCGAGAACATTAGTGAGATCCCTAGAGATATTTCTAAGGTATGTCTAGGGATGTCCCTAAGGTTAAGTATACGTATAGGTTATAGTCCTAAAATTATGGTAAATATCTTAGAATTAAACATAAGATGTTATATATTGAAGTTACTTCCCTTTATTATGTTGTTTTCCTAGCATGAGTTTTTCCTCTCACACTATTCTTTTTGGGTTTTAGAAAATGGATGGAAACATGAAGATTCACGATAATGGAGAATATGATGGACAACGGAATGATATTATTCATGATAAACCAAATGAAATGGGATTTGGATGTCCAAACATCGTTATTATTCCTAATCAGAAATATCATAATATGATCAATAATCTCAACTTTGGAAAGTATCCCAACTCAGCTAATAAGAGAAAGATCGAGTTTCATGATGATCATAGAGGAAATAAAGTTCAATTTCCCTCATGTAAATCATGTGGGAAGAGGCATCAAGGAGAATGTTTCAAAGGAACTAGAAGATGCTTTGGGTGTGGAAAGCAAGGACACAAATCCAGTAAGATCAAAGGAAAAGGTTCAGTTAACACTATAGACAAGGATAATGGTATTTTTACAAAATCAACAACGATTAAATGTTTTAAATGTGGAATTTATGGGCATTATGAAAACCAATGCCCTAAGGGAAAATCTCATGAAGAGAATCATCATGGTCATATGGGTAGTATTTATGTGGATGATGATAAAGACACTACAAATGATATATGAGATGGAAGAAATGATGAAGCTCAGTCAGTGGTTTAATAAGGTAGTGTAATGATTGTTTGTTTATCAAGAATAATGTATGGTAATATGGAATAAAGAAAAATCTAAGGATTGTTACACTGTCGCCTTTGCTTGAGTTTTGAAAGTATATGATGAATGGTACCGGTAACCATGAAAGGTTATTCAAATATTTTTGGAAGGTAGATGATATGTGCATAATGAAAGGATAAAGAGATAATGAGATATTTGATAGTATTAATGAGCTCATGGCCGGTATAAGGACAAAGTGAAATCATGGTTTGAGTACACAGAATTTTGGAATTTTGGTATGTGGAAAGAGTTAACTTTTGACAGAATTCATGTTTTCACTAAGGTTCAATGGGTATTCATTTTTCAAGAGAATACATGATTAAGGTATTCACATGATTGGAATGTAACCAATAAGATATATGAGGGATAAATGATGGTATTCACATGCTTGTTATATGACCTTTTTAGTAATCGTTCTCTTTATACTATGAGTTTGGACAAAAGTATTTTGGATAAACCTAAATATTGGAATCGATTAATTTATACATCAGATATTATTGTTTATGGATAGAACTTTCTATTATGTTTTAGAAAAAGGACAACCCGTAGGACGTGCGACAACCCGTCGCATCAGACAAGGTTGCGAGAATCAAACCGACTACCGAAGTACGACAGGACTTCATCGCCTACCACTGTCCAACAGGAAGTCCCTGGTTAGTAGAAACTAGTTTTATTTTATTAATCACTATGATAGCTGAAGTATAAGTCCATTTTAGCAACCATATATGATTAATCTCAGCATAGATGGACTTCTGTATATTTAATAAATTGTGCTAGACTTTTTGCGATAGAAATAGATGGAATGACCTATCATTCTATCGCATAATCTGATAACATTTCACAAAAGACAAATTCAACTTCATTTATTTAAGATATGAAGTGGAAATTGTTCGAAACACGAGAAACGATGAGATGATACCGAAATAAAGTAAGTATTTCTTCTAATTCAAATTCTTCAACTTTAGGGAAATGATCTTGAAAACAAAAAATGTTGTCCCAGTGCTCTCATATCTGATAAATCGGATGGTACCTTAGATCATCACAAATTTATGGCTTTGTGATTTTTGTCTTTTTCATAGGCATGTTCTCTACCACTCTACATCAGAACATGATGGTTAGATTTCTCTTCCATATAAATATTTTCACCTATGTTCTCTTATGTGGAAACCCAGTGATTAGTTAATCTCGGTAACCGTAAATTTTCATAATTTAGTTTTTAAAGTTAAGTTTTGGTATTTCTTTTTACAATGTGGGTTTCTATGAAAGAAACTCTCATGTAATAAACCATTTATAACCCCGACGAATTTATAGGGCGAAATTCATTTTAAGGGGGGTAGAATGTAACACCCTGAGATTTTATGAAAAATATTCTTTTTAATTTCATTGATGTCTTGTGGTGTACAGTACACCAAAAAGATCTTGCACTACAGGAATCCCAGACTTGTCTTTCTTTACACACAATCGCGACCTTCCACGATAGCATGTGTTGTACGCAATATCGAGTTTCACTAAACAACGATATGTTATTAAATATTATATAAACTAGCCGTTATGAATAGTAATACCCACTTTTTGAAATTTTATAAATTTTATCTTTCAAAATGGACTTCATTTTTGGATTTCTAATATTGAAATTATCCTAGGTTAAATTTTTGGTATTTTTCTGAAAACATTCAATTTTTGATGAATAGTGAAAACACTGGGTTACTATTTAAAAACCGACTTTTTATTTAAATAATTATTTATTTTACTTAAATTTATTTTAGGTCAAAATTGATACATAATACCTATATAATTTCAATGTAATTAATTTAAGTCATTTTATAATAATTTTAGATATATAAAAAATTTATTGAACTTTTCACCGTCTTTTACCCACCTCCTAGGAGAATTTAGAAATTCACGTAAAACTTAATTTTACCGCTTCTTTGAGTGGAATTTAGAAAATCCAAGAGACATGGTTAATATCAAGGACTAAAATGTGGTTCAAAGAGATGAAAATAATTTTTGAAGAATAGTAAATTTTTACTTTTATTTACCACGGTTAAAAGTAAATAGGTAATTAAGGGTAAAAATAATAATATTATTACCCTAACACATGTCCTAATTCTATTGGATAAGTGTAATTAGAACAAAAATAAAATTAGGAATTAAATATGACCATTTAGGTCCACTTGGATTAGATTAGGACATTTATTATTAATTTATTTAAAGAAGGGTTAAAATAGTTAAAATCAAAGTTTAATAACTAAACCATTTTTAATAAAGGGTTATACATAAGATAAATTTAACTATAAATATAAATTAGAAAGATAAAAATATTTCCTACCTAATGGTATTTTATTTATAATTTTTTGACATTAAATAATTTATTTTATTTATGACACAATGGTGATGCAGTAATTACCTAAATAATGAAATATTAAAATAATTGATGTTATAAATATCCAAATAAATGTAATTTGAGACTTTTTATGAATTACAACAATTTTATAGGTTAATATGACATGTTATTATTGAATTAATTAACTTTTTTGGAACTAATCATGCTCTTATGATTTTCACAAAAATCCATTACCAAATAGTTTCAAAATTGACATAAAATAGTTTTTAAAACAATTATTATATTATTAATTGTTATTATATTCATAAAAAACTAAGGATCGGAAAATATACTTATATCATGATAGTTGTATCATTAATGGACTACTTGGGGGTCTCTTGGATGTATATGGTAATTTTATTAACTATATAATATAAAAATACAAAGTGACATGGTAAATGTCAATCTAATTAACAAAGAGTTAAAACTAAAAGATAAGGTTAATATAATGACCAAAACCTGTCTAAAATATATTAGTTGGGAGTATTTTGACCCATAACCACCTTATATTATAAATAAATCAATTTGGATCTATTAAAAACTGAATATGACTTTATTATAAAATAATATTTTAAGTTTTTTCAAAGGTGCCCCTCTCCTCCCTTATAAAAAGGGAACCCCTTCCCTCTTCTCTTCACACCCTTTTGAGCCTTGAATCACAGAAAAACCCTGAAAATTCCTCTTCCCAAATTCTCTAGTTATATAATATAGGTTCTGGTATTCTCAAAAGACCAACCCTAGTGCCCTAAGAAGAAGTTTAAAGGAGGTGTGTCGAAGAAGCGGTAATCTCTTCTACCGATTCTTTCAAGCTTCTTTCTTCTTCAACTTCTTCTTCTTTAGTTGTTTCATTAAAAAGTAATAACATTAGTATCAATAATATACATATATGTTATTATAAATATGAAACAACCCCATTTAACTTTCTATCCATCCTACAGAAAACAAAATCATCGAGCGTGCGTACGTACGGAATACCGTCTCCACGCCGTGCTCTAATCTGTTTTTCCAACACCACCTTAATTGGATGGATATAATGGTTTAAATAATAACTATACATAGTTATTATAAAATCATACTGATTCTGATATATCATATCATCCACTCCAATTCAATTCAATAATTATGGGAACGATATCATCGCTCGTGCGTACGTACGGACTATCGTCTCCACGACGCGATGAGATTCATTCTCCATGTTAACCATTCAAGAATGATTATAAAGTATATATAATGAATAATAATGAAATATATGACATTATAAAGATACTGTATTTATGTATATATATATAAATATATATTTCATCTACTTACATCCATTCAAGTCAATAAGGAAAGGAAAACAACGTTCATGCGTACGTACGACCAACCGTCTCCATGAACGGTGTGTTTCATTTCATTTATCTATCTATTATATATATATATACTGAATTTATATAATATTTAATAATTTTTTAGATTCTGGAAGTAAGTAAATCATGATATAAGTAATAATAATATCAAGAACAACAAGTCCAAACACGTACGATAAATGAAATGATTTTACCCAAAACGCTACTTTAACATGGAATTGACAAATGAACTGGTAATATAAATACCTATGTGAACCATATATGATATAATAAAAATTAAAATTATTCTTTAATAACACACTGACATTATTTAAATCATTATACAAGAGGTTCAGATACATATGAAGCATATCAGACATAAGGTAAGGGATAACTTTTCCAATCTCATTTTTATCCGAGATTGTTTATTCGTACGTATTTACTAGGGTTATATTTATCATCCATGTCCATATTTTCTAAAAATGTTTTCATGTATGTTTAAAGTCCTTTTTACCCATTTTTTACTTTTACTACATGGTATGTATGGAATCTTTTTTATTCACCATACGAGGTACTTTTTGACTTTTCCGGCAAAAGTACGAGAAGAATGTTTTTTTAACTTATACGACATGAAAGGATTTTTAAATTTTTATAAAGCCTTATTTTCAGGAATCTTCCTACAAAAGATTTCATTACTATTTTCAACAAAATATTTTTCTTTTAAAATTTCATGTTGTTTTGTGAAAAGAAATTGATTTTGAACAAGAAAGGATATTTTCCTTAAGAATTTATTTCAAGTGTTTTATCAAAACAATTTTCCATCTAAGATGACATTATTTCATATTTAAATTTTTCAAGTATAATGTTACTATGATTTACATGGTTTCACTTTTTCTTATGATGAAATGATATCCATTTGTTTTATATGGATTATGTTATGATGGAATGATGTTTATGAAACCCATTTTATTCTTTGGGTTATGATGAATGCTTTTTGTTTATTTTGTGGCACAAGTAAGAATGATTTAATTATGAGATGGGTGGGACTTATATATCCCTCCAATGCATTGGGTAAAGATTTATATCTCATGAGATAGACATGGATGGAACAATAAGTTAATCCGGTTCAGTGTTACAGGACCAGAACAAGGAGTGAACTCGATTCAGAAAGGGACTTTGTCCACTAAGATGGTCTTGGAAGCATTGCCTTGGCTACTATGGAAATCATAACATGTGCTTAGTGGATTCAACAATTACATGTTTTATTCCCATGATATTTTATCATGATTGATGTTCCTTTGTGATATATGCATTACATACTTCCATGATTTATGTCTTTGCTCAAAATTTTGATGTTTAGATTTTATGTTCATGTTTTTTGCATTCAAATGTTTATGGATTGTTTTATGTTCTATATTATTACCCTTACTGAGAATTTGATCTCACCCTTTATATGTTTTATTTTCCTCAGGATATAATGAAAGGTTTTAGGTATGAAAACAAAAGGGGAAGATCGTTGTGGGAGATGTTGAAGATCTTTCACCATGATTTGAAGATTATTTTCTAAGTTTCAAAAGACACTAAACTATTACGGTCCTTGTGTGTCTGTTTTTGTTATGTATTAAGTATTCTGAAAAAGTAATGTAATGTCCATGTACGTCAAGATTTGGGTCTCTACACAGAGTGTTTCTAGAACCATCCTCAAGGGTCTCGTATGCTCCTCCTCATGCGCTGAGTACCTTGGATATCATTGATGAATACCACCATGAACTAGTCAATGAAAGGCTAAAAGATCTAGTACATGAGTCCCATGAACACTTTTAGGGAGTTATTCATTTCAAAGGGAATCACCAAGTACTCCTAGTGACCTTTAAGACCTCTAAATTCCATATTCGGTATATCCTCATCTTGTAATCACAACTTGTGGTAGCCAGACCAAAGGAAAATCTCCGAGAACCATCACAACCCTATCAACTGTTTAAATAGGTTATCAATTTTTTTAGTGGATTCATACTCTTCATGGTTACCTAGTTAAAGAATCCACATTACACAAATAACCTCAAACTCTTATCTTCCTTCTTGGAAAAAAACATTGGGGACACCCAGGGGGAAACACTGTGTCTCCCAAATCCTTTTCCCTTGAAGGTCATCTAAATTCACCCTCACCTCAAAAATATCTATGGGAGCCATCTGATATACTCGTGAAGATACTAGATCGTTCAAAGGGTGTAAGTTATTGTAGAAGTCTAGTTCTCATCATGGAGGTAATCCTAACACTTCCTTAGGAAAGACTTTCTCATACACTGCCACCAACACAGGGAACTGGCAGCCCATAGAATCTAATGATCTAAGAGTCATGCTAGTTAAGTGGTTATTAATCAGTTGAACTCTCTTATTTCTGAGCTCATTCTGCTCATCCAATCTTTCCTTTTCAACCACAAAAGAAAACCTCATCCCATAACTGGGGACACATCACATCCTCCTCCCAAAACAGTCGATCTGGGAATGAACTATTGATTTCCATTCCATGCATAAGATAAATTCATAAGGCCTCATCACTTATAAAAAGAGAAAAATATCACCTCCAAACGTGAAATAACACTATCGGAAGAAGTATGCAATCGCAGAGAAACCAATTATTTGAGTCTCTAACTGTGAGGTTCGAGGAAAAGGCTGAAATGAAATATCTAAGTCTCTAACCATAGAAGTGGATAGAAAATATTGACTCACACCAATGACTATAAATACTGAAACTAATGTAGAAAAGATACAAATTATACCTTACATCATCCCTAGATCCTCAGGATCACATGCCTTTATAGAATACAACTGATCGCATATCTATCTACATGACCCCTGAGCCTAGAGCAGACCACCTAGGAGTGGTAGTGGTAATAAGTCAAACCTCCAACCACCTCTTACTGCTCTTCCATCCCCTCTTCCATGTATACCACCCGATGGACCACCTTTATACTACCTCTACCTATGAATTTGCAGTCCCTTGACAATCTTTCGATTAGTTGTATGATAGTACAGAAAATCACAAGACAAATTTTCTTGACCTTTGTAGGAGAAACACCACCTCACTATCAACTAATTCAAGCTATCGTCAAATACTTGAACCACTGATACTATGTCCTAGGATCACCTCCTAAAGAATATGAAATATTTTGATTCCTACGACTATCATTGGTTACTTGCTTTTGCAGTCTCAGCTTTTGGAAACCCACTACCGACACCCACTATCGACGCCTACTCTTATTGGAATATCTCTACCACTAAGGCCTACTTAAGCACACTAACATACATTGGAATCCATAGGGATGCCACCTAAGCCCTGATATCTCAGAATAATCCCTTCTCAAAAGTTCGTTCCCTAAAAAAATATCCATAACCATATCTCTAGAGTATCTTGAGTGATTATAAAGACTCACTGAATACTCCCCCATGGTTAAACTATCCTACTGTAGATATAGAATATACTATCTATGCACTAATTTTAATGTGACCATATAAAACGCCTCCCTAAAGAGATTCTCGAAGTCTGACATGGATATAACAATCTCATCATGTGAATGAGTCACTAAAATCCACCATCACCCAACATATCCCTAATGAAGTCTCAAAATGAGTACTTCCATCTTGTCTACATGCATACTCACAAGGTTAAAAACATGAGTTACTACCTATATCCAATCCTCATCCACCTAAGGTCCTCGCTTTCCCAAAAACCTAGGAGTTCACTTCCTCTTGAACTCATGAAACACACTAAGCCTATGTGTATCCTTTTCCAGAACCACCTATGATAACTGCTACTCAACGGGTGGTGGTTTAGCTGGTAAAACACCTAGAGGATCTATCTTCAGTACACTCCCCTATACTGAAGCCTCATTACTCAGCGGATCATCATTGTGATAATGTGAGGGAATCATATATGGTTGTATTCATTGAAGCATCTTGAAATAAACAAGATTTACCACCTTTAAAGATTATATTTAGAGAGATGACTTAAGTAGGACGTGGAAACCACAAAACATTTTAATATAATGCATGTGATAAATTGTTTCCTACAAAAAATGTCTATATATACTGAGTCGAAAGATGGGTGATGATATTTTGGATGTATGGTTACATTGGACTCTACACCAATAGTCAATTACCCGGCCTAAAATTTGATCTCAAAACACTTAACAATATTTCCCCAAATCAATCTCACAAAATTTGGTCCTTAGGTAGAAATGAATGCTCGAATAACACTCTGTCATGACTTGACTGAACAGTGTCTGACTGATGACTACCACATGAAAGCATCAAATAGGATAGGGGCTAGAGACCAACACTAAGTAGGATATCCCACATATTGGAGACATTAGCCTAATGTACTAGTATACACACAAACATCTCCAAGCCCAAAAAATGCTAAAAAGTAAAAAAAACTGAATCCAATGCATGCTACATATTTGATCCCACAAACAGAGTATGACATTAAATTATTGAAAGTGTAAAAGGTGTCAAATACAAGCCCAATAAAAAACTATAGAGATTATAACCTGATCAAAGGGAAAATACTATGATCAAATACAACATAGAAAAAAATATTTGTCTATCAATATTAAGTTATCATCCACCCACTCCCTATCCTCCTTGGACACCATCAAATGTGCATTCTTTTATATAAAACATGACACGTGTGGGCTGATCCTATGCTGTGGTGAGTATAATACTACCCTTTAGAACACACCCAAAACACTAAACATAAATAATCAAGAATGGAAAGCTCATAAAAGTAAAAATATATTGAATTGAAACAAGAGAAACCCAGATATATTTAGGATGGACACCATGCCACCTGATGGTCAAAACTAACTTCCATCCGTTAGATTCTTCTTGATGAAACTCTTTTTCTGGGAGAATACTCTCCAAAAGACATGTCATCACCAGAGACAATCATCCATGAATTCAACATCATTGGGACCCTCCCAATAAAGCTCACTGGTCTCAGAAGACCCTAATACTTAGATAGGGGGTTACACATAGGATGTTTGGGGGACACCAAGAACCCAATATAGATCAAGCTGTTATATAGGGTATCTTATGCCAACGATACCAAAAACCCAACCAATACAACATACTAGATGGAGGATCAACACCCTACACAAGGAGGTCACACTGATTTCACAAACCCCACCTAAGGTATTAAGATGATTAAGGATCAAACTACTGTCTCTTAGAGGGACACTACAGACTCTATTAGAGATTCATACTCCAGAGGGGATCGAAATCCTATAATTTAAACATAATTATGCACTATGCCTTCAAGGTAAAATGGAAATAGGGAATAAATTAAACTGATTCTAGTACATACTGAAAAAACCAAGGGCTAAAAAACCCATCAAAGGGATGGTGTGTACTGGGTGTATAGGGTTTGACCAGTCAACCCTTGGTCTTCCTATGTGGTACTTCCCCAAACGACATGTAAATATCCATATACATGGAGTGTAGTAGTAGTAAACAATGTGTATAGATCACCCACACCTTTCCCTTGTCATCTTCCCGTGCCCGTGTACCTCTGGCCATTCCCATGTACCAACCCGTGTACATGTGGCTATTCCCATGTACACTTGGGAATGTCTTTGTACATGGGATTTCCATATTTTTGTTTTTCCTTAAGATACATGCGGATTTTCCAACATGTGTCACTTGATGATTGATAGGGTCATGTGGTGTGTGATATTTAACTATGCAAAAAAACCCTAGCACTACACTGGGGGGGTCCCACATGATGTGTAGCACCAAATTTCATGCCTGGTAACATTGGATTTTTCAAATCATGTGGGTTTACCTCTGCACTATTATCAACATTGCTGCTGCCATCATCCTAACCAAAATTTGTAGATCTGGGGTCAGCGAAGCCTCTATTCTCCATAGATCAATGACTCGGGCTTCGAATCCACTCTAAAAATTCCCACTCACACCGTTGATAGTTTTACCATCAAAACCAAGCTGAACGGGTACCATGACTCCATTATGATCCAACTCTAATCATCCTCTATCATCGTCACTCCTCAATCATACCTGCGATCATGAACCACGCCTCTTGTATCGATCTTTTGTTCTAAAGAACAGTCACACAATGATCGAATACTAGGTTTTTTTCAAACCACTGACCAAAGAAATTTCTTATGTTTAATGTGCAAAGAATGGTGGAAAATCCATAAGATATAAAATACGAGGAATAAACTTGAGTCTTTGTTCATTCGGCCTCGATCCATTTTTGTAATGTCCCAGATCCGGGTGCCACCCAAAGGTTCCCAAACCCTGTTGGTCAAATATCCTTAAGCACATTTCCCCAAACACCAAAGGCTTCCGAATAGCAAAGAAGGAAAAGGTGTGACAATGAGGAAACTATGCCCTCATTGGAAAAGTATACACAGTGGAAACAAGTAGTAAACAATAGTTGAAGCAGTAATACCAGAATAGTAAACAGCAGAAGACTGAAAGTAAATCCAATAGAAGACACAATATATATATATATGTATATATATATGATGCATGGAATATGTATCTAAGAAAACAACCAAAAAATTCACAATGATGGAAATAAATACAAAAACCAACGTACAAAAGAAACGATAAACTCCAGAAGCATTTCAAGCCTCAGCTTGGTTCTATTCCCTCCAGCTCCAACATCAATCAAGTACCTGATGAATAAGGGAACTTTCCATTATATATACCTGCATCCATATAACCTGTTTGGGTCCAAAATCATGACCCAAACTTGGTTTGAGACAAATCCTCATAGGCAACAACCAAAATATCTATTCCTAAGTGTTAGTGAATATACATAGCAGATAATATGCAAGAATAAAGCAATAAACTAGGAATTACTCAAAAGTAAACAATCCTACATGTTTTAAATTCATTCAATTAACATTTATTATTTACCCTTTGAATCATGTAACCTTGGGTTCTATCCTATGACATGTATCCCCTATGTAATTAACCAAAATAGATGTCTCATAAGACCATATAAACAATCAAGAAGACTGAGTTCAATATTTTTCTTTGGATTTGTAGACTCATCACAACCATTCAATTATTCATACATGACCCCTTGGGAAGTTCTCACAGTCTATCCCCTATGGTATAACATATCATCAACTAATTAGATAAAAAACCTCTGAAAAATCAATCATTGTCCATCCCCTTCAGTCTAATACAACTTCAATCAATTAAATAATGACCCTCTGGGAAATCTCTCACATTCTAACCTATTTGGTTCAACATAGCATAAATAAATTATAAATGACCACTTGGGAAAGCTCTAATGGTCTAAACTCTTAGGTCCAATATTCATTTAATCAAATCATAATGATCACTTGGGAAGCTATCACAGTCTAACCCAAACAATTATAGATGATCACCTAGGAAGATCTCATGGTTTAACCCCTTTTGGAAGCTCTCACAGTTGAATCCCCTTTGGTCAAAATTCACAATTCATATCACATGTATTTCATATAATCTATAACTCCATCCTAACAAAACAAGGCATGTAAAACAAGGAAAGCCTAATAGAAATCCCATACCATATGACCATAAACAAAAATTCAAGGGAAACACACCCATGGGGTGTCCCATAAACAAGATATCCAACATTATGCATAAGAAACAACCCTTTATCAATCATTCAAACCATAGCACATAATAATAGGGTTGCAGGATCCTAAAAATTTATCCAAGGGAATAAAATACTCCCACATTCACTTTGTAGAAGGAAGTAATAATTCCTACAAGTCAAACAAGGTGAATAGACTCAAATTGAGTTTAAAATAACAGAATAAGCCTGAAAGAATTAAAATTTTAAAATTATTTTAAACAACCCATGTACTATCATCGGGAAGGTTTTGCAAACTAAATGAACCATGAACCACTAGTATGTGGAACAACCTGTGTGGAATTGGCCGGCGAACCGATGACCAGCAAACCCAGGCACCCGAAAACTACATCGCTTAAGTAATCAAGTGCACAAAGGTCATCTAGATACCATACTGCAAACTCATTAGTTTGTCAATGAATCAAATTGATAGGGTTATGAAAACAAATAATCATGAAAAACAACCTCCACAAACCCCAGTTGACCAAGTCCTCTGCGGGTCAAGATATCTCTTCATGGGATTCCTCAATTGGTGCTGCATTCCCATAGATATGATTTCTACAATTACCTATAAAAGGAGAATTTAAGGAATTGAGATGGATAGACAAAGAAAGACCCAAGGGGACCTCAGAGGATGGAATAAAGAATTTAGAGAAGATTCTAGCTTCAGTCTCGAATCATCGATGATGCCTGAATTGCAGACCATGCTTCCTCAGGTATAACCAGCCACAAACCATAAAATTAAGAAACTCAATAATAATAAGAGAAACATGAACCTAATTGGTGAAACCGAGAACCACATATTACTCGCGGATGAACTCCCTACGAATGATAGTCCCAAGGACCCTCCTTGGATATGGTGTTCTTTGTATTGCATCGCTATGAAGATTTAACCCAGCGCCGCGTACTGCATCAGTACACGGATGGAACCCAAAGCGGCATGACAGACCGCTTCCAGGACCGTGTACCATTTTGGTGTGCGATAGTCCATAACCATGCCCACGTACTACTTCGATACGTGGATGACCACTCTACCTATATACCACAATGGTATGTAGAGCTCCCCCCCATCTAGTATAAGAAAACAATACGTAGAATGGGGGTGTTTTCGAGTATTCTTCCCTCCATTTCCAATATCTCCCCTATGTTACCATCCAGTCCTCCATATTCCTTCAGCGAAATAGTCCCATGGCATCAGGCCCAAGCCTCCTCCAAATCCACTGAACCCATATGATGAGATCATCGGGCATATCACCCTGCCCCATTGAGTCTACATATCCATGGTAAGTGGAGTCATGAAGGATTTCACCACAACGGTTCAGACTCTAGGGATTTCTGTAAGTCTACATTCCCATGATAACTTAGATTCCATCCTTGAGATTCTAAAATGAGCCCCCTAATTATAGGGATTAAGGGTGATCACTTTCTTTTCCACTCGATGAGGAATATTGATCTCTCGAAGGAGTTATGTTCGCCTCTCCTTGTGATGAGGTCGACACTCCTCCCCTTTCCCAGAATGTGTTCCAGGGCACTCCCACTGAGGTAAGTCCCAATAATCTAAAGGGAAAGCTGCATGACCTTTAATGTCATCCCTCATTAAAAGTTCCATTGCTTCACGACCTCGCCCAAGGTCTTTCTAATCTCTTCCTCCGTAGGGCCTCTCTATACCATTAGTAGGAGAGGAGGTGTGTGGTCGATTGGATCTATCAAATCCTCTTTTTTCTCACACCGAACATGACTCATGTTGGATTAGATATTTTCTATGATTAAAACATCCTGAAAATTCTGAACCACAAGAAATATGATTCCTGATCAAACCAGGATATGTAGGATGGCTTCTTGAAGGTCCGATCTCATAAGGGTGACTTTCCCAAAAATGGTCCACCCAATCATGTTCCCCTCAAATGGGAAGCTTTTAAGCATAAGAATTAACTTTTTTGAAATATGATAACTCTAATTCCTGATCAAACTAGGATACGTAGGACTCTTTCCTGAAGGCCCAAGATCAAAAGGGCTCCTTTCCAAAAAAGGGTCCACCTAATCATGTTCCCCTTAAATGGGAAGCTTCCAAGAATAAGTCTCAACTTTTTTGAACAATGAGAACTCTGATTCCTGATCAAACCAGGATATGCAGGACACCTTCCAGAATGCCCAAGCTAAAAATGTGCCATTCCCAAAAAGGGTCCACCCAATCATGTTCCCCTAAAATGGGAAGCTTCCAAGCGTAATACCTAGATTTTATGAACTACGAGAAATCAAATTCATGATCAAAACAGGATATGTAGGATGCCTACCTAATGGCCCAAGATCAAAAGGGTTCCCTTCCATGAGGGTTCACCCAATCATGTTTGCAGATGGGCAGATTTCAAGCATAAGCCCTAACTCTACCGAACTATGTGGGTTCTGATTACTCTCTTGAGGATATGTAGGAAACTCATATTATAAGGTTGATCCTAACATCAAGTCACCATCCGTACCTCTAGATGATGATAAACTCCAGAGTTCCTTATTGTAGGGATGAAGCCAGTATTGCCTATGTATCATCCAATCCATGTATGCCTATGACGATATGGAAGACCAGGGGTAGCCCGTGGACACAATCTTTAGGTATGAACCAAGGATTCACGAACATATGAACCTGAATTAAATATATGAGAGAGACCTAAAATAGGAAATACCCCCCCCCCCCCCAAAGGATGTATTGAGCTCAACTTCCCATCCTCTCGACCAATGGAGTCTTTAAGTGTTGTTGGCCAAAGAATCCTCTAACGGGTGCCTGACTTTGGAAATTAGGTCCATGAATCATGGATATGAGGGTTGTTGGGTGTTTCTGGATCCACGAATAAACCCGTTAGACACTATCCAAGGAAGTTATATCCTAGGAGGAACGATTTAACAAGTAATTGACCCCATGAAATCGCCTAATGGGACCATTTGAATGTGGAACCTCCTTCAAAATAAAAAAGGGGTAAAGTACCTAGTCCTCATGGGATTAGTCCAATACTCCTTTAATGTTAATGGATAATGATTCATAACGGTTCAAAACAAAAGAAATGGTGAACCTGACGTGAGACTATCTCTACAATAAAAGAAATATAATGGTCCTCGTCAGACCATTTTATTATCACCCCGCATGTGTCACCTCAGAGGCGAAACAAAAATGGTGAACCCAACATGAATCCTTAACCAAAGTGGCTGTATTGCGCCCTCAACCCCCTTCGCCTCACAAAAAAGAAAAGGGGGAAGGAGTCCAAGATGAATAATCAAATATGCATATGTTCAATAGAATGCTATTTCGACGGGGTTTTGTGGTCTATATGTCATATGTGTATATTTCTGGTTCCCACAGAGCAACCTTTGATCCAAATGAAATCCCAACGACCAATGCCGATGCACTCATCAGCGATCTCATTGGCGACCGTGGCCCCAATGAAGAGTAGGACCCTCTCGCCTTCCCAACATCTTCAATGATGGGTATACAACACGCTGATCAAAGAGTAACACTGAAATGGTGTTCTCTCCATGGTGGAGGCCACGAGACAAGACCTCCAGTCTTTGAAGGCTCACCATTTTCCTCCTTAGCCGCAACTGGCACCCCAGCACAAGGTGGCCCTGGTGGTCATCTCGATCCATTTTGGGAGCCTATCAAAAGAACGTGACAATGAGTACCTCCCTTATCTTAGGGAGGTGGATGAAGTCAATTATTAAAACTTCATCTCAACTAAACAATGATATTAATCATGGTTCCCTACCAAAGAGAATCATTGCCAACACCGGCCGACCAAGCCTCCTCGTGTAGAAGAGGACCTTATAACGAGGGTACATGTTGATGTCTAGACGACCCGAACCCCCCGGGCTGCCCACCAAGGGTAGAAAATATATAATAAGGAACACCCTATCACCTTGGTTCCTGAGGAGAAAATATTCCATACAAATATGGTAGCATTCAATGGGTAGACATACGACTCTTCCCCCTATAATCAATCCCACCACATAAATAGGGTGGTACAATATGAGCACGTGCACATTCCTGCTAGTGATCACTGGTCCCACCCTTCAGAAAAAGTGGAAAACTACATGTAGATACAAATATCTGACAATTCTCAATAATCCCATCATCTAAATAGGATGAAAACCAACTATAAAAATGCAGAAATACCTGTTGACGTGTATCAATCCTACCATCCAAATAGGGTGGCAAGAAAATATGAGCAGATTCAAAATTCTAGTGGATTCATACAAAGCTCATGAGACAAATAAAGTGGCAAGAAAGCAGATGAAAATCCCCACCCTTGAATATGAATCCCACCAGTCAAATATGGTGTCATCCAGAGAAGACAACTGGTGGCAGACTCGTTCCTCTGTCCCATCACAGGATAACTGATAGTATCTAATGGCAACCCATATAGGACAAGAGTAGGCCCAAACTCCTACACCAAAATCGAAATGGGCCTTGATACCCATTCCATCTAAAGATGTATCTCAGCACATACTAACAATAATGGAATATTAGTGATCGATCCCAAACTATATCCTCTAAACATGCCAAGATATCATTGCATCGATGAAAAACACAAAAAACCAGACCCTTGTCCCAGTTTCCTCGAACGAAATAACTTACTCGTGAAATGGGTCAGTCACTCCATAGCAGTTATGCATCCCTTCTTTAGTCCAAGAGGGTCAACGACAATATACCATGATACACAGACAACCGAATTGGGAACAAATTCTCATTCCAATTGGGGGACGCCAGTCAAATGTGGTGGCTACTCCAGGGTAGACATATATCCCTTACAAAACTCAAGATGCCCGTCGGAGTATCCCAACGGCATCACGGGACCCACCAAGACACAGAATTGTAAATAAAGGCCATTACCCATAGCAAGAGGCCACAGTTACCAGCAAGAGAGCACTCAAAAATGAAAAGCGCCAAAGGCAACTAGAAAATGAAGGGCACATACATGATCCTGCGCTGTTGGAAGCTAGGGTTTTTAATGCCATCAAACATATATCAATAAAGGCTCAAGACCCTATCTATCCTTTACCAAATTATGGAAGTGGAAGTAGTAGTTTAGAAGGCCCTCCCCACATCATCGCTACCAGTAGCTCTGAAGGTCCTCCACAGAGCACCCAAGGGGGCTCACTCTGTGGGACAATAATGATCGATCATGAGAGAATATCACCTAATATGCATTAGGGTATCCCTCCCATTGACCTAAATATAAGATAGAAAAAAGTTCCTCCCCTTTCTTTCATCCTCCCTAATGGTCCTCCCCATGATATATGTTGTAGATATGTTTCTCTATATAGTTAGACATCGATTAATGATGGTAGTCCTCGCCATGATGACAATCATTGCGAAGGTCCTCCCCATAATGGTGGTTTCTGTGAAGGCCCTCCCCATAGTAACATAAAGAAATAAGAAGATCCTCCCCTCATTAAAGTACATCCAGAAGGCCCCAACAAAGAAGTACACTGTAGAAATTCCCCCATTATCCAAGTATCAAGATGTGATAGTAGTCCTCTCCATCATAGCAATCATTGAGAAGGTCCTCCCCTCGGTGACATCAAGCAACAAGAATTTCCTCCCCTCGTTGTAGCCAAAACTGAAGGTCTGCTCCAGGAAATACACCATAAAGACATTTCCCACAGTTGGGCATCAAGTTTCAATGGTAACCGTTTCCATTGTAGCACCAGTTGTGAAGGTCCTCCCCACAATGAAAATTCATACCGAAAATAATGTACTCCCCATACCGAAACAAATTTGATAAATCACTCCAATGTCGAGGTACTCAGAAAGATGGTGTTAGACATATCATGAACTCCATCCATGATGAGTGATATATTTTTCCAACCATAGGAAAGTCTGGGGCCATGCTCATCTTTTGATCCACCCCTCGTCATTTTCATATCAATGAGGCTCCCACAAGCCCTTATACTTGGAACAAAATTATTAAGAAGCAGTTAAGATGGGCATATCAAGTAGTGGAGTCTCTGGAAGAACAACATCAGGATATGTTGTTCGTGAGAAGATAACTAGCTAAGGATAATATAATAGTGTTGTATTGGCCTATGACCACTTCTCACTTTGACATACTAATGGATTTGTCTGGGGAATGTATGCATGACATTCGCCTAAATATATGGACGACTCTTCTCCAGCTAAAAGAAAAATTATTTCCCTATAAAGGGTATGTGGACCATGTAAACATGTTGGGGGAGATTCGCCGTATAATTTACTTGGAAGCCCTCCCATCCGCATGACAACCATGATCAGCAAGGAGCAAGAAAAACATTGAATTGGATTTACTCCACTCACCACACAAGTTGCTTCACCTCATTGAAGATGCCTCGACTAGATTTCATATTCGGGGATGGGGAGAACATGGAGCACTACACATCAACCCACCTCCTATCCAGCACACCCCATTGGAAATGGAATCTTGCAACATCATTACCAAAAAGAAAAAATAAAATTAAATCCATACTCAGAAAATATGGAATACTCAACAAAAACCGGTCTGGAGTAAGTCTCAAAAGCATCAAGACCGAAGAGATCAATTCATCGAAAAGAATCTGAGCCAGGACACCAAGAATAAAAAGTAGTTTTATCACCTAAGAGAAGCCAAACAACAATCAGTGATCATGTATTCAAAATCCCATAGAACCCATGCATGTCAAATTCCATACTTAGATCACACCCACGTAGGAGTGCATGAAATCAAAAAAGTGGCAATAATAGTGGCTACTGTCACAATGCAAGAATAACCCCAGCCCGTAGGGCTGGGAGAATTATAAAATCAAAATTCCCCCATAAGTCCAACAAATCCTTGAAATTGTGCATAAGTGGATGAATGGGAACCACCCCAGCCCATAGGGCTGGGGGAATTTTTATGTCAAGTTCCCGCACAACGGACATCTGTCTTATTCTGTCCTATGTGGATGTTGAGAAGATGTGTCACCCATTCCACCTCATCTCATGGATCACACCCTCTAATATGAAGGCTAATTACATGATCATCTCATGGATCCCTTTAGGTCAATCTTCGCAAAGAAACCGAAAGAATACCGAAGAATGGAAGGGGAAATTCCATAAAAGGACACAAAATGCCTTTCTACCATTTAGCACCAGGTACATCACCCCCAATGTGGTTTGCATCAATGAACATGGTAAACTTAAACCCCGCATATCTCACAGGAAATAACATAGAGGGAGATGATGAAAGGGAATATGGTTCCCTCCCAAAGGCATCCCACACCGTGCCTGATGGTGTGCATACCTAGAACTAGAGAGAAGTCCTAAATTTGGATTCCTTATCAGTTAATCCCACTACTAGAAATGTGACCTTTCCCAACACTTCTATACCCCCTTTCCCAACGGTTTGGCCAAACCGTTGGGAAAAGTGGCTACAAATTGGACCTTTCCCAACGGTTTGGGAAAACCGTTGGGAAAGCCTACCCTTTCCCAATGGTTTGGCCAAACCATTGGGAAAAGTGGCCAAAATATCAACATCACCCCCACATTCTAGGGACCTATGCCAACGGTTTTCAAAACCATTGGTATAGGTCTATACCAACGGGTTTGACAACCGTTGGCATAGGTCCCTTGATTTTTTATCGGATTCTCTTCCCCAAAACTTTCTATAAATAAAAATTTAAAATAATTATGATAATACATATATATATTTATGAAATTATGTTCAAAAAAGTCATGTTAGGTTAGTGTTTAGGTCATTTAATGATAAATTGGAGGTCCTGTGATCAAATCCCAGCGAATGTTTTTTTTGGAAATTCATATACCAACGGTTTTATGGAACCATTGGTATAAATTTTCATATTACTTATACCAACGGTTTTCAAAACCGTTAGTATAGGTATATACCAACTTTTTTTCAAAAACCGTTGGTATAGACCTATCCCAACATCTTACTTGCCTACGGTTCTCCAAACCGTTGGTATAGGCTATACCAATGGTTCCAAACCATTGGTATAGGTTAGTTTTCCAGTAGTGTTCATCACTACCTCCCTCGAAAAACCCTAATAAGGAGAAGAATAAATCTAGGGTCATCTATAACCCACCTCTTCCTCCCCCGGAGAATGTGTCCCTTACATTCGGGGAAATATTCACCGATAAGGAAGAAGATATGGAAGAGCTCGAGAGAATTAATGTTGAGCTGTGTCGAGGGGGCTATCTGGCCAGATGTGTTCCCCCTATGAAATGCTATCAGGTATTCCTATAAGAGGATCCCTTTCCATAGGAACTCATCCCTAAAAAATGAAGTCAAGCTTAGAGGCCCATCCAACCCAGTGTTGGTACTGTCAAATTACTTAAATCCGGCCTCAGAAGATCATCATGACTTCTCCCCACTAGGAAGGCAACCAGAGTATATTCAGGTAAAAACACAAAGGATACCCCCAGATGAGTACCCATCCCAAATTCCAACAGCACCAAAAAACCCAACATTGGCCGATACTGCACTAGCTAGACAGGATATGCATCAAGGGCTCTTGAAAATCGTCAAGCTACTAACTGCTTGACTAAAAGCCAAGGAGGGGTGGTTCACTCTGATAAAACTAGAGCGCAGACCCTTTCCTGATTGGGTGAGAAATTTTATGCCACCTCAAAACTTTGGAAACCTCATATTTCTAGTGATCAATGGGTTGGGGACCCCAGAATATCATTCGATGCACTACGCCTCTTACTGTGACACCATTATGGGCACTATAGAGCAGCAAGAAGTAGTAAAACTTAGATGCTTGATGAGAACCCTGAAGGGCTTGACCTCTGTATGGTATACCATCTTGCCACCTAACTCAGATCACCAGTTGGGAGGTCCTTCAGTGACAGTTTCTCTTCCAGTTTAATTCTACACTACCTAAGACAACAATCATTGATCTAATGAACTGTATGTAATGAGAGAATGAAAGAGTCTTAGAATTCACCGTGAAATGGAAAATCCTGACTTATTCCATGAACCGAACGCTTCCCCAAGATGAAATGCTCTCTATGCTAATAAAAAATCTTCTTGATTAATTACAAACATCGCTCATCCTGATAAAATACATGAGTGGGTTTTGAGATTTCTCTTCCATTGCCTAAATGATAGAAGACTCCATGCAGCGTACCAATCTCAAGTCCCGAGTGGCAACATCATCCTTAGGTAAAGAGTGGGGAAAGCTGAAGCGGATTCCGTCACACTTAAGACACCCCAACAGTGGCTCTAGTTGTGTGGCCTCCATTGAACCATGCATGACCACTTGGAAGCCAATATCCCCCCACCTCAGCAAGATGAGTGATGGGGTGCTAAAAAAATCAGTTCAAAGAATTATGAAATAAAGTCTACTCATTATGAGATAGCCAGGTACACGACTACTTCATAGTCTCTATGAATTGAAACTTGCAATAGATTCTAGAGCCAAAGAGAGCTGATGAAGCAGGTTTCAAAGACTATCCAGATTATTGTCCCTATCAATGGATATTGGGGTCCACAATCCAATAATCCTTCATCTTTAAAGATCTCCTACAAAAGATGGTGGATTCCAAGAAAGTCATGTTGGGCCTACCGCCAGCACAAGTGGCGTATGTTTCCACCTCATACTCAAGAGAGGAAGAGGAATGTGAGAAAATCATCAGTATAAAGGAGTAAAATTTTTATAGTTGGATGACATGGAAAGCAGTCAACTGAGTGCATGGTATACTCTATGAACAGTTGAAACAACCAACCATGCGCCCAAAAGATCCTGATGCAACACAACTATCATCTTTAGCGCCACAGTTCTCTATGGGCTAGAAGGGAAAAAAGAAGGGGCAAGAATATGGGCTGCTGCCAAAGCCATAGCTAGTCCTGACGCTTTCAGACTTCATGCCAGAAGACTTGGTACAATGGGAACCACCCTCCCAAATGGTACAATGGGATCCACCCCTCCAAATGGAACCATCAGAAGGAGACAGTCAGAGAAAAAAATTGTCAGAACATGAGTTGATCTTCGGATCCATTAATTTCATTCACTTGATGGTCCCATTCTATGATAAAGACTATGACCACAAAACTAAATTCCCCATGTGAAATTGGAGAGTTGGAGGAAGAGGCCGCATAGGCCGAGGGTTTCTTAGAAGGCATGATCGTGGATGGATTCAAATTTCTTCCCATTCCTTAACTCAAACCGTTAACATCGCGAAAACACATAGAAGGACTGTCGGGCATACACAATGAGAGCTAGAGTGTTCCTCCACCCCCTCTAGAAGAAATTTGAGCCTATTTATCTTGAATTACCCATCATAGGATAGAAAAATATCAAATTTTCCAAGGCATACAGGTGAACCTGTTTGGCCGAACCTGGAAAGGTTCGTAGCACCACCATCCCCTGTCATAGAGGTCGGACCATCTACATCCAAAGAACATGCTCCTAAAGTGTCTATGTAAGAGCAACCCTGAGATGGGAAATACCGACCTTTAGAGTAGAAATATGAAATTCTAAAGAAATTGGATATAGTACCATAAAATCTATCAATCTTGGATACTTTGAGTCTGTCCGCAGATCTTAGGGAGGCACTCAATGAAGCCTTACTATGTTCCTAGGAATTTGAGGCCAAAGTAGCAGTGGATGAAGCCTATCAGACAGATATTGACGCCGAAGAATGTCACATTGTCATCTCCTTCATAGGAAATGATGAAGACACCGTCATACAAGGGTTCATAAAATTATTATATGTGTCTGGAAAGATAAATTGAATTGATGTACAGAGGAGTTTCATCAAAAATGGATTTGGATTCAACCTACTCTCGCTGCGAACACTTAGCTGGCTGGGCTATGATGAAGACAAATTGACAACCTCCACCAAATCTCTTCTGGGATATGACCAAAGGGAACATTATTTGTTGGGATGAATCAAGATTATAAATTTTCTTCGATACCTCATGTCAGATTCTGAGTTCCAGGTAGTGCGGAAAAGTACGACCTTGAACATCTTGTTTGGGAGGCCTTGACTGCATCAACATGCTGCAATTCCCACATCATACCATCAGTGTGTCAAATTTTGCGGTAATGGAAAAAATGGTACATCGCACACTGATAAATCCCCATTTGACTCCTGTGATTCACATTACATCAATGCAGTGTTCTATGAACCATAATAGAATCAACCCTTTTCCAACGAAATTGATTAGATCATTAACCTGTAAAGATTGGAAATGGATCCCTCTGACCCCCTCCAACATCTTGGGAATGAGTACGTATTATGCATCATCCAAGTTGAATGTATGAGTTCAAGTCCCAAAACAGACTCAATTTTATGCATGATTCCATTATGACCACCTAGTCCATGGACATAGAAGAATAGGTTAACTACTATAATGATAGGAAAATCCCTACCAAAGATGATCCTTACCCATCATTGGGACCTCAAACTGCCCTCACCTTACTCACTAAGGAAAAAGATGATTTCTCTACCAATATTAGAGAGTTCATCTCGAGAATCCTCTCTCTATCAGAAGAGGAAGAATATGATGAACGAGATGATAAATAAGAAGGAGAGGACCTCAAAGATTCCCATCCCACATTTAAAGAAGGTGTCTCCCCCACAATCGATGAACTCATGGAGATAAACTTGGGCACCGAAGATGACCCGTATCCCACTCTGATCAGTTTAGATATGCCTATTGAGGATAAGGATACATATACTTTCTTTCTATATAAGAATTGAGATGTGTTTTCATAAAACTATATAGAAATTATAGGCCTCGATCCTCAGGTAGCCACTCACCATTTGGGTTTTCCATAAGATTGCCAGGTCTATAAGCAGGAAGCTAGAAGGACCCACCCGATGCATGCTGCCAAAATAGAGGCTGAAGTTGACAGGCTGATCAAATCCAATTTCAAATGGGAAGTCCAATATCTGATCTAGCTAGAAAACATAGTTCCTGTCAAAAAAAAAATAACATACATATTTGAATCTACATTGACATTAGGGACCTTAATCGGCACTGTCCGAAATATGATTTACTGATACCGATCACATAATTGTTGATCGATGAAACCACCTTATATGAGGCCCTCTCTTTTATGGACAACTATTATGGGTACAATCTGATCTGAATGACCTAAGGAGATGAAGAATATACTTGTTTTAGGGCCCCTCAAGAAGTGTTCTGTTATAAGTTGATGCTATTTGGTCTAAAATATTCCGACGCTACATATCAGTGCACCATGCATCACATTTTCAAGACCTTCCTAAGAAAATTCATCAAGTTTTATGTCGATGATCTGGTGGTCAATTCACAACAATGCTTAAACCACTTGTCTGATCTTGAAACTATCATTAAAAAACCTCGACAACATAGTTTAAGGATGAACACCTTAAAGTGTGCCTTCAGAGTTACCACTAAAAAATTCCTTGTCTTCATCTTACACCATTGTGACATCAAGGTTGACCCTTCGAAGACAAACAAATCTTTAGAATGTCTCAACCTCGCATCCTCACCAAGTATAGAGGTCTCCAGGGGCACCTGGCCAACACATGGTGCTTCATATCCAACTCGGAGGGTGAATGTTTACCTTTCACTAGTTAATGAAGAAAGGGTTTATGTTTGAGTGGGATAATGATTTCCAAGAAGTGTTAAAAAATCTCAAAATATATCTCCTAATCCCACATGTGCTGATGATTCCAATTGAGGGGATCCCCTTATCTTGAATGTAAATTCCTTGGAGCAGTCATTAGGTGCCTTACTCATGCATAAAAATGACATCGGCAGAGTGAAAAACCTCTATTATCTTAGCCGAACAATGATTGATGTTGAAAATCGATATTCGAGAATCGAAAAGAAATACCTATCCTTAATCTTCATGGTTCAGAAACCCATTCATTACCTGCAGCACCATAAAGTCCACCTGTTCTCCTATTGCAACCCTCTCAAATATATCCTCAATCGTCCCATTCTAACTGGATGCTTATCACAATGGGAAGTCATCATACAATAGTTTGACATGCAATACATACCCCAAAAGGCCATCAAATTCCAGGCGTTAGCAGATTTCCTAATAGAGCACCACTCGAAATAAACAACTCCATTGGATGATGAACTTCCAGATGAAGAAGTGTTCTCCATCCAAGAGGACACCAAGACATGGGGATTGTACTTCGATGGTGCTTCTAGAAGCCTAATAGGGAAAAGGATGGAGGATCCCAGGCTCAAAAAAGTGGGGATATGAGTTATACTCATATCCCCTGAAATGGATGTCATACATTACTCCATCATTCTTTTAGAACAATACGTAAATAATGATGTAGAATACCAATCCCTCATTGTGGGCTTAGAGCTGGCACTTCATGCAAAAGCAAAACACCTAAAGATGAAAGGTAATTCCGAGATAGTCATCAGGAAGGTCAATGGTGAAAATTCCATTTAGAAAGAGTTATTGGTCCCCTTGATGAAACATTTTTGATAAGTTATGGAAGAATTCTCATCAGAACCAATGCTGACCTATATCCCCTGGTCACAAAATGATCAATCCGATGCTTTAGAAAATGAAACCACATCTCTGGTGGATCCAGTTTGGGATGAAATAGTTATTAGAATTTCCCACCACCAGATGATTTTTCTATTTATCGAGAAAAATATGGAGGATATCGATTAAGTTAGCCCTGTTTCTGAGCCTTATGGTCACACCACCAGCTGGATGACGCCCACTAAAAATTACCTTCTGAAGGGGGAAATCCCACCAGATAGGGATGGAAGGGAACAAGTTCGAGAAGGGTAGTCAAATTTGAGGTAAACTAAGAAAATGTTATCTATCTTCTTTGGTCATGAAATATGTACATGCCAGAGCCTATGGAGCACACCAATCAACAACTAAGCTCTATTATCTAATCTGAAGGCTTAGGTATTAGTAGCCCACTATGATATAGGATTGTTCCATATTGTCCAAGAAGTTCCACTCCTGCCAAGTTCATTTCTATTTTATTCACCGACCCCCAGAGTCACTTCATGCAGATAAGTACTCCTGGCCATTTGTCGCTTGGGGGATGGATGTTGTGGGACTATATACCCCTGCTATAACCAGTCAATTCAAAGTTAATACTCATAGTAACCAACTTCTTTTCCAAATGGGCCAAAGCCATACCCCATAAAGAAGTCGGGGCCAAAAGCATTGTTAGTTTTGTGAAGGCCAACATCATTAATAGATTTGGTGTCCCTCATACAATACTAACAAACAAAAACACCAAATTTTCTATATTTAGTTAGCTAAATTATACCAGGAGTATGGACTCATGGTCAACCATTCATCCTGCTACCATGCAACGGCCAATAGAAAAATAGAGGCTTTTAACAGGACTCTATTTAACAAACTTTAAAAGATGGTATATAAGGATAAGAAATCGTGGCAAGACAAGATCCTTTATTCTTTATTGTCTAACCGGACCACGACTCACACTGCCACCTAGGTGACCCCATAATCACTAGTATATGAGGCATATGCAGTTTTGCCTATCGAAATTCAAATTCCATCACTTTGTGTGGCCATTTGTGATCAACTGTACATGGAAAAGATATCCCAAAGTTGATTTGATGAGTTGGAGTAGCTTAATTAGAAAATTCTACACAGTTTTTACCATTGGGAAATCTACCAGAATCGGATCAAACGAGCCTTCGAGAAAAAGGTTTTCCTTCAGTATTTTCTCAAAGGAGAGATGGAGTTGGTCCCCATAACACCGATGATACTTTGAAAGAAGCCCCCAAATCTTGAACCAAAGTCTGAGGGAACATATGTTATACATAGGTTCTATTCCAATAGAGCATATTCGTTGATATCAATGGATGGAAAACTCATCATGGATCCCACAAATGCGAAGTTTCTAAATAAGTACTTAGTGCAGCAACAATACCCATTCATGATCCAAACTCTAAGACCCTAAACTATGAATTAAAAAACTATCCACATGATGTCAATATTTATGGAACTCAACCCTAAAACATGACATTAAACTATGATTCTAGTGTCCTCACTGCATGAATTGAAAACACACAACATAGTGTACTAACTGCAAGACTCTAAACTGAAAAACATTGCATCCAAGATGGATGAATCTAAACTTCACAACATGGAATCCATGCTTCAAGATGTTAAACTACATAGCATAAGTCATTCTAATCACATAACAATAAACTTCTTGATCCCTCAAATAACTACGTACGTCTTGATTTCCATTCATTAGTGGGATACGTAGAGATTCCTCAATCCTAAATCTTGTCCCAACCCCCACCATATAAAAAAATGACTGTATCAGATCCTCTATCTCCCCACACTTATGAGGGAAACCCTTATCACCCCTTGTTTCTCATATTGAGTATAACTCACATGAGCTTGGGATCAGTTGTAAGGATTACCCTATGCAAACAAACTATAGAGTAATATGATAGATATGGAATCTATAGTGGATGAAACAAAAATTCCCCTACCCCTAAGTCTGAGCCAGATCGGTATACGGAATGATTTGAACTACATGAAGCTTGATTATTTCTCTTGTATGATACATAGTGATGCCTAGATATGGAATCTCTAACCATCCACTAATGAAAAAAAGAAATTCCCTCACATGACCCTATGCATGGACCAAAATTTTTTGGGGAGAATTCAGAACTATGTACTGATTGATTCCTTCCCTTACAGGATATATAGTGAAGTCTGGATCTAGCATCTCGTCCCAACCACCATTTAAAAAATTCCCCTTCCTTCCTAAAAAGGTTAGACTTGTACGGGGAGTCCATGAAAGGTCCTAAACACATGACTTCGAATTGAGATATTCCCCAGGAGTCAGGTGCATCCCGATTATCAATGTTACAAGATCCTGAATATGATCCCAGTTTCTTATGCAACAAAATTTAACAAGATGAAATAAATTCCTATCATGAATTCTGACACTCGTAAGTAATCAAATTTTTTTATTCCCCTTGAATATGAATCAGATCTATGTGGAAGCTCCAGTAGTTCATGGCTAATCATGGTCTCAGTATTTCTTACATTCCCAGACATATCTTTCCCATTTTTTAAAATCTATACTTTGGGAAAACTTGGATCCCCATAAACATTGAAGGGCATTTGTGATGAAGGACAGTGTCCTATAGACACATTTTTTGGGCTATACACATCATGCCCCGGTGGATCTACATATGTAGCCTACAAAATGGTCATTGATCAAAGGAAAATTCGTCATCAAGAGGGTCCTCTCCTATCTCAGTACACCAAATGTCTTCCAAGCCCCATGTTATCCATTCTAATCCAAGTTTCCCCTTGGGACTATGGTTCACACCTCCTATCATCATTCAAACCTATTGAATTCCATAACACCCAGATCGTGATTAACTCAAAGCTATTAATGAGTTTTGTGATAGAATAACGTCCTCACTTCATTACTCTAAACTAAACAACATGATGTACTCACCGCATGATGATAAACTGCAAGTCCAGAATCATCCTTTCTATATGACTTTAAACTACATAGCATTGGTCTAAGACTAAAGTTCTCCCCATTATTGATTTTTATTATCTTAAGTGGTGATCTAGAATCCTCATAATCTTTTTTTTTCTCACACCGACTATGGCTCACGTGAGTTTAGAGATTTCAGAAAAAGATCCACCATGACATCAAGGCAAATCAATCCAATAATTCGGTCTGAGAAGCATGATCCTAAAAGCCGTGTCACAGATCCCTTCCCTGTAAGGAACCCCGCATTCTGGCTGTTTGACATTAAACTACAAGGTACCCCAAAGATAGGATGAATGCCACGCCATGCGTGTGAGTCCGATCTATATAAGGGATACCTAATTCCATGAATAAATCATAGCCTGGATTTATCTAATATATCTGGATACAATCCTGTCATACCTCAATCTTCATTCCATGAGCGGTCTTGAATCCCCATAATATTTAATGACCATCGAAGATGGAAGGATTGTGTCTTGTGGACACCTTTGTTTGACTATGCACATCATGACCTGGTGGCTTTGCATATGATGCCTAAAAAATGTCTATCAATCAAAGGAAAATTATCCCCTATGAGAGTTCTCTCCTATCTCAGTACACCCAATTGCTTCCAATCCTCATAACATCCCCCCCGATTCAAGGGACCTCAAATTCATGGTTTATATTCTCTTTCCTATCTATGTCTAGGATATATCAGAACATGGAAGACAGGTTCATCTCTATTCTCTTTTGAGGTTTTTGTATAATAATGATACCTCGTCTATATGCATGAGTTTGATTCACATATAATAGGGAAAAATGCCACAACTTATTTCCGGGTTTCCCCAATGAAGTTCAACTAAAATAAATGTATCTTTTCTTGCTCAGGTGCACCGCTCGTCAAAGGTCATATACCATGTTCAAAAAGGTTCCAATCTCTATAATCCCTCATAGCCATCGGAGATGGAAGGCCAGTGTTCTGCAGACACCTTTGTTTGACTGTTCACATCATGCCCATGTGGCTCTGGATATGATTCCTATAATACAACTGCTAATCAAAGGAAAATTCGTCCTTTGGGGAGTCCTTTCTAGTTTCCATACACTCATATGACATTCATGACGCATTTCACACCCTATATTTGGAAAACCCCTCTGGATAATGGCTTACATATCCTCTAATTTTCAAATGACTTGACATAAAAAAGGATTTATAATTGAACTGACCATTCAACAGCTCTCCCTTACACAAGTAAGAAATGTCTGGGGATGGTTTCCCACTCCAAGATGATATGAATATCTCTAATAATTTAGGATATCATCACTTAGAGAGGCCACCCACTATGAATCCTGACAAAAAAATAAATTAAATGTGCTGTAAATCCTCCCAGGACATCAGAGATGGAAGGCCAGTGTCCCGTGAACTCCCTTTTTTGACTATTCAAATTATACCCCAGTGGCTCTGCATATGTTTCAAAAAAATAAACATCAATCAAGTGAAAATTCATCCTTGGGAGAGTCCTCTCTTACCCCCTTATGCCTAAAATGGCTCTAGAGCCACATGCATGTCCAAAACTCATGAATTTAGGGTCAAGAAAAATCCATTATCCTTGTTTGAAAGATATTAGGACATTCTCGGATGATGAATTCTGAATTTGGGCCCCTTCTCCATCATGTTTGGTCCAACCTATTCGACCTAAAACATTAGTAATAATTATGATTGGCGGGACTATAATTCTCCAGTGAAAAAGACACAATACTCGCCAGAGTGAAAGTATACAAAGGGAACCCCTGGATAAAAGTCAAGTATCTGCATGTTAAACCTACATCATGTAGAAAAGAAAAATGATTGTCGAGCTATTGAAAGAGACATGAAACTTGTTAGTTTGAAAACCCACAAAGGTCAGACAAAGTAAAAGTCAAGTGATACCTACTAAGCCCATGTCAAGCAGGCTTTGGAAAAAATTATTGTAATAATGAAAAAGGCACAAAAGTTGGTGAGGTGTTCCATAAAAAGTCATTAATAGTCAAACTACATTCGTTGAGTCCCACGAAAAGGGGAAAAAAATTAGATCCTGATTCAATTATTTCAATTTAATGGTTTCGAATCATGGTTTAAAATTAATACCTGGTCGAAATAATGTTTATATAATTTATTGTGATAAATTGACAAGACTGGAAAAAGGAAAAGAAGATGCATTTGAATGAAAATTGGTTCCATATTGTTTTATAAAATATATAGTGGGAATCCACAGTCTAGAGCCTCTCCTCAGAGACAATACCTGATCTTTACAAGAGATGTTCAGAAGAGTCATACAGTTGCATCAATGATTAATGAGACTCATCAATGGCTTGGCAAAGATTTTATAAATTTTTAGTCTCAGCCTTTGTGCTTTACCACAATGCCTCTACGTCCCTCATGGATTTGAGGCCGTTCCTTTCTCATTATTTCATTATCCATCACCCCTCCCTAACTATGGCCGTGGATCAGGATTGCTCCTGTTTAAGCAGCTCCTGTTTCTGGCTCTATTGCTCCACTTCTTGGTTGAGTTTTTCTATCAAGGACTATTGCTTCAAGAGTTCATTTTGCTGCCTTGAAACTACTACAACATGATTGGAAACTTTGTCATTGAGGAATTTCTTTGTAGTATCAAGATGTGTTGTTGACTTTTCCATAGAAATTTGGGACTCTATTATACCAGTTTCTTCCCGAGTAGAGACCACCTAACTCACCATATCATGAATACCATGATATTTAAATCCACCAAAAACTAGGACCACAAACTAACAATGTAATTTTGGAAATTTCACTGGTATCTCAGTCAATGGAGTATGAGAAATTAATATCCAAATGTTCCTCCATGCCTTTTGATGGATGATACAAAGATCAACTAGACCTTCTTGATCAGTCTCAGAGTTGCTCCTTGATGACAGAATATAGTTAGTAATGAAAATCACAAGAGAGAGACTCAATCTAGCTGCCACAACATAGCTCAACCCTACAATGACCTCGTCTCTGGTAGTGTAAATGGAGGAAAGAGTGGGTGCATCCACCACTATTGCTAATTCTTGTGGTTTTGATTTTGTTAATAGGGAAGAGACAACTTCAGTACCTCCCACCTTCACTAAAATAATTCTACCTAGAATAGGTTTCACCACATCATCAATTAGTAGTTGCGCTTCACGACCACTTGGGAATACTGAATGACCAGGGTCATAATCATCCAAAACAGTAGTCCCTAATACAGGCTTCAAAATGTTTCTTATTGATATATGGACTGTAGAGATAGTTATTCGGAAGTAGGATGCTCTTCTAGAGATCCTATGGGTAGAAAACACAACTTTTCTTAGAATTGGAAAAAGGGTATGTTGTCCCTCTCCAAATTTTCAAGGGCCGGAACATTTTCCTCCCCAGTGATTGGGACTTCTGCAGAGCCAGCATTTGAAGGAGGAATATCATCTCTAATGTGACTCCCTATATAGGGGAAAATTCCACCTGATCAAGATTGATTAGTTTCTCAAGATTTAAAGCCCCTCCAAAATCTAGTAGGGGTTCGGGCTCGTAACTGGATTCGGCCCCTACCATAAAAATCACCCTATATATCCCCATGAGAGTTGGCTCAACATGTTCAAGTGATCTCTCAATGTTTGGATGTCCTTCCATTGTTGGGGAAGAGATGTTTTGAGTGGGAACATGAACACTTTAAGGGACAATAGTACCCCAGGTCTCTTCGGCTAGCTCTGCTTCCCTGCTTTGGTCAGCTGCAAAGGATGGTGACCCTTCCTCTTCCATAAAAGGGATCAGATCCATATATTCCTATGCAACTGCCATATGATTTCTGATAGTCCCTTCATCAAAATAGTCACACGCACTAGTGAGTTGATAAGATAAGTTCACTCGGTTCAAATACTAGATTAACATATAGTTACTTGTGATTCCCCTCCTAATGATATTTGATAGTTGGGAGGCCTGCTTGCGTTTCACTGATTGATGTGGGTATGGCTCTGTAATAAGAGCACCAAGAGGAGTTGGAGGGGGAAATGCCCTGGAGGGGTCTGTAATGAACACTTCCATGTGTTATTGGGATCCATGGGATCATACCGCAGTACCCCTTATGATTGTTAATGCACACTCGCCAGTTACAGTTCCTCCAAGAGAATAAATCTGGGAAAGATCTCTTTTCTAAGACCCTATAGGCCCCTAAAAAATAAAATGGGGGAAGGGGAACCTATATAATCTCTGCATAAAAAGAATCTATGGCTATAGGTTACAGATAAAACAACCTCTACCGTCATCCACATGAGTACTTCCATCAACGCCACATGGTTCATCCAATAATTCTTGTTTGTACGGGCATGGAGGCACTTGTATGGAATCCCTCCTTTTTAATACATAACTTTTCATCACATTTTATATACAGAGGATCTTTAAATTCTAGTGTCTTGGAAATCAGGAATAATAAAACCTGAATACAACATAAAAAATTATTCTAAACCAATTTTAAGGCTTCATCATAGGTTAATCCTATGTAAAATTGCTGCATCTCATATCCTGGAGACATACATTAAAGGAAAGGGTGAGCAGTAGGCCCAGTAATGGTAAACAAGGGAATCAACGTACTTGTGATATCAAGAAGAACTTGAATACAAAAATAAATACATGAGAAAAAGAAGTATAGGCGTATCATAATGAAAAGAACTTGGAACATAAATTGAATATGTGGATTCAAAATTTCATTTAGAAATTCATGAACATATCACCAAGTTCCACCCCCTAGGTGTCATAAAAATTACCAAGGTTATTCACCAAGGTATCGTGAAACTTGTCATCTCTAGAGATTAATTTTTTACCAAATGCATTGGAGCACTATCAGAGTGTAACCTTAATATTTATTTACTTTCATGTGACCCAAATATATCATAATCAAACATTTCATAAATAACCCATGGAGAATAAAAGAAATGGGTTTCATTTCAAGATCGTGATGTTTTAAAAGTTCTTAAAAAAATAACATCATTATGTCATTTATAACCCATGGAAAGGGAGTGAGGGTTATATGTATGTCAATTACAGAATAAAATACATCATATTTATATATTTATGAACAACCAAAGAAACTAAATAGGCCTCAATATTCAAATTAATAAAACAAGATAATTTAAGGAGAGAAAGTGACAGAAATTTTGAGGCAAAATTTCTACAGCATTACGGCTGTATAACATGGTTTTAGAAAACATTGAAAAGAGAGGGTACAAGAGTAACCCAATCATAAATAACTTATAATAATGTATAAATAAAGAATAAAATGTATATAAGAACATGGTATGGAAATTTTAATGACATACCACATGAAAAATAACCATGAAAGAAAAGAGAAGACACGATTCCTTTTATGAAAAATTCGACAGCCTAACGGCGTCACATAAAAATTCGGAAAACAAATTGATGTGAGAGGAAAGGGTATATCAACAATTATAAATGAAATAAAATGTAATTAGAACATATGTGAAAATACCATCAACAAAGAGAGATGGAAACTAGAAGACATAACATAAAGGAAGTCATGTCTTAAAAGAGGAGGGTGAAAGATTCACTTACCTTGAAGCGAAACTTCGAAAGCATGAAGGATGGGACCTTGGGAGGCTTTAGGGAAACTTGGGAGGACTAATTGAAAGGAAAAGAGACCATAAATTCGTTGGGGAGGATTTTTAAATGAAATTAATGAGGTAAAGACTTGGTATTTATAGGATAAGTGAGGGAACAAAGCATTAATTTCCAAGGGACACCTCATCGGTGGGATTGGAAAAACCATGGGCTTGGCCATGGTATTTGTGCATGGTATTAGATAATTGGGACACCTCATACCTTATATTACTATTCATAATTCTACCAGAATGATTTCATAATTATTACATCCTTAATGATGTCGTTAAACACCTGAAACTAAAAACTGTATTTTCACTATTCACTGAAAATTCATCTTTTTCAAAAAAAATCCCAAAAAATCATCTTAACCTAATATCAATGCTCTGAATTCAAAAATGATCTCCATTTTATAATTTCATAAATATTTTTAATTTAATTTTTAATTAAAAAACACTATTCATCTGAAAAAACTAATACTTGACTAATAATTTCTGAAATAGTAATTTACCTATTTTATTAAATCACATTACTTAATCAAGGTACCTAAATTATATCAATAATTTCTTAAGTGTGGTTACTTAATCCATTTGGTCCCATTACTAATCATAAGCATAAAATCACTATTCATAATTTAATATTCACCAAAAATAAAGTTGATCTTATTGGACTCTAAATTTCTTACTGAACATAACTGTAGAAGTCCATTTTTGGAAAATCATTACACATTATTAATTATTTAAGGTTCACATAAATATTTTAAAATATCCCTTTTTTTTAAACATCAATAATATACATCCTATATTTATCCATACATTTGAAAAAATCACAAACTTCACCATAAGAAGAAATCACAATTTTATTTAACTCAATGGATTACAAAAGGTAGTTATGGTCTCGTTACATAGCCCCTTATAACACCAACATAGGACCTAAGTGTAAGGTGTGATAAGGTGGTAGAATCTTGGGGTGGTTCGGCCAACATTTCTCGAGTGGTGATTTCTATCAGCTTGAACTTCTCGCGAAGTTAATTCTGTTCCAGCTTCACACGATGATGTTCGGCTTGGGTTGGGTCTAGAGCAAAGCCCAGTGGTGATACCTTTTTCAAAAATTCCGTCAGATGGGCTTCGATCGGCCCGAGACTACTGGATGGGGCCATCGAATCTTATTTATTTATTAACCAAGATCAATTTTATTTATATAAAATCATTGTAACATTTAGTATTCAACGGTCATATTGACCAACGGTCATATAACAGCTGAAACCCAACAGTCTCATTTTAATTATAATCATTTTATTAAATAAAATAGTTTTGTTGAGTATAAAATAAACTAACACACAGAATTAGGAAACAAAAATTATTAAAATGTTCGGGTCGTTATATTCTTCACCCCTTAAGAAATTTCATCCTCGAAATTTTTTACTCGTACCCTTAGAGGAGAAATGGTGTGGGTACTTCTGCCTCATAGACTCCTCTGGTTCCCACATGGCTTCTTAATATTTGTGGTTCCTTCAAAACACCTTAACAAGGTGGGTAGTCTTGTAACGTAGAACCTTGTATCTACAATCCAAGATCTCCACTGACTGCTCCTCATAAGAGAGGTCATGTTCTAGTTGTAACACCCATGGGTTTAGTACATGTGAGGGGCCAGGTATGTACTTCCTCAAGAGGGATACGTGGTAGAAATCTTGAACTTGTGCTAGATTTTTATGAAGTGCAAGCCAATAGGTCATTGCTCGCACATGATCAAGGATTTAATAGGGGACAATATACCTAGGGTTGACCTTCAATTTCTTACCAAACATCATGAATATCTTCCAAGTTGAAATTAAATAAAATACCTTGTCACCGACATCAAACTCCAAGTCCCTTCGATGGTTGTCGGCATAGCTCTTTTTCCGACTCTAAGTGGCCTTAATGTGTTGTTGGATAACATAGAATTTTCTATCATCTCTTGCACAAGATCAGGTCCAAGAAGCTTTCTCTCACTAGCTTCATCCCAATAAGTAGGAGTTCTACAACGCTTCCCATATAGAGATTCATAGGGTTCTATTTGAATGCTCGAGTAGAAGCTGTTGTTGTAAGAGAACTCAACTAAATGGAGATGTTGATCCCATCCACCCTTAAATTCCATTGAGCACGTTCTCATCATGTACTCAAGTGTTTGAATAGTACTTTTAGATTGGCCATCATTTTGGAGGTGATAGCCTATACTGAAATTCAATTCAGTTCTTAGAGCATGTTGAAGAATTCTCTAGAATTTTGATGTAAACCTTGGATCACTATTAGATATGATAGAAAGTGAAACTCCATGCATCCTTACCACTTCCTTCACATAAATCCCGGTAGGTTGATCAAGAGAGAAATCTTCTAGAATGAAGATAAAATGGCAGTCTTGGTGAGACAGTCCACAATAAACCATATCGCATTATTTCCTGTGTAAGTTATCAGAAGACCAGTGACAAAGTCAATAGTGATATTGTCCCACTTCTATGCTAGTATGGGTAGTGGTTGCAATACCCCTTTAATAATTTTTCTCTCTTCCCTCACTTACTGACATACTAGGCACTTTAAAGTGTAGTAAAAAATATCCCTTTTCATACTATCCCACTAATAAGGATCACAAAGGTCCCTATACATTTTTGTGCTTCCAGGATGTATAGAGAAAGTAGAGCTATGAGCTTCATCCATCAACTCCTTCTTTATTTATGGATTATATGGAACACATAGTCTTGTATGAAATTTCAGTACACCTTCTTGATCAATATTGAACTCAGTAAACTTCCCATACATTATAGCATCAAACTTTTTCTGCAACAAATGATCTTCTTTTTGAGATTTATTGATCTTCTCCAGTAATGATGGTTGAGAAATCATTTGGGTTAGGTTTGATGATGTCTCTTCCCTTATAATTCCCATGTCCAGCTTTACTAGGTCATTGATAAATGGATCTCTTTGAATATGAATCATAGAAAGAACAATTGGGTCTTTCCTACTTAATGCATCAGAAACTTTGTTTTCTCTTCCATGATGATAATGAATTGACCAATCATAGTCTTTAAGAAGTTCCAACCATCTCCTTTGTCTCATGTTCAATTCCTTTTGTGTGAAAATATACTTCAAACTTTGATGGTCTGTGTATATATCACATTTATCCCTATAAATATAGTGCCTCCATATCTTCAGAGCAAAGACAACAGCAACCAGCTCCAGATCATGCGTAGGATAATTCTGTTCATGAGTCTTCAACTATCAATAAGCATAAGCAACGACCTTGTCATTTTTCATGAGGAAACACCCAAGACCTTTTTTAGATGCATCACTAAAAATAATGAATCATTCTCCACTTGAGGGAAGAGTTAACACAGGTGCAGTAACCAATATCTTCTTCAGCTCTTGGAAACATTCCTCACACTCCTTTGTAAAGATGAACATGAACCCTTTTAGAGTTAACTTGGCCAATGTATTAAAAAATTGTGAAAATATTTTCACAAACCTTCTATAATATCCTACTAATCCAAGAAAACTATGAATCTTAGTTATTGTTGTAGGTTTAGGCCACTCCTCTACAACTTTTGTCTTTGTAGGGTCAATTGTGACTCCTTCATTGGTTACAATGTTCCCCAAGAAAGAAACTTATTGAAACCAAAATTCACATTTTCTAAACTTCTCAAAAATCCTTTACTTCAACAGAGTTTGAAAAATATCCCTTAGATGATCCTCATGATCCTCACAACTTTTGGAATATATCAGAATATCATCAATAAAAATTACCACAATGTTACCAGGGTAGTCCTTAAAGACTCTATTAATCAGATCCATAAAAACTACAGATGCATTAGTCAGTCCAAAGGGAATAACAAAGAACTCATAATGCCCATATCTTGATTGGAAGGCAGTTTTGGAATATCTTCTTTCTTCAACCTCTATTAATTATAACCAGATCGAAGATCAATCTTAGAGAAGAATTGAGCCCCATGAAGTGGGAAAATAAGACATCAATTCTTGGAAGAGGGTATTTGTTCATCAGTTTGATTCCATTCAGTTCTCTATAATCTATACATAGTCGCATTGATCCATCCTTCTTCTTCACAAAGAGAACTAGTGCTCCCAAAAGAGACACACTCGGTCGGATAAACCCTTTCTAGAAAAGATCTTGGAGTTGTTTCTTTAATTCCTCCACCTCCACCTTTTCCATCATATATGGGGTCTTTGATATCAGATGAGGTCCAAGTATGAGTTCGATGGAGAACTCTACCTCTATTTCTGGGGGAGGTCCAGGAAACTTATCAAGAAATACATCAACGTATTCCTAGATGATGGGGACATTTTCTATCATCAAACTATCATCCCCTTCTTCTACTTCACTGATCAACTCCATAAAGAAGGATATATGGGGTTCTTTTAGACAGAGATGAGGTTTAGATATCTCTCATTGGAAGAAAACTGTAGGTTTTCCATTCAAGACTACTTATATTTCCTTGCTTCTATAATTGATCTTAGCATTATACTTTGAGAGACAGTCCAACCCTAGTATAATGTCGAATTCCACCATGGGGATGACTATTATATTTGTGATAATATTGTGATCACTAAAGTAAATACTAGAGTTTCTAAACACTGATGATGCTTGGATAGTCCCACCAGTAGTTTTGACTGATAACTCTACTTTTAGAAAATCGGAGTTTGATTCTAAATTCTTTGAAAACATGGAGGAAATAAAGGAATGTGTAGAACCAGAATCAAACAAAGTACTTGCTAGATTTGAGAGGACAAAAAGATTACCTACTACCACATCATTCAGAGATTCAACTTAAGTTGTTGTGATATCAAAAGCAATGTCTTGATCTCTTGGCATTTGTTGAGGCTGATGGTGGTTCCCCTCCACTGCCCTCAAATTTGGACACTAATTGGAAAATTTCCCACATTGTCCACAATTGAAGCACTGGGCATCAGGTAGGGCCTGTACCATATTCCCCTTGTATTTTGAGTTTAGAAGTTGAGGATCCACCTCACCAAGAAAATTCCTTGCAATGTGGCCATCTCTACCATGCTTTTAGCACTACCCACTCCTGAGCAGGCAGTTCCCCGAATGATTCTTCTCACATTTATTACATGTGGGAATTTGTACTTTCTTGCCTCCTCTTCCTTGATCGAAGATCCTTCCTAATCTTGGCTCCAACGATCTCTTATTTTCATTTGATTTATGAGACCACTCCATCTGACCAAACTCTAGCTTAACTTTCATCACACTCCGCACGATATCCTCATAACTATCACAGTCTTTGTTGGCTATATTCTTCCACAGATGAGGTCTCAATCCACTAAAGAATCTATCAACCTTACCATTTGGATCCATGAAAAAACTAGTGGTATATCATGAAATCCTTGTGAAGTTCATCTCGTAGCTTCCCACAGATTCATTCTCCTTCCGATTCATCTCGAGAAAGTCCTTCTCCATTCTTGTTCCCATGGAACGAGGGAAATACTTACAAAGAAAGATCCCTCTGAACTCTTCCCACTCCATAGCTTCAACATCCACTCTTTGACTCATGTTTTTGATCAGTTCCCACCACTGATTATCTTCTCCCTCTAAGCGATATATTGCCAGGGTGACCTTCTCTTGCTCTGAACAACATAGCATAGAAAAGATCTTCTCTATGGAGTTGATCCACAGCTCAGCAATCAATGGGTCAGTCGATCCACTGAAGTTTGGTGGTCATTGACGCATAAAGGACTTAATATAATGTTTTTCCCTTCACAGTTATATCAGTATCTCATCTTGATTCAAATTATTTCCCATAACTTGTGTCAGTTGGTTCATCAATTGCATGAATGTTTCCATTCCGGCTTCCATCAGAGGGTCGTCAACGCATGGTCCATTACGGTCACCATTTGCACGGTTCCTCCTATTTCCCACCATTTTCTAAAAGAATAAAATATTAGTGAGAATATTATTTCATTTATGAATATTTTAACTATAAATGATTCTATGTCTTAAAACTTCATGCTTAAACAATTACATTTCTCTATAATTCTTCATAATGATTAATAAAAAACTTGCGATTAACCAAACATATCCCCCAGGAGTGTCGTAACCAAGAGTGCAGCAAGACCCGTTGTCATATACCAGTTCCTGTTGAAGTCTAGCTCAAAGTGGTGTTTTCAGGTTTTACCCCTATGTACATCTGTGCCAGAGCCACCTCTACCTGCTCGTATCCAGACATTGATGTATTTTCTTGATAAACCACTTACTCAATACTCACCAAAATACCAGGAAGTTTTTATATATTTAAACTTTTCTATAGAGTTCTTCCTAAAGTTTTCATATCCTAATTTCCATAAATAACTAAACTATCCTTTGATAACAACCATGGAATCTCTCCTTTTTAATACATAACTTTTCATTACATTTTATAAATAGAAGATCTTTAAAGTCTAGTGTCTTGGAAATCAGGAACAATAAAACATGAATAAAATATAAAAAATTCTTCCAAACTACTTATAAGGCTACATCATAGGTTCATACAATGTAAAATTACTGCATCTCATATCCTGGAGACATACATCAAAGGAAAGGGTGAGCAGAAGGTCCAGTAAGGGTAAACAAGGGAATCAATGTACTTGTGATATCAATAAGCACTTGAATACAAAAATAAAGACATGAGCAATGAAAGTATAGACATATCATAATGAAAAGAACTTGGAACATAACTTGAATATGTGGCTTCAAAATTTCATTTATATATTCATTAACATATCACCAATTTCCATCCCCAAGGTTTCATAAAAATTACCAAGGTTATTCACCAAGGTATTGTGAAACTTGTCATATCTAGAGAATAATTATTTACCCAATACATTAGAGTGCTATCAGGGAGCTCCCTTAAAATGTATTTAATATCATGTGATCCAGATAAATCATAGTCAAACATTTCATAAATAACCCATGGAGAATAAAATAAATGGGTTTCATTTCAAGATCGTGACGTTTTAAAAGTTCTCAAAAAAATAAGATCATTATGTCATTTATAACCCATGGTAAGGGAGCGAGGGTTATTTTTATGTCAATTCCAGAATCAAATAAATAATATTTATATATTTATGAACAACCAATGAAACTAAATAGGTATGGGTATTCACATAAATAAAACAAGAGAATTTCTTGAGAGAAAGAGATAGAAAGTTTCAGGCGAAATTTCTGCACCATAACTGCCGAATAACATGGTTTTAGAAACCATTGAAAAGAGAGTGTAAAAGAGTAACCCACTCATAAATAACTTATAATAAAGTATAAATACATAATAACATGGAGATAAGAACATGGTATTGAAATTTTAATGACATACCACATAAAAAGGAAAAATGAAAGAAAAGAGAAGACGTGATTCCTTTTATGAAAAATTCGGCAGCCTAACGGCGTCGCATAAAAACTCAGAAAAAAAATTGATGAGAGAGGAAAGGGTCTATAAAAAATTCGACATAAAATGGAATTTAATTATAACATATATGAACATAACCTCAACAAAAATAGATTCAAACTAGAAGACACAACATAAAGGAAGTCATGGCTTAAAAGAGGAGGGTGAAAGATTCCCTTACCTTGAAGGGTAACTTTGAAAGCTTGACGGTCGGGACCTTGGGAGGCTTGAGGGAACTTTGGGAGGTCTAATTGGAAGGTAAATAGACCAGAACTTTTTTGGGAAGGATTTGGAAAAGAAATGAATGAGGTAAAGGCTTGGTATTTATTGGAGAAGTGAGGGAAAAAGGCATTAATTGCCAAGGGACACCTCATCGGCGTGATTGGAAAAACCATGGGCTTGCCCTTGGTATTTGCACATGGTATTGGCTAATTGGGACACCTCATACCTTATATTACTATTCATAAGTAGACCATAATGATTTCATAATTATTACATCCTTAATGATGTCATTAAACACCTGAAACTAAAATATGTATTTTCACTATTCACCGAAAATTCAACATTTTCTGAAAAATCCCCAAAAATCACCTTAACCTAATGACGATGCTCTAAATTCAAAAATGAAATCCATTTTATATTTTTCTAAATATTTTTAATTTAATTTTTAATTAAAAACACTATTCACCTAAAAAACTAATACTCGACAAATAATTTACTGAAACAGTTATTTACCTATTTTATTGAATCACGTTACTTAATCAAGGTGCCTAAATTATATTTATAATTTCTTAAGTGAGGTTACTTAATCCATTTGGTCACATTCCTAATCATAAGCATAAAATCACTATTCAAAATTTACTATTCACCAAAAATTAAGTTGATCTTATTAGACTCTAAATTGTTTACTGAACATAACTGTTGGAGACCATTTTTTGAAAATCATTACACATTATTTATTATTTAAGGCTTATATAAATATTTTAAAATATCCCATTTTTTCTAAACATCAATAATATACATCCTATATTTATCCAGACATTTGAAAAAAATCAAAAACTTCATCATACGAAGAAATCACAATTTTATTTAACTCAAAGGACTACACAAGGAAATTACGGTCTCGTTACATAGAACCTTATAACACCAGTATATGACCTAAGTGTAAGGTGTTCTAAGGTGATAAAATCTTGGGGTGGCTTGAAAAACATTGCCCGAGTGGTGCTTTCTATCAACTTGAACTTCTCATGAAGGAGATTCCATTCCTGCTTCACACGATGAAGTTCGGCTTGGGTTTGGTCTAGAGCAAAGCCCAATGGTGCTACCTCCTTCCCAAGTTTCGTCAGATAGGTTTTGATCGTCCTGAGACTACTGGATGGGGCATCAAATCTTCTTTCTGTATTAACCAAGATCACTTGTATTTATAGAAAATAATTGTATCATTTAGTTTCCAACAGTCATATTGACCAACAGTCATATAATAGCCAAAACCCAATGGTATCATTTTAATTATAATCATTTTATTAAATGAAATAGTTTTGTTGCGTATTAAATAAAATAACACACAAAATTAGGAAACAAAAATCATTAAAAAGTTTGGGTCGTTTCAACTTGTCCATTTCATTCAAGTAGGAAGCCACCTCATCAGGCTCTTTGTCGGCTGAAATACTGGTTGGAGAAATATCTAACCCAAAACACGAAAGGTTAAAATTTCCTCCCTAAAGAATACTCTGTATGTATTCATTTGAAGCATTCTCTCTCAGTTCATCCCAAACTCGCCAAGCATCCAAAAAAGCAAACGTGACTGGGATGGCCAGTGCTTGAAGGTTGGTGCAGGGGAGCGGAGCAAGTTTTTCCAAATGTAAATGTTTCCCAAGAGTCCCTGAAAACTTAGGACCATGAGAAGATGAACGTTTACGAGACATTGGGAGCAAGTAAGAATATTTTTTTTGGCAGCCGCAATAGGTGAGCCAACAATGTCGTCATCCTGATCATCAATCTCTGGTCACAGCATGGAAAGTACCCAAAGAGAATATTTGAGGTGATCACTTCGGCAATGAATTAGGGTCTAGAGGTCCTCAAGATAATGACCCACCCTCTCAAGATCCCCCTTAAAAGAAATGTCAGTAGGTGCTAACACATAGCCAATTCCATTAAGAGAAAATTCTCTAGTTCATAGAAGCTTCTATAAATCAAAAGGGGGCCAATCACAAGAAGATGGACGGCCTTTCAAAAGGTCAAATTTCCACTAGGCCACTGGTCAATCATCCTTGGAGGGAATGGATGGTGGAATCCCGAAAGTAGCTTTAGCAGCTCATTCGGCTACCTGTAAGTTTACAAACCCATCTTTCAAAATTTTCCTTGGGAGAGTGGGGGGATTCCTAGAAATTTCCCCGTTCGAGAGTGTTAAACAAATCCCTTTTTTTCTCCATTACCATTTCCCCATAAGCCTTGGAAGTTTTCATCATAGAAACCAAGTTGGATAATTGGCCATCGGGATATGATTTAACCCAGGCCTCAGCCTAGCTTTTGGTAAGGAAGGATATAGAATTCCCAGGATCTAAAAGTCTGGCCTTCCACTGGGTGTCCTCCCGGGTGAACCTCAGCCATAGTTTATAGGTTATCGTCAGATGATTCACTTAACAAGCACTATTGGGTGAAAGGGGACACAACTTCTAGACAAAGTTAAATTGTCGAATAAATATATAGGGTGAATATCCCTCTCAAATAAGTTACCCTCTGATATGGGAAACCATGATTCCTTCTCTCAAAGAAAATAAGTATCCTCAGTTGATAAAGTCTTCAGATGAATTATTCGTAATAGTACCATTAGGTGAATCATAAGGATGATAAGATAAACGTTCGTAAATGTTAAGATAATACATTTAGTCCTGCTTGTTCTTTTTGATTTTCTCTTATCAATTATCCTGTCAAGCCCAAGCCGCCAGCATGACCATGCTGGTACTCTAAAGATGTGGTCGGAGGGTGGAATGCGGAATTGTTAGGGAATTGATAAAGGAATAACCTCCTATGTGAGCTCCCATCCATTTCCAAAGAATTTGGAAGGGCCCAGTCATCCGATAATGTTCCCCCCTCATTGATTTGATCAAGTAGGTAGTAAATCTTGTCCAACATTGGGATGGATAAATTGATGCATCTTCCAGTGGCCAACTAAGAAGCCATGGTAAAAGTTGAAGTTCTTACACCACTAGATTCTAGAACTTGTAAGAGCCACCAGCTTAGAAATATGGCCATGAAATCTGATAGTTGAAATAATTGATCGACATTAAGGATGATCCCCCATACCCACTTATGAAACTTCCCCTCTTCTAGGGGTGGTCCAAAAGGTACCCACTCGCCTTTGGATTGTTTTGGTAGGATAAGACCTGGGTCTCTGAGGATTAGGATCCAGACCAGCATGCTTAAAAAAAGTGCCAAACCACTCATCAAAAGGAACATCTTGCTTCGAAAAAGGATTGATTTCCTTTAAAATTATATTTTCTTGAATGATGAGTTTCTTGGCCAAAGAAGGGGTTATTCCTTTGTCATCCCAAATAGAGGAGGGATGTAGGAAGTCATCATAAATGTCCCTGACAATAGGGAATCCCAAGATTAGTTGGATATCCCAATGACTGATGTCGGCCTCCCCGTGGGTTAAATGGAAGGTATTGGTGTCTGGGATCCACCTTCTCAGGAACTATGAGATAATGGTAGTGGGATAGTGAGTGTATGTTTGAGAATCCCAAGTATCCTCATATAGTACCATGGTTTATATCTTGGTTCTTAATTCTTCACAACTCTGGAAAACCCAAAAGTCCACCCCCAATCTAAGCCAAATGAGCCTCCAGAGCGAAGATCCCACTGGGATGACCAACCATGTTGCTCGTTGTCTATATCTTTCTGAACAATTATCTAGTATAAGTGGTCCATATTGTCAAGATTCTGTTGCACTTCCTCGAAATTTTGAGGTTCCTAGTTCATAAAGGACCTAGAGGCAATATCCCTTTGTAGGTACATCCCCTTTGAGTAAATCAAGGCCTTTGGGACAAAGGTGTTAATTATCTAGGTAGCATGATGATTGGTCAGATTTGGTGAGGGGATTGCTGTATCAAACAATAGACCAAAATCATTAGAAGGAAGCCTGTCTGAAGAAGGTTACTCTCATTGACTCACCATTAGAAGATTCACCAAAGATTGGTGTAATGGGATGACTATTTTTTTCTTGTTGATCAATGCTTCCAAGTTCTTTGATCTTTTATCAGTAGTATAAAGATGGACATTAGAAGTAGCCTCAGAAGGAGTAGAGACGTTAGCGGTAGCTTGTGAAATAGATTTTTTAGTCTGCAGAGAAGAATTAAAAATCATTAAAAAAGTTATTCCAATAAAAAATGTTGGATAAAGGATACAGAAAAACAACTAAAAGACTTGAAAATATGTCTACATAGGACTCTGTGTACTCTTCCCAAAAACTGTATGTGGTAGACATTACCCTCATGCTGTATGTATGTAGGAGCAATCTCTATATACTTCAAGGGTACATGGAAGCATTATACCATGTACAACCATGGTATAAGAAACACCCACAAGGTGTCAGCCCATGAATGATTGGAAAACAAATAGAAGGGTTCGCTGAAGGTGGATATCCTGAACTGAGGGCTCCCCAAAGCCATATTCAAAATTTATAATTAAAAATTTATTTTCGGATTATTAATTCGTAAACTTCAGTTCACCTTTTCAAGCTTATTGCGTGAGACACACAAACCACATAGCATTATACTACACAGAAATCCAAATTATGGTTTTAAAATTCAACAAAGACTATTCATGAAATCCAAAATTCAGTTCCTAGGAAGTGAAATGGTGGAAATTTCAGTTCTAAGCACATACAAAGGGGTTTAAAAGCAAGATTTCCCAAAATAAATGGTATGTGAAGCCATAGAAAGTCAAGGGAGAGTTGAGAACACTTTTCTACATAAGAAATGTTAAAAGAAAAATGGCATGTTCCCCCATATACATAAGTGTGGTCCCATTCTAGCAGACCTATCTGTTCTTCCGTGAACCATTTCAATTCCAGACCACTTATACATCATAATAGTCTTATCTTTATTCTGAGAAGACCCCATTTTGATGGAGGGAATTTGTAGGGTCTTGAAAATTTCTTCAAGGGAAGAAAATACTCTCATATTAAATTTTCATATAGAAGAAAGAATTCCTACAATTCTAATAAGGTGAATAGACACAAATTGAGTTGCAAACTTCTAAATAAACCTTAAGGAATTAAAATTTTCAAAGGATTTTAAGTGACCCATGTACCATCAATGGGAAGGGTTCATGGACTGAATGAACCACAAACCACAAATATGCGGAATGACCCATGATGTTCTAGCCTGCTGAGTGATGGCCAGTGAACCCAGACACCTGAGAACCGCATCGCTGAAGGAACTAAGCATGAGAATGCCATCTACATACCATCTCGTAAACTCTAAAGTTCCCAGAAGAAGAAATTTTTTAGGGTTTTGTGAACCATTAATCGTGAACCACAACCTCCGCAAACCCCATTTGACCAAGTCCTCTGTGGGTAAAGATATCTCTTCATTGGATTCCAAAAATGGTGTTGCATTCCCATATATACGATTTCCCCAATTCCCTATGAAAGGAGCACATAAGGAATTGAGATGGGTGGATGAAGAAAGCACCAAGGGTACCCTAGAGGTTAGAAAAAATAATTCGGAGAATATTCCGGATTCAATCTTGAATCCACAAAAAAGATCGAATTACAAACCATACTTTCTCAGGAAAAACCAGCCACGAACCATAAAATGAAGGAACTCAATAATAATAAGAGAACCGCGAATGTAATTGGTGAAATTATGAAACACATATTCCGTGCATATAAACTCCATGCGAACGACAGTCCCCAAGACCCTCCTTTGATATGGTGTTCTACATAGTGGATTTCAATGAGTATTCAATCGACACCACTTATTACATCATTACACAAATAGAACCCAAAACCAGAATGATAGACCACATATAGGACCGTGTACCATTGTGGTGTGTGATGGTCCATTCCCATGCCTGCGTACTTCTTCGATACATGGAGGACCCCTCTGCCCACATACCACTATGGTATGCGGAGCTCCCCCCATCCCACATAAGAAGACAGTACATGTAATGGGGTGTTTTTAGGTATTCTTACCATCTAGTTCCAAACTCTCCACTCAATTGCCGTCTAGTCCTCCACAGTCCCTCCATGAACCAGTCCCTTGGCATCAGGCCCAAGCCTCCTCCAATGACACGAGACCCATATGATCAGATCATTGGGCCTATCAAGGTGCCCCTTTGAGTCTACATACCCATGGTAAGTGGAGTCATGAAGGCTTTCCCCACAATGGTTCAGACTCCAGGGATGTCTGTGTGTCTAAATTCCCATGGTAACTCAAATTCCAACCTTAGGACGCTAATGCAAACCTCCTCATTCTAGGGATTAGGGGTGATCACTTGATTTTCCATTCAATGAGGAATAATGATCAATAGAAGGAGTTGTGTTCAAATATCCTTGTGATGTGGTCGACACTCCTCCCCTTTCCCAGAACACATTCCAAAGCACTCTCATTGTGGTAAGTCCCCAATATTCTGATGGTCGATCCACTTGACCTTTAATGACATCCCACATTAAAAGGATCATTGCTTCGCACTGTCTCCCATGGTCTCCCCAACCTCTTCCACCATAGGCCCACCCCATCCTATTAGCAGGAGAGGAGGTGTGTGGATGGTTGGATTTCTCACATCCTCTTGTTTCTCACGCTGAGCATGAATCACGTGGGCTTATAGATATGTGATGATTACAATATCCACAAAATAATGAATTTAGAGAACTCTGATCCTTGATCAAACCAAGATACATAGGACACCTTCCTGAAGGCCCAAGCTCAAACAATTTACTTTCCCAAAAAGGGTCCACCAAATCATGTTCCCATCAAATTGTTAGCTTCCAAGTGTAATCCCAAGATTTTCTAAACTACGATAACTTTGATTCCTGGTCAAACTAGGATATGTAGGATGTCTTCCTGAATTCTCAAGCTCAAAAAGGTGCCTTTACCAAAAAGGGTCCACCTAATCATGTTCCACTAAAATGGGTATCTTCTAAGCGTAAGCCCCAGCTTTTTTGAACTACGAGATCTCTGATTCCTAATCAAACCAAGATATGTAAGAAACCTACTTGAGGGCCCAATTTAAAAAGGTTGCCTTTCCCAAAAAGGTCCCACCCATTCATATTCCCCACAAATGGGAAGCTTCCAAGTGTAAGCCCCAGTTTCTCTGAACTATGTGAACTCTGATTTCAGATCAAACCGGGATATGTTGGATGCCTACTCAAAGGTCCGAGCTCAAAAGGGAGGGTTCAACCAATCATGTTCACAAATGGGAAGCTTCCAATCGTATTCCCCAGCTCTTCCGAACTACGTGGGTTCTAATTCCTCTCCCAATGATATGTATGAAACCCATCTTATGGTCTTGATCCCGAAATAAAGTCACGTTACGTCCCCCCTAGATAAAGATAAACTCAAGAGTTCCTTATTTCATGTCTTAAGTCAGCATTATCTCCATAGTATCTGATCCATGGATTCCTATGACAATCCTGCATACCAGGGGTTTCCCATTGACGCACTCTTCAGGAATGAACCAAGGATTCATGAACATATGAAAACGACATAAATCTATAAAAGACTATCGAAATATGTAATAACCCCCCCCCAAAGAGTGCGGTGATCCCAACTTCCCATCCTCTCAACTAATAGAGTCCTTAAGTGTTTTTAGCGAAGAATCATCCAATGGGTGCTTGACTTTGGAAAGAAGGTCCATGAATCATGGATATGAGAGCCGTTGGGTGTTTCTGGCTCCACGAATGCACCCATTGGATACCATCTGAGGAATTTATATCCTAGGAGGACCGATTACATAAGTACTTGACCCTAGCAATCACCTAATCGGACCATTTGATTGTGGTACCTCCTTCGAAATACAGAAGGGGTAAACTACCAGTACCCATGGGATTAATCCAATCCTCCTTTAAAGTTAAAGGATAATGATGCATAACGGGTCAAACAAAAAGAAATGGTGAATTTAATTGAGACTATCTCTATAATTGAAGATGTTTGTGGATCCACGTCATACCATTTTATCATCACCCCAAACGCATCACCTTGGAGACAAAGCAAGGGTTTAATTCCAAATCAAGAAATACCCAAAACATGGGTATGTGGAACTTTTATCATATATAATTAATGAAAAACAATTAAAGGCACAAACCACCTAACTCAATGTTGTATGATCAATATACATGAACATCGGACCTTGAATCGGCCTAGATCAATGTAGATCTACAAAAAGGTGAAAAATGACTGACCTTGAATAACTCATGAGAGTTGAATAACTAGGAAGTAAGGATCCAGGGGTTTTGATAAATCACCAATGGGATTCCAATGAACCTAAAAGTATTTCAATTGGAGCTCGTACGGAGAATCAGGAGGATTTCAGAGTTCATCAGTCATTCCATTTCTCTCCTATATGAAACATGGGGAGAATAAGGTGTTTCCAAACATGAGACGCGACCCTGATATATTATATCAAATAAAAATAAAAGTACAAAGGTTGTTCATTTAAAATACATGCTTTATATTATCCTCAATCGGCCCCTGACTTAAGCAGTATTTCGAGTCACCAAACAATAATTTAATTGGCTATTACATGGCCAGTACGCAGCTGTATGCGGCAACCGAGTACATGGCATGTACATTGATGTACACAATGTGTACTCAGAAAAACCCCATTTCTTCCTTTTTCCTAAAAAACAACCCAAAATCAAGATCCATACCTAAAAACAATGTTCAGGTTCTTAAAAACTTCCCCCTTAAAGCAATTAGTCCCCAAATTTCCTTTCCAAGGGTGGTGAAGAAGAATCTACAAACAACTCAAGCCACTGTGATCGAATATCGATCTCCCTGTCCCAAGTCTCATCCTACACTTGACCAAGCTGCCATAACACCTATACTAGAGGAACAAATCATCCGTGGAGAACCTTCATGCTGCTATCCAAAATCTGAATAGGTTTCTTCTCAAAGGATGCATCCACCTCCAAATAAACCTCCCCGGGTTAAAAAACATGATATGAGTCTGGAAAGTAACGATGTAGCTGAGAAAAATGAAAGATTTCATGCATAGCCCGATACCTCTATGGTAAATGCAACCGATAGGCAACTGGAATGACTCTATTTAAAACCTCAAACATCCCGACGTATCTTAGTGAAATCTTCCCCTATCTTTTAATCCTACTGCATCCAAAAATTGGTGTGACATGGAAGAAAACATGATCTTCGGCCTCAAACAACAGGGGTAGTCTCCGAACGCATGCTCGAAGCATGTCCTCCAAAATTTAAATTGTACAATCTGATTGGCCATCTGTATGGGGATGATAAGTTGTACTTAGATGTACTTGTGTACCCAAATCCCTCTATAGTCCCTGCCAAACATGAGAAGTAAACCGGGCATCCATGTCTGAAATGATAGAGTGAAAAACCCCATGAAAATTAACTATCTATTGGATGTATAACTTTCCAATATCATCAACATTGAAGGTTTCCTTGATTAGAAAGAAATGTGAAACCTTCGTGAGTCTGTCAACAACAACCCATACAACATAATTTCATTGAGGCAAACTCAATAAAACCATCACAAATTCCATCGTGACATCATTCCACTTCCACTCAGGAATGGGTAACTATAGTAATAGCCCTTCTAGTAACTGATGCTCCATCGTAACCTATTGATAGGTGGAACAACTTATAACAAATCCAGCTACATCCTTCTTCATGCTTGGCCACCAATACTGATGATGTAAATCACGATACATGTTGGTGACACTAGGATGAACTGCCCATACTAAGGAATTAAAATCTCGCATCAACTCCTCTTGTATGTCTGCTGACACCCATACATGCCCATGAAAATAAAAAACCTCATCCTTGTATACATTCCATCCCGAAGTAGGGTCCTCACCTGACACACTCTTCTGTAGGACTAGGATTTAATAATCTGATAGCTGCCTTATTCTCACTCGATCTAGTGTAGTTGAGGTAACTACTATATAAGAATGAAATGTTTTCCCCTGTTTTTCATGCACCTCCAAATATATTTCTGAGAATAGATCCATAATCTACCACTCACTACTGGCCTCCTAAACTGCCTGTATCTGAGTCCTCCAACTTAACGCATCAGCCACTGCATTTCCCTTCCTAGGTGTTTAGGCAAGCTAAACGTCAAAATACTGAAGGTACTCAACCCACCTTCACTATTTCAAATTCAGATCTCATTGAGTAAGATATACTCAAGGGTTTTGTGGTCATTATATACCACAAAATGATCTCTCAGTAATTAATGTCTACAAAAACATAATGCATGAACAACCGCAACCAACTCGAGATTATTTTTTTGGGTAATTACTCTCATGTGGTATGAACTACCATGACCCATATGAAATAACTCACCCCTGTATAAGCTCTTTTGATGGACCGATACCAGATGCATCACATTAAATGGTGTAACTCTTTCCCGGTTCTTGGAAAATCAATATCAGTGCTGATTTCAATCTACCTTTCATCTCTTGAAATGATGAGTCACAGGAATATATCCACAAGTACTTTGCACCCTTCTTAGTCTGGCATGTCGGTGGAACTGCTACGCATGAAAAGTTTTGAATAAAGTGTCTGGAGTAACCATCCTTCCCTAGAAAACTCCGTACATCCAAGAAATTCTTCAAATGATCCTAGGAAACTACTACTATGAATTTCTCTAGTTCTACTGATACACTTTTTTTTGAGATGAAATGGCCCAAGAATTGAATCTGATCCATCCAAACATGGAAATTTGAGATATTATCATATAACTGATTCTCTCTCAGTGTACCCAATACAATATCAATATGGATAGTGTGGTCATGTTGAGTGTGGGAGTACACCAAGATATAATCCATGAAGACTACCCCAAAAGAATCCAAGTAAGGATGGAACATATGGTTCATTAGTTCCATGAATACTTTCGGAATGTTTGTGAGTCTGAACAACATAACCAAATACTCGTATAGACCATAAATACTCTAAAAGGATGTTAGAGGTATGTTTGATGGCCTAATGCACAACAGATGATAATCAAGTCTCATGTCAATATTTGAGAACACATGAGCTCCTCGAAGAAGATCAAAGAGATCATCAATCCTTGGATAAGGATATTGATTCTTGACCATCAATTGGTTCAGCTTCCAAAAATCCATGAAAAGTATTTGGGTACCGTCCGCCTTCTTCACAAAAAGGATAGGAGAACCCTGCAGAGAAGTACTAGGTCGAATGAAACCCTTTTCCTAAAACTCATGTAACTAATTATTGACCTTCTGTAACTCTGGTGTAGCCATCCTATAAGGATGAATGGATATTGTTGTCACTCCTAGTTCAAGATCAATAGAGATATCTACCTATTGTTCTGGAGGTAAACCTAAAAATTCATCTAGAAAGAAAAATTTGAAATGATCCACCACTAGAGAAAAGTCCATTTGTGAATTCCCCTGGTCATCCTGATATAAAATTGCAATCTAGGATGTAATTCCTCCCATCCCATGATGCTCCCATCTATCTCTACTCGCTTGGAAATTGCATTCGCCCTTGTGTAGAAAACATTCATCTTATGTCACGACCCGACCCAACGGGGCTCGAGCCGCGACTCCCCAAGCCGACCTCCAATAGGCCAGGGGCTGGCGACCAGCGCCGAGTTGGCTATCACACACATGGGAGGCATTAGCCTAAGGTACCTGTACACAGGCACCCACAAACACCTCCATGCAGCAGTGTAGAGATATAGAAACTGAAAAGTAAATGCATGCATACAATCTATCCCAAACCAGAGTGCAACAACAAAAGCACAAAGGGCAAAAAAGGTCCCACCAAAAGAAAACTACAAAGCGCGTCCAACCTGATCTGAAGAAGGGGAACACTGCCATAAACACCCGCCGGAATGCTCCCTCGACACAACTCTGGTAAACACCCCGGTCAACTCGCTCACTAAGCTCCGCCTGCTCCGGGTCCTCCTGGGACTCCGTCAAAAGTCATGTGGTCTACACAAGACACAAACATGTGCGGGCAAAGTCCGTGTAGGGGTGAGTATAAACATACTCAGTAGGCACCCCAAAACCCAAAACCAAAGAGAGAAACTGAAAGAAATCATTCCGCTCATCCCAGCCAGAGGGAACCCAAACGAGAGAGAAACTCCATCTCATGACCATCCTCGACTAAACACAACTAGTCAGCTCAGCTCAGGTGTATGCCCATACATACACCTTGATCAATCAAGATATACACAGCTCACACTACAAATCCACAAGAGGTACCGACCTCATCACCAGCAACTGCCCCCAACCAATAGAGTACACCACATGAACACTGTCATACCATATTACACTCATCCGAGAGATACACTCCATCGGGTCACCCGAGAGACCACGCTCGTCGGATAACATCACTGAGGAAACATCGATGAAACAACATAACCACCAAACTCCTCAGATAGGGGATCACCGCTAGGGTCCGCTAGGGGATACCAAGACCCACTCTGGTATACGTAGCTCACAGGTAGGGGATCACTCCTAGGGTCCGCTGGGGGATACCACAACCCGATCTGGCATACGTAGTTCTCACAGATAGGGGATCACACCCAAGATCCGCTGGGGGATACCACAACCCGATATGGCACTCGACAGAAGCTCAACACTAAAATAGAGGATCATAGTCCATATAAATATGGTCACGATGATACCGGAACCCTATCTGGTATAACTCGCGATGTAGGGGATCGAACCGACGATGCCACTACCCTATCGAAACCACACGCTGAGTAGGGGATCGCATAACCATCGATACCACAACCCTACCGACACCAAGCGATGAGTAGGGGATCATATAACCAACGATACCGCAACCCTACTATAAACATCATGTTGAGTAGGGGATCATAAACCCGACGATGCCACAACCCTACTGTGCATGACCCACCTCATATGGGATCATATTCCCGATGATGCGACAAACCCTACGGGGTTAACCTACTAGATAGGGGATCGCCACCCGTGAATAAGAGGTCACAGCGATACCAAGAACCCGATCTAGGGTAAAGATGCTAGAGGATCCCGCTCCGGGCCCAACGGAAAGATGCCACAACTCTAATAGTAAACATCCCATCGAGAGGATCACAAACCCATACGAAGGTTGTGATGCCACACGAACCCTCGTAGGAACGAACCAAGGGAGAACCCTCAACCACTGCTGGTCCAAACGTCGCTAACCCGATTGACCCGCCACAACGCCACACTGCGCACGTCCTAGGCCAAAACTGAGACCACCATCTCGTTCCACGCGGAAAAACACGCAGGATAGGTTGTTTGCTCACCTGAAATGGAGCACCGGTGAAAAGGAACTATTCACCATAGCTAGCTCGTGCAGGGCCCACACAACAATCCCGAAACCCATCGAGCGGATCATACCACAACGATCCCCTCGAAAAAACAAGCGGAATCGACTACTCGCTCGTCTGAAACGAACACCCGGTGAAAAAGGTACTATTCACCGAAGCCAGCTCGGGTGGGGCCCACGCCTCGATTCCAAAACTCATCGAATGGATCCCACCATTGCGATCCTCTCGGAAAAACACACAGGATCGACTAATCATCTGCCAAAAATGGACTTCTGGCGCAAAAAGTTGCGTTTCTCCGCAAAAGCAAAAACACGGCCTCGTGGGGCCCGCACCCCGTACTCGGTCCCAACACCCGGAAACCATCTCAGAAAGTTTTTCGTATCATCAGGGTCTCAAAGCCACTGACGGCACGTTAATCAGACGCCCCGGGTAGAAGTTACAACGCCCCGAAGTCGTAAAATAATAGAATATTATTATTTTATACGACGTTTATAACTCCCGGGCCACGATCCCGAACCATAAAATTCTAAAAGTTATTTCACAAGCTCCGTATCGACGCAAGGATGTCATCGCCGCAAACGGCTCGCAAATCGGAGTTACGGTTTGCGAGTTACGGTGGTTTAAAGAACCCCCGGAAAATCCTGGTCGGACCACTGCCAGCGTCGCCGGAAACCTCTGTGCAGCCGCCGGATTGCGCCGCGCTGCCACCGCCGCCACCGGATTCCGCTGCGCCGCTGCCACCCGTCGCCGGATTCCACCATGGCCGCCGCCCCTCGTCGCCGGAAAATAGGGTTTTCACCGGAAAACTTCCGGGAGCCACCGGGAGCACCCCAGTGCTCCAAATTCAGATCCGAAAAAAGTTTCGAAAAGCTCGTGACCCAAACTATGAAACCCTTATGACGATTCGAAGAAAAACAACACATAAACGGGATCCGGGATTTTCAAAATGTAAAACGCCTACCTGTTGGCGGATCACCGAAGCTTCGGGTGCAGAATGACGCCTGCGACGTGCTGGAGCTCGATCTGCTGACGATCGACGCTGAAAACGAACGCCCGGAGCTCAAATCGATGAAGAACGGAGGTGGGAGGAGGGGTTCCGTTCCGCTGTGTGTGGGTGGGAGAGGGAGGAGAGAAATAAAATTGTTTTCTTTTTTTTTTTATTTAAAAACCTTCATTTAAAACATCGCCCCCTACTCGGCGCCCGACGCGGACAAAGTTATGGTCACCCCTAGGGTAAACGCGCCGTTCTGAACGCAACGGAGGACTCAAATTTGTGATTAGAGACTCCTTTCAGAAGTTATTCGAGCCAACGCTTGTAAACCAACTTTTCCACTTCTTTACGAAAACGCCCCTGGTGGCGTTTCTCACCGCAGGCCCGTGCCCGCAAATTTTACACATCTCCTAGGGTAAACGACACGTTCGGGACGCAATCATGCCCTCAGATTCCCGTTATTAGATACCGTTTAGGAGATATCACACCCCCACCACATGTATAGTATAAAAATACTTAATATTTTTATAAAATTAATTCCGGGCACACCGGGCCTCGGAATCGCACGCTGTCTTCGTGCCTAGATCTGGATTTATTCGTAGAAATATTCCAAAGTCTGACAGGGCCAAAAACCCAGGTCGCTACATCCTCCCCCCTTAGAACTTTTCGTCCCCGAAAAGCCCTACGCATAAGGGAAGAGACTTGACTCTCAACTGGGTCTCACACACCAGCGAGCTCACCAACAAACACCCATTCCCGAACGCATAAGTCAGAGGGAATCATCCACCACACCTCAATACTATCCACTTTGGGCGGCACTGACTCGCCCGCACGGTTTTAATCGCGTCACAAAAATGCGTCTCGGTGGGGGAAGGATCCCTCTTCCTCACGCATTCGAAGCATGCGGAACAACACCCACACAGGGTCTTACCAACGCCCTGAAGAAAACTCGAGCAAGCAACAAAAGGAAAGAGTACCGCTAAACAGTTTCTGACAAACTACTACAGTAAGTAGAAAAGACACAAGGCGTACCTCTATCCATCTGTGGTGCCTCTGGGTCGACTGTCTCCAGGGCATGCAACTATCCTCACCCTCGGCCACCAGCTCCTTGAGCTTGGCGTGGACCACCTGGGGGTGGGGGTGGTGGCAACTCGTACTGCCTACCACCGCCTCCTGCTGCACCAGCTCCGCCGCCACGTCCGCCGCCCTGCGGACCTCCTTGCTCGAGACGCTGCCTCTGCCAAAGCGGTCCATCTACCGGATCCCTATCAGCAGCACGTCGGGTCGGAAAATCTCTAGCAAGATGTCCCCGACCGTCGCAAGCGTAACAACGCCTCTCTTGCGGCTGACCAAAACTGGCCTGCGAGCCCTGTGAGCCATGAGCCTCAGATCCTCCATCCTGGGGTCACCTCCGGAAACGTCGACCACGTCCTGACCCCTGAGTCTGTCGTCGGCTACCAGATGCCGATTCGACTGAAAAAGTCTCATCCCTCGAGTGCCCATCACTAACAGTGGGAAACTGCTCAGCCAGAAAACTCTCCACCACCAACGCTCACTCCAGCACTCCAGCATAGGTGGGCAGGCACAAGGAAACCCCACCTGCTCTTATGTCCCTACGTAAGCCATACTCCAAGGTCCGAGCCCTAAAGAACGGTTCTCGAACAATATCCAGGGGGGATGAGTACTCCGACACGGTCATGTCCTCCTGTCGAAGCTGTAGAAGCTCCTGAATCCGCACTGACCTCAGCGTCACGGGATAGAACTCCTCCCTGAAGAGCCATCAAACTCTACCCACGTGAGAGTCTCCTCGTCATGGGACTACTTCACCAGGATCCACCATCGTTCAACCAAACCATGAAGAAGGCTCGCCGCTAGGACCACCATCTGATCTGGGGGTGTCCTCACTAGGCGGATAACTCGGGTGAATGCCTCAAGCCAGTCATCAGCTGCCTGGGGGTCTGGATCACCCTGGAACCTCAGAGGTCGCTGCCTGTGGAACTCGTGCAGCGCACTCAGCCTGTGCACAACCTCATCCTGCACTGCCAGCACAACCAGCTGCTCAACAGGTGGTGGCTCAACTGGTAGACCACCTGGAGGTGCAACCTCAGAACCCGCACCTTGCTCCATAGCCTCAATATGGGGCAGGTCGTCAGCACAATCCTGCTGCAGAACCCTCACTGGCTATCATCGTGGAGGCATCCTGAAAATCATTCAAGACACACCACAGTCAAAATGTATATCTGGAGAGCTGACTCAAGAAGGAAAAGGAAAACCCAAAAACCCAGTCCTATATGATGCATGTACCATTATGTCCCTGTGACCAGTGTACGAATGTCCCGAGTCGGAAGGAAAGTTATCAGAGTCCTAGTGGATACGTCGGCCGCCGCACCAACACTGGAGTCCCTGGCCTGAAAGACGAACTCGAAACATCCTAACACTACCGCTATTCAACCCGAACCAAAATCACAGCTAGACAAGCTACGCTCTGAGATCCCAAAGGTGGAACCTCCTCTGATACCACTCTGTCACGACCTGACCCAAAGGGGCTCGAGCCGCGACTCCCCAAGCCCGCCTCCAATAGGCCAGGGGATGGCGACCAGCGCCGAGTAGGCTATCACACACATGGGAGGCATTAGCCTAAGGTACCTGTACACACGCACCCACAAATACCTCTATGCAGTAGTGCAGAGATATAGAAACTGAAAAGTAAATGCATGCATAAAATCTATCCCAAACTAGAGTGCAACAGCAAAAGTACAAAGGAAAAATAGGGCCCACTAAAAGAAAACTACAAAGCACGTCCAACCTGCTCTAAAGAAGGGGAACGCTGCCACAGACACCCGCCAGAAAGCTCCCTCGGCACAGATCCAATAAACACCCCGGTCAACTCGCTCACTAAGCTCCGCCTACTCCGGGTCCTCCTGGGACTCCGTCAAAAGGCCTGTGGTATGCATAAGACACAAACATGTGCGGGCAAAGCCCGTACAGGGGTGAGTATAAACATACTCAGTAGGCACCCCAAAACCCAAAACCAAAGAGAGAAACTGAAAGACATCAGTCCGCTCATCCCAGCCAGAGGGAACCCAGACGAGAGAGAAACTCCATCTCATGACCATCCTCGGCTAAACACAACTAGTCATCTCAACTGAGGTGTATGCCCATACATACACCTTGAACAATCCAGATATACACAGCTCACACCACAACGCCACAAGAGGTACCGACCTCATCACCAGCAACTGCCACCAACCAGGAGAGTACACCACACGAACACTGTCATACCAGATGACACTCATCCGAGAGATACACTCCACCAGGTCACCCGAGAGACCACACTCGTCAGATAACATCACTGAGGAAACATCGCTGAAACAACATAACCACCAAACTCGTATAGGAGATCGCCGCTAGGGTCCTCTAGGGGATACCAAGACACACTCCGGTATACGTAGCTCACAGATAGGGGATCACTCCAAGGGTCCGATGGGGGATACCACAACCTGATCTGGTATATGTAGTTCTCACAGATAGGGGATCACACCCAGGGTTTGCTGGGGGACACCACAACCTGATCTGGCGCTCGACAGAAGCTCAACACTCAGATAGAGGATCATCGTCCATATAAAGATGGTCACGACGATACCAGAACCCTATCTGGTATAACTCACGATGTAGGAGATCGAACCGATGATGCTGCAACCCTACCGAAACCACGCGCTGAGTAGGGGATCACATAACCATCGATACCGCAACCCTACCGGCACTAAGCGCTGAGTAGGGGATCGTATAACCAATGATACCGCAACCCTACTATAAACATCATGCTGAGTAGGGGATCGTAAACCCGACGATGCCACAACCCTACTGTGCACGACCCACTGTGTAGGGGATCATATTCCGGATGATGCCACAAACTCTACGGGGTTAACCTGCTAGATAGGGGATCACCACCCGTGAATAAGCGGTCACATCGATACCAAGAACCCGATATAGGGTAAAGATGCTAGATGATCCCTCTTCGGGCCCACCGGAGGGATGCCACAACTCTAATAGTAAACATCCCATAGAGAGGATCACAAACCCATACGAAGGTTGTGATGCCACACGAACCCTCGTAGGAACGAACCAAGGGAGAACCCTCAACCACTGCTGGTCCAAACGTCGCTAACCCGAGCGACCCACCACAATGCCACACTGCGCACCTCCTAGGCCAAAACCCAGGCCACCACCGCGTTCCACACGGAAAAACACGCAGGATAGCCTGTTTACTCACCCGAAACGGAGCACCGGTGAAAAAGGCACTATTCACCGTAGCTAGCTCGTGCGGGGCCCACACAACGATCCCAAAACCCATCGAGCGGATCATACCACAGCGATGCCCTCAGAAAAACAAGCGGAATCGACTACTCGCTCTTCTAAAACGAACACCACGTGAAAAAAGTACTATTCACCGAAGCCAGCTCGGGTGGGGCCCACACCTCAATTCCGAAACTCATCGAACGGATCGCACCATTGCGATCCTCTCAGAAAAACACACAGGATCGACTAATCATCTGCCAAAACCGGACTCCTGGTGCAAAAGTTGTGTTTCTCCGCAAACGCCAAAACACGGCCTCGTGGGGCCCGCACCCCGTACTCGGTGCCAACACACGGAAACCATCTCAAAACGTCCGTCGTACCATCAGGGTCTCAACGCCACTGACGACACGTCAATCGGACGCACCAGGTAGAAGTTACAACGGCCCGAAGTCGTAAAATAATAGAATATTATTATTTTATACGACGTTTCTAACTCCCGGGCCACGATCCTGAACCATAAAATTCTCAAAGTTAGTTCAAAAGGTCCGTCTTGATGCAAGGAGCGCATCACCGCAAACGGCTCGCAAATCGGAGTTAAGGTTTGCGAGTTACGGGGGTTTAAAGAACCCCCGGAAAATCCTGGTCGGACCACCGCCAGCCTCGTCGGAAACCTCCGCGCCGCCGCCGGATTCCGCCGCGCCGCCACCGCCGCCGCCGGATTCCGCCGTGCCGCCACCGCCCTATTGTCGGATTCCGCCATGGTCACCGCCCCTCGTCGCCGAAAAACCGGGTTTTTGCCGGAAAACTTCCGGGAGCCACCGGTAGCACCCCGGTGCTCCAAATTCAGATCCGAAAAAAGTTTTGGAAAGCTCGGGACCCGAACTATATAACCCTTATGAGGATTCGAAGAAAAAAAAAACACATAAATGGGGTCCGAGATTTTCAAAATGTAAAACGCCTACCTGTTGGCGGATCGCCGAAGCTTCGGGTGCAGAACGACGCCTGTGACGCGCTGGAGCTCGATCTGCTGACGATCGGCGCTGAAAACGGACGCCTGGAGCTCAAATCGGCGAAGAACGGAGGTGGGATGAGGGGTTCCCTTCCGCTGCACGTGGGTGGGAGAGGGAGGAGATAAATGAAATTGTTTTCTTTTTTTTATTTAAAAACCTTCATTTAAAACATCACCCCCGACTCCGCGCCCAACGCGGACAAAGTTAAGGTCACCCCTAGGGTAAACACGCCATTCTGAATGCAACGAAGGACTCAGATTTGCGATTCGAGACTCCGTTCAGAAGTTATTCGAGCCGACGCTCGTAAACCAACTTTTTTACTTATTTACGAAAACGCCCCTGGTGGCGTTTCTCACCGCAGGGCCGCGCCCACAAATTTTACACCTCGCCTAGGGTAAACAGAATGTTCTGGACGCAATCGTGCTCTCAGATTCCCGTTCTGAGCTACCGTTTAGAAGATATCACACCCCCGCCATGTGCATAGTATAAAAAAACTTAATATTGTTATAAAATTAATTCCGGGCACACAGGGCCTCGGAATCACACGTTGTCTTCGCGCCTAGCTCTGGAATTATTCATAGAAATATTCCAAAGTCTGACAGGGCCAAAAACCTGGGTCTCTACATCCTATGATGATGGGAAACTCACCCTATGGTGATAGCCATCAACAAATGCTTGAAAGGAAACCAACCAGTCCATTATGAGAATGACATCAAAGCCTATCATCTCTAAGACATAGAGGTCGAATAAGAAGTGGCACGCACCAACCTCAAGAGGGAACTCCTTGAACTGACGTTCACTAGCCATCCTAATATATAATAGAGTTTCTAGAGTCATTTCATCATCAGAAGTAAAGAAACATAGACCAAGACTCTCCAAAACAGCAAGGAAACCCAAATATAGAAAAGTTCAAAAGCTAAAAATGAGGCAACTATAATCTTACCTATAACCGTAGATGGTCCGAGATCCTGTTCTTGGGGGGTCTAATCCACCAAAAAAGGCTGCCCTGTACTGTAGCCGTGCGACCCTACCAGGATACCCAGAGCTAACCCACCCTGTTGTTGCTAAATATCTTCCATCTGGCTAGCACGAACATGACCACCTCCTTGGCCTGAATAGCCTAACAAACTCCAGTTCCCTAACTAATGAGAAACTAGTGGTCCTACTCATGAAAGTGGAGTTATAATAGATCCCCTCTCACTCTCTGCTAGTGTGAAATTCCTACAAAACGCTGAATATGGCCTATCTTGCAGCAAGATAAGCACTCGACTAAGTCCCTCAAGCCATGTGGTATCATATTCCCACTCTTTCTATACTAGTAACATGCCACCTGGATACCTGAAGAAACATCCATGGGGTGCTTAATGGTATCAGTTGAAGGTGTACCAACCCTCAATGCTGAACTGCCCTGGATCACTGGTCAAAACTCCCTTATATTTCACTCATTAATCAGTGTCTAGATTACTATATCATTCACCTTAGTCAACATGAAAACATTCACCTATGATCGGCTGTCATACCTGAGACCATCCTCAAATCACCTAGCCAGTGATAAATCGCCGCCTCCCAAAATAGGTGCAAAGCACTAATACTCTGCTAAGCAAGAAGATTAATCCACCACTAAAAGAGTTCCCTACTCCAAATACATGAACACTTAGGCTCGGTCAGTCCTCAACGTCTCAGGGTAGAAGTAATCATCAGAGGTCCTATGAAACTCTTTCCAAACCATATCCCAATGATGTCCCATCGGTGAGATAACATCCCACCATCTCTTGGAGGAATCACGTAGCATGTAAGTCGCGAGTTTCATCCTTCTCATAGGAGGTGTATCCACATGCTCTAAGAAAGAAGGCATGGACTCCAACCATGACCCTGCAGCCTGGGTTCCTCCATCCCCGAAAAAAGGGGGAGGATGCTACTGCTGGAACACCTACTTCAACTCTGTCATAGTTGGGGCAGGATGTGGTGATCCTTGAAAACTCTCCATCATCCCCATAAATCATTCACATAACTATGAATTATCACCTACATTCGATATAACAACTGGTTCCAAAACAAGCACAATGGGAGGATCTACTGGTAGTCCCTAACCTACCATTTCTGGTGTTTGATCAACACCCTGTACCTGACGTACAACCAGAGGATGTCTTGCTAGAATGACTCTGCATGGTCAAGTCAACACCTAAGTAAGATATTATCGAAGACAAAAACATAGAATTTAAAGAAAGGATCAGGAGAAGAAAAACATGTAGGTTTTACAAAATAAGGTTATATGACATGTAGAATCACTACATGGCGTGTTCCCTTATGATTTAACATGGGTGTGTACCTCTTCAAACCTAGTCATGTAACACCCTATACACACGAAATGTTCCTCTTAAGACACGATGTGTACTGGAATATTCCCTCCTACCCAGGTACTTATACATGGCTAGAACTACACGGTCTTGCTAGTGTAACACTACACGACGTGTTCACCCTAGACATGATGTGTACTCAAAAGTTCTATCCACCCGTGTTGTTAGTCACACGGCCGAACACACGGTCGACTATAGCAGGGTTTGTACTCCCAACACACGGTGTGTTCTAAAAAAAGTTTACCAACCCCATGTCTCTACTCACACATTTAGTCGTACGGTCAACAACTACAAGACATGTATATATAGTTCACAACATGTACTTAAGAAAAGTCATTTTTTCCAGAATAAAAGAACACAAGGCAAGTGTTCATAACATCACACTCCATGTTTTCTAGGGTTTTCAAATTTTCTGCCTTCAAAACTTCTCAAGAAACCCCAAAATATTAATTTTTTCCAATACATGCTAAGTTCCGATCTGTGAGAGCCCATACTCTATGTGAATTAATGTTTTTCATCCTTATTCGTGTCATATATTAACATAATTCAATTAAATATCAAACATGATCCACCAAATTCAGATTTAAGCAGGCCCATAAAACCTCAGGGACCAAAGCTTGGAATCCATCCAAATGAATCTTTAAAAATTCCAATACAATATAAAAAATAGTAGGTATTTCTATCACAACATCTATTAAAACAAAATTCATATCTATCACAACATCTATCATAATGGCATTAAATAAATAATGCACCCTAAATTTCATGAAAAGAATTCATGACATGCAATCTCTAGAACGTGCCTATATGATGCATGAGAAGGAATACCCTCATCTCATCGGGTTGAAACATAAATAGAACTACAATGATATCAATCATAACAACTTGAAAAACAAGAAAATTTGCAATATTCGATGTAACATGGATTTTACCTGTACACGAGTTTAGATACTCCCAAGCACAAATTATTAACAACTACATATTCTCTTATATCCAAGTCTATTGGATACAAATAGAAAGGAAAATCAAAAAAGAAAACTTATTTGATACCAATTTGTAACATCCCAGATTCGGGTGCTGCCCAAAGGTGACCCGAACCCGGTTGGTCACATAACCTCAAGCACATTTCAACAAATTACATAGGATTCTAACTAGCAGTGAGGGACAAGGTGTGATAATAGGGAAACCATGGCTTCATTGGAAAATTATACATAGTGGAAACAAATAGTAAACACTAGAAAAAGCTTTAATACTACAAAAATAAAAAGTGGAATATTAAATGTAAATCCAATAGAAGCAACAATATATATATATATATATATATATGATGCATGGAATATGTATCTAAGAAAAAATCCAAATAATTCCCAATGCTATGAAGAAATACAAAAACCAAAGTACAAAATAAACATTAAACTTTAGTAGCATCATAAGCCTCGGCTTGGTCACATGCCCACCCGCTCCAACAACAATCAAGTACCTGTGATGAAGGGTGCTATCCCTTATCTGTAACTGTAACCATATAATCTATTTGGGTCCAAAAGAATGACCCAAACATGGTGTGAGATTAATCCTAATAGGAAACCACCAAAATATAGGTGCCAAACTATTAGTGAATATATATAGAAGATAATATGCAAGAATGAGGAAATAAACTATGAAGTACTTCAATGTAAACAATCCTATAGTTTTAAATTTCATTCATTATACATTTATTATTTATCCTTTGAATAATTTAATCCTTGGGTCTAGCCTAATCCATATACCCCCGTGCAAGTAACCATAATAAACATCTCATAAGACCATCTAAACAATAAAGAAGTCCAAGTACAAGTTTGTGCTTTGTCTTGGAAGACTCACAACAATCATTCAATTATTCATACATGACCCCTTTTTAAGTTATCATAGTTTATCCCCTCTAGTCTAACATAGGATTAATTCATTAGATAACGACCCTTTGGGAAATCTCTCATGGTCCATACCCTTTTGTCTAACACAACATCAATCAATTATATAACCACACTATGGGAAATCTCTCATGATCTAACTCCTTTAGTTCGACATATAATAGATAAATTATAAACAGCCACTTTTGAAAGCTCTCATGGTCTAAACCCCTGGTTCAAATATTTATTTAATTAAATCATAATGATCCCCTAAGAAACTATCATAGTCTAACCCAAACAGTTATAGATGACCACCTGGGCAACTCTCATGGTCTAACCCCTATGGGAAGCTCTCACAGTCCAATCCTCTTTGGTCAAGATTCACAATGCACATCCAATACATTTCATATTATCATCAACTTCATCCTATCTAAATAAGGCATGGAAAACAAGGCAAACCTAACAGGCATCGTAGACCAAACGACCATAAACAATCAATGGAAATGAACCCATGAGGTGTCCCCTAAACAAGATATCCAACATTTGACATAAGAAATAACCCTTTATCAATCAGTCAAACTATAGAAGGTAATAATAGGTTTTAATTTCATATCAATCAATACCCAAAATGTGGGCATACATCACTTTTAACATATATAATCCAATGACAGACAACTAAGGGCACAAACCACCTACCTTGATGTCGTACGATCGATATACTTAAACGTTGAACCTTGAATATGTCACATCTATGACTTATTCTAAAATTAATTTTCATATAATTTTTATTCTTTCTTTTTTGTGGGGGTTTACCATGAATTTTTGGATGAAATAGAGGGCTTTCAAGATTTGGGCCAAACCATGAGCCCATTTCCAGATTTAAAAACAATTTTTTTTATTTAATAACTCCTTCATTTTTAAATTTTTTTCACCAATTCCACATCCCAGTTAGCCTCCCCTTACCTATTAAAACCTCCATATCTATTTTTACCCCTTAGAAACTCCTTATCATTTTGGATTTGGGTGATTTAGTTAGGCATTGGGCAAACCTGTGAGACCATTTCCTTCTTTAAAAATAATTTAATTATTTAATATATCATTAATTTTTTTATAATTTTTGGTGATTCTACCTCCCACTCGAATCCAACAACCCTAGCCTCACCCCTATGTTTGTGTCTCCCGCTTTGGAGCTCATTTGCATCACAGATCAGGGAAACAATTCTCAGGGTTTTTCAAATCATCTACATCTGAGAAAGTAATTTATGTTATCAATAAATCATTCAATTTCCACTCTTTTATACCATTTAAGTACCCAATTGACCTCATCAGCCTCATTTGAGCCTCCCTATATGTTATTATTGCTTGGAGATTCGAAATTTGGTGTATTTGGGGCGATTTCTTAAAGATCTGTTAAGTAAGTTGGTTTCCTTCCTCCCTCCTCCCATTTTCTTAGGGTTTCTCCCATTTCCATAGGGTTTATTCCACTTTTCATGAAGTTACTAATGTACATAAAGTATGAATTTTAATATATGGTGTTATTTTTGGTTTATTGGTCTAATCTTGTGGTTTTAGGTTTGATTTAACTCCTTTGTGGTGCGACGATGGTGTGGGTGAACTTTTGCACAAGGATTTAGTGTTTTGGCACTTGTGGTAGGTGGTTCCATGTGTAAGAACTACTAGATATGTTAGTATTTCTTAATTTATATCTTTATCATTATCCTCCTTTATTGTTCTTGCTGAATTTTTTTTTTGGTGGCATTTGTTAAGAAATTGATTCTTATGTACCAATTTTGTGTGAAAATGGGTGTTTTACAAGTCCATTCAATGTTACACAAATTAGGGCAGTTTTATAACTCATATAATGGTTTTATTAAAAATTTTCAGTACTTCCTATTATATTTGTCTGTAATATTGGTATGAAATTGGTTTTCAAAGATGGATTTTAAATAGATTTCATGTGAAAAGTTTGGTTGTATACTTTGAAGCTGTTTTATGAAAACATTTCATTGTTTATTGAGTTTTGTAAATGGTGCAAAGAATGTGTAGCTCTTGATTTGAGTGTGTATGACCATAAATGGGGTTTTTAGTTGAAAATTTATTTTGAAAACATGTGGAAATTGTTTGATCACAAGGGGGAAACTTGGGTATCTAGGTGAGCGAACGTTTACTAGTATGCTAGTGATCTAGAGCGATTTTATCCTTGTTTCACTTAGCAAGTTGGTCATTGAAAACACAAATAAAAATATATTGATGATGATTGGGGATCAATAGTCTATGGTAATGATCCTTATTAGTGGATTATTCATGGGAACCGATATTAATACGGTTACTTTACACTGAGATACAAGGTACATGGGGTGCGAAACTAACTAGTACCAAGGCGTGTTCCCGAGATCAGTTCTCATTCGCTATTTTTTATTTATCATTGAATTAGGGACTGTTTTGATGAAAAAATGAATTATATTACATGTTTTAATTAAAATTTTTCACTCTTTGAAATTTCCCATTGAAAATTGTTTACCTTTAAATGTTTCATTCTTTAGAATTTATTGCCACAATTTCTTGTTTATCAAAAACCTGCATGGTTTTCCTATTTTATTGATTACTATATGGAATCCTTTGGGTGGTATCGGATTTTTATTAGGATCCCACACTACTTACAACCCTTGGGTGTAAGCAGACTTGATCATGTTTGACAAAGGTAAAAGAAAATCCTTGGGTGATGGCGGTTCGGCTTGCTAGTTTCATCCCTTAGAGTAGTGTTGTGAAGATGACTTATGGGTGATAAACCCTTGTTGTGTGGAGTCCTATGGGATGTTTTTATGATAATTTTAAGAATATTTGGACTTATTTTGTCATTTTTAAACATATGTGTTCAGTTATGGATTTTTGTTAGCATGTTTGGCATAAATTATCAGATTTTTTATTGATTGTATTTGGTTGTTAAATGGTTATAAACTTGGGTAAATCATTCCCAAACCAGAATACACAATTCCCGGGAACTGTTTCTAGAATGTGGGGATAGGGAATTCCTTTTGGGCCACTCCGTGGGCCGGTTTGGGTGCCAATTTTAATGGTGAACTTATTTGATTCGTGAAAATATGGTATCAGATCAGGTTAATGTTTTTGGGTTATATTGTTATTTTGGGATGAGTCATGATAGGAAAGAGCTAGTACTCTTAGAGCTCTTAGTTTTGTTTGTCAGTAGGGTGCCTATGCCACTCATCTCATGAAATACCTTAATTCACCATGGGAAGTTGGAATTGTTTGTTTAGCTTCACTTCCAGGTGACACATGTGGGCTGCAGGCTGCACGTGGACATCATGTGGAGGTGAAGTAGTTGTTTATTTTATTATTGTAATGTGTTTGGATTATTTATATTTGATTTTATTGATGAATTTTTTAGAATTTTTGTACTAATTTTTTTTTGTGACTGTTGTATTTTGTAGCAACATGCCTCCCTAAAAAGCTCCCATGCACCCACAGGAGGAAGCTCAAGATAGTTCTCCCTCACCACTTGATCAAAGGCTAGTAGAGGCTATTGTTCAGGCTATCCAAGCTCTGGGACATAGACTGACTCCAATTAAAGCTTCAGTTAGTGAATATGAGACTTATCTTAGGAAGGAAAAATCCTAGAAATTTATAAAAAACAAGCCTCTTACTTTCCGATGTAGCACATAACCCCAGGAAGCAGATGAGTGGATCAAAAAGATCGAGCACATATTTGAGTTCTTGGACATACCTGAGGAGGTCTAGGTGAAATGTTCCTATTTCCAATTAAAGGGTCCCAGCCGAAGGTGGTGGGAATAAATGCGTCAATCTGGGATGCATGAATAGATGATCTGGAAGGACTTCATGGTTATCTTCAATGAGCAGTACAACCCTAAAGGTTTGGAATATGATCGATCTTGAAGGTTTATGAATCTTGTTCAGGGGGATATTTATATGATGGAGTATTCCATCCGTTTTGCTGAGTTGGTCTGGTATGCTCTGGAAATGGTCTCCAATGAGCAGATGAAGGCCCCAAAGTTCGGGAGGGGTCTGCGTCCAGAGACCTATTCTCAGGACTTCCTGTTCAAGCTGAAAACCTATGTAGAGGTGGTTGGATGAGTGTGTATAGTGGATATCGACTGCAAGGGTAGGGATAGTTTCTCTAGGACAGTGTCAGTAATGGGAAGTGGCATCACTTCTGAGAAGAAGAAGAAGTGGGAGAAGCAGGGAAAGAAGGGAGATGGAATTTCAGGCCAACCTTCCAAGCATTCTTCTTCAGTGGCTTCAGATACGTGGTCCGTTGTGTACCACTAGTGTGGGAGGTCATGGAACATCCGAACAAGATACACTTTTTTCCGAAGCCTTGCTTTCATTGTGGTGGTATGTGACACTTTCAAGACTTTTTCAAGATGAAACATCTACTCTAATATGGGGAAATATCAGTGGATTCTAGGGGAGTGCCAACTCAAAAAAAGTCATCGAGGATAGGGGATATCGATTTGGTGGTCGTGGTAGTAGAGATGAATAATCTTATGGGTTGATCCAGTTCCGGGAAGAACCACAGACTACCACATGTTCATATGCAGAGTCCAGGAATCTTCATGTGGTGGATCAGGCACCAGCAGGATCAGAGGTGGGACCATCGACAATTTGAGGTACCGTTTTGATTTAATCTTCTATAGATGCTTATATTTTTGATATTGGTGCCTCTATTTCATTCATATATTCCCGTTTTTTGAACATGTTGAATTTGTTGACTAAGATTTTTTTTTTGTGATGGAGTTGGTGATTACTCTAGGAAAGAAGTAGCAGCAGGGTCTCAGGTGCCCATCGTGTGAGCTTTTTGTGTCAGGGGTAAGATGGAGTGAAACCTCCTATATCTAGATATGGATCTATTTTATGTAATACTTGGCTTGAATTTTCTTGTACACTTTCAAGTGCACATCAATTTCTATAATTGACATGTCAGTTTCAAAAAACTTGATGGGAGTCATCGGGTTTTCCTTGGGGATTGGGATCCTCGATCAGGTCACAAAGGACCTCCACTCAAAGAGTGGGGGAATCATGTATTCCAGTTATCGTCACATTTGTTAGAGGAAAATGTTTGTGCTCATGAAGGTGGACTGACTCATGTAGTGGAGAGTTACCGGAGGTATTCCCAGATGATTTTTTAAGATTACCTTCAGAGCAGGATGTGGAGTTCTCGATTGATTTGGTGCTGGGAACATCGCTAATATCTCTTCCCTCATATCTTATGGCCCCCATAAAACTAAGGTAATTGAATATATTTCTGGACCATTTAGCATCCAAATGATTCAATCACCCGAGAATCTATCCTTGGGCCACTCCTATTCTATTTGCGAAGAAGGCTAGTGGATCCCTTTGGTTATCCATTGATTACCGGAAGCTGGACAAGGTAACCATTATGAACAAATATCCTTCTCCCCAAATAGATTCCTTTTTTGATTAGTTTAAGTGTGAAAATTGGTTTTCTAAAATAGAATTTCATTTGGGTTACCACCAAATCAGGGTGAAAGAGGTAGATATCCATAAGATAGCCTTCCGAAGAAGGTATGACCACTTTCAGTACTTGGTCATTACCTTTGGATTGACCAATGCTCCAAGGTTCTTTATGGAACTCATGAATAGGGTGTTCCACTAGTATCTCGAATATTTTTCATGGTATTTTTGAATGACATATTGGTTTACTCTTGATCCAAGGAGGAGTATGAGCATCATTTTAAGATCACATCAAGAACTTTGTGAGATCACCGGCTTTATGCAAAGCTATCCAAGTAAAAATTCTGGATTAGGGAGGTGAAGTTTCTAAGGCATGTGATCTTGGAGCATGGTGTTTCAATAGACCCCAACAATATTAGTGCATTTTTTTATGGGATCCACCAAATAATGTGTTCGATATAAGAAGTTTCCTCGGACGGGATGGTTACTACAAGAACTTGTTTTTGGATCTCTCTCGGCTTGCTTCACCCACGACCGCGCTCACCCGGAAAGGTGTGAAGTTTGTATGGGGAACAAGAATATTGTACATCCTTTGATGAGATGAAGCGGTGGTTGACTACTGCCCCCGTGTGGATTTTTCCAGAGGATGAAAATGGGTATGTGGTGTATTGAAATTCTTCAGGTACGGGTCTTAGCTGTGTTATTATGTCGGGTGATCACGTGGTAGTGTATGGTTCTCGCCAACTCTGACCACACAAAATGAATTATCCGACCCATGACATGGATTAAGAAACTGTGATGCATTCATTGAAGACTTGGCATCACTACCTATTTTGGGAAAAGTTTTTGGTCCACTCGGATCACAAAATCATGGCCTATATCTTCTCACAGATGGATCTCAATCTAAGATAGTGCCACTGGATCAAGTACTTGCAAGGGTTCAAATTTTACATTGTTTATACCATGGTAAAGGATAATGTGGTGGTAGATTCTTTGAGTGTAAAAGTACATGTGAAATACTTGAGGAAGTCCAGTGATTATTGGACTCTGATGGGGCTCTTTGCTCAAATGCATGCGGAGGCTAAGGAGCAGAGTAGAGGTGTGTTCTTAGAGAGAATTTTGTTGAATCCTTATCTCTTGGAGTTGATTCAGTGAGAACAGACCAATGATGAGCTTTTTAAGTGATTGGGAATCTTTCTTAATCGTGGGGATATGTCTTCTGATTGGTTATCATCTCTTGAGGGAATCTTGTGCTTCAAGGTCCGTTCAGTAGTGTCGTCCTCTCTACGAAAGGTGGTGATGGAAGATAGACACCAGTCTTATTGGGTGTCCATATGGGTTCCACCAAGATTTATTATGACATGCGATGATAGTTACAGTGTCTAGGTATGAGACTGGATATAGTTGACCTCGTGTCGAGATTCTACACATGTCAGTAGGTGAAAGAGGAACATCAAAGGCCCTCCGGTTTTATCCATCCATTACCCATTCACACCTAGAAGTAGGATGAATTATACATGGACTTAATTGTTGTCTTACCTCATACACCTCGAGGAAATAATTCCATTTTGTTGGTAATTAATCATCTAACGAAATCATCCCACTTCATTCTGATCAAGGATAGAGATAAAGTGGATGAGTTGTGACAATTGAATCTTCATGAGGTGGTAAGGATTCATGGTGTTCCATCTTCAATTGTTTTAGATAGAGATTCCCATTTCACTTATTGGTTTTGGGAATGCCTTTAAAAGGCCTTGGGATATCAGATTAAAATAATCATGGCATACCATCTTCAAACGGAAGGTCAGACAGAGCGAGTGAATCAGATTTTGGAGGACATTCTTCGTGCATTTGTTTTGGACTTTGGAGGTTTCTAATATTACCATTTGGGATTGGTTGAGTTCACTTATAATAATAGTTTCCAATCCTCAATCCAAATATCTCCCATTGAGGCGCTCTATGGTCAGCCTTGTCAGTCCCCCCTGTGTTGGGCTGAGGTAAGTGAGAACTCACTGTTTGGGCCGAGCCTTGTCTAGGATAATTATATGAAGATAAAATTAATCAAGAAGAATTTATGGATATCTTATAGTCTCTAGAAATCATATGATGATCATAGGCGTTGAGACCTAGAGTTTTCGGTGGGTGATCGGGTGTTTTTTAAAGTGGCCTCTCGCTTGGGTCATCGCCATTTAGGATAACAAGTAAAGAAAACACCAAGGTATGTTGGGCCATTGGAGATTACTGAGAGGATTGGAATGGTGGAATATAGGTTATATTTTCCTTCTTAGTTGATATATATCCATGACATCTTACATGTTTCACAACTAAATAAGTACAACCAGGATCTCTCCCATGTGCTGAATTGGGAGGAGTTGGATATAGAGCCTGATATGTCTGTGGTTGAGTGACCAGTGTGTATTATGGACTCTTGAGAACAAGTTCTTCGAGGGAAGAATATTCCTCTAGTTTTACTTCTCTAGAAACATGGGACTGATGAACATGATTCATGGGAGTAGAAGTCTTAGGTCGAAGAGCAATTTCCTTTTCTCTTATCTGATCAGGCTTCAAGTTGACTTTTCGAGGGGGAAAGTTTTTATGGTGGGGAGAATTGTCACATACATGAATTATTTTAGAGTTATTTTTCATGTAATTTATATTATTTATTTTTTTGGGGGTTTCCCGTGCATTTTTGGAGGAAATATTGGGTTTTCAAGATTTGGGCCAAACTGTGAGCCAATTTCTAGATTTAAAAACAAATTTTTTTCCTTAATAAATCGTTCATTTTTAACATTTTTCATCCATTAAACTTACTATTTGGCCTCCCTTGACCTATTAAAACCACCATATCCATTTGGACCCTTAAGGAACTCATTATCATTTTGGATTTTTGTGATTTAGTTAATCATTGAGCCAACCCATGAGCCCATTTATTGCTTTATTTTTTTAATTCTTTAATATCTCATTAATTTTTTAATGTTTTTAGGTGATTACACCTCCCACTCAAAGCCAATATCCCTTGGGGCTCCCCAATGTTCGTTTCTCCCTCTTTGGAGTTCATTTAGATCTCAGATTAGGGAGAAATTTCTCTGGATTTTTTAAATCGTCCATATTTGAGAAGGTAATTTGTTTCATCCATAAATCATTCAATTTTAACTCTTTTCCCCTATTTTAGTCCCCACTTTACCTAATCAGCCTCATTAGAGACTCACTATTAGTTTTGGTTTCTTGGAAATTCAAACTTTTATTGATTTGGGGAGATTAATTCAAGATCTCTCAAGTAAGTGGGTTTCCTTCCTTCTTCCTCCCATTTTCTTAGGCTTTCTCCCATTTTCTTATGGTTTCTTCCACGTTTCTTGAAGTTACTAATTTAAAGGAAGTAGAGATTCCAATATAGGGTTTGATCTTGGGTTTCTTGGTATAATGTTGGGGTTTTAGGTTTGATTGAACTCCCTTGTGGTGCTGCGGTGGTGCGGGTGAAATTCGCACAAGGATTTGGTGTTTTGATAGTTGTGGTAGGTGGTTTGTGTAAGAACTACTAGATTTGTTAGCCTTACTTGATTTATATTTTTATAATAATACTCCTTCATTGTTGTTTCAAAAATTGGTTTTGGTAGAATTTGTTATGTAATTGATTTTTAGGTACCATTTTTTGTGTGAAAATGGGTGTTTTACATGTTCATTCAATGTTATACCAATTGGGACTGTTTTATATCTTATAAAATGGTTTTATTAAAACATTTTAGTGGTAGAAATTATATTTTGGAGTAATATTGGTGTGAGAATGGTTTTTAAATAGGTATTTTAAATAGATTTCATGTGAAAAGTTTGATTGTATACCTTGAAGCTGTTTTATGAAATCATTTCATTGTTGATTAAGTTGTGTAAAATGTGAAAAGCATATGTAGCTACTATTTTGAGAGTTTATTAACATAAATGGGTTTTTATATGAAAATGGATTTTGTAAACATGTTTAAATTTTTTGATCACAAGGGGGGAAACCCAGGTATCTATGTGGGCGGATGTGTACTAGTATGCTAGTGATCCCGAGCGGTTTTCTCCCTATTTCACTTAGTAAGTTGGATATTGATAACAATTAAAAGACTATATTGATGATTATTTGGGACTACTAGGTTATGGGTATGTTCTCTACTTGTGTCTCGTGTATGGGAACATATATTAGTATGGTTTCTTTATATAGAGATATGAGTTACATGGGGCCCGAAACTAACTAGTTCCTAGGGGTGTTCCCAAGGTTAGTGTTTGTCGGATATTTTGTATTTATCATTGAATTAGGGTGTATTTGGATGAAAAAATGTATTATCCTACTTGTTTTAATTAAATGTGTTCACTCTTTGAAATTTTTCTTTGAAAATTGTTTACCTTTACAAGTTTCATTCTTTAGAATTTATTTCCATAATTTTTTGTTTATCAAAAACTTGCATGCTTTTTATCCTGTATTACTTACTATATGGAATCCATTGGGTGGTATCCTATTGGTCTTAGGATAGAACCTTAATTACATCCCTTGGGTGTAAGTATACTTGATCATGTTTGATGGAGGTAAAGGGAAGGCCTTGGGTGATTGTGGTTCAGGTTTCTAGTTTCTTCCCTTATTGTGGTGTTGTAGAGACGACTTGTGGGTGACAACCCCTTATCGTGTGGAGTCCCTTGGGATGTTTTTATGATACTTTTATGTATCTTTGGACCTCTTGTTTCATGTTTATACCTATTTTTATGTTATGGATTTTATTTAAGGAATTTTTGGCATAAATATTTATATTTTCTTTATTAAATTTTTTGTTGTTAAATGATTCTAAACATGGGTAAATTGTTCCCAAACCAGAATACACGATAGTTGGGAACTTGTGACAGACCATTGGGATAGGGAAAACCTTTGGGCCTTTCCAGGGGATGGGTTGGGTGCCAGTTTTAATGGTGACCATATTTGGTTCATGATATAATCAACCAAGATCGACGTAGATCTACAAAAATGTGAAAAACACCTTACCTTAAATTTATCACGAGAGAGGGAAAATCATGAATAAAGGCTATAGGGGTTTTGAGAAATCATAGGTGGTATTCTAATGCACTTGATGGTGTTTTAATCATAACTTGAATAGAGAATCAAGAGGGGTTCAGAGTTTTTCGGTTGTTCTGTCACACTCCTATACAAAACACATAGAGAAGAAGGGTTTTTTGAACCTGAGATGAGACCCCACTCAATTATATCAAATATAAATAAAAGTACACGACATGTTCATTCAAACTACAAGCTGTGTATTAGCCTCAACCGACCCCTAACTTAAGCGGTTTTCTAGGTCACCACACGACCATGTACTCGAATGCTACATGGCTAGTACAAGGATGTGCGTGGAAACCAGGTACACGGTGTGTAAATGGAAGTACACGACGTATCCTCAGAAAAACCCCATTTATTCATTTTTCCTAAAAAAAACTTGAAATAAATATCCATACTAGAAAATAACTTCTGAGTTATTACTATTTTCATAGAAATAAACAAATTAAGAGTGATAATATCAACAAACACTAAAAAATCCATCAATTTAATCTACCATCACAATGCCAATCAATTATATTTGTGGAATTAATCCATGTTAAACCATGACAAAAGAACCAGATGTAAATTAACAAAAAAATATGCTTACCTGGAGTTGGTATTGATCACTAACGAAGACAAATCCTATATCACAGTCATTGGTGAGATACACACATTATGTGGACACACTGATCCTTGATCCTAATCAGATTCAAATCCTTTTTCCAAGAACACTCTCCAACAGTCTCTCTAGGTCTCTAGGGTTTTGAATAAAACTCCGATATATCTCTATAATCATGCATTTATAGTAAAGTTCGGTTTTTGCATCAAAAAATAAATAAATAAACTAATTATTTTATTTCTTTTATTCATTATCACCTATGAAGAGTTTTTTTACAAACACCCTACACTGAAAAAGGTTATGTTGTTCTTAGGGTAAAACCCATGCTCTTAACTCAATGGTTACATTGGATTTCTGATCTTGGCCCTTGTTCCGAAATTATTCCACTTTTTTATGAAAACTCCACACATTTGATGTTGATATATTTAGTATATTTAAAATATTTATTCTGGTATCACTAGGCCTCAGAATAACATTCCATCTCAGTGTCTGGTCTCAAAAATATTCCATATAATTTCAAAAAATAATAAATGGAAAATCCAAGTCATTAAATAGGATTTGTGAAAAAATTGATTAGAGAATGAAACCCTATAACTGAATTTGGAAATATTTCCAAAGAAACAATGCTTATGATTTAGATATTTATATATAAATTTTTAATTTATGTTAAATGTTTGACTAATTTTGATATTATACATCATGTTTCATAATGTTATGATCTATTATAATGTATTGCATTATTTAGAAATTACACCTAGGGGAAGAAATGTGAAGTGTATCAATGCATGTAATCCAATGAGTATGAATGATCATTTTATTGATGCTATTAAGACAATTGTATGAAGGGGAATTGGCTCCCAACCATTCTTATCATATGAGGACATAGTATCAGGTGATATCAAGATAGAGAAATAATTCTATAAGTATTATGGCTTCAAAGGGAATAAAAAGAAGAATATGATGATAATAAAAGAATGTATAAGGATAAGAAGGGAAAGAAGGGATTTCCCACATGTGAAAATTGTGGAAATAAATATACCAACAGTTTCTTAATGGGAATAGGGTTTGATTATAAGTGTGGAGAGAAAGGCCACTGATAACGTAAATATAAGGGTAAGAAAGAATAATACAATGTTAAATGTTTCAACTATAAGGATAGGGGGAACTATGTAAATTAATTACTTGAGAATCAAAGGAATATATCCTCTAATAAGAAAAGGGATCAAGGTTAAGCTTATGTTATTATGACACTTGATGTTGAATGATTAATGTACATGTTTATTTTCATTCAAGAATTTTGATGTAATAGTATTTTATCAATGATATTTTGGTTATAATAATCATGAAATTCATAAGGATTAACTACTACAGATTCACCCTTTAAAAACATTAAAAAAGGTTTTTTATCAGTGCTAAAAAAATCACTGATATTGTTATTGGTGTTATAAGATTATTTTTATCAGCACTTGTAAAAAGTGATGATAAAGGATGCCTATATCTTTTCTTTTTTAGTGATGATAAACAGTTTCTTTATCGGTGAATTTTTTAGCACCAATAATGGGTGGTTTTAATAGCACTAAAAAATGGATAATGTAACCATTTATCAACATTTATTTTTGTATAGATAAAAAATTTGGATGTTTTTTATTTTTTTCATGCTCCCCAAAAACCCCCATTATTTATGATTGTAGCCCCCTTTCTCAACATTTTCCACTCCCCAACTGCCATCATGCACCCCCACCCTTCCTCAATGCTTATGAACACCCCTTCCTCACTACTATAATGCTTCCCCAAATACCTTCTTTCACCTGGACTTGATCTCGTAACCACCCTTATGTGAGTTGATGCCCTTTACCACTCTGACAAGCTTGTTTTATTGTATGCTCTTTAATTTTTCTATTTATTCATATATATTCAGATGTTTGTGATATATATATACACTCATATTTATTTAAATATATTATATATTAATATTCATTTTTATATATTAGAATATAAATATAATTGTATATATGTTTATTAATACACACACATATGTATATATAAAAATAATATATACATTTTTAAGTGTATAAATATATTCATATATTTTAATAATTTATGAAAACAATTATATATTATTTTAAATAAAATGGATAATAATTAATTCAATGTGATTTATATAATTATTTTTAAATGTATTTTAAAAATTTGTCTATATATTGAGATATATATTTTATACATGAAATATATTTTCATAGGTCTATATATTTAAATATATATTTATACATATTTACATGGAATTATATATTTAGATATAATTTTTTTTATAATTTATTTATAAATATCCATATATACATTTATATACTGGATTTAATGATAATGACACATCTCTAAAAATACATTTATATATGATGTATATTTATAATATTTACAAACACACACACACACACGTATTCGCACAAACTAGTAAACATTTATATTTTTCACCCACATGTACAAATATTTACACATATATATATATGTTAATTTATTTACATATAATAGAATATCTATATAAAAATATATTTTTTTGTTGACACACACATGTTTATATATGAGAATTACTTGTTTAAGTGTCTACATAAACATATTAATGCATTTTATGAGGTAAATAAAATGGATAATTTTTTATTTTAAATAAAATGTGTAATAAATATTTATTTCAATTTGGTTTATGCATTTAAAAATATTTTTTAGGTAAATATGTTTAAATATAAATTTATACAATTGTTTTGTTATAAGTAAATATAAGAAAATATGAATATATATAATGATAAATAAAAATAAAATATGTAAAATGATAAAATTTAGAAACCATAATATCTATATGAATGTAAGAAAAATTCAGTCTTCATTAAAAAAGGACAAGAAGAATCTCTTAAAATAAGATAATAAACTATTGAATATTAAATCAATTAGAGAATCCTAACTAAAAAATAAAATTTTGAGGTCTTTTGGGATTCTTTTGACATATAAAAAATAATTACCAGGATATCCTCTTGTAAACATGGTGTAGATGTATTTACAATCTTTGATTTGATATACGGTTGAGCTCAAACAGACAACCTGATCAAAAGTTATGGCCATTTGAAGTTGAAGTCATGTTTTCATTTTATCTTAGATCGTTCATCCAATTATTTATTTTTTATTGAATCCCATTATTATTAAACGAATATTAATAAATAATAATAAAAATTATTAAATAAAATTATTTTAAATTATTTTATAATACATTTCACTAAATATCATTTATATTATGCATAAATGAATATTTAGTGTTCTATAATACATATTTAATAAAATATTTTATATTTATATCAATATAAATATATTTTTATATTAATATATTATTTTTAATGATTTAATTTTTTTTATGAAATTTACCATTTATTGACACCAGGAAAAATGTGTTCATAAAGCGTGTCCTTTATCAGTGTTACTAAAAACGTGCTGATAAAATAGGGATTTATCAGCACTAGAAAAAGTATGATAGGGGGATTAATGAGTGATAAAAAAGGGATGATAATATGGGCCATTTACCAGTGCTAACAAATTCACTAATGAAGGGGAAATTTATTAAAAAAAATTATAAGCATTGATAAAGGAACCCTTTATCAGTGTTTTTTTAGAAATGACAAATGACCCTCTTTATCAACACTTTTCAGTAACGCTAATAAAGGAAAGAGATATATTTTACCCAATATGTAGTAGTTATTTTGTTTCATTAGATTTAATTTAAGGATTTTAGAGAATATTTTTAAGGTTACAATAACCAAGATAAGTAATCAATAACAAGGTTATATTTTAGGAGAATACATGGAAAAGGTAAAGATATCCCTTAATATGTTCCTGATTTTGAGGTAAAAAAATAACTGAAAGTGAGGAAATAAATGGAATAGTATTGATGACTTTGAAAATGGTTTAATTAAATAAAAATTCATGATATAATTTAATTATTTTTACGTATGTCTAAAATAAATTTAATAATACAATATTTTATTTAAATAATAAAGAGAGAGTTAATTCCTGAAAGAATGCACGTTTTTATTAAAGATTTTCGGTGATTCAAGTTTTTACCTTTTTTTATGAGTATATATGATAAAGTTAATTGAATATAAAATTATGAGATAATTTATGGTGTATTAATGATAAGTTGATTTAGTAAATTTAGTGAACTTATTCCTAAATTTTTAGATTTTTGAATTTGGAGGAGCCTTACTGTTAACCACTCTTAGAATGGATAAGTTTAACTTTGGATATTATTATTTGAGGATAAATTATGATTTATAATATTGTACAACCTTTTCTAACCATATTGGTCTAGGTAAATATTTTGAAGATGAAATAATTTCTTGTGAACATTATTATTCATTAAAATGTTCTTTGGGCATAAAAATCTATTTCCTAGTGAAGGAGAAGGAGTGAAAATAGATTGAAGCACAAATAAAGGATGAGATTTTGTTTATAAAATGGAAATAAATCAAGTATGATTATTTTCACATGTATTTTATTTTGGATATTAAAATAATCCTCAGACTTTATGAAAATGATTTTGAAATAAAAATGTTATCTATTTACCTTTCTTATTGAGAAATCAATGGACTTTTTAACCCATCACTTATTTATAGTTTTGTGGGGGTTAATTTTCTCATAAACATCATCTATATGAATATATTAATCCATGGTAATTATTTTTCTCTTTTATATCTATATTTCCACTTCCCACTAAATTATATTATTTAGAAACTTATTTTTGTGGTGACTATCACATTTCCCCTTTCCTCATTTTAAGATGAAGTTTTATTAACACATTTTCAAATGTGAGATTTCAGCAAAAAAAATATTCAAATAAAAAAAACTTATTTTAAAATCACATGTTTAAATTGCGATGACACAATATATTTATGGATGGGAGAATCTGACACCCCAAAATTTTAAAATAACAATATATTCGATAGCGTACAAGATACACCACACCCAGATTAAACAAATAGTGAAATATTATTATGCGATCATTATAACCTAGACATTAAATTAGAGGTAATGAATAGTATTAACCAAATTATGTGATGTATAATTTTCTTAATCATTTTTATTTTATTTATTAATTCTTTGTGAATAAACACTTTATTTTTAGTAAAGTCATTTTATTCTTCAAAAATATGTTTTCATCAAAAATGGGGTTCTTTATTTTTATGAGTGAATATTAAAATTAATTTCTAGAACATATATAATTTTTATTTTATAAAAATAATATCATTTTTAAATTACCAATTTAATAATATTTTAGGGTGAATGTTTGATATTTTTCTGAAAAGATTTATTTTCTAGTAAATAATGGAAAATATCAATTTTTATAAAACTGTCCACTTGATTATATTAAAAAACCCATTTAATATTTGAATTTTATTTCAAATTCAACTAAGTACTATTTATTTATATATAATCTAAATAATTAAATTTTAATCTTCCTTATAACTTACTTTGATATAAGTACATTTTTGGGCTTAAAAATGATTTTTTCAAGAAAACTATTTTCATTGCATTTGTGGGATTAATTTAAAAATTTAATTATTCCAGATATGTGAGTTGAATATTCAAAAATGGGTTCCATATTTGGAACTAGTGGGTCTAAATTTGGTAAATAGTTCTCTTTTACTTATGGTTATTTTGAATTGTAACTATAGTAATTTTATTATCACTATAACGGGTAAATTGGTTAATTTAGGTTAAAAATGAAATGATAAAAACCATAAAATAATCTAAAATATTACCTAAATATTATTTTATGAGTATATATCAAACATTACCATCCAAGTATAATTATGACCTTTTCGGTCCACTTGGATGAGAATATGACTTTTACAGTATTTTATTTAATGAAAAGTCAAACATGTCACACTCTTATTTTTAGAAAGTGTAATAATTTTAATACGGTTTTATCTATAGGATATGTTTGACTATAAATATTTTTATAAAATTTAAATGATTAATTATAATCATGAAAATTTATTTTTAGTTTTTAGTGAATAAATAATTACCTTACACTCTTACACAGTGCTGATGCCGTAATTATTTAGTTAATAGAATAATTAAATAAATTATATTAGAAATATTATAAGTAAAATAGTTCTTGATATTTAGGGTGATAAAAGAATTATCAATATATACATGACATTTTAGGATATAATAAAATATTTGGTTTTAATTTTAATTGTTTTCTGGATGTTTTTAAATTCAAATTAATGAATACTATCCAAAATTGACAATAATTATATTTTATAGCATTAATATTTTATTAAATTATTTGAAAATCATAAAAATCTTAAATAAGAAAAAAGGGATAATTTATGGTCTAAAATTCCATCCCATTTTCGTTTATATAACATTTGGATGCAATTAGATATAGAATAGTCTTATTATATTTTAATAATTTTGGGAAAATTCAAAAGCACCGCTCACCTGAATTATAAAATGGCACTCATTCCTTCACTTATTTACACCGAATTTAGATATATAGATCAGAAAAAACCTACCCATTTCTATCCTAAACATACTTATACAAATTCTAGAGGTTATGGTTTTCTCAAAATACCAACCCTAGATCTCTTAAGAAGACATCTAAAGGAAGTCCACCGAAAAAGAGGCAATTGTCTTTACCAACTCTAAGTTTATTTCTTCTCATGATTCCTATTCATGTGTTGTTTCTATACTAAATTAATTAATACATTATATTATATATACTTTTATATTATTATTATAATGATACAACCATATTCCACCTTTTATCTATCCTACAAAAAATGAAAGCACTGTATCTGCGTACGTACAATTTACCATCTCCACACAACAGTGTAATTTTTTTAATAACCACTTTAGTTTTATGGATTTAATGATCGAAATAATGGATATGTATTATAATTATGAAATAATATTTGTTAAAGAAAATTAATATATCATCCATTTCCCTACCCATTCACCATTAAGATAATGATATCATCGCCCGTGCTTACATATGATCTACTGTCTCTACAAAGCGATGCAACCCATTCTCCATATAAAACATTAAATAATGGATATAAAAATGTATTTAATAATTAAATATGGTACTTATATCATTAAAAAAAATTCTATATATGATAAATATATATCCCATACACATGAACCTAGACTTATGTGACAAAATATGCATGAAAAAATAAAGTAGTTAACACCCAAAATAATAGTAATAATGAAATATTATTAACAAAGGTGTGGAAAGATGTTATTTAAGAATTATATATGATGTAATAAATACAAATATGATTCAGGTATAAATTAATAACATTATTTAAACCATTATATAGAAGGTTAAACATGTTCAACTAAAATAAATCTCAAGGAAATGGATTTTTAGTCTCACTTTTATTTCTGGGAGACTTATTCCATATTCACTGATTGCTTATTTTGTAACACCCCGAGCTTCCACGATATGCTTCTCATTCAATAATGCAATAACTTGCATTGTACGCAACTTCGAGTTCTAACACACCACAACTAATCAAAGTAGTCGTTATGAATAGTAATACCCACTTTTTAAAGTTATAGAAATTTTATATTTCAAAATGGACTTCATTTTTGTATTCATAATATCGAAATTATCCAAAGTTGAATTTTTTGTAATTTTCTGAGAACTTCCAATTTTTATAAATAGTGAAAAATACTTAAAAACAACTTTTTTTAATCAAAGTATTTTATAGTGATAAATTATACTATTGAGTGGTTTTAAAGTATAATTATAATATATTTTTACTATTTTATCCAATGGTGGTCATTAGAATTAATTTCACTTTGAAATTGGACATAAACAATTGTCAATCTCTTGATATATATTGTTTCTTAAAAACACGCTATTTATTGTGACAGCAGGAATTAATTATAAAATTAATTAATTCAACTTAACTGTTTGGAATATTTTAAAATAGACATCATTTTTGGATTCGGAATATCAATTATAGCTTAGGGTGAAATTTTGGCATTGTTCTGGAAAACTTCAATTTTTGATGAATAGTGAAACCACTAAGTGGTAGTTAAAAAACTGATTTTTCGTTTAAATGAAACATTACCACTTCTATGATCTGAATTTTAAAAATCTGACATACATGGTTGTCATTAGGATGTAAAATGTGGTTCAATGGGATTAAAATAATTTTTTTGGTGAATAGTAACTTTTAAGTTTAATTGATCGTGATTAAGGGTAATTAGTGAAATTTAAGGTAAAAATGATATTATAAAAATATGAAAATACCTGTACACTTGTCCTACCCCTATTTGATGTGTCATGGCCGACCAATAAAATCCATGGGTCAACTTGGGGACCCCATGGAGCCACTTTGGTAGGAAAATGACATAAATTACTTTTATTTAAAGTTAAAATAAAAATCTCACAAACATAAGTTGTTTTACTAAAACAATTTTTAAATGGGTTTATACAAGTCATATTTTTGACTATAAATATTCATTATAAATCTAAAAATATTTCCTACATCATGATATTTTTTTATAATTTTTATACATTAAATAAATTAAATTATTTATGACACCATGATGATGCAGCGATTACCTTATTAATTAACGATTTAAATAAAATGAAAAGATAATGTAAAATCCAATCAATAAACTTTTCAAAAACCTTCTGGATGAGTAGATTTCAAACCCTTATCACCTTAGACTCGAATTATATAAGTTTGGGACCTTTAAAATCCGAAACTCATTATATAATAAAGTAACATTTCATTACTTTCCAAGAGTGCCCCTCCTCTCCACTTATAAAAGCCCCCCACCACCACCACCTTACTCACACTTTCAAAGCCTTTTGGCTCGGCCAATCTCTACCCAAATACTCTCCCAACTTCCCTCCCTTACTCCTAGAAGCCTCACATTGGGCAGAAGTCTTCCCAAGGAATCCTTTGGCTCAAATCAAAAGAGTTACCCGATTTTAAGGTAATGTCTTCTCTTAAGTTATTTTGTTTTATTTTGCTTATCCAACCCCCTAATCTCTTTTTATTAATTTAATTTGTAACAACACCAGTATTATAAATATACTAGGATGTTTTTATAAGAATTATTCGAGCTACACTTACACACACCTACATCTAATGGTTGAAGAACATACTGTTTCTGTGGATGGCGAATTTCTACCTCACGAAACGATGATTGTTCAACACTCATATAACACCTCTAATGGTGGCCATTTTTATGAAACTATTTTCATATATTATATATATATATTATGTTTATGTTTTACTTATGCTTATGTATTTTTCATTTTTGGCATAATTTATGATTTCCATTATGGGTAAACGCGATAATTTCATTTTAGGAAGTGCGGACTACCGCCCCCTCAAAGTGATTTGAATCGTTAATGCCATATGTGGGATGTATAAAGGATGAAGTAAATGGTATTATACATTATATTATAATGGAATTATATTATACCTTTATATAATTATAACTTCATTCCATTAAATATGAAATAGAAATGAAAGTAGCATTCATGCGTACGTACGGCTTACCGTCTCCATGAGCGGTGCATTTCGTTTCTTACCTCTAAACGTTATGGAATATTATAAATGCATGTATATACTGGATATATATGAGATATATGATATATAAATCGTGAATATAATTCGGGATATAATGGATATTTCACCACATGACCAACTTGTAATGATAAGAAGTTTATTTTTGACTCAAGTACCTAAGATCGACAAAATGACCGTTATAAACTTAAATAATTACATAATGTTCATGACATGGTAATAAGTGATATAAAAGGAATAATGAACTTGAAAAAGGTTCTTAAGAAGGTAGATATTAACTCTAGTTTATTATTCAGGAGATCAAAGAACGGTCGAGTGAATTCGGACACGAGGTAAGGGAATTTCTTAACCCAATTTCCATTCTTTGGGTTAATCTCCTACTTTCAAATTATGTCATGATATTATTATATCCTATCATTTATTTGTAATTTCATTATGTTTAATTATAGTGAATACACATAATATATCTATTTTATTTAAAAAATGATCTTTGTAAGGTACTTTGTCTCAATCTCCATTCATTGAGGCATATTTTAATTTATACACAAATTTCTTTTATACAGTGTATAAACCCCTTTGATTTTTACATTTATTCAAAAGGAATATTTTTTATACGAAGCGTTTTACTAAATGACAAAAAGGAATGTTTTTCTTGTCATACGTATGCGACGACAACGACTTCTCCGCCTCCATGACCATTATTTGGGTTTCATCTTCCTCTATAAGCCATAACATTTTTAAAAAATGAAAAATAAATATCAAGTTTTAATTTTCTTTTATTTTGGTTTTGAAAATGGTTTTGAAAGTGTTTTTATTATATCAATGTGCTGTATTGATATCTTGTGATTGAAATGTGGAAATGTTATGTTTCCTTTATGCATGTTTTATGTGATACGATTATGTTATGGTTTATGATATGTTTAAACCTATTCATATGAGGAATGCATTGGACTTAATAAGTGACGGGTGGAGCCCGCTACAGCTTCTCGATGCATCGGTAGGTCTCATGAGACAAACTAGTGTCTTGGATTGAGGCCTTGACAAAATCTTATTTGTGGTCTTGGCACAAGGCCTTGACTACGTGGTTATGATAGTCTGGCATTATGCATTCCATCATTATGAAAGTGGTTATTGAAATTGCATGTGATTATTCTACTATTAGAATATCCATGTGAGTAAGTAAATGGCATTATTTAATTTTATTTTTGCCATATCATGCTGAATGTCAAGTTTAAAAAGGCTTTTGTTTTAGTTATACATTTCCTTAAATGTTAATGTTTATTTATGAAAGCTTCTGCAATATTGTTATCCTTACTGAGCATCTGAGCTCACCCATTTCAATGTTTTAATATTTTCTAAGATGTGAAGAAGTATTTTATGAATGACCTGCAGGGATAGTCTGAAGGGGATAAAAGTGTGGACTATGGAGACTTTGTTATTTTAGTTTTTCAATTTATGATGTAATGTAACATTTATGAATGTATCTAGTGTTTCCAAGGCTACTAAACTAATCGGTCTTTCGAGACTTGATCTTTTGTGATCATGCCAATGTTACACAATAATGTACCGACTCTGGGTAACTGGGGTCGGGGCGTTACATATTTTGTGTGTTTTATTTACTTCCATTTGAAATGTTATATCATGAAATTTTTATATTCATTATATTTTAAGTTCCTTTTCAGGATCTTATTTCTTGAGGCTTATGATATGTGTGTTACCAAAGAAGTAAGAGTTTATTTTCCAATCTCTTCATTATTCAAGATTGTTTATGTTTACATTCCCACTGGGGAATATTTATCTTCATTGTCCATGTTTCCTAAAGGTGTTTTCAATTTTTTCTACTATTCTCCTCAATTTTTTAAATTCATTTTTATATATGTTTGGATTTATGCAAAATAGGTTGAATGGAATATTTTTTATATTTTCTAAATGAGGTACTTTGTGATTTTTATAAGAAAAATATGGAAGGAATGTTTTTTAGCTTATAATGTATGAGAGTATTTTCACCCCATGATGAAACCTTAATTTTTTGAAGATTAATTTAAATTTTTTCAATTTTATTTTTGAACAAAATATTATGTTTAGTATTTGTGCAATTTCTTTTTAAAATTTAATTTCAAAGTGAAAAAGATATTTTACTCAAATACGTTTCTAATGATATTTTTAGGGTAATTTTATTCATCATTGACAACAACCATTTATTTTAATTTTTCACCACCTGTAATATGTTTTAATTATAACACAATTTTTATAATTCACTTGTGATGATTGGATATTTAATTTCTCTTAAATACCTATATTATTGTATCATGGATATGATTATTGTCTAATCTATAAACCATTTTTTCACACAATGCTTCATTATAAAAGTGTTTTATTGAGTAGGTAATTATTGATAAATTAGTATTCTTTAATCAATAAAAATATTTTTAGATACGAAATATTGAGTCATGAATTAAAATATCATTTGATATGTGAGGACTACTTTGGGCCAATAGTAATACGCATGGGCCCAAGAATTATATATATCCTCAATTAATTAGTAGGTATCTTGAGGGAAATTAGTTTTACAATTTAAATGGGTTTATACCTATAGTTATACACCATATCTTGAAAGGTATTGATATCAGAGGCATGCTATTTCTAAGAACACAATTTCTAATAAATCATTTTATTCATTAAGAATTTAGTTACTATTATCCACGAGATTTCTACAATGATATTATCCTTGGATGAATTTTTTTCCCAAGATATTATGGTATATGTGTTCATTTATTTACCATTCCATGTTGATTATTCTTATTGATTCATTATAGATTCCTCTATACGCATACCCTTATTGAATATTAGAGCTCACCTATTTTTATGTTTCCTTTATCTAGGATTCTAATAAGTGTATTATGATTGATATGTAAGGATATAATAAATAGAATAAATGTTTACTTAATTAAAATAATTTTTTTTATTATTTGTTTTTAATTTTAATTTTAAATTCATGTATTTATATTTTTTATCAATACTACTAAACTATTCAGTCATTTAGGATGCAATTCCTTATATCTTGTGCCAATTTAATAAAGTATTATCTGAATCAAGGTTACTTGGGTCATGTTATTGATCATAAATCTAATAATTACCTCATGATTATCATTCTTGAGATGATGGTATAATGACCTATTTGACCATAGTAAATATATTTATGTCATTTTGACATATGAGTCAAATATCTTCAAAATGTTGGATGTGAGATTAATTTATTATGAAATTAAATATGTTGTGGTAAAAAATATGAAAGGAAAAAAATAATTGAAAAAGGTTATTGTGTAATTAAATAATAATCATAGTTTTATTATCTTGGAAGATAAAGAACAAATGTGATGAATTCGATTCAAGTTAAGGAACCCTTTACCGTAAAACCCCATTTTAAATGTTTTAAAGATTTATTTTTTTAAATTTTTTTATTCAATGTTAGTATTATTAAAATTATTTAATGGATGTTTTTTATGGACATAGATTAATTATACAGAATACTTTATGTCTATTTTTTTTTACATTCATTCATTGGTTTTCAAAATTTTTCTTTTTACATATTTCATATGGATTTTTTTAGAGAAGATAGATATAATTAATGATGAAGATCATCAGACATACATATGAAAAGCCACGAAGGGAAATTGTATAGCCACACCTGGTTGGCATCGAAGGGGCCTGATGCCTCCAACTGATGGGCCACATTGTTTCCTTCCATTTTGGTAAAGCAGAAGGTTGAGAATGAAAAGCATTGGCGGAGCGAGAGAATTCTCATGATGATGAGGCCAAATGACTGGAGTCCGCCGTCATTGTGGTTAATGGCATCGATCAAAGTGAGGCAGTCAGGCTCAATGTTGATATCAAGCCATCCATGTTCCCTAGCTAGCGACATACCTGTCAGGATAGCGTTAGCCTCAGCTACGGTAGGTTCCCAAAAGACATGATGTGATTCATATTTTGCAGCAATGATTTTACCTAGATGATTTCAGGTCAGGAGGCTGAGGGAGACAAATCCATCCTTGGGGAGAGACGCGTCCACGTTGATCTTAAGAGTTCCAACCATTGGGGGGTACCAATGAGGAGGACAGGAAGGAGGAATATCTGGCATGTGATGTCCTTTGTGGTGTTTCCAGCCCTCAATCCATGAAGTGGCCCATTCAGTCCCGAATTAAGGAGGTTTATGAACATGATGGAAAATAACATCATTACGTCAGACCCAGATGATCCAGGCCAGGGTACAGAGTGAGCCAGCATTATCCGATGAGAGAGAGGAGCACCAGTGCATCAGGAGAGAGGGAAGGTTAGAAACCATGGCCAGAGATGCATCTGAAGCCGGGCCCCATTTGTTCCAAATTTCCTTAGATCCAGGAAATTGAATGATAGCGTGAAAAGGGGTCTTTGGGATATTCGGGTAGAAGGGGCAGGCAACGACATTGGACATATGTCGGTAGACGAGAAGGCTCATGGTAGGTAGGGTGTCCATGCACACCTGCCACCAGAAGTGGCGTATTTTTGGGGGGACATTGAGCTTATAGAGTGATTTCCATAGCCCCTCATTCAAGTCGACTGGGTGGTTTCCAAGAGCAAGTCTGTAACTAGATCTCACCGTGTAATCGCTCGATAGATCATTTCTCCAGAAGAGATGGTCGGGTTCTGTGTCTGGGATCCAAGGGATTCTTAGGATAATTCTTTGGTCTCTTTCATTAAACCATTCATGAATCTTATCCAAACACCACCCCATACCTTGGTCAGAAAAGAGGCACCTGGCAGTGGTGTTTTCAATTCCTGGTTATGTGTGGGAAGTAGCCCGCATACCTTCCGAATCAATCGGCCAGGGATCGGTCCAGATATTGACAGATGAGCCATCCCCAATCATCCAGCCCATCCCTTTTTCCAGGAGCTTTCGGGACCCCAAAATTCTTCTCCAAAGGAAGCTAGGATGAGGTCCAAGAGAGGACTGGGTTCTATTAAAATGCATCTCTGGCCAAAGGAAGCTAGGATGAGGGACAATTTTATTGGTTCCGTAAGGGTTCTATTAAGATGTTTTCCCAAGGAAACTACATTACTTTTATGTTCTAGATAACGAGTTTTCAGAGAAATATTTTTATTTCAAAAGGTAATCTAACATTAATTTGTTTTAAAGGAATTATTATTCCCCTTTTTATGTAAACATGTATATTTTAAGAATTTTTTGTCAAGTGTTCTCATGTTTTATAAAGAAACCCTTAGGATTATTATTTTTATTTATGTATACTTATAAATTGTTTTATGAATTTATTTTTAAACATGATATTAAGGGTACGTAAAAGATTATTTGAGTTTAAAGTTTATTAAGTTAAAGGAAAAAACTATTTTATGAATTTATGGTTTTAAAATGGACTAACAAGTTTATTTTTTTTTCTTTTTATATGTCCCTTACTGAGCTTTTAATTCCCATACCAGGTTTTTAAAAATTTTTAGTGGGTTTAAGGATGATTTGAAATAAAAAATGAATTCTAGTTGAAAACCACAAAGATTTGGAATAACAAAAAGACATGATTTATTTTTAAAAGTCTTATATTTTTGAAAAAATGGATACTAAGATGAATTATCTGAATTTAAATAGATTGATTTTTTATGTACGAGTTATTAACTGATTATATAAAACTCTAAACTTAAAGATACTCTAAGTTAAATAAAGTGAATTCTTTTCTAAAGATTCATTTTATAGATTGTTTAAGGTTGGGTAATTATAAACATGTAGGCTGTGTAACACCTTGGTTTCATTATAGGTGTCAATATTATATAATTAAGGGATTATTTGAAATTTTGGGTGTTTTTGTGTTTTGAAGGAAGGTATGTAGTTTTAGACTATAGACTTGTCCTGTCACGAACAAGCAATCCATAGGTCTATAGTTTTTGGATTCAAAATAGTCATGGATACAACACAGGATGTCATATCATGACTTTTCATTGGAAACAATGCCTTATTTTTTTGGTGGACTTTTTCATTACATGATATGGGGAATACCCCCATGAACTTGTGGGTTTTGAAATATTTCAAATCATACTAAGATATGTAATGTCATGATGTGTCCTTATAATAATATTAATTATCATGAAATTCATGGTATTATGCTTCAAATTATAACCCATTTAGGGAATCGTTTCCTCCCATTTTGAGAATCTCACACCTTTGATGACCCTTCTTGGTTTCAATTCCTTGATGGTATTTTACAAGGGCTTTCATTGATATTTGAGTCTAGTTATTCAGGGTAAGTTCATATAGATTCCTTCATATTCATTACTCCAATGTTTTCCCACATTATTTGTTTCCTTAGATTGGTCAATGAAAACCAGGCTTTATGTTTTATTGATTTAAATCTTGGATTCTCATGATTTATGGGTTTTTAGGTCATTATAAGGGTCCTTCATGCATCATTGAGGTGTTTTAGTGCCATGAAATATGAAAATGGACTGGTGTTAGTATTTTTCTATAGTACTAATCCTTTAAATTTAAATCCATTATTTTAGTTCTTGTTATAACCCTTTATTTTATTTATTTTAAGTTATTTTACAATTTTCTAATTCTTTTTATTTGAGATACTAGAATTTACCTAGTTTTAAAATTGGTATGAGGGTTATTCCAAATGTTTTGATGGAAGAATCCATTTTCTAAAAAGTTTCCATTTATAGCACTTTTAAAATTAATGATAGTCTCCCTATAAAATGATATTGTTTAATTAAATGGGATAATATACATTTTAAAATGAAATGTTTCTAAAATATTAGTCACATGGATATCATTTAATTATTTAAATATTTATTTTCGATTATGAAATTTAAAATGATTTAGAAATGAATAATTTATTTTAAAGTGATTTTAATGAATTTTTTAATGTATGACCTTTCAAATGGGGGTATTATGACTTGGTATCATAACTTGGGTTTCTATCAGAGAACTTAAAGCTTTAAAATATGAGAAACTTGTTGTGAGCAAGGCCGTCTCTTGTGCCTCTTATTTATTAATTTGTTTGATTAGTTTCCATTATGGTATTTTGGGTTTTTTTAAATATTTATATAATATAGATAGAACTATTTAATGAGAGGGAATTGGATGTGTTACGTGATTTGTTGTTAATGTTTTATTTGTGCATGTGTTGGTTATTAATTATATTTCTCCCCTCTATTTAAAAATTCCATGGAAAATGTTAGGAAATATATGGAAGATCTGGACGATATCTCAGCTATCATAGATTACTTATTGGTTAGTTTTATAGGAATGAGTTTGTTCGACTATGGGTTAAGATGTAGAGTGACCATGAATGTAAGAGGAGGTTAAGTGAAGTTAAGTTTACCTTGGGTGGGATGATTCCATATTAGGTGTTCAATTAACTAGGTATAATATTGTTTCATGTAAGAGCCTAGTATGTTACCCATTATTCCTATTAATGTTAATGATTACATTAAGAGATTTAAAATCTATACATTTACCATATCCCTTACTCTTTTCTGGTATAGTGTCATAACTATTTTTATTGGGTTCCTTTATACTTCAAGATTTTAGTGTGGCCACTTTTTGTGTTTTATTTTTTATGGTTTGTTTTATCTTTTTACGAATTAGTTTATAAATAGGTTTTGTAAAAATTTAAAAAATAATAAAATGGTTTTGTTTATGTCTCATAAACTTAAAATTCTATCATCCTTAATATTTTAATGTGTTTACTATCATAAAATAGTGGATTCCACCCCTTGGAAATAAGGTGCTTTAAAAGGGGTGATTCCCATTTCTTTAAATGAATTGGTTTTTATAAGGGTGTTAGCATGTTATTGGTTATGATAAAATATACCATCATATGTATACATTTGTATTCCAAACTATCATAAAATGGATTTTTGTTTAATGGTTATGTTTGGTGTGTAAGGAGGATACCTATTAGGTTTCCATGCCAATGGATATCATATTATAGGTTCAAAAAGTCCTAGTAGATTATATTGGATGATTCTTATGGTCTTGAATTATGTATTTTGGTAGCAACAAGCAAGGATGTTTCAATTTCCCTGAAGAGAAAGTTTTTTTGTATTTGTTTTATTTTAATTCATTAATGTTTTATTATATCATGCCATGTTGGAAATTCTATTCTTGTATCTACTTTTTGTTATTTTTAAAGTTATTGTATTGATTCAATTTTATTTATATTATGTTGTATCAGGTTTATTTGTTTTTTTTGTTCATGGTTGTTGTATATTAATGTTTATGGAAATGTTTTATATTAATATTATTAGTTATGTATCATTTGATTTATCTATAATTTTTATCATATTATCTCATTTTTATGGGTGCATGATATATGGACTCTTCACAAAATAGTTTTTTTGTAAAATGATCTGATATTTATTTATGGATAAAAAATTATCAAGGGGAATTCCTTGATTCCTAAGTAGTTGTTTCCATACCATAACGATTTGGAACACACTTCAGACTAATTGGTAAGCTAGGTCAGTTGACATTCCAACTCTTGGCCAATTAATTAAAAATGGTATAAGATCTTGGGTTTTTGGTCGACCTAGGTTCTAGAAGAGATCTTTTATTATTTGAGTGGCTGATAGTATGAAGACAAGTATGTAATAACTTGAGAGGTAAGAGAGGGACTTGAGTCTTGGATTTTGGTTCTTTTCATGAATGATTTTATAATATTTTTATATATGAAGATTTTATTTGAATCCCCTATGAGTAATATAAGTGATTTTGGTGGTTTTAATGTTTTTTGGGGTGAAAAAGGATGAAGAAATAGAGTTATACAGTTAGTTCATAGAGAATAGTATATTGCATAGAATCTATTATGATGGTCATGAAGACATTATAGAGCCGATAACATAGTCTACCAAACCATGGGACCAACATTTGTTTAGGTTGACATTTCTATCAGTTTTTTTCTTGACATCTATTGATTCTAAATTTATTTAAAGTCTCTTTAAACTTTTTAGAAATAGATTATAGTAGGTTTATACAGTGTTGTTTTATTTTTTATTAATTTTAAAAGCTATTTTTCATTTTTTTAATGTTTTAATGGTTGTTTTGGGTGAATACAGCTGAAATTCATAAAATTTTGGATTAAAAAAACTAGTTTTGATTTTTTTTGAAAATATGTTCCTTATTTCTCATGATAAATTTTAAAAAGTGATTTCTTTCATTTTGTTCTTTAGGAATTGTTTTGAAATTAGAATAGACTTTTAGATAAAGGATTTAAAAATGTATCCCAACAATTTTTTGAATAATTTTAAATTGTAATAAAGTTTTAAAAGGAGTTTATATATTTTTAAATTGAATAGATTATTTTTCCAAGTTAGAATTATTTTAAACTAAAAACGGTGATTTTTTTTCAAATGAATGCCTCGGTAAAATGTAGTTTTTAGTACATTTTATGTTTTAATAGATATATATTTCTAGATTGGTGTTATAGTTTTTATTGGAATAATTTCTTTAAATTATAAGGCATGAATTTATTAGGGCCTTATTTCCAAATGTTTATAGTACATCTCCCAGAAATGTTTGAGGAGAATATAGTAATTTTAACTTCAAGGATGATGCTTAGGGAGATTCCTCTTTTCATTATGAAAATTATTCTAATTAATGGAATAACCTATACTTATATTATAGTGGTAGAATCAAGAACCTAATATTCTATAAGACATCTTTAATCATGCTTAGTGGTTGGTAATATTTCTCTTTAGCAAGTCATTTGTGATTCTTCAAAGCTCGATTATTTGATATATGTGCTCTTTCATATTTGAGTATTTTTTCATATCATATATACCTAAACTATCTTTATAAATTCAATTAGTTATTTTATTGGATAAATTTTTGTAGTAACTTTATCTAGGGATAATTATATATTTGGTGGTTTCCTTAATTTGATTTTTAATAGTTCAAATATTTTAAGGTAGTTCTTGTGGATGTTTCCTTTTTTTATATTTGATCACTTTTGTGGGGTTTTTTTTATTTTTAGGTTAATTTAATGCTTTTTTTGAGATATTATTTATAATGTTTAGTTGTGTGGTGTTTTTCTTGTTGAGGATGTTTTTTGATGAGTTTGTGTGGGGAACACTTAGATCAATGCTTAGGTAGGAATTGTGTTGCACCAGTTTATGTTATGATATAGTTGGTGTTTGGATGGTTTAGTTGGGTTCTCTATGAGATATTGTTCCATGGTTAGCGATCTTGTTTAGGCTTGTGGGGTTTAATAACCCAAGGTGTGAGAAAATGTGATTCTTGGTGTGGTTGGTTGTGGGTTTTCCCTTTTACATTTTGGATGGATTTGTTGGTGGATACATTGATGGTTTTGATGAGATCATTTTGTGGATATTTTGATGTTGTGGGGTTTTTTATATTGGGTTTTGATTAGTTCTGTATTGGATATTAATTTACGGTTACTTTAATTTTTTCCAATTATCAAGTGTTTAGTGGAGGATTTATTTCTTTCCTTAGTCGTCTCATATTTTGAGTTATTTATTTTAACTACACCATTTTAGTGGACCTATAAATGGCTGAGAGACTAGTGATTGGAATCTATTTTATTAGGAATATAAGATTATTGATCATGGTTTGGAAATCATTGGATATGTTTGGTGGTGTTTGAGGTGTGGGGTTTCCTTGTTTGATGATTTCATCGAGTTTCCCAGTGTTATATTCCCATCAGACCCTCTTTTGTTTGTCCCTGACCCACCCAACTTTTGAATTGGGGTTGTATTTATTAGTTTTTTTTTTCATTCTATTTTTTGATTAAGTAATTTTTAAGAGAATGAAGTGGCATGGTGGATAAAAATTATGGAATCTGAGTGTCATTGTTCTTTTTAATATTATTTAATTATGGTATTATTTAATATTTTTAGAGTTTTTATGTTTTGATGGCTTGTATAAGGCTCTAGACATCAGGCTGATGAAACTATGACCTTGGTTGTTTTTTTATAACTAGGATGTCCCTAGATCTATATTTTTTGGTTGAAACCTATCATAGCTGGAACTAAGGTCATCATACAATGAATAATCCTAGGTATTAATACCCAGTTTTATGGTGGAGTCATTCATTCTAGGACATAAGGCATCATTACCCATCCACATGGGTTCTAAATTATTTCACATCATGATGAAATGTGTAATTCTACATTGAATTCAGGGAAAAATCTTTTTGTGTGTGTGTGAAATTAGAGGTTATAGCATTAAAATTAATACCACTTTAAGGTATCTTTTCCTCTCATTTTCATCATATTTTCTCCAACATTGTACCCTCTTGGTTATCCATTAATACATTGCGATTTCCATTGGTTTTAATCAAGATTTGATGTGGATTATTCATGGTAAGGCCCACTTGATTTATTACAATACTTTCCCCATCTATTTTCCACTTTTTTCTAACCCAATAATGATTTTGAAAACCAAGGGTTGATGTTTTATCGATTTTAAATTTGGGTTCTCATGATTTGGGGTTTCTTATAGCCTTATAATGGGTCCTATTTCATTTATAAGGTGTTTCAGTGCCATGAATTATAGAAGAAAGATGTTTGAGGTTTGTTTCTCCATGTTTGAACCATTAATTTTAAGGACATTTATTATTTGGTTGTTATAACACATGATTTGAGATCTTTAAAATTAATATGAAGTGTTATGATTATTCATGTTTTAAAAGTGGAATTTATCTATTTTTATAAATAGTATGTGAGGTTCTCCCTATGATTCAATGATCAAAATAAATTTTCTCAAAATGGTGCATTTATAGAACTTTTTTAAATGGTGAAGAGTATCCTTTCATATTGATTTTGATTTATAAAAAGGCATATTTTCAATTTTACATGGCATGGATGATGAAAATTGGGAAAATGGATATCATTTGTTCTATTTTACAATTTTGTGGCCATTTTGAAATTTGAAATGTTTTAGAAAGTATGTGTTTCTTTAAAAGTAATTTTCAAAGGATATTTCAATGGTTGATTATTCAAATGGTTTTACTATGACTTGTTATCCCATGTTAGTATTCCACAGTACTACTTAGAACTTTAAATAATGAGATACATTTTTTTGTGTGTAAGGCCCTATCTTTGTCCCCTTATTTATGCATTAGTTAACTTATTTCCCATTTTCTAATATTGGGTTTTACTTAATTTTTATATATATATATAAAGGATTGTTTCATGCAAGTTAATTGGAGATGAGATGATATTTATTTTTGATGATTCATGTATCATGTGGTGATAATTTTTTAATTTTTCTCACTTATATTGATAAATATTATTTTTGTGATAGGAAATAAGTGGAAGGTCTAGATGGCTGATTCATCAGCATAAATTACGAACTATCTAGAGGCCTATGTATGAGTTTTTTATACAATGTGTTAACTAGTATTGAGAACATGAGGGTAATATGGGGTTGAGTGCTAGTTGAGATCACCTAGGGATGAATGATTCCATATTAAGTGTTCTTTTAGGGAGGTTTAATATCATTTCACATTAAATATCATCATGTTTCCCTAGATTCCTATTGTTTTGAATGATTAAATTAAGGTATTTACACTCTATACCTTGATTATATCCACTTAATATAAATTGGTTTAGTGGGACCATTTATTTTCTTGTTCTTTATGGTTCATGATATTGGGGTGCCCATTTTTTGTGTTAAATTTTTTATAGTTTGGTTTAATTTTTTTAATTTTTTTTAAAAACGAGTTTTATGAAATGTTAGAAATAATAAAATTGTTTTTATGTATCCTAAACTTGTATGTTTACCATCATTATTTTTTTAAATTGTTTACTCTTCTATAAATGTTAGATTCTACCCATTGGTAAGAAGGGTATTTAAAAGGGGTGGTTTACATTATTTTAAATGAAATGATTTTTATAGGGGTGTTATCATGTTATTGGATTTGATAAAAGAGAAAATATAATAATTATATCTTTATTCTAAAATAACATAGATTTTTTTAAGTTCTATGTATGGGGTGTGAGGAGGATACTTACCTGGATTTCATTATCATGCCTATATTATTACAATTTCCATAGGTTCTGGTTGGATTTTGTGGATGATCGTTATGGTCACAAAGTACGTATGTTGGGGTTTAAAATTTAATGTATTTCCCGTTGGTTTATGAATATGGGTTTTTTTGGGTCTTTGTTTTATTTTATTTCATCGATTGTATATTGTATCATTCCTTTTCAGCACTTGTATTCCATCCATTTCTTTTGGTTCTTGTTAATGTTATTATATTGAATCGTTTTTTATTTATGTTAAGATTTGTTAGGTTTAACCCCTGGTTTATTATAGATGAGGTATATATATGTTTATATAAATTATTAGATCATCTTTTTTGGTTATAAATCATTTGGTTTATAAATTATTTATATATTCTTACCCCATTTTTCATGGATGTCCGATATAAATATACTTCAAGAAATTTTTTTATAAAAATAATATTCTACATTTTTACTCTAATTTGAGGGTGAAACCATTTCCAAATTGAATTAATTGATTCACATGGACTAGTTTACATTCTTTAGGCATTGAGAACTTCCCTCAAGTTATATGGTGAGCTGAGTTGGATGAAATTTTAAATCTTCCCAAGTTGGTTCATTATAGGGTGTGATTTATAAATCAAATTTGGGAAACACCGACTGGATTACTATAATATACCAAAATATTCAGTGTGTGTCTGCATATAATATAAGAAAACAATACACAGAAGCATACCCATAAGGTATTCATGTGGTAACTAGACCTCCACAGTGCCTGATCCCACCTATTCCAACCCTTTCCAATGCAAGAATCATCACATCCCACATATATAAACCCTAATATGATTAATACCTTCTCAATCAAAGAACAATATCACATATAGTTTTTTATGAAACATTGAGTCCTAGACTATACCCCCTTATTCAAAGTAGGTCAAAAATCATTATCCAGGTTCCCAAGCCTCATACTCATGGTATCCTTAATACAAATAATCCCATTCCAACACATCACAATACACCATCCTATCACCCTATATGTGGTTCCATAATTATACCACATACCATGTCATATACCATGACATAGACCACCAATATCTTACTTAGGGTGAGGTCTTATATTAACATTTTGAATCAATACACTCTCACTTAGGCTATCCTTGTCTATAACACTCTTTATATGGGTTAAGGCTCCTAAAAAAACTTGTAATAGAGCCCTCTGAGTCCATGTGGTCCATACCAGTACCCTCTCACATAGGATGAGGCCTCATATAAAGTCACATCATTAACCATAATACCAAAATCAAGTAACATTGAAAAAAAATCATAAAAACACTGTGTAGGCCTAGAACCCCCCTCAACTAGTCCTAATCCATACATGGAACAATGATAGAAAATAGTTTAGATCATATCTCACCACCAATCACCATGAACCATCTCACTATACCTAGTAACTTTGTGCATAACCATATATATATAAAAATACATGATAACTTCCATATAATTTAGGCCAAAATGATGTACATTGAAGTTTTTTTATCAGACTAGGTTACATCCATGTATATAATCCCTCTTAGGAATAACTCAAACCCTGAGTCCACAAGGAAATTGGTATCATCATTCACAATTATCTCACTAGGCCCAAAAACAAATACAATGGTGTTTCCAACCCTAAGGACACTTCCCATGTTTTCTATGCACTATTACAATAAGGGATCTAAAGGGTGGAAGTAATTTATATACTTGAAGGTTTCACTTTCAAAAGTTTACTAGAGTCATGCCATTTATATACCACACCCCAGGAATAAGATATTCATGATATATATTAAACATCAACCCACCCGCGTGTTATACCATAACTGACACTCATCAAACATACACCCAAATAAATTATATAATAAAACCAACTTAATGAATAAGGCCTTATTTAATCAAAGACTCACCCATAAGAGATATTTTAAATCCTAAAATAGTATATCACCATTACTTAACTCTTAAATGGGGCTTCAAGGTCCCAAAGAACACCTTGCAAACTTCCTATACAACACCCAAAGCACGTCACTTGTCAGAGCCTCTTCTTAAGTACCACATTACTTTAGGGACCATAACTTATCTCTCACAACAAAAAACCAAGATATTTATTATTAACATTAGGCTTTATAATCATTATAATGTCCATTAGACCCAAAAAGTGGTTGTTCACCTTGGTGTCATTTCCATTTTTCCACTCTAAAATCACAAAGCTATGCACAATATATTCAATTTTCACTAAGGAGGCCCCATCCTAGCCTATAACACTCTTTGTGAGTTACTTGGACACTTTTCAAAATTATTATACCTATTACTCATACCCAGGACAAGCACACCATAAAAATATGATACATGTAACAAACTAGACTCCAAAAAACCAGAGTCGGTAGTAATTTGACATTATTGGTATAAAATAAAACATTTCCTAAAGGATACAACTTTTAAGTAGTGTTAGAAGGCTAGATAGCATTATAATTTCACATTACACTTGAGAACATAAATTATAATATAAATTATCCATATGAAAATTATTATCTCTTCCAATAGATCCTTGAAAATTAAACATACCTCTCTTTTAGGTTACTTGGGGAAAGGAAAATAAAATAAGGGAGACAAAATTTTCTTAGTAAGGTGTATCCTACATCAGAATCTATCAATATATAGACAAAGAATAAATAGTATGGAAAAAATAGATGATCAAAATAATTCCACAATGAAATGAAATTGAGGTTATATTATATCCATGGTAATAAATAAAATCATGAATAATAATTATTGATATCATATTGATGGAATGAATAATATCAGACAATATAAACATGTTTTATAAGGATTTTTACAAGATATAATACATAAATTTGTAATGTATATGTCAATACCCTATCTGGTTTGTCTCATAAGAGCTACCGATTCATTGAGGGGATGTCTATACTGGGCCTCACCCATCATTAATTAAGTCCAATGAATTAATCATATTTGTTAATAAGAAATTTCATATCATTACACAAGGAAATTATGACTTAATAATGGAAAAATAGAATAATGACTATTCATATGATAGAAACATGGAAAACAAATATTTACCCATTCAGTGGAATAACGTGTCTATGTAAGAGCATATCCATGAAATATATACAAAAACTATGGTCTATTCTCAATGTAAAATGAAGTATCAAATTCTAGGAAATTAAGATAAGGTGGTGGAGAGGGTAATTTCATTGTAATGGGTTATCAAAAGAAAATAATTACCGAGTTTAGTGGGTTTCAATGGTATTAGACTAATGTAATTGTAGAAAAATACTTAATTAATGTTCATAAATATTAAGTGAATTTTATAAAGAATATCCCCCAAGAGTATCTTGTTAGGTGTGCAATATTAGGACCACTAATTATACATTGAGTGAATATTGAGTTGATCCCATATTTTTTTACGCTGATTATTTCTAGGTGTATTAGTGTTTCAACCATATTCTCTTGATAATATGAAGATAGGGATGCAATTTCTATGAAAACCACACACAATTTACTTTCCAAAATTTAGGATTTTGGAATTATGAAGGCTTAGGTAAAATCTCAATAAAAAAAATTAAAGGATATAATTTCAAACTAAATATTAAATACCATGAAAAATGATATTATAAATATATAAAATATGTAATAGTAATTAAGTACACTATACAATAGAAAACATGATGTGTAACATAATCATATATTAAGGAATAAAAAATTCAGACAAGGAATTGTTACCTTTATTACCATGTAGACGAAAGTTATCTAACCTCATATATACCAAAATTAACTAAATTAATCACATATTTTATAGAGTTATTCATACATATAACCTTTTTTCAACTTAATTTATATTTATTATCTACATGTTTATTAGTTAGTTATAATATATTTTCAAAATTGGGTGTGAGTAATCTTGATCATTTTGAACTGGTTTTGTAATAGTGGTGTTGTTATTCATTATTATACCAAATTTTATCATTAATAGATCTTACAAGATATTTTAATTTATGATTTATAATTATTATAATGTTATAATTTCATTATATGAGATTTTTTCATTTGATCCTTATATATTAAATCGACGATGAACTTCTTTTAGTGTTTTTTAACAAACATACATCGATATATTAACTAATGAATGTAATTTTAATGTCACTATTATTTAACTAAAATAAAATAATTATTTACTTATTTATATCATATATTACAAAAAATTAAATTCCCATAGTCATCCATGATATACATATGTTGCATTATTCAAGTAGGCAGTTAAACTGACCCAAACATGAACATACACTACAAAATATTTTAATTTTTTCGATAGTGGTATATCTATTTGTAAAAGTGAATTTTCTATTGGTAAAACGATTTACCAACACATATATCACTATCACTAAATTATTGTTAAAAAATCTATCTCTAAATGTTTTTGTGATAGATAAAATAGTTCTGTTGCAATTATAACAATACCAACATATAATCTACATGTTGGTTAAATTGTTTAGCAAAAAATTGATATGAAATTTTTTTCAATTGGTCATATTATTACCAACATTTATCTTTAAAATGATAATATTATTAATAATATTATTTAATCTATTATTATAAACAATACTAAAAATTAAAATCTTTTTTTAAATTATATTTTGAATAAAATATTATGTGAGGATATTCTAATATTTATTGCTAAAATTTCATTTTATATTTATTAATAAAATTACATATAAAATATTTATTCTATTTATTATATAATTATTATAAATTTATATTATATTAACTCCAAAAAATAGATAATTTGTTTGAAAAAATGTGTTTATACATAACGAAAAAACATATTCAAACTCCAATTAAATACATAAATCTCTAAGAAATATAGTCCAAATTTTTTTAAACATGCTCAAACTCCAAGATACTTCACATAAACTCCATCAAAATTCATCTTACATCTGGTTTTCTCACACATAATTTGTTGTTTCTAGGCTTTATAGTGGTGGTGTAGTCTACATATGCTATTTACACAACTTATTATCAGATCGCATTAGCAGTATGAAGTAGGTCATCCATACTTTCAAATACAGGTGGCTGAAAGCAGCTTATTATCCCCACTCATATAAGCAGGACCCCCTTCCACTTGTGAATGGAAAAATTTCATCCCCAATATCTCAATGGAAATAAGAAGAATACACGAATAAAATAAAACAGTATCAGGGTATAAAATATCACATTAAATATGATTAATAATCTCATTTGTTTTACTCCTTTCAAAAAACTTCTAGCATACCAAACAAACATTAGTTTAGATGTTTCACCAGAAGGGTAATTTCCATTTATGTCTCACTTATAAATATATTATGTTAAATAATTTAGTCATCTTTAATAACATAAAATTAAATCATCAAATATTCATAATTCAGTTCATTTAAAATGATTAAATATAAAAATTTAAACACTGTTAAGTAAAATCACTAAAGTCTTGAAAAAATAGCATGTTGAAATATTCTATTGTTTTTTAATTTAATTGAAATATTAACAAAATTTTTGATTATTCCAATGTAATTTAATGTCATTAATTGAAATAAAATTATCTTTAAATTATAAAATCAATGGCAGGGTAAAAATGTTACAATCTAACTTCAATACTAGAATTGGGAAAAGTTTTACAAAAAAGCGGAGTAGGTTGAGAAGATTATGTAATATGAAATAAGTGTTTGTATATTATAAAACATATAATCCATAGTACATTATATTTTATAAAACAAAGATTCCTAATTACAGTTTATAAAACTAATACCTGTTTATAAAACAAAGATTTTATATTATAAAACATAGACTCCAGATCAAATTATGTAACACTTAATCTATGTGTATATATTAAACATTTCTACCCACATAATTAGTGTAAAATTATACATTTCCTCGTATATACCACATAAAATTTCATAGTTCTTTCATTGGTTTTTTAATCATTGTTAAAATAGAGGCTAACAGCCATAAACCAGTTTGATACACAAAAGTGATTCCTTTAACCCATAGATAGAGGAGTAGGTATTGAAACTTTAAATTTCACAGTAGGCCCAAATGTAGAAATCAGATTATGTGTTCACTTTTTATCCTTTGGCTCATGAAATATTTCCATGAGCACTCATCAATCAATTTTTCAATACTAATATGTTATTTATGTATAATAATATTGAGAAACATAAAAATTAATAAATTAAATTATATTTGAAACATGTAAATTTTATTTTTTTAGTTGATATATATGCACACCACTTGATGTGGAAATGTCTATATATATATATACCCCTGTGACTACATTGAAGAGTTCAAACCTATTCAAGATTTATAGTTCTGAATAGGTAAAAGGCAATATAGTTCTATATATGGAAGTGTTAATTATATTTAAGACATAATGATTAATAATTAATTAATAGAAAAAGGAAAAGAAAAATATCAATAAAAAAAATATATTGAAGTTTTTTCCTATATTGATATGATAACAGAAAGTTTGGAAAATGGAATAAATATGTTAGGAAATGGAATTCTATTTCAATAATCTTTAATTTGGGAAAAGGATTTATGTTTCTTGATAATGAGGTGTTAATGAAATTTAACACATAATGACTTCTAATGAATTATTAGAAAAATAAAAAAATAAAATTAACTATAAAAATATATATATTTAAAGAAAAATACTTCTATAGATATAACAAAAAGAATTAATAGCACATTAAATAAGAATAGAATTAATTTAGTAAAGAGTACATGAAGAAGAAATTCATAATAGTTCTTAAAATAATATTATAATAGTGGTCCTAAAGAGAAAAATATTCTAATAAAGTCTCGATCCAATTTTAAAAACAAATGAAAATTTACCTTTATTAACTGCTTGGTTCCACATCACCTACTTAGTTGAATTTCATCTCCAACCCTTTAAACATTTAGTAAATCTGTCTAAGATCACCTAACTCTAACTTCCTATAAATGGGTCCATTTTGGACCCCTTGTTGTTTTAGGTTCAATATTGAATCTAATTTCTTAATAACCATACTAAACTCCAATTATCTATCTCTAGTTCACCTCTTAAAGTTCATCCTGGTTTAGTTTCATCTCGGTTTAATTCAGAATGGGGAGTGACTACAAAAACATTCTTAGATTGAAACTACATATAATCATGAAGATAATACCCACCTATTATGAAAAAACAAGACTTACTCCTATATAAAAACAATAAAAAATTACAATTTGAACCTATAGTGAATAATCCCCATGGAGATAACAACATGAACTCAAAACTGTAGTGAATAATCCCCATTTTACAAGAAATAAAAATTTAAATGGAAATACCTTAGTTTTCACTAATATTTCCATGCTATGGTCACATGGTCAAACATTTTTGGAAGTGATTCTCTATAATTGAAACAATATGTTAGTTAAAAAATGCACACAAATGAATCATAGAATGAAAAATAAAAACTCCAAGATCGATGAACTTGCATCCTATTCAAAACAAGAAGGAAAGGAAAATAAAACAAATTCTCAATGATGATAGGTTCTAAAAAGGTAAAGATAACATGCGAACCTAAATATGAGTTCACATACCATATAACAGGGCATGAGAATATAGGATTTACCTGAAAAATGTTATTAAATACCATAGAAAAGGTAATTACTTTCAATACATTATATATAAAAATTTAGTCTATAAAAAACAATAGGGATCCTAAGATAAATAGAAGTTTAGAGTTCCCCATCATAATAGTTGATTAGGTGCTCCTGGTCTATTTGAAAAGTGTTTTAGAAGTCTCTCTATTCAGGTCAAATTCTCTTCTCTCTAAGATTTAATGTCTCCAAGGAAGAGAGTATGTCCTCCCCTTAAAATAGTTTTCACCCATAAGTAATTCACAAAAATACTTAAAATATTGAATTTGTTCATCCCACCATCCAACAACCTCCATGTATTTATAATTAGACCACATTCCAAATGGTAATAAATTTTCACACTCACATGGAGAGTAATGGAGAATCTTCTATTAGGTGTCACTTATAGATCTACATCAACAACCTTATTAAGGCTCTGTCATGGTTTTTCCACATCACCATGCACAACTAATAATTGGAGTCTCATGCACCTCCCTACAACTTATCTCTCACTCCCCAAATCAGTAATCCTAATAACACATGTTGTTATACATGAACTCCTAATTCTAGACTTAATCACGAATATAATACTATAATTCCTGTAAAACTTCTGAAAATAATAAAAAGAAAACACTAGATTCGATATTTTTTACAATCATATAAATATGAACAAAAAATCAAAAACCATATAATAAATCAAAATAATAAATAAGTATAATTGTTTTATATGGCTTACACAAATTGTTTCAATAAACAAGAACATAAATCATTGAATATGTTGTTTGAATCCTTGATAAAATAATCAAATCAACAGGGTTCATATTCATCTCCCCTTATATAAAAACATAAAAATCAAAAATTAACCAAAAGGTATACCTTAACTAATTCTTTAAGAGTTACATATATATCATCATCACTGTAAAAATGTAATACTTTATCATTATCCTGACTAGATTCAGTTCTTCCATAATCATGAAATAGAAAATTTTCCCCACCCTTAAAAATGATAGAGATCAAAATTCCTTCCTACTATGATTACCTTGAATAATAGATACAACTATTTGGGGATTCGTCTTGGGTGTTTTCTTAGAGAGAATAATTCTTGTGGGGGCCTTGGAAAGGGGAAGAATCGTCATCACAAGAACACAGTTAAAATTGATATCAAACGCTATTCCATGGGATGTGAGTAAAAAAGAAAGCTCGTTTTATCTAGATTGGATCCAAAAAAGTATATAATTATCATCTTTAAATCACTAAAAAAAGAATAAGAGCATGAATGCTCATTTCATATAAATTTTATGGAAAAAATGAAATTCAATTAAAAAAGTAGATACCCATGATTTTAGGTGCTTAAAAATATAATAAAAAGTACATACTTGATTAGAGGCCCAAAAATCAACCAGTTAATTGAGAAATGAGTTTATGTTCATCACCATCCTAGAAACTCATATAAGAAAAAAGATAATTGAATAGGGTGTGTGAAATAGTAGATAATCTAGTGTGTGGGTGCGGGTTTGGGTATGGGTGCTGTTGATGGAGTAGAACCTGGAGTGTGAGCATAGGTAGAGATTGAAACAACATGTGAGGCGAATGAAGAATATAAGGAGGTGATTAGGGAAGAAGGGATACACGAGAGAAATAAAATTTAGCAGAGATAATATATTTTATATTTTATTTCTCCTTTTTTTAATAGTTTTATGTTAAATATAAATGAGTAGTTTTCTTTTCAATTTTTTAACCTTTAAATGAACGGGTTTTCCCTAGTATATAATATTTATTCTCAAATAAAATATATTTGAAATATAATTATTTTTTTTAATTAGAATATATATTGGATGATGTTTTGAATATATTTAAAGAATTTATCTTTTTTTGTTAATATCAATATAATTTTTGTAGTAAACTTCTAACTGATTGTAATAAAAGATATTATTAAAGGATTGATTTATAGTGAATAAATACAAGAATTATATTTATATGTTGAAAAAAAAAATTATTTGTAATAATAGTTTATAATAATAGATTTATTTCAAAGTAAAAAAATCTTTCGGTGTTAATATGATAAGACAAAAAATACATTTGTTATAAAAATATTTGTTGGTATTAAATAAATAATAATGAAAAATGTGTATATTGGTAAATATAATTATTGTTACTTGAATTTAATACCAATAAAATGTAATATCTATTGGAATTTATCCTTTATACCAATAGATATATTATCTATTACTAAATATTTATTAGTATAAATGACTTTTTTTATAGTGATAACATAATTAATTAATTATTATGAAGTGATGTAGTTGTAATTTCATTATTCTAAATGTATAATAAAATTATTTAGATGTTATTATTGTGTTATATCTTAATTAAAAATAATTATAAGGATAATATAACCTATATGAAGTTATTACATAGTATAAATAAATCATTTTTTCCTCTTAGAATGTTGTTTTAGATGGTTGAATTGACCACTTATGTTTACTGATCATATTTTTAATAGGATGTATAATTTGTCTTTAAACAACCTTAACAATTTAATTAAAATAATTTTTATATATTAAATCTATAATAATTACTATCCACATATGGCGGGGATAAAGAAAAGGGAAATCAGTCGGTCCCCAAAGGCGGTCACTACAAAAAATGGCTTATACAAACAGAAAATCAGTGACAGATAAAACATATGTTGGTAAAAAAAAGTAATTCCAATAGATATTTTTTTGTTGATATTTATTATAATTACTAAATCATTTTTTACCAACAAATGAATCTATCAACATTAACTATTCAATAACAAAAAATCGTTTACTTACAGTTTGATCTGTTACTTTATCATGTTTATACAAACACTTATTTTGAAACTAATAAATTTATTATAATAACATGTGAAGTTTTTTAATTTTCATTATATTATGTTTTTAATAATTATTTAAAATATAAATTTAAATAAATATATATCAAATAAATATTAAAAACCCTACGCCCTCGACCCCACGCCCCCAAATTTTTTTATCGAAGAACCAGTGTGCCCGTTTTTTGGGTTCGACTAGTGTCATCTGCTTCTTCAGGTCACAATTCATCACCCATTGGTTAATCAACCCTTGTTATGTCAACAACTATTAAACACCATTCCACTCAATCCCATGTATGTTTCCCTTAACCATCCACCCATTCATTTTTCCAATCATGTTCCTTCTATGTCTTTTGTGCATTCCATTGTATCTAGTAGGAAATATTTATTCCTATGATCATTTTTTTAAACTACACTCGAAATATTGATGAAATAATGGGAAATTTTAATTTTGGGTTAAATGAAAATTAATTAGGTTTTGAATAACTCATTGGAAGAAAAAAATTAAAATTTTTATCACTATTTCCCAATTTAGGGATCTGAATGTTAAGAAAATGCCTATATTGTATAATTAATCCATCATAGATTAAATAAAAACCTCATTCATATTAAAAGGTATGAACCCCTTCTAAAAAGTAGTTACCATGGAGTGAAATTAATCTAATTATTTCTAATACACTATTTATATTTAAAAGAACATAACTCTTTACACATGAAAGTTACTCACTACACTTCACCTTCGATTTTGAATAAGGGAAAGGTGTCCATGTTGATAAATTTTATTTTTTTTGAAATAATGATTGAAAAAACTCTCTTTAAAGTCTCATTAAAGGTATAAGTTTCATTTTAAATAAAATAAAATGTTTTTATTCTATGGATTGTAGTAAAATATACAACCCACATAAAAAATTTAAACCTTAAATAGAAGAATATTGAATGTTTTACATATGGATACACCCCCAATTATCTAATTATAAGGTTATTTATTATTCCTTTTGTGAATAATTCTTGTACATTTTGTGTATTGTTAAATTTTATTTGTTTATTTTTTGTGTGTAAAGCCTTAATGTTTCATTTCTTCGTGAACATTGAATGATTATCATCCTACATGGTGTGTAATTCATTATATTCACTTTATTACATTAATCAACTATTGTTCCATTGAATTTTATATTGAGATTTTTTACTTTAAAGAGTTTTTAAAATTCATGGATTATGGTAAAAGATTGAATTCTAAGAACTATGGAATATAGTTTATATCTATATTGAATTTCATTTATTGTTTTAACATCATAGTTATATTTTTATATGATTACAAATTAGAATTTTTTTCATGTTCATGAATTATAGATGATTTTTTATTTAAAATTAATTATTTTATGAATTATTTATAAGTTTTTATTATTATTTAGTACATTATTAATATTTTATTTGTTAATTGTTAACCATTATTTTTAGTTACAATGTTAATTAAATTTATCAAATGAATTTGTATTTGTTGATGAGAAATGTTATGTTACAGACTTTCCCCAGAATATTAATGGAGTTCTTTTCAGAAGTTGTGTGTTGAGTTTGGAAGTAATGTCAAACTTCTAATTATGGTGCTCTTAAACTAAGAACACCTGATTTATTTCATTGGTTTTTATGGTAAGTTTGAGTTGTGTGTATTTGATGAGTATTCTATTGTAATGTCTACAAAGAGTCAATTCAAATGAATTTGATCAAGTCAATAGATAGACTCTTCAAATTGTATCATCTTATCCCCCCATCCCCATTAGTTTCCAACCGCCTACTTTTTTATAATATGTATTCATTCTTCCATTTTAATGTAATGTCTAATGCCTAATTTTTAATAGGATATCGACTTATGTATATTATATAGTTTCAATATGAAATTTATATTCAATATTAATTCAACCCATCAGTTGATTAAATTTATATTCAATATGAATTCAATTACAATATAGTTAATTTATAGGGTTTACTCGTAGGAATTTATGGATTAGCGGGATAACTTTCCATATCTGTTGGTATATTCCTTATTTATCGATTCTATGCATAATATGTTATCTTTTTTGATATTATTTTAAAAAATTTATTCAATATGGTAACATTATTATATTTTCTTCTTGTTATTTTGATTTTTCACTCTATATTCAATTATTATTTATTTAATTAGATTTATAAGACATATGTATCAACATCAGTGATATTGTTTTATAGGGATTACTATGAATTTTAAATTCCTTGTTGAGTGGAAATGTTTTATACCATTATACAAGAAATGTATTTAGTTATTCAAATATTTAACACATGTATTGTAGATGTTTGTACATCACAGTATATTACTTGTGACAGATGACTTTTCACTAATACATGACTAGTATATAACTATACATCTTGTCCTGTAATTGGGTCCTTACAGGCTTATCACGTAACATTTTTCATGGAAATGTTTTCAATTTTTTATAGGTCATCTGTTCAAGTACTCATGGATTGAACACATGGACTGTAAAATTTTATACATTTTTGAACATTATTATACATCATGTACCATACAAGATGTGTGTTCAATCCCAACGTACAATTATTTACTCACCCATGTTTTACAGTACTCATTATCTAATTTTACTATACCTGATTTATTGACAAATAATATACCATAATTTTAATGCATTGAACATATTTCAAGATGAGGAATTCAAAGCAAAGCTCTTTGATTTTAGTCTTTCCAAGATTAGTCCAACTTAGGACAAGGACCACATTTCTATAATAGTGATGGAGACCTATGGATATTTTTCTCTTGAGTATTCATGGGATGGGTAGCTACCTAGAAAATTAGATTGTACAAATTTGGTTTCATGTTCTTGTATATGATTGATGGAATGAAGGTTATTGATAATGTTATGACCACTGTCTAGAGGAATCTGATATAATGGGTAAATTCTATAAGTTATTAGAACAAACCTATTGGAATGTATACATTTTCAAAAAATAAAATGATATATTTGAATGGTTATATCCCTGTGTAGGTACTACATTTTTTGAAATACAAAATTAAGTTCACATGTACCTTTTTCAAAAGAAAAAGGTTATTCACCATAATTGTCAATCTATTTCCTAATAATAAGTATCCAATGAATGGTCTATTATAATATCTTACAGATAAAATATATATCTCTATGTGGAATCCACAAATCTGAACCTAGGGTAAAGGGAAATATTACTTAGTATATTTATTTTTCTTTAATTGGAGTGTTATTAAATCTGAATTTTTTCTATTGATGGAACTAGTTATGTTTTTTTGGATCTCGTCTCCTTGAATGAGAGGGTACAAGCTACAGAAATTTTTAGGTATTTCCAAGAAGCTATATAGGATGAAAGTGGAATATGAATAAATTATTAATGAGGCTCAAATAAACCTAAATTTAATCCTTTATTATGAATATTATTGTTTTTCAACCATTTTAATATGTTTTTTCTTTGTTGCACTTTGGTAGGACCTACCTTGAGTGATTTTGAATTTTTCTTACATGTTTTTATTTAGAGTCTAGTTGTTTTCCATGTGATCATATTTTTGATACTTTGGGTTTTTATTTTGGTAGATTTTTTAAAAATTAACTATAGAAAACACCACGTAACTACCTAGGTATTTCTGATAGTGTAATCGACATGAAACAATGAGCTTCTCCGAAATTTTACATTGCACACAACATTGATCTATACCAAAAAATTATACAATAATATTATTTTTATTTTAATGGGTAGTTAATTCCTAACCATTGGAATGGAGGTAAAAAACAATATAAAGTAAATTTTGAAATATGGTTTACACATGTTTAAATGATAGTTCATTGATGACCAACTTTTTTATAAATGGAAATAACAACCAATTGAATATAATGGATGTGTTTTTATGAAAACGTATTTAAAAGTGAATAACTATGTTTTCATATCACTCTTTATATATTTTTATTTAATGAAAGATATTTGATATATATTAAATATAAATTTTTAAATTCATCTTATATTTTTTCTAGATAATATATAAGACAAATTCATTTTTTCTGATAAAAGAAGTATATTTCTAAAAATGCAGTTCTATTGCCTTTTGATGGAGAACCCTTTTTAAATTTAGTTTTTGACACATTTATATGTATTATTTGACATAATGAAATTATTATTTAGAATAGGAACATCAAAATTTACTTTGGATGAAATTTTTTTATTTTTCTACTAAAGTTCATTTTTAATGAATATTAAAAAAATACTACATTTTAATTCCAAACTGCCATCTAATATAATTTATTTATATACTTATATTATGATTTTTGTTTGTTTTAAAGTTTTATTGGATTATATTTTTTTTATTTAATCCAAATTTTTTTCATTGGAAGTAATTTCACTTTGAAATTTGACATAAACACATGTCAATCTATTGGTAGTTTATATTTCTTAAAAACACGTTTTTTGGTTTTGACAATAGAAATTAATTTTAAATTAATTTAGGTGACTTATGTTTTTTGAATTTGGAAAAATGGATTCCATATTTAGAATTAGGAGTTCAATTTTTTTTTAATAGGTAACTTTTATTTTTAGACATTATGAATAGTAAAATCAGTAAATATTTTATTTACCATGGTTAAAGGGTAAATCTAGTAAATAAGGGTAAAAATATTATAATAATATAAAATTTCCCTAAAATATATACTAACCCTATTTTATGAGATATATTCTACCATGATCATCCTTAGGTCGACTTTAGGATCACATGGAGCCACTTGTGTGTGAAAAGGACATCTAATTACTTTTAATTTAAAGTTAAAAAAATATAAGCTAAACACATATCTTTTAGAAAAGAAATTTGTATATGGTGTTATATAAGATATATTTTCAACTATAAAAAAGTAATAAGAAATATAAAAATATTTCCTATATCAAGGTATTTTATTTATTATTTTAGACATGAAATAAATAAATATATTTAGGACACAATGATGATATAGTGATTACCTTATTAATGAAAGATTTAAATAAATGAGATTATAAATATAAAAATAAATATGTTCTGAAACATTTTATCTCATCCATGAATTTTATGGATGATTATTACATGTTATATTTTAATTAAAGAAGTTTTTTTGAATGAATCAAGTTACTATGAATTTTTAAAAAATCATGATATGAATAGTATAAAAATTGAAATAAATGAGTTTAAAAAAAAATACTATTTTATTAAATGATATAATTGTCTTAAAAATCTAAGAATCTTCCAAATGACTTATCTATGGTTTAAAATTTTATTAATGAACCACTTGAGGTTCTATTGACATTTTATAGTGACTATATGAACCATATAGTATGAATACACAAGAAGACATGGTAAGAGTTAAATAAGTTAACTAGGGGTTAAAGCTAAAAGATAAGGTTAAATTTGAAACCAAACTTGTCTAAAAACTATTTTTTGAGATGATTTATAACTATAATAATCTTATATTTTAATTTAATGAGTTTTATACCTTTTTAAAATAGAAATTTAATTTATAATAAAATAATATTTCAAACATTCCTAAAGTACCCCTCCTCCCTCTTATAAATGGACACCACCTATAACCCCTTACTCACACCTCTTAGGCCCCTTGGCTCGTCCAAACTCTGATATAATAAACTCCCAATATCTCTATTTTCTTCAAATAATCCTTACCTTATTCATAATCCAATTAAAGAATGCCTTTTGGAACAAATCAAATGGAGTTACCCGTTTTAAGAGGTAGTGTCTTCTATAAAGTTCCTTTCCAATATTCTAATTCTTTACTCACTATTCTATCATTATTCTCTAATTACATAAAAAAACTGGTATAATAAATATATTAGGATTTTTTTGATAAGTATTATAACTATAATTACACAGAGCTCCATCTAATATATTTAGAACGTACTGCTTCTGTGGACGACGAACTACTGCCTCACAAAACGATGATTATTCAATTATCCCCTACCACCTCTCATGGTGGCCATTATGATGAAATTATAGTTATATATTATATATATGATATTAATTTTATCTCTATTATTTTTTAATTCTCATTTAGAACACACCTTTATGCTTTTCGGGTTTTATAAATACGATAATTTCATTTGAGGAAGTGCGGATTACCGCCCCTCAAAGTGATTTGACTCGTTCATGCCAAACATGGAACACATAATGGATGTATTTGATAAATTTATGTAACATATATAACAAATATATTATACTCTAACTATTATATACTTATTTATCATTTATTTATCATTTTTTTAAATACAAAAAAGAAATAAATGTAGCGTTCATGCATACGTACGACTTACTGGCTCCATGAACAATGCATTTCATTTATAATATAAAAATGATATGGACTATTATATATAATTATATACTGGATATATATGATATATATGATATCTAAATCATGAATATCATTATGGAGATAATGTAAATTTTATCTCATGGACAATTTTAAATTATAACAATTTCATTTTTGACTTAAGTATCGAATATCGACAAAACAACCGATATTAACTTAAATAATTATGTAATGTTTAGAACATGGTAATATGTGATATAAAAAGAATAATTAACTTAAAAAATGTATATAATTAATTATAAATTAAATTAATTTTATTATTTAGGAAGAATAAGAAGCATATGCGAGGATTCAGACTCAAGGTAAGGGACTTTGTCTCAATCTCTATTCATTGAGGCATGTTTTGAGAATATACATATCTTTATTTTAAATGGTGCGTAATAAACCCTTTTGAATTTTACTTTCATTGAAATGAAATCCTTTTTCAACATAGCGTTTTACTAAATGACAAAAGGAATGTTTTTAATGTATTTAGTGATAATGACCTCTCCACCACCATAATCATTATTTTGATTCCTCTATAAGCCTTAATGTTTCTAAAAGGAAAAATAAACCCCTTAGTCCCTTTTTAGATATTTTGTTATTGAAAATGGTTTTGAAAGAGGATATACTATTTCAATATCTTGAAATTATTTCTTGTTATTTCAAATTAAATATTATGATTAAAATATTGATATTTGAAAACTTTTATGTATGATGATTATATAATGGTACTTTGATATTTTACAGGTTATTACATGACAAACCAAATGATGGGTGGTTCCATGATAAACCAAGGATGTGAGGTTATGTTATAACCTCAAATTCATTGGGTATGGAAGTTGGCTATGTGGCTATTCTATTTAGTGATATGCGTGGAAGTCGATCTTATGGTTATTCCACTTACGAATATTTTTGTACCATGTTACCTTTATATGTTATAGATTGTTTTATATGGGCTTTATGGTAATATTTTTGTTACAAAAAGGGTAATAAATGAGCTTATATTTATTGGAATTTTTTTGAGACTTATTTAAGGAAAAAATTATCACTTTATGATAAAGTATTAATGGTTTACATGTTGTTTTGAAAAACTAACAGTTTTTCTTCTTTATGTATCCCCTTACTGAGATTTTTATGCTCATAAAATGTTTTGAAATGATTTTCACAGGACTTATAGATGAATAGGGTGAAGGATGGGATCAATGATAATTGATTCTATCTAAAACATGGAACTAGACATGTTTCATTTTTAAGAGTTTTTGTTTTATGAAGAAAATGGATAGTGAGTTGAAGTGTCTACTTGTAATATTCAAGTTGTTATGTATAAATTATGACATAATTATCAAAAAATCTAAATTTGAAAAGATCCTAAATGTGAATTATTAACTTAATTCATGATTATGTAATGTTTATGGTTGTTCCCTTATAGTTGGTGTTAGAGGTCAGTTTAGATAACATTAGAGGTTAGGGTGTTATTTTAGCATAAGTGAGATAACCATAATGGTTAGAATATTAGAAAGAGTTATAGTTATTTTAGATAAATTTAATGAGTTTAAGATAACATTAATAATTATATCATAGTATTTACCCTCCTTATAAGATATTATATGATGATTTTACTAATATACTCACACAAACCTTTTTGGTTTTAGTAAATGGATGGATCTAGTAGGAACCAAACAAATAATGGATGTGAAGAAAACTGTGATGGTTTTCTGAATAAGAAACTGAATGAAATGGGAGATACAATGATAAAATAACCTACCATAGAAACTTACGTGTCAAGGAAGTGGAAAGAAACACCGAGGAAAATACTTCAAAGCGATGGGAAGATGCAATAGATGTGGTTATAAAGGTCATAATAAAATAACCTACCATAGAAAAATGAAAAATCTAGTTGACTCCAGGAATGGGAAAGAAGTTCTTTTCAAGGGATCAATTGAATGTTTTAAATGTGGTGTGCATGGTCACTACACAAATAGATGTCCTACGAAGAAGGTTTAGGAATGCGGTCAGAAGGACCGTATAAATATATGTTTACCAATTCCAAATTCCACTCCAATTGAGGATGATGAAATTGAAAATGACCAATGAATGGTATGGATTATTTATTAATATATGTTTTGACATTATTGAATCTTAGGATATGATTCATGATTTTGTTTGTAGGAAAGAATTATTATAAAATAATATGAAAAATAATGGTTAATAGATCATGAAGAATGTTGAATGAGTAATAAGTCTACATATATGTGATTCAAGAGTTATGGTATATTTTAGGACGATGAAATGTTTAAAAGTATTAATGATTTTTTGATGATGGGAATACTTTGGAAGACTTCTTCTAGTATGTGTAACCCCAAAGTTTTTAATGTGAAAATGTTATTCAAGAAATAATTATCCTTTATTGTGTGGATATAATAGATAACCTTAAGGGTTCAAATGAGCTTATGTTTTTTGAGATGATAAATTGTTATTACATTCTGGGATGCAAAATGAAAGGTTTTAGATAACCTTTGATGATAAAATAGGTTATGGTTATTTTTTGAGGAAAGTATCTTATTTTTGAGAATTTTATAAGAATGATATGGTTTTAAAAAAAGGAAAACCCACAGGATGGGTGACATCCCTTTGTGTCCAGCAAGGCCATGTGAATAGAACCCACAACCAAAGGGCAACAAGGGCGCATCGCCTACCACTAGCCTACGTGAAGTCCCGAGTTAGTATGACTTATTATTTTTAGCTAAATGATATTATTGATCAATAATAAGTTGATTTTGGATCTTATGTATTATCAAATGGATATCCTTAGTATAGAAAAATGATTTGGTTATAAAATTATAAAGTTTATTTTGGAAGATGTTTTCTATTTTAGGGACATTGTATGCCAAAGGAAAATAAAATAATTTGGGATTTCAATTAAGGAGTAATGGTGTAATATAATTTTGGAAGAATATATTATTTTAGTGTGGAAATATAGTGATTTGGGTTATTTATAAAAATTATTAACCTATCATATAGAAAATGTGACCAAGTTAATTACTTTTCAGTATGAGACTTTATGAGTACCTGATGTTACTTGGAGATAAATGTTAAGATTTTTGTAGAAGACTATGCGATCAAATAATTCTGAATTTTGGGTTTTAGTCATAGTTTGGATTATTTATAATAATTTTAAGGAAAATTTTGTATTTAATGGTCTTTGTTGAGCTTTGGGTATTGTTTGTTCAATTTTTTAGATTAAGAGTAGTATTTATTTTTATAAAAGATGACCCTTTTTTGAGGATTATCTGATCTTATACTAACCATTTTGGTTTTGGTTAATGTCTAAAGGAAGAGGAAATATGTGTTTCATCTTTTATAGATCATTTTACTCTCTATAATATGATTCTAGTGCTTCAAGTGTGACCAAGTCAGCTTGAATACTCATCATTTGGAGATAAGATATGTTTTTGGTAGAAACTTATTAAAGGATGAAAATCTACTTGAAAAGTAAGTAAATTTCCTTATGTTCTTATTAAATCTCAAAAATAAATTCTCAAACTTTAAGAAAGAGAATTTAAAACAAAAAACGTTGTCCTTTTACTTTTTCTACTATGGAATTAATGACCATTTAACCTATCATAGGTATGTGGTTTTCTCATAGTTATCTTTCTCCTGATCATGTTTTCTATCACTCTTCATCAGAACTTGATGGTTAGTTTTCTCTTCCATATCTATATTTTCCTGGAATCCTAGTACATGATATCTTGTGTGACCTTTATACTTATCTTTATTTCTTTTAAAGTGATAGTTTTATTGACTTTTTTTCCAATGTGGGACTTTCAATGAAGTTTTTGAGCACAATTTTACAATTTTGAGGACATAATTTCTAAAAGGGAGGAAGGATGTAACAATGGGCTTCTAAAAAATCTTATATTGCACACAACATTGAGTTATACTAAAAAATAGTGCAATAATATATTTTTTATGTTAAATGATAGTTAATTACTTGCCGTTGAAATGACATGAATGAATAGTATCAACTAAAATTTGAAATTTGGTTTACCCATGTTTAAATTATGATTCCTCGATTGCCAAATTTATTAGAAATGGAAATAAAACCCAATTGAATATAGTTGATGTGTATTTTTGAAAACCTATTCAAAAGTGAATAATTGTGTTTTCATATCACTATTTATGGATTTTATTTAATGAAAAATATATGATATATATTCAATTTAATGTTTGAAATTCATTTTATATGTTTTCTAGATATGATATGAGAACAAATTCATTTTTTCACATAAAAGAAGTGTTTTTCTTAAAATGCAGTTTTATTGACTTTTGATGATGAAACCTTCTTAAATATATTTTTTTGACACCATTATATGATTTATTTGAAAAAATAAACTTTTTTTAGAAGCATAAAATCAAAATTTACTTTGGTTGTAATTTTTGTATTTTTCTGCTAAAGGTCATTTTTAATGAATAGTGAAAAATACTACATTTTAATTCAAAATTGCCTTTTAATAAATATTATTAATATAGTTATAAAATAATTTTAATGGGTATTAAAGTGTAACTGTATTATATCTTTTATAATTTAATCCAATTTTTTTCAACAGAAGTAATTTCACTTGGAAATTGGACAAAAACGTATGTCAACATTTTGATTGTTTTTACATCTTAAAAACAATTTTTTTGGTTTTGACAATGTGAATTAATTTTTATTTTAATTTCTGAAACATCTATGTTTTTAATTTGGAAAAATGTATTGAATATTTGGAATAAGTAGGTTCAAATTGTGTAAAGAGGTAACTTTTATTTTTAGACATTATGAATAGTAACTTCTAAAAGTATTTTATTTATTATGGTTAAAGGGTAAATCCGGTAAATAAGTGTTACAAAATAATATTATAGGAATATTAAATTACCCTAACACATGGCCACCCCCAATTTGATGAGATATGTCTGACCATGGGAATCCTTGGGGTCTATTTTAGGACCCCATGGAGCCACTTGTGTGTGAAAATGACATTTAATTATTTTATTTTAAAGTTAAGGAAAATATAACCTAAACATGTCTCTTTTAGTAAAGAATTTTTTATATGGGGTTATATAAGATATATTTTTTACTATAAAAAGTAATTAAAAAGATAAAAATATTTCCTATATCATGGAGTTTTATTTATAATTTTTAGACATTAAATAAATAAAAATTTTTATAACACAATGATGATGTAGTGATTACCTTTTTAATGAAAGATTTAAATAAATGATTTTATAAATATTAAAATAATTTTTTAAAACTCTTTATTTAATCCTATAATTTTATGGATGATTATTACTTGTTAAATTTTTATTAATGAGGTTTTTTCGAATGAATCAAGTTGTTATGATTTTTTAAAAAGTCATGATATGAATAGTATAAAAACTGACATCAATGAGTTTTTAAAACAAATATTATATTATTAAATGATATAAAAGTCCAAAAAATATAAGATTTAGGAAAATGACTTAGATATGGTTTAAAATTTAATTAATTAACAATGTGAGGTTCTATTGGAATTTTATAGTAACTATATTAACCATATAGTATGAATATACAAGAAGACATGGTAAGAGTTAAATAAGTTAACTAAGGGTTAACGCTAAATTATACAGATATATTTGAAATCCAAAAATGTCTAAAAACTATTATTTGAGAGTATTTAGAACAATACTCAACTTATATTTTAATTAAATTAGTTTTGGACATTTTGAAAATCGATATTCAGTTTATAATAAAAGAATCTTTCATACTTTTTTAAAGTACCACTTGTCTCTCTTATAAAAGGCCACCAACTATAACCGCTTAATCACACCTCTCAAGCCCCTTGTCTCATCCAAACTATACTCCAATAAGCTTTCAAAATCCCTCTATTCCATAAAAAATCCTTACCTTAGGTAGAAGGAAATTCAAGAAATACTTTTGGCTCAAATCAAAGGGAGTTACTTGTTTAAAGAGGTATCATCCTTTCTAAAGTTCCTTTCCAATATTATACTTCTTCACTACCTATTCTATAAATATTCATTGATTAAATAAAAACACCAGTATCCTCAATATACTAGGATTTTTTTATGATAAGGATTCTAAATACACTTATACGCACCTCCATCTAATGGATTTAGAACATACTGTTTCTGTGGACAACGAACTACCGCCTCACAAAACGACGATTGTTCAATTATCTCCAACCACATCTCATGGTGTCCATTATGATGGAAATGTAATTATATATTATATATATTATATTTATTTTACCACTATTCTTATGTAATTCTCATTTAGATCACACCTTTATGATTTTCATGTTGTTTAAATATGATAATTTCATTTGAGGAAGTGTGGACTACTGCCCGCTCAAAGTGATATGAATCGTTCAAGACAAACATGGAACATATAAAAGATGTAACTAATAAATTTATGTAACATATATAACATATATATTATATTGTAATAATAATATACCTACATATCATTTAGTTATCATTCCATTAAATATGAAAAATAAATGAAAGTAGCGTTCATGCGTACGTACTGCTTACCATCTCCATGAACGGTGCATTTTATTTCTTATATCCAAATGACATGGACTATTATGAATACATATATACTGAATATATATGATATATATGATATCTAAGTCATGAATATAATTCTGGAGATAATGTAATTTTTACTTTGTGGATGATTTCTAATTATAACAAGTTTATTTTTGACTCACGTACCGAATATTAATAAAATGACCAATATTAACTTAAATAATTATTTAATGTTTATAACATGGTAATAAGTGACATAAAAAGAAAAATTAACTTGAAAATGGTTCTGAATAAATTATAAATTTACTTAAGTGTATTATTTAATAAGAACAAGGAACATACGTGATGATTCAGACTCAAGATAAGGGACTTCGTCTGAATCTCCTTTCATTGAGACATTTTTGATAGTATACACCTCCTTATTTTACATGGTGTATAATAAACCCCTTTGAAATTTACATTTATTCAAAGGGAATATTTTTTCTATAAATCATTTTACTAAGTGACAGAAGGAATGTTTTTAATGTATGTGGAAACAGTGACCTCTCCGCCGTTGTAATCGTTATTTTGCTTCCTCTATAAGCCTTAATGTTTTTAAAAGGAAAAAAGAAACCCCGTATTCCATATTTAGTTATTTTTGTATTGAAAATTATTTTGAATGTGGATTTACTATTTCAATATCTTGAAATTATTTCTTGTTATTGAAAATGAAATTTTATGATTGAAATGTTGTTATTTGCAACATTTTTTGTGTGATGATTATATAATGGTACTTGGACATTTGAGGGGATATTATGTGACAAACCAAATGATGGGTGGTTCCTTGATAAACCAAGGATTGGTGGTTACGTTATAAACTCTAATTAATTAGGTATGGAATTTGGCCGTATGACTATTCCATTTAGTGATATGTGTGGAATTCGACCGTATGGTTATTCCATTTAAGTATATTTATGTCCCAAGTTACCTTTAAATGTTTATGCATTATTTTATATGGGATATATGATAATATTTTGGTTAAAAAATGGTAATAAATAATCTTATATTCAATGAAGTGTTTTTTTCTACTTTTTTAAGGTGAAAAGTATTGCTTTATGATAAAGTATTCATGGTTTACATGTTGTTTTGAAAAACTAACAGTTTTCCTTCTTTATGTATCCCCTTACTAAAATTTTTTATTCTCATCCCAAGTTTTGAAATTTTTTTCATAGGACTTAAAGATGTATATTTTCAAGGATGGTATCATGGAAAAGTCATGCTATCTAAAACATATAACTATACATGTTTCTTATTTTAAGGGTTTTTGTTTTATGAAAACAATGGATAGTGAGTTGAAGTGTCTACCTGTAATATTCAAGTTGTTATGTATAATTTATGAACTAATTATGCAAAGATATATACCTAAAGATATCCTGAATGTGAATTATTAACTTAATTCAAGTTTATGTTATTTTTAAGGCTGGGGCCTTATACACCATATGCACAAGTTAATTTTTTTTGATTCAATTAAAACAAGTTGTTGAAAAATATTTAAGAACTGTTAAAATGAATATGAATAGTTAAAATAAACCATGGAAAAGACATTTTAGTTAATGTGTGGAGTGAAATGTTATTAAAGAATTTCTTATAGTGTATTCAAATCATATGTTTTTTATAAGTTCTTGGAGAACTCATGAATTGGGAAAATGTTAGTTCTTATTTTAGTAGTCTCGAAAGTGAGTCATTGGATGTTTAGGCATTCAACTAATATTTTTTATAATCTAAAAAATATTTTCATTGAGGTAAATTTAGTCATTACTTAACACATGTATATTTAAAAGGTAATATATAATTCATTTTTTTATTCTACAATATTTTATTCATACATAACACATGGAAGGAGGATTATCCTTTAAGGGGTTTTTTCTATTTCCCTTTACATGGATCACTGGTCTAGATAAACTACTTCTAGAGCTCTGACTCACTTGAATAGATGGGTAATTGGTTCTCACCATCATGAATGGGATGGTTTTAGAGCTATTGATTGGTTGGTGTTAAATAATGAGATGAATCACTGTTATGGATTTCTAAATGGCATGGATGAGCTTCTACTATGTTAGCATGACATGGATGGGTCATTGGTGGTATTCGCTGGTTTCGGGTGTGGGATTTGGTTCGCTGGCATGGATGGTCTATTGCTTTACAGGCATGGAAGGGTCGAGATGGTGGTGTATACGTTGTGTGGGTGGGTGGTTATGGATCCTATTGTATTAAATTTAATTATTTATATAATTTTTTTGTTTCTAATAAAGAACATGTGTTAAAATCTTCTTTTTTTTAATAATTTAATTAGTTGTATTATATATGATAAATTAATTAATAAATATAATATGAAAATTTACCATAAATAAAAATTTCTATTTTTATTCAAATTTAATTTATAAAAACATATTTTATGTTGTTAATATTATTACCAATAGAAAAACGTGTCCTTAGAACCTGTTGAAAAATAATTTGACAAAAATATATTTTATCTGTTTGTGTTGTTATAATTTTAACATAATTATTTTATCTATCAAGAAAAAATTTAGTGAAATAGTTTTTATTAAAAATTTAGTGATATGGACATATATATTGGTAAAAATTTTTACCAAAAGAAAATTTACTTTTACCAACAGTTACACCCCCATTGGAAAAATGTAAAATATTCTGGAGTGGGTAGACCAGATGTATAGATGGCTGATGATTTCATTTTACATAGAAGAGGATAAAATTATAATTTATTTTATTTTATAAGAATATAAAATATGATTTAAATATTAAAATTATTTATTAAATTATACTTTAGGTCCATACTTGTATAGCGGTTAAGGAAAATGATACATGATACTTTCTAGAGGTGGTAGTCTGCACACACACACAAATGTCATTTTTTTGTTTTTCATAAGGGAGAAAGAGAAAGGTGGTTAATAGTTATTTACATAGCATAATAAAATTCAGTATAGAAATAATAACTATTTAATTATATATGAATGATAAAAATAGGGTTATACAGGTAATGTATATAATAAAAAAAGGAAAATTAGTACTCATGTCGAGGAATTAGGATTTCACCTAGAGGAATCCTTGAAAAGTGACAGATTATGATAATATATTATGCCCTGAATTTTAATAGGGTAAAATATGATTCTAGGGTAATTAATAAGGGAATATTTCATTAGGAAGATGAATTTATTGAGTGTTATTGATGGTGTAGTGAGATTCCCATTTTATAAGTGGCGAGAATGGATTCTTTGTAATTATATCAACATAGTATAAAGAGGTAACATGTTCCACATTCCATGTGGCTCAAAAATTGAAAAACAATTGAGTGGGGAATGATATAAGGTGTATAATATCTCAAAAAAAAAAACAGTTAGAAACATGTTTTACTATGTTTCGATCTTTTTACCCATATATTTTTTAATTTTTTAATTTTCAGTTTTACCATGGAAAATAGTTTTTTCCAAAATAAATAATTTTTTATGCTTTAAAAATAAAACGGTTCTAACTAAATAATCTGGAACCATTGATTAAAAAACATCAAATCCATTTTATAATATAAAATTTCAATATATATGAAAAATAAATTTTAATATTAGAAAATTTATTGAGTAAAACACATTTTAAAAAATATATATATTTTAGATTAAAATTTATGTATAGGAAAAAATTATCAATTTATTTTATTTTAATTATTTAAATTTGTATAATATAAATGCTATTTTTCTATTAAAGAAAAAAAATAAATTTTACTAAAAAAATATTTAATTAAAATAAAATACCAAAAATAATATTTGTTGGAAAATATTACTTAGATCCTTAAAATGTTAATCATAGGTTTTTTACATTAAATATGGTATTTTGAAAATTTATAATTTAAAATATTAAATACATGTTTTTATAGTTAAAATGGTTCACAAACTTCTAGTTTTTTCTTGTAATGTCATAAAATTCACATTTTTGTGTAAAAAATTCATTTTTAATTATTTATATAAATGGAAATTATTTAAGAAAAAACCAAAAAATTAATCTTAATCTAATATTGATATCCCAAATAATTTTTTTGGTTAATTTGAAAAAATTCAAATTCAAATTTACCTTTTAAATTATTTCTTGAATAAAGGATCTTTTGATTACACATTATGTAATAATTTTTTGATGTAGTGTTCACCTGCTATAGTATGGTCTCAGGTATTACATCCACCCCCATTGAATTAATCCATCCTAGGAATTGGTTACATATTTTATATTTAAAAAATTATGGTATTCATTCCTTATGGATTATTTAGGTTCCCTTTTTTCCTCCTATAGTTTTTGATTTCTTCAGGGTACATTCACCTATTGAGTTTTCGTATTCGAGAGCACTTTCTATATAGTGTTAAGAGTATGGATAAGATATTTATTATAAGACAAGATATGTTGTAACTATATTCCCTAATATGTTAGTATATTAATTTTACTTGGAATGTATTTCTGAAAGAATGAAACATGGAAGGTGTTATGTACTTTATAAAGGTCGGGTGGTATAACCAATTGATAAGCTATACCTCAAATTATTTCTAGAATTAGAAAAGGCCAAATGAAACTAGGGATTAACTTTCCCTTTTTACCAAATATTATAACTTCTTTCCAGGGTAGAACCTTTAAAAATACATGATTCTACACTTGAAATTCCAAATCTTTCCTTTTATTATGTGCATATATCTATTTTATAATTTGTGTGTGATATGATCTTGGATATCCCAATATTTTATAATTATATCATCCTCATGTTATAGGAAAACTATCTTACTTCATCCAAATTTTTTACGTAGAGTTTTAGTATGAAATTTCTCCCATAAAACTCCTCATACGACTCTATATGAATGCTTGAATGGAAATCCTTATTATATGAAAATTACACTAGAGGTATATGTTGAAGGAGTGTTCTTTAAAAGTATAGAGAACATGATCTCATAATTCCTTCAAGTATTTGAATAGTCCTTTTGAAATTCCCATTATATTGAGGATGATATGGGGTTATCAAATGTACCTTGGTGTTTTGATATCTTTGAAGACTCTTCTATAATATGAATGGGAAATGTGGGTCACGATCAAATACAATTGATATATTTTCCCCATGAAGTCTTATGATTTCATTCATATATAGTTAGACACTGTTCTCAAGAGATATGTCTTACCTTACTGAATGGACCGAAGGCCTTCATTTTTATTTATTTTTGATAACCCCCTTTTCCAGGGAGGAGGGGGAACCCTTAGAGGGCCCGTAGGATTAGAGATTACAAGACCCGTAGGCTTTAGAGATTACATGACCCGAAGGTCTTAGGGAATTCAACCAGACTATCTACAAGGAACTGCCCCTCCCCAGCATCTTCATCCTAATAGTAGCTCTCCACCTTTGCATGATAGTCTGGCTAGGCTTCCCGTGCAAGCACAGGGTGGTACCGATGGCATAACCATACCCTCTCATTCTGACAATCCATTTGGCTCTGCTCTGGTGAGTGTACCAGTTCTGAATCCTCTTCTGGGACTTCTCCTTTTTTGTATTGTGTCTGGGGCTTGCATTCATGTGGCCAGAAGGCCTTGTGGTGGCCCCAAGGCCTTAAGGTGGACCAAAGTCCTCGAGAATCAACTATCCCGAAGGCCTTGGGTGGCCCGAAAGCCTTAAAGGACCCGAGGACCAAACCGGTGGCCCGAAGGCCCAGATGGATGAATAGTTCTAGCTGCTACAATACCAAACTGTGCCTGCTACAGTACTGTTACAGTACTGCTACAGTACCCGAAAATATGCCTCCACCCAGATTTGATCTCGGGTCTCTTGGATGCACCTAGCGAGTCCTCACCAACTGGGATGAGGCTCATGTGTTTTTTTTAAAAATTCATTTAACCCTCCTTCAAAAATTTGATCAATCACAACAATGTGCTAGACAAGTGAATGACTACAATGTAAAAGAAATTTTTGATACTAAAAAGACCTATGTTCCAATGCTAGGTTTTATTTCTAAGAAATTCGTAGACTTTGTAAGGTGATCGATGATGACCAATATAACATCTTTCCTCCCTGTAGTTTTCAAATTTCTAGTGGAAAATTATTATTTTTTAATATTTTCTCACATCCATATTGGTATAGGTATATGTCACATGAAATCCTTATGATGTTTTCCTTTATCCTATTCCTTCTAGAACACTATGAATATTGACACATTATCTAAAATTTTCCATTAAATACCATCCCACTATAAATTTTCTCTTAAATATTTATATATCTTTGTTCTATAAGGCTGTATGAATAAATTTGAGCTATTTACTTCATCTAGTAGCTCCCTCTTTAGTTTTTGCATGAATGAAATACATAAACTATTTCCAAACATCAACACTCCATATTTATAGATGAGGTTTTTAAATTTCCCACCATTTGTTTATTTAATCCACCTTTATAAATCCTTATTATTATGTTGGAATTTCTCTATATTTTCTAGAGAATATTTTTTTATCAATTACTTATAAAAGGAATGATGGCTCCCAATTTATAAAAATTAACACACCCATATTTACTAGATCTATGAATATAAGATACTTATTAATCATTATAATGGTCAAAACTCAATGGTCCCTACCATTAAATGTATCAAATACCTTGTTTACATTCTTATTGTGGTGGTGTATCCAGAAATCATAGTCCCTGAGTAGCTCTAACCATCTTCATTTCTTCATGTTTATCCCTTTATAACATAAAATTCACATCAAAATTTTTTGGTCCATATATATGTCACATTCTTCTCTATAGATATATTGCATCTATATCATCAAATAAAACATTTTAAATACAAAAATCAAGTTCATGTGTTTACTTGATTTATAAGAAACCACTATATTTATATATATAAATACACAACCCATTACATTCTTTGATGCATCGCTATATATTAAATATCAATCCGTTCGAGATAGAAAAGTCAATGATAATGAAATAATTAGACACCTCTTCATCACTTCAAAACCTTGTAAAAATTCCGTAGACCATTTGAATTTTACCCCTTTACATGTTTTCTTTTTTAGAAGACTAGAAAGTTGTCAATTTTTTTTTGAACAAACCCTAGATAGTAATGTCACGACCCGTCCCAATGGGACCCGAGCCGCAACTCCCCAAGCCCACCTCCAATAGGCCAAGGGCTAGTGACTAGCACCGAGTAGGCATGTTATTAACATGGGAGGCATTTCCTATAAACCTGTACACATGAAAACGTATCCCCAAGCCCACAAAGATGAAAAGTAAAAACTACTAAATTAAAAGATGAATGCCTATACTAAAACCCAACCACAGAGTATGACATGAAAGAAAAGTACAAGAAAGTAATACCCTGGGCCAAAAGTACAAGCCCACCAAAAAGAGAGTCCGTAAAAAAGTCCAACCTGTGAAGAAAGGTGCAGGGACTGTAGTCTGTAGCCGTAGAAACACACCTCATCCTATCTGATCTCACTGAGTACCGTCTGGTCCTAGTCCGCCTAGAATCATGTCAAGGCTTGCTCGTCGGCACAAGACACGACACGTGCGGGCAAAACCCATGCAGGGGTGAGTATAACAATACCCAGTAGGACACCACGAAACCAAAAAGGAAATAAAACAAGGGAAAAACCAAAAAATAAAGGTACAATCAGATCTACGTAGTATATTTCTACAGAACATATAACAATAATATCCAGATATACTCATACACGGTCGAATATTGTGAAACCCACTACTAGGACCCAACTCAAAGATTCCACTAAGCATCCAACCGGGAGAACACACTCCTAGGTCTGAAGAGAGAGATATGAAGTACTCGTTCTGGGAGAACACACTCAACAAGTACCTTGAGAACATGATGCTCAGATGAGGATCACAACCAAGTCATGGGGTGATTCCGACAACTCAGTCTGAGCTAATCCGCTAAGCAGAGGATCATCGCCCGGGTAAAGTTGGTCACGTTGATACCAAGAACTCTACCTAGGGTTCCAGAAATGAATAGATGATCCGGATCTAAGTATAACATAGGGGATTCAAACAACTCTATTCAAGAAGTTCTGCTGAAGGGATCATACTCCTGTATAAAGGAAATGATACCAGAACCTTCAGGGAAAAACCAAGGGTACGAACCCTAAAAAAACTAGTCCAAGTCACAGAAGACAAGTGGATCAATCCTTGAGTAATTGGTTACATGGTGTGTAGTATGGTTACATGCCGTGTTCCTTGACCCCAGGTACTGCCCATGTAAACAACCCATTTCATACGTTCAAGCTATGTAAAACCAAACTACACGGTGTGTAGAAAAAGTACACGCCATGTTCCTTGACCCCGGGTACTGCACGTGTAACCGGCCCTTGTCATTTTTCTTGTCGGATAGAAAGTAACTTCATGGTGTGTAAAAGAAACACATTCCGTGTCCGAGCACCTGGGGCTCACTCCGTGTACGCTGGCCATGTGCCCGTATACGGTCTCTGCCCGTGTCTGTGTCGCATGTCCGTGTACCAGTACAGGGGGTATCCCATGTATCTGGCAAGGCCTGGCCGGGGAGGGTATACACGGCGTGTCCTTGGCCTTGTATCTTGACCGTATTCGTGTGCTCCCAGAGTACACGCCATGTGGTCCGCCGACGAACACACACCGTGTAGCCCATACTACACACTGTGTAGTCGGGATTTCTCTAGAATCCCTGTCTTCCTCCGTGCGCCTTGGCCAAACCTTTGGTTCTTGATCCAACTGTCTGGTCATCATGAAACTCTGGATTTGGGCTCGTCCCGCCCCTACGAAACCGATTCCATCGGTTTCGGGCTTCCGATCGTCCTTGATAGGGCATCCCGATCCGCCCACACGAAAATGCTTGAAGAACGGGAATTTCCAAACCACATCGATTTGTCCATCTCTGTCACCTTCGCACCTCCTCTAGGTCATATCGATGTGGGATATTTGATTTCAGATCGTTGCGCCAACAAATGAATGTGCAACAATCGATTTCCTCCAAGAACGCATAGAATGCACACGAAGAATGCGTAGGAATCGGGAGAGAAAAACAAAAAAATAGAGAGGGAAAAACCTCGATCAATGTTCGTGTCGATCTCGGTTCATCACTGTTAGAAGGTTGAATGAAAAACAAATTAATTTCAAGAATCAAAACCCCATGATTTCCGCAAATATCCCATCCCGCAAAATGACTGATCCGTGGGCTAATCTATTCGTGGATTTGTTTGTGTTTGTCATAGGAATCAAGAATGGAGAAAAGAAATCATCAAAAAAACATCCTACCTAGATCTGCAGCGTTTGTTGGTGAAGATTCGGTCATCACGTCGTCGTCGACGGTGAAGATCGTCAAGAACACCGTCGCCGCGTTGGGAAGTTCACTCTAGAGCCTTCTAGAGCCTCCAGGGAAATTCAGGGTTATGGGGATTGTAACCCTGACCCCCTGCGAAATCACTATTTAAAAGATAAGAGATTTTTGACGTAACAAGATTTAATAAAACATTTTAATTAAATATTTTATTACAGTTACGTCCAAAAAACTGGATTTCACCACTGACCTGCGCCGACCGATGTTAGGCCTTGCCTAAGGTAAAATCGCTGTTCCGAACGCAACGGTGCTCTAGGATTTCTGATCCGTGCACCCGTTTGGGAGTTATTCCACTTTTTCATGAAAACCACATGCGCGTTTAATTTAATTATTAAATTAAATTCAAACATTTTTTTCGAGCACACCGGGCCTTGGAACTGAACGCCATCTCAGAGCCTGGTCTCGAATTAATTCCCATATAATATTAAAATAATACATGAAAAAATCCGGGACATTACATCACACCCACCTTAGGGATTTTACATCCCCGAAAAGCTAAAACAAGGGATACTACAAAAGATGTGGGTACTGCACGCGAATCTGAGCCTGTCGCTCCCACGTGCTCTCCTAGAGATTATCGTACTCCCACCGGACACGCACCAAGGGAATAGCTCACCCACGAAGGATATTCTCCTATCGATCCTCGATCTCCACTGGGTACTTTGCAAAGGTCGCTCCTTCATCGATGTCCAGCTTGCCCCAATCGATAATGTGTGATGGATCATGCACGTACCTCCGTAACTACGACACATGGAAGACGTTGTATACCTGATCCATTCGAGGAGGTAGAGCCAACCGATACACCACCTCGCCAACTCTACTCAGAACCATAAAAGGGCGAATGAAACTCGGAGATAGCTTGCTGCCTCGGCCAAATCTCCGCAATCCCCATCGAGGTGAGAACCGAATGAACACATGGTCTCCTCCCTCAAACTCCAAGGGCCTCCACCTCCTATCAACATAAGAATTTTTCCGAATCTATGTAGTATTCATTCGCTCCTACATGTAGAGGCGTCCCAAGCTCTCTACTGAACTCTTCTCTCGTATGGCTTGGAAGTGGGCCATCTTGGTGAGTCGATCAACGATCACCCAATGGCATCTTGTCCTCTAGATGTACGTGGTAAAACCATCATGAAGTCCATGGATATCTTGTCCCACTTCGACTGTAGCACCTCAAGGGGATGAGTCAAACCTTCCAGGACCTGGTGCTCAACATTTACTTGCGGACAAGTAAGGCACCGAGAAACAAACTCTACCGCACTCTTCTTCATTCCTGGCCACCAGAACTGACGTCGGAGGTCCTGATACATCTTTGATATTCCTAGATGCACCCCCAAAGGGGATGTATTGAACTCCCTCAGAACCTCCTACTGCAACGTCACTGGTACTACCGTGTGCCCTCTGAAAATAAAAACGTGCTCCCCACCTTCTGAATATCCATTAACAGCATCACCTATGGAAATCTGAGCACGTAGTGTCTCACATCATGCATCCTCGCACTGTGCTTCCCCGAATCGCTGAAAGAGTGGAGGGGAAACAACCATCGATTGAAGGTAAGCTCCCTCATCTCCATCCACGAAGGATAACTGTAAGGAGGCAAACTACCTCGTCGCCTCATTCAGCAATTGGGAACTGCATTTCTTACTGAGAGCATCTGCCACCACGTTCCCCTTCCGAGGAGTATAAAAAATCTCAAAGTCATAATCCTAGAGGATCAAAAGCCATCACCTCTGTCTCAAATTCAGATCCTTCTAAGAAAAGATATATCTGAGACTCTTGTGATCTGAGTAGATGGTAAACCACTCGCCCCTCAGGTAGTGCCGCCACATATTCAATGCGAAGACTACCACTGCTAACTCAAGATCATGGTTTGTGTAGTTCTTCTTGTGTGGCCTCAACTGATGTGATCCATAGGAAATAACTTCTTGCCTCTACATCCGGACACAACCAAGCCCGGTTCCTGATGCGTCGCAGAACACTATGTACTCAACACCCTCATTCGGTAATCACAAGATCGGGGTGCTCGTCAAACTCTGTCTCAACTGTTGGAAAGCCTGCTGGCATCTTTCGGTCCACATGAAAGGCTGTCCCTTTCGGGTCAAAGCCGTCATGGGTGCTTCAATACTGGAAAAATAAAGGATTATTCTCCGATAGTATCCTGCCAACCCAAGGAAACTCCACACCTCCATCACACTTCGGGGTGGCTTCCATGCTAGTACCGCCTTCACCTTGGCTGGGTCCACTGCTACACCATCTGCCGAGATAATGTGTCCTAGAAAGTGGACCTCCTGTAACCAGAACTAACACTTCGAGAGTTTCCCATACAAATGGTTCTCTCGGAGTGTGTCTTGATACATCCTTAGGTGTCTCACGTGTTCCTCCTCAGACGCAGAGTACACAAGGATATCATTGAAGAAGATCACTACAAACCGGTCTAGACAGGGTTGAAAGATCCGGTTCATGAGTCCCATGAACACTGCCGGGGCGTTCGTCACGCCGAAGGGCATCACCAAGTACTCATAGTGATCATAGAGACATTGGAAAGCCGTCTTTGGTATATCATCATACCGTACTCACAACTGGTGATAGCCTGATCGTAGATCAACCTTCAAAAACCATTGTGCCCCTCTCAACTGGTTGAAAAGGTCATCGATCCTTTGTAGTGGATACCGATTCTTCACGGTCAAATGATTCAAGCGCCGGTAATCCACACATAGCCTCAAGATCCCCTCTGCCTTCATGGAAAACAGCACTGGGGCGCCCCAGGGTGAAACACTGGGTCTCACAAATCCCTTCTTCTGCAAGTCGTCCAACTGCACCCTCACCTCATGAAGCTCTACAAGAGCCATCCGATAAGCTGATGCTGATATCGGTGTTATCCCGGGTTGCAACTCAATGCAAAAATCTATCTCCCAACGGGGGGTAGCCCAGGGACATCCTCCGGAAAGACGTCCTCGTACTTAGCTGCTACTGCTGGAAACTGGAAACTCTTAACATCTTCTACACCAAGGTCTCGACTGGCCAACTAATGTGAAATCGGTTGTGCCCTCCTATGCACGAGTCCATCCTGTGCTGCCTGCGTCTCTATTTCACCGACAAAAGAGAACCTCGTCACATTACTGCAGACACACCAAACCCTTCACCTAAAATAGTCAATCTGGGCATGTACTGTGGATAGAAAATCCGTACCAAGAATGACATCGTAAGGCCACATCGCTACCACCCAGTGGTTCCAACCGAAACTCTCGCCTCCAAGTGTCAGGTCACACTGTCTACAGAGGTTTGTGATCTCTGAATCTTCTCCAGTCGGTGTTTCTAACTGTAAGGGTCGAGTCAACGACTCAACTGGAATCTCAAGGTCTCAAACAAGCCATGAATCCAGAAAGGAATGACTAGAACCTATTTCTATCAATACGACAACCAAAGTATAAAAGACACAGATAATACCTCTAATAAATCCGGGAGTACCTGGGTCATAAGCCTCTATCGCCTGCAGCTATCCCTGCCTCTGTCCACCAGCTCCCTGAGCTTGGGGTGGACCTCCTGGGGGTGGTGGTGGTAAAAGTTCAAAAGGATGACCACCTCCAGATTCTCTCCCAGATCCCCTACCACGTCTGGCACCTTGCGGATATGTCTGCTCCACACGTTGTCTCTACCTCGGTGGTCCATCCACTGCTCCCGTGTCAGTAGTACAGAGGGTCAGAAATCTCGAGCGAGATGTCCCCTGTCATCACATGAGTAGCATTGCCTCTCTCAAGGATGTCTAGATCCACCCTGAGAACCCTGTACGAAAGATCCCCTGTCCTGGGATCTCCTCTAAAAACGTCTCCCATGCCCGGGTCCCTGACGTCGGCTCCCTGCTGCCGAGGTCTCTGCTCCAACTCGCCCACTAATGACATCTGCCGGCTGACTCTGCACTGCCAAGAAGCTCTCGACCACCAATCCCCACTCGAGCACCCCAACATAAGTAGGAATGCGGATAAGGATACAGCTAGCTCGGATATCTCTGCGTAAGCCCCGATCAAAAGTCCGAGCTCTGATGTAGTGATATCTGACCATATCCATCGAGTACTGCGAGAGGTCGGTAAAACTCGACGAATAGTCAGCCACCATCATGGTTCCCTGCTGAAGATGAAGAAGCTCCTGTATGCGTACTAATCTCAGGGTAACCGGTGAAAACTCTTCTCTGAAGAGGCGCACAAACTATGACCATGCAAGTGTCACCTCGTCGTGAGTCTGGATAACCAAACTCTACCATCATCCTGCCGAGCCCTGCAGAAGGCTTGCTGCCCGGATCACCGTCTGGTCTGCTGGTGTCCTGACCAAATCGAAGACTCTGGCCACTGCCTCAAGATAGTCCTCTACTGCCTGAGGCTCAGGCTTTCCTCGAAACCTGAGTGGTCTCTGTCTCTAAAACCCGTGGAGTGCGCTCAGCCTGCGCTCCTCCTCCATTGGTACAACAAGCACTAAAAACTGCTCCACAGGTAGCGGGATAACAGGCACACCACCTGATGGTAAAACTAAGGGATCTGGTCCCTTTATCAAGGCTTCATCACTGAGGGGGTCATCCTCATGATCAAGCTGCTGGATCCTAGCGGGTGCGCATCGCGGAGGCATCCTATTAAAGAAACAAGATGTATCTTAGTCAGTGAGTATATCTGGAGAGCGGATTCAAGAAGGACATGGAAACCACAACCCATTAATATATGATGCATGTACCATTATTTTACCCTAAAACTAGTGTTCTCATGTTCTGAGTCTAAAAGCAAGTTATTAAAGTCCTGGTGTATGGATAGGTCGGCCGCCCGCACTAACACTAGGGTCCCTGGCCTAAAATCCGAACTCGAAACACTTAACACTGTTGCCCCAAACCAACTCACAGACTCTCGTTCTTAAGGTAGAACCGACCCCCTCTGATACCACTCTATCACGACCCGTCCCAATGAGGCCCGAGCTGCAACTCCCCAAGCCTGCCTCCAATAGGCCAGGGGCTGGTGACTAGCACCGAGTAGGCATGATACTAACACGGGAGGCATTGCCTATAAACCTTCACACACACACACACACACATGTATCCCCAAGCCCACGAAGATGAAAATTAAAAAATACTAAAGGAAAATATGCATGCATACACTAAAACCGAACCACAAAGTACGATAGGAAAGTAAAGTACAAGAAAGTAAAACCCTGGGCCAAAAGTACAAGCCCACCAAAAAGAGAGTCCGTAACAAAGTTCAACCTGTGAAGAAAGGTGCTGGGACTGCAGTCTGTAGCCACAGAAACACACCTCGGCCTGTCTGATCTCACTAAGTACCATCCGGTCATGGTCCTCCTAGAATCCTGTCAAAGACTCGCTCGTCTGCACAAGACACGACACATGCGGGAAAATCCCGTGCAGGGGTGAGTATAACAATACCTAGTAGGACTCCCCGAAACCACAAAAGAAAATATAACAAGGGAAAACCACAAAAGAAAGGTACAATAAGATCTACACAGTATATGTGTACCGAACATATAACAAGAATATACAGATATACTCATACACGATCGACTATCGTGAAACCCACTACTAGGATCCAACTCAAAGATTACACTAAGCATGCAACCAGGAGAACACACTCCTAGGTCTGAAGAGAGAGATACAAAGTAATCATTCTGGGAGAACACACTCCACAAGTACCTTGAGAATATGATTCTTAGATTAGGATCACAACCAATTCATGGTTTGATTCTAACAACTCAGTCTGAGCTAATCCACTAAGCAGAGGATCGGCGTCCGGGTAAATTTGGTCACGTCGATACCAAAAACTCTACCAAAGTTTATAGAAATGAATAGAGGATATGACTATAATTATCACAGAGGGGATTCCAACAACTCTATTCAAGAAGTTTTTCTGAAGGGATCGTACTCATGTATAAAGGAAATGATACCAGAACCTTCAGGGAAAAACCAAGGGTACGAACCCTAAGAAAACTTGTCCAAGTCACAGAAGACAAGTGGCTCAAGCCATGAGGAATTGGTTACATGGAGTGTAGTATGGTTACACACCATGTTCCTTGACCCCAGGTACTGCCCGTGTAAATGGCTCGTGTCATCCGTTCAAGTTGTGTAAAACCAAACTACACGACATGTAGAAAAAGTACACACCGTGATCCTTGACCCCAGGTACTGCCCGTGTAACCGGCCCGTGTCATTTGGCTTGTCAGATAGAAAGTAAATACATGGTGTGTAGAAGAAACACATGCTGTGTCCAAGAACCTGGGGCTCACTTCGTGTATGCTGGCCATGTGCCTATACACGGTCTCTGCTCGTGTCCGTGTCGCCTGCCCATGTACCTGTACACGGGGTATCCCGTGTATCTGGCTGAGTTTGGACGGGGAGGGGTATACACGGTGTGTCCTTGGCCGTGTACCCTGCCCATGTCTGTGTACTCCCGGAGTACATGCCATGTGGTCCACCGATGAAAACACGATGTGTAGCCCATACTACAAGCAATGTAGTCGGGATTTCTCCAGAATCGTTGTCTTCCTCCGTGCACCTCGGCCAAGCCTCCGGTTCTTGATCCAACCATCTGATCATCATGAAACTCCAGATTTGGGGTCGTCCCGCCCCTATAAAACTAATTCCGTTGGTTTCAGGCTTCCGATAATCCTTGATAGCACGTCCCAATCCACCCGCACGAAAACGCTCGAAGAACGGGAATTTCCGAACCACATTGATTTGTCTTCCTCCGTCGCTATCACACCTCCGCTAGGTCGTCTTGATGTTGGATCATTGATTTCAAATCATTGCGCCAACAAATGAATGCACAATGATCGATTTCTTCCAAGAATGCGTAGAACGAACATGAAGAACGCGTAGGAACCAGGAGAGAAAAACACAAAAATCAAGAGGGACGAACCTCGATCGATGGTCATGTCAGTCTCACTTCATCACCGTTATAAGGTTGAATGGAAACCAAATTAATTTCAAGAATAAAAACCCCGCGATTTCCACAAATATCTCATCCTGCAAAATGACCGATCCACGGGCTAATCTGTTCTTGGATTAGTCTGTGTTCGTCATAGGAATCAAGAACGGGGAAAAGAAATCATCAAACAAACATCCTACCTGGATCCGCGGCGTTTGGTTTTGGAGATTCGGTCACCGCGTCGTTGTTTCTAGCGAAGCTCGTCAAGAACACCGTTGCCACGTTGGGAGGTTTTCTCCAGAGCCATCCAGAGCCTCCAAAAAAATTCAGGGTTATGGGGATTGTAACCTTGATCCCCTGCGAAATCTCTATTTAAAATATAAGAGATATTTGACATAACAGAATTTAATAAAACATTTTAATTAAATATTTTATTACAGTTACATCCAAAAAACTAGATTTCACCACCGACCTGCACCGGACGATGTTAGGCCTTGCCTAAGGTAAAATCGATGTCCTTAACGCAACGATGCTATCAGATTTCTGATCCTAGAACTCGTTCTAGAGTTATTCTACATTTTTAGGAAAACCGAACGTGCATGTAGTTTAATTATTAAATTAAATTCAAACATATTTTCCAGGCTCACCAGGCCTCGTAACTGCACGCCGTCTCAGAGCCTGGTCTCGAATTAATTCCCATATAATATTAAAATAATACATGGAAAAATCCGGGACATTACAATTAACCTATTGATCCTTGGAAACTACGTATCTTAGTTATATTAATTATTATATCCATCCTTTTAATTCCTTTTTTGATGTATCAAAATATATTCTATCCTTTGAGATAATATAAATATGAAAAGAAAATTCATTTCTATAAAATTCAAACCTACTAATTTTTTTGTATAATTAATTTTCTATAAGGGGATACATAATTATTCATATATGGTTCTAATGTGATTTATATATTTTATAGTATATCAAGATATCATCAATGATCAATAAAATGAAGTTATCAAGATAATAATTGAATACTATATTCATCAGATCCATAAAAATAGAAGGGTTATTAGTAAATCCAAAGGCCATTACCATAAAATCATAATTTCTACATCTAATACAAAATTCCACCTTCACTATATCCTCCTTCTCCCTTAATTGTTGATAACCAGATCCAATGTTTTTCTACGAAAAGTATTTATCTCATTTTAGTTGATCAAATAATTCATCAATTGATGGCATAAGTTACTTATTATTTATATTTATACTATTTATTACCCTATAATAAATTGAAAATATCATATACCTATACTTCCTTTTTAGGATTAAAGTAAGGGTTACCAATGGTGAAAAAATAGTGCATATAAATCAATTATCAAACAATTGATGTAGTTATTTTTTTAACTTTAAAAGAAGTATTTCTGATTTTCTATATGGAGTTTTTGTTATGGGTCTTGAATCATAAATGATTTTGTTGGAAAACTCAACTTTAAGATCAGGTGGATGAAAATAAGGGATTATTTGTCCTATTTATAATTTTATTAAAGTGATCTACTAGAGTATGCTCTAAAAGTAATCAATAAGTGAACTATATCCCTTGAAAATAAGGGATTCTATGTTCTATTTATAAATATTAATCTCTTTGTCTCAATAATAAATTATTTTATTATACATTGAGATCTAATCCATACCAATTATTAAATAAAAATCAACCACAAGTATAATTATCAATTTTTTCACCAGGGAATACCTGTGAATCAAAAGTTATACTACTCAATAAATATTTGTTAAAATAATAATCCCATTTATTACCATAATTGACATCTCTTTTCTAAGAGTATTATGGGTGATTCAATGTTATCAGGAAACATGCATGATATAATTTAGTGTGTATATTTTAATTAAAATAAATAATTCACTAACGTCGAGTTTAGTTTTACCGTACCTCCTATCACACCATTAGGAACTTCAAACTCCACTGTAGAAATCATAAAATCATATCCTTTATCCTTATACTTTTTATGTGGTAAAATCCTTTGATATTTGAGTAATTGGTTTTCATGGTTCCCCATCTCCCTATAGTTAAAGTGGTGAACACCAAAAACCTTTTCCTTTCATTTTCATTCCTGACCATGGTTTCTTTTTTCTATGAATTTGAAACAAACTACAATTCCCTTAATGTATGTACTTGATTGTCTATTTAAATAGTTATTAAATGTGGGAAATTCCACTCACCTATTCTTCTCCATATTTCCCTTATATATGTAAATCTTGTAGAAATCCTTCTTCATCTTAATGGATCTTTTGACTATATCATGATATGATGAAAATGTTTGGGGGGATGAATCCCTTTGATGGATCAAATTTATCACAATAATGAAATAATTAATATTACTTTGGTTCTATGTATATAGTCCACCAAATCTCTAGAAATCCTCATAATGTTATCATCATAATTAGAAACCTTTTTTTCCTCCTTCGATTTGAGATTCTAGAATTTCCTTTCCATTTCACCCCTACACTGGTGGGAATCCCACCTATACCAACACAATTTTCCCGATGGTTTAAAAAAACCATTTGGAAAATGATACTATAGCAACGGTTCCAGAGAACCCTTAGTATAATACTATGAAATATTTTTTTCTCAATGTTTTATTTAAACCGTTGGGTTATATTATAAAAAATTTAATTTTCCCAAAAATTTATGTAAACCGTTGAGAAACAAAATCTCCAAATCGGCAAGTCTTTGGGCCTCCATTACCCATCTCGAAAAATTTTACATAAAGAGAACTCAACACACAGTCCTATAGAACCCTTATTCTATCCTCTATAACCCATTTAATTTTTGTCTAAATGAGATCTTGACATGCCCATCTTGAAGATTTTTCCCTAAAGTTCGACGTGAACCCTACATCCCAACCGAATCTCAACGGGAACCCTACTTCCCAACTCCAGAGGTCTGGTTTCCCAACACTTTGTTCTTCTACATTAAATCGGCATGTATGACTTCATTTAATTTATATTTTGTCATTCAATTTTTCTGTAATGTAGTGTGTATTATGATCCCCTTACAAACACAAGGAATATATAATTTTAGTTTTCGGATCGAACCCTACATCTCAACTTGCTTCAGTGGGTAATAACTCTACTTTCCAACTGTCCAACTATCATTGATTCAAGTAATTTTTGTTCTTCTACTTTATATCAGTACGTATTCCTTCATTTATTTTAGATTTTTCATTCCATTTCACTACAATGTACTATGTATTATGATCCCCTTATGAACACAAGAAATTTATCATTTTAATTTGTGGTTTTTTTGTGATTTATCTCTATAGAATAATTTTGATTGATATTGAAGAATTCAATATGATCCTAAGTTATTTTATCCTTGGATTATTTTAAATTTAAGGTTTATTGATAGGATTTTGTTGGTTATACATAAATACAGTTATATAATTTTTTTATCTTAATTAGAATAATAAGATACTCATGCATTATGAATATACCTCTAAATGTTTTCTTTGAAATATTACACTCTATATTTAAGATGATGATACCCTCACTATAAGTCATTCAATGAAGTGTCACTTAAACCTAAACCACTAGAGTGGTTTTGGGGCCATTTTCATGTGTGAATGGTGATAAAACAAAAATTTACTCTATTACATGATCATTTATTCCTACTCCATCAAGTGGTCTGGTCATACACTTGTAAGGTTGTATTTTTTAAAATTCAATATGAGTGTTAGGAATTCATGTCACTGTTTTTTTAGGAAGTTATAAAGCATTATTAAGGAATTTATATGATTTTATATTCTAAGAAGGCACCCATAAAAAATTAGTAGAACCATCATAGAACTCACCATGGCTATTAATTCCTACACATTATTTACTCTCTGATATATATCTAATGAAACAAAATAGAATGGTCTGGCGCTCGTAATTATTAACTACTAATTGATAGTATTTGAGGTTTGTGGAGGTGCAACTAAGGTGTTGTTTTGAACCTACTTAGATTCTATTTTTTTCTTTTATTTTGGGCATTATAAATCAATATTGGAGTGTTTTATTTTTATTACTATTTGCGAATAATTATATGGTGGTAGGAATGTGTTGGACTTGTGATAGTCCTAAAAAACGTGAGTCAGGAACCCATATCTAGTGATAATTATAGGTTAATAGGGTTATGAAATTGAACTTATTTGTTATCAATGTTATAGTTGAGATATTTACTCAAGTATGATGTGATGATTTGATATTGAAATTTGTGGTTTTGGCACTTAGACCATACAAGAAAAAAGATTGTGTACATTCATCATATATGTCTTGTTGGATACGCATGACATTTATATTTTTATGTGTGATTAAATTTTATGATGACATAGGGTTTAGTTGTATAAATTTTCCATAATGAGTTTTATAGGGGTTTCCTATATAACATTTTAGTGGAATTATTCCCAACCAAACCATAGTGTTTTTTGAAGAAATAACATGTAGATCTTATTTTGTAATGTTCTCGGATGATGAAAATAAAATACATTGGTGCAATGGATGTATTTTAACACATGGGGTTTCATTTATTAATTTTTGGGATTTGTAATTGTTTAAAGTATTAAATGTAATCATAAAAAATATGGATGTGAATGGGATTGATTCACCTTGATTATTTAGATACCCTTTTGATGGTAAAAGTCTCGAAACGTAGAATTATTTATTTATTTTTAAATTAAATTACTTGAAGTAAAGTAGGAATCACGATTATATGAAGAGAGAAGGATTTATTAGATACCTAGACCTATTGGTTTGGGTGTGGTTTTTGATAAGATATTTGATTATGATCTAATATGGTAGTATCTAGGATGGATAGAGCATGCGTATGTTCATTGTGGTTTTGTACTAATGTCTGAGTTACTAGTGATGATTTATTAATCCATGGTATGAGTGTGGTTCCTTAGTATTGTTGGGAAGGAATCACCAAGGGTGTTTTTTTCTAGATAAACTTGAAGTGAATGAGAATCTTATTCACTTTTTAGTGGAATGAGCCTTGGTTTTATGGCATGTGACTCATTGGAGAATGATCCTGATAGTGTGATCAAGTGATATGGGAGTGTACAATCATTGGGTTTGTAACACCTTTATTTTTAATGAATTTTATTATTTATGAATAAATTAAAATTTATTGGTGTCCTACATTGCATATGATACACCAAATTATTGTCAATATGATTAATGAATTTCTTACAATTTGATAAATATATTACGATTTAATACTTTCAAAAACGATTATCAATATGATTAATTATGATTGTTCCTCAGTGGATAATTTTTAGTAGTTGAGTATAAATTTAATAAAGCCTCAAATTAAATTGATGTATGGAACATATGAGGGTACTATGTTACTTACTTCTCTACGTAACACTTTGTTTTCTAAAATTTATTAACACACCTAAGATAAAGATTCATTGGATAATTTAATCTTATATGAGGTATATATTCAAAAATAATTCATCAACCAAATTTTATCTAATTCTGATCTGCATCAAAAACTCAATACACTATTCACCCTCTATGTTTCATTTTATATTTGAGTTGTGTCTATGTTTATTGAATATTTACTTGTCAAATATCTTATTCTGTAAAAGATTTTACTAAGTTACTCATTGTTCCTTTTATTTATATATTTTTCACATGAATAACTACAATATATGTCAGTTATTATTTTATATAAAATGTAAAATTATCATTTACTTAATTTTTTTTTGATTTAACATCAATATTATTGAATTGTTTTCACGAAATGACTAATTAATTTTTTTTACAGAATGGATAGAAGTTGGATGTATGAAACCAGTCTGATATCAAGCAATTTTCAAAACAATTTGGATATCTTTTTAGAATTATCATTTGACAATTCTTCTGATGGTGGTCACAGACACTTCCAATGTTATAATTGTATTGGAAGACCTTGGTTGAGCCATGAAGAAGTTAACTACTATATAACCAAATATGGTTTTCAAAAAAATATTATGCATGGTATCACAATGGGGAGAAAATAAAGTCTCAAAATGCTGATGATCCAAATGAGAGGACTGGATTGGAAATTTTATATATGACCAGTTTTCGGTTATTCGTCATCATGAGAAGGAATGGATGTTGACCCAAGAAGACTTCAATACGAGAACACATGATTCATCCAAAGAAAATATCTATGTTGGCAGAGTAAAAAAGTTGAATGATGCTATGAAGACTCCAGTATATTGACAATGTGGTAAGATGAAAAAGCTATAATTTTTAATTTAGTTGTTTCGTGGGAAAACCATGTATGGGATTTCTAATACTTCCATTGATTACATTCTTATCTTCTTAAAGGACTTACTTACATATGAGGCATATATTACCTCAAAAAACTATATGGAATGGAAGTTAGTTTAAGAAAATGTATTTTCAAAAAAAAAAATTCATGCGTTCCCAAACGATTGTAGCTTATTCTAGGAGAAAACTGCTAAAAGAAATGATTGTATCAAATGTGAAACATCCTGATGGAAGCCAAAAGCTAATGGAACACCATATCATATTCCATATAAAGTAATATGGAACCTTCCATTGATCACTAGATTCGATAATCTTTTCATGTCTAAGGAAATATCAAAAAATGTGATGGAATAATACCAAGAGGAAGAATAATAATGGAGAGTTAGTTCACCCTACATATGGATTTTCATAGATAAAATTTGATTCTCGATATCTTGATTTTGTACCTGACATGCGTAATATGAGTTTGGGTGTTTCCTGCGACAGTTTTAGTCCATTTGGGAAGAAGATTACAATACACAACACATGGCCAGTTTTCATGCACATTTATAACCTTCCTTCATGGTTGTTTATGAAAAAACCTTTCACATTCATGATTATACTTATATTCGACCCTTATGATCATGGAAATGATATAAAAATATACACACAACCATTAATAAAAGATTTTAAATTTTTTTTGAATGTATGAGTGCACACGTACGATGCATGTTTGAAAGAAATATTTTAGATGCGTGCTTCACTTATGTGGACGATCAATGATTTTCCTACTTATTCAATGATGTATAGATGGAGCACAAAGGGAAAACATTCATGTCCTGTTTGTATGAAGAATACTCTATCTATAAGACAGAAATATCACCGTAGTTATATTATTATAGGACATCAATGATTCTTGCCAATGGACCATCCATATAAAAACAATCATTAAAGATTTGATAATACCATGGAGACTGATGATCCACCTAAGAATATGTCTAGAACTAATGTGTTTAATGAATTGAAAGATTTCACTTTTTTCATTTGAGAAGGGTCAAATAAAATCTAGAAAGAGAAATAATGTTTCCAATGATACCTTTTACAGTTGGAAGAAGAGGAGTATCTTCTTTGAGTTTTTGTATTGGTCAACCAATTTGTTGTATCATTTCTTAGACATAATTCACATTGAAAAGAATATATGTAAAATTTTTCCTTTGATTATTCTAAATTTAATGGGAAAGGAAAAAGATGATTTGTGATCTCAGCATGACTTAGTGGATTGGGGCATTAGACCAGAATTGCATCCTGTGTGTATCAGTGAAAATAAATAGAATGTTTGATATGATTCTTATGTAATGACACATTTTGAAAAAAAATCAATTTTTGGAAGTACTAGAGACTATTATAGTTCCTGAGGGATATTCAAGAAATATATCAAAACGGTTCAATAGAAGATAGTTGAAGATGAGATATTTAAAGACTCGTGATTATCATGTCCTTCTGCATGAGTTGATTTCAGTAGAAATCTCTCATCTTTTGTCTAATAATTTAAGGGTTTAAGTTATTTAGTTGTGCCATTTTATCAGAGATATTTTAGCTAAACATATACCTAAGTATTTCTTGAAAAAAATTCCAGAAAATACACCATCAATTTGGTGTGAGTAAGGGAAAATATTTTCTCCATCATTTTTTCACATGCATGTTACATCTGACTGTCCATATTCCAATCAAAATACTTCTCGGAGGACCTTTTTCTTTCCGTTGGATGTATCAAACTAAAATAAATATGTACACATTAAAATCTTATATCATAAATTGGAATCACCACAAAGGTTCTATCTTGAATGGTTACATGGATCAATAATGTATGGATTTCTACTCAATATATTTGTCTGATCTTACTATGATAATGAAAAAACCATTGAGAAATGAAGAAGAAAAGTTTTAGCAAATTGAACCCAGTTTTCTATCACATCCTCAAACATAAGGAATTCTCGGATCATATACATTGACAACATTATGTCATGAAGAGGAGGAGATGGAACATCGCACAATGTTGTTCAACTATGATTTGTTCAATGTTTATATAAAGTATGTAAATTTAACTTGTATATCTTATCTCATCTCTTGTAAATTTACATATCTGTTAAACTATTTCTATTTTTATCTACAGGGATCATAAAGAAATGATAAATAGAAAGAATCTTTATTTATCTTTGAGAAGGATAAATACTTTTCATATCAAATATTTTTCTACTTGGCTGAAATTAATGGTTGAAATATTACTATAATAAATAAATAAAATCAATAATTAATTAATTTCAATATTTATTTATATTTCTGGTATGGAGTTTTCCTGTAGACTCTATTTATGAGAAAATAGGAGCTTTGGATTTTGGTCCTAATACCATGGTTTGTGAATGTAAATAAATTGTGATCAATGGGTACATATTTGTTATTATTGAATGAGAAAAGAACATGAGAATATTACATGATGGTGTTATGCTAACTTCCACAACAGACTATTATGCCAGTGCATTAGATATTATACATCGTTTTGAAAATGTATCTTATTATGGAGTCATTGAGAAAATAATAATATTGGATTATTACCCTCATGGTCGATTCATGATGATGAAATGTCAATGGTTTTATTCTAGGATGAGGCATGACACCTTTATTGATGATTGTGGATTTTGAGTTATTAAAATGACTTGCACTCTTGCTACTGATGAACCATATGTATTGACATTAATGACGAAACATGTTTTTTATGTCAAAGATCATCTTAGACCTAAATTTGGTGTGCTTATTGAAGTAATTCCAAGACAATTTTTTTGATGATGGTGATGATGGAATTGACACTATCACTATTACCATTGTAACCAATCCATTTATTACTAACAATGAATCCAATAGATCTATTGTTAGAGTTGATTGTGAACCAAAAGTTGTTGTGGGAAATATATAAAATCATTCATCCATGTTTTCAATTCATTTGGTTTAGTTAAACTTGGGTTTTTATGGTTGGTACTATTTAAATTGATTTAATATTGATCACAAATATGTTGTATCTGACTTGACCTTAATGTGAATTTTCAATGTTTATTGGTTGAAACATTATTTGAGCTGTATTTTCTAATTTGGAATTGAATTATATTCAAACCTATGAAACCAACATTTCTAACTTGGTGAACATTTCAATGCTTTATTTACCATGTATAAAATTAGTATAACTCTAAGACCTCTCTTTAATATTTCTCAAAAAATGGACATGATGGTTTTTCTTCTTCTACAAAACATGTATAGAAACCTACATCATCTACATGGGATAAGGAAATAAATTTTTTCCTAATGTTCGACAAGTTATTTACCCCTTATGAATCTAGTAGATATCTTATCCTTGTTTATATATTTATATAATCATTTTCATCCATCTTAAGGGTTTAATAATTCATAATATATACCTTACTGAATTTTTTAGAGAAATAATTCAGTATACTCTCTCTCATGTTTGTTGAGTGAAATAAAGCCTCAGAATCAATGTTTTATGATTTTAATATACTAGTGAAACTTAATAAAATTTTTATTTTAACCTCGACTGTGTTATTTCAATAAGAACATCCAGAAATAAACCTTTTTGAGACTTCTATTTTTTTATCCATTTTTGTTGAGTTAGCTAGAAAAGTGTGAATTTACATACTAAAGAAAAAATAGGATGATTTTGAAATATTCAAAACCTACAAAATAATTTTTGAAAATCAGGTAGGAAGAGTAATTAGAAAAATTATAACCAATAATGAATTAGAACACCCTTCTACTGATTTTATTTTGTTCTTTCTATTTGAGGGAATTACAAGGCATCAGAATTTTAGAGGGACCCCCAACAGAATGGAATTACTAATCATATAAATAGAATTATCCTTCAGTGAGTATGAAGCATTATTTCATGCTGAGGTTTGGCCAAATATTTCAGGGAAGAGGCTTCTACCTTTCATGAAATTAGTTTGGTTATCATTTTTAACTACCTTTCATGAAATTAGTTTGGTTATCATTTTTAACTACCTTTCATGAAATTATAACTCTTCATGTGGAAATATTCATTTACTTATGTGTCTTTCAATCTCATGTTCTTCCTCTATTTCCATTATTTTTATTAATTATCTGCAAAAATTATCAAGAATTCCATGAAAAATGAATTAGATATCCTTGATTCACCACATATATTCTTGAAATTATTTTTACTAAGTCTTTCCTCATATTATTTTCTTGTATTTCACTTCTAATAATAATAGTATTACATCCATTTTAAAACACATTAATGGATTTTCAACAATTTTTTATGTTGTTTAAACGTCTTCAATAGAATAAGAAGCTTATTTATTTTGGTGTAGAAATTTTCTTGGAATTATTAGTTTTTTGTTGGAGAGATTTATTATTTTTTATGTAACCCAAGGATAACATATGCGTATTATTTTCTAAATTATTTCATAAAATTTCATTCCATAGGAAGTTTTGAGTTTCCAGAATTTTATAAGATAAGGTTTTGAGCACCTAGAAGAACCTAAACAAAAGGAACCATTTCTTTATTCTTGTAATGTATTATCCAATAAGAGAACATATTTTTTCCTTCAATGGGTAAAACTATGAACACTAAACAAAAATATTATTGAGGATTTAAACTTATGGCATTTCCTATGACCGAGTCTCTATACAATATGTATGTACCAATTATAAACAACTAGAGAAAATGATGTGGCCCCAATCTACTAATGAATTCTCCAACAGGGAAATCAAATAAGAACCCAATGTGAACCATTAGTATATCTGTAGAAGAGAATAATGTCCTCGATTAGGATTAATAAATAACCATCTTAATCAAAATTAAATTTCTTTATTACATATTTTATGATTTATTGAATTTAATATATATCCATTCAAGCTCACACTATAAAATGGATAGTTAAATTATCCATAAATCCCCTTATTATCTCTCATATATTTTATTTTTTGGGATAACAATTAGTTAACCTTTTCTAATTACTTCCATATTTGTTTTCAAATCAAGGAAATGAAACCAATTGAAGAGAGGTGACCAAAAAAGATGATGGAAAACAATCGTCACTGGGATGAGATGGGTGTTCCACCACTAGTGCCTATAATGAGTTTTTTATTTAATATATATATATTTAAATAATATAAAATTTCATGTGATTAATTTTGTTTTAAATGTTTTGGAAGGATCCTCCTATTAGGTGAAAATTATTTGATGAGTATCCTAATAGTGGGCCCAGTACTCAGGCCATTGGTATGAGGGGGGGGGGGGGGTACGAGAGCTAGGTGATCAAGTCAGTGTACTCAATTAGGCCTTGCCCCTCCCACTAACATACCATCTATCTCACATTCTAAAAACGGTGTGTTTTTAGGCACACATGGGATATTTATGCCTCCTATGTTTTCACGACCCTTTACATCGTAGTCTCATCACCCGTATTTTCCATATCTGATGATTACTCCCATTACCCATCCATATCATGCATTCATCCAGCCATCTGTGCCATATTATTTTAATTCTAAATCCTTCTCCCTGAGCTTCTATATTCCATCTTCTTCAACTCGTGATCCACCATAGTATGTCCCTACAGAGCATACCTTCAGACCCACTCCACCTATACAGGGTGTTCCTCCAGTTTCTTTGGATCTAGCGGTTCCCATTGATCAAACAACCATAGGTATATTTATAGAACCCTATAAAAATATATACCATTATTTAATTTTATTATAAACTGTATTGATAAAATATTTATTTCTATTCATAATAGATACATCTACTAATAGGATGCAGGGGAGGAGGAGTAAAAGAATTTGTGGGATGTGGAACCTCCAAACGCAGTTGATGGTGGACTACAGTGAAGAAAATCAAATGATTGAAAAAACAAGGCAACAATGTCAGAGTTTTTTGGAGATTCTTTCGAAATACTCAGGCATCATTCCCATCAGCCCAATATCATGGAGATAGATTCCAAATGAAGTCAAGGATAATGTTTGGGCACACATATGTGTAAAAAAGTTTGTTATATTTAATGAAATATATTACTTTGGTATTTATATGAATTAATATTTTGGTGTCAGCTTTGGTTTAATTTCTCCAATGGTGAGGGTTTACAACCAGCACATCTAAAGAAGTTAGGTGAGGTTTGGAGAGACTATAAGCACAAGTTATATACTAGATGACATTCTAGAGTTGTCACAAAGTAAGAGGTGATACCTATCATGGATGATTTTTTAATATAAAAGTATCAATAGATGATTACTCATTGTATAACTATCCAGTTTAACATATTAATCACATTTGAGGTATTTAAATGAAAATTATGTGTTTTTCATTAATAATATATTTTTAATAATTGAATTTTATTTTGTAATCATAAAATAGAAAAAAAATTAATGCTAATAAAACCTCTACACATTGGGATGTACAACATTGTTATATCATGAGAGGAAGCAGGTATTCTAGTTGTTTATAATTTTTCTTTATGAATTTAATTTTATATTGTTTACTCTATAATTTATATTAATTATAATTTTTTAATATAATTATAGTTATGAAATTAATTATTATTAACTTATTTTTAATTATTTTTTCCTACATTCAATGTCATTGTAGAAGAAAAAATTGAATATTGTAGGATGTGTGCCTCGAGAAAAACTGTTTTACTCAAGTACAAGGAAAAAAGATGGAAGTATGGTTAATGAACTGACTCAGGTGCAGGTTATAAGTTTTACTTTATTGATTTCAAATTTGAATCTCTATATTGTAACTTAATAATCCATTAATATTTGTAATAGGATGCTTTAAAGGCCCTTGATTCCCAGGAACCCGACAAATTTTGGCCAAATGAACACCTATATCTGGTGTTGGGAGATGAGAACCATGGTAGAGTACATTGCCGAACTCGTAAGATATAGTAATGATGAGGTATTGGACCTTTTTAGGTGAGGGTTACAGTTCCACCATGTTCTGGTAGGTTAAGGCATGGGTAGAACATGCTGAAAAATGTGTCACATAGACGACAGAATATTCTTCTAGGGAAAAAACGGCATTTATGAAACTAATGGAAGTTTTACATCCAATAATTCCACCAGAGGCCATCATATATTGTGATGAATATATATTTCATCGATGAATTCTATATATGGTGCACCAGGTGGAAGTTCTAGAGGTGTTTGAGATGATTTCATTCCTAGTGATGATAATGGCAAGGAGGAGCCCGATGTGAAGGAGGAGGGTGAGGAGGATGCCAAAGCGAAGGAGGAGGGTGAGGAGTAGGGAGAGGAGGAGGCCTTGGTAGAGTACGAGGGTGAGGAGGAGGGTGTGGAGGAGGGAAGGGATGATTATGGGGGGGGGGAATGAGGATGGGGATGATGCTAATGATGCTGGTGATGATAGCGATGGTGATGAGGGACAGATTGATCTGCTACATTTTTACTAATATTACCGGAATTTGATGTTTGATTTGTGCCTGAATGTATTTGTGATTTAGTAGGTCATATAATCTTTATTTCCTTATCTATAAATAATAAGACTCTACTTAATGTTTTATTGAGACCGAATATATGTGTGAATAATTCAATCCTCTCCCCTTTATGTAGTTTATATTTCAAATTATCCCCTTGGTTTATCTCAGATATAGGTTGATCCTAAAGTATATATGGTAGATATAGACCCTCCCAATATGATGATTTAACTATTTAGTTATAAATTTTATTCTTCAAAGAATTTAAATAATATTTTCACTTTTTATGTTTAATAAGGTGTGGAAGTTGACTAAAAGTGGTACATAGTTAGTTTTAGATAAAATTTTAGTATCCTAGCTTCATGTAATAATTTTGATAACATTTCCAAGTCTACATTACTAAATGTACATGGAAGTGGAATATACAATGTAGCCAAGTGTATATCCCTAGAGCCAATTTTTGTTTTGGAAATTCTACTACACATCCAAGAGAAAATCAATATAGATGCATCATGTAGGTGAATCATTTACATAGGTGGTTTGGGAAAACCATGTAGCTGAGCATCCCACATAGAAGAACATTCTATGTAGTTCATATGGTGATGTAGAAATGTTTCAAAACCAATTGTTTTGACATAGCTAAATTTATCCACATATTGTATTTACATAGAAGTTTAAGGTCGATGTAAGGGATAGTATCTCTATGTTTTTTGTGATATTTCTAGAACCAATTTGGTATTAAAATTTATAAATATTTGGAAAATTACTATGATTAGGGATGTTTATATATTTTAGGGAATATGGAATGAAGGCCATGTGTTTAAGAGGTATAAAATATTTCTTAAAGATAAATTTACTGCAAAATAATAATATCTAAATTAAACAAAATACATTTGTTTCATAATTCAACATGAGTTTAAAAAATACAATAAGGAAATCAATAAATTAGGACAGGTTAATAAAAATTCTTCTCAATCTGGTACTGTGAAGGGTTTAAACTATTATGTAAAATCTATGCGGGAAACACATTCTTCATAATGTATAATAAGTCCTCTTTTCATTATTCCATCTATTTAAACATGTCTACCTTCTGTGTTTGAATAGTAATGGATACTTCTTGGAAAGAAAATCATGAATTGATCTCATGTATTACTCATAAATCCCAAGGAAACATTTTATTTTAGACACATTCCCTAGTCCTGACTGATACATTACTATATCTTCCTTACATAGATCTACTGATATTCTAGGATGGAAATACATGTTCCCTTGAAATCAGACCTCACGTATCAAAAAGATGCACATTAAACACTTTTAGAAAAGGCCATTTTTTAAATTTATACTAAATATGTTATCAATGTTTCTAGAATACGATTCCAACATCATTGAATATATAAATATTTCATAAAAAACACAATAATGAGTGAGTCCATATATGAGTGGAATATTATACAAGATGACAATGAATGATGTTTAAAAAATAAAAGGTCATTTTCTCAATTTATGAAATGTACATGCCTCCATTATTAACATTATTGGTATCCCTCCATATAAATTTATCACTAGAGATGGGGTGAAATCAAGATCCAGTCTAAAACACTTAGATGAGGAAAATAATCCCAAATAACCACATGATCTAGATCAGTTAACTCAAGATGAATTCATCAAATCCTTATACAATTTGTACATAAAAATAATGGAATATAATATTCAGTAAGATCTCTTTGCAACCCAGTAAAATATTTTATAGATGATGTTTCTTCCAACCATATAACAATGATAAACGAGATCTTAATCATTCCATCCTTATACTTCTTTCTATTTTCCCACTAAGGTCTACAATGATCAAGAACAAGACATTGAAAAAAGGAATAAAATGATTATATCTTGTGGGAATATTTGTCCATAAACAAACTTCCCATCATGTTTTGGCCATTCCCAAATATTTACTTCTCTATTCTAGATATTCACACTAAAAATATCAAGTAATATCTTCGATACAACCAATGGGTGAGTTCAAATACAATCATACTCCCCTGTTGGTATACCTTTAAAACTCATACCACCATGAGGATATTTATCCCATGTGATAAATGAAAAATATTTATGATTCTACCTAAGGATCCTGATTCTCATTTCATTGGTTACAAATATCATCTGTTGAAAGGTATATACTAAAATCATGGTAGTACTCTACTAGATTGTCATGGAGGATTATCTGAATGTGTGCATTAAATATTGGGGATAAAATGTTACCATATTATCTTATCCTCTTTGAATATGAATGAAAATTCCCAAAGTGAGCCCAAAAGATGATGTAAATGATCCATAACCACTGAAAAAAACCATATTGGATGTCATCCTAGAAGATACCTTTGAAATTTTGTAGTGTGATATCTCACTGAATCAAGTAAATATCTATCCCTATAGAATCAATTAAGATAGCTAAAAATTATCATTTGTTTAAATACCCATCACTAGTGAAATGATATGGGTCACGAAATCCTGACCAAGATCCCTCTCTTAAATAACAACCAATACCTTGATAAATACAACAGTATAAATAAATCACTAGACATTATATATTTCATTAACCCCATAATATATGATTCCACTATCACTATACTCTATGAACACAAGGGTTATAATAATAATTGTGTAAATATTCTTCTCGGTTATTATATTGATAGATTAAATTCAATGAAAAAATATTAAATTTATCTTAGAGTAATAAAAAAACAACCCTTATCTAATTTATCAAAATTGAGGCATGGTATTCTTCACATATGAGTTATAAACTTGAATTTATAATAACCTCCTTATTTGATCAATAAGACACCATTTTGTTGGTTCTTGGTCTCTCTACCACATTACTATGTGAACCATAAAATGTGAAGGGATGTGAGTAAACATTCAAAAATGAGATGATTATTTCTCTCACTACTCTACTGGAAGCCATAATGATGTATCATGAATTATTACATCCTAATAGGAATCTATACCCTAAACAGATGGGCCAAATTCTCTCTAAAATGATTTTAATCAACTTGATATTGACCATATTCAATGTAATGTGTGACTTTGAGTACAACATAACCCATTTTTCCACCTGATGTGGTCTAATGTTGGGAAATGATTTTTCCTTCTCTGAACACTCTGTATAAATATGGAATTTGATCCTACAATCCTCACAAGATGCATGAATAGACCCCAAATCCCTCAAATAAATACATCAACATCAGATGCATCATTAAATATGAACATAATTCAAATATAACATAAAAAATAAAGAATATAAATTCACATATTCAATAGACTTGAATATCTAAAAAAACATTCTAGTTAAGAACTTAAATTTTTCCCCTTATCAAGTCTAACTAATCCTATCTCCAGCACACCCTGTCAAAAATCAAGGCAACAAGATAAAAAAATTCACTGAACCCTATTTTAAAATACCAATTTATAACACCCTAACACAAACCATTATATATGATTTGGTGTCACACTCGACCTCATGCTCACCTCCCCAAATTAAAGTGGTTTCTAATGAGAGGAATGAGAAAAAATGGGACTTTTGGTGAGACTGTTCCCTTATGACTAATATACATCATGTTTATTTTGTATGTCTGTACCAAGTAATTAAATATAGAACTACAAGTATTTTGTATTTGTGTACCAAGTGAGTAAATACAGAATTGTAGGTATTTAGAATTTTGTATGTGTGTATTCAGAACTAAAGGTATTCAGAACTACATGTATTCAGAATTTTGTATGAATTATGTGTTAATTCTATGAACTACATGTACTTGTTATAAGTGTTCATTTAGAGTTCTATATTTCATATTGAATGTAATTTTTCAGGTGCACAGGGAGAGGCAATCTTGGTACTGGAATTACAAAAAGCCCCTGTCAATAGTTTACAATCATTAGAATATGTGTGAAAACCAAACATATACCAACAGTTTCATGTAAACCATTTTTAAAATTATATAACAATGATTATGAAACTATTGGTATAGATCCTTAACTTGACCTTTACCAATGGTTTTTAAGAAACCGTTGGTAAATTTCTATACCAACAGTTTCTAAACCATTGGTATAGACATGAATTTTGATATTTTTCAATAGTTTCAAATAGTTGGTAAACATTTATACCAACGGTTTCTTGTAACCATTAGTTTATATTTAATTTTAATGCCATATACCAATGTTTATGAAAGAAAGGTTGGGATATTTCTATCCCCACGACTCCATAGTCAATGATTTATACAACCATTGGTAAAGTTCATACCAATGGTTCTCTAGACTTTTCCAACAGTTTTAAACTGTTGGTTAAGATTAAGTTTCCACTAGTTATTAACCCATAAGGAATGTTTATTTCATACAATATCTCATTAAACGTTCTCAATTACATGATCTCTATCCCAATTTCCTATTTTGTGTTCTGAGTTAGTTACCACCATTGATCTGAATCTATTTTAAGATGATGTAATGATATGATTTCCTTTACCCTTTTACTATTTACCAAAGTGAGAACTATCTTTTCTTGGAACTTGATCGATTGATCAAGTACCAATAATTAGTAGTTTGATCAAATTTTGGAGGTTTTTGTCTAAAAAAGTGGTGAAATATAGTTTCACCATGTTGTGGATCAACAAGATACACTCAATGGGTGAGGTTATTTTTTATAACGTAGGTTAAATTATTTATTATGGTTATGATCTAATCATATTCAACTCCCACCTCATTGACTTTCTCAATAGGAACATCCCTAAATTGATTATGGGCATTGATACTATTGTTTCTCATATCATTAGTCTCCATCTATAAATAATGGAAAAAAATAATTATCGCAATATATTTAATTGTGAAATAAAATTACTATTAGGTTTTATAGGACATAATTCCTTAAAATATTAATTTTTTACATAATAATTGTGATATAAAACTAGGTTAATTTAAATATATACCCTAGTTTTTCAACTTAACTTCAATTGGTACCAACTATATGGCCCCAACCTTAAATATTACTTTATCTTGCATTTAGTAAATAATTAACATTGAGGATCTTGTTAAGTTAGGAGTTTCAGACAATTAGGCCATAACTATTACCTAACAACTCAAATATAATAAGTATACACTTTTACTCATGATCAATTTTTTTAATAATATAAAATATTTTAAAATAAAACATGTTTTCTATTCTTGATAAATATATTCTTGACTTATTCTTTTCTCTTACCCATCCTTATAACATATAGAAGACATTTCAAAAAATTGGGATGAGCACAAAATTCTCAGTAAGGAATATAAAATAAGGAATGGGACCGTTAGTCACTGAATATTTTAAAGTCATGAAAACATTTTCACAAAAACATACATTTTACCCATAAAACATACAATATTTATATTTCCTCAGGGAATCATAAGATTTATATAAAACTTTATAGAAATCATAAAACATAAATGTAACTTATGGCATACATATCATACATATATTTTATCTTTAAAAGCTATATTGGGAGTAACCTTCATGGTTATGTTTGGAATGCCCATCATAGTATATTCCTTGAATCTCTTAAAAATAAATGCAATCATATAACTATATCTCATTAACCAATGAATTGGAGATATATCAAGGGCTCACCCACCCTCATTTTATCATGGAACCACCCATATACATAAGAAATACCCAAGAAACATAACATAAGCACAACACATAAATCACGAATAAAGGAAAAATAACACTTCTACATTGCATTCATAAGATATCATTTCACGATATTCAAATAATTAATGCCTTCTCAAAACAATTTTAAATAAAAAAATAAATGAAAATGGAATATGTTATTTATTTTACTTTTTAAAACAATAATTCTTATCTAGTAAACCAAATATGAAATAATGGTCACAATGAAAAAGAAGTTGTTGTCATCGAATACGTTAAAAAAAAAATTCCTTTTGTCATTTTGTATGGAAATTCAAACAATCCACATAAAAAGATTATATTTTAAAAAAAAAGTGAATGAAATTAAAGATATAAATAAAAGATAAGACATTTAAAATTCATTTCAAATGTATTATTTTAACGACACAATCAAGAAATATAAATTTCACCCAAAGAATTGAAATTGGGTTAAGAAATTCCCTTACCACTTGTAATTTGTCGAATCGCATGAACCATAAAAGTAAAAAATATCAAATTAAACCTTTAATAACATGAATATAAATATATCTATGGTATTTATTATCAAATTTAATTATATATACATCAAAAATAATAATTAGTGGTGAATAATGCATATATCTCAAAGAGGTAAAAAGTGAGACGAGTAAATACTTACAAATTTCGTATCAATGACATAAGTTTTTATCAAGGAGTGACTATGTGTAGTTATATTATATGCACCCAAAGAAAAGTGTAAATACAACATAAGGTAATAAAAAGTTATTATACAAAAAAAGTTGGCATAATAAAATCAATGAAGTAGATGTATAACCCAATGAACAGAAATTGATTTAGAAAAATCCCTTACCCTGAGTCCGACTCATCTTGTATGTTCATTTTTTTAATAAATAATAAACATAGATTAATTTATACATTATTTAGAGACTATTTATTTATATTATTTATTTTATATAACTTATTTCCATATTCTAACAATTACATAGTTATTTATGTTTATATCAAATGTTTTGTCGATATTCGGTTCTTGAGTCAAAAATGGGTTTGGTATGATGTTAATAGTCCATGTGGTCATAAGTCCATCATATAAAAAATATAAAAAATAATATAAATATATTATATATTCATCATATAATTATTTATAATAATATTTTAAGAAAAAAATAAAAACTCCGTTCATGGAGATGGTAGGCTGTACGTACGAATGAACGCTATTTTCATTTTTCTCTCGTATTAAAAGAAAGAAATTAAATGAAATGTATGTAAATTTGTAAACATATATAATATAATTATAGTAGAATTAATATTTAATTAATATTATATATTTTTACATAAACAATCTTTAATACATTCTATTTGATTTGTAAATGAATCACATCATTTTGATGAGGTAGTAGTCCACACTTCCCCAAATGAAGTTATCGTATAACAATAATATGGAAAACATGAAGTTATTTTTAATATTACATTTATTTAATAATAAATTGTTTATAATATACATATTAAAATATTATTTGACCAAAAAATAGTTTTAAGACCATCCATTAAGGCAGTAATGGAAAGAAAACAAAAATGTTATTCAGAGATGCAATTAACCAGCATAACTTGGACAAAAATTTCACTTCATTGAATAAGTGAATGTGAGAAATAAAATCGATATGAGATATTAAATTTGAAACATAAAACTCAAGTATATACATTTTTCTAGAGTTATCATGAATTTTTTGATTAAAGAGGCGATGAGAAAGTAGAAAAATAAAAGAAATTAAGAGAGGTACTTTGAGAAAACTACCTCTTGAATATCCCCTCCTTGAAAGACCCTTGAGTGACTTGTATTTGGTATTTTGGTGAGACCAGAATCATTTGGACGTTTATATAGTGAGTAGAATATGATTAGGTAAATATTTCAGAAGCTAAAATACTTTAGGTCGAAATGGGGTGGTGGAGTGGTGGTATATTTACTTGAGGACAGGTGAGTTCAAGTGATTATTTTGTTGATTATTTTATATTAAAAGATAACTATATAGATGTGGCACTAAATTACACGACTTTTTAATATAATTAATATTTTATAGAATTTTTATGATCTATAATCACCTCAAACCCCCTTTAATAGTGGCAATTTTTAGGTATGTTAACCTTTTACCTTTTAACTTGGGTTGTTGTGACAATTTTACCTATACAACGGTAAATAATTTTTTTACCATGGTAAATGTTTTATACCTAAAAATGAATTTGACTTTACAAAATAATTTGGAACTTTTTATTAATAATATGGAATCCATTTTACCTAATTTAGTTCACGTAATTAGGAAAATTAGATATAAAATTAGTTCTGCAAACAAAACAGAAATGGGTTTTTAGAGTGAAACGTTGAAATGTATAAAAAATTTTATATATAATTTCGATTTTAAATTGATTACGATGAAAAAAATTGGATTCAATGATAAAAAATAATCAAAATATACTTTAGAATCAATTAAAAGGATAATCTTACAATATAATTTTTTTTATGAAAACCATGTTTTGAATTAAAATGCAGCATTTTTCATTATTCACTAAAATATGAATGTTATCAGAAAAATACAAAAAATATATATAAACTAAATTTTTATGTCCCTATTCCAATTAGGATGTTTACTATTTAAAAAAACTTATAAAATTTCTAAAAAAATTTTTTAAAATGGGTTCGCTATCAAAAGGCGTTAAAAATACTTTTTTTAAAAAATACTTCCTTTATGAATAAAATTAATTTTTCTCTTATATCATGTCTAGAAAACCTATAAGATGAATTTTAAACATCATATTGAGTTTTATTTCACTAATATAATCCAAAAAGGGTGATATGATTATTTTATAAGCCCATTGAATCTCATTTAAATAATTTTTCATAAAAACACATCCTTTATACTCAATTGTTTTTTATTTTCATTTATAATTAATTTGGTAACCAATGAATCATTATTTAAACATGTGTAAACGATATTTTCATAATTTAGTTAATACTGTTCATTCCCTCCATTATAATGGCTAGGTGAAAACAACTATATTAAATAATAATATTTAGTTGCTTGTTTAAGCTTGTTGTGATGTATCGTGCACACAATCAGATATTGTGTTTGTTTCTTAAAAATGAGTATATAGAATCCTTCCCCCCTTAATAAATTGTATATTCAAAATTTTAATTCAGGGTTGGTAACTAAGGTATGACTTTTCAAGATACCTTTCTTAAAATCCCACATTAGAAAATGAGTCAATAAAAACATCCACTTTAAACGAAAGAAGTGAAGTAAAAATGTCACTTTAGATATCATATACTAGTATTCCTTGTAGGAAAAAATTGATATAGAATAAAATTAAATATAATGTTCTGATAGAGAGTGATAAAGAACATGGTAAGAGAAAATTTAACAATCACAAATCTATAAATGTACGACGATCTAAGGGACCATTTGATTCATTAAAAAAGGTAATTGGATAACATTTTTGGTTTCAAGGTCTTTTCCCTAGGGTTTTAGAATTTATTTACAAAATTTAATGAAACATAAGTATTCATAATTAATTGAAAAGTAGAGTTTCATCCATTAATCAAATTCCACCACAAACTAATCTATTTTTCCAAACAATGAGTATTCAAGATGAATAAAATTCTATAGAATCACGGAATCCCCCAAATATTAACTATATATTTATAGAGGCTTGAATAATTAACCAAATAGGACATAGTTAGGATAATATAAAACATTTATACAAAAATAAAAAACTACTGGATAAATAAAAACTAATATGAATATCTAAAATTCAATTGTAATACCAAAAGTTCAATATAGACCATTCAACAATTAACACTCATTAAAATCCCTAAAAAATAATATTAGCTAATTTTGAACCCCAAAACTCAAAATAATTTGACTACATAGTATTCCAATATAAATTTTAACAATATTCTCTAAAACAACATCAATCACTATTCATATGAAAAACTAATTACCTTAATCATATATTCTCCAAGATAGGTTACTCATTGTCATAAATAACCTGAATAACCATAAGTCAATAGTAAAAACATGGATTATTAAAAAATAAAACATAACCATTACCTCTCAAATAAAATGCCAAAGTATTACATTTACCTTTTTCATATAGGGTTCCCAAAATAGTGGACATCTTCTAAAATAATTTTTATCACTGAATCCTCAAATCATTTTCCAATAACAAGGATATCTATTTGATAAAAAATAAGTTCCCAAAATCAACTTATTCGTGTCCCGTCGACTCGATTAAATAAAAGGAAATAAGTAAAATTAACCAGGGACTTCATGTAGGATTGTGGTAAGTGATGCAACCTTGTCTCCCATCAATTATGGGTTCCAATCCCGCATCCTTACTGAAGATGATAGGTTATCACCAATCTTGTGGGGTTTCCATATTTTATAAAACACACAAATAACCATAACATGCTTTAACCTCAAAGGTTGTCTTATACCTCTCATTTCCATCTCAACTCATAATGACCTCAATATATTAATTCATGAAGTCCTGTATATATTTAATTTTTTTATTTAACCTCTATATTCTTTACGAAAACTATTACCATAGGAAAGAACATTGTACCATTATCATGGTGTCCACCTGGTTTCATCCTCATGTTTTTCAAGTAGATAGATGGTTCAATCATTGCAAGAATTTCTTAGATATTTTTTTAAAAACACTTGTTTACTTATTCCAAATACACCTTGTATAACTTGGGTCATATGGTTGTTCGTAAAGAAATTGTTTTAGAAAATAATCTCGTGTGACTTTTAATTTCAAAACATTAAAAAAGACTTGATTTTTATAAAACATTCAAACTGATTTTGACTTGAAACTTTAAATAATTTTTCCTTTTAAAATACCGTAGGTATGCGCTTAAAGAAAATATTTTAAAAGAAATTATAAATAGGTTGTGAAAGGGTCTTCTTCTTCAGTATCTTTTTCAAAATCATAATATGCTTCATAATCTTGTGATAAAGTGAAATATTTAAAAATGCCTTGAAAATATTAACCTTTATTGAAAATATGAGAATATTGAAAAAATATGATTTTATTATAAACAACCAATGATCTATGATGGTATCGAGGTATATAGGAGGTGTTTTTAATCTCATATAACTGTTTGTAAGTGATTTTTATTTTAGAAAAGGTTTCTAAATCATTTGAATGTGACATTGAAATAATTATTTAAAGTATGTATTTAAGAAGAGATACGAATGTTGTTTGAGATCTCCCTCATTACATTTGTAAATTATTATCCCCAATCTAAAAAAGTTATATAATAATGATTTAATTAAAATAATAGACAAACAAACCTATCACATGTTTAACCAAAACTCTAAATACCTAAAGTTGTCTGAACCTTTCCTCTAATTCCAACTATAAGGCCCCAACCTTAAATATTATTGTTTCTTGAGTTAAGTCCAAAATTCACAAGGAGGATCTTTTCAAGTTTATAATTTTATATAATTTGGCTACAACTATTATATAACTACTCAAATATTAAAAGTAGACACTTCAATTACTTATATATTTTTTCCATAATATAAAATATTTTAAAATAAAACACGATTTATATTCTTGATGAAAATATTCTAAATTTCTTCATTTCCCTTACCCATCCTTATACCATATGGATTTTTTTTCAAGAACATAGTATGAGCATAAAAATATTAGTAAGGGATATAAAATAATGAATGAAACTATTAGTCCATATATATTTTAAAATCATTAAAACATTTTCACAAAATCATAGTTTTCACCCATAAATCATAAACTATTTAGATTCCCTCATGAAATAATAAAATTCTTATAAAAAATCATAGAAATAATTTAATATTAATCTAACATTTGGCTTCTATATGATACTTAAATTGTATATTTCATAGCTAAATAGGGAGTAACCTTCATGGTTATATTTGGAATACCCATCATAGTATATTCCCTAAATATCTTAGGAGAAACCATATAATTTAACTTCATCTCATTATCCAACAAATTAGAGAAATATTATGGGCTCACCAACCCCCACTTTATCATGGAACCACCAATATTCATAAGTAATCCCCATTATTCAAAACATAAGCACGACATATAAATTGTAAATGAAGGAAAAATAAGATTTCCACAATGCAATAACAAGAAATCATTTCAATATATTGGAATAATATATCCCTTATCAAAAATAAAAGTCAATAAGAAAATAAATGGAAAGGAAATATTGTTTTTTACTTTACTTTTAAAAACATTAAGGCTTATAGAGGAATCCAAATATCAAATAATTGTTACTGCGACAAAGAAGTCATTGTCTTCGTATACGTTAAAAACGTTCCTTTTGTTATTTTGTATAGAATTTTAGAAAATTATTATAAATGACAATATTTTAAAAAATTTAATTAAATTCAATATATAAATATGATATATTATATTAAAAATTCATTTCACACGAAATATTTTAATGACATAATCAAAAATTATAAATTTAACCCAAAGAATGGAAATTGAGTTCAGAAATTCCCTTTCAACTTGTAATCCATCGAATCTTATGACCCATTAAAGTAATAATCAGGGAATGAAACATTTAATAACATATAAATAAATAGATTCATGATATTTCATATCAAAGGTCATTATATATACACCACAAAAAATTAATTAGTGGCGAATAAAGCATATATCTCACAGAGGTAAAAAGCGAGATGAGTAAATGTTTACAAAGTTTGTATTAATGACATAAGAATTTATCAAAATGGTGATTATGTGTAGAAATAGTATATAGAAATCTATAAGTGTAAATAAAACATAAACCATTAATAATATAGTCCACACACAATCTTTTCATAACAAAATCAACGAAGTAGACGTATAATCTAATGAATGGATATTTAGTTAGAAAACTCCCTTACCTCGAGTCTGACTCATCTCATATGTTTCTTATTCTTCATGAATAATAAAATTAGGTTAATTTATACATTATTAAAAAAAATTAATTTTTACTATTTTTTATATTACTTATTACCATGTTATAACAATTACGCAATTATTTAAGTTCATATCATATGTTTTGTCAATATTGAGTTCTTGAGTCAAAAATGAACTTGGTATGATGTTAATAGTCCATGTGGTCATAATTACATCATATATAGAATATAAAACATGATATAAATATCTAATATATTTTTTATATCAGTATTTATAATAAAATTTCAATACAAACTAAAAACACTCTTCTTGGAGACGGTAGGTCATACGTACGCATGAATTCTCTTTTAATTTTTCTTATCGTATTGAAAGAAAGAAATTAAATGAAATATATGTACATATATATACATATATAATATCATTACTGTATCATTAATATGTAATTTATATCATATATTTTTACTAAAACAATCATTAATACATTCCATGTGATTTGTGAACGAATCACATCATTTTGATGAGGCGGTTGTCCACATGTCCCCAAATGAAGTTATCGTATAATAACAATAGGAAAAGAATGAAGTTAGGATTAATATAACATTTAAATAATATTAAATAGGTTAAAATAAACATATTAAAATATTTTTTTCCTAGAATTTTTTTTAAGACCATCCATGATGGTTGTGATGGAAATTGAATAAAAACATTATTTAAAGAGGTGATTAACCGAAAAAACATGGACAATAATTTCATTTCTTTTAATAAGAGGAGGTAAAAAATGAAATGGGTATGAAATTTTCCATTAGAAACATAAAAATATAGTATATATAATATTCTTTAGTTATCATTAATTTATTGATGAATGAGGTGAGGTTAAACAAGAAAAGGAAAATAAATTAAAAGAGGTACTTTGAGAAAATTATATCTTGAATATCCCCTCCTTGAAAGACCCTTGAGGACCTTGGATTTGGTATTTTGGAGAGACCAGAAGCACTTCAACATTGGTAGAGTTATGAGGATAGTTTCAGGTAGATATTTTAGGGTCTAAAAACCTTTGTGTCTCGAAATAGTGTGGTGGGGAGGTGGTATTTATACTTGAGGACAGGTTGTTCAAGTGATTAATTTATTCATTATTTTATATTAAAAGCTAACCATATAGAGGTGGAATTAAATTACACTAACATGGATTGAATTAATGTTTTCTAGTCTGTTTAGGGCCTATAAACACGTCCAAAACCCATTAAATGGTGTAATTTTTAGGTATGTTAAGCTTTTACCTTTTAACCTTAACACTTGTAAGAATTTTCCCTATATAATTGTAAATAATTTTTTTTACCATAGAAAGATTTTTATACCTAAAAATAAAGTTTTACTTAAAAAATAATTTGGAACTTATGATTATAAATATAGAATCCATTTTATCTAATTCAATTCACAGAATTAGAAAATTTATATTTAAAATTAATTCCACGGAAGAGAATAAAAAGCGGGTTTTTAAAGTGAAATGTTCAAAATATTGAAATGTTTTTATAACTAATTTCATTTTAAAAATGATTTTAAGGAATAAAATTGGATTAAATAATGAAAATATAACATAAATATACCTTAAAATTAACTAAAAGGACAATATATCAATATAAATAAATCAAACAAAAAACCAATTTTGAATTAAAATGCTGTATTTTTTACTATTCACTAAAAAATGTAATTTTTGAGAAAAATACAAAAAATTTATCCTAACTAAATTTTGATGTCCCGATTCCAAATAAGAAGTTATTTTTTTTCAAATATAACTTATAAAATATTTAAAAACTAGATTTAAAATGGGTTCGCCGTCAAAAGATTGTAAAAATGCCTTTTTTTTGAAAAATACTTTTTTATGCATAATGTTTATTTTGTTCTTATATAATATCTAGAAAAAATATAAGATCAATTTGAAACATCATATTGAGTTTATATTTTATTAATATAATCCAACAAGGGTGATATTTTTATTTTATAAACATAATTATTCTCATTTAAATAGTTTTTCATAACAACACATCCTTTATATTCAATTGGTTTTTTTTTCCATTTCTAATTAATTTGTAAACAAATGACTAATTATATAAACATTGATAAACAATATTTTTTTAGTTTATTTAATACTCTTTATTCTCACCATTCTAATGGCTGGGTAAAAACTACTATATTAAATAATAATATTTTGTTATTCATTAATGCTCGATGTGTCGTATCATGTACGCTATCAAACATTTTGTATATTTCTTAAAACTCAAGTTGTTCCCCAAACTATAATAACCCAGACTCCAAAAACATAGATCTAGTTGCTATATTAAATTATTGGTACAAAATACAATATTCCTCAGAGTATATAACAACTTAGAAGTCTTGAAGGACTAGAAACACATATATTTTTACGATTACACTTGATAGAATATAATAAAACATAAAAAATATACATAGACATTATTACCTTTTCTATAAGATCTTTGAAACATACAAATAGTTCTCTTATATGTTTCCCATGGAATGAAAATAATAATTGTGAGATCAGATGCTCAGTAAGATGTAGCATACAGTGGAAGATATCATAAAATATGCTTGGAATAAATAGTATGGGAAAATTTTGATGATCAGAATAATTCATTAATAAAAATAATCTATTTTAATACTATATCCATTATAATAAAAATAAACATGAATAGACATTATTGATCTCATATTAATGAAATGAATATTTACATACAACATAAACATACTGTCAAGTCCTTATTCCAAGACATAATTCATAAATGGGTATGGAATATAATAATACCCTAGCAAGTTTGTCTCTTTGAAACTACCAATTCATCAAGGGGCTATATATATCAAGCCTAGATATCACTAATCAATTCCAATACATTCATTATATCAGCTAACATGACATTTAATAACATTCCCTAAGGAAATTATTACTTAATAATTGAAAAATAGTACAATGGATATCCATTTCAGGGAAATACATAAAATAAATATTTTTATAATAAATGGAATATTGTTTCAATCTAAGAGAATATCCTAAAAATAAATATAGAAACTGTGGGACATTCTAATTGTAATAGGAAGTACCCTCTTCAAATAAATAAATATAAAGTGGTTTAGAGGGTTCTTTGAAAGTGATGGGTTATCAATGGAAGAAAGTAATTGGGTAGCTTATTTTTAAATGGTTGGAGTCCAAAGAAATTGCAAAGAAATCCATCTTTAAAGTACATAAGAATCATGTGAATTATCCTAAGAATATCCTCCTAGTGTGTCTCGCCACATTTTCAGTCTTAGGCCCACTCATCAATAAAGGAATAAATATTGATTTGATACTCAAGTATAAATTTGCAGGGTGATTACCCTAGGTTTATCTATGCCACAATCACATCTTCTTTCAATTATCCAGACATATTTGTAATTTTCAGGAAAACCACACACACTTAAATTTCCAAATATTTAATATTCTTATCCATTTTGATGGCTCAGTTAACAAATCACTCAAAAAACATTAAAGGATATAGTTTCAAATAATACATTAAATACCTTTCATAATGATTAAATAATGATATAAAATATCAAAGGGGTAGTTTTTGTGCCACATAATTAAATACATGGTTTATAAAATAATAATGTCTCAAGGAATTGAAATTTGAGACAAAGAATCTTTACCTTTATTCAAACTTAGCTAAAAAATTATAGCTTCTTATATAAAAAAATAACTATCTTAAACACATATTTGAAAAAAAATCATATATATAACCATTTTTCTCTTAATTTATATTTATTCTCTTCATGTATATTAGTTATTTATTTTCAATTTTCAATATCAGGTGTGAGTAATCACGAATGTTTTGAACTAGTTTTGTAATAGCAGTGTTTTTATTCATTATGATTATCATAAAAGGTACTATAATTGATGATTTATAATTATTTATATTTTTATTATGTCATTATTTTGGAGTTTTGGTCGTGATCCTAAAATAATAAATTCGGGATGGGTATGTTTTAGTGATATTTAACAAACATACATATTAACTAGTGAGTTTAATATTAATTTTACAATTAAAGAAATTATATGACATCCAAATTTAATTATTTATATCATATATTGGCATAAATATAATTTCCATAGTCATTCATTATATAAATTTATAACACTGTTAAAGTAGGTGCTTAAACCAAGACAAAAACGAACATACGATAATTAACAGAAGATTGTGAAGTGATTTAGTTATAATATCATTATAAAAAAATGAATAGTGACCTTATTAAATTTTAATTATTTTTTAAATTTGAATTCAAGATAATTAAAATAATAATACTATTTATAAAATTTTATTACATTATACAGAGAAATCATTTTTTTTTCACTTAGAATTCTCTTCTAGATGGTTGAATTTTCAACAATAGTTTTTGTATCAAACAGTTAATTGGTTGTATGGTTTTAATTTACAGAACCATAATAATTTCAAAAACATTAAATTTATCCATTAAATCTATTATCATGACCATACATGTAAGGTGTTTATCAAAAGAAAAAAATGAAACCAATTGTTCAATAGAGGTGGTAGTCCGCATGTATGTTCAAATGATGAATTCATTTTCCATGGAGATAGAGATATTTATAAAAAACTTATCATTTTAAATTATTTAATTTGTTATAAGCATAAAAATTATTTATTAAATTAAAAATTAAGTCCATCCGTGTAATTTGTTAAATAAAACAAAACATGAAGCTTTATGGAGGCGATAGTCCACACACACACATATAAAAATTTCATTTTTTTGTTTTCCTTAAGGGAAAAGTGGAAAGGTGGTTAATAGTTACCCACTTAGTATAATACTATTTGGTATAAAATAAATAATTATTTCATTATATATTAATAATAAAAATATATTTTTAAATGTAATATATAAAAAGAAAAGTAATTTGGAACTTTAGTAATCACATTGAGGACCTAGGCTATATCCATTAGAGGACTCCTCAGGAAGGGAGAGATTGGGATAATATATTGTGATCAGAAGCTTAATAGGATGAAATATGATTATATGGGAAGGAATAATAGTATAGTTTCATGATCAAACCAAATTTTTAGTGGTATTTATAGGGTTCTAAGAGGTCCTTTTTATAAGTGATGAGGATTTTTTAATATTTCAACATAATATAAATAGGTCATAGGCTTCACATGTCACATGGCTCCAAAAAAGGACAATAATTGAGTGGGGTATTATATAAGGTTTATAATTTCATAAATACTCAATCATAAACATTTTTTTAACTTTTTTTGATCTCTTTACCATTATATTTATTACATTCACCATTTTTGGTTTTTCTATGGTGATTGGTTTTTCAATAGTAACTAGTTTTTAGATAAATAAATGATTTTCTGGCGTAAAAAATAAAATTTCCCTTATTAAAAAATTTAGACCTACATATTCCTAAACATGAAATCCATTTTATTAGATGATATTTATATATGTAATAAAAATCGACTTTATTATTAGTTCATGTGACTTGCAAAAACCCATTTTTGGAAACTGTGTTTTATGCTCAAAATTTATGTATTGGGTAAAATTTTAAATGTCTTGATTTTCATGATTTAAATTGGTTTATTATAAAATTAAGGTTGATTTAAAAGAGATCCAAAACCAACTTTTACTAAAATAATATTTAATTAAAATAAAATATCAAAAACTATTTTTATTAGAAAATATTACTCAATTCCTTAAAATGTTAATAATAGGTTTTATAAATTCAATATATTTTTTAAAAATATATAGTTTTATATCTTAAATACATATTTAGGAAATTTAAAGGTTTTATAACCTTTTAGTCCCTGCTTATAAATTCATAAAATTCATAGTTTTGGGTAAGAAGTGTATTTTTCACTGTTCACCTAAAAATCAATTATTTTAGAAAAAAACATAAAATTTAATCTTAAGATAATATTTTCATTGTAAATAGAAATATGTAGCTAATTTGGTCAAATTAAATTTAAAAATTATATTTTAAATAAATTATAGAATAATATCTCTTTAGAGTGCACATTATGTAATAATTTTGAGATGTAGTGTTTACGTTCTATAGTAGCGTCTTAGGTATTAGAAGACATATAGTGAAATTTGAAAGCTCATTTGTTATCTTAGTCCCATTAACCATCATTTTTTTAATGTTGAGAAATATAGAAAACATTTCCTAAAATGATATTTACAAATAAATAAATGTATAATGAATGATAAAATGATATTGGACCAAGGGTTCACCTTATCCTCATATAGGGATATGTATTGTTTCATATGAATCGTAAATTTGGAATGATACCAAAAAATAGGAGATCAATATGTGACATGGGGGATTAGAGGAAATGGGGGGGGGGATACTATAGATGGGGTTGAGAGGAAACCTGGGGGAAGGGATATTTTCAAAAGATATATATATATATATATATCTATTTAAACATGGGTGCATTGTAGAATGAACAACATGGTATTGATTCAATGTTCCCTTGAAGAATAATTTAGGACATGGCCATCAATCTCAGGCTGTAACACCCACATCCCAGGAAGAAAAACGATAACTATATCAAGTGTTCATGGAATAACCCCATTAGGCTGCATAATGACACCTCACCTCATGAATCTTTCATAGAATAACCACTTGGTTACAAAGTGACACATCCCAGCCCAACACTCATTATGGAATAATTCCTTCAGTTGAATTTTGATGTTCCACCTACACAGAATTCCCCATTCATCACTCAAATAAACTCCCCATACCTTCACCCAGATTCCCCTAAAACCCCCAAAAAAACTCCAATACATGTAAAAAAACCCGTTAAGGAAATCCTAAATACAATACTTCTAATATGAGTTCTAATTATTCAAACAACACTAATCTAAGACTCAAAATTCAAAATTACCCTAAAATCAATAACTCATAAATATAAGGGGATTGGAACTCAATATATAACTCATCTCCTTCTTCTTTACTACTAAAATATTTTTCATGTTTCCCAAAATGATCCATGAAAGTATACATTTTTCTATAAAATTCCTTATATTCTGACTCACTATCATTAATAAAAACATATTTCTCATTTTCTATTATCATGAAAATTCATATTTTATTTTGGAATTACCTATCTAATTGGAGCACAAACTTTACATACATTAAACCAAATATTCCACTCTTGTCTTTCCTCCAATTTGTTTATTGTAACATCCTAACCTACATCACCTGGTCTAAGTCATAATTCCACATGACCTTAGGCACACCTCCTTGTATGCTAAAGTCTACTGACTAAATACGAGGGTCTCAAGTGGAATCATGGGCATATTATAACCTCTATATGAGTGAAAAATAATAATAAATTACTAAACATGTTACTACATAAAAAAATATTACATTGAAGAATAAACATTACATATGTATAAGTAAGATTCAATAGTATATAGACTCAATGATCAAAATTACATTGCCCAATAACCTACTGGGATGATCCCAAATATATGAAAAAAACAAAACAATGGTACAATAGGCTATTAAACTCTAAGCCTCACCTCTTTCCGGTCTCCAAAATCATATAGTTCTATCCAAATAGATGATAAACCTAGAACTCTACCCAAACTATACCCTCAATAAGTGACGGATACTCAGGTACACAAGTGTTATGGTCACCCGAGTAGGGTGAGAGTATAACACAGTAGTGTACCACCCTTATGGTTTTGTACCCAACCTATAAAATTCTGTATACATTCATATTATAAACTCAAAAAAAATAACCATAAAATAGAAAACTACACAATGATAATATAAAATCATCAATTCACAAGTAATAAATATAACACCTATATGTTAAGTGGTCATGATCTCACAAAGAAGCTACAGACCCTGACTATACCTTATTTATCTTCATGTAAGAAGGAAAGTGTACCAGTAGCCTAACACATAACCTATGATGGAATAGTCCAAAGTATATTTGACATATCCCATTGAGGAATTGTATAATGAATGGACACCATTACATCTAACACATCCCCCTCAGGGGGATATCCCACCTGGCACAATCTTCATGCTCAACAAAAGGAGATAAGAGAACACTATACACAATACAAGATACTAATGATATATCAAATATTATTTAAAATAAATAAATTTTCATAATAATTATAAATTAAATGAAAAAAACAAAACTATAGGTCTCAAGGATACACATTCACACCTCATGAGATAAAGCAACAACTTTGGTCTCTCTAGCTAAATAAAAAATTGTGATAAAGAAATAAAAATGTTTTCACGGGCCACACACACACAAACTATGTGATTAGACATCAATATAGGATAAATAGAAAATGTGGATAGGAAAACCCAACTAGTCAATCCTCAACCATAGGAATCCAGACAACAAGCCAAGACACAAGGTCCAACATGGCCCTGGGAACCCTATCAATTTAATAGGGATTTATTAATTAGTTAAGAAGGGATATTATCACTATTATCTAAGATCGATATCATAACCAACACAACCGTCTATCTTGAAATAACATAGTACCTTCCAAATATTCATTCTAATGCATCACAATGCTCCCCACAATTGGAATCACCATACTAAAGAAGTGTATGTTAGTCCAATGACATGCTTGGTGATGTTCAATTCCACTATGCATGATCAAACCCAAGATATAGGTTAATGGATGATATACCACCTCATTTATCATTCCAATATGAACTAATGTGTCTCCATAGATCAACTCTACACAAATAATATGACTTTTATAAATTCCCCCCTAAATTCTTATCACCTTAGTCTTTTTTGAAACAATGACCCAATATTATTTCTAACCCAGTACATTTAGGTTCTTGTGGAAAACTCTAATCTGTACATTTCCATATGTCTTCCTATAAAATTTCTCATCCTCAACAACCAACACTCTAAGAATGACTAATATCAATCCCTTAAACCATAATAGAATCTTTAATTTGGTCAAAAACCCTTACAAAAGTCTAAATTGACTTCAAATGAGTTTTTACCTTGTTGTTTCCCCAACCAATTGCACCATCCCAAAAAATCTCAATCATGAATTAACACACCATTGATTTGAATCTCTCACATTTGAAACTGATTCCCTTCCATGCCCAAATCTCACATATGGTGTTTATATGATTCTACATCGGAATCAACATTGAACATTAAATGTTGAACCAAATAATCTCATTACATAACACATTAGTCTCCAGATTCAGTATGATTATACAAAAATCAATCTTATGCAAGACCACAAAACTTTTCACTAGTGAGATCATTCATATGTTACTAAGTTTATGCTCTCCACCAAGGGAGTATCCTTATCTTCCCCACACAAAACATTCATCTTTATTCTTAGTCAATGATTAGTTCATCACCAAACATTATATTTATGGGTTTCCATCCACTCATACACAATTTTCAAGAAAGAACCAAGAGTAGCACACACAAGGACACTTGGAACCTAATACACTATATTCAATGATCTATTTTTATGTTCATAACATCATCCCATATCCTTGGAATGGGTTACGACATCTGAGATATGAAGTTCCTTTTACATAATAAAATATGATATATGAACCACACAATTTTCATAGAAAAAAACCTTGAGTTGACCACACAAAGGTACCATAAACCATTTCCAATATCATCTTTCACCGTACAAAATTATCTATTAAAAAAAACACCTGGTTTCCAATCCCTGGGAATTTTCACTAAAAGTGCTAGTTCTTAAAAGAAGGGGTGACCTTGAAATGAAAAATTTAGTGGAATACTACTATTATCCCTTTTTAATTTAGAAACATAACATAAAAATACTCAACAGTATGCTCACCACCCTACTCCACTGATCCAATTGACCCTCTCTTTACCACTTGATGAATTTAAGCATGTTAAGGATCATTTAAAAAGGAATAAAAAAATATTACTATAAATTAAAGTGATGATTTCTCCATGATCCATAGTCATATAGGCCTAGAATCACTTTCCATATCAAATATCATTTCATCAAAAGGCACTAAATCACCAATCATGAGCACTCTTTTCACTCATATTCAAGATTGACATCCCATTTTATACTAAGATTAACCCTGCACCACATGCCACATGGGTTTCAGTGAAAACCATTGAGATTTCACCCATGACCTATAACCCTTAGGTCTGACCACTAAGGATCATCACTTAACATCCAAGGAGAGCTACATTTCAGACAAACAAGCTAGAAAAACATTATTCTAAACATTGATTCTACAATTATATAATTTCATTGAACATAACATTGTATGATGAGTAATAGAACTCAACATAATCTACAATCAAAGGTTTCAAGGAAAATTTCATGTCATTTTTATAATACTTTTATAGGTTAATCACATGCACATGGATTTTTTCAATGAGAACCACCCCAAAGGCATTAAACTTGATTATCCCTTCATAAGAAATATATACACTCGGGTTATATAATTGAAGTATAAAAAACTGACTCACTAGTAACGATAGTGAAATTTCAATGGCCATAAGGTCTTATAGATTACTCTTATAAGGTTTACTGAGGGTTACAACCCAAAAAAATCATTTAGGAATATCTCTATATACATTCCAGGATAAATTCTCACATAGACCAACCATGTTGATAATAAAGATACCTGGTTATCTTAATCTGGATTCCACTGGGTTCTAGATGGAAAAATCCACATTGGATATAGTTGGATCCCTAACAAACCATATATATCTAATGAAAATTCTCAGAAGGTACATTACCATTGAAATTAATTCTCGACGATGACATAACTAATAAGAATGTACAATCTGTACACGGAATAAATACATCGTCATCACTGTCATCATCACCATGATTATCTTTTCCTAGGTGAACCACACCATAACCTCACATAAACACCTATAATATATATATAAGAATAGGGGTTCATTTGAATAGAATTTCACTAAGAAATCATATGCGCAAACAATATAATGTTTTTTTTGAAACTAAGCAGCTGATTCGTCCATTGTTGGTACAATCACAAAAAAGCAACATACATGTCATGAGAAAACTACATTCTTAATATAGTGTATGTAACACCTCTTTCTAATACATCTAATATTCAAATCCATATAAAATCATATTATCAAAAACCATGTTCATCACATGTGGTAAAAATATATGATCATAACAACATAAACAAAAAACACGAATCCATTTCCCTTGTAACCTGGAATTACCATGATAAAGGTGTTTGTGATACATTATAATGAGTTTCATCACAAGATACCACACATTCTTATATTCTATTTCTAAAAAATCCCCAAAATAAGAAAAACTAGATAGCAATATATAATAACATTTTGTAACATACAAATTTTATTCATGATTTCTAATCCTAAATTCCACATGATCTCGGGCATGTATACCTCTACACCAGAGGTTGGTGACTAATAGTGAGGATCTCAAGTGGAATCTTGGGGAGGATATACACTTTATTAGAGTGTACAACAAAAATATATAACCAAACATGTAAAAAAAATAAAAACTGATTACATGGAATAAAAAACATGACATTTATAAAAATGAGATGAAATAATATATAGATACAATTGTTAAAAACAATGCAGTCAATTTCACATTGTAATGATCACAATTATAAGACAAAAAAAAATAACAGTACAAGAGACTATACAACTCTAAGCCTCACCTCATCCCATTTTTCATACTCATAGTGAGATATCATGCTAGATTATAAACCCAAGATTCAACACAACATTACCTATAATAAGTTAGGGTTTCTCGGGTATCCATGTATTATAAATACCTGAATAGGTTGTGAGTACAACTTAGTAGGGCACCACCCACATGGCCCTCAACCTAAGCAATAAAATGATGTATATGTGAATGTGATAAGCTCAAATAATGTAACTAGGTAATAAATTTTTCACAAGGATATCATATAATATACAATGCACAAGTAAAAAATAGAACACCCATATCTCGAGAAATCATGCACTCATTAAGATTTTATAAACCAAAACCATACATTATTTGATGACATAATGGAATGAAGGTACACTACTAGTCTAACAACCCCCTCAATGAAATAGTCTAAAGGAAATATGGTACATCTTCTTGAGGGATAGTCCAATTAATGATGAACATTACCTCTCACAAACCCCCTCATAGGGATAGTCCACTAGTATCAACATGCACACTCAACCATGAAAGAAAGGATTACAAAACATACAATAAAATAGATAAATAGAAGATCAAACATCACATTAAATAAATAATGTATCATAATTATTATTATTTATATGCAAAAAACAAAAGCATAGGTCTCATGGAAATATACACACACCTCATGTTAAAAAGAATCAATATTGTTATCTTTGGATAGGCATGCACACACATGTGAACAAGGAATCAAACATAGTTTCATTGGATAGACAAAAACACACCATGTGATGAAACATAAATATAGGTTTAATAGAAAAAATAGATTGTCCAAACATAAACAGTCAAACCTCAACCATTGGTGACTAAGAAACTAGCCATCACACAAGGTCCAATATTTTCCTTGGAATCTTGCTAATTTATTAAACATATGTCAATTATTTAAGGTTGATAATTCATTAATAAATTAATCATGACACTAGTTATCCCACTTTAATTTATTTTTTTGGTCATTTAATGCATATTATATCTTATTTATCCCTTAATTATGAATTTTGGACTGGTCTCCCAAGGTGGGGAGCCTCATATCTCATTCAAAGAAATTGATCATGAAACCAAAAAGAGTAATACACTGGACCAACTACCTAAGAAAGAGTCAACTCCCAAACCAAGAAAATACCAATAGTTTTTTTTGGATTTTTCCAAGACCGTTCAGTCCCCATTGATCACTAAGAGTTTCTATCTCATGACCAAGTATTGCAAATAATAAATTATAAATCAATTATAATTTTTTAAATGATTAAAATTAAAAATAAACTAAAATTTGAAATAAATACGTATAGAAATAATTTTTCAATATCAATTCTTAGCCATATCCTCGACCAACCATCTATGGAAGGTTGAAAACACAATTCTAACTTTATTCTGAGAAATAACCCTAGCATATGATAACACAAAATCTACTAATTTAGTAAAATAAAATGATAAATTCAAGAAGAATTTAACCAGGATATATAACTTAACCAAAATAATGTGTGTTAAAAAGAAGACATTGTCTGGGGTTATTTAATATTTTGGATTTTTCAAAACCCCATCATAAATAGTCAATTCCACAATACATGGTGGAATTTCAAAAAATAATTAAAATGAAGAAAAATTAAAAAAATAATTAAAAGGAAGAAAAATTAAATAAGGGGTAATAGTGGAAAAGAAACATATAAGGATAGAGGAGGAAGATATTTAGCTATAATAGAGTCAAATTTCACATGTAACAACCTAAATAAGTGAATAAATGAAGGAGGGTTGCTCTGGATGAGCCTTACCCATGCCCATCCCATTATTTCAAAGTAGTGGGGGGCCAAGTCCCTCTATAGTATTTAAAAAAGTTGGTTGGAATCATGTCACAGCTTGATGACTACTTTTATGTCATGAAAATCCCGGATCCACTTTCCAACCCTGTTTTCACATCCCGAAATCTCCCAACACACCCTATTAATCCATGTTAGATCAAGAATTACCCGTTAACAATGTGAATAGGTTGCTGCAATAGTTTTTAGTAGTCCAAGGACCCAATCCTGTCCTTAGATGGACTCCTAAACCCAAAGGTTATCATCCAAGAATTTTGAGTAATTCAAAAACACTATTTTAGGATGTTATAACTCTTGACACCTTATTTTGATTCCTTGTTCTAAAAACAAATCATCCACCAAAACCTAAAGTTCATGTTTCCCTTGAAATTTCAAACCCATAATGACATGGGTCTTTACACTTGGGTAGGATTCTATCACTAAGAAGCCTTAAAATACGTGGTAATATTTATCCTATAAAATTGTCCAATAGATATGAATCTCTAATTTATGATAGATTTCCACTGAACACAAGAAATAAATAAATAAGTAACCATGGAATAAATGAATAGACGAGACAATAACTATCTGATAGAATTACATATGATATAATTTCAAAAGTAGAAATTTGTATATAAACTAATGATACTTGGTATAACTAAAACCAAATTAGGGAAAACACCTCGTAACTATAAGGACTCTTATATCAATCTCCAACAATAACCATATACATCACCGAACATAATATTCTTATATGAATAATATATTTTGACTCTACTAACTCTATTTTCACTATGGTCACCTTAAAAATATGCGTATTCTACATAGACACAACATGTATGGGTATAAGGACCATGTTGAGGTGTGTATACAAATACCTCATTGGATTTCATTTATAGTAACTGCTCACCTAATTCCACCATTGATGAGGCATAGTGGCTCTAGAATCACTATCATTCCTCATTATATTACCATTTTAGTCATTCAACCTTCGAAACCTACATTGGGCAGTATAACCATCTCTGCCTTTATGTCCATTAGTGAGGTTTTCCTCAATCCTTTTAGAAGCTAATTCATGGTCGGGCTTCCTCATTTGAACCCATTCCACCATGACCACAATTATGGTTTCCATTTGGTTGAAGTATATTAATACTCATTGTCCATCATCCATTTCATCAACTTGATCATAAAATGCTGAACCAATATCTAATGAAAGGGTTTGAAGAGAATGTGTTTCATAATTTATGGATAATAGGATGATATTTGAATAAGATAATTATGAAAATTAACCATTTACCATTCTTTATCAGTCATCACATGATAAATAACTGAATAGTATGAGGAATGTGTTGGTCACCCAACCCATATCCCCCAAAAATTTATTGAAGAAAAAGAATGACATGATAAATATGATTATTTTAAGAATATAATAATTATTATGAAAATTGACAACAATCCATGAATGAAATAATTATAATCCTCTATCAAAATGTTTTTATAGATAATCATCAAATATTTTTTTGATAAATTTTCAATAACCCATATCATGACATCAAATGACTATGTGAGAAAAATCTAATCAATACGGGAAATATGGTGTGATAATCCAAGAATTGAATAATCAATTAAAGATACTCATTACCACGAATATAATTTCCCACTGTGATACGGAATAAATCTATCTTGAGAATTGATGATTTATTCACATGTCGAATAGGGTGATAGGAATCATAAACAAGCCCTAGATTAGGGTGACACCATAAATTATTTAATTTCTTCATTGATAAGACAAAAATCAATCACAAATTCTTATATTTCATCCTTAATAATCCATTGATGTCTCTATATAAGGAAAATATCATCAATCTCCAAACTCCACTCTAGGGTACATGGATATTAATCACGGCCAACCCAATAGATAGGGTCTAAAATATAAAATTATAGCCTGATACTTGGTTGATTAGGTAAAAAATTTAAACACCTAAAATGAATGAATCTAAAAATTGGATATCAAAAACATTCATTATACCCCTTCTCGGTTAATCCATATAATCTAGAAAAAAAATGGTGTCAGTATTTCCATATAGGACACCATTTAAGTGACATATATTTTTCACAATCAAAATATACATATTTAATTGATAATTATTAAATTTCTCTTAAAAACCAAGCAGATCATAAATTTACTAAAATTGAAAAAAAGTTAAAAACATATTAGAAACTCAAAAAAATAATTATAAAATTAGTATTATGCCATTTACAAGGGTAAGTTTACCATTTTTCTCATTTAAAGGACCTATGGATTTAAATTATAAAATAATCTATATACAGAGCAATGAAGAACCCAAGAAACTATATCCACCTCACATTTAAAACTTTTCATCCCTAAAATGGAGACTACTAGAGCTATGAAATTGAAAATAAAAAAATAAAATCTAAAAAATAATCCATCCATGCATGCACTTAATCTACATAAGATGATACAGACTCTATGGGAACCTGAAAAACATCCCAAAAGGAAAAAACATTTAATTTTCTAGCACTTCCATTTAAATTAACTTACTTAGAATTATATATCCTAATAAGTGTTTATTGGTTTAAGGAAATTCCTTGGTAAAATCTATAAATAAAGCATAAGAACATATTATCTGGATCCCTCTATGATTTTTTTACATTAGTCCTTCATTGGGTTACCCATTCTCATAACATGGAGTGAAAAAAATAAAACCTTATTACTAGCCTTATAAGGGTTATTTATCAAGGGTACTACATAAAATAGTGTTATTATTATAAATTTTAAATAGTAACCCAAAATCTACTACATTAATATAATTGATCCTCACAAAAAAACTATTTCCAGGCATTAAATAAAGATTACACACTAACTGCACAAGTGATCCCTGGGTGAGGCTCCTCCAGGTATCCTTTTACTTCTCATCTTAACCCAACATGGTGGGTGTACCAATATTTCCAACACCATGAATAATGATATCACTATCCCCAAAGTGTAATTTTCTCTCTATTATTTTCAGAAATTACGTATCAGTATCCCTCTATCCCAATAAAATCATATCTATCAATGATGATATCCTATATGGGATGTGATTGAACTTTACTAAATAAACTAATGAGAAGATCAATTATTGAATCCAAAATCCTCAAACAACCCTGAAAATGACCCTCATATTGTTGTTGACCCATTTCACGATAATAAAAAGTGTACAATACTAACTCATTTAGATAACACTGCTCCGTCAATTCCAAACCCCAGGATAAATCCTTGTTGAACTAATGAAACTATAAATGTAACCCCAAGAGAAACATACCAAACCATATATTTAGAGATTTTGTATGATGAACACCAATTACTGACCAAACCTACACCACCAATGTCCTACACATCAATCAATGACCTTAGTTCAAAACTGTGCATCGTAATGAATAAGTTGATCCTTATCGAAACACATATATCCAATTTTGAAACATGATAACATGCTCTATACCTTCAGAATAATCTATAAGGTGCACTTGTTGATAATTTTTTTCATAAAGTATTCCATAATAGATTATTTTAATATAAGTATCCATCACTCGGTGTTACCAAGAGGATTACACAACTAAAAAGAGGTATAACTCAATTCCCTTTTCCATGAAATCCAACTTCACTGAGTCTAGCTACTCAGACTCCTCCATAATATTCTAAGTAAAAAATTCTCATTAAGGGTACCAGATACCATAGTTCTACTACAACACTCTAGTTATATATGTTATTTCATCCTAAAGCATCATTTATTCTAACTGATACACCACTGCTCCAAATGAAATTCTAAAAAATCAATAAATCTCTCAAATCTATAACAGAAACTAAGAGATTTCTCTATGTAGCTAGTTATTTTGGAATAATAGCAATTTTTTTGGTTACTCACCCTCTAACATTTTTAAAAATAATAGTGTCACCAATGAAGAACACATCAATAAATCATGAGTAATACTAAAATATAAAGGTGTTCTTTTCTACCAATAAAATCACTTGGATTTCAAATGTTTATAGGGATTCTCGAATTCTTCCCATGGAGTATATTCCTCAAAATACTGAAGATAATCAATTATAGACTTGAGTTCAAATATACTTGATTTATTTTCTCCATTTTTGTAGTCTAAGGGGCCACATTGATCCTAATGAATCGTTTTTCCAAAAAAGGTCTTCCAACTATTCAAATTACTATTAGAACTAAAATAGTATATCTAATAAACCACTAATGATATTGGTACAACCTATGAATCAAGATGAAATAGAAATAAATAAATTGATAGGAGAAACCCTATAATTTACTACATAAAAACATTAACGTTATTATCCACCAATATGAGAAACCACCCCTATTCTACATCCCAATAACTCTACACTAGGCACACCGACTAGAGGGAAACTAGTCATAATACCTAAAGGGTTAACCCACTCATTAGAACAATGAGTTTAAATCACCGCTATGGGTAGAACTTGACCCATTTTTTTAACTTCAAAATACCTCATAGTTCCCATGGTGAATCTATCCCACACTAAGAGTGATGATATATAATCTCATCCTTACATAATGGATGCAATCCCTCACTATAGAGAAATATCATACTTTTAACTACTGTGAAAAATGGGATTATCACCTGTGGTTTAAGTCTTCATCTAAAGAAATATATATTGGAGATACATTGTAATCTCTAACTCTATAAAAACAATAAAATAAAAACATATTGGTTCACATTGAAATCGATGAGTATGAGAGTTAGTTAAAAGAAAAAAAATCACACCTCAAATCCTATTGGGTACCACCTAATCAGTGATATTCACCATTCAAAACTATATATGGACTTACTCTCAATAGTCTATTTATGACGAGGAATTCATATAGGTGATGATGGATATGGTTCAAAGTACCTACCATCTCTAGATACTACTACACCACCATCTATTCTACATACACTCTCACCTGAAAGGTGACCAAACCTCAAACTGGAAGGTGTCCAGTATTAATTCTATCTATAACATAAATTTATATCCACAACACCAATGTATATATATATATATATATAGGAAAAATTATCTTATTTACAAAACTAGGGTGAACTTAAAGAAAAATATGACAAATTACCAAATCCATATTGAGGACTCCATATCATGTGGAGGATACACAAATGTATAACCCAAGGTAAAATATCACATAGGAGTTCTCAAATGAACACTCAAGCTTAATGATATTCCATTATGAATTATGTAAAAGGAGTACCTCTTAATCATGGATTAACAAAAAAATTGTAGTTATAAAACCAAGTGGAGGGCACAGAATCCTTAAAAATTAAACCATTCTCAACATCAATAGATATAACAATACTTGGACTAGGGCTCAAACTCCACCCTTGGTAGAATAATACTATCATGAGTTTTGGTAAATAATGTCAACTAGTTTATTATGGTTCTAAAAATTAAACATAGTGAAATAATAACCATTTGGTCATCAATTTTCCAAACTAGATAAAAAATCTGACTCATAGACTCCAACCAATCCTTTACTGAATGAGGATTAGTTTTCTAATATCCCATCCCAAACCATTAGCTTAAGAAGGAATGAAATTATATTAACCTTAGAAGAAATATCATTGTAACCAAAGGATGTAATCAAATTTCATAGTCTTTACCAAATCATGGGAGATGATTTCCTTCAAAAAACACCCAAGATGATGAAAAATATAGGGAGACAAAATATAATGCATGATAAAAAACAAGAAGAAATCCAAATTTATAAATAAACTATGATCAAATTGACAACATAAGTAGGAAAAAATAAAAATTTAATAATAAAAGTATAATAAAAGTAAATGTAAGAAGACTTAGGGAACAAAGGTTTCACCACCCATGAATCCAAGACTCGACTATTGCCTCAAGCTGTTACTTGCAACATCTAAGCAATGACATCATGAAAATTCACTGGTAAAATAACAATCAACCCTTACATATATTGTAACATCCCAAGTAAATGAAGAATAAGTCATATTTTATATTTATTAATATTTTTGATTTAAATATTAATTTAACTTTAAAGGGGTTTCTATGTTCGGTAGCGTACCCGATATGCAACAGCGGGTTTATTTGGAAACTTATGTTGCACACTAATAATATAATATTATTATTTTAAATGGTAGTTAAGTCCTAGACATTGTATTGGAAAAAATAAAATAAAATAAATAAAATATGATTATACATGATTGTTAAATGAATTTACATTTATCCAATAAAAGTTATAGGCTTAAAATGTGAATGAATCTAATTTTAAGCATAATTTACATTAAAAGGCCGATTTACTGCCTTTTAATGGAGAACCCTTTTTAAATGTAGTTTTGGTCACTTTAATACATTATATATGACCAAATAAAAACCTTATTTAGAATGTGGACATCAAAATATACTTTGTGTAAATTTTTCGAATTTTTCCGATAAAGTTCAATTTTTTTATGAATAGTGAAAATATTGTATTTTAATTCAAAACTATGTTTTAATATAATTTATTTTTATGGTTATATTATCTTTTTAATTGGTTTTAAAGTTTATTTAGAATATATTTTTACCATTTAATCCAATTTTGGTCATTGGAATTAATTTCACTTTGAAATTGGATATAAACAAATATCAATCTTTTGACATTTATTGTTTCTTAAAAACACACTATTTTTTTGACAACGGGAATTAATTTTTAAATTAATTATTGAAACTAATATGTTTTGAATTTGGAAAAATAGAAATCATTTTTTAATTCTAAATATCAAATAATTCATAGGCTGAATGTTTGGTATTTTTCTGAAAAACATCAATTTTTGATGAATAGTGACACCACTTAGTGGTAGTTAGAAAAACTGACTTTTTTATTTAAATGAAATTTTACCACTTATATGAATTGAATTTAAAAAATATGACATAAATGGTTGTTATAAAGAAGTAAAATTTGGTTCAATAAGATGAAAATAATATTTGGTGAATAGTAAGTTTTGACTTTTATTTACCGCGGTTAAAGGTAAATAGGGAAATTCAAGGTTAAAAGAATATTATAATAATTCAAAATTACCTTAACACTTGTCAAAAACTTATTGGTTGGGTCATCGCCGACTATGGGCATCTTTGGGTCGATTTTGGGACCCCTTTGATCCACATGGCAGTGAAAATGACAATTTAGATTAATTAATTTAATGTAAAGACAAAATTGACATTAACAAAAACTTTTAGTAATTAATTTTTATATAACGTTATATAAGTCTTATTCTCAACTATAAATATTCATTGGAAATCTGAAAAGATTTCCTACATTATAGTATTTTGTTTATAATTTTTAGACATCTAATAAATTAAATTATTTATGACACAATAATGATCTAGTATTTACCTCATTATTAAATTATTAACATAAATAAGATTATAATGATTACAATATTATCCAAAACATGTCAAATTCTGATTGAATGATTTTATTTCTAATATTAGTAATCTTATATTCTACCATAATAATTTTTGGACCATTAGAAACCGAATATCATTATATAATAAAATAATGTTCTCACACTTTCCTAAAGAGCCCCTCCTCTCCCTTATAAAAGGAGACCATTTCTATCTAATTTATCACACCTCTCAAGCCATTTTCCTCGTCCAAAATCTACCCAATTAATCTCTATAAATCCCTATAATCCTCCTAAAAGCCTTAATTTAGGAAGAAGGCATTTCAATAAGTTCTTTGGTTCAATCCAAAGAGAGTTACCCAAAATAAAGGTAATAGTTTCTCTTACATTTTTTTCTTTTATTTTACTTCTCCAACCTCTAAAATCTATTAATTTCCTTTATTTTGTAACAAAACTAGTATCCTAAATATAATAGTATTTTGTTATGATAAGTATTCGAACTACACTGACACACACCTTCATATAATGGATGAAGAACATAATGTTTCTGTGGATGGAAAACTAACGCCTCCCGAAACGATGATTGTTCAATTACATATTACCGCCTCTCTTGGTGGCCATTATGATGGAACTTTATTTATATATGATTTATATTATGTTTATTATTTCTTTATGCTTCTTTAATTTCCAATTATATCAAACCTTTATGGTTTCTATAGTGGGTAAATACGATAATCTAATTTGAGGAAGTGCAGACTACCGCCCCCTCAGAGTGATTTGACTCGTTAATGCCTTATGTGGGATGTATAAAGGATAGAGTTAATGATATTATATATGATATTATACTGGAATTATAATATAACTTTTTATCATTATGTTTTAATTCCATTAAAATAAGAAATTGAAATGAAAGTAGCGTTCATGCGTACGTACGACTTACCATCTCCATGAACGGTGCATTTCATTTCATACCTCCAAATGTTATGTACTATTATAAATACGTGTATATACTGAATATATATGATATATATGATACCAAAATAATTATTATCATTCTAGAGATAATGGATATTTGACTACATTTACAACATGTAATTATAAGAAGTCCATTTTTTGACTCAAGTGCCAAATATCGACAAAACCAATGTTAATGATTACATAATGCTTATAACAAGGTAATAAGTGATATAAATGGATTAATAAACTTGAAAAAGGTTCTTAAGCAAGTAGAAATTAACTTTAGTTTATTATTAAGGAGATTAAATAATGAATGGGTCAAGTCGGACACGAGGTAAGGGAATTCGTCTCAATCTCCTTTCATTGGGGAATTTTTATTTTTATGCACGACTTTATTTTATACGGTGTATAAACCCCTTTGAATTTTCAATTTATTGAAAGGGAATATTTTTATACGAATCGTTTTACTAAAATGACCAAAAGTAATGTTTTTTTTAACATAAGCGGTGACAATGACCTTTCCGCCGCCGTGAGTATTATTTGATCTTTGGATTCCTTAACAAGCTGGAATGTTTTTTAAAAGGAAAAAGAAATAAATTCCATTTACTCTTTTTACGTATTTTGGTATTGAAAATGATTTTGATAATGGATTTATTATTTCAATATCTTGAAATGATATTTTATTATTGCAATGTGTAAATTTTATCTTTCCTTTATGCTTATGTTATGTGTTATGATCATGTTATGGTTCTTGGGCATTATTTACGTATAGGGGTGGTTCCGTGATAAACCTAGGGTGGGTGAGCCCGAGATAGCTCTCCAATGCATTGGGTAACGTGATGGAGGTAAACTTGAATGTTTCTCCTAAGAGATTTAGGGAATATACTGTGATGGGTATTCCAAAGTAACTCCCTATGTAGCTGTGATAGCTACAATGTAAGTATGGTATGGATTCCGCAAGTTACCTTTATGATTTATGGTTTCTATGTGTCTTTAATAAATCTTATGATTTCATGAGGTAAGTAAAAGAGTTCATGTTTTTTATGTATTTATGAACAAATCTTTTCATTCATTTTTGTATAACCCTTACTGAGCCTTTTATGCTCATCCCAATTTTGAAATGTTTTCACAGGATTTAAAGATGAATAGGGTCAAGGATGGGATCAAGGAAAAGTAATACTGTCTAAAACATGGAACAAGAAATGAATTTTTTTTCAAGAGTTTTTATGTTATAAAAAAAATTGAAACTGTATAGAAATATCTACCTTGTAATATTTTGAGATGTAATAGTTATATCCTAATTCTCTAAAACTCTAAACCTGAAAAGATCCTCAGTGTGAATTATTCATTTAATTCAATATTATGTAATGTTTAAGGCCGGGTCCTTATAGTTGGCATCAAAGGGAGGTTTTGATAACTTTAGGAGTTTGGGTATTGTTAAAGTAATATCCATAAAGTAATTTATGTTAATATAATTTCCAGATTACCATGTTGCTTCGCCTAAGATATTTTTGTGTTCAGAATGGTTTTCCACAGAGGAAACAGGGAAGCTATGTTGGGATGACATCAGGAGGAAGACAACCTTCCAAATTATCAACATGAGATGGTCGGAATCGGAACTGAACTGTTTGTTGCAGTGATGAAACAGTTGAATCATGCGATAAATGGTGGTGGTATCCATGTACGAGATCATCCAGATCAACCATACAGGAACATGTCAGTAGTGGAGAATTTCATGAGGGAACATCCCCCATCATTCAGAGGATCATTTGACCCTGTGCTAGCTGAAGGATGGATTAAATCACTGGAGAAGATTTTTGATGTCATGGGTTGTTCAAAACATCAAAAGGTTAGTCTTGCAGTTTACCGTTTTGAAGGTGAAGCTAATCAGTGGTGGTCTATGGTGAAAAATATCAGGGATAGTGAGGAGATTGATGCACTTGATTGGGATGAATTCAAAGGTATGTTTCTTGAGAAATATTTTAATAATGTGGTTCGTCTTAGGATGGAAAAACAATTACTGGAATTGAGGCAGGATGATGACTCAGTGGCTTCTTATGAAGAAAAATTCACTCGACTAGCAAGGTATGCTCCAAATTTCTAACGAGATCTTGATAGTAAAATCAACCATTTTTAACTTAGGATTAAAGACAAAGTATCGAAGGGATTTATATTCCCGTGAGTTAAAAAGTTATGAATAACTTGTTCATTGTGCAGAGAAGGTGGAAATGGAGTTTTCTGATGATCAGGTATTCTTTGAAAAACAAAAAAAATAAGAGGTCGAGGTGGCAGGAAAAAGGGAATAACTCTTCAAAAAAGTATGATGGTAAGAAACTTAAGTTTACAGTTTGTGAGAATTGTGGTAAAAATAATGCTGGGGAATATCTTTTGAATTCTGGTAAGTGCTACTGATGTGGTAAAATGGGACATAAGTCTCGTAATTACCCTGAAAAAGATCAGGGTAATGGTAGGAAGAAATCTGATTTACAGTTAGTAAAATGTTTTAAGTGCAATGAAATGGGTCATTATGAGAATGAGTGTCCAAAAAAGAACTCAACCAAAGGAAATCAGCCAGACTACAAGCATAAAGGGATGACAAAATCCTTTGCAACTACTTCAGCAGATGTTGAGCCATCAAATGATGTCATATCAGGTACATTGTTTGTTTGTTTAGATTATGCCAATGTGTTGTTTGATTCAAGGTATACACATTCTTTCATTTCCGAGAAGTTTTCTAGTAAATTGGGAATTCCATCTCATGATATGAATATTTAACTTATAGTAAAAAAACCTAGAGGAAATTTTGAGATAAAAAAAACATAAGAACATTTCTGTCCTTCTGTGCGGAAAAAATCTACCTACAAACCTTATTATTTTTCCTCTAGTAGTGTTTGATGTTATTTTGGGCATGGATTGGATTTCTTTTTATCATGCTAAGATTGACTGTAGAGCTAAAGAGGTTTCTTTTCAGCATGATTTTTAGTTTGTGTACAAGAATGAACCCTTGCTTTTGATAACATATCAGGAAGATGAAAAGTTGGTAAAAGATGGAAATGAATGTTACCTTGCACATATTGTTGAAAACAAAGGAACTATTCAGATTAATGATGTGCCAGTGGTAAATGAGTACCTTGATGTTTTTCCTGATGAGTTTCCCAGTTTTATACCTGATCAGAAAGTTGAATTTACTATTGACTTAATTCCTGATTCTAAGACAATTTCAAAACCCCCTTATAGAATGGCTCAAATTGAACTTTTAGAGTTAAAGAAGAAATTTTAAGAGTTATTAGATAAAGGTTTCATTCAACCTAGAACAACACCATGGGGTCCTCCTGTCTTGTTTGTTAAAAAGAAAGATGGTTCAATGAGACTTTTCATTGATTATAGAGCATTGAATAACATCACTGTTAAGAATAAGTATCCTTGGCCTCATATCGATGATTTGTTTGATAAGCTCTAGAGAGCTCAGTATTTTTCGAAGATTGACTTGAGGTCAGGGTACCATCAGTTGAAAGTACAGGAAGAAGACGTTCCCAAGACCGCGTTTCATACTAGATATGACTATTATGAATTTGTTGTTATGTCCTTTGGGTTAACCAATCCACCTGCTGTATTCATGGATCTTATGAATAGAATTTTCCGTGAGTTCTTGGTTATGTTTTTGGTTGTGTTCATTGATGATTTTTTGGTTTATTCCAAAAGTAAGGTGGAACATGAAAGTCATTTAAGGGTTGCCTTGAAAACCTTAAAAGAAAGGAAACTTTATGGGAAATTCAGAAAGTGTGAGTTTTGGTTACAAAAAATTTCTTTCCTTGGTCACATTGTTTCAAAAAATGGCATTACTGTTGATCCTGCTAAAACGAAAGTTTGTTGAAGAATGGCCAAGACCCAAAAATATAACCAAGATTAGTAGTTTTCTTGGTTTGACAGGTTATTATCGATGTTTTGTAGAAAATTTTGCAAGGTTATCTAGTCCAATGAATAAGTTAACTCAAAAAGGTGTTAAGTTCATCTGGACAAAAGAATGTGATGATTGTTTTCAAGAATTGAAAAAAAGATTGGTGAATGCTCCAGTTTTAGCACTAACTTCCAGAAATGGTGAGTTTGTTATCTACAGTGATGCTTCGTCGATGGGACTGGGTTGTGTCCTAATGGAGAATGATCAGGTAATTGCTTATGCATCACGTTAGTTGTAACCACATGAGTTAAATTACCCTACACATGATTTGGAATTAGCTGCTGTTGTTTTTTCTTTAAAAATTTGGAGGCATCATTTGTATGGAGTGAAGTGTGAAATATATACTGATCACAAAAGTTTGAAGTACATATTCACTCAGAAATAATTGAACATGAGATAGAGGAGATGGCTGGAATTAATCAAGGATTATGATTGCACAATCCTTTACTATCCAGGAAAAGCAAATAAAGAGGCTGATGCTTTGAGTCAAAAAAGTAATGCTTCCATAACCATGCTACATTTGGGACAAGATCCTTGGGTTTTTGACTTTATGAATTATGGAATAGAAGTTGTTTGTGCATGAAATTCTTCTGCTTTGTTTCAGGTGTCAGTGAGATCATCTCTATCAGACAGAATAAATCAAGCACAGAAGGAAGACAGTGAGTTGCAGAAAAAGATAGAGTTGGTTCAGAAGGGTAAGTTACCTGAATTTAAAACTGATAATGATTGTGTTTTGAGATTTGGGAAGAGATTATGTGTACCTTGTGATTCACATTTGAAGAATGAGTTGTTATGTGAAGCTCATAGTTCTCCGTTTTCAGTTAATCTTGGTCGTACTAATATGTACAGAGATCTTCGGGAGTATTACTGGTGGGATGGAATGAAAAGAGATATTTCTGATTTTACTTTGTAGTGTTTGACTTGTCAGCAGGTTAAAGCAGAGCGGCTGTTATCGAAAGGAATGCTTCAGCCTCTACCAGTTCTAGAGTGGAAATGAGAAAATATATCCATGGACTTTGTTGTGGGATTACCATAGACATCTCGAGGTAATAATGCAATCTGGGTTATAGTTGACTGATTGACTAAATATGGTCATTTCCTTCCTTTTAGAGATACTTTGTCTCTAGATCAACTTGCTCAGTTGTATGTTAAAGAGGTAGTCAGGTTGCATGGAGTTCCCCTCTCCATTGTATTTGATCGTGATCCTAGGTTCACTTCTAACTTTTGTAAAGGCCTTTAGAAGTCATTAGGTACTGAATTAAACTTTAGTACAGCTTTTCATCCTCAATCAGACGGGCAATCAGAATGAACAATTCCGACGTTGGAGGATATGTTACGTTCTTGCTTGAGGATTATCAGGGAAGTTGGGACCAACATCTTTCTTTGGTTGAATTTTCATATAATAACAGTTTTCATTCCAGTATACAGATGGTTCCATTTGAGGCATTATATGGAAAGTGTTGTCGAACTCCAGCTTTTTGGGATGAAGTAGGTGAAAGGAAGCTGATGGGACCAGAATTAGTAGAAGAGATGGTAGAGAAAGTTCAGTTGATTCAGAAGCACATGAGAACAGCTCAGAGCAGACAGAAAAGTTATACAGATAAACGGAGGAAGGACATTTACTTTGAGTTAGGTGATCATGTATTTCTCAATGTTTCTCCATGGAAAAGTGTGATGCATTTTGGTAAGAAGGGAATGGTGAGTCCGAGGTTCATTGGACCTTATGAAATTCTAGAGAAAGTTGGATCAATAGCGTATAGAGTGGATTTACCTCCAAGTATATCCCAGGTACATAGTGTTTTTCATGTTTCTATGTTGAGAAAGTATATGCCTGATCCATCTCATGTTTTGAGCCCAGAGGTAGTTCGGTTGGAAGAGAATATCTCTTATCAAGAACAGCCAGTTCAGATTCTTGACCGTAGAGAGCAAGTGTTGCGGAATAAGGTAATTCATCAGGTAAAAGTTTTTTTTGGAAAAACCATATGGTTGAAGAGGCAACGTGGAAATCTTAAAATGCTATGATGGATAAATACCCACACTTATTTTGATAAGTAAATAAAAATTGCGAGAACGCAATTCCCAAAAGGGGGGAAGGATGTAACATTCCAGGTAAATGAAGAATAAGACATATTTTATATTTATTAATATTTTTGAATTAAATATTAATTTTACTTTAAAGGGGTTTCAATGTTCGGTAGCATACCTGATATGCAACAGCGGGTTTCTTTCGAAACTTATGTTGCACACTAATAATATAATATTATTATTTTAAATGGTAGTTAACTCATAGCCATTTTATTGGCATAAATAAATGAAACTAACTGAAATATGATTATACATTATTGTTTAATGAATTTACATTTTTCAAATAAAAGTTAGAGGCTTAAAATGTGAATGAATCTAATTTTAAGCATAATTTACATTAAAAGGTCGATTTACTGACTTTTAATGGAGAACCCTTTTTAAATCTAGTTTTGGTTACTTTAATACATTTTATATGACCAAATAAAATCCTTATTTATAATGGGGACATCAAAATTTACTTTCTGTAAATTTTTGGAATTTTTCCGATAAAGTTCATTTTTTTATGAATAGTGAAAATATTGTAATTTAATTCCAAACTATGTTTTAATCTAATTTATTTATATGGTTAGATTATCTTTTTAATTGGTTTTAAAGTGAAATTAGAATATATTTTTACCATTTAATCCAATTTTGGTCATTTTAAGTAATTTCACTTTGAAATTGGACATAAACAAGTATCAATCTTTTGATAGTTATTGTTTCTTAAAAACACGCAATTTGTTTTAACAACAGGAATTAATTTTTAAATTAATTAATGACACTTATATGTTTTTAATTTGGAAAAATAGACATTATTTTTGAATTTGGAATATCAAATAATCCTTAGGCTGAATTTTTGGTATTTTTCTGAAAAACTTCAATTTTTGATGAATAGTGACACCACTTAGTGGTAGTTAGAAAAAATGACTTTTTTTATTTAAATGAAATTTTTCCACTTCTGTGAAATAAATTTCATTAATCTGACATACATGGTTGTTATCAAGAAGTAAATTGTGGTTTAATAATATGAAAATATTTTTTTGGGGAATAGTAACTTTTGACTTTTATTTACCGCGGTTAAATGTAAATAGGGTAATTCAAGGTTAAAAGAATATTATAATAATTCAAAATTACCTTAACACTTGTCTAAAACTTATTTTTTGGGTCATGGACGACGATGGCCATCTTTGGGTCGATTTTGGGACCCCTTTGATCCACTTGGCAGTGAAAATGACAATTTAGATTAATTAATTTAATGTAAAGAAAAAATTGACATTAACAAAAAAATTTAGTAATTAATTTTTATATGATTTTATATAGATCCTATTCTCAACTATAAGTATTCATTGGAAATATGAAAAGATTTCCTACGTTATAGTATTTTTTTATAATTTTTAGACATCTAATAAATTAAATTATTTATGACACAATATTGATCCAGTATTTACCTAATTTTTAAATGGTTAAAATAAATAAGATTATAATGATTAAAATATTATCCAAAACATGTCCAATTATGATTGGATGATTTTATTTCGAATATGAGTCATCTTATCATCGACCATAATGATTTTTTGGACCATTAGAAACTGAATATAATTATATAATAAAATAATGTTTTCACACTTTCCTAAAGAGCCCCTCCTCTCCCTTATAAAAAGAGACCATTTATATCCAATTACTCACACATCTCAAGCCATTTTCCTCGACCAAACTCTCCCCACTTAATCTCCCTACATACCTCTCTTCATCCTAGAAGCCTTAACTTAGGTAGAAGGAATTTCGAGAAGTTCTTTGGTTCAAACCAAAGAGAGTTACCCAAATTAAAGGTAACAGTTTCTCTTAAATTGTTTTCTTTTATTTTACTTCTCCAACCTCTAAAATCTTTTTATTTCCTTTATTTTGTAACACCAGTATACTCAATATACTAGGATGTTGTTATGATAATTATTCTAACTACACTTACACACACCTCCATCTAATGGATGAAGAACATAATGTTTCTATGGATGGAAAACTAATGCATCACAAAACAATGATTGTTCAATTACATATTATCGCCTCTCATGGTGGCCATTATGATGGAACTGTATTTATATATGATATATATTATGTTTATGATTTCTTTATGCTTCTGTACTTCCCAAATATATCAAACCTTAATGGTTTCCATAGTGGGTAAATACGATAATCTCATTTGAGGAAGTGCGGACTACCACCCCCTCAAAGTGATGTGACTCGTTAATGCCTTATGTGAGATGTATAAAGGATAGAGTTAATGATATTATATATGATATTATACTAGAATTATAATATAACTTTTTATCATTATGTTTTAATTCCATTAAAATAAGAAATAGAAATGAAAGTAGCGTTCATGCGTACGTACGACTTACCGTCTCCATGAACGATGCATTTCATTTATTACCTCCAAATGTTATGTACTATTATAAATACATGTATATACTGGATATATATGATATATATTATATCTATATCATGATTATCATTCTGTAGATAATGGATATTTGACTAAATTTACAACATGTAATTATAAGAAGTCCATTTTTTGACTCAAGTTCCAAATATCGACAAAACGAACGTTAATGATTAAATAATGATTATAACATAGTAATAAGTGATATAAAAGGATTAATAAAATTGAAAAAGGTTATTAAGAAAGAATAAATTATCTTTAGTTTATTATTCAGGAGATTAAAGAACGAACGGGTCAAGTCGGACATGAGGTAAGGGACTTCGTCTCAATCTCCTTTCTTTGAGGCATTTTTAATTTTATGCATGACTTTATTTTATAAGGTGTATAAACCCCTTTGACTTTTCATTTTATTGAAAGTGAATCTTTTTATACGAATAGTTTTACTAAAATGACAAAAAGGAATGTTTTTTTAATGTAAGTGGTGACAATGACCTTTCTGCCACCGCGAGTATTATTTGATCTTTGGATTCCTTAACAATCCAGAATGTTTTTTAAAAGGAAAAAAAATAAATACCATATACTCTTTTAATGTATTTTGGTATTGAAAATGATTTTGATAGTGGATTTATTATTTCAATATCTTGAAATGAAATTTTATTATTGCAATGTGGAAATGTTATCTTTCCTTTATGCTTATGTTATGTGTTATGATCATGTTATGGTTCTTGGGCATTATTTACGTATACGGGTGGTTCCATGATAAACCTAGGGTGGGTGAGCCCGAGATAGATCTTCAATACAGTGGGTAACGTGACGGAGGTAAAAATGAATGTTTCTCCTAAGAGATTTAGGGAATATACTGTGATGGGTATTCCAAATTAACTCCCTATGTAGCTGTGATAGCTACAATGTAAGTATGGTATGGATGCCTAAAGTTACCTTTATGATTTATGATTTCTATATGTATTTCATAAATCTTATGACTTCATGAGGTAAGTAAAAGAGTTCATATTTTGTATGTATTTATGAACAAATGTTTTCATTCATTGTTTTGTAACCCTTACTGAGCCTTTTATGCTCATCCCATGTTTTGAAATGTTTTCACAGGACTTAAAGATGAATAGGGTCAATAATGGGATCATGGAAAATTAATTCTGTCTAAAACATGGAACTATACATGACTTTTTTTCAAGAATTTTTATTTTATAAAAAATGGAAACTATGTAGAAATATATACCTTGTAATATTTTGAGATTTAATAGTTATGTCCTAATTATCTAAAACACTAAATCTGAAAAGATTCTCAGTGTGAATTATTAATTTAATTCAATATTATGTAATGTTTAAGGTTGGGTCCTTATATATATCATGACAAAAAACATTTATATACACACCAAGTTGTACATAAAAGCGGTGAGTGTAAAATATAGTAGGTAAACCCTGATAATTTCTCTAAATTACTCCAAAAAAAGAAACCATTTAACTCATATTATATTTAAAATTAAAGATAATAAAAATAATGTGAATCTATGAAAAACAAAAATATATTCATATGGAATTGAAACTACAAACACTGAAAATACACCCATGGAATTAATCTACACACACATGAAAAACACTATCAAATGTAACCATAACCATAACACCACTCTCAACTATTTCTAATCACGAGTGGTATCTGTCCCTCTTGTCCCAAGACAAAAATTGGTGGCATAATCTAATGTGACACTATATTGGAACTATAATAATATCTAACACATATTTCTCTATTCATTTGAATGTAAACACCCACCCACCAAATTTATTCTTCATTTTCCCATTTATACCATTAATTTTTGAAACCCAATTACTTTAATCATTTAATAAAACACTTTATGGGTGTCACCCAAAATTCTAAACATGAATTTCAATAAATGAAAATGGATTTAAAATTTTTGTTTTACAAGGTTTTTTTAACTAAAATAATAATACATTTATTGAAAAAAACAAGTATTTGTGTTCCAGTAGAAACTTGAAATATTTGAGAAGCTACCCACCTCTAATTTGTTTTACATGAAGAATTATCACATGATATTAATGTTCTAGGATTCCTATTTTTTATTCAAAAAATAAAAATGATATTTTTTAATCTATTTTAGAACTAATCAATCTGGGAAAGACAAATTGGATTTAAGGTTCCTTTTTATAGAAAATCAGAGGATCAAGGAGATAGAGTAATACTGAATCTCTTACCTTTAATTTCCTATATCCAACACTCTCATATCCCTTAATATAGACCCTCAAGAGAAATAATATCACAATAATCTCTTACAGTAGTGTTGGAATCTGAGATCCATGGTTAAAGGAGAACTGATGAGGGGTTTCAGCATAGTTTTGGTTCCAAAATAAAATTTTCATATTTAATTAATCTCATCAAATGGTTTGGAAACCATTTACTAACCAAAAAAAATATCATGAAAATTTTTATGTTAGACATTTATCACACATGTTTTCTAAACATTACACCTACGTATAAGACCCCTCCTAATCCTACATGGTTACCTAAGAAATCCACACAGTTTACCCTAAAAATGATCCAACCATGAACCCTTAAAAACATACGTAAATCTCTTTTAAAACATCCTTAACCATCCTATGGACAAAAAAACCTCTCTATAACTTGAAATATATACTGAAAAAGGGAATAAATCAAACTAGGGGAGTTATATTATCCACACCATTTGGATATATATCCATATGAAGCTAAAAATTGGTATTTCCCTAGAAGAGTTTAATCCATTGGTCCAATATAAACTTCTTCCACTCCCTTGTTTTCTTTGGAATCGAAACTTATTAACATACTATTCATACCAATAGATTTTTATACCTTGAAACATTTTTTATTATCTATCAACTTATGAATTGGGTCATGAAAAAATATAGAATCTAGTTCAAGCATGAGATGGTCCCAATATATCAGATATATAGGTTCATACCTGTTCTTATATAACTGATATACATATAAAAATTTATGGACAACACATAATATTTATTATAATTTGAACCAATATGAAATGTTGTTAATATATTCCAAAATATCAAATTTCATAAAGCACATAGGAACCAAATTTACTTTCCCAATCGATGGTGACCTAGTCACTGGGATACATTCATGAATATGTGGTGACTTACCTCAAAAGATAAGGGTTTTATGTGATGATATGTATATTATTTCCATATATTTGGTTTATTTCCATCCCTTTTGTAATCATCTAGATATTCATATTATTTTCATAGATAAGTATTTGTCCAATCAATTATGTTTACCTAGTATCTAACCAAAAAAAGTGACAATCGACATGAATTTCCATAAAATTTATCGAATAAATACATATTTATCAGGGACTAATGACTGTTATTATAAAAAAAATACCACATAATAAAATGACCTTCCTAAGAACCCTTGAATTCCATAACACATGATTGAATCATATCCTACAATTCTTGGATCATATTTTTTGACTAGATATCCAATTATGGATTATATGATGTGATCACGGTCAATTAATCACTAAGGGATTCCAGTAAGGATTTCCAAAACCATGAAGTGAATCAGGGGTATCAATCAGAGAAAATAGATACTGTAACTCCATGAAATTCCTTGACTTCTTTAATATAGATAATTTCTAAATCCTCTATCATATTAGACACTTGAATTGAAATGAAATGTTTAAACTTGGTATGTCAAGGAAAAATCACCCAAATATAATTAATCTTTCAAAGTGTTCATGGTAAACCAATGAAAAAGTACCTTGAAATATATTCCAATTTCTATATGAATCTAAGAATTAATTACACCATGATTTCTATTTAGTGATGTTTAGGATTTAACCATTTCTAAGTGAGAAATTTTAAATCATAATAAAAAATTTGTTCCATACTTAACCCGCAAAACAAGCCTTCATTTCAATATAAAACTTTATAATTCTTGGACGAACCTTCCATTTTTAATAGATAAAATCAAAAATAACTATTATTATAATTATAAAGGAAATACAATTAGATTCTAAAAATACAACATTGATTTTACATCTACTTTCAAAACATCAATGGTATCCCCACCAATTAGTATTGACATAATGTATATGAAATATAGTTTTGATTATTTCACTTACCTAATCAGACTCACTAAATCGAGAATAATTGTAATTGGAAAGAAAACAATATTATGATTCTATTCCCTACAATCCAAATTCATTTCACCAATTTCTCCCATAAGATACCACTTGTCAAGATATTCTTAATCTACTTTGTTATATTTTTTTAATAAAATCATTAACCACTAAAATTTATTTTCATGGTGTATAAACGAATTCAAAGTTATAAATTTAGAGATATTACATCCATCATAATCACCTTAGGTTCAATTAAATTTGTGAAAATATGAATTTCAAGATTTTATGGTTCATAAAAACTATAAAATTTTCAATAAATTGGTAGTGGAAATATATTTTTAATGCATGAACCAGCCTAACTAATCCTCTATTATCCATGGGATTGAAATTTTCATATGTTTTCAAGTGCGTCAATATATATGCAATGATATGGTATCTTTTCTTGAGAACCCAACACAGTAAAGATCCAAAAACACCAAAATATATCACATAGCCTTTTCTCAGACCTTGGAAGTTTAAGATATGTGCCATAGTGAGCTAAGAATTATGTTTCTTAAAGGATTTAAGATAATACATATTCCATTATAATGGACAAACATTTACTATTAAAGAATTAAAAGGACAATAAATCCTCAATATGTCCCTAAAAATTAATTATAATGTTTTAAAATCCCATAAATATTCATATATTGAAGAGTTTCATAGTAATATACCAGGAATTCACAGCTTCAATCTTTTAATGATCGAATATTATAACGTTTTCAGAGATTACATGCCAAATAAAATAAACCTATTATATCCAAAAGTAACACTTTTATAATTTAACATATATAATGTACTCACAAAATATATCCAATAAAATATCATAGTGATTATCTTTGTAATTTATAGTTTGAGAGTACACTAAAATATCAAAAATAATACCCTAAAAAATGATTGAAGATACTCGATGATGATATGATTCAATAAATACCTGAAAACTATTGATTCATTTTTAATCCCAAAGGGAATGGATGCATATTCCCAGTGATTTTAATGGGTTTGAAAAGATATCTTTAGAATATACTCTTTAAAAACTCTGAGTTAGTGATAGTCCAACCATATATCAATTTTGGAGTACCATTCAAATCCCTTTGATTGGTAAAAAATGTCATTGGTTTTAGGAAGATGTGTCTGATTTTTTATAACAAGTTATTTAAATTTATGATATTAAACACATAAAAAAATCAAACCATATACCTTTTTTATGATAAAGAACCAATAAGGCCATAGAATTTTGATTATTCTAATGAATCAAATACTTTACAGGTAAACTGGTTGGACATTTAATCTACTATTTTTTCCCAGTATATATGATGGAAGAGAAATAAGATTCATACCCATAAGTATATTGATTAAAAATTTAATTTACAGTTTATGTGGTAACCCATAGAAAAAATGTGGAAAGTCAAAAAATTATCATTCTAGTATTCAAAGAGTACTCATATTCCCATTTTCTTCAATTACACCTAAATATATTTCTTTCAAAGGAGAATATATGGTTCCATATACTACCCAAAAAGGCCTTTATTTATTGGAATTCATATCCCAATTTCATTTAAATAAATGAAAAACACTATCTTGGGATGATAAAGTCACTTTTCGGGCATAAAATTTGATATAATCTTGGAATTCCACTAGCTAGTCCATTTTAAAGATAAAATAAAGGATATTAATTTCTAGGATTGAAAAATATTTAAAAAATTAATCCTCATCAATGGTGATGGGATAAGATAGAAATTTTAATACATTGCATTCATACTACCCAAGATGTGTTTTGATGTTTAAGACATGAGGCATCATTGCCATGTGAAACCCCAATTTATTTACTAGACAAGAAGTAATATATGAATGGGGTGTGACAGTATTAAACAATACGTCAAAGAGGAGTTGATAAAAATGGTACCTCAAACTGTTGAGGGACCCGGTTTCTCAGATATGATTTTCTTCTCAGCACCATATTTTTATTGGTCAACTAACAATGAGTACACCTAACTTATTCTCAAGGGTGTTTTTGTCTGAATGAATATGATTTTCCTAGAATCATCTTGGTTTTCTCAACTGTAAGGGTGGGAACTATTTTGATGATACTACCTTGGATGACCATGAGTGATCTAGAACTGATTTGAGCCATCTAAAACCATTAACTTTATAATACTTGTACAATAACACTTGATATGTTCTTTGGGGCCAAAATTTTGAAAGTCTTGCGGCTATGATATACATTCCCTTTTCTTTTGTGTGAAAGAGAAAAATTAAAAATAAATTGGTTCCACACTATATCATGGTGGAAAATAGACTTGGGTAGATTTTTTATATTATTATGCTATGATTTCCTAGGAGTATGTTTCCATCAACCCTTTTTTGAAAGTTGTGTAGTTTCCATGATTTTATCTTGATAAAAAAATGTTCACTCTAATACCATTCCCAACTATGTCTCTTTATTCCATGATTTTCTTATTTAGAATATATTTGTAATTATTTATAAAAAAATAACCACCTTTGAACAAATATCTAGTCGCCACCCTACCTTTTTTATGTGAAAATTATGGTGTGTTGTAGATTCCACCTCTAGATAACAGAAAAATAAGTTCATAAACATTGCCGTTTACTCTATCATAAATATTTTTTTTTCTTGATGATAAATAAATTTGTTGGTTTGGTTATGTTGAAGGCATGGAAATAAATTTTTTTGTTGAACAACTCTTCAGATTCATCACCATTAATTCCTTGGTCGAGTTCAAGGTGAACAAATAATTTCCACCATTGATATACGAGATCATATAATATGTATACTCCTAGATTAAACGTTTTATCAGCTAGGGTATTCAAGAAATAAAAAATTCAATTAATTATATTAAGCCATGATTCTACTTTATCAAGTACTGAAGGCCCCTAAAAATTTAAGGATTTTGCCTCTTTAACTTGGAGGTATGATCAGTATGGATTGGTTATTGAGTTCAATTCCATTTTTCCCTATCCTATAAATACTTTATAATGCTCTGAACAAGTTCTTAGTTCACTTGTATTTTAGGTGAAACCTCATTTTTTACCTCTCCCAATTGATGGTATCTAGGTCTTCTAACTGGTCCCATTTTCCAGAAACCATAGTTACATTATATAGTTAGTTATCACAAGTTTACTTATCTCTCAGTTACATATTACATTATAGAACATTAATAAATGTCATGGTAACATAATTTCAAAACAAAATATTTAAAATAAAATTTGAATGATGTGGTCATAGTGGGAAATCCATTTAAAAATGCATGATACCATATTCTCATTGAATATACCCATGATGATTATTTTATGATATGTATTGTAACACCCAAGTATTTTAAATTAATTATTCCTTTTAAATAAAATTTAAGTATTCAATAACTTACTTTATTAGAAACCCCAATTCTAAACAAACTATGATATAATACACTTTTACAACCTAACTGTTGGATAGAAGGGAATGAATAATATTTAACACATTATGAAATATATTTATAATTTCCCTATGATTTTTTTATTAATTATTAATAATTAATAATTTATTTTTAGTGAATTCATTTTATGCTTCAAAAATACTTTTTCATAAAAAATGGATATTCTTGATTTGTATAAGAAAATTTTATAACTAATTCCATTCACTTGTAGAAATTTTATTTTATAAAAATTATTTAATTTTTGAAATATTCATATCAATATTAGTTTAAGGTGATTTGTTTTTGATTTTTCTACACAGATTAATTTTTCAATGAATGCTAAAGAAATAAAAATTTTATATAAAATTGGATCCTCTATTATTGTATTTTAAAAGTATCTTTATAATTGAATTTATAATTTAAATAGTTCCATTTTAATAAAATAATCCAATTAATTTAATTTTAATTTGAAAATATGTTTAATTTTAGTATAAAATCATTTTTATACTTAAAATATATTTTTTCTAAAAAACAATTTTCATCATGTTTGCCAGTTTATTTTAAAATAAATTTATTTCAGTTATATTGATTGATTTTTATAAAATTGATTGATTTTTATAAAATTGATTGAATACTAATAATTATAATATTTAATATTATATAAAAAATTCAACTTAATTTATGGTTATTATGAATATTAATTGATGTAAAAAATTCATTACTACGGTAAGGGTTAAACAGTGTCAAAAAGAATTAAAACTCAGAAAAATGTTAAAATAACCTAAAAACTTTTATAAAATATTTTATTTGAATATATTTATGGTCTATATCATCTTATATACTATATTCAGTGAAATTTTATCCATTTTTCTTGATTAAAACATTAAAATATCTTAATCTTTTGAAAAATTCAATCTGTGACCTCTCCCTCCTTTATAAAACGACACCACAAATACTATCTTCATAACACTTCATGAGAATTAAATATTAGAAAATATATTCCCAAAAACCTTTCTAAAATTCTACCGTATGATCTATAGGTCCTGGTTTTATCAAAATTCTTTTCTTAGATGGCTTAAGGTCTGAGACAAAGGAAGTAGTCCAAATAAGAGGTATAGCTCTTAACCGAGTACTTTAATTTTATTTCTTCTTATACCCAATTCAATTGTTTTTTAACCATGATAAATAATAACATTATTGTCTCTCATATAATTATTTTTTTATGTTAATGGTGCAAATTTTATTCATATCCTTTAAAACCAAGTGGTAAATGCATTGATCGCTCATTTGTATGTGCGCACTACCTCCTCCACATAACGATATGATTCATTTTCCATCATAATCATTCATGGTTTGTTATTTTGATTTATTTATTGAAAATATAGGATATTTATTACATTATAATTATTATATAATTATAATATTTTATCTACCTTTTTACATCCCCATCATTTATTAAATGATAACGTCTCCCATACATATGTGTGGACTACCGACTCCACGATGCAATGTGTATCATTTATGAATTATACTTTAAATGGATGGTAATATAGATAAATATAATGAATATATATGATATTTATGGTACAATAATAACTATTAAAATTCTAATTATTATTTACCTTTATTTGTTTCCATCTATAGATATATGGAATCACCACTCTTGTTTGAGTACAGATTACCGTCTCCACAAAGTGATGCAATTCATTTATCTTAAAAAAATTATATTAATATTTAGAAAAGTGTATATAATTAAATTATATAATACTTAATACATTATAAAAATACCATATTTGATGTAACCATGATAAAAATACAAATACTAGAACTTCTAAATTGAAACATTCTCAAAAAACAATGTTTTTATCCCTCAGAGTAATGATTTTAATAAATATTTTTTATAAATAGTGACATGATACTATACATAAATAATACATTGTGTGATTTGTATGGGTATGGTTCTTTATTAGATGTATAATAAATATAAGTGTATTATATATATGTTTTTGACTAAGAAGAAGAAGAATGAGAGTTGAGGTAAGGGAATTATAAAACAATCCCATTTCTTTCGAGACTGTTTATAAAAAAGTTACATTGAGAATAAATATATAGATATTATCCTTTTAACCTAATATATATTATAATATTCTATTTATTCATTAAAATTTTATGTAATAGTACCATTTTCATCTCTTTGGTACTTAAAATTACCATGAAAACATTTTTAATGAAAATTCGACCTTATTTCTTCTTTGGTTATGAAACTTTTTCTTGCACATCCATTTTTTTAAAAATTGTTTTATAAAAAAAATTTACTTTTATTAAAATTTTTAAAAATTTTATTCATCATTACCCTTGACTTAATTTTTATAGGCATTGAAGAATTTTTTTAAATACTTTATTCTGAACGAATCATTTTTTATTTTTTTCAAAATCATGAAAAAATGTTCTCATTTAACGTATACAACATGAAAATATTTTTCCACCATCATGAATACTATTTTATTTTATTCTTCCTTTACATGTTTCCATTTTTCTTTTAAAAGAAAATGGTTTTCCTAATATTCTTGTAATTTTTAGATTTTAATTATGTTATTTAAAACTAAAAATGGTATTCTCCACAAGAAATGTTCTATGGATCTTTTTAAGGTATTTATATCTATGAAAATATATATTGATGTTACATTTTATTAAAAGGGATTTAATACACTGATATAATATTTATTCATTCTATGGATGGTTTATTATTACAATGAATATATAATTATGAAGATGATTTTATTTTCCTTAGTTTAAGATATGATGAGATGATAAATGTTTTTATGATATTATGGAGTAAATATGGGTAGATTGTTTGAAAAGGGGGTACATTATAGACCTTTAATGCATTTAGTAACGATGGATAATTAATTAGATAACACTATTATGTATGAAAAATATTTCATGTTCATAACATTATTCATGGACCTGGGTTCATGTCTATAAGCTTATCTGTGGACCTATCTTCATTTACATAAGTTTATATAAGGACCTAATTTTATGTATTTAAATTAATGAGTGAATCTGGTATAGTTTATACATGTTCAATATGTTATAGGAATATGTATGTGGAACATTATTATGTTTATGATATTCTCTCATGACTCATGATTGATTGCTGATGATTCCAAACTCTTATGAATTTTTTGCTTTATTATGATAAAGATTTATACCATGAATCATGATTAAAGATATTTAATTATTTAGGTATGTCTTACTTAAGTTTTGATAATGTTCTCATACCTATATTCGCATGTATGATCATGTTTTGGTTTCCCATATGTTTACCCTTATTGATCATCTAATCTCACTATTTCTTATGTTTCTATTTTCACCAGTTTATAAAGAAATGTTTTATGTGTAATATTTTTAAGGAAAGTACAATGATAAAATAATTTTTTGATAGATTTTAAATATACTCTAATAAATAATAAGTTTATGTATCTAGTCTCCAATGACACTAGAACTTTATGATTATGGAGCATGTATAATTGGGTTATGTATTTAATATTCATATAAAACGATGTAATAATTATGTATGTAATTCTTGGGTCCCCAGAAGTGGTATTAGAGTAATGTTTAGTTATTTTTAAAAAGGAATGATTAGATACCATTTTTGAAATATCTTGTGATAAGTCTATGTATAGGATAATGACATGAATCAGTGGTAAATTAGGGATTGTGTTGGTTTCTAGAAAATAAATCCTTGAATGGATGCTGAAAGTTGGATGTAGTTGTGGTACAGATGGACCTTGGGGTAACAACTCTGAAATGGTGGATTTGGTATTTACTCAATCATCATGTGTTCAAAATGAGTGGGCTTAATTCAACATACTTTTCTAGATAATACCAAGGTATATGCATGGGTTAATTTACTTTTTTATTTATGAACAATTATGAACGATTTAGAGAGATAATGACCATGAATAACCTAGGTTAAACTTAAGGTGTTATAGATTGAATAGAAGGTGTCATAATTTTGTTACAATATAAATTATTTTCATGATTATATGATTTATCACTATACTATTTTATTCTCATGATATCAATTTTTTTTAGTCATGGAATAAAGATAGAATGAAGAATTTGAGGTGGTGAAAATCATGAAAAAAATATTAAAGTATATTACTTAAGATTGGACATGTGAATTCATATCTGTAAATAAAATTCTACTAGAAATTTTATTCATATCCTTAATTATTATATATTAAGTTATCATCAAAAAATACTAATGGTATGATGATCACGTCTTAGTTCCATAGATCCTATTTGGATGAATTGTGTGGGAATGTGCTTCTTCCAACACTTGTAATTCACCGTCAATTTTAATTTATTGTGATTTTTTAATGGATTTTCACCCTCTATATAGGTACTATACCAATGTCCAAGGATGGATGTGACGTTTTATATTCTGAATAAAAAAATGATTTTATTTCGTTGTGGTTATGAGTATAAAATGTTAATGGAAGTTTCTTCTATTATATGAGTCTTACTATATATTTATGAGGGAAAATTATCTAAAATGGATAAGGAGAAGGTTAGCATTGAATATATTCTTATTGAATGGTATTATTCAGATGTATTCCAAAAAGGCTTTCATATTCTTCCCCAAATCATGTAGTCGAGTTTTTAATAGATCCCATACAAGGTGTTGTACCTATTTCAAAAACCCAATATAGAATATCCCCAACAGAGTTAAAGGAATTAATGAAGTAACTATAGTTTAATTTTGATAAAATATTCATATTCCCTAGTGCATCACCATGGGGTTCACCTATTATTTTTTATAAGGAGAAATATTGGTCAATAACTCTTCTCAATGACCATTAGGAATATAAAAACAGCACTACTAAGAAAAAGTATCTTTCACCTGGTATTAATGATATATTTGAGAAATTACTAGTAGCTCTGTATTTTTACAAGATTTTTTTTCATTATAGATATCATCAATTGTGAATCAAGAAGGAGAATATACCCAAGAAAACCTTTCATATGAGGTAGGGTTATTGTGATTTTATAGTGATTTAACTTAGAGAGACCAATTATCAAATTATCCCCATGGATCTAATGAATAGAGTCTTTAGAGACTAACTTGATTAATTTTTATAAGTCTTTATATATGACAATCTTATATATTCAAAGAGAATATATACTAATGAAGATCATTTGATGACTGTATTGAATACCTTGAGGAAGAAAATGTTTTAGGAAAAATTCAAAATGTGTGAATTATATATTCAAATAGTTTCATTATTGGGTCATATAATCTCAAAATAAGGTATACTAGTGGATCCTTTAATGATAAAGGTTATTGAACAAGGGTCCAGACGAAACATAGTGACTGAGATTTACAGTTTTTATGGGTCAATAGGATACTACCGATGTTTTTTGAGAAATTTATCACTTTTATAAAATACACTAACCAAGCTTATGTGGAGGGGATCCAATTTCTTATTGATAGATAAATGAGAGTATTATGTTGTGGAACAAAAGAAAAGGTTGGTTAGCACACCTGTTCTCAAACTACCATATAGTGGAGAAGGGTTTGTGATTTATAGTGACACATCAAAGAGGGTATTGGTATGGTTCCTCATGCATAATGATATCATGATAGCTTATGCATCACTCTAATTGATAATTCATGAGGAAAATTATCCAACACATGATTTTGGGTTAGAAGAGTATTTTTTAATGGAAATTATAAAGGCATTATCTATATGGTGAATGGCGTGATATATACACTGATCATAAATGTTTGGAGTATATATATTAACATAGAAATACTGGAATATTTTATAGAGAAGATAGGTCTAGTTGATGATGGGAATTGAAATATCTCTAATATTTATGGATTTTTAGAATATGGATCTTGAAATCTTGAGGAAATAGGAAATATATTATCTTTCTGAAATGAATGTCCTACCATCCACCCATAAAGAGATTTAAAAGGCACATAAAGAGAATGTGGCACTATAGAATATAGTGATAAATGATCCTGAGTTCAACCATGATTATAATATAATGACAAGTTTTAGAAACTGAGTATGTGTCCCCTCAAGACCATATTTAAATAAGGAGAGGTTGGATAAATCTCAGATTTCATCAATTTATTTTTATCCCAGAAGTATAAAGACGAATATAGATATAAAAGAGTGTTTTTGGTGGGATAACATGAAATGGGATATTGAACAGTATATATCATGATGTCTGGTATGTCAACATATTAAGGTTAATGGACATAAGTATAAGGTGATGCTAGAACTATTTACCATATATAAATGGAAATGGGAAAAAATCACCATGGATTTTATTATAGGAGTCCCCAAGGCATGTAAAGGGAATAATGCTATTTGGGTTGTAGTCTATTACATTAAAAATTTAGAACATTTCATTGCTAATAGAGATGATTTCTATCTTGATCAACTTACTTAGATATACATTGAGGATGTGGTAAGATTTTATAGGGTACCACTCCCAATTTTATTTGATCAGGATCTTAGGTGTACCTTAGAGTTATGGATAAGTCTTCATTGGGATCTGGTTACAGAGTTGAGTTTCAGTATTGTATATTAAACTACTACAAAATAGGGCTTTAAGCGAATTGGCCTTCATCAGTGCTAAAACTAGCACTGATAAAAGGTATATTTTATTAGTGTTTTTAAAACTGATAAATGGTACCGTTTATTCGAACTTTATTTTTAGCACTCATAAAGGGTACCCTTTATCATCACTTTATTTTTAACACGGATAAAGGAGACCCTTTACCTGAATTTTTTTAGTGCTGATAAATAGATCTTTTTCCAGTTCTTTTTTAGCACTGATAATGGTTCAAATAAAATAAAATTATTATATAATTAAAATCTAAAATTGAATTTATTTAAAAAACATTTAAATTTTTATTAATTTAATAATTATTCATAAAAATGAATAAATTGATTACACTATATAAATTATAAATACTAATAAATTTTATATCCCAAATATATAGATATATGTAAAATTAAAATTGAAATAATAAAAATTAAAAATATGTAAGTTGAAAAAAAATAATAAAAAATTTATTAATTAAATAACTATTGATATTGTTAACAAATAAAATATATTAAATATATAGACATATCTGAATTTATAAAAATAATATTTTTACAATACAAAATATTTATAGTTTACATTAAATAATAATATATTTACTGAATAATGGTTTATAATTTAAAATTAAAATGAATTAAAAATACTGACTCATTGAAATGAGTAATGCACATAATTGAATGTCCTCTGATTTTTGAATTTAACATAGATAAAACATGTGTTATATTGATTTCACATACAAGAAATTAATTTATTTTTATATATAATGCACACACAAAAATATTTATGTAATTAATGAAATATTATATAGAAACACATACACCTAATATTTATTTAATTTATTAAAATTTTATTATTCATTTTAGAATTTCATTATAACATGATACATTTAATATAACATGTCTATAATCATGGTAAATATTATTTTTTAAATTTTATTATATTTATGTATTAATTCATTATTAAAATGATTTTTGTGTTTTGTTTTATTTTTTTTGGAATTTAATCAATTTGTATCATTTATTTATTTTATACTCATTTCCATTGTTTTACTATTTTCAATATGAATTCATAAATATTTCAATATATATCTGTATTTGTTATTCATAATTTCTATTTAATTAATAAAAATTATCCATTTTCAATATTGTTAAAGTGTACTCATTTTTAATTATCCAATTTCACTCATTATTAACATTCATGCACTTAAGATTAAATATTTATTAATAATGTTAAAAAAATATTTGTAAAAAAATATCTATAACTAAAAATATTTATAAATGATAATTTATTATATTTATACATTTATATGTTTATAATTATTAATAAATAAGTATGATTTTTTTAATTTTTTTTATAATTAAATATAAATAGTTATATATATTTAAAAAATTATAAAGTTATAATAAATATATTTAAATAATAAATACATTTAATATATTTATATTTATATATATTTATTATAAATATACACACAACTTTATAAGTATATATAATGATATAATTATTATTTTTAAAATATATATATATATATATATACAATTGTTAAATTATAATAAATATATTTAAATAAAGAAGATATTTACTATATTTATATTTATATAATTTTTTTAAATATCTATATAATTGTATAATTATATTTAGTTTTTTGTATTTATAATTATAATTATAAATCCATTATGAGCACTTATGTAATAAGTGCTGATAAAATACATCTTTATCACTGCTAAAAAAGCACTAATAAAGATACTTTTTATCAGTACTAATTAATGTAGCACAGATAAAAGGGATCTTTATCAATTCTATTTTTGATGTGATGATAAAAGAGTCTCAATCTATTTAAATAACCCTAACCAGTCATGACCGCGTCGTGATATCTGAAGCTCTTCGCGGAATCCACCCTATATCAGTGATTTACCTCGGTGAATCAAAGATCTAATCAAGGATCGAATCAATACTCGAACAAAAAAAGGCTCAAATTCAAGGCTTGATTCATTCAAGGGTCGATAGAATCGAAGGCTCAAACGTTTTCCATGTTTATGATATATCTACTTTCTATAAGATGATTAAAAGCATCAATCCAAGGTATCTTATTTTATCATCCTCCCCCTCACCCATTGATTTCATGACTGGAGATATATATTTTTTATCATCTTTATTTATTAACATTTTCCATATATCTATTGTCAATAATGTTTATTGGGGTTGTTTGGTTGATAGGAAATAAGGCTGTCGAGGTTTGAGTCATAGGTGTGAAGGAGCATATATCAAAATCTCTTAGCCTCCCCTCTTGTGTTTCCAAGTGATGCTGGTCAAAATATTTTAATTATCAATTATTTTATCCTTCCATTTGAGTTGGGCGATGGTCCATGCATATTCAATATATTTTATAGAGTGGAGTGATTTTTTATAACCATTTTCTTTTGGTTTAATAGAATATTTGATAGAGATAAGGATCCTAAGAGAAATTTTGTTCACCATAAGCCACCATATTTTTAGGGTAATATGATCTTGAAGAGATAGAGGATTGTGTGGTGAATATTGAGGGGATATTTAACACCCTAAATATTCCAACTTCAATTAAGGTGAAATGTGCGGCATTTTTTTCTTGAATTTCCATGCCAAACATTATATGAGATGATGGTACAAAATAAATGAAATGAAAATCTAGAATGAAAATACCACTTTAGGGAAGTACCATATTCCTTAAAATGTTACAATATTTCATCACCAATGATATGCTATTAGAAGAAAATGAACTACCATGTCGAACATGTTATGCTAAATGAAGGCTATGTTCAATGGGGATGATTTATAAAAAAATAAAGGCTTGAACGAATGATTTAATATTGTTTCTCAAGGACCATGAATTAATCATAAAATACCCTATGTGTAGAAAATATGGATACAAGGAAAACGAATCAATTCTATAGAAATGTGTATGGAAACTTCCTATCATTACACTATTTGGAAGACTATATGGATGTCTGGAAACCATGAGACAATTGACAAGGAATTTGGAGACAAGAACAAAATTTGGGAACCTATGCCATCTAGTAGAGTCTCCTTAGTGGAATAAAATTGATTACGAGTCTTGAATTTTTTAATGAGATGAGAAACATTCATCTTGCATTATCTATAGGTTGAATTAATCTTTTTGGTGTATAGAGTAGTACTCATAGTATGTGGCCCATCATGTTAGTAAATTATACCTTTTCACCATGGTTATTCATGAAGCACAAATATTTTATGTTGTAAATTCTTATATTTGGAACAAAGAAACCCAATAATTATATTTATTTCTATTTGGATGCATTAACCGAATATCTAAAATTCATGTGGGATACCTTTGTTACAATGCATGTTGCTCGTGGAAGTGATGAATTCAAATTGAGGGACATGTGTTATGAGATGATAAATTACTTTCCCTCTTATGGAAATTTATTATGAAATATCATTAACGCGATGTTGGGGTGTTCCATTTGTAAAAAACACACACACTGAATTCGGTTTAATTATTCCGTGAAGAATGAGTTTTTAGGACATTGGAAATTTTTACCTCGATGATATAAATACCGATCCTTGACGAAAACATTAAATGGTCATATCAGACAAGGTACAAAACTATCTCTAATAACGGGTGATCAACTATTTGATAACATAAAATATATTGAAACCATTTTCAGTAAACCATTTTCCAAAAACCTTGAAAATCAAGTTGTAAAAATAGGTCAATTTTCTTTGAATTTCTGTATTGTAATTGTTTATATGTCTGAAAATTTGTTGATTTCATGCATTTTAGATAAAATATTATTAATATTGTTATTGGAATGCTACTAAATGTTCCTAGAAAAATGAAATATGGAATCAAGGCTAGGTTTTATAGAATTTCAATGGGGATAAGGGAAGAGTTGGCACCTGTGAAGGGTAAAGGGTGAAATTTTATACATCATGTAGCTTACAATCTATCCAGATAAGAAATATTAGAATTTTTTCTTTTCCATAATAGATTAAATGTTCTAGAGGGGTATTAATAAAATATAAATAATGTCATTTTAATGACTTATTTGAATTTACAAGGACTAAAATCACACAAATGTCATTTTTTGATGCAATATTTGATGCATGTTTCTTGTCATTACAGTCTGCCTCAAAATGTATGACATACATTAATCAAACACTTTTTTTTTCATATCCATATGTAGTATTGTTACAGACCCAATGAGTTTTCCAATCATAAATAAATAGGTTTCAGTCATATTATGTGAATTAGATATATTCTTCCCACCATCATTCTTTTATATAAGGGTACACTTGATGGTTCACTTGGTTAGGGAGGTTCAACAATATGGTCCAATCCATTAAAGATGGATGGACCCCATTGAATGGTATAAAAATATTTTGAATGGGTATGTTAGGAATAAAATTCATTTAGGAGGATGTATTGTAGAATGATATATTGTGGAAGATACTATTGAATTTTTTACCAATAACCAATCAGATGTTGACAACATCGGTCTCCCAAAGTCTCATCACAAGGGTTTATTTATGAGAGAAGGGATTTTCGGGAGAGATGTTGTTATAATCACATTCATAGAGTAATAAAAAGCACACATTTAAATTTTAAATTATAGTGATGATTTCGATATATATATTAGAGCCCACAAAAATAAATTCTTAGAGAATTGAATCCATGTTAGGATGAAGTATTGATATCATGTACACATAATCAACATCTGGTTGGATGTTTCTAAGATTTAATTTATAATGTGTTATCCAAAAATCCAAATTCAATTACCGAATGACTTTGATGGCTAGCCAGGGGACCGAATGAAAATTTTATATCTTAAAATGGGTTGGTAATAAATGGTTATAAGTTCTATAGAAAAAAACACAATGAAAATAGTATGATGAAAAATAGTGGTGTTACACTTGTGGTAGAAGTGATGCACATATCTTATTCCATGGATAGAAATTCAATTTATGAAAATATTTCATATTTTGTGAGTATTGAATAGATATATGAGTTGGATTATGAAACATTTCAAATTCTGATTTTACATTTCAAAAGGAAGGATAATTTGACTGCAGTGAAAGTTGATGATATGGTATTTTTGAAGGTGAATATTAGTATAGATGTGGAAAATGTTGAGCCATTCATAATGGAATCACAATTGGTGTATGTATTTTATGTCTCTTATCCAACAAACATGAATTGGTCGATTTTTTTACTAGAGACTAAAAGAAATGTTTGGTGAGATGAAAATTCAATCGAGGATGACCATTTCATTGGGAGATCATGATTAATTCATGTTGGTCCCAATATAGATAATGTCTTATCTGTTAGAGGAGACCACTAAGAGGGGATTTTTATTCTCGATAGAGGAACCAAATCCCTAAAACCTTTAAAATATAAAGAGAGTTCAAAGAAAAGGTAAAAGTGTTTTTTAATATACTATTTTTTCCTCATAATATTATATATTTTCTACTACATTAACATAATCTAAATTAAATGATTTACTACTCATACAGAAAATATTTTCTGTACATGATGATGTCACCAATCCATCGGAAGAACAAAATATAATATAAGAAACCATTTGAGAAGATATAAAGGTAATGTTATTATATACTATCTCTATTTTAACAAAAATTTATATAATGAAATGTTGATTTAATTTTCATTATTCCTTCTAGATTTTATTTATTTTATAATATTTCAATCCATATTTCATAATTTTTGTAAAAAAAACTTCCATTGACTTCTTCTACATCAAAACCTTTTCACCCCTTTAGTGTTATATTTATTACTTTCCTTCAAGTTCAATCCACTGAATTTTCATGAAGATGAATGATGATGCCTCTACTCAATCACATAGGTAATCTTGATGTTTTTAAATTAAAATCATTATCCATAAAATTAATTTATTATTATATATTTTTGTTTAATTTATTTCTTTTTAGTATTACTCACATAATAATTTTTTTCTTATACATGTGGATTCTTGTGTTTCAGTTGGGGTGGCATGTCCATATTTCATGAATTTCTACACCAAAAAATCAATAGACTTCTTAACCCTCAAAACCTTTTCACCACTATATTGTTGGAATGTATCACATTCCTTCAAGTTCCCTCCACTTCTCAATCACCGAGGTAATGTTGATGCTTGAACAATAAACACTTTGTACATATAATTAATATTTTTTTTTGTATTTAAATTTAATTTATTAATTTTTTAGTATTTCTAAAATAATATTTTTCTTCCTATACAGGTGGATTATTTTGTTTGTGTTTAGGTTTTTTGTTCAAATCTACTCATTCTCACGATAGATTGGACTTCGAGCCTATAAATGAGATAATTAAAATAAGGAGATACATTAAGAATTAAAAAAACCATTACAAAAAGGTAAATTAATAATAATAATTTAATTAATTTTTTCATCATCTTATCTATAATTTGAATGTTAATTTACTTAAAATTTTTGTCTAATACTTATTTAGTTTTTTTTTCAAAAATATTTTGGGAAGTCGTATTTTTATTTCAAATATCTAAAAGAATCCTTAAAAGAGATAACATGTTATTTTTTAACCAATTTTCCATGCTTTAAATTGTGTTTATTTTTTGAATTTCATCATTGAATATTGAATCGATGTTCTTAACCGAAAAAAGTTTTTTTCTATGAAAATCTGGTCAATATACAGTGTTGAATTTTTAAAAATAAATCCAATAGAAATCATGGAACACTTGTATTTGAAAATATTTTGATACTTTGAGACATGTAAGAATCAGTATCACATCAGTATGACACATGGTGTGACTAGTATGACTCCCAATACTTATTTTTATTTAAAATTAATATAAATTTTATTAAAAATGTCAACTGAGATACTAAAAATTGAGAACAAAAATATTCATATCATTTTTATACTTTAAGAAGATGCTCCATTACACATTTTTTACATTAAGGAATCATCCATACCTCAACATGATTCATGGTGTTTTGGATATGACTAAATGATCCCATTATCAGTTTAAAATTGAGATATTATTTCAAAAAGTGCCAGTCATTGAAAACCAAGAAAACATGCTTGAATTGTCTTGATAATTTATGAAAATGACTCATAAATAATTATTAATGTGTAGGAATCAGTCTCATGTCAAACTGATACATGATGTTATTTGTATGAGTCCAAGTGAGTGTTAATAGTTTAAAATGACTTTGTTGAAAAAAAAATTACATACTAAATATGGATAAAACAAATTTGGATTAATTTGATAATTTAATGAAAAGATACATAAATCATTTGAGATGTGTATGAATCATATGAACATCAATCTAATGCACTTTCTGATCGGTATGACCCCACATGTGTCTTTTATATTTAAAATTGACATCAATTTTCATAAAAATGAAAAACAATCTACTCAAAACCAAGAAAACACATTAATATTGTTTTAATACTTTAGTAAAATTATCCATACATCATTTATGACATGTATAAATCAGACTAACCTCAATATGATACATAATATGACCGATATGACTGAAAATTTCTATTATCTTTTTAAAAGTGATATTTTAGTTCTAAAAGTCTCACCAATTAAAAATTGTTAAGGGAAACTGTAATTTTTTTGATAATTTAGGACAATGATTAATAAATCATTTGTGATATATAAGAATCAGTCTCACATCAAAATGATACATGATGTGACCGATATGAGTAAAAGTGTGTGTTTGCAATTTAAAATGACATATTTGTAAAAATATAAGTGACAAACTCAAAAAAATAAAAAAAAATAAAAAAATAAAAAACGTCTTTATACTTTATGAAAATTATCTACAATTCAATTTTTATGTGTAGGAATTATACTCACCTAAATCTGACACACGATGTGACTAGTATGACTCAAATTGCATCTTCTTATTTAAAAATAACATCAATTATAGTAAAAAAGACAACAGACCTACTCAAAACCAACAAAAAATATTTTTATTGTTTTCATACTTTAAGAAAATGATCCATAACTCATTTTGGATGTTTAGGAATAATCCACAACTCAATCTAATACATGATCATCCTGGTATGACTGAAAGTGTCCATTATTAGTTTAAAATTCACATTTTAGTTCAAAATGTTTCACTAATTGAAATCCAATAAAATGTTATAGGATTGTCTTGATAATTTTGGAAAACAATTCATAAATCATTTTTAACATTTATGAATCAATGTTACATCAAACTGATACACGATGAGATCAATAGGAGTCAAAGTGCGTGTTTCTAATTTTAAATGATGTTTTAGTTGAAACGGAAAGTGACTACTCAAAACCAAGAAAACACATTAATTTTATTGTGATAAATTTATAAAATAATTTATAGGTTGTTTTGAATGTATATGAACCATACTAACCTCAATATGATGCACAATGTGACCGGTATGACTACAAGTCCATCTTTTGATTTAAATTTGACATCATTTTTGGTAAAATAGACAACTAACCTGCTCAAAACAAATAAAAATCATTCATATTATTTTGATAATTTTAGAAAATGATTCATAAGTTATTTTTGACATTTTGGAATCATCCATACCTCAATATTATACATGATGTTCCTGATATGACTCAAAGTGTCCATTATCAATTTAAGATTGACATTTTAGTTCAAATTATCACTCACTGAAAACTATGAAAATGTGCGTGGATCGTTTTGATAATTTTGGATAATAACTTGTAAATCATTTTTTACATATAGGAAGTGCTATCACATCAAACTAACACATGATGTGACTATTATGATTCAAAGTGTGTGTGTAGAGTATAAAATGACATTTTACTAAAAAAGACAAGTGATGTACGCAAAACTAAGAAAACACAGTTAGATTGATTTGATAATTTATGAAAATAATCTATAAGTCATTTGGGATGTGTAAAAATCATACTCACCAGAATCTAACTTATAGTTTGACCAGTACCACTCAAATTATATCTTTTCAATACATAAGGGTCATTTTAGTTTAAAACATGAATCACATCGCCAAAATTGTGAAAATAAACCTAAATTTTTTTCATCATTTTATCCACTATTAATTAATTTATTTTCTTATCATTTTTATCTTATACTTATTTAATTAATTTTCAAATAGAAAGTGCTTAAAGATGAAGAAGAAATGGTGTGATATGAAAGAATCAACCATAGCTCAATCTAATACATAATATTACTGGTATGAATCAATGTTTAGTTTAAAATTAACACTTTATATTAATTAATTTCTTTATATTATTACTAACATAAGATTTTTTTTCATATATAAGTACATTGTTTCACTCGATTAGGTGTGGTTTTTTCAGAAATTATTTGAGTCCGGGTCAGGATCAAAAGAAAAAAAGAACATTTATGTTTTTAAATGTACATAACAATTTGTATTTATGTAATTTTATAAAATAATGATTTAAATACCAATAATAAAGTGTTCTTTTCTTGTATTTTGGTTTTAAATTTCATTTCATTTAAATTCTATATTGGTACTTGATTTTGTTGATATTTGGTGGTGTTTCTGGTGCCGTGGTGTGCTATTACATCACACTACACTAGTGATGAAGTTTTCTATTAAAACACACAATAATATGACTCTTTTTCAGTTATTTTAGCACTGATAAAATCCTAGGGCTTTTAATCACACTCAGATAGTTAGTGATTCTATTTTACTGATAAAGGCCATTTTTAGCACTAATAAAGACCTATTTTGAAGTAGTGTTATCTTCATATAGATGGACAGTCTAATAGGGAAATTAAAACTATAGAAGATATTTTGAGATATTTATATATGGATTTCAAAGGTTTTTGGGATCAACAACTTTCTTTGGTGTAATTTCCATACAAAAAAAAAATCTATCGCTCGCGAATTTAGATGGCTCTTAATGAAGCCATATATTCTCGGATGTAAAAAACTCTAATGTGTTGAGATGAAGTTGGAGAAATAGTTCTATTTGGACCTGGTCTAGATGAGGATATATAAGGGAAGGTTAAACCCATTCAATATCACTTCAAGGTAGCTTAGGGTTGACAGAATATTTTTTCTAATAATTATATATTTGATCCATAATTTGATATTGGTATGAAGATATTATTGTGAATTTATCCATGAATGTGGTTTGTAAGATTTTTAAGGAAGGTAATGATAGGCCCTAGATATATAGCCTATTTTTATATTCTTGATCGAGATGTGAAATTTTATTATCTCTTGTTTATTCCATTAAACCATTCTCAAGTTCACACAATGTTCTATGTTTCTCTACTAAGGAAGTACATAAATGATCATTCTCATGTACTAAACTTAAAGGATGTACTATTGGAGCATGATATTTCATTTTAAGAATAACCTGTAGAATGCATGGATCATATTAACAAAGTGATATAAAATAAGACATCATGAATTTTCAATGCTCCCAGGAGGAATAAAAAATTCATGGAAGCTACATGGGAACTGAAAGATGAGATGAAGAAAATTTTTCCTCTTTTTTTTTTAAAATTGGGTTATATAATTTTGAGGGTAAAATTTTCCTAAGGTGGGTACAATGTAACACCCTAATATTTTAAATTTATTCTTCTTTAAAATAAACTTTATAAATAAAATTTCTTGCTTTACACGTAACTCTGAGTATAAATGAACTGTGATATAATATACATTTATAACCATGAAATTGAATTAGTGGGTATGATAAGGAAAAAATAAATTTTGAAGTATATGTATAAATTTCCTACCAAATACAAATTTATTGATTAATTTTAATTAAATATTCATTTAATTTTTAGTGAAGTCATTTTATGCTTAAAAGTACTATTTATTCAAAATTGGGTTTTATTCCTTTATTTTAAAATATTATAATTAATTTAAGCCACTTTTAGAAATGATATTTTATTATAATGATTCCTTTTTTAAAAGAATCATTTTAAAATTTTATTATGGTGAAAATTTTGGATTTTTCTGGAAAGATTAAATTTTCCGAGAATTGTAAAAAATTCATAATTTATAGAAAATTGTCTCTTCGATTAAAGCATTTAAAAAGACAAATTTTATTTTTATTTGATTTTAATATTTAATTAATACATTTTTATTAAACATAATCTAAATAAATTCATTGTAATCAATTTTAGTCTTATATTTGGTATAAAAACATTTTTATATATAGAAATGAATATTTTTGGAAACCCATTTTTCATCAAATTGTTTGGATTATTTTAAAATTTACTTATGATGAGTATAGAAGGTAAATTTCAAAAAATTGATTAAATATTTTTGTTTATCATATTTAATATTATATTATAATTTCAAATTTATTTTTCCCTTAAAAATATTAACCGTAGTAAAAATTCATTTCTATGGTAACAGTTAAAATAGGTTAACGATGGGTTAAACTAAATAGATAAGGGTTTAAATGAATTAATAACTTTTTTAAATATTATTGCATGAATAATTTTAGGTTCTAAATCCTATTTTATTTTAACCCAATCCAATTTTCATTAATTTTTCTTGTGTAATACAAAAATATATTTCAATCTTTTGAAAAATTTCAAGTGGGTAGTCTCCCTCCCTTATAAAAGAACACCATCTATCCTCTTTTTTTCACACCTCATAAGACTTATATATCATCCAATACATACTCAAAACCCTTAATAACAACCCTAACCATGATCTAGAGGTCCTTTTTTAATTAACATAAGAACTTTATAAGAATTATGGTGTAATCCAAATAGGGTTTTCCAAAGATGAGGTATTCATCTTAACCGAGTATATTTCTTCTTATACATCCTTGAATTATTTTATAAAAATGATGATATAATAAAATAAATATTTTCTATAAACTAGGATGTTATTATGTTTATGGGGTAACCTTTATTCATCTCCTTTTTGAAAAAATCTTAAATGAAAATATCTATTGTGCGTACGTGCAGACAATTTCCCCCACATAGTGATAAGAATCATTTTCCATCAATGTCCTTCATATTTGGTTATTATGATCTATCAATTTTTTATATAAATGATACTTATGGAAGAAAAAATATTCTATTATGATAATATATTTCCAACTTTCTTACATCCCCATCCTTTGTGAAACGACAACATCACTCATGCATAGGTGTGAACTACCAGCTCCACGAAGTGATGTGAATTGTTTACAATTTATGATTTACATGGATTTTTAAGGATATATATAATTAATATATATGATATTTATGGTATAATAATGATTCTATAAAGTTTAATTATTATTAATTGTATTTTGTTCCATCATTCAAAACATGAAAATATCACTTGTGTATTGGTACATATTACGGTATCCATGAAGTGTTGTAATTCATTTATCATAACATATTTATATGAATAGTTATAAAAGTTTATATAATGATTATATATTATAATTAAAACATGATTTAAAAAATTTATATTATGGAACCCTGATAAAATTATAAATAAAATAACTTCCAAATCGAAATATACACGAAAAAAAATTTATATCACCGGGAATTGGGATTTTAATAAAAAATTATAAATAAATGGGTGATAATATGTTTTAATTAAATCATATGTAGTGTGATATATGCGAATTTGGTTCTATAAAATATTAATAATAAATCAATATTTTTTATACAGGAGGTTTGAAGACATATTAAGTAGGACGAGATTTGAGGTAATGGAATTTGGATTCAATTTTTTCATTTAAGAGATTTCTTTTTCTAAATATATGTTAAGGGAAATTATATGGATATTATCCTTTAAAAAATATATTTTATTTTCTTCATCTTATTAATGGTATTTTCATGTTATATTACGATTTTTATCTCCTTTGTACCTAAAATGGTATAGAAAATGTTTTTAAAGAAACATAGGCCATATTTCCTCTTTGGCCGATGAACTCATTATTTACTGTCTACTCTCCTAAAAATAGTTTTATAATATTTTTTAACTATAAATAAATTTAATTACAATTTATTTTAAATTACCTTTTAATTCATCTTTAGTGGTCAAAATAAATATTTTGTGGAAACATTTTCTGAACAAGCTGTTTTGACTTTTTTGATAAAAGTGTGAAAAAATGTTCTTTTTTAATGTATACGACATGAGAATACTTTTCCACCATCATATGTAATATTTTATTTGATTCTTACTTTATCAGTTTCCATGGTTATTTTAAAATAAAAATTTTCTCCTATTATTTTTTAAATATTTAGATTTTAATTTATAGATTTTAAAATTGAAAGGGTATTTTACATAAGAAATGTTTCTGTAATCTTTTAAAAAAATTGATCTATAAAAACATACCTAGATTTTACATATTATTCACTAGGTATAAGATCCACCGATACTATATTTATTCTTTCTATAAATGGTTTATGATTATGATAAAGATATATTTATGAAACCTTATTTATTTTCCTTGAGTTGAGCTATCTCGAAATGATAAATGTTTTTTGATCCTTTGGCATACATATGATTATATTGTGTGAAAGGTGGTTATATTATATCTCTATAATTCCTTGGGTAAAGTTTAATAACTCATGAAATTAATATTTTACGTGTAAATATGATTTCATATTCAGAACATTTTGTGTGGACGTAATTTCATATCCACAAGTTTGTGTGTGGACCTGTTTTTATGTCCGCAAGTTTATGTGAGGACCTGATTTTGTGTGCACGAATTAACAAGAGAACCTCTTACTTATTATAAATGTTTACAATGTTATAAGATTATAAATTTTGAAAAATCTAATGTTTATGATATACCCTCATGGCTCATGATTTATTACTGATGATTTTTCACTCTTATGGATTTTTTGTTTTGTTATTAGAGAACCTTATTCCACAACTCTTGATTAAAGATATTTAATTGATTGGGTATTACTTACTTATGTCATGATCTTGTTATCATAACCTTATGATCAAGTATGAACATTGATTGATATCTCTTATGTTAACCCTTATGGAGCATCCGAGATCACCCTTTCTTATGGATCCATTTCCCCTATCTATGAAGAAAGATTTTAAGTAGGGTATATATAAGGATTTTTCTATAATAAAAATAATTTTGGGAAGATATTGAATATAATTTTTGAAATAATATTTTTCTGTATCAAGTATTCAAAGAAACTAAAACTTTATTAATCTAGGCTATTCATAATTATGTTAGGTTTTGGATATTAATCTAAATTTATGTAATATTTATGTATGATATGCTCGGGATGCTTCATTTCTAAAAGTTTTTATAAAACAATTTGTTCTTGAATCACCCTAGTAACCCGATCTTTAAAACAATAGGTTAGATATATCATTTTAAGATATAAATTTAATGTATAAACACATCCTATCTTGTTGATTCCATCCGAAAGATGGACCGTAACAAACAAATAAAATTTATTACATCTCAACCAGGCCCTATAGATTAGGAAAGACTAAAATTTCACTAACCTTAGGTAACATTACAATGGAACCAAAGGCTAACAATAAAATTAATAGGATTTATAAATCATTAGGGATGTGTTTATCTAAAAAACACAATAAAAAAAGATAAAAAAAGATACACAATATTATATATGATACAAAAAAACTCTTAATATATAACCAAATTATAATCAGAGTTAGAGATAAAATGGGAAAAAATAAATCTACAATCCATTTAAAATAAAACTCATGGTAAATGAAAATAAGGATCCATGGTGGAACGACTCTTGACTATAAGTGTCAACATTTACCCCAAGATCTAACTCCTGACATATAATATAATACAATAATGAATCTTCATATGTAAAATAAGAAACCTCTTCCTTATCTATATGTTGGTAAAAAATGTCTGTATAGGAAAAAAGGTTTATATATAAGGGCTTAGTATTCAAACCATTAGTAAAACCCTAATACCTCCCATAAATTCCACTAAAATATAAGGAAAGTTAACTCAAATTTTATTTAAATTTGAATATAATTAAAATAATAAAAATAAATGAAAAATATAAATATACCCATAAGAATGTGAAACTAAACATAGAAAAAAAACACCCATGGATGAACCTACAAAAAAAATTTAAATACCATCATTCGTAACCACTACTCAATGGAAACAGTTGAATAATCTGACTCATGAGTGTTATCTATCCATACAGTCCCAGGTTTCCACTTGTTGAAATAATCCAATCTACCAAAATATTTAAACCACAACTAGGTCTAACCCACATGTCAAGTAACCTACCATTAGAAACATTCATATACTTATTGACTCTTTCTTTTCTTCTGTTTTTATTTGGGTGCATTTCAAACCGTTAAAAAATAGAGATGTTTATTGAGGGGAAAGAACTAAATTATAGAGATGTATGTTTATTTGTTTGAATCAATGGAGTCTGGGTATAATGTGACAAAGTCTTTAGAGGATATTAGGGTGTTATTTAGAGTTTTCTATAGGGTTCTGTATTTGGTACTTCATATAGGATATATTTACACCCTAAAGATCTAGACTAAGACAAAATATTAGTGTTGGTCCTATGTTTTGGAAAGACATCGAGCTATAAAACCTTTTAGTCATTAAGATGGTTTTACAAAACAAATCCCATTTTCAACATAAAATCATAGTTCAGGATAATTTAACTCATGGTGATGTTTTTTTCGATGTACATGTGTTATGGTAAATTTATGATAGAAGGCTTAGATTTACGACGTAAATACCCCATGCCTAGTTGTTCTTAGTGTAAGCTCATATAAATCACTCCAATTTTATGGTGAAACCATCTCATTTGATCCTTAGTTCTCTCATCAATGCATTTGGTGTCCTTCATTCCCTCAGGACATTTTTTCTTGTAATGGTTAAACTCCAATGTAGTGGGGTTTCTTCTTCAATGTATGTGATATCTCCATCTCCATATTTAGATATGTTGATCTCAGTTTAGTAGTGGTTTGTGTTTATGTTTTTGGGTTCTACTATCTCGGATGTGATCATGATTGATCATTTTAAATTTTCCCTAGTTCCTTATCTGTCTGAAGATGATTATTTGTTTATAATATTTATTGTTGTGGAATATTAGGTTGCTTCCATTATTGAGGTATGTATATAAATAAGTGGGGTTAGTTATTTAATTACTATGTTTTATTTTCAATTAATTTGACTTATTCAATAAAAATGAATTATATGACATTGGAATGATTTTTTGGATGAGATTCATGCATTTAAATGGGTATTATTTTAAAAAATATTTGCACAGACCCATCATTTGATTAAATAATTTAAATGATGGTATTGGTTTTGAAATAGTTCTTCAAGAATGGAGGTAGAATGGTTTCAGTGGGAAATTGTTTTATTAAATGTAATCATGGTTTTTAAGTGGATTTGGAAAAATTATGCACATTGGGTAACCTTGAGTGCATTGGGTAGTAGACTTGTCACTCTTTGTCTGTGTGGTGCCAAAAAAATGTTTTATATCACTTTAGTGTGTGTGATTATACTAGAGGTTATATATTTTAGATCCACTTTATTCCTTGATTGAGTCTTTTCTTTTATTTGTATTGTGTATACCTATAGTTTTGAGCCCTGATGGTTAACTTTGTCATTTATGATTGGTTTATCACATATTTCTATATTTCTTGGCTATTTTCTCACATGATAATATTATTATGTATGAAAAGACATCGACACTAGTTGCTTGGAGCCAGTGCCTTATATTAATACATTAGTATATTTTCATAAAATCAAATCCAGATGTACTGAATTATTTAGTAGAATTGGAAATCTAGATACATACATAATTGTTATATTACAACATGAAATGAAAAACAATATGTATATTCCTTTTGAAATACCTATAAATCATAGAAAATCCTTACAAGTAATTCATAATATTAATTTCCACATCCTAGGATAAAATAAAAAATAGGAAATGGGTGAGATCAGATGCTCAGTAAGGGTATGTAATATAGTAGAAGTTATCATAAACAAAAACATTAGGCAAGGTGAATAACAAAAAAACACATCTCTTTTTAAAAACAAACTTGAGAATAATATGATAGGAATGAAAGTTGAGTAAATAAAACCATATAACTAATAATAATAGAATAGACCTTAATCATGGATATTATACTAGTCAAATATGACATGGTTTATCAATTTAAAATATCATAATGAGGGAATTCATAATTCTTAACATCGGAAACATATCGTCATTACCTCAACTAATATGTCTGAAAAAACTAGGGTAAGGCCTCAGCCAAAACCTAATTATATTTTGCCTCATGAGACCTACATATGCATCAAGGGGATATAACAGGCCCCACCTATCACTTGATAAGTCCAACTAATTCCTCATTTGAATGAGGATAAACCTAAACAACATGAACATAAGAAATGTAAATTACTTTCCTCAATCTATAATCATAACCACTTACCAATATGAGTAGCTTGGTGAATGGTATCAAGATAGATCATCCATAGTCAAACAAAAAATAAACCATTTAATAATATATATTAGAAAGAAATAATAAGATATAAATCTCAATAAATAATAAAATGAAATATAGGTGTTGAAATAGATGAAAATAATCTAATAAAACCATCGAGGAATTCTTGAGAGAAATACCTCTTTTACTTGGAAAAGAATAGTTCGTTTGGAAAAATAATTTTTATTTTTCATGAGTGTTTGTATAAAAATAGTAATGAAAATATATAAATCTTCATGAAAAAATTAGTGATTTTATGAAAATAATGGCGTCTAAAAATATATTAGGTATGGTACTTGAAAATGAGTAAGAAATCAAGACATTCCCTTTAATCGGGCTTGAACATTGTGAAGAATTGGAAAGGGAACCATAAAAAAACATGTATTTCTTATAAAAGAAAGTTGGAATGATCTGGAAACATGATTTTGGTATGTATACACATTATTTTTTATAATTATATACAAATAATAAATAATTACATTGGTTTATAGAGGGAGACAACATAACTAGAATGAAAATGGAGGTTCGAGAAGAAAACCCTATCTTATGTTTGAATGAGTTTTGCAGTTGACCTTAATGTCTTTTATAATCAAAATAATTTTTTAATTAATTAATTAATAACCTTATCTGAATTTATTTTATTTATTATAATTTTATTAAGTATTTTTATGGCCTTTTTTAGGAGTTATAACATACAATTTTATTGCTCGGGCGTGTTCATTTGCTTGGTTTGAATGATCGATATACTTGTATATGAGTATGGAATTTCATGGATATAATTCTCTAGAATCGAATTTATATGATACTAATGAAAATAAATATGTTTAAATGGTTATATATATAATTTTATTATATGGTATGAGTATGTATCATTAGATATGACATTTAGTGAAAATCGTTTACATTATTATAGTGGTTATTGATCATAACGAACTTATTTTGTTTTATCATTTAGAATTATATAAATATGTTACTTAAAAAAATAAAGGTTGTAATACATACATTATAGTATGTTTTAACCAAAAATATGGTTTCATTACCTGCCTTTAAGGAGAAATTGGAGAATGAAAACCTGTCAACCATGAAGGTTGTAAATCAGCACCTCTCGGATGATGATTTCATTTTTAAAATAAAATAGAGTGATGAAGGAGATTGAGTGAGGTTATTAAATTAACATGATGTAATTTAAATATATAATTATACTAGATTTATCATGAAAATTTGTGTAGAGTAGGTGAGGAGAGAATAATAAAAGAAAATAACTTGAAAAGAAACTAAAAGGAAAAGGAAAAGGATTTTACCTATTGAATACAACGACTTGAGAACCTCTTTAAGGGGATTGGTTTTGGTTATTTGATGATAATAAGAGTTCCTAGACATAGGAAACAGTATTGGTCATAAATTTTACAAGGATAAAATCTTGTAAGGTGTGAGGAGAAGTGGGGGTGTGGGTGGTATTTATAGTGGAGGAAAGGGGTGATTTCTCATTATTTTATTATTTTTTCCAAGAAAACCAATATTGTTGATTCTTGGTACTAAATATAGTATTAAGTGAATTTTATTTTGAAATAATGGTTCTTACATAATCCAAATATCACCTATGACTCAATAAATCATGTATTTATCATTTTTCATAAATTTTTGTATTTTACTATTTACCAAAAATTTAAGTATTTTAGAAAAATAAAAAAATTTCGCCCTAATGATTTTTTAATGTGTAGAATTAAAAAATGTTTTACTTTTTATGAAAATAATTTTCTATATAATATAATTTTATATTTTAATTAAAATCATCATTTTCTTGAAAAATACATATTTTAAACATATAAATGATTTTATAACTCTTTCAAAAATTAACTAGGGTCTCATAAAATTGTCCAATAATCAATAGACAACAATATTTGAATTCATTAATAAATTTTATAAAAATATATTTTCTTTTAAATAATTTTATTTGTTATTAAATTATAATTATATATAAATTACTTAAAAAAATACCAACACTTAATTTAACTATTTTTAAAATATTCATTTACTTATACTAAAATATAATTAAATGATACTTTCATTTATAAGGCCCCAAAATTTTATTTATAATTTCATGGGTGATGTTACTATTCATTATTCTAATTTAATAGTCATAAGAGTCATATTAATATTCCTAAGTTCATTTTATTATTTCATCGGTATAGGTTTCTTTACATCTAAAAATTCCTCTTATTTCATTCATTCTTCATTTATGATGTTGGTATTGTGTTATATAAGTGATATATACTATATGATATAAAATTAAGAAGGTATATTTTATTTCTATAGTTTTGGATTGTTAAATTCTCCCCTCCAACCAAAAATTATTCCTTGATGTTTCCATATTTCCACACCACAAAAAGATTTGGGTAGTTCCTCATCATAAGCTATTTCGGCACGCACATCACCTGTTCAATTTTATGTTTTTTCCAAAGTAACGTTACCAACTAATACTTATGATTCCTAAAAACCTATTATTTAGTTTCCATGATTCAAATAATCTATTTAGAGTAAGAACATTCATATTATAATTCCATTCCTTCAAAAGTGAGTACATGTGTTGGGTCTGGAATGTAATTCCTAACAGGGAGATGTGGAACACATTTTATACCTTTAAAAGGCTAGAAGGAATTTCCGAATGATAAGGCATAGCTATGATTCTCTCTAGAATTTCAAAAGGACCAATGATCCTAGGGATATGTTTTCATTTTTTCCCAAATCTTATAACACCCTTCCATAGATATATTTTCAAGAAAACATGATCTCCCACTTAAAATTCCAAATCCTTCCTATGATTTTCAGCATAGATATTTTTTCTACTTGGAGTTGATTTTATGTGAGTTTTAAATTTCATTACCTTCACTCTTGTTTCCTCCAGAATCACTGTTCCTAAAAGCTTTCTTTCACCAACTTCTTCCCAACATGTTGGTTTACGATATCCCTTTACATACAACGCTTCATATGATGCCATTTGAATACTTGAATGGAAGCTATTATTGTTGTAAAACTATACCTAAGGAAAATATTGATCTTACATACCATTAAAGTAGATGGGTTATTATCTTAACATGTCATATAATTTTTTAATGGTCCTTTCAGACTTCCCGTTAGTTAGAGGGTGATAAAAGTACTGAAACAAAGCACAATATCCAAATATTTCTAAACTGTTTTCCAGAATTTTGATGTAAATCATGGATAATGATCAGAAACAATAGAAATACGTGGACCATGTAGTCTTAAAACTTCATTTATATAGATTCATTCGTGACTCTCTATTGAAAATTCCACCCTTATAGTGAGGAAATGTGCAGATTTGGTAAGTTGATCAAAAATCACCCATATTGCATCATTCTCTCCCCGAGTTTTTGGTAATCTAGTGAAAAAATTAATAGAGATATCATCCCATTTATATTTAGGAATAGGTAGAGGTTTCATGACACCTCTTGGATGTTATCTTTTAGCCTTAACCAACTGATAGACTAAACATCTTGATAAATAATCAGCAATTTCCTACTTCATGTTATCCCACCAGAAATATTCCTTCTGATATCTATACATATTAGTTATACCAGGGAGAATAGAGAAATTTGAGCTGTGGGAATCATCCAATAACTCTATTTTGAGATCAGTTATAGAGGTAACATATAAACTCTTCCTATATTTTAGAATTACAATCTCACACATTAAGTACAACAACCTCGTATAAGTTATAGATTTAATTTTCTTTTGAATATTCTCATCATCACACTGATAACTTTTTATTCTTAACAATAAAGTTGGTTGGGAAACTTCTTGAAAAATTAATGATGTTTCACTTTCCTTGATAATTCCTATATCTATCTTTTATAGATCCATGTACATAAGGTTCTTATTGATCCTTATTTTGTTCAAAACTCCATGATCCTTAAAAATAAATGCATCTTGTAACTTATTCGCCTTCCTATGGTGGTAGTGTCTTGAACAATCATAATCCTTGAGCAGCTTGAGCCATCACATTTTCCTCATATTTATTTATTTATATGAGAATATATATTTCAAACTATTTTGATATGTATATATCTCACATATTTCACCATAGAGATGGTGTCTCCATATGTTCAAAGAAAAAATTACAGCTGCTAATTGAATATCATGAGTTGGATAGTTCTATTTATGAGTTTTTAACTGCCTTTATGCATATGAAATAACTATATCAATCATAATAAACAAAAAACCAAGTTATTTCATTGATTCATCACTCTAAGTAATAAATCCACCATTTATTAATGGTAGAGACAAGATCAAAGCATTCAATAATCTCCTCTTCAATTTTTCAAAAACAAATTCAAATTCTTTTGTCTATATAAACATAACCCCTTTAAGAGTTAGCTTAGATATTAGGTTTGATAATCGGGTGATGTTCAGAAAAAAAACTGATAATGACCTCATAAACCAATAAAACATTGTACCTCAGTTATGTTCATTATCGTAGTCCATTCTTAAATGACCTTTGTCTTTGAAGGATCAATTGGGATTCCATCCATTGTGACAATATGATTCAGAAAAGAAAATGATTGAAGCAAAAATTGACACTTGCTAAATTTACGATACAATTAATTTCTTCTAAGAGTCTTTTGAACAATCCACAATTGATTCCCATGGTCTTCATAGATTTTAGAGTATACCATGATATCATCAATAAATACCACAAAATTTCATCAAGATATACCTTGTAAACTCTATTCATTTGATCCATGAAAATTGAGGGTGTATTTTTCTGTCAAAATGGAATTACTGTAAACTCATAATTCCCATACCCATTTCAAAAATCTATCTTTAGAATATCTTTCCCCCTCACATGCAACTAATGATATCCATATTTATGGTCAGTCATCTAAAAATATTGATCCCTATGTAGTTGATCAAATAAATCATCAATATGAGGTATGCAATATTTTTACTATATTATAATACCATTTTGACCACAAACGTCGTTGAATGTACACTAATTTAATATTTATTGAACCAACTTACTACTAGTACTATGGCATGAATGGTTTCTAATAACATTTAATGACTTAGAGTGTGATATAAAAACAAAACGAGAATGTGAAAAAGACAAAAAACAAAAAAAAAACTAAAAATAAATCTATGAAATGGATGGAAGGAAGTTGGTGTGAAAATGAAGGTGAAATAGTGTGATGTAGGACATAAACAGATAGAAGAAGAAAATGATAAATTAAGTGTCATTTGGATGCTTTGAACTGATAAAATGATGTTATCTTATTATACTCAGTTTAATTTAATCATCAAGTACATATGAAAATAGTGATAATATTATGAGTTGTCAATTCAGTAGATCAACACAAGTCGATTTACTTCCTTGAGCCTCAATGTTTCGATCATAATACTTGAATTAATCCTTTCACTATAGATAATAGATACATTGAACTTTTCCAATTTTCGGTACTTCGATCATTGATACAAGGTAACTCCATCCACTACCATCACTTGTCGGTTATTAGGTAGTGTTAATTATTACTCATAATTGGACAGAAAATAAAAGAAAAACATGAAATTTGCACTGAAAAATAAATAATATAAGTATAATGGATAAAATATGGTCAATTCATTACAACAAGATTCCTATAATTATTTTAACGATGCATGTTTAAGAAAACAGAAATGAAAACAATGATGGAGACAGGAAGAAAGATAATAGAAAACATCTCTTCTAAGATGACTTCTTTACTTGAGCTTCTGCTCCAATGCTCTACTTCTACTCGATTTATTTCCCTCTATCTAGTTTGATGAATGGAGATGATGGTGGAAGATCATGATAAATATCTGGAATCAGGCAGAGTGAATGGATGATGTGGATGTTTTGGGAGTCTCATACAAAAGTCGTGAAGTATATGCCCTCTTACTGCTCATACCTTCAATTCTTCCCCTGCATGTGATGTGATGATATGGAATAGTTCAAATAACATTGGAATCAGCCTTATCCTCAAATTGAATGCCCTTGCTCACCCCTCCATTACTGACTGATCAATGCCCATGACCTGCACAACAATAACTAAACAGAAAAATAAAAATAAAACTTAACTTGTTCAAAGTATCCTATATATATATAAACTAACAACTACTTAATAATTAAATAATGGTATTATATGTATATATAAATATGTATATATATTTAAATAACTATTAAAATTATATAAATGAAATTAAAAGTAAAATAATAATTTACAAAGAAAATAATTTTTTTAAAATAAATAAAATATTTTGAAATTATTATTAAATTGTTAAACATTCTATTAAATATATAAAAGTATAAATTTAATAATATTTAGAACTTATTAAACTATTTTTGTTGTTATTATCATTATTATTATTGTTATTATTATAAAGTATACTATTAATATTATATGTTATATTATTAGTTGTAGTATTTGTGTTATTATAATTATATATTATATTATATAATATAAAAATAAAATAAAATAAAATAAAGAAAAGTATTTGGTGGAGGGGGTATGAGAAGCAGTGGAGTAGGAGGGCAGTTTGGGTGTAGCTTTAGGCGGTGTAGGGTGAGGAGACGGCTAGAGGGCCTTGGCGGCGGAGGAGGTAGAAAAGGCGGGGGTGGATCTATTCTGTAAAGGGGAGGAAATGTGGATGTGTGTGTGAGTGTGGTGAGGGGGGTCGCGATGGTAGGATGGTGGAGGTGAGGTGAGGTCAGGGTGGCAGTTGTTCGCAACAGTGCATAGAGGGTTGCTTTTGTCTAGATTTGTGCTGCTGTTGTCACTTTGAATTTGTATGTTGTCTGTGTCGCTATTTAGTGGGTTTGTTTATGGTGGTGATGCTATCAGAGGGTTAATGTGACGGTGTTAGTGAGTGAATGGATAGGAATCAGTGAGACAAGAGGGTGCGGGATGGTGTTAGTATGTTGGGAAGTTGTGGGACGATGTCATTAGGTTAAGGGACAGTGAGTGGCTGAAGGAATAATGTGGGTGTCTGTAGGTTCGTGTCCATAGGTGAGTCACTAATGGCATCAATGATGAGTGGTGAAAATGGGTGTGATGGTGAATCTAGAAAAAAAGGAAAAGGTAAGGAACGATGAATTGAGTAACCGTTGGGTGGTGTCGGTAACTCAAGGGATAGATGGGAGTTGTTATTGACTTATTTGAGTCACCGATGGCTGGGGTTAGTGAGTTATTTGAGTCACTGATGGGAGGTGTTGTTGTCCCCTCAACAACAAACAAACCATAAACAATAAAATACAAGTTAAATAATTAATTTTATAGAAAGTAAATTAATTTATAAATTAGATATCTAGTACATGAACGAAATTTAATATTACAATTATTTAATGAATTAAATAATTGATTAATTAATGAAATTATAGAAATAAAAGAAACTAAGAAATAAATGTATAAATTGAATTAAATTATTTAATTACTCAAAGAATAAAAAACTAATGTGAAAAAATTATATATTTAAAATTAAAATTAAACAATAGAACAAAAAATTAAATTAATTAATATAACATTATTAAAATTCAAATTAATTACAGAAAGAATTAACAAATTGAAATAATTAATGAACTTATTATTATATATTTTAAAAAACAAAATACATTAGATAATGAAGAAACAAAAAGAGTAAAAAATTAAAATGAAAATAATAAAAAAATAATAACAAAAATTTTATGAAGATTAATTGAACTAATTTTAAATTTATTTAAAGTGAAGAAAAATATTAATTTTCAATAAAATTGTCTATTTTAAAAAAATTACGAAAAAACAATAATTTGTTAATTATTTTACAAATCAAATCATTTTGATATTAAAATGTCAATAAAATATAAAAAATTATGTGGAAAAAAGCAATGGAAAACAACCAATTCAAATTTATTTCTCTATTTTCAATGCATAACCCCATGGATTATTCATTCTTATTGATAAATAGAATAGGTAATCCCCTTAGAGAAAAACTAGGGATAATAAATCCTTTATCACTCAATTCATCAAGTTGTTTCTTCAATTCTACTAATTCCACTGCGTCCATTCTCTAGCGAGCCTTCAGTATAAGTCTCGAAACATGAATTAAATCAATAGAGAACTCAACATCCCTCTATGGAGTATATCTAGTAAAATTCTCTATAAAAACATCAATGTATTATTTTATAATAGATACATCCTCAATTTGAAGATTTATTTCTTTATCCATAGATGATGTTTTAGCTTTCTCCCGAAGAATTTCATTTAGTAGAGAAATAGGGGGTGGATCTTGTTGAGAATCAAATGTTGATTCTTCTTCTATAATGATAAGGGATTCTACACCTTCCCCACAAACCATAAATTTCTTCTTCTTGCATTATATTTTCGCTTTATATTTTGAAATCAAATCTTTAATGAGGATTATATCAAATCCAACCATAGGTTTGATGCTAAAATCATAAAATGAAGCATTTTTATATTCCATAATGGGAACTTCTTAACACATCGTTATTTTAACGAGACATCCCTTAGGGGTTTTGAAAGAAAACTCCCTTATTAAATGGAATTGAAAATATATAATGTTTAAAGAAAATAGAGAAGATATAACAGAGTGTGATGACCCGAAATCAAATAAAGAACTATCAAAGTTTTAGTAAACAATTAATGTACCTGAGACTACATTATTAGAAAATTTAACCTCAATAGTTGTGATCATATAATCTTGGCCTTACTCCCTTGGACTTTTTTGGGGAAAGTTTATTTGATGCATAGGAAAATAATTTTCATATTGTCACATATCATTATAATTCTATCCTTCAACATTGGTAGATTCTTTCTTTCCTTTTCAATCTTGAGATTGGTGGCCTTTTTCTCTACACTTGTAATAGAATCCTTTTTCTTTTATATAGGCTTCAGGGTGCTTCCTTCCAAAAGTTTTTCATATGGGAAAAGTACATTTTTTATTCTTCCCTTTATCCATTCTTTCCTCCAATTTATTTCTGTTAAACTAATAATACATAAATAATTCTTTCTCTATCTTGATAACACATGATACAATATCTTCATGTGATTAGAAAGTTTTGGAAATAAGTGAACATAGATGGAATGGTTTTATACCAACAAATAATTGATCAATCATGATCATTGGATTACTTATGAAGTCTGCGACATTCCTTTCTATCCTTGTAAAGTTGAATTCATACTTGGAAATATTCTCATCTTCATTTTCCTTATATTCAATAATTTCCTTTCCATATCCACTTGTTTTCCTCAAGGAAAATATTTTTCTAGGAAAATTTACTTAAAATCCCTCAATTATATATTTATAATTTCACCCTCCTCTCTATTTTGGATCAGTGACCCCCATTTATCCACATATCTCAATAGATTATAAACTACCATGATAATATTCTTTCTTTCATTAATTACCAAAGCGAGAAATTTATTCCCTAAGGAACTTATCCACTACTCAGCTACAAATGAGTTTGTAGTCCCAATGCATGATAGATGTTGTTGTAGAATAAAGCATTTAAAAATTTATTTTCCACATTGTGGGTCAAAATGATCTATATGGGTAAGGTTATTGTTCACAACCTCAGTCAGCTATCCCAATATAGGTAAAAGTTTCTCACCACCCATCGCAGATCCAATTACTACATCATTATATTACATAAGAGTGAAATCCCTACATGGGATATGTGAATTGATATGGTTTCCATTCCTTCCACTAGGCGCCATTTCTAAATAATGGAATACACTAGATTCGGTTATGAATCATAATGGATAATATAAAACTAGTAAAACACTTTACATAAATTGAAATTTTATGCATATATAATATCATAATCGTAAACATAGTTTTTTTGGAAAAATTTACTTGTAAATACTTCACAAGGGTTTTTAAAGAAAATGTGACTTATCCTAAGCATATCTCCTGAGAGTGTCAAAACAAGTGCATAGTAAGGCCCATTTACATGTACTGGGTTACCCTGAGTTAGGCCTAGGACACCTTGTTGGAGTTTCTAACCCTAGGTACATCTGTGCCAAAACTTACCCACTTGTAATATCTTAATGGAGATTTATTTATAATTAGATCAACATAATATATACCTTTCCAAAATTATAGTATTTTCTTCAATTCTAATCCTCAATGTCTATATTAGGTATATATTCTCTATTCTATGTTTTGTAAATCTATTTTCCAAGGTTTCTACAAAAATTCCTCTAAAACTAATTGTAAAGTCCCGGACCCCAGTTTCTCAGATACAATACCTTATATTAATACATTGGTATGTTTATCAGGAATAAAATCCCGATGGACCGAATAGTGTAGAAGCATTGGAAAACCAGACACTTACATAATTATTACATGAAAACATGAAATGAAAATCAATATAGAGATTCCATTTGGAATTTCCACAACTCATAGATTGTCACTACAAGTCATTCATAATATTCCTCTATGTAACTAGGGGAAAAATAAAATTAAAAAAAGGGTGAGCTCAGATAGTCAGAAAGAAAAATTAATATAGTTTATGTTATCATAAACATAAACATTCTACATGGTTATCAATAAAACACATGCCATTAAAAATAAACTTGAGTATAATATGGAAGGAATGAAAGATGAGTAAAGAAAGCCATATAAATGAGCATAAGAGAAATGAACCTAATAATGTATATTACAATAGTAAAATATCATAGGGTTTATCCATATCTAATATCATAATGAGGGAATTAATAACACCAGATATCTAAAACATATCATCAAGGCCTAAACCAAGATGTCTGAAAATACTAGGGTAAGGAATCAACCAAAACCCAATTCTGTCTTATATCATGATACATAGTGATGCATCGAGGAGGTATAGAGGGCCCCACCCATCAAATTCTATGTCCAATTCGTTCCCCATATAAATGGTCCTAGACATAATCCCCATGAACATGTGAAATGTATATTACTTTCCCTAATCAGTAATCATAATCACTAACCAATCTGAGCAGCATGGTGAATTGTATCAAGAAAGCGCATCCAAAGTCAAACCATTCATAAACCATTTAATAACATATGATAGATGAAAATAATATAATATCAATTTCAATGAAACATAAAAATAAATTTATTTGTTCAAATAGATCAAAATACTCTAACAAAATCATTGTGTAATTTTTTATTGAATTACATATTTTACTTTGCAAAGAATAGTTCATTTGGAAAAATCATTTTTGTTGGTCATAATTGTTTTCATAAAACTAGTAATGAATAAATACAGTTTTTCAAGACCAAAATAGTGATTGTAGAAAAATAATGTTGTCTTTAAATAGATTATGGATGGTACTTGGAAATGGGTGAGATATCGAGATGTTCCCTTCAATCGAGCTTGCAAGTCGTAAATAATTTGAAACGAACCACACAAAATACATGTATTTAATATAAAAGAAATTTGGAATGATATGGAACCATAATTTTGGAATGTATAAATAGAACTTAGAAGGGTTATATATCAATAATTAATTTTTACATTGGTGTATAGAGGAGGAAATCATAACCCGAATGAAAATGGATGTTTGGGTAGAAAACCCAAACCATATGTCTAAGTGTGTTCTGTACTTAACCTTAATGTATTGGATAATCAAATTAAATCCATTAATTAATTAATTCATAAACTTATATACAATTATATTATTTATTATAATTCTATGAAGTTATTTTATGGCCATTTTAATGAGTTATAATAATCAATTTTATTGCTCGAGAGCATTCGTTTCCTTGGTTTTCATTATTGGTATACATGTATATGTGTATGGAAGTTTATTTATATAATATTCCAGAATTTAATTTATATGATATTAATGAACATAAAGATATTTAAATTTTCATATATATCATTTTATAATATGGTATGATGATGGATCATTATATAATACATTTAGTGATAATATTTTACATTATTATGATGATTATTGATCATAACGAACACATTTTGTTTTATAATTTAGTATTATGTAAATATTTTACATCCATAACATACGAATGGTTGTTATAAATACATTATAGTCTGGTGGTCGCTATAGGTGATATCAGCGGCACCTATAATGTCCGCCTAATAGCGGACACTATAGTCCAATTCGGATTTGGCTATGGCATCCGCCAAATGGCAGACACTCTAAGTGTTGTCGATATCACAAATAGTGACTACCAAATGGTGGTCGCTATAGGATTTTTTTATTATTTTAAAAAAGTCCCAGCAAAACAATAAAAAACCATATATTTCAAAATCACAATTTTTTTTTTCAAAATATCTAAACTCATACGTGCATAAATATCATCAGCTAGTCATCTTCCAAACACGCACATCCATCATCGAATATAACTACATGAAAAAATATAATAAAAAAACTAATATAAAAAAAACTTCCAATAAATTAATTGAAATGAAATAATATATATTTTAATTCAAGCTTCTTATAATAGATCGAAATTATTAGATTTTGAAAATATATAAATAATTTTGAATACATTTTTAAAAATTTAAAATCGTTAATTATATGGTTTTAATCAGACCACATTTCCGATTGATGTTTCCTATGCTGACAGAAGTCACAAATAATAAATAGAATGTTGTCCTGAGATTTCAAGTCATTCTGATGTTGTTCGGTATGCATTTGACCGTTAATGCATATTTTGGTCATTTAAGGTACTAGAAGTGCGTTTTTGGTCACCACGGTCACACGAAAACTTCGATTCACGTTAGTTCTACCCAACCATTTCAAAATTCATTATCCAGTTGTTTTTGGATAATTTAATGACATTCTGAGGTCATTCGGCCGTTTTTTACCACCCCACGCATCTTTCTCAAGCGTGTCAAACACAGAAAAAATGCATATTCAGCCATACCGTGAAAACCGCATGTCTGATTGACTTCCTACCTCTACGTAAACATCACAAATAAGAATTAGTGTTTTGTCCTATTATTTCAAGTCATTCCAATGTCATTCGGTTTGCATTTAACCGTTAAACACCTGTTTTGGTCATTTATGGCACCACAAGTGAATTTTCAGTCACTGCTGTCACACGACACCTGTGATTGATGTGTGGTCTTCCTGACCATTTCACTATTCACTCACTGGTTGTTTTCACCAGATTTTAGAGCATTATGAGGTCATTCAACTAGTTTTGACCACCCCACACACCTCTCTCAAGCGCCCCAAACACCAAAAAAATTCATATTCAGTCGTATCGCACAAAATAAACGATCTATTGATGTAAAGTATCTCCTCACACATCAAAAATAACAAATAGAATGTTTTCCAAAGATTTCTAGTCGTTCCGATGTCGTTCCGTATGAATTTGATCATTAAATGTCTGGTTCAGTCGTTTATGGAACCAGAAGTTCATTTTCAGTCACTACAGTCACACGACACCTCCGATTGATGTGTGGTCTACCTGACCACTTAAAAATTCACTTAAAGATTGTTTTCACCTTATTTCATGTCATTTTGAGGATGTTCGGATGACTTTGACCCACCCTCACACTTTTCTCAAGCGCACCAAACACCACAAAAACACATATTTAGTCATACTGTGAAAACCACACATCCGATTGACGTGACGTCTTTGTTTACACATCAAAGATAATAAATAGAATGGTTTCCTATGATTTCAATTCATTCTGACATCATTAGGTATGCATTTGACCGTTAAATGCCTGTTTTGGTCGTTTATGGCACCAGAAGTGCATTTTCAGTCACCGCGGTCACACATCACCTTTAATTGACGTCTGATCTACCCGACCATTTCAAAATTCACTCTACAGTTGTTGTCATAAAATTTCAATGCATTCCAAGGTCATTCGGCCAGTTTTTACCACCCCACTAACCTTTTTCAAGCATGCCAAACACCGAAAAAATTCATATTCAGCCGTACCATGAAAACCGCACGTCCGATTGACGTCTTATCTCCGCATACACATCCCAAATAATAATTAGAATGTTTTCCTGTGATTTCAAGTAATTCTGAAGTCGTTCAGTAAAATTTTAATAGTTAAACGCCTGTTTTGGTCGTTTATGGCACCAGAAGTGCGTTTTCTATCACTGTTGTCACATGACACCTCCTATTGATGTGTTGTCTACCCGAACATTTCAAAATTCACTTACCGGTTGTCTTTTACTGATTTCATGGAATTCCAATGTCGTTCAGGTAGTTTTGACCACCCCACACACCTTTCTCAAGCACACCAAACACCAAACAAATGCATATTCAGGCATACCGCACGTTCGATTGACGTTTCGTGTCTGTGTACACATCCTAAATGATAAATAGAATATTATCTGGTGATTTAAATAATTTCAATGTCGTTCAGTATTCATTTGACTACTAAGCGTCTGTTTTGGTCGTTTATAGAACCAAAAGTGCGTTTTCAGTCACCGCAGTCACACGACACATCCGACTAACATGTGGTCTGCCCAAAAATTTCAAAATTCACTTGCCGGTTCTTTTTTCCTGATTTCATGTCATTTTGAGGTCGTTCGACCGGTTTTGTCCACATCCACACCTTTCTCAAGCACGGAAAACACCAAAAAAATGTATATTCAGCCCTTCCGCGCAAACCACCTGTCCGATTGATATCCTGTCTCTGCATACACATCATGGATATTAAATAGAATGTTCTCCTATGACTTGAAGTCATTACAATGTCGTTCAATATGCATTTTATTGTTAAACGGTTGTTCTGGTCATTTGTGGCATGAGAAGTTCATTTTCAGTCACTACAGTCACACAACACCTCCAATTAACATTGGGTCTACCCAAAAATTTAAAAATTCACTCTCATGTTCTTGTCGTCTGGCTTCATGGCATTCTGAGGTCGTTCGGTCAGTTTTGACCACCCACACACCTTTCTCAAGCACACCAAACAACTAAAAACGCATATTCTTCCATACTGGACAAATCACACATCCGATTGATGTTTTGTCTCTTTGTACACATCCCAAATAATTAAATATAATGTTGTCATGCGATTTCAAGTCATCTCGATGTTGTTCGGTATGCATTTGACCATTAAACGCCTGTTTTGTTTGTTTATGGAACCAAAAGTGCATTTTTGATAACCATGGTCACAATACACCTTTGATTGATGTGTGGCATACCCGACCATTTCAAAATTCCCTCGCTGGTTTTTTTGGCTGATTTCATGGCATTCTGAGGTCATTCGACCGGTTTTGTCCACCCCACGAACCTTTCTCAAGCACGCCAAACAGCAAAAAACACATATTTAGCTGTACCATGAAAAAAACATGTTCACTTGATGTTCCTTCTCTGCGTACATGTCACAGATAAAAAATATAATGTTTTCCCACTCTTCCAAGTAATTCCAAATCCGTTCGGTGTGTATTTGACCATTAAACATCTGTTTTGGTCGTTTATGGCACCGAAAGTGCGTTTTCGGCCACCGCGGTGAAACGACACATCCGATTGGACCGTGTTCTTACCAACCATTTCAAAATTCACTCGCCGATTATTTTTGCCTGATTTCATGGCATTCTTAGGTCATTCAGCCAGTTTTGACCACCCCACACACCTTTCTCAAGCACGCCAAACACCTAAAAAATGCATATTCAGCCTTACCATGAAAACCACATCTCTGATTGACATTTCGTCTCCACATACACATCAAGAATAATAAATAGAATGAGTTCATATGATTTCAAGTCATTATGATGTCGTTCGGTATGCATTTGACAGCCAAATGCCTGTTTTGGTCGTTTATGGCACCGGAAGTGCATTTTCAATCCCCACGGTCACACGACACCTCCAATTGATGTGTGGTCTACCCGATCATTTCAAAATTCACTTTTTGGTTGTTGTAACCTAATTTCATGGCATTCCGAGTTCATTCGGCAGGTTTTGACCACCCTATGTACCATTCTCAAGCGCTCCAAACACCTAAAAACGCATATTCAGCCATACCGTGCAAAACACATATCCAATTGTTGTTCCATCTCCATGTACATGTCAATAATAATAAATAGAATGTTTTACTATGATTTCAAGTCATTCCAATGTTGTTCGGTATGCATTTGACTGTTGAACACATGTTGTGGTTGTTTATGGAACTAGAAGTTCATTTTTGGTCACTGTGGTCACATGAAACCTCCGATTGATGTGTGTTCTGCTTGAAAATTTCAGAATTAACATGACGGTTGTTGTATCTTGATATCATGGCATTCATAGGTCTTTCAGCCAGTTTTTACCACCCCACACACCTTCATCAAGCATGCCAAATGATGAAAAAACATATATTTATTCGTACCATGCAAACCACACGTCCGATTGACATCTTGTCTCAGCGTAAACGTCAAAAATAATAATTAGAAAGTTTTCCTATGATTTTATGTCATTCTGATGTTAGTCGGTAAGCATTTTACTGCTAAACGCCTGTTTTTTCATTTTTGGCACCGAAAGAGTGTTTTCGGTCACCATGGTCACACCACAACTCCCATTGATGTGTGGTTTTCTCAAACATTTGAAAATTAATCTACGGTTGTTTTCGCCAGATTTCATGGGATTACGAGGTGTTTGTCCAGTTTTGACCACCCCATACACCTTTCTCAAGCACGCCAAACACCTAAAAAACGCATATTCAACCGTACCGCACAAACCGCATGTCCATTTGATGTGTCATATCTGCATACATGTCATGAATAATAAATAGAATATTTTCATGTTATTTAAAGTCATTAAAATGTTATTCGGTATGCATTTGACCTCTAAACGTCTATTTTGGTCGTTTATGGCACCAGAATTGCGTTTCCTGTAACCGCGGTCACATGACACCTTCAATTGATGTGTGATCTGCCCAACCATTTCAAAATTCACTCTCAGGTTGTTGTTTTCTGATTTCATGGCATTCCGAGGTCATTTGGACGATTTTGACGACCCCACACACCTTTCTCAAGTGCTTCAAACACCAAAAAATCGCATACTCAGCCGTACCGCAAAAACCGCAAGTATGATTAACGTGTCATCTCCACGTACACGTCACAGGCAATAAAGAGAATATTTTCCTTTGATTTCAAGTCATTCCGATGTTGTTCGGTATGTATTTGACTGCTAAACGCCTGTTTTGGTCGTTTATGGCACCGAGAGTGCGTTTTCTGTCACCGTGGTCACACGACACCTCCAATTGACGTTTCTTCTACCCAACCATTTCACAACTCATTCTATTGTTGTTGTCTCCTGATTTAGTGGCATTATGAGGTCGTTTGGCTGGTTTTGACTGAAAATTAAAATTTTTATTTTCGAAAAACTTATGTGGATTAAGTGAGAAACCAACAAACACTTTGATTAGTTAGGGTTTGGCTTAGTGGTAAGCACCCCTTAATACTACATGAAAAATGGGGTTTCAAAACCCTTGGGAGCAGGTTACTGTAGCAGTACTGTAGCAGCGGCGGTACTGTTGATCGGCAGGTACTGTAGCGGCGATAGAGCACTGTAGCGGTGGCAGTACTATAGCAGTCAGATTACTATTCACAGAATGTGAATTGGGCAAAAAAATTGGGCCTATGGGCTATGTAATGGGCTACAAGCCCACTGGGCCTTCAGGCAATGTAATGGTTCTCCCTCTACCCAGTCAAAAGGGGTCTTTGCTTTCCTTTATTAATAAAAATGAGGCTTCGACCCCAACCTTTAAAAAAACAAACACTTTGAGGAAATGTGGTGAACCAAAGATGACTTAATGACATACTACATTCAAACACCATTGATCAAAATAAAACGGTCAACCAAACAACTCATTCAACATAAAAAATCAACCACTCCATCATTCAAATAGGAAACCATCACAGCAGAAGGCGAAATCACCCAAGAGAAGGCTAAGGAACCATGAACCAGAAACCAGAATGTACGAACCTCGGAAAAGCATGAATAAACCTCATAACCAACCCATTGGAACACCACCAATGCAACCATTGACACCAGCCCAAATCCAAGAAACCGCCAGCAAACTCTAGTCAGAGGTCTCCCAAACTCTCTCGTGACGTGAGATGGATTCCCAAAAATCCTCCGGGAAGAACACATCCACAGAAGGCCAACGAAGAATCCAGATCAAGGAAGACCATGCTGTCTGGACGCCGCATCCTACTTCACCGAGAACCACAACCCAACCTCACATATCAGTGTCACCACAAAAGCAATCAAACAGATTCACCAACACAAGATTATCACCATCAACAGAATGACTTCCTTCCATCCAGATCATATAACAACATATATGATGAAAAACATATGCTACCAATACTGAAATGATGATGACCATGATAAAATAAATGAAAAACTTGCAGAAGATGATGATTAAGAAGAACACCACAAAAAAAATGAAGCAGGAAACTGTCGCACAGGTTCCAAGAGGATTCCCGCTGCCCGGATCCTGTCACTGCCATCCTGTTCGAAGTCAAAAAACTGCAACGAGACACCAAAAACAGGCACCAGAAGCAAGGAAGAGACCTCATGTTGATGGATCTGAAACCTCGTTCGGCCGGTTTTGACCACCACACACACCTTTCTCAAATGCGCCAACCACCTAAAAAAGGCATATTCAGTTATACTGCACAAACCGCATGTCCTATTGACGTTATGTCTCCGCATACATGTCAGGAATAAAAACAAGAATGTTTTCCTATAATTTCAAGTCATTCTGATTTCGTTCGGTATGCTTTTGACCATTTAATGCATGTTTTGGTTGTTTATGGCTCAAGAAGTGCGATTTTTATCACAGCGGTCACATGAAACCTTTGATTGACATGTGGCCATCCTGACTGTTTCACAATTAACTCGCTGGTTGTATTTGGGAGATTTCATGGAATTTCGAGGTCGTTTGGCCAGTTTTGACCACCCCACGCACCTTTCTCAAGCACACCGATCACCAAAAAATGCATATTTAGTCCTATTGCACGAACCAAACTTCCAATTGATGTGTCATATCTGTTTACACGTCACGGATAATAAATATAATTTATTCCTGTGATTTCAAGTCATTATGATGTCCTTCGATATACATTTGACCGTTAAATACATGTTTTGGTCGTTTATGGCACCATAAGGGTGTTTTCAGTCACAACGGTCACCCGACACCTCCAATTGATGTGCGGTCTGCCTAAAAATTTCAAAATTCACTTTCCGGTTGTTGTATCTAGATTTTATGGCATTTTGAGGTCGTTAGGCCAGTTTTGACCACCCCGCACACCTTTCTCAAGTGCGCCAAACACCTAAATAATGCATATTTAGTCGTACCGCACAAACCGCATGTCTGATTGACGTTCCATCGCTGATTACACATTACAAAGAATAATTATAATATTTTATTAGTATTTAAAGTCATTCCAACGTCGTTCGGTATGCATTTGACCGCTAAACGTCTGTTTTGGTTGTTTTTGGCACCAAAAGTGCATTTTCGGTCTCCGCTGTCACATGACACCTCTGATTGACATGTGGTCTGCCTGACCATTTCACAATTCACTCATCAGTTGTTGTCTCTTGATTTATAGGCATTCCAAGGTCGTTCAGCTATCTTTGACCACCCCACACACCATTCTCAAGTGCGCCAAATACCTAAAAACTCTTATTCATCTGTACCACACAAACCACACGTCCGATTGGTGTGTTGTCTCCGCGTACATTTCATAGATAATAAGTAGAATATTTTCCTTTTATTTCAAGTCATTTTAATGTCATTCGGTATGAATTTGACTATTAAACCCCTATTTTGGTCGTTTATGGCACTAGAAGTGCGTTTTCAGTCACTGCGGTCACACGACACCTCTGATTGATGTTTGGTCTACTCAACCATTTCAAAATTCACTCTTCTCCTTTTGTCACATGATTTTATGACATTTTGAGGGTGTTCAGATGGTTTTGACCACCCCAAGCACCTTTCTCAAGTGTGCCAAACACCAAAAAATGCATATTTAGTCGTACAATGCAAACCACACGTCTTATTAATGTGTCGTCTCTGAGTACATGTCACAAATAATAAATAGAATATTTTCTGGTTATTTCAAGTCATTTCAATGTCGTTGAGTTTGCACTTGACCGTTAAATATCTGTTTTGGTCATTTTTGGCACCGAAAGTGCATTTTGGATCACCGTAGTCACACGACACCTCCGATTGATGTGTAGTCTACCAGACCATTTCAAAATTAACTCTATGGTTATTTTCAACTAATTTAATGGAATTACAAGGTCATTCATCCGGTTTGGACCACCCCACGCAACTTTCTCAAGCGCGCCAAAGACCAAGAAAATTTATATTCAGCCATACCGTGCAAAACAGATGTCTGATTGATGTGACATCTCCACATAAACATCACAGATAATAAATAGAATGTTATCCTATGATTTTAAGTCATTCTGATGTCATTCGGTATGCACTTGACTGTTAAATGCCTGTTTTGGTTGTTTATGGCACCCGAAGTGAGTTTTCGGTCACATCAGTCACATGAAACCTCTAGTTGGCATGTGGTCTGCATGACAATTTAACAATTCACTCTCCAGTTGTTGTCTTATGATTTCAGGGCATTCTGAAGTCGTTTGGCTGGTTTTGACCACCCCACGCGCCATTCTCAAGCGCGCCAAACACCTAAAAAATCATATTCAGCAGTACCACACAAAATGCACATCCGATTGACATTACATCTCTGCATACATGTCAGAAATAATAATTAGAATGTTTTACTATGATTCCAAGTCATTATGATGTCGTTCGGTATGCATTTGACTGTAACACATCTGTTTTGTTCGTTTATAGCACCGAAAGTGCGCTTTTGGTCACAACGGTCACACAAAACTTTCGATTGAAGTGTGTTTGGCCCAACCATTAAAAAATTCACTCAAAGGTTGTTGTCTCCCGATTTCATGGAATTCCGAGGTCATTCGACCAGTTTTGACCACCCCACTCACCTTTCTCAAGCACATCAAACACCTAAAAATGTATATTCAGTCATACCGTGCAAACCGCACATCCGATTGACATGCCGTCTACCCGACCATATAAAAATTAACTCTTCAGTTGATTTTGTGTTAATAAATTGATTTGTTATGTAATATATCATAATTAAAAATTAGGTAAACTTTAAAAGAATGAATTAAATCACAAGAATTAAAAAATTAAAACACTTATGTGTAAATAAACCTAAGGGTTTGAGAATAATTATTAATTCCTAATTCATTTATGATATTAAAATGGTAATGTAAATTACCTCATGCATGTTCATCCTTATCTAGATCACCAATATCAGTACAATTTCCACAAGCTATATCTAGATCCTATAGTATATATCAATATTATGTATCTTAAACATATCAATATAAGTCAATATGAGTATGGTTTGTTTTATAGTTTACCTGTGATGCCACTTCTATACCATCAATAGGACGTTGCATCGTCACTTCATCAATACGTCATGACATATGTTATAATCTCTCCTCATACAAAACACGTAACTGCTGAAACTGTGCATCCATATTGTGTTGCATAGCCTACATGGAAGCATCTATCTCAGTCTATGTGAGCGTCCCTGTATGTCTGCATGAACCCATCGCCTTTTCTATAACAACTGCATGTCACGGGACACCATAATCATATGTCATGGAATAACCATGATCGTCACGCCCCACGACACACTGAAATAACTCATCTTTACGCACATTACTATAACCTTTATCCTATTAAAACTCTGCTAACCGAGCATCAAACCAAGCCTATAGAATATAATGAATCGATGAAAAAATATGATTAATTCTTATAAAATAAAAATACAATTATTAGAAAATAATTTGCTTACTATAACACTGACAACATCGGGATCTCCCACCCTATGAGTCCTCACCCATATGGACATCTGATCGATAGGCTCACCTCGTTGGTGTAACTATAATAAAAAGATTCACCATGTTATATAACAATATTTTTATTATATGAATGAATAGAAAATTCTAAACTTACATCATGTCTAAGATCTGACACATGTCGAGTGCCAAGTCTGGAAGGCGTGCCCTGCATCGCTCGATTACGCGAATGAAGAGAAGACCCAATCAACATTCAACGTATTCAGTTAATATACATATGAAAAAATTAGCCATTTATAGATTAAAAGAAATAAATCTTACCATCGTCACCTCACTCGACCAAAACACAACCAAATCTTACCACTTCATGGAAAGAATGTCCGGAGGGACTCACTGTAGAATGTTTGGAACACCCGCAAATGTTATCTAGTGATCTCTCTTCACCCTTCCCTTGTAATCCTTCTATAATTTTCAGCATTTTTCCATACATACAGCCCGGAACTCATCGGTATAGGATGTAAAATTATCCTATTAAAAAAATAGTCCATAGAAACAACTATAATAAAAATAATATCATGAGAAATTAAACATTGAATTTACCTAAACCTCCCTCCATAATTTGGAAATCGTATCCTGGGAGGAAAAAGTGTAATCATGAGTCATCAGGGGGATCTATTTGGGTCTCGTATCATATGTCCAAACTGATGAATCGATACAGTATCACCTTCTCCGACTGGGTGAAACGTGTCATCAAATAACACATCCAATCAGGATCTATAGTTCCAGGATTGAACCACTCTACCAGGGCCCCTACGTCTGATGGAATACGCACTAGATCATAATAAACACAAATTCATAATTCAATTACAATATAACTAATTTTTTAATTAAAAATTAGAAACAGATAGAAAATTAAACACAGAAAATTACAATCAATTTATTTAGAAAAATGAAAACATATATACCAACAACATCAGGTGAACCACTCTAATCACCCTGTGACACAACTACGTTAAAAAAAATATAGTTAAATCAAAAAAAATTTATACATATATAACTCATTAATATTTTTACAAACAATATAGGGAAATAATTACAATTTTCACTAATCATAGAAGATTATCATATCTCCTTCAATTGTCTCTCCGGCCCATTGTATATCTTCATCTCGTACAACTACTGTTGTTTGGTGAAGTGTTTGATTAGGAAATATGAAAATGTCAGGTTCCTCTTGATCAATCAGAAACACCCCTCTTCTGGACATTTTCACCACAAATTTCCAATCAGAATCAATGCCAACAAAGTAAACTTGCTCTGCCTGCAATGTCAATACAAAGGGCTCATTTCTTACTTGGTAATCTTTATATAGAATATTGTTAAAGTTCACTAAAATAAATTGGAAGTTATCAAATTTAGTTCCATGAACCAGATCGACCCAATCACACCTTAAAAATATGTGTTTTAAGCCTTAACTATAAATAAACTCAACAATATCCCCCAAAAATCCATAATAATAACCCAAACCAACAAAAGAACAACCAACACCACTATTTTGTGTCGCTCGATTCATGTCAACATCACTAATATATAATCGTAATCCATTAGTAACCAAATACTTAAAGCGGCGAGTTGTAATAAATGGGCCATCAGCTAGTTGGTTGAGTTCTTCACTCACAATATGGGTACTTAAATCACATATCTTTTGAATCTATAAATTTTACATAGTTCAATGGATAAAGCATTTTGAAAATACAACTACAGTTGCACTATAAAATATTAAATCAATTATTTATATGTACATGAGTCTTAAACAACTCATGACACTTACTGAAATGATGTTTTTGGATTTGATAGTCAGTTTCACGGGGCCTTTCACATTTCAACTCAACGATATAAATCCTAAATCACAGCACAATAAAATGTAATTAATAAAATAATTATATAAATAGAAGAAAGGTCAACTATGAAACATAATGTATCAATGAAATAATTTATAGAGTGTTGAAAAACACATATCGATGAGGTTTAACCCACTTATCATTGTGCATATCAAAAGTTATTCCTTCTCTAATTGGACCCTCTTCATTCTAGAAGGCTTTATCTATCTTATTTTCAAACTCATCAATATACTATATACAGAAATTAGTACACTCATCCATTAAATATCCCATGGAAATTGAATCTTCTGGACAATCATTGTTGTTCACATAACATTTCAATGTATTTAAGTATCACTCTATCAGATACATCCGCCTGAATTTCCCGGGACAAAAAAAATTACTTCACCAGTTAAATGCATAGTCATGTGAACCATGACATAAAAAAGACTGTGGGAATAGTTTTTCAAGGTGACATAGTGCAAATAAAATCTTATCCTGCTAATTTTTCAAATCACTCATGCGGTGATTTCTTGAAAAGAGCTGTCTGAAAAAATTAGAAAATTCAATCAATGGCTTCGTAACCTGGGAAGGTAAGCAATCACGTATTGCTATAAGAATTAATCATTGAATAAGAATATTATTATCATGAATTTTAAACCCCTGTAATGTCATTCTCGTCATATTTACACACTTGTAAATATTAGAGCAATAACCATATGTCACCTTAACAGTATTAAAATGTAATGTCCCAGTTCCGGGTGCCACTCAACGGGTGCCCCTAACCCGGTTCGCCATAAGACCTCAAGCACATTTCCCCAAATGCCAGAGGTTGCCGACTAGCAGCGAGGGCCCAGGTCTGATAGTGGGAAAACTATGCCCTTATTTGTCAAAGTGTAGCGCAACAGAATACGAAATAAAACATACAACAACATTGGAAGAAATAAACCATGCACATTTAAAGTAAACAAGTTCAGTAGATATAACCAACTGAATATAAATAATGATGCAACATGTCTCAAGTTCTAAGAAAACAACCAGAACATGTTATACATCAATACAGTACAACAAAATACAGAGTACAACAAAACAAAGAAAAAAAACGGACAGTGGCATCGCGAGCCTAGGCTCGGTCCCATGCCCTCCTACTCTTCAGCAATAGTCAAGTACCTGTATAGGGACTCTTTCCCCTATCCACACCTGAAAAAATGTAATTTTTTTAGGCCAAAAAGCATGACCCAAACAGGGTGTGAGAAATATATCTCAGTAGGCACCCACCAAAGGCTCGTGCCAAACTGCATGTAAACATGCAATAACAGTGTGCAGAAGTAAAATTCAATAAACTAATAATTACTCAAAAGTAACTAACTTACCATTTCTATTTCCATTTTAACATTTATTTAATCCATTTAATATAAGAAAACACTACAGTGAATTTCTAAGTAAACACTCAGCATCCTCAGACAAAAAAAATCTCACCCTCAATTAATCCGAATCCGACCCACAGGTATTTCCCTCAAGTATAACAGAAATTTCCATCATGCGTACGATGTGTCTCCCTCAGTCACAAAAGTCATGCCCTCAGGCATGAAAGGTTTCCGTCAGGTGAAATAAGTACTGCCCTCAGGCTAAATAGTGTAGTGTCCACAGGCTAATCACAACAACATCCTCAAGCTAAACAGGTAACCGGGCCATGCCCAACATGTAAATATACAGTAACAAGTGATTCCTCTCCAGCAAATTCTACAATTACTACTTTAAAGGCATTCCCTCGGGTATCCTGACCAAACGACTACACAGTGGAACACACCCCCAGGGTGGTTCCGGATCTAAGCAATGATCCCAAACAGCATTTTAATATCACATTTAATTACCTATTCAATTATAGGTATTAAATATAGATATGGTCTCATCCACACGACACCCCCAACATGGGTTCGTGGCACGAAAATGCACAAAACACACGACAATTGAAAAAAAACACCAAGACACCTACCTTAAACACCAATGAATGATATACCCGAACAATGACTTCTGAAACATCCAAAAATGCCATAGATCTGAGGTAAAACAATTCTATCTTAAACACAAATACCTCTCATTAGGGGAAGAATTGGCAAGAACTGCTTAAGGAGAAGGGATGGCTTACCCGCGCGGTTCCAATGAGATCGTCTGAGGAAGAAATGGATTACCGAAGCTCGATCAGTTGATACACGAAGATCTGGCCTTCCTCTCGAGCTCCTTCCTCCGGTTCTAAACCTTCCCTGTGAACAGGGGAGGCTACTTCCCATTTTAAGTGAAAAAACAAAGTACACGACGTGTAATTTTGAGTACACGACATGTACTTCCTTCATTTAACAGTTCCTCTGGAGGTACTGCCAAACTGTTCATCCGTCAACATGAGTACACGACATGTACTCCTAAGTACATGGCGTGTACTATCGCCCAGCTGGCGGCTACTCCACCACCTTACTATTTTGGCCTGCCGACTGACTACACGGCGTGTAAAGGACCCCTACAAGGCGTGTAGCTGGTTACTACAACCGTCATCTCCGACATGGCTATGCGCCCCGTGTACCCATCCCACACGACCAAAAGTACATGACATGTGGAAAGGTACACGGCGTGTAGTTCCGAAATTTAGGATTTTTCACCATTTTCCATATTTTCTCAAAAAAACTTAAGGAAAAGAGAAAAGAAGAAGCACATACCTCAAATATAAGAACCAGGTTCTTACAAACTTCCCCCCTTATAGAAATTTGTCTCCGAATTTCCCTTCCAAGGGTGGAGAAGATAATGCTCAGAACAGCTCCGGCCAATGAGCACCTACATCGGTTTCCCGCTCCCAGGTTTCGTCCTTCACTAGGCCATGCTGCCATAGCACCCGTATGAGTGTAACTGACCGGCCTCAGAGAACCTTTATGTTCCTATCAATGATACGGATCAGATGCTCCTCAAAGGACGCATCTGCTTCTAGCTCAATCTCCTTAGGTTGAAAGACGTGATACGGGTCTGAATGATAGTGACGCAACTGAGACACATGGAATACGTTGTGCATTGATCGGTACCGCTGAGGTAACCACAACCGATAGGAAACCAACCCGACTCTCTCTAGAATCTCGAATGACCCCACATACCTCGGTGAAAGCTTACCCTGTCTCCTGATCCCCTTGTGTCCCAGACTCGGCGAAACACGCAAGAAAACCTGATCCCTGAACACGAACTCCAAGGGTCGTATATGGCAATCAACACATGACTTCTGACGAGACTGCGCGGTATCCATCCACAGCCGAATCAACTGGACCTACTCAGAAGTCTCCTCTACGAGCTGTGGTCCCAGTAAAGCTGCCTCACCTACCACTAACCAGCACAATGGTGATCGGCATGACCTACCATATAAAGCCTCGTATGGTGCCATCTCAAAAGTTTTCTGAAAACTATTTTTATAGGAAAAATTGACTAGGGGTATATGCCTCTCCCAAGATCCCCCAAAGTCTAGGAACCATGCACGCATCATGTCCTCTAGCACCTATATCATACGCTCTGACTAGCCATCGGTCTGGGGGTGGTATGTTGTACTTAGAAGCACTTTTGTACCGAGTGCCCTCTGAAAACTCCGCCAAAAACGAGACGTAAAGAGGGCGTCCCTATCAGTGAAAATAGAACAAGGGACCCCATGAAGACGTACGATCTCTCAGATATTCAGATTTCCAATCTCGTCGACACTGAAGGTCTCCTTGATCGGAAAAAAGTGACCTACCTTCATGATTCTGTCCACAACAACCCACACGACATCATTGCATTAAGGTGACCTTGGCAATACAGTCACAAAATCCATCGCGACATCATCCCATTTCCACTTCGGAATGGGTCACTATGGTAAAAGTCCAGCTGGTCTTTGGTGCTCCGCCTTCACCTGCTGATTGGTGGAACACATCCTAACAAAACCATCTAAATATCTCTTCATACCTGGCCACCAGTACTGACGCCTCAAGTCACGGTACATCTTTGTAACCCCCGGATGAACTGCCCAAGCTGAAGCATGAAAATCCTGAATCAGCTCCTCGTGTATATCCCCTGGAACCCACACTCATCCATGGAAATGCATGATCTCATCACCGCCTATCGTGCAACTAGGAGGACGGTCCTCACTTGCCACCGACTCCCATATAATTAGTCCTTATTAATCAGATAGCTAACTCATCCCCACTCTTTCCATGAGGGTAGATGTCACAGTTAAAGATGAATGATAAATCTTCCCCTGACAGTCATGAACCTTCATATGCATCTCAGAGAACAAAGACATAAGCTCCCACTCATAACTGGCCTACTGCACCGCCTGTATCTATGTCTTCCTGCTCAGTGCATCAGCTACTACATTACCTTTACCGGGTGTATAGGTAAGCTCAAAATCAAAGGAGTATAGGTACTCAACCCACCTTCTCTACCTCAGATTCAAGTCACACTAGGTAAAGATATACTAGAGGATTTTGTGGTCGGTAAAAACAACAAAACACTCTCCCAAGAGATAATGTCTGCAACAGCGCAACGCATGCACAACTGCAGCCAGCTCGAGATCATTCATCGGGTAATTCCTCTCATGTGGCCTCAACTGTCGAGACCCGTATGCAAATAGTCGGTCACCCTGCCTCAACACTGACCCAAGCCCAATCCCTGACGCATCGTAGTAAACTGTATAGATCTTCCCCTATTCTGGGAGTATCAGGATCGGTGCTGATGTCAACCTTCCCTTCAGGTCCTAAAAGGCTGTCTCGCAAGCTTCCGACCAAACGAACTTCAAAACCTTATTAGTTAGACCCGTCAATGGTGCTGCTAAGTGGGAGAAGTCCTATATGAAACGTCTGTAGTAACCAGCCATCCCTAAGAAACTCAGTATCTCAAACACATTCTTAGGCTGCTCCCAAGAAACTACTGCTCTCACCTTCTCTGGGTCTACTGCAACTCTTGTCTCCTAGATGATATGACCGAGGAAGTAAATCTGGTCCATCCAAAATTATCACTTTGAGAGCTTAGTATATAGTCGATGCTCTCTCAGTGTACTCAATACGATCTCAAGATGGGTGGCATGGTCATGTCGAGTGTGAGAGTACACTAAGATGCCATCCATGAATACTACCACAAAAGAATCAAGAAACAGATGGAACACACGATTGATCAGATCCATGAAAACTGCTGGTGTATTCGTGAGTCTGAATGGCATAACCAGGTACTCGTAGAGACCGTATCTGCTCCGAAAAGCTGTAAACGGTATATCCGATGGTCTCATGCATAGCTGATGATATCCAGATTTCAAGTCAATCTTCTAGAACACTCATTATCCTCGAAGTTGATCAAAAATATCATCTATCCTTGGCAAAGGATATTGGTTCTTTACCGTCAACTGGTTCAGCTTCCGATAATCCACACAGAGTCTAAGGGTACCATCTGCCTTCTTCGCAAAAAGGACCGGAGAACCCCATGGAGAAGTACTGGGTCGGATAAATCCCTTTGCATACAACTCCTCTAACCGCCTCTTGAACTCCTGCAACTTGGGTGTAGCCATCCTATAAGGAGGAATGGACACCAGTGCTGCCCTTGGCACAAGATCAATAGATAAATCCACCTCACGCTCTGGAGGTATACCTGAAAAGTCATCCGAGAAGACATCCTTGAAACGTTCAAAAACTGGAGGTAAATCTGTCTGAAAAGTCCCCTGATCATCCTGATATATGCTTGCAATATGGGCGGTGACTCCACCTCTCCCATGATGCTCTGGTCCATCTCGACTCGCCTGAACATACCATTCACCCCTGTATAGAAACTCTCCGACTTCTGGTGATGTGAAGCTCACCCTACGAAGATATCAGTCTACAAAGGATTGAAAAAGAACCAACCAGTCTATCCCGAGAATGACATCATAGATCGTCATCTCTTAGACATAAAGGTCCCATAAAATTTGACACCCACCATCCTCAAGGGGGCACTCCTTTCACTGATGTACACCAACCGTTCTAGTCCCCAATGGAGTGTCTAACGTCATGACATCAAAAGATAAAGAATCACAAAGCCCAAGGCTTTCAACAACGGGTACAGATAAGAAACTATGTGTAGCACCCATATCGAAAAGAACAGAAGATAAGACAGAAGATACTAAAATAGTACCTCTGACTGTAGAAGGTCCGGGATCCTTCTCATGCTGGGTTTGCTGCACTGCATATGCCTGCCCAGTTCCACGACCCTGCGACATAGCCTGGCTACCCTGAGCTGTCCTGCCCTGCTGCCTCTGAGATCTTGGTGTCTGGCTACCACGGCCACGACCACCATCTCTGTATGCACGCCCTGACATATTCCAGTTCTCAGACTAGTAAGAAGCCACTGGTCCTGCTCCCACATGCAGAGTCTACACAGAACCCCTCTCACTAGCCATCGGTGGAAATGCCCTACAAAAGCGCTGTAGATGACCCATCTTGCCACAAGATCGACACTCCACTGGATCATGTGGACACTGCGGTCTCTTGTTTCCCTCTCTTCTACACTATTAGCACCTGATAGGGCCACCTGAAGAAGCTGCCTGGATGGTACTGGCACCCTGAGAGAAGTCTATCTGTCTTTTCTTCTTGCCAGTAGAAATAGTACCAGTAACTAGTGCTGAACCGCCCTGGCCCACACCACTAGATTCCTGCAGGTTTCTCTCTATAATCAGTGCCTGGTTCACAATATCATGCCCTGAAGGCAACCTAAAAACATTCACCAGCCCTCAGATGTCTTACCGAAGGCCATCCTCAAAACGTATGGCTCTCAACGTCTCATCACCCACTAGCATGGGTGCAAAATGCTGAAGCTCGGTGAAACGAGCAAAATAGTCCATCACCGACATAGCGCCCTGCTGCAGATTCATGAACTCTCAATCTCTATCTACCCTCAGCGTCTCTAAAAAGAAGAAGTCATAGAAGACTTCCTGAAAATATTCCCACGCCATGTTTCTGTGATGCTCTGACTGGGTGGTAACATCCCACCACCTCTTGGCAGAATCACACAGCATATAAATCACGAGCTTGACCCTCCGCCCTAGAGGCATCTCAAGATGATCAAAAATATTCTTCATCGATCCTAGCCAAGACTCCGCAGCCTGAGGTCCACCATCCCTGGAAAACGTAGGCAGATGCTGCTGCTGAAAGATACGTGTCAGCCCAACCATAGATGTGGCAGCCTACAGTGCTCCTTGAAAGGTCTTCATGTACCGTATGAAGCCTTCACGATACTGCGACTCCACGCCTGTGTCCGATATAACAGCTGGCGCCGCATCTGGCTCTGCTAAAAGATCCACTGGTAGCCCATGGCCCACCATCTCTGGAGTATAGTCGTCGCTGCTCTCCTGGAGAACAACGTGTGGACTTCGAGGCGGCATGACACTACAAGGTCAAAATCACGCCTTAGATTCAAGATTATTAAGACTGAAAGTGAAGGAACCATAAAGGGAAAAAGAGAATAATGCATTTCAAAATTTTCAAAACAAGACTACATGACGTTTATACTAACTACACGACGTGTACTTGACTTCTCTTCCCCTGTCCGGGTCCTTTGACACGGCTAAGACACACGGATTCCGTAGAACAAAAACTACACGGTGTGTATAATTTCTACATGGCGTGTATGGTGTAATTTTACCACTGCCCGTGTTGTTTTTAACACGGCCGACTACTCGGCTTGACACTACACGACGTGTTATACCCACACATGGCGTGTTCATCACACTATTTCCCAGCCACATGGTTAAGTCCACACGGTCTGTCCTTGTACAAGACTACACGGCGTGTCAAAAAGGTACATGGCATGTCCAAGGAGGGGTGACACCGGCCCATGTTCTTAGTTACATGGCCGAGTCCCCAGGTAACACTACACGACATGTTCATCATTGACACACCGTGTTCTATAAAGGAGTCACTACTAGAAAAGAAGGTTATACCAACGGTTCTAAACCGTTGGTATAGGCTGGAAAACCATTGGTATAGCCTATACCAACAGTTTTCCAAAACCGTAGGGTAGTAAGCCGTGAGGAAAGACTTATACCAACGGTTTGATCTAAAACATCGGTATATCCCACTGTATTTATTGATATGACAACGGTTTCAAGAGAACCGTTGGTATATGTTTGTATTACATTTTTACCCACGGTTTTCAGAAACCGTTGGTATATATTGTTTTTTTAAACTTCTCTCAATGTATACCAATGGTTTAGAACCGTTGGTATTATATTTTTTGATAATTTTTATACCAACGGTGGAAAACCGTTGGTATTGTGTTTTTCCAGAATTCTAGAACACCTATACCAATGGTTTAGAACCGTTGGTATTGTGTTTTTCCAGAATTCCAGAACACCTATACCAACAGTTTAGAACCGTTGGTATTTTGTTTTTTCAGAATTCTAGAACTCTTATACCAACGGTTTAAAACCGTTGGTATTGAGTTTTTTCAGAACTGCTACATAGCATCCCCCCTCCCGTAGCCCCTCCACTTTACACCTGCATAAAAAATATCACAAAAACCACATAAAGACTTAAAACAGTATAAAAAAACATAAAATAGCACAAAAAAAACACATAAAACCATCAAACTCTTCCAACCATTTCATGTACTACAATTCTCTATGTAAATCTTCATATGAAAACAACAATCCGGTAGTAATTCACCTCACCCCTGCACAACCCCCCAACCAGCATAGCCCCCCCACCTATCCATAAAATTCTAATTGGTATAATAGTCTGAGAAATACCTATTATAGTTGAATAAGAGTTTGAAATTGGCTCATATCCCTTTTTTTTTCTGATCCCAGATTTGGGTATGTAATGATTTGTGATGAATTTTGCATTGAACTTGTATTGTTTATTATATATGGTGAAAAGGTATTTTCTTAGGATTCTATTCACTTATGACCCCATGAGTGAAACTATCCAACTCAAGGAAAAGAGTTTGCAACTATCATTGATGAGTGTAAATTTCAGTTGTATTCACTTAAAATGATGTCCTTCTGAAACAAAAGAGAGACTTTGAGCAGTGTCATCCACACCATGCCTTGGATTGAGGCGGGTTTGACTCGTACACATCACATATGACCCATGGATCATTTTCCTAAAGTTTCAACAGAATCCAAATGCGTTTGGTCGGTTTTCCGTATGCCAGTAGTTGTTTTCACTTAAAATCCTATCCATTTCAAATAAAAGTGAGACATTTTGAGTGGTACCGGCCACACCATGTCTCAGATTGAGGTGGGGTTAACTCTTAAATGTCACAAATGACCCATGTATACTTTTCCAAAAGTATCAATTGAATCCGAATGTGTTTGGTTCATTTTCCGTATGTCAGTTGTTATTTTTACTTAAATTGTTGTCCATTTCAAAGAAATGTGAGACACTTTGAGTGGTGTCGTCCACACCATGCCTGATATTGAGGCGGGGTTGACTCTTACATGTCAAAAATGACCCATGGATCATTTTCCTAAAGTATCAACACAATACGAATGCATTTGGTAGGTTTTCTGTATGTCGTTTATTTTACTTAAAAGCACATCCATTTTAAACAAAAGAAAGACACTTTGAGTTGTACCGGCCACACCGGCCCTCAAGTTGAGGCGGCGTTGACTTTTACACATCACAAATTAACCATGGATAATTTTCCTAAAGTATCAACCGAATCCAAACGCATTTGGTCAGTTTTCTGTATGCCAGTTGTTGTTTTCACTTAAAATTCTGTCTATTTCAAATAAAAATGAGACACTTTGAGTGATACCGGCCACACCATGCCTCGGATTGACGCAAGGCTGAGTCATACACATCATATATGACCCATGTATATTTTTCCTAAAGTTTCAATAGAATTCAATTTCCATTTGTCAGTTTTCCATATTTTCAGTTGTTGTATTCACTTAAAATGATGTCTTTTTGAAACAAAAGAGAGACACTTTGAGTGGTTCCGGCTACACCATGCATCAGATTGATGTGGGGTTGACTCTTACACATCAAAAATGAGTCATGGATCATTTTCCTAAAGTATCAACACAATCTGAATGCATTTGGTCAGTTTTCCGTATGTCGTTACTTTTACTTAAAAGCACATCCATTTTTAGAAAAAGAGATACTTTGAGTGGTTCCGTCCACACCGCACCTCAGATTGAGGTAGGGTTGACTCGTACACATCACATATGACCCATGGATCATTTTCCTAAAGTTTCAACAGAATCCGAAAGCGTTTGGTCGGTTTTTCGTATGCCAGTTGTTGTTTTCACTTAAAATCCTGTCCATTTCAAAGAAAAGTGAGACACTTTGAGTGGTACCGGCTACACCGTGCCTCAGATTGAGGAGGGCTTGAATCTTACAGGTCAAAAATGACCCATGGATACTTTTTCTAAAGTATCAACATAATCCTAATGCGTTTCATCCATTTTCTGTATGTCTGTTGTTGTTTTAACTTAAACTGTTGTCCATTTCAAAGAAAAGTGAGACACTTTGTGTGGTGTCGGCCACACCGCGCCTCGGATTGAGGCGGGGTTGACCCGTACACGTCTTAAATGACCCATGGATCGTTTTCCTAAAGTATCAACACCATCCGAATTCGTTTGGTTAGTTTTCCATATGTCGTTTATTTTACTTAAAAGCGAATCCATTTTAAACAAAAGAGAGACACTTTGAGTGGTACCGGCCACACCGGCCCTTGGATTGAGGTGATGTTGACTCGTACACGTCACAAATGACCCATGGATACTTTTCCTAAATTATCAACCGAATCCGAATGCTTTTGGTCATTTTTCCATATGCCAGTTGTTGTTTTCACTTAATATCCCACCCATTTGAAATAAAAGTGAGACACTTCGAGTGATACCGGCCACACCGTGCCTCGGATTGAGGTGGGGTTGACTCGTACACGTCATATATGACCCATGAATATTTTTCCTAAAGTTTCAATAGAATTCAAATTCATTTGGTTAGTTTTCCGTATTTTCAGTTGTTGTATTCACTTAAAATGATGTCTTTTTGAAACAAAAGAGAGACACTTTGAGTGGTGCCGGCTACACCATGAATAAGATTAAGGAGGGGTTGACTCTTACATGTCACAAATGACTCATGGATCATTTTCCTAAAGTATCAACACAATCTGAATGCATTTGGTCAGTTTTCCGTATGTCGTTTCTTTTACATAAAAGCACATCCATTTTAAACACAAGAAAGACACTTTGAGTGGTACCGGCCACACCGACCCTCGGATTGAGGAGGGGTAAACTCGTACACATCAAATATGACCCATAGATTGTTTTACTAAAGTTTTAATAGAATCCGTATGCGTTTGGTCAGTTTTCCGTATGCCAGTTGTTGTTTTCACTTAAAATCCTATTCATTTCAAAGAAAAGTGAGACACTTTGAGTGGTACCGGCCACACCGTGCCTCATATTGAGGCATGGTTGACTCGTAGATGTCACAAATGACCCATGGATACTTTTCCTAAAGTATCAATAGAATCCGAATGTGTTTGGTCCGTTTTTCATATGTCAGTTGTTGTTTTAACTTAAACTGTTGTCCATTTCAAAGAAAAGTGAGACACTTTGAGTGGTGTCGGCCGCACCGTGCCTCGTATTGAGGCAGGTTTCACTTGTACACATCATAAATGACCCATGTATCATTTTACTAAAGTATCAACATAATCCGAATGCGTTTGGTCGGTTTTCCGTATGTCATTTATTTTACATAAAAGCGCATCCATTTTAAACAAAAGAGAGACACATTGAGTGGTACCGGCCACATTGGCCCTCGGATTGAGGCGGAGTTGACTCATACACATCAAAAATGACCCATGGATACTTTTACTAAAGTATCAATCAAATCCGAATGCGTTTGGTCAGTTTTCCGTATGCCAGTTGTTGTTTTCAATTAAAATCCTATCCATTTTAAATAAAAGTGAGACACTTCGAGTGATACCGGCCTCACCGTGCCTCATATTGAGGCAGGGTTGACTTGTCCACGTCATATATGACCCATGTATATTTTCCTAACGTTTCAATAGAATTCGAATGCCTTTGGTAAGTTTTACTTATTTTCAGTTGTTGTATTCACTTAAAATGATGTCTTTTTGAAACAAAAGAGAGACACTTTGAGTGGTGCTGTCTACACCGCACATAGGATTGGGGCGATATTGACTCGTACACGTAAAAAATGACTCATGGATCATTTTACTAAAGTATCAATGCAATCTGAATGTGTTTTTTCGGTTTTCAGTATTTCGTTTCTTTTACTTAAAAGTGCATCCATTTTAAACAAAAGAAAGACACTTTGAGTGGTACCGGCCACACCATCCCTCTGATTGAGGCGGGGTTGACTCCTACATGTCACATATGACACATGAATCGTTTTCCTAAAGTTTCAACAAAATCCGAATGCGTTTGGTCGGTTTTCCGTTTTCCAGTTGTTGTTTTAACTTAAAATCCTGTCCATTTCAAAGAAAAGTGAGACATTTTGAGTGGTACCAGCCACACCGTGCCTCAGATTGAGGCGGGGTTGACTTGTACACGTCACAAATGACCAGTTGATACTTTTCCTAAAGTATCAACAGAATCCAAATGCGTTTGGCCCATTTTCCATAACTCAGTTGTTGTTTTAACTTAAATTGTTGTCCATTTCAAAGAAATGTGAGACACTTTGAGTGGTGCCAGCCACACTGTGCCTCGAATTGAGGCGGGGATGACTTGTACACATCATAAATTTCCCATGGATTGTTTTCCTAAAGTATCAACACAATGAGAATGTTTTTTTCTTGTTTTATGTATGCCGGTTGTTTTTACTTAAACGTGTATCCATTTTAAACAAAAGAGAGACACTTTGAGTATCCCTCTTTTCCTAGTACCTCCCCCTACCCAGCATCTCCTCCCTCCTTTCCTAGCACCTCCCCCCTCCTCCTCCCCCGTACACAGCTCTTCCCCTCCCCTCCCCCTACCCAGCTTTTCCTCCCACCCTTTCCAGGCACCTCCCCCTCCCACCTCCTCCTCCCCACTACCCAGCCCCATCCCCCACCAACACCTCCCCCTGCCCAACCCCTTCCCCTGCCCAGCCCCTCCCCCCTTCCCTTCCCCATCCCCCTTCCCAGCCCCCTCTCCCCCTGCCCCGTTCTTCCCCTCTCATCCCCTCCCCCCTGACCAACTCTTCCCCTCCTCCTCCCCACTTTCCAGCTCTTCCCCTCCCCCTCCTCCCTGCCCAGCTTATCCTCCCACCCCTTCCAAGAACCTCCCCCTCCCACCTCCTCCTCCCCACTGCCCATCCCCTTCCCCCACCAGCCCCTCCCCCCTGCCCAGCCCCATCCCCCCTGCCCAGCCCCTCCCCCTGCCCAGTTCTTCCCCTCTCATCCACTCCCCCTGCTCAGCCCCTCCCCTCCTCCTCCCCCTACCCAACTCTTCCCCTCCCTCTTGACTGGTTGATTGAACTTCATCTTAACATCTTTGAACCTTTGGGAAAATTGAGAAACCATAGGGGGCCATAAGAATCCAGCAATGCCTTTTTATTCTGATATGACCTGCTGGTTTCATCATGTTATGAAATATGCATGGAAAATAATCTAAATTAAAAAGCATCAAGACCAATCTAGGAAGAAATATAACTCAATAACATTATAACATCCAGTATCCCCAAAAAACATAATTAAGGATATTTTTTTTCAGGAAGAATTATAGTGGAATAAAGTCTTGTAGAAACATATATATATTATTTTCAGTAGTAGATTGAACCATTCATCTTATAAAAATTTTTGAATTTTGTTTCAATGGAGAAACTAAATGTTTCTTAATGTTTCACAATTTATGTATTTGAAGCTGCAACTTTTTCATCCTATAAAAATGGTGAATTATAGTTCTATTGAAGAATAAATGATGAACGACTCTAGGGAAGAGAATAAAATCATTAAAAAGGGAACCCATCTTTAGTATATATAGTGGATTACCTCATTAAAATTGGGCATGGTGTGAATAAAAAAACATACAATTGTAATTTAGTTGGAGATAATATCATATCAATTTCACTCAAAAAGCCTTCTAGTTCAAAGAATATTTTCCATATCATTTTCCACATGCATAAACATGAAATACATGGCTAACTGAGAAATCTAAGTAATACAAAATAGAAAAACGGGTATCACAGTACCATGGAATACTAAAGGTCTAGGTAGTAGACTAATTATACAATAAGAATCAAGTGAAAAAAAGATCTGATAACAATGTCCCTATGAAGCAGAGGAAAACCCCTGAGTGGAAAACCAGGTTCAAAAATAAAGAGTTATTAAGAATTCAAAAATGTAATGGATCAATTTTCCCCTGATCACCATCAACATCACCACTATCATCATTGGACTCATCCTCGCCACCATCTCGGTCCTCGTCGTCATCCTCATCATCATCCCCATGCTTATCGTCGACCTCATCCTCGTCCTCGACCCCATGCTCACCCTCGGCCCCATCCTCGCCCTCGTCCCCATCCTCGCCCTCATCCTCATCCTCATCCTCCCCCTCGTCCTCTTCAGCATCCTCGTCATCACTAGGAACTTCATCATCTCGACCGCCACTAGAGATGTCTCCTGGTTCATTGGATAATGCACCCATCGACGACATAAATTTCTAACAAGCCGCACTGGCCTCTGGTGGAAGTGATGAAGATAAAGCTTTCATCAGTTTCATAAATTCGTTGTCCCTCGTTTGAACTAGTACTTCCAACTCTATGACCCTTTTATTAGACTTTATTTCATGCTTCTTAACCTATTCCAACTCGTTGGTACTAGAATGGATACCTGGAGAGGACCAATACCTCATCGGGACTATTCTTACCAGGTCAGCAGTGTACTCGACCAGAGTGCTCCTCTCCCAAAACCTGATATAAATGATCGTGTGACCCAAAATTGTCAGGCTCATGGGCATCACCAGCCCTTTCTATATATCAATTCATTATGTTCATTGTATATAAAAATAATAATAACATTTTAACAAATATTTAAAATTACAAGAGATAAGATAAGAGATACATGTATAATTTACTTAGTTGATATACTCATCGAACAAATCAAAATTGAACAACACTATGCGATGTGCCATCTCTCTCTCTTTAAGGCTTAATGTCGTCAATGTATATGATCCCGGAATTCCTCCTGTATGAGGAAGTGATGGAAAACTGTGTTCAATTTTCCCATACTGTTCTTCTTCATTTCTCATTGGTCTGTTTATTCTCATAGTAAGATCAAACAAATACATTGAGCAGAAATCCATACATTCTTGAGCCAAGTAACCGTTCAAAATAGAACCTTCAGGATAATTCGTTTTCCAAACATATAATTTCAATGTGCACATGTTTGTTTCAGTTAGATACATTTAACAGAAATAAACGGGTCCTCCAAGAAGTATTTTGGTCAGAAGATGGACAGTCAGATGCAAAATGCATGTAAAAATGATGGAGGGAATATTTTCTCTAACTCAAACAAAATTAATGGTGTCTCTGCCAACAATTTTTGCAAGAAGTAATTTGGAAACCTCTTAGCACAAAGATCTATAAAAAAATATCACAACCAAATAACTGATACTCTAACATTGTTGGACAAGAGATAACATATTGCTATTAGAATCAAGTCATGCAAAAGGATGTGATAATCATGAGTCTTCAAAGATTTCACCTTAAACTATTTTCTGTTGAACCGTTTTGATATATTGGTTGAATAGCCATCAGGAACTTTAATAGTCTCTAGAACTTTCAGAAATTGATTTTTTTAGCAGGTGTCATCACATAAGAAGCACATATAACATGCCATTTATTTTCACTGATACAGACAGGAAGCAATTCTGGTCTGATCCCCCAATCTACCAAGTCACACCGAGATCATAAATCATCTTTTGTCTTCCCCTTGACATTTAGAAGAATCAAAATTTTTTTTCACATATATTCTTTTCAATGTGCATTACATCTAAGAAATGATGTAACAAGTTGATTGACCAATACAACAACTCAAAGAATACACTCTTCTTCTTCCAATTGTAACAGGTATCATTGGAAACATTTTTCCTCTTTCTAGATTTCATTACACCATTCCCAAATGAATAATTGAAATCTTTCCATTCATTAAGCACATCAGTTCCAGACATATGCTGAGGTGGATCGTCATTCTCCATGGTATTGTCAAATCTTCGACGATTGTTTCTATATGGATTGTTCATTGGAAAGAATCGTCGATGTACCATAAAAATAAAACTATGATGATATTTCAGTCTTTTCGATCGAGTATTCTTCATACAAACAGGACATGACAATTTTCCTTTTGTGATCCATCCAGACATCATTGCATAAGCAGGAAAATCATTGATCATCCACATAAGCACAGCAGACATCTAAAATATGTCTTTAGAACATGCATCATATGTGGGCACACCAACACCCCAAAGAAGTTTCAACTCTTTTATTAAAAGTTTCATGTATACATCTATATCATTGCCGAGATCAGAAGGTCCAGATATTAGTATACTAAAGAAAGTGTAAGGTTTTTTCATACACAACCAATGGGGAAGGTTATAAATGTGTATGAAAACCGGCCATGTGTTGTGCGAAGTAAGCATATTCCCAAATGGATTAAAACCAACACATGAAACACCCAGTCTCATAATTATGTAGGTCGGCTGCAAATTCAGGATATCGAGCATCAAATCTCTACCATGAAAATCCATCTGCAGGGTGAACCAACTATTCATTATTCTTTTTTCTCTCGGTGTCATGCCATCACATTTTTACGGATATTTCATCAGACATGAAAATGTTATGTAATCTGGGGATCAATGGAAAGTTCCACATTACTTGTTGTGGAACATGAGATGGTGTTCTATCATCTTTTGGCTTCCATTGGGAGGTTCCAGATTTGATACAATCATTTCTTTCAGTAGTTTCCTCCTAAAATAAGCTGCAATCATTTGGGAAAGCATGATTTTTTTTGAGAATCCAAGTTCATAAACTAACTTCCATGCCATATAGTGGTTTGAGGGAATATCTGCATCATCTGGAAGTAAGTCCTTCAAGAAGGTAAGAATGTAATCAATTGAAGTATTTGAAATCCCATACATAGTTTTCCCATAAAACAATAGGATTAAAAATTAGAACATTTTCATTTTACCACATTGCTGATATACTTGAGTCGTCGCAACATCATTCAATTTTTTCAACCTATCAACATCATCATTTTCATTGGACGCATCATGTGTGCTTGTATCGAAATATTGTTGGCTGGACATCCTTTCCTTCTCATGATGCTGAATAAATGGAAACTGATCATATATCAAACTCTCCAATTCAGTCCTATCATTTGGATCATCAAAATTTTGAGATTCCATTTTATATCCATTGTGATACCACACATAATAGTTTGTTTGGAAACCACATTTGGTTATATGATAGAAAACTGCTTCATGACTCAACCAAGGTCTTCCAACAAAATTAAAACATTGGCTGTGTATGCGACCACTATCTGAAGCCTTGTCAAATGAAAAATCTAGAAAGCTGTTCAGATTATTTTGAAAATCGGTTGAAATCCCATCAGTTTCGTACAACCAACTTCTATCCATTCGGTAAAAAATTGCAATAAGTCATTTCCATGAAATTCAATAATATTGAATTTTAATCAAAAAAATATTTATGTAAATGAAAATTGTTTACTTTATATAAAATTATAACTTAGACATTACTCTATATGACAATAAAATTAAGAAATACAACAAAATACAGTGTATATAAGAAAATAAGATACATAATTTCTAATGCCTATATTCAATGATTGCCTAGTAAGATATTGTTAGTGGATCAAGGAATACATAATCCTTAAGGGTATTGTTGGGAGTACATGAGTTTTATAATTTAACATCTTCAGGAAGATCAGGATGAGGTGTAGGATGAGGATCAGGGGAGTGGTAGGACTATCCAAGGGGGGTGCGGGGTGTCCAGGGGGGTGTGGGGTGTCTAGGGGGTGGAGGGGCCGTCTGGGGGGGTTAGAGGTGTCCATGGGGTGGGCGGATAACTAAGGGGGTCTAGGTGTCCAGGTGGGCGGGCTGTCCGCGGGGGTGGTCAGGTTGTCCAAGGGGGTAGGGGGAGTCCAGGGGGGTGGGCGGGCTGTCCAAGGAGGTGAGCGGGGTGTCCAGGGGGTGGGTGGGGCTGTTCGGGGGGGGGGGGGGTACGAGGTGTCCAGGGGGTGGGCGGGATTCCCATGGGGGTGGAGAGGCTGTCCAAGGGGTCTGGAGTGTCCAGGGGGTGGGCGGGCTGTCCAGGGGGGTGGGCTGATTGTGCACAGGGAGTGGTCGGGCTGTCCACGGTGGTGATGGCGTTGTCCAGTGGGGTCGGGGGTGTCAAGGGGGTGGGGGTGGGGGGGGGGGGGGGGTCTTTCCAGGGGGTGGGGGTGTCCGGGGGGATGGGGGTGTCTGGGGGGCGGTGGGCAGGTGTCTGAGGGTGGGGTGGGCAGGCTGTCAACAAGGGTGGGAGGGGGGGCTGTTTTGTGGGGCACGAGCAGTCCAAGGTGGTGGGAAGGTGTTCGGGGGTGGGGTGGGTGGGCTGTCAACAAGGGTAGTGATATGTGTGGAAATTGTACACCTAGAGTTTGATGAGGAAATACTTATGAGGATGGATTGGAATGTTGGTAGGTTCTTATAGTGGGATGGTCCCTCTGAGTATATAAAATGTATTATGAAATGTTTTAGGGAAATATAATTATCATACAGGGCACATGTATATAAGGTGATAAAATTATATTTTCATATATGTAATATGGTATTTTATAGATTTTTTGGACTAAATGAATCTTAATTAGTTAATAGAGATGAAGAAGTTCTCTATAACAAATATTAGGAAAAATTGATCTGTTACAGGACATTTTGTTGCTTTTTATGGATTAATATCCTTAAAAATACCATTAGTAGCGGGTCATATAAAGAATCATTCCCAAGATTGAGTTTAGGAGTATATAGGGTTTTTATTATTTTTTTCCATGACTCTTAGGTTGATAAACACTATAATTTTATTCATAGATCTCATGAATATGATTTTCCATCCATATAATGTCTCTTTAATCATTATATTTAAATATGAAATGAAAATATAGTTTATGAAATTATTTTTTAATGATTAACGCTGTTACATATTAATTATTACAATTCAATAAAATTTGATTTATAAAAATAATTTTGTGTGTCAATATTGGATACAACAGACTAAGAGCTATTGAAATTAGAGAAGCACCAGGATTTTGGTCTATCTCAATCTCAACATCATGTCAAGGGGGTGTCATCACAACCACCTCATAAAAAACAAAAACAAAAACCCTAAAAACCTTGGTATCCTCCAGCATTATATCTTTAATCTATTCTATAAAAGTATGAACAATCACATAAACTAGGTGGTACACATATCAACATCCCACATAAAATTCCCACTCAATAACAAAAACTACATTTTTCTATCCCCATATGATTACAAAACCCTCCTTCAGAATCATTTGATAAAAACCTGTAAGTAATATAACTAGTTAATTCATTTGATGAAATAGTATAAGTATATTTATATGAAAAGAATACCCCCACAATAATCATGCAGCCCTGTCATCAGTCTAAAACCCTAGAACACATAAAAGAAGCTAGTATGGACATTTAATAAAATATTTAACACCATAAGAATGAAAATACACTCTAAATATAGTTTGAGAGGATATAATGGTGTGTGTGAAAAAAATGATATGAAATAATTTTAAATGAATATGGAACAAATGAGGGTTTACAATACACTAAGAGTACCTCAAACAATCCAAAACCACTATAGCGCCACATATTCAACTTTATGAAACAGGACTTGGAAGTCTTACCTACATCTTTACTGATGACCACATAATTGAAACACTCTATTTGTGGTTCTTGAACACAAGGAACAAAATATGTTTGGTCTCTACCAACTCAATAACCCCCTTTTAGATCATAATCTTGTTTCCCCTTACACTAAAATGGTCTCACTGGAAGATACTTCTAATGATGGTCCTAAACCATTCATTCTCCACAAAACAATGATCAAAGAACCATTGAACACATCTTAATGATGATATAATCTCATCACATATAGGTTAAATCAAAACAAAAACAAAAACATATACACATCAAAATCAAAAATAAAAACTACAATATTAGATAAATTTCAATAAAAATAAGGTACCAGTTAAGAAAATACCTAATTTAGGATGGTTCTGATAAGATTCGGCAAGAGATTCAGCACCTTGGATGGGGTGGAGGAAGAGGAAGCCGAAGGAGCTCCATGATCACCAAACTGCTCACGTTTAGGGTTTTGTATCGCGAATGGGGGAGAGGACGGCCCACTATCAATTTGGGGGAATGTTTTACCAACGGTTTTTAAAAAACGTTGGTTTATATTTTCAGGCCAAACCTATACCAAGGGTTCCTTAGAACCATTAGTGAAATCTCCCCTGAACCACACCTATACCAACAGTTCTCATTGAACCATTGGTAAAACTTCCCTAAACCACATCTATACCAACAGTTCTAATGAACCGTTGGTAAAAGCTCCCACAAACACACCTATACCAACCGTTTTTTAGAACTGTTGGTAAAAACTCCCCCAAACCGTCTTTTAACAACGGTTTCATGAAACTGTTCGTATGGAAGTGTGGGAAAAAACCCATATTCCAGTAGTAAGTTCACCAACCCGTGTTGTTAGTTACATGGCCGGGCTCCGGGTCAACACTACATGGCGTGTACTTTGAGGTACACAACGTGTTTTACCCATGCCTTTACCTTCCTTGTGTCTCCACCTACACGGTTTGTGACACGGGAAGAGACTACACGACGTGTACTCCGAATACGTGGCGTGTACTCAAAAAGTTTATTTTTCTTCCCGAACAGAAGAACATACACGGCGTGTATGCGATACTACATGACGTGTATACTGGGTTTCCAGATAGTATGCCTTGGAAACTTCTCCGGAACCCAAAAAATACTGAAACCAACACCAAAGTGTCAAATTCCGACTCGTGGGGGACCATACTCCCCACGAATCAAAGTTTGAAATCTTATTTGTGTTATAACAAATATACAATCAATGATCCACCAAATTCCGATCAATGGGGGCCCATACTCCCCAAAAACCAATGTTTGGCGTCCATTCCATAAACATGCTCACATAAAAGTACGCTATCAAATGGTAGGTATTTTATCGAGCAACTATCACAACAACATGCTTCTCTAGCACAAAAACTATCACAACAACATGAAATTTCTAATGCACCTATATGGCATGGAACTATGCATGGCATGTGATTTCTATCAAGTGCCTATATGATTCCTGAGACGACATACCCTCATCTCATTAGGTTGCACAAAATAGAACCCATAGATAAAATATAACAGCATAATTCCAAGTGCGTCACCCAACGGTGAAAAAAAATCAACTGTAAAATTTTCAAAATCAGAAGAATTGAAAAAATACGAGGTAGACTGGATTTTCCCTATACACAGGTTAGCTACGCCTGGGCACAACTTATTACCAACTACCGTTCATCCTATCCCTGATTACAACTCCAAATAGTAAGTCAAAGAAAAGAAAACCCCCTCTGATACCACTTTGTAACGTCACGGTTCCAGGTTCCACTCAACGGGTGCCCCGAACCCGATTCACCACAAGACCTCAAGCGCATTTCCCCAAACGCCAGAGGCTTCCGACTAGCAGTGAGGGCCCAGGTCTGATAGTGGGGAAACTATGCCCTCAATTGTCAAAGTGTAGCGCATCAGAATTAGAAATAAAACATACAAAAACAGCGGAATCAATAAACCATGTAAATTTAAAGTAAACAAGTGTAGTAGATATAACCAACTATATATAAATAATGATGCAACATGTCTCAGGTTCTAAGAAAACAGCCATAACATGTTATACATCAATACAGTACAACAAAATGCAGAGTGCAGCAAAACAAAGAAAAGAACTGGCAGCAGCATCGTAAGCCTAGGCTCGGTCCCATGCCCTCCTACTCCTCAACAACAGTCAAGTACCTGTATAGGGACTCTTTCCCTTATCCACACCTATAGAAACGTAATCTCTTTGGGCCAGAAAGAATGACCCAAATAGGGTGTGAGAAATATATCTCAGTAGGCACCCACCAAAGGCCCGTGCCCAACTGCATGTAAACATGCAACAACAGTGTGCAGTAGTAAAATGAAATAAACTAAGTAGTACTCAAAGTTATGTAACTTACCATTTCTATTGCCATTTTAACATTTATTTAATCCATTTAATATAAGAAAACACCACGGTTCATTTTTAAGTAAATAGTCAGCGTCCTCAGACAAACAAAATCTCACCCTTAGGTAATCAGAATCTAACCCGTAGGTATTTCCCTTAGGCGTAACAGAAATTTCCCTCAGGCATACGAAGTTTCTCCCTCAGGCACAGAAGTCAAGTCCTTAGGCACGAAAGGTTTCCCTCATGGAAAATTAATACTACCCTCAGGCTAAATAGTGCAGTTCCGATAGGCTAATCACAACAACGCCCTTAGGATAAATAGGTATCTAGGCCATGCCCAACATGTAAATATGTAGTAACAGGAAATTCCTCTCGAGGAAATTATACAATTACTACTTTAAAGTCATACCCTCGGGTATCCTGGCCAAACGACTAAACAGTGTAACACACCCCTAGGGTGGTTTCGGATCCAAGAAACGATCCCAACCAGAATTTTAATATCACATTTAATTACTTATTCAATTCTAGGTATTAAATATAGCTTTGGCCTCAGCCACACGAAACCCCCAACATGGGTTCATGGCATGAAAATGCACAAAACACACAGCCTTTGGAAAAATAAACACCAAGCCACCGACCTTAAACACCAATGAACGATATACCCGAATGACGCCTTCTGAAACGTCCAAGAACGCCGTATATCTAAGGTAAAACAATTCTCGCTTAAACGCAAATAACTCTCTTTAGGGGATGAATTCTCAAGAACTGCTTAAGGAGAAGGGGGGGGGGGGGGCTTACCAGCGCAGTTCCAACGAGATCGTCCAAGGCGGGAACATATTCCCAATGCTCGATCAGTTGATCCAAGAAGATCCAGCCTTCATCACGAGCTCCTTCCTCCAGTTCTAAACCTTCCCTGTGAAAAGGGGAGGTTACTGCCCATTTTAAGAGAAAAAAAAGTACACGACATGTACTTTTGAGTGCACGACGTGTACTTCCTTCATTTAACTGTTCCTCTGGTGGCACCGCCAAACTGTTCATCTATCAACATGAGTACACGACATGTACTCTTAAGTACACGGTGTGTACTGTTGCCCAGCTGGCGGCTGCTCCACCGCCTTACTATTTTGGCCTGCCGACTGACTACATGACGTGTAAAGGAACACTACCTGGTTTGTAGCCGGTTCCTACACCATTCGTCGCTAACATGGATACACGCCCTGTGTACCCATCCCACACGGCCAAAAGTACACGGCGTGTGGAAAAGTACATGGCGTGTAGTTCCAAAATTTAGTATTTTTCCCCATTTTCCATATTTTCTCAAAAACACTTAAGGAAAAGAGAAAAGAAGAAGCCCGTACCTCAAATATAAGAACCGAGTTCTTACATCAAAATTGATAGAAATGTTTGTTTCTCTTATTTACTCTTTATGTATTGTGAAACAAGCATGTATTCCTGACTACCTTCACCCGGTTATAAATGTAAAGGTTTTCTCAATCCCATTTCATTTAAATCACATCGAGCATTAGCACTATCCTTTGATTTCCCATTGATTCCTAAAATAGTGAACAATATATTATCTCATACATTTTTTCAATGTGCATCACATACAAATTATGTCTTAAAATATTATATTTCGAATAAGTCAATTCAAAAAAAACTTTGTTTCTAACAATTATGATTGTGCTGTCTATTTACAGTAGGAATCAAAGGAAATGCTGGAGCCAATAAATCATGAAAATCATATATTGTACGGATGTTTTCTTGATTTAGTTGTGCCCAAATTTGAACCCCAGGTAGTATTTTTGGTGATGGGTCATACTCTATATTCCTATCAAACGACACACGATCTATTCAGAACCTATGCAATGGAGGAAGAGAGAGTCTATGACCAAGATATTCCCACTTTCTACAGTGCTTAAGCCCTATAGATTTATTACTATTATTAAAACAAGGGATGGAGAATTATTTTTTTGTACTTCAACCTGATAAGTTAGCATATGCTGGGAAATCATTAATTATCCATAAAAGCGGCCTGAAGTTTAAACATTCCATTAGCTGCTGAGTCAAAAATTATTACACCATCGACCCAAAATTCATGCAGCTCATCAATCAAAGGTTTCATATAAAAATTTATTTTATCACCAAGTCCTCTCGGTCCATAAATTATAATCGACAGTAAAAAAAAGGTTTCTTCATACATACCCTTGGGGGAAGGTTGTATGGAACCAACACCATTGTCCACGTACTATGTTTTTCACCAACCATGGACCTAAATGGGTTAAAATAATCTGCTACCAAACCCAATAAAAAATTATTATCATCACGGGAAAGGTTTGGGTGTCTTTGATCAAAATATTTCCACGAAAAAGAATCTATTAGGTGAGTTAATTTATCAACCTCTTTGTTCTCTCTGAATGCCAAGTCACCAATTTAGCAATTTTAGTTGACATAAAGAATCTCTCCAACCTTAGTTTTGGGGGGAAATAATGCATCTACTTAGTGGAAAGTTGTTTCTCTTGATTCAAGATGCTTCCAGGAATAATCTAACTACCTTGATTAATCTCATTGGTCTTCCACCTGGATGTATAGAAAACAGTAAAATTATTTAATTGCGTATTCTATTTTCTGAACAATATATAATTATTGCGACATGCATCAATGGTATCATATGTAAAATTAATATCATCAGTAAACTTGCAAGCTTGATAGAATGACTCTGGAATCTTCACTCCCGTAGAGAGTACCTTACTCAACAATACCAACAACATGTTGAACGAGGTGTCTAACCACTTGTTCAAGGACTACAAGTGTAAAAATTCAACGATTAATGAAATTTAATAAATTTAGTGCATCCATGACATAATTTAGTTCATGAATCATAAAGAATCTCCAAGAATTTCAATGATTCTTCATCGAAAGAAGATTAGGGATTACTCAATCCAGTGTCTTCATTTACGAAATTATTGTCTTCAGGTTGAAACTGATGCATCATATCATTGAGAATTATGTTCATCTGATCAAATTATCTCAAATAAACATTCTTATGAATAATTTTTGATTGATGAAATAAAACAAACTCTTATCTATGATTTTTCCATGTCTTATAGTTTTTCAAAAACACATTAAAAACAGATGTTCTCTAACACTATCTCATTTGAATAGATATTTATCTGCACATTTTATGCATGGAAAACTAATCGAATCGCTTGGAAATCCATTGGTGAAATCTATAAATCGCTTAAACCCAACATAATATTTAGCAGAAAACCTATCTTTTATATCGATCCAACTCTTATCCATATATGTATTTAATAGAAAGCGAATATATCTTATTTAAATTCCAAAAAAAAACTCATATCATTAAAACGTAAAAACCAATGAGTTCAATGATATTTCTAGGGACAAAAAACCTATCTTTTAGGTTCAGTCATGAATAAAAAAGTATTCCCTATGAGAGGTCTCTTTGGGCAATACAAATTTCATGAATAACCAGCGTAATAGATTGCAGAATTCAAAAAATGACTTACCTATAGAGGACTCAACTGCGGGTTATGGGGTGCGACTAGATTGTGGATTCATGACTATGCGATGGATTGACGACAGGGGTCAACGACTAGACTCAAAAGGGGTGTAACTTCTAGACGAAGCATGTGAGGTTTCTACACGGCGAGGCACGACGGGCCAAGAGTGTTCACCGGCGGTGGGATGTGATTACTCACCAGAGGGGGGCAGCAGGGCCAGTTAGAAACGACCATGGGAATGTACGAATAAGCAGTGTAGAGGTGGAGTGGGGGTCACCGGGGTGTCTCGGGGTCATGGGGGCACAACATGGAGGAAAGGGGGTGTGGGTCGCCGAGGTTGCCTGGGGCATAATGCGGAGGCAAGGGGGTGGGGGTCGTCGAAGTCGCATGGGTGTCTTGGGGTCATGGGGGGCGCAGTGTGGAGGCAAGAGGATCGGGGTCACCAGGGGTATCGAGGTCACCGGGAGGGTGAATAGGGGGAGAGTCATAGGGTCAGGGAGGGTAAACAAGGGGGGAGAGTAAAATTAGGTTTGGGGTAGTAAAAAAACATCAACTTCCATTTTTCGGTCACTTTTGATATCAACAGCGACTGGAAAATAGAGGTCGCTGTATTTATCCCACCTCGAAAGATAAAAAATATACTAGTACAGAGGGTTGCTGTGATGGTTTCAGTGAGATAATGTATAGCCATCACTGAGACAAGAAGGTGTGGGATGGTGTTAGTAAGTCAGGAAGCTCTGGGACAGTGTTAGTAGGTTAAGTGATGGTGAGTGGATGAAATAATAATGTGGTTGTCTGTAGGTTCGTGTTGGTGGGTTGAGTCACTGATGGAATCAATGGTGTGTCATGACAATGGCTGTGATGGGGAATAAAGAGAAAATTGGAAACTGATGGAATGATGACTTGAGTAACTGTTGGGTGGTGTTGGTAACTCGAGGGACAAATGGGAGTTGTTATTGACTCATATGAGTCACCGATGGGTGGTGTCAGTGAGTCATTTGAGTCACCGATGGGAGGTTTCATTGTACCCTCAACAAAACACAAACCATAAACAACAAATAAAAGTTAAATAATTATTTTTATAGAAAGTAAATTAATTAATTAATTAGAATATCTAGTACATGAAACAAATTTAATATTACAATTATTTAGTGAACTCATTTATTCAATGAATTAAAGAATTATTAATTAATGAAATTATTGAATTAAAAAAACTAATAATTAAATTTATAAATTGAATTAAATTATTTAATTACTAAAAGAATAAAAAAATAAATTGATCAAAATTATTTATTTTTAAATAAAATTTAATCAAAGAACTAAAAATTAAATTAATGAATATAAAATTATTAAAATTCAAATTAATTACAGAAAGAATTAATAAATTGAAATAATTAATGAACTAAATATTATATCTTTTTAAAAAAATACATGAGATAATGAAGAAATACAAAGAGTAAAAAATTAAAATTAAAATAAAAAAAATAATAACAAAAATTGGATGCAGAATAAGTGAACTAATTTCAATATTATTTAAAGTGAAGAAAAATAAAAATTTTCAAAAAAATTAACAATTTAAAAAAAAATGTAAAAAACAAATAATTTGTTAATTATTTTACAAAAAAAATTATTTTGATATTAAAATTTCAATAAAATATAAACAATTATGTGGAAAAAAACAACAGAAAACAACCACTTCAATTTTTTTCTCTATTTTTAATGCATAACCACATGAATCCTTCTTTCTTATTGATAAATAGAATTGGGAATCCCCTTAGAGAAACACTAGGGAGAATAAATCCTTTATCACTCAATTCATCTAGTTGCTTCTTAAGTTTTAGTAATTCTACTATGGCCATTCTATATGGAGTATTTGATATAAGTCTTGAAACATAAATTTAATCAATAGAGAACTTAATATCCCTCTCTGTAGGTTGTCTAAGTAAATCCTCTATAAATACATCAATTTATTCTTGTATAATAGGTACATAATCAATTTGAAGATTTATTTCTTTATCCATAGATGATGTTTTAGCTTCCTCTCCAAGAATTTCGTTTACTAGAGCGACTAGGGGTGGATCTAGATGAGAATCAAATGGTTATTCTTCTTCTATAATGATAAGGGATTGTGAACCTTCCTCACAAATCATAACATCCTTATTCTTGTAATATATTTTTGCATCATATTTTGAAATCCAATCAATACAAAAGATTATATCAAATCCAACTGTAGGCATGATGCTAAAACCAGTAAATAAAGCATTTTTATATTCCATAATGGTAACTTTTTAACACATCATTATTTTAATGAGACATACCTTAGGGGTTTTGACTGAAAAACCCTAGTTAAGGAAAATTTGAAATATATACTCAGAAAGGCTCAGAGATTGAGTTGAACCCATGCTCCCCAGAATTTGAAATATATAATTTTTAAAGAAAATAGGGAAGATATAAGAGAATGCAATGATCTGAAATCGAATACATAATTTTCATAGATTGAGTAAACGATTAAACTAACTAACACCACATTATTAGAAAATTCAACCTCAATAGTTGTGACTGTATAATCTTGTCCTTACTCCCTTGGCCTCTTTTGGGAAATTTTATTGGATGTATAGGACAATAATTTTCATATTTTCACATTCCATTATAATTTTATCCTTTAAAATTGATAGATTTTTTCTTTCCTTTTCAATCTTGATATTGGTGGCCTTTTTCTCTACACATGTAACCGAATAATTTTCTTTTTAAGTGGGCTTCAGGGTGCTTCCTTCCAAAAGATTTTCATGTGGGGAAAGTCCCTTTTTTATTCTTCCCTTTATCTATTCTTTCCTCCAAATTTTTCTTCTATTTATTTCCCTTAAAGTAATAATACATAAAAAATTCTTTCTCTATCTTGATAACACATGATACTATATCATCATGTGATTAGAAAGTTTTGGAAATGAGTGAACATTGATGGAATGGTTTTACTTCATCAAATAATTGACCAATCATGATCATTGGATTACTTATGCAGTCCACGAAATTGCTTTCTATCTCTATAAAGTTGAATCCATACTTAGAAATATTCTCATCCTCATTTTTCCTTATATTCAATAATTTCCTTTCCATATATGCTCCTTATCCGTAAGTAAAATATTTTTCTAGGAAAATTTACTTAATATCCCTCTATTCTATATTTATAATTTCATCATTCTCCCTGTTTTGGATTAGTGGCCACCATTTATCTGCATCTCTCGATAGATTATAAACTACCATGACAATATTCTTTCTTTCATTACTTTCCAAAGCGTGAAATTTCTTCCCTAAGGAACTTATCCACTACTTAGCTACAAATGAGTTTGTAGTCCCATTAAATGATAGAGGATGTTGTCGAATAAAGAATTCAAAAATTTCTCTTCCACATTGTGGATCAAAAATGACTTATATGGTTAAGTTTATTGTTCACAACCTCAGTTTTCTATCCCAATATAGATAAAATTTTCTCAGCATCCACTGCAGATCTAATAACTACATCATTATCATACATTGGATTGAAATCCCTACATGGGATATATGAATTGATATGGTTTCCATTCCTTCCACTAGGCTCCATTTCAAAATAATAGAATAAATTAGATTTAGTTTTGAATCATAATGGATAATCTAAAAGTAGGAAAACACTTTACATAAATTGAAATTTTATGCATATATAATATCATAATCAAAAACATAGTTTCTTTGTGGAAAAATTTACTTTTAAATAATCAACCAGGGTTTGTAAAGAAAATGCAAATTATCCTAAGAATATCCCATGAGAGGGTCAAAATAAGTGCATATTGAGGCCCGTTTTCATGTACCGGGTTACCTTGAGTTAGCCCTGGGACACCTTGTTAGAGTTTCTACCCCTAGGTACATCTGTGCCAAACCCTACCCACTTGTAGTATCCTAATTGAGATTTATTTATAATAAGATCAAAATAATCTCTACCTTTCCAAAATTATAGTATTTTCTTCAATTATAATCCTTAATGTCTATATTAGGTATATATTCCCTATTCTATGTTTTGTAAATCTATTTTCCAAGGTTTTTACTAAATTTCCTTTAAGACCAATTGTAAAGACCCTAACCCTAGTTTCTTGGAGACAATGCCTTATGTTAATACATTGGTATGTTTATAATGAATCACATCCTGATGAACTGAATAGTGTAGAAGAATTGGAAAACCAGATACATACATAATTGTTACATGAAAACATGAAATGAAAAACAATATAGATATTCCATCTGGAATGTCCAGAACTCATTGATTGTCAATAAAGTAATTCATAATATTCATCTATGCATCCTGGGGAAACATAAAAATAAAAAATGGGTGAGATCAGATGCTCATTAAGGGTAATTAATATAGTTTATGTTATCATAAACATAAACATTTAGTATGGTTAACAAAAAAACACATGCCATTAAAAATATTCTTGAGTATAATATGGAAGGAATGAAAGCTAAGTAAAGAAAGCCATATAAATGATCATAAGAGAAATAAACCTAATAATTTATATTAAAATAATAAAATATCAGAGGGTTTATCAATATCTAATATAATAATGAGGGAATTAATAATACCAGATATCTAAAACATGTCATCAAGGCCTTAACCAAGTTGTCTGAAAATACTATGGTAAGGCATAAACCAAAACCCAATTCCATCTTATCTCATGATACCTACTGATGCATCAAGGAGCTATAAATGGCCCCACACATCACATTTTAATTCCAATTAATTCCCCAAATAAATAGACCTAGACATAATCCCCATGAACATGTGAAATGTATATTACTTTCCCCTATCAGAAATCATAATCTCTAACCAATCTGAGCAGTATGGTGAGTTGAATCAAGAAAGCGCAATCATAGTTAAACCTTTCATAAACCATTTAACAACATATGATATATGAGATAATATAATATTAATTTCAATGAAACATAAAAATAAATTTATTTTTTGAAATAGATCAAAATATTCTAACAAAATCATTGAGGAATTCTTTAGAGAAATACCTATATTACATTGAAAATAATAGTTTTTTTGGAAAAATCATTTTTGTTGGTCATAATTGTTTAAATAAAACCAGTAATGAAAAAAATATAGTTTTCCATGAAAAAATAGTGATTTTATAAAAATAATTTTTTCTTTAAATAGACTATGGATGGTACTTGCAAATGGTTGAGATATCGAGATGTTCCCTTTAATCGGGCTTGCAAATCGTAAAGAATTCGAAACAACCCATACAAAAAACATGCATTTATTATAAAATAAAGTTGGAATGATATGTAAACATAAGTTTGGAATGTATAAACAGAACTTAGAAGATGTATATAAAAATAATGAATTATTAAATTGGTGTACAGAGGTAGAAATCATAACACGATTGAAAATGGATGTTTGGGAAGAAAACCCTAACCTTATGTCTAAGTGTGTTCTGTACTTGACCTTAATATCTTGAATAATCAAATTAAATCAATTTATTAATTAATTAACAAACTTATATACAATTATATTATTTATTATAATTTTATTAAGTTCTTTTATGGCCATTTTGATGAGTTATAATAATCAATTTTATTGCTTGAGAGCGTTCGTTTCCTTGGTTTTCGCGATTGGTATACTTGTATATGTGTATGGAAGTTAATGGATATAATCCTCCAAAATTTAATTTATATGATATTAATGAAAATAAAGAAGTGTAAATGTTTATATATATCCTTTTATTATATGGTATGAGGATGGATCATTATATAATACATTTACTGATAATCGTTTACATTATTTTGATGATTATTGATCATAACGACCACATTTTGTATTATCTTTTAGAATTATTTAAATATTTTACATCCCTAACATCATAATGGTTGTTATAAATATATTATAGTCTAATTTAAAAACAAAAATAGGTTCATTTATAGCCTTTAAGGATAAATTATAAAATGAAAATCCATCAGCCACGAATGTCATAAATCGGTACCTCTCAGATGATGATTTCATATTTAAAATAAAAGAGAGTGAGAAACAAGTTTGAGTAAAGATATTCCATTAAAATGTTATCATTTTAGTATATAAACGACACTAGAGTTATGATTACCATTTTGAAAGAGGAGGTGATGAAATAATAATAAAATAAAATAAATTAAAAAGAAACTAAAAGGAAAAGGAAGAGGATTTTACCTCTTGAATACACCTCATTGAGAACCTCCTTAAAGGGATTGGTTTTTGTATTTTGATGAGAAAAAGCGATTTTGGACATGTAAAAGATTATTTTTTAAGATTGTTGGGAAGAAATTTTATAATACTCAAAGCTTGGTTGGTGTGAGGGGAAGTGGTAGTGATGGGTGGTATTTATAGTGGATAAAAGGTGTGATTTCTCATTATTTTATAATTTTACTCATAAAAAAATAGTGTTGTTTTTTGTGACTAAATATAGTAATAAGTGAATATTAATTCGAAACAAGGGTTCTTATATCATCCAAACATAACCTATGAGTCAATAAATCACGTATTTATCATTTATCATAAATTATCATATTTTACTTTTCAAAGAAATTAAATTATTTCGAAAAAATCACGAAAATTAACTCCAAAAATTTTTAGAAATGTACAATTCAAAAATGAAATCCATTTTAGGAAAATAATTTTCTAAATATGAGAAATTTAATTTTTAATTAAAATCATCTTTAACTTGAAAAATACAGATTTCAAATCAATAACTGATTTTATAATACTTTCAAAAATAAACTAAGGTCTCATAAAATTATAAAAATATCATAAGGTTTTTTTAATTTATTAATACATTTGTTAATAATATTTTTTCTTTTAAATCATTTTATTATTTATAAATTTGTTGTTAAATATTTATGACTTACAAAAATACAAACAGATAATTTAACAATTTTATAATATTCATTTACTTATATTATGATATAATTACATGATACTTTTAGTTATAAGGTGCCTAAATTTTGTTTATACTTTCATGGGTGATGTTACAATTCCTTAGTTTTATTTACTATTCATAAGCATCATATTACTATTCCTAAGGTAAAGTTATTATTTCATTGGTAGAGGTTACTTAAAATTTAAAAGTACATATTATTTCATTCATCATTCATTTATTATTTTTTGTATTGTGTTCTATATGTGATTTTTTGTGATCTATACATCATGGAGTAAACATATGAAGGAAATTTCATTGGTAGAGTTGTTGGTCGTTACAGTGTATCCATGGTTGTTTAACTTCTTTCTTGATATATTCCTAGATTTGGTTAATATGGTATGTTGTATGAAAACTGAAGGAATATTTAAAAAAATGGTTTTACATTATGAAAATGATTCATAAATAGGATTTGTTTTCAAGGCTAGAGCTAATTAATTCTTGATATTAGAACTTTTATAGATTCTTTGACGGTTTCCTTCTGGGCTTTGTGATCACACCATACTTTTTCAGTTGGGTGGTTTTAGATGTTGTTTTATAGGACTTGGGTTAAGGGAGGGTTATTAAATAGCATATTAGATTCTCTCTTTTTTTATTTTCTTTTCTGTGTGATGGTTTAGTGGTGACTTATAGCCACCCAATGTTTTATGTTTCTTGTTTGGTATGTTTGGGATTCATTTTTATGTCTCATGGATAGGTTATATTTATTCCACATTAAACCCTATTATGTATCATTTTTCGGTTTTTTCATGAGACATGTTAGTTCCACATTATTGTTATTCATCATGTGATAAACTGTCTTTGGTGACTTGTCTAGTTACCTCGATTTGGTTCATTAAGAATTGGTATTATATCCATTACCCTGCCTAAACCGTTGTAACACTGCCTTGGTTTTGTTTATTTTATTGTTAGGTTAGGGTCAGGATTGTTAAGATTTAGTCAAAAAGTGTAGAAAAGGGGTATGACCAACTCACTCTTATGAATACATCCATGTTTCCATGGGTGGTAAAATATTTTTTCCAAGATTGATACTAGGTGGTTATGTTTATTTGAATTAAACAGATATAGGGTTTATTTAAAGGTACACATTCAATATTTATTTTTCAGTATTTTGTTTTTAAAATCCATAACTAATTTAAATTATTTTTTATATGTGTTGGTTAGAGTAGATTACTAAAGAGGGGAGGGTGAATTGAGTAACTATAAAAATTTCTGTAAAAATTATTTCTAAAAGGTTATTCCCCAATAGATTAGATACTGCCCATTTAATCAAGGTTATACTATTATAAGAGTTTGACTGTTTAAATAACTACTTAGAAGACTGATTAGTTATCAGTACTCTTAATATTAATTACTAAAACTACTTTTGAAGTTATTATACTAAGACAAGATAGTTATAACTTCTTTACAAGACTAACTATCAATGTTAATTTAGTGATTTCTAAGTTATAAAGAAAAGAAATAAAACAAAGAAAACTAAATTAAGCATCACAACGGATATGAAACAAGTGGTTCAGTCTAAAGTTGAGACCTAATCCACTCCACTTGGTGATAACCTTCCACCGAGCATTTTATATAAATAAAATTTGATCCACACCCTGGATAGGGGTTGACAACAGTATGCACGACTCTCCAGGCCACACGAGGAACTCTTCCACAGTTCTTCGTGGGTACAAACTACCAGGACACACAGAGACCTCTTCCACACTCATCTATGGGTATACACATGGGTAAATTAGTGTTTGAGCAAGGATATATTTTATCCTTCAGTTTGATGCGGGAGATAGAGTGTATTATTATACAGAAACACACACTGCTCGAAAGTTAATAAAAAGATACACAAAAGAGCAGAAAGATTGAGATAGGTTTAGAAGTGCTCTGATTGTTGATCTTTGTAGCTCTAGACTTCTGAGATGAAGCAGATGAAGAATTCGAGTCCTCATCCGTAAAATAGACTGTTGCGATTCAGATTTTGTTCTTCGTGGGGTTTTACAGTGTAAAGATGTTCTCTAGTATTCAAATATGATTCGTGTGTTCTTCAACAGTGTCGAGTTGCATCCAATAGGACTTTCTTTGAAAAATTTTCTCTAAGTTTGTTCTTCATTATGGTGCTGATGCCTACTTGGTTTTCATTCTCATATCTCTTATTTCTGGGTAGCACTTTTTTTATCTTGTAAATCATGGGTTGAGGCTGATAGGTTGCATGTATTCTACACATCGTACCTCGTACTATCAGATGATATATCTACAAAGAAACATTAATTATGTCAGTGCATTAATATCTTGAAATATAACTATTAGAGATTAAATTGAAAAAAGAAAAAACATATTTGGAAACAGGGTCATAGTATGTCATGGAAACAATGTCTCTTTTACACGGTGTCTGGATTGGTCATGGTGTCCAAATGTCACAGTGTATCATGGTTACGGGGTCTCGTGGACACGGTGTCTAATGGTCATGATGTCTCAATGTTTACAGTGTCTGCTTCACTATGTCTGCTTCACGTTGTCTGCTTCATGGTGTTAGCTTCATGATGTCTGCTTCACGGTGTCATTCGGTCACAGTGTCTCGTGGTCACAGTGTCTCATGGTCATAGGGTCTCAATGTTTACGGTGTCTGCTTCACTGTGTCTACTTCACAGTGTTTTCTTCACTTTGTCTGCTTCACGGTGTCTGCTTTACTGTGTCTGCTTCACGGTGTCTGCATCACAGTGTCTCTCAGTCACGGTGTCTAAAACTTTTCAAGATAACTGTATTCAGACTTAAGGAATAATGATCATAGAATGGATTATACTTAATCATTTGTTAGAGAAATCATTATGAAGTGATTCAAAAGATAGTATAAGGTAATTAAAATGAATGCAGAGAAATTAAGATACTCAATGGGTATTTTTAAAGCATGAGAATACATGAAGCAATAATACATAGGATTTGATATAATTTACAGTATTTAACTAGGTTGAATAGGATTTATGATCATTAAAACATGACTAGTACATGAGGATTCCCACAATATCTCCCTTTTTGACGATCACAAATCATGTAAAGTTAAAGTGTATATTTTCTTCAACTATAGATATAGAGATAAATGTATAACATATAACATATAGAGATTTCTCCCCCTTTGGGATTATAAAAAAGATGGAATAAGAGAAGACATGAAATGTACACTTGTCCTTAAAGCAAATAAGGTTCAATACAAATGGAAAAGAGAAAAAAAGAAATAGCATCCCTATCAAAAAAGAGTAAGCACTATTCGTATTCATGGGCTGGCCTTCTCTTTTCCTTTAGTAGCAGTAGCAGAAGAGGAAGCCATAGGAGCAGAGGTCGAGGTAGAAGAAGTGCGTGAGGTGGTTGATAGAGAAGGTAAAAGAAGGCCTTCAAAAATAGATGGAGCCAGAGTAGAAGTAGTAGAAGATCCAGGTAGTTGTTGATCAAGGATCACATGCTGGATCTGACTTAGTTCTTGGCTGAAAGACATAGTGGTGGAGGATAGGGCAGAGGTGAAGGTAGGCAACCCATCTCATAGAGGAGCAGCCGCAAGAGCAATAATGGTTGTACTCTGAACATGAAGGTAAGGCCTCATAAGAATAATGAAGTTCGTAATGATCTACCCACCATACTGCATGGCTTTCTCAAAATCATTTTTATTTTCCATAAACATATCCAACAATCGAGTAAACTATGTGAGCTTTTGGACTTGGGTTTTGAAAGCTAGAGTCACAGGAGGTATTCTCAGATTTTCCACAAGATTCTTGAAATGATTTTTCATATCAGTCTTTGAGAAGATTTGGATGAAGTAGAAATCCACTATCTTGGCAATCTATTGCGGTGCATAAATAGAAATTTTTGAGTGGATTTGGACTAGATCAAGAACTTAGTCACTATTCTTGATAACTTCAGAGAGAGAAGATGCGTTAAAACCATGGAGTAAATTCTGAAGCTCTTCTTTTACTATTGTTCAGAGAAGATCACTTTCTAAAGAGGGTTTAAAGGATTGACCAGAGGCTTTAGAAGCATTGACAGTAGTGGTGAGAGATTTCAGTTGGTTAAACACTTTTTGAAGACACCCCGTATATTCATTAGTGAGTTTGTTAAGATCTTAAAGAATATTTCTCATCTACTTCACGATCTGTTTGTTTTTTCAGTGATCTTTTTATCTAAGGAAGATAGATAAGGTTGAATGTGAGACACAACAACTTGTTGGGTTTTAGTAAAAGAAGGTTTTATAAGAGGAGAACAAGATCTGACCTCTTGTGCATATCTGTTTCCATGTCCTCAATCATACCTCTTAGAGTCCTCACTTCAACGCTAAGTAGCCGATTTTCAACTCTGACTTCCTAAATCTCATGAAGAATTTTTGGTTGAATCTTCCATATTATCTTCTCCAACAACAGTGATTCATACATCTCACTTAAATTGGTCACAGGAAGATGTTGGGTATTCATGAGTTTCTCAACTCCAGACAAGTGGGTAACACCAAAGTCCTTGAGATCATCCTTAATCACCAAGGAAGATTGGTATGATGAAGGATTAGAAACATGTACTAATACAGTTTTGGGTTCCTTTGCTTGGGAAAAATTAGAGAACGATTTCAACTTGAACAAAAAGGAAATTTCAAGGCCCTTTTCTGAGACTTGATGAGAGTCATCAATATCATAGAATCTAGGGAACTTATATTGACTGGCTATAGGACTTGAAACAACCATATTTTGTACTCCAGCAGATTCCAGGTTTGGGGGTTTCTCCCCCTCAATAGTTGCATCCTTATCAGGACTAAGAGGCTTAGGGTATTGATCTAATTCTACAAAATCAACTCATAGTTCCTCAACCATTTCTTGTATAGCCAACTGAATAGCTAGTTCCATTCTCTCTTCATCCGATGGGATGATTTCAGGAATAGATTGTTCCACTGGGAGTTCATCAAGGTTAGCTTCTTGCATACTAGGTAGATATTCCACTATAGGTTCTTCTATTGAATTCATTTTAGTTTCTTTAGTAACATATTCTATTTCAATCTTGGGTTGATCTAACATATTAATAGCATATTTAGGAGCAGGGAATTCTTCTTCAAGAACATAATGAGGAATAGGGTGACTGTCTTCCTCAACAGAAAAAATTTCTTTAGGAGGCACAACAACCTCTTCTTCTTCTTCTTCAGAAGAGTACTCAACCAGTTCATCTGGTTCAAAACTAGGATCATAAAAATTTCTTTGTCTTGAGGGATGTTCCACTGAATTGAATTTCTTATAAGTTCTATCATTGTCTTCCACCATTTCCTATTTCTAAGGATTCCAATTTATCTTCATTCTCTTGATAGTTGCTTTTCAGAGGCAGAATTCACAATCCACCATTACTTCCTCATTAGGTCCAACCATAACTTTGTCAAGAAGCATGGCTATTATTAGCCGAGAGTAAAACAGGGTAGTTGACTTGGATGTGACTTTGATCAGATCACACATTTGGTGTATGATATAGTTGTATAGGTTGATCTTATGCCCGTTTTTTATGAGGTGGATCACAAAAAAATCCTGATATTTCAAAACAACAAAATCACCTTTTCTGGGACTAACTATATTTTGTATAAACCTGAACAGAATCCTTGATTCTCCATTTAGTTCAACAGGAATGGCTCTCCTCTATGTGCCATTTCTAGTTAAGGCTTTCAAATCATCTTCCAGGTCAAAGAATTCGGTTTTAGGTGGAGGTCCTCTCTGATAATCCTCATAGATGCCTTCATGAGGTATCCTAAGGAATGAAGCCCATAACCTTGAAGAGAATGAGAATCACTGCCCATTTATCTAGCTTCTCACGACATAACTATCACCAGAATGAAAAAATAATTGTATATACTACTAAAACTGAGCTACCAACTTAAGATATATAAGTCTGTCTTCCTTCAAAAACCACTCTAACCATCCTTGTTGTTCTAAAACATTCAAAACCAAAGACTTACTAGACAGAAGACATTTGGGGAAGACCTCATTCTCAGGTATGACAACTCGGTTTTCTAGATTAGGTTTTAGAGGTCCTTTTAGTGCTAGCATAGGTGCAATCTACTTCTTCTTTGAGTTGTGATTCTCATGAGTCGATAATGAAGGGTGCTTCATCCTGGGCATCCATTGAGGGTTCGAGAGAGAGAAAAGGGTTGTTGGGTTGAAGAAGGGTTCGAAATTAGTGAATAGAAGAGATCCCAAGTGAAGAATCTAGTGATATATTCTTTATTTTATCATTTAGGAATTCCAAACGTCGCAAAAGTAAAAGTGTAGGAAAAAAAGGTGAAAAGGATATTTACCACGATACATGTTTTTACTTAAAAAAACATAAAAACATTAGGGTGAGACCATGTATGTTCATTACGGTGAGACAGTAATTGAGAATTATGGTGAGACAGTAATATGGTGAGACATTAATATGGTGAGACATTAATTGTCAGACAGAAAGATAATAAAGTATAAAATAGTAAGATATCGAACAGTAAGACATGAAACAACAAGATATCGAATAGTAAGACATGAAACAGTAAGATAGAGAATAACAAGACATGAAACAATAAGATATATATTTTAGGTTTATCATGACTAGTTCATGTATGATGTAGTCTATTCTTTCAGAAGTTAATGGTTTGGTGAATATATCAGCAAGCTGATACTCAGTACCAATGATTTCCAAAGTGATGTCACCTTTTTTATAATGATCTCTCAAAAAGTGATGTATTACATCAATAAGCTTTATCCTAGAACATGAAAGAGGATTTCTCAAGATTTTAATAGAACTTGTGTTGTCACAGTTTATAGGTACATTCTTTAATTGATATCCATAATCTAGTAATGTGTGTTTCATCCACAAAATCTATCCACAACAACTGCTAGTAGCTATGTATTCAGCTTCTGAAATAGATAATGAAACAGAATTTTGTTTCTTACTACACCATGATATGAGTGACTTGCCTAAAAAAATGACATTTTCAAGAGGTTCTTTTTTCTATCTAACTTACAACCACCAAAGTCAGCATAAGAATAACTAACTAATTCAAATTATTGTCCTCTAGGGTAGAATAGTACTAGATTGGGTGTATGCTTGAGGTATTTTAAAATTATCATTACAACATTTAAATGAGATTCCATAGGATTTTCTTGAAAATGAGCACACATACACACACTAAACATAATGTCTGGACAACTAGAAGTTAAGTAGAGTAAACTTCCAATCATCCCCCTGTAAGTGGTTGGATCAATAGATTTTCCATCTTCATCATGATCCAACATACAAGTGGTACTCATGGGAGTGTCACTAATTTTAGTGCTATCTATTACAAAATGTTTTAGAAGATCTATAGTATATTTACATTGAGTTAAAACAATTTCATCACTATTTTGTAAGATTTGGAATCCAAGAAAGAATTTTAGTTCACCCATTAAACTCATTTCAAATTCATTTTGCATCATTTTAGAAAAATCAACACCTAAAGAATTTTTTGAAGTTACAAAAATAATATCATCTACAAAGATTTGAACAGTTATAACATCATTAGAAATTCGTTTTATAAAAAGGGTTGGATCAACTTTTCCTTTTGTAAAACCTTTGAAAATAAGAAAAGTACTCAACCTATCATACCAAGATCTTGGAGCTTGCTTTAAACCATATAAAACTGTTGATAATTTTAAAATATGATTTGGAAAATGGGGGTTTGTAAAACCAGGGGGTTGTTCCACCAAAAAATCCTTAGTTATATACCCAATTAAGAATGCACTTTTAACATCCATTTGATAAAGTTTGAAATTCAGATGTGCATCATAGGAAAGCAAGATTCTGATGGCTTCAAGTCTAGCTACTGGTGCAAAAGTCTCTTCACAATCAATTGATTCTTCTTGACTATAGGCTTGTGCAACTAATCTAGCCTTGTTTCTAACTATGTTACCAGCTTCATCTACCTTATTTTTGAACACCCATTTAGTGCCTATGGTGAATGTGTCCTTATGTCTTTCAACAAGTTTCGAAACTTTTTTCCTTTCAAACTGATTAATCTCTTCTTCCATATCCATCACCCAAAATTCATCATTAATAGAATCATTAATGATTTTAGGTTCCAGTTGAGACAAAAAAGGATTGATATTCAACCTAATTTATAAGATAATCTCTAGTCTGAGTTCCTTTTTTCTAGGTCTCCTATAAAAGCATCTAAGGGATGGTTCTTAAGAGTCCTAACTGCTCTAGAAAATGAAGGACTAGTGATTTCAGGTTCATCAAATATTCAGGTTCATTGTGTCTTTATTCTAAGGAATTTATAGAACTGGAAGTTTTCAAAGATTCTTTTACAGAATGGTTTGAAGATTTTGGATTAATTTTCAGATTTGATACATGATCCTCCAGGTTTTCTAGAATGGTTTTAGGCTCTTGTGGGTTAGTTTCATCAAATTTTACATGAACAGATTCTTCCACACATTTAGTTCTTTTATTGAATACTCTGTAGGCTTTACTAGACAAGGAATATCCTAAGAAGATACATTCATCACTTTTGGATGCAAATTTGACAAGATTGTCCTTAGTATTAAGGATATAGACATTATAACCAAAAAATTTGAAGTATTTAACCTTGGGTTTTTTATTGTTCTACAACCCGTAAAGAGTCCTTTTTAGAATAGGTCAGATCAACACTATAATGATTATGTAGCATGCTGTATTGACAACTTCAGCCCAAAAATAAATAGGTAGGTCATACCCACTAAGAAGTTTTCTAGAAATCTCTTGCAGGGTTTTTTTCTTCCCTCCACAACTCCATTGTGATGAGGTGTTCTAGGGGTAGAGAAATTGTGACTATAACCATTTTGCGAGAAAAAGGATTCAAACTCTTGAATTTCAAACTCAAGGCCATGAGCACTTCTTAAGGATTTAATTCTAAGTCCACTATGATTTTTTACAGAGTTTGAATATTTAATAAAATAATAGTAGGATTCACTTTTGTGAGCCATAATGAAGGTCCAAGTATATCTATAGAAGTCATCTACAATAACATAAACATAGTACTTTCCATTTAAACTAGAAACTCTAGATGGTCCAAACAAATCCATGTGAACTAGTTCAAGAGGATGAGAAGATTACACTTCTTTCTTTGGTTTGAAGAAACTTTGTGTTGTTTTCTCTCTTGACAAGGATTACACACTTTGTCATTTGGAAACTCTAGTTTGGGTAAGTCTTTAACTAATCATTTTCTAGTTAGCTTTATAAGGGAGTGAATATTAATGTGTCCTAGTCTCCTATTCTAGAGCCAAGACTCTTTATGAAATACACTTAAGCATGAAACATTTTGAGAAGATAAAGAATATTAGTTAATGGAGTAAACATTTTCAATTCTTAATGAAAAAAATACTAATTCTCCTTTAGATTTAAAGACATCGTATGCATAATTTTCAAATCTAACATGAAATCTATCATCACATAATTATGATATACTGATCAGATTATATTTTAATCCATCAAAAAACAGTACTTTAGAAATAAAAAATGAGTTTGAGTTACCGATTTGGTCGAGGCCAATAATCTTTCCTTTGGCATTTTCACCAAATGTGACATGTCCTCAATCTATTTTATTAGGTTCTTGAAGCATGAATATTCCCATGTAATGTGCCTTGAACATCAACTATCCAAGTACCATATACTTTTACATGAACTATTTAAACATCATTCCTAAAATAGATTAAGAAAAAACAAATTTTGGAACCCATACTTGTTTGGGTCCAGTAATATTAGTGATAAGTTCTTTAGGAACCAATATTTGCCTCAAAGGTTTCCAGTAAGAATTATATAGAGTATTTTAAAAATAGACTCTATTCATTAAAACTATATGTCCTAGATTTTGAAACAAACTTTATTATACCTAGATTTATTTTTCCAGGTTGATAAACAATGCCTGTGTTGTATTTAGGAGCAATTTGTTTTCCTAGAATTTGAGTAAGGTTATTTTCCCCATTGGTACACTTTTTAGGTCACTCTTTAATTGATCAGTAGACATTTTTAATTCATTTTTTTCTTTGAGAAGTTGAGTATTTTTCTCTTTTGCAGTTGTGAGTTCAGATTTAACAGTTACAGTAAGAGAATGTGTTTCTTTAATGATTTATATCTGTCTTTTAGTTCATTGTATGTTTCCTCAATCATGTTACAATATTTATTTATTTATTCATTATTCATATTTCCCGAGTCACTCTCATCTTCAGAATTGTATGAATCATGTACATGAGAGTCCAGTGTTACCTCACATGTGTTTGTCATAAAACACATATTGGCTTTGTTAGCATGTTCATCATGTGATGTTTCTGAGTTGCTAGAACTGTCCTCAAAAGCACTCCAGGTTTCTTTCATTGCCTTTTTATACTTCCTGTCCTTTTCCACATATTTCATTTTTTATTTGAGCTTTGGATAGTCATCCTTGATATGTTTTTTGCGCTTACATTCATAACAAACAATTTAATCAGTCTTGTCACTTCTTTTCCAGTCCTTCTTCCAATTTCCTTTTTGGTCATATTTTCCCTTGAAGTTAGGATTTCTGAAAAAGTTCTTCTTCTTGTAAAATCTTTTAAATCTTATGGCTAATTGATCCATTTCTTCATCACTTTTGGATGATGATTTTTTTAACACTAGAAATTTCTACAGAAGCTTCCATTTTCCATTTGTCTTTGTGCTTAGAGGTGGTGGTCTTGAATGCAACAGATTTCCTCTCTGGATTATCTTACTCCTCCTTGTTGACTTTCAACATTTCCTCATACATCATAAGTTTCCCAATGAGTTATTTTATAGGTATTTTTCTTATGTCGCATGATTATCTAAAAGAGATAGAGGTTACCCTCCATCTGTTAGGTAGAAATCTAAGAATTCTTCTGATCTTTTCCTTGGAAGTGACTTCTCTTCCAAGAGAAATAATTGTATTGACAATATCATTGAACCTACGATACATGTTAGAGATAGGTTCATCATGTTTCATTTTAAAATTATCATATTTAATAGTATAAGTATTAAGTCTTATCTCTTTTATACTAGATGTTCCTTCATGTCAGAGAGACAGGGTATCCCAAATTTCATGAGCAGTTTTACAAGAAAAAATTCTATTGAATTCATCTTCTCTTAAGGATTAGTATAAAGCATTCATAACTTTATATTTTTTATTGTAGGATATTTTGGTAGGTTCATCCCATGGTATTTCTATAATGGATGACCAAATTTCAAAGATCATACTCTCTAAATTCATTTTAATTGTAATTTTCCATTAAGTACAATTGTTTCCATTAAATAATGGTGGTCTATTGGTTGAAACACCATCCAATATGTTATCCATAATAAAGTATTACTTTAAAAGAGATAGAAATTCAGAATTAATAGAAATTTTCAGATCTTTAAGGTTCAACTACAATCACAGTTGAATTAGATTAAACAGAGTCCTAATAAACTACCACTAATACCAAATGTTGGTTGGAGTAGATTAATCAAGAGGGGAGGGGTGAATTGAGTAACTATAAATATTTCTCTAAAATTTATTTCTAAAAGGGTTTCCCCCATATATTAGATACAGCCTAGTTAATCAAGGTTATGCTGTTATATGAGTTTGAATATTTGAATAACTTCTTAGAAGATTGATTAGTTCTCAATACTCTTAATATTAATTAATTAAACTACTTTTGAAGTTATTATACTAAGTAAATATTGTTATAACTTTTTTAAAAGACTAATTATCAAATTTAATTTAGTGATTTTTGAGTTATGAAAGAAATCAGTAAAATAGAGAAAACTAAATTAAGCTGCACAGCGGATATGAAACAAGTTGTTCAGTCTCAAGCCAAGACATAATCCACTCCACATGGTGATCACCTGCCACCAAGAAGTTTATATAAATAAATATTGACCCACACCCTAGATAAGGGTTGAAAAAATTACACAGGACTCTCCAGGCCACACAGGGACCTCTTCCATAGTTCTTCGTGGGTAAAAACTACCAGGCCACACAGGGACCTCTTCCACACTTATCTATGGGTATACACAAGGGTAAATGAGTGTTTGAGTAATGATATCTTGTATCCTTCAGTTTGATGCGGGAGAAAGAGTATGGTATTATACAAAAACAGACACTGTTCGAAAGTTAATAAAAATATTCAAAATAGAGCAGCAAGATTGAGTTAGGTTCAGAAGTGCTCTGAGTGTTGGTCTTTGTAGCTCTCTACTTCTGAGATGAAGAAGATGCAGAATTCGAGCCCTCATCAGCAAAATAGAGTGTCACGATTCATCTTGTGTTCTTCGTGAGGTTTTACAGTGCAAATATGTTCTCTAGGCTTTAAGTATTCTTCATGTTTTCTTCAGCAGTGTCGAGTTTCATGCAATATGCCTTTATTTGAAAAATTTTCTCTAAGTGTGTTCTTCGTTATGGTGCTCATACCCACTTGGGTTTCTTTCTCGTCTCACTTATTTATAAGAATAAATTTTCTTTTATCTTCAAAATCATGTGTTTAGGATGATAGGTTTCATGTATTCTTCACCTTGTACCTCGTACTATCAGAAGATATATCTATAAAGAAACATTAATTATGTCAGTGCATTAATATCTTCAAACATGACAGTTAGAGATTAAATTGAAAAAAAAATCATATTAGGAAACGGTGTCATAGTAAGTCATGGATATTGTGTCTCCTTCACACGGTGTCTGGATTGGTCACGATGTCTTAATGTCATGATGTCTCGCGGTCATAGTGTCTCGCGGTCACGGTGTCTCATGGTCACGATGTCTCAATGTTTACAGCGTCTGCTACACTGTGTCTACTTCATGGTGGCTGCTTCATGATGTCTGCTTCATAATGTCTGCTTCACAGTGTCTTGCGGTCACAGTGTCTCATGGTCATGGTGTCTCAATGTTTACGGTGTCTACTTCACTATGTCTGCTTCACGGTGTCTACTTCAGTGTGTCTGCTTCACAGTGTCTACTTCACTGTGTCTTCTTCACAGTGTCTGCTTCACAGTGTCTCATGGTCACGGTGTCTCAAACATTTCAAGATAACTATATTCATACATAACCAATGATGATCATAGAATGGATTAGAATGAATCATTTGTCAGATAAATCATTATAAAGTGAGTCAAAAGATAGTATAAGGTAATTAAACTGAATGTAGAGCAATTAAGATCTTGAATGGATCTTCTTAAATAATGAGAATACTTTAAGAAATAATATACATGATTTTATATAATTTATAGTATTTAACCAGGTTGAATAGGATTTGGGATCATTAAAACATGATTAGAACATGAGGAGTCCAACAAAATTAAATGATATGGATACCTGAAGTTGGTCTTTTGATTTTGGAATTTACTATTAAGATAATTTTTTTTTCATGTGGTTATTAGAAATTTATCTTATAAGAGATCCTTTAAATCCCTTTGAAGAAGATATGAGATAAGTTCTAAAGGTGAATCCCCTGATGGTCTGTTGTTTGGTAGAATATGCAATCCACACTATTCAAAATATAGGTTAATAAGGTATTGAGAACTCTCGTTGGGGAGTGGACCATGACTCATAATTTATTAATCAGAATCCACCCATCTTATTTGGTGACAAAGGAACCTTGGGATTTGAGGTTTTTCTTGAGAATATTGAGAATATATTAAACATTATGAAGACTCATGTAGGATTTAAGGTGATTTTTCCACATATATGGTTGAGGGATTGTGAAGGAGATGATGAGACTCTATTGTGCAAGATAATTTTCATGATGATCTTACCTTGGATTTCTTTAAGAAAATATTCAAACAGTAGTTTTATCCTTAGACATTACATGAGGCATATAACTAGGATTTTTTGACCATAGAGCAATGGGATCATACCGTTATGTAGTATTTTCCTTTTTTTTCTATGTTGGTTCATTTGGAACTAGATATATTCACCAATGATTACCAAAAGGCTCATAGGTTTGAGTTGGGATTGAGGGATGCTATTAAATCTATGATTATTCTCATGCTTATTCTAATATTTTTTGAGGTATTTAATAAGTTGGATTTGTTAGAGGAAAATATAGAATGGATAACTAGTTTGGTTAGAGCTTGGGTTAGTTCTATTATTATTCAGGGTAAATTTTCTAGATAGAAAAAGAAGTGAAATTATAGTCATTTTTCTTCAAGACTTGTTTTTTGGGGATTTACAAGGATTTATAAAATTGTATTTTCTCAATTTGCAAGTCTTGGTCATACCAAGAAAAAATATACAAATTCTCCCAAGACATATCATCATTATTGACAATCTAACCATTTGAGGAATTTTTATGAAAGGATGTACTTAGGAAGTAAGGTTTGACCCCCTCACCAGGGGTTAAATGGTTCATACCAATGCTTCCATGGGTGGTGAGTCTTATCCTTGAGATAAGGGGGGTGTTCTTGTGGACGTGAAATCATAGGGAGGAGTTGAGACCAAACAATGTAGTGGAGTATGCACTAGAGGAATCTGATGTAGGTATGAATATTGTTAGAGGTGCTATGTTTATTTCATCTTCTATGGTAACAAATTATTTTGATATAGGTGTTACTCATTATTTTATATCATTAAATTTAGATTACATGTTGGGATTTCATTTGGAGAGTATGTTTTTCTTGTTGAATATTTTCACGCCTTTAGAAAAGAGGACAAAACAAGGTTTCAAGTGTACTACAAGTTGAGTAACAATAACCGAACTTGAGATGGAGTGAAATTTCTTGGATCTTGATCATGATATCTTTGGCATGATTATTGGAATAAATTGGTTGATTTATTTTAAGTCTCTAATAGACTGTTATGATAATCTATTTCATTTTTTTATCTCAAGATGGTGTCACTCATTGCTTTCAGGGTGAGTGGGATTCTAGGAGTTGGAGAGGGGGGATAGTTCTTCTATATTGTGGGGGATCTTCGGTTAGTTGTCTGAGAAGTTTTTAGATATCATTGATCATTATTTGAGAGACCACATCAAGTAGTTGTTTGTGTTTACCCCAAGGTCCTTAAATTTTTTTTTGGATTACCACTATAGGGAGAGGTAGAGTTCTCCGTTGACCTCCTACCTAGTACAATTAAAATTTCTATTCCATCTTATCATGTGAAACCTGTTGATTTGGGGGAACGTAAGGTTTGTCTTTCAAAACTCAATAATAAGGTATTTATTCTTCCTTTCATGTCACTAGGGGCTTTAAATATTCTTTTTTTCTATAAAAGAAGACAGGGGCCTTAGACTTTTCATGGATTATTGAAAGTTAAATCAGGTTATAGTTAAGAATAGATATCCCTTAACCAGGATTGGGGATCTCTTTTATCAGTGTAGAGGGGGTCATTAATTTTCAAATATTTAACTTTAGTCAGGGTAAAATCTGTTGAGAGTATGAGAAGAGGATAAAACTAAGACAACGTTTATGAGATAGTATGTGTATTTTGAGTTTATGGTGATTCCATTTAGTCTCACCAAATATCTAGTAATATTCCAGACTTTGAATAAATATATCTACCATCATTGACTAGAAACTTTTTTCCGTGTTCACGGCTGATATTTTAGTATACTCCTTGTCATAGGAGGAGCACATGGACCATTTAGATTATATTCTCATAACGGTGAGGTAACATTTCTTGTTTGAAAATATTTCCCTATGTGAGTTTGGGATTCAAGAAGTAATGTTTTTTAGGTATATTATATATAAGTTGGATGTATCAATGGATTTGGAAAAGATACAATCTATTATGCCCTAGGAGCATCCCATAAATGTGTTTGATATCCATAGTTTCTTGGGGATAATAGGTAATTTACATGCTCTTTGTTAAATACTTCTCTATCATTTTATATCTGATGATGCTTTAACCTATAAGGGGATAACATTTGAGTGGAATAAAAAATTTCAAATATTTTTTTAGGTACTTAGGAAAAGGATTACTTCTACTCTAGATTTGATTCTTTGGAAACCAAGTTTTGGTTATGGTGTTTTCAAGTATGGTTTTGGGGTGTCTTTTGATACTGGGTAGACTGGTTGTAGCCTATGAATCTCTCTAGTTATCCACTCTTGATAATAACTATAATAACCATGATCTTGTGTTGTAAGTGGTTATGCATGCACTCGAAATGTGGTGTCACCACCTCTTTGGGGATCACTTTATGGTATATTATTATCATAAAATAAAGAAGATTATTTTTACATAGAGGGACCTATAATTTTAACAGTGATATTGGGTTGATTATATCATGTCTTATGATTTTGATATTTCTTATATTCTTTTGAAAGGTAATTTGTTTGCTGATGCGTTCTATAGGAAATTGAGGACAAAATCAGTGAATTAATCCGTGGAAGAATGGTCTTTGATGAGTTTGTTTACCGAGAAGATCTTGGGGGTGGATAAAAATGGTGCGTAGGTGTTCTTGGATTTGAAAAAGGATGAATAATCATTTTATGAGTGGATTTGGTTCTATAATTTACCTAACACCAAGTTACAACATTATAGTGAAATCATAAATGGTGGGGAGACCTTGGGTGAGTGGTCATAGTCTCCTATTTACACATTGGTTTTCCAAAATAGGTTTTTGGTTACTTTTTCTCTAATAAATGATTTAATAGATAGTGGGAAATTTTATTATTGTTATATGATCTATGATAATACCATGATGTTTCATGACTTGATACATTAGTATTGGTGGAAGGCGATGTGGTGATCGGTAGAAAATTTTGTATCATGGTGTCTTATGTGATAGAGAATTATGGTGGAGCACCAGAGACCTGAACGTTTTTTGATTACCTTGCCCATTATGGTATAGAATTTTTAATATGTTTCAATGAACTTTATCATTAGTTCACCATGGTTTCCTCACTGGTAGGATGCAATTTTGTGATCATTTATTGACTAAAAATTCTTGAACATTTCCTCCATATCTAAAAGATGATCAAGTGGAGGAAATAAGGGACATGTATGTTAGAGATTTTGTGAGGTTTTATGAGGTTCTCTATTCAATTACATATAATTGGGACCCATAGTTCACATCCAGGTTTTGGAAAGGGTTACAATAGGCAATGAATCCTAGTCTAAATTGGGCATTGAATATCATCTGTAGAAAGATGTGCATACATATAGAGCTAACCAGGTTATTGAGAGAATGCTTTAGGAATGTGTTCCTGATTTAATTTGTTATTGTGAAATTTGTTTACCAATATTTGAGTATACTTATGATAATATTTACCAGGACTTGATTAATATGGAACTACTCGAAGTGTTTTATAGGAGGGAATGTACATTTCCCTTGTATAGGGAAGGGTTCAGAGATATTTACTTGGACAGGCCAAGCCTTTTTCAAGAGATTACTAAAAATGTTTAGTTGGTATAGAAGAAATTTGTCTTGTAATAGAGTCTTCATAAATATATTTCATACCATCCCCATCGGCCGCTGGAGTTTGAGGTTGGTGATCATGTTTTTCTTAATATTTTCACCTCTCGTAGTTCATAATTTTTTGGGTAGGAAGGGTATGTTGGCTCAAAGTTTTTTTTGGTCCCTTTGAGATAATAAAGAATATTTGAAAGGTGGATTATCACTTAGATTTACCATATCTTTTGAATTCCATCCTTAAAATGTTTCATGTTTCCTAGGTGAAGTGGTATCAAATAGATCCTTCCCATGTGATTGAATGATTGCATGCTGAACTTTATCCCAAAAACACTATGGATGATCAACCAAGAATGACTATGGATCACTGAGAGAATGTAATATGTGGTAAAACAATTCCCTTTTCTCATTTACTATGGTAGGTTAGACTGAATAACCACGAGACTTGGGAGTGATAATTTTTGATGACGCAACAATGGCCTTCCCTTTTTTGTGAGTCTCGGATATAGAGTAATTTCAAGAGATAAAAATTGTTTATGGTGGGGATATTTTAACATCCCATTACCATATATAAGGTAATTATTGAATCATTATTTCTTTCCCTTATTTGGTGTATTTTAGGCCCCTTGGTGATATAGAACGTTTTTGAATGAAAATGAACTAAATCCAGGGTTGAATGTTTGTTTTAATCAATGCAGTTCAGGTATAAATGTGACAAAGGCTTCAAAGGGTGTTGGGGTGTTGCTATGATTTTTATAAAGGGGGTTGAATTTGGTACTACTTGTAAGAGAAATTCAATCTTTAAATGTATGGATTATGTTGTAAGTTTAGTGCTGGGTATAATTTGTGGAAACTCTTCAGGCCATAAATATTTTTAGGCCATTAAACAATTTAATGTTGCAAAACCCATTTTTCAATGAGAGATAATCACTGAGGATAATTTGACTAGAGGCGACATGTTTTTTTATGTACATTAGTTGTGAGAAATTTATGGCATATAACTGAGATTTACACATAAATTTCCCATAGCTTATGGGTTTTATTTTATTCTTACCCAAGTATGTACTATTTCTTGTTTATACTATCTCCCACTGTCCATAGGTCTCACTCTAGTGTGTTTTGAGTGCTTTATTCCCTCCATAATATCTTTCTTGGTGTATTTGATCACCAATGTGGTTTGTTATCTTCATTTAGGTATGAATTTGCAGAAACTCTTTCGACCATAAAACCTTTTAAGCTAGAAAATGGTTTTGTGTAGTAAAACCCATTTTTCAGGGAGACCTAATCACTCAAGATAATTTTCCAAAGGTGATGTGTTTTTTTATATAAATAAGTTATGGGAAATTAATGTTATAAAACTGATATTTACACATAAATCTCCCGTTCCTTATTGGTTTTATTTTATTCTCACCCAAGTCTATACTAATTATTTTTTAAACTATATCCCTCCACCCATAGGTCTCTCTCTAGTGTGTTTTGATGGATTTCTTCCCTCTAGATCATTTTTCTTGGTGTGGTTGATCACCAATGTGGTTTTTTGTCTTCCTTTTGGTATGTGAAATATCCATCTTCCTATTTTTTACCACTGAACTTAGTTTTGAAGTATTTTGTGCTACATTTTTGGGGGTCTAATAACCATCATGCGATCTTTAGTGATCCTTAGTAGTTCTCCCTCATGAATTTTTGTTTGAAGGCTACTCTTCTTATTTCCAATCTCGATTATCGAAGCTGATTTAGTTTCCACCGTTCTTGAGGTAGGTGTCCCTATAAAAGTTTTTAATTATTAAATTTCTATTTTTTCTAGTTAATTTCTTTGGGTAATTCAATTAAAATTCATTATTTGAAATTAGAATGGTTTTTTTGATATGATTTTTGTTTTTACTTGGGTTTTATTTAAAAATAGATTTTTACACACCACTTGTTTGATTAAATAGTTTAAATGGTGGTTTTGGTTTTAAAATGGGTCTTCATTCCAAGTAGAAGAAATGATTTTTTGTGAATTTCTTTTTATTAAATTATATCATGATTTTGAAATGAATTTTTACAAACATAGCACATTGGGTAATCTTGGGTGTATTGGGAAATATACTTGTCGCTATTTAATTATAGGATTCCACAAGAGGTTTTTGTCACATTAGTGTGTGTGATTCCACTAGAGGTTATACTGGTTGGATCATCCTTTGGTCTGAATTATGTATTTTCATTTATTTATAGCATGTATACCCATAGGTTGGATCCCAAATGGTTTTATTTTTCATTTATGATTTTTTATCACATGTTGGTATATTTCATAGTTATTTTATTACAAGATTATTTTATGGAGTATCCAGGGTAATTTACCTAAATTATTTATATATTCGTGGATTTCGTGAATATGATATGTATTTTGAAGACTAAAGGAATGTTTTAAAAAATGCTTTTACTTAATGAAAATTCTGTATAAGATAGATTTTTTTAAGACTGTGGTAATGAATTAAATATATTAGAACTTATATAGTTTATTTGGTGGTATCCTAAGATATTTGTGATGAAAACCTATGTTTTCTTTTAGGAAGTTATTGATGTTATTTTATATGTATTAGGTAAAGGGAAGGGAATTATGTAGCTTTACATCTTCTCTTTTTTATTATCTTCATCATAGCGGGATGGTTTGGTGGTGATAGATGGTCACAAAGGGACTTTTTTATACATTCCATGTTTTATCATTTTTTTTGATGGTTTTTATTTACATTTTATGACTCTTGGATATTATATCTTGGTTATATGTTCTACCCTATTTGTTTATTTTGTTAGGTTTCTCATTATCCATGATGTTTCTACTTTTTGTGTACTTCACCATATGCCCGAACACCTTGGGTGACTTTCATAGTTACCCAGTTTGTTTTCTACATGACCCTATCCATATAAATATGAAAAAAAACCAACAAAATTATTTACATGCCATCACATTCAGAATCATTATTTTGAAAACGAAATTCATTTAATATTTTAATTTAACACCATATGGGTGTCACTAACAATTTCAAATATGAAGACGAATAAAGGAAAATGGATTTCAAATTTATATTACCCAATGATTTTCCAAATAAAATCATAATTAATTTATTTAGAAAAAAATGAGACTTTTTGTTCTTGGAGAGTGTGGAAAAAGTGGAAAAAACCCGACCTCTGATGAATTCGACAAAAATAATTATCTCATGATCTCAATGTTTTGTATTCCCAGTCCTTTACTTTAACAAATCCCAAGATATTTATCTAACCATGATCTAACAAGTAGTTCGGATTAATTGGATTCTAATCTAACGTTCCTCTTTAGATAAAATAAATGGATAAAGGAGAGTTAATAAAAATTATTATCTTACTAAAAATTTCCTAGATGAAACACTCTATGATCTGTTGATATCAACCATCAAGATGAAGAAGATCATTGAAATCTCCTAAGGGAGTACAGGAATTTGAGATCCTAGGTTATATTAAAAAAACGATGGTTTCTAGAGGAGTTTCATGCCATGAATCAATTTTTTGGATTTAATTAATCCCATCACATGGTTTGGAATTTAGGTTTAAAAAACCATTCTCTAATCATGAATATTAGATTTATTCATTAAAATTTTGAAGATATAGATTTTTTGCATGGTTTTTTAAAACTGTGAAACAACTATTCACATACCTAGATGACCCATATAACTCTAGAATATTTACATAAGGAATCCTCATAGTTTCCTCTAAGTGTGATCAGATTGTGAACTCTACAAAAAATCTCCAAAAAAACATTAAAATGTCTAAAATCATTATGAATCCAAATACAACCATTATATAGATATAAATAGAGAATACATAAAAAAATACATCAAAATGGGGGTATTAAAAACCTTACTAAAAATATCATGAGTAATCTATCATTGGAATGTTTACATCACATTCAATAAATGGGTAGTTTTATTTGGTTTTATTGTAAGTACCGTTTGCTCCATCAGAAAGACTGGACTGAGAACTATCATTAAATGTATTTTACTAAATTATATAGGCATATATACCTCTCAATTAATTTATTATATCAATTCTTGATTTCTCCAATGGTTGATAAAAAGGCGTTGAATCCTTAGTGTGGTCTCATTACAAACCTAAATTTGAATCTGTGCTGGCAGTTTGAGGGTGGCATCATCTATTTAAGAAGATAAACCCATGGTTACTATATCTTATCTATGGGATTTGATAAATTAAGGAAAATAAAAAAAATTGGACAATCCATGATGCATGTACCATTCTAAATGTACCCCATACCAATTTCATAATTGTTTAAGATAAATAATGGATCATCAGAGTTCTGGTGAATTGATATATCCATCACTACATAAACATTGGGTTCCCCAGTATGAAAACCAAACTAAAAATTACATAATGAAAATTTTATAAAATATAAATCCAATGACATGATACCATAAAATCTAAACTCCAAAACAAGGATTAAAACCTCTCTGATACCGTTACAACCTCACTAGACCCATTAAGAGCCCACTTGGGATGGAGGTTAGATGAGTGTTCTAACCCAGGACTACATCCAATAAGCTAGGAGTGGGTGAATAATACTAATAATACATAAAATACAAGGGAGGAATTAGTTCATATCATCCCACAATAGATACACATTTAGAATATATTATTAAAATCCAACAATCACTAGTAAGACATAAACACCAATCTATTCAACAAGTGAATCTATGAGATAATAACTATCCAATATAATTCTAAAAGGCATACCAGTGAAGTGAAATTTGTTAATATAAAAAATTTTCTTCTAGTTATATATGACACCAGATGAGGGAAGAAACCTCCAAACTATAAGAACTCATAGAATAACCTATGATAGTGACCAAATATATCACTAACCATCGTATTCCACTATGTATTAACTCTACCTAATCTAATATCTCCATGTCCACTGATGTCACACAAAAACTATTCATCTTATTTACCAAAAAAACATGTGTGGTCACATAGACCTTGAAGGGATGATTATATAGAAACCCAATAAAACATTCTAAAAAATTAAAGTAAAGAAACACAATTCTACTCAAACCTAAAAATAAGGTAAATATGAAAGAACCCAATGATTTTAGATATGATCTATAGTCCATAAAATAATTGGAAAGTCTTGAATACCCATATTTACATATTAGCTCCTTATAGGAACACAATTTTAATGAAATCATAGATACATGGAGTATCTAAAGACTCATAAATTTGGAAGTCAATATTCTGGTTGAAACACTTCTATCAATGGAAGCCCAATATGTTTAACATATTGTAACACCCAAAAAAAATCCATATCAAACATATCAAAAACTATATAGACATCATAAATCACATGCTACATCAATATAACTATAGAAAAGGACCCATACCTTACTAAGGTGTGAATATCAGTTGATGAGGGTACCAACCCCTATAAAAAACCCAAACCTCATTGAGTGGTTTAATAATCTACCATGGTGGTACCAGACCCTATATAAGGAGGACGTCAACCCCATCCTTTGGGGGGGGTTGTTCCTTTAAAAGCATCAACAAATTCAAAACATCCCTCTTGGTATGATACAATTCATTCCTTCTCTCTTAAGGGGGAGTGACCAGTGAAATTAAATAAAGAAAAAAATACAAATATGTATAGTGGTTTAGGGGAAAAATTTCCCTATGTACACTCCTCTATTTCTCTATCCCCAAGATTGATGATTTTCACTAGTAAGTACTTTTATTGCGGAATTTTATAACTTAGTATAGGTAGTTAATACCTTTACAATAAGGCATTTACAAGGAAATTTGGTTCTTTTACAAGGAATCGAATTATCCATAGCTTAGTATGAGAAGATGAAATTCTACTATGACTGAGTCCGAGCATCTAATACCATGATAAGTCAATATAGGTTGATATGTTTGAGAAAACTATTTTTTAATTAATGTTTCAGTAGTAACTAATAGATGTGATTGATATTCAATAATGAAAAGTAGATGTAAAAAATATTCAACATCACAGAAGTTTCATTTAAACAACGATAGGAAAAATACCAGAATGATTAATTAATATGTATGTATCCAAAGTTTAACTCTAAAATATGTTTTTTGGAACCCATAAAAGAATATTTAACAATACGATACAATAGTAGTCATACCAACATCATTGAGTCATTCAACTAGAAGAAAACATGTTTTTCTCCAAAGTTTATCTGAAAAGGTCACGACACACTATAATTTATAATCATACAACTATTTTTTAATATATATCTATGTATTTATTAGATGAATATCTCTATATTTATCCTTTTAGTTAAATAGTTCCAGAAAAATAAAATCCATAAATAACACATAAAGAATCATGAATATTTTAATTCAAATCATTCAAAGAGAGTTGTAAAATCCCTTATAAATAGGAACAATTTGAACCATTGAGTATGATTATTTGAGTCAGTTGCAAAACATCTGTAAATAGATATTTAATTCCAAATAAACCCATGTCGAAAACATGAAAAATTTCTTAAATTTAAAAAATCTATCATTGAACTAGTCAAACTTTGGCTTACTTCACATAGTGACAAACATCAAAAGTATAGTTCATAATATATGATTATTTACAAAAGTAGGATTGACAAACCATACATTTGTTCCTCAAACAGAGGGTTTCTTCCAAACATAGGTCTGATGTTCCATATAAATCAAAAAACATAGGATTTATGATTTATACATTTTATTCCAACCACAGGGTTACCAAACCATATGTTATTCTTAATAATGTAGGGTATGAACTTTGTTTCAAGATTAATGTCAAACACATCTAGAATACTTAATCAAATATCATTCCATGGATTAAAACCTTGTGAATGTTCCCAGAATAAAAATAAATATTCTAATTAATACCATCTTCTTCAAATTCACTTAATGTAAAAAATACTAGTAACATAAATGTGGATGTTTTTGAGCTAAAAATTAAAAAAGAAATCAATGAAAATTTTTAATCAACACATACATAAAAATATATCCCTTTTTGATGATCACAAAACCCATAACAAAAATAATGAAATTAAAACAATTTAAAAGGTGAAAGTTTTAAAAATATAAACATAATTAAATTATAAGAACATTTATTCCCTTTAAAAAATAGAAATTTGAAACATATTGATCCTCCTTCATAAAAATATCTCTCCCAAAAAAAATATACAAATTTATCTGTAACTTATCAAAAATTTCTCATAAATTTCTCCACCGTTTAGAGATATAAAAAAGAAACTATGAAACAATTTATTTCATTTAGACATGGAGAAAAACATATCAAAACAAGGTAAACTATAACATTTACCTTGATTATACTAAAGAGATAAAAAATCCAAGGTGTTAAGAAGGGTTAGAAATATCATATAAACTTTCCAATATTTGAACATTTTTCACTTTAATTACCTAAAGCTATTGAAAACTATTATATTCTACTTTGATCAACTGTAGATAATTGATACAACAAAGAAATGAAAACTACTTGACCAAAAATTCTTTTAACTCATCATGATCAAACATTTTAACAATTTATTTTATAAGTGAGTCCATTTAAATTACCATCACTATATTAAACACTTCAATTATTCTTTAGAAGTAGAGCTTTGATTTAAATTATGATACTCACTTAGAAGTCTATCAGAAAAATTTCTTGAAATTGAATATTTTTTCAACTCTTAATAAATTTTATTAAATTCATTTATATCAAAATGAAACATCACTATTTCTTCATTTAAATTATTAAATTTTAATAGAATATCATCATAATATATTTCATCTTTAACCATTTTAGTGGATGAAGAATTTGGTTATTCAAAATCAGAAAATACAATTTATTTTTTATAAGTTTTTTCAATCTAACACTTATAAAAAGATATTGAAGTTTAACTAAATATATCAATAGAATTATTATGTTTATTTTTTTTGAGAAATAATTTCTTCTAAACATGATGGTTGCTTCATTTTGGTCTGAATGGTTTCTTCAGATGTCTTTAAAAATTTTTAGATGATGCTTTATATTATCTAGCTAAAAATATAAATCACTCATTTTTTATTTTAAATTTTGAAAAAACATTTTTTGTAAGATAAATTTTCAAAAATAAAAAATTATGTAAAATGAATAAATTTTCTATGAATATGAAATTTAGAGACTATGATATGTTCAAAGATTGAATAAAGAATAAATTTTTTCACAAGATTATATTTATAATTAAAACAAGAACTATATTTTCTAAATATTTTATTATTAATAGAAACATATATAACACAATTTTTATAGAATTTTTAATATTTTATCAATTCATTTATATACACCAATATATAACTAGGTAAACTATTTCTAAATAGAATAATTAAAATAGTGATAAAATATTTAACAATTAAGCATAAAATATATCTCTCCCCCGATATAGAAAAATTAATTGAATTTAAATTAAATTTTAAAATGAAATACTTTCTAGATTATTTTTTCCAGTTCTAAATATTTTTTATAACAAAATATTTCATAGTTGATAAATCCTATGTTAAAATATATATTTCCATACGTTTTAGACAAGCACTTAATGATTTAATGATGTATTTCATTGGTCTATTCTTGCAAAACATCTAATACGAGTGAATTTTGGTACCCATATGTGTTTCGGTCTTGTGGTGTTAGGAATTAATGTTTTAGATAATCAAATTTATTTATTTTATTTATATATTCCACAATTTAAGTTAGATAATTCTTTTTAACCAAAAAATGTTTAAAACCAAAAAATGAGATTTTCTATTGAAATATTTATTTGCATAATGTCCTATAAAACCATATTAAAAACATTTAATAGTGTACATGATTTTTCTATTTTATCCTATTATAAAATAATTCATATATTATTTCAGTCTTTCAAAATTTCAACCAATTCAATGTTTTAATTTTTGAATTTTATTTTTTACCTTGAATTTGATTTAAAATTTTTTAATTATTGATAAGAATACTAGAAACTTTTTTTAAAGTATTTACTACGTCCAATAATTTTTTAATTTTGGTTTCATTCAGATCACAACAAATTTGGGAAGAATCATATTTTAGATTTTAAATTTTTTTAAAAAATGTTTCTTTTACAATAAAATAGAATTGTTTTATTTTATAAATTTTTATGATATTTATGTAAGGATTAAAAAATATATTGTAGCAAAAAGAAAGACGTATTTAGATTATCATATGACTTTTTTCAGAATTAGAGTTTTCAAAGTAAGAAAACTAAACCCCATTAGCATGAGTCACAATACATGACATTTGATTGTAATATTTATCCTCAACACTCAAAAAAGATTCATCATTTAAAACATTAGAATCACTCAAAATAAATTTAATAATTTTCTTCCCATTTATTTTTTAATTATATTTCCTTTGAGAATTTATAAAATGATATTTGGATTTTGTGTGGCCTATTTCATTGCATTCATAGATTATGTATTCTTCAGTCTATTTATTTTGTTTTTTGCACAGTTATTCAATCTTTTTTTAAATATTTGATAAATCATACTAGAGTATAGATAACTCAAATCAGATGATTCATCCACAGTAGTTTTGAGAGTGGGTTCTTTATACATAATATGATTTTAAGCATCAACCTTTATATCATATTTAAATATCATTTATGTTCTAACCAGTTCTTTCATTTATAAATCGTTAACTGGTGTGGATTGTTTTATAGAATTATACATTCCATTCCACTTATAATATAAGACATTAATTACTTTTAGCTCCTCATATAGTTCTGGAATTGAATTTCTCATGGCAGTAAAATCATTGAAAACTTATATTAGTCTCCCAGTCATATGATTAATGATCTCATCTTAAAAAATTATGAAATTATCAAATTTAAACTTTTTTGTATTGTATCTCAATTGTATAGTATTATTAGTTTCTTTATAAGAAATATAAATAGTCTAATAAATATCATATGCAGTATCACCTCGATAAAATCAATTAAACTCATCCGTCCCTAAACCATAGGCAATAAAATTCATTTAATTTCAATTAAGGTAATATTATTCACTTGACCATCAATCAAAATTTTCAGATCTTTTTTAAAGAATTTCGTAAGTTTTGACAACCTTTAAATAAAATCACATTCCACATTTTTACAAATAAATAACTTTATATTCTTTAAAATATTTATATTTATCACTATTAAATTATAGATCATGGATCATTGACATACCTTCTCTAAGATAAGTAATTTCAAGATTTTTATTTATCACGTTCTTTAACTCAAGCTTGTTAGAGCTAAAAGATACCTTTTATATATCACTAGAGATTAAAATTTTTATGTACTTGATATTATTTAAAATAATAATCAATGATTTATAAAAAGAAATTTTATAATAGAGAAAAACCATTGATATTATTTTTTGGTATCATATAGAAATAAAATAATTTTCAAGGATCTTAAAAAAGAGGAAAATATCTAACGAATCTGTCAAGAACAAACCTAGTTTGACCTTCAACCAATCATTCGAACTCATCTGTGACATGGCCTAAAGGGAATTCCCAATTACCATGGGCTGGAAACAAGTGTCATTCATCAAAATGAGATAGCTGGGAATGGTTTTTCCCATAAAGAAAAGATTAAAAAACTGACTATAAACTGAACAAAACAAAAACAACAGTAGTAAGGAAAATAAAAATTAACTAAGTAGAAAAACATACCTCAAGTGACCTCATGGGTCACTATATAACACCAAACCAAACTCTCTCTAAGAGAAAAAAAAAACTATAGGAACCATAAATTGAAAAATATAGTAGGATTCAGCCCCGAGATGCTTAGTAGGAATGATTTGGATTAACAACTCCCTATGATAATAAATTTAGAAGTAAACCCAATAATACTTGTTTAAAAATTATATATATTAAAATAATATTTTCCATTCTTTTCAAATTCAAGTAACAAGTTTTAATTTTCAAGAAAATCATTTCTCTTCGACTTCATTTTAAAAATAGGATCCATGAACGCATTAACATTTCAAAATGAAAGGATGCCAAATTTGATTAAAAATATGGTTTCCATAAAAGAGGGAATAACCATGAAACTACATAATTGAAAATCATATCACAATCACCATGGGAAATCCCTAAGCAGATAATGTTAGTTGGGGACCTAGGATCATTGTACCTTAGTGAAATGTGGTATAACAAGCACAACACACTATGTTCTCATGTACAAGACACTAGTAGCGAACCCACCCACAACCTAGTGGTCTCTAATCAATCATGATTGTGTCTAGTGAGTGTTGTAAGAGTCAATAATTCTAGAAGAAACTAGAAATAACCACTTCTGTATCATCTAACGTACTAGTCCTAGTCTTCCCACCTAGATACCCAGCTTTCCCATGTGCTCTATTTCAAGTGGTGGTGAATTTTTATCAAGAAAACGTATATGAAATTACCATTTCATTTATGAAAAACACATCCAACCTCTCACCATTGATCTCCCTCCTTGAGCGCATCCCCCTTTATAAGTCACACAACAAATCACAAGTCTCTTCACTAGGAACATATATGAAAACAAAAATTTTTCATACACATCATGTTTCTAAAATAAAGGGACAAGACTCAATATGGATGTTTTCACATTTAAAAATCATTTTCAATGTTCCAAATGGGCCTCATTATTTACAAGGAATACTTTTCATTTTAGAACACATAATCACATGTAATTTTAAGTTTCAAAGATCATTTAAAAGCCCAATTGAACAAAAAATACAATATACATTTAAAAAACAAGATTTAACCCATGATTACAATGATTTAGTTCATTCAAGAATGTAAAACAAAAATTTGAGAATGACTTCACAGCAAAACCCATCCTTGGAAATCACATTGGAGATTTTTTCTAGCAAACCAAACAAGTCATTAAACTTTTATTACGAAACTGTACAAAAGGGAAAATGTATTTAGAAATGTCCATTACACATTCAAAACGAAATTACACTTCCAAAAATGTCATAAGGTGCCAATCGGGCCTTCAAATTTTTCAACATAAAAACCCTCTTTTTACAGGGGCATTCCCAACACACAGAATAAAAAAAACAACACCCTAAAAATATTCTAGATGTGAAAAGTCGCTAATAATACATTATACAAAACCTTTGAGTTCCATGAAATGAACTAGACAAGTACTAATCATTTAGAAAACTATTTTACACATTTATGATGCTTTAAATTTTAAAAAAACAAATAACCAACCATAGATAAATCATACAGGTAAATAATAAACCAAATCCAAGTGGCATAAACAATTCTACCTAACATATATATATGTATATACCACAATGACATGAAAATATATATGTAAAATGTTCATGAAATCAAGGATTTCAAATTAAAAACATGGGAACAAGGAACCAGCCTCATGAAACATAGCTTTAGAGGATGAAAACCTGAGACCACTTAACCTACATGTACATACTTTTTCATACACACACACACACATATTTATAACATTTTCCCCAAGTTCATATTCACCGTGACATGAGGAAAAATGGACAAGGAGGATATATATATATATATATATTCTTAATCATGTATATACATATATGTCTTTGTCGCAGACAACCAAAACCCACACAACGATGAAAAAAACACAATACAATGACGCAAGAGAGTATAAAAATTACAATATGATCCAATTAAAACTAAATTGAACAAGGAAAAAAGAGAAAAATCACCCCAATTTGCAAATGACGAGTTGAAATAGACCGAACCCAATTTTCCTTCGACATTGGATGTGGAAAAATGGAGGGATCCCATTAGAGCCGTTGAAATCCCTAACAAGTAAAGAAATAATAAAAAATAGCCATGCAAAGAACCCTTGAGTTTGGTCGAACCTAGAAGGGGTGATAGGAAGAATAAAATAGAACCAAATAGGGTGGAAGAGAGAAGAGGAGAGCATACCATGGAGTTGACAATGAAGAACCCCCACGAACCGGGAGGAATCATTGGGTGAAGAGGGAGTCGAGAGGGAGGGAGGGGTGTGTGTTGGAGAGGTGAGGGTGGAGGGGATCATACAATGCATCTGAGAGAAAGGAAGAGAATAAAAAGAGAGAAAATGAAATAAGAAAAATAAAATGAAATAAAATAAAAGAAAATAATGAAAACATAATAATAATAATAATAATATTAACATTAATAATATTAATAATAATATTAGCCCAAAAAAGTTATAATGAAAAATAAAATACAATGTGCCTGGTCGGGGTGTGACAATTCTCCAAACTATGATACTTTATTCCCATAAAAAGTCCCAAAAGGATTGGCTATTCAAAGATAAAAACAAGGATGAAACGATTCTTAAAAGGAATCCCCAACCACTTAAGGATTAAACACTCAAATTCTACCCAAGACCTAAACCTCAAGACCCGAACTACGAAGTAAAAGAACCAATGACACAAGACTCACCTTTCCAAAAAAACCACAACCATGAACACCAAAACCGCTAACATAGAAATCCTTAGAGTCATCTCAAAATCCCTAATGAAAATTCACTGTACGACACATCGTTTGGGCTAACCATCAATATTGATTGGGGTTGGGCGGAGCAGAGGAAAAGAGTTTCCCCAAAAATAACTATTTCAGAACTAAATTCTAAATCAATTTTTCTGATGTTGGTATCCCCACCAAGTTAGACTCTAGATAAACACTCTATTTCCCAAATAATAATAATCAGAAAACAAATGAAGTCCCTTGACGCTAGTGTGACCCATTAACTTCCTGATTCTCACCCACCCAGATTGAGGGAAGACATTTTCAAGACCCATAGTGGGTCTCCCCATCATATTTGAAACTTAATAGTACAATGGTAGCCACCTGGGAACTCTCAATTTAGTTTCAACAATGAAGATTGAATTTTTCACCATGAACCCACCGACACGGGACAACACCAAAAACAGGGAGAAACAGCAAAAAGGACTATCCTAAAACCCCCAGTCCAAGGGGAATCCCAAAAAAAGACACCAAAAAAATTCTATGCCAAAACTCGATTTATAAGATCCATAAACCACATACATCTCCAAACGAGCATCACCTAGAATCTGGAATTGGTCCAATGAATGACCAACCATTAATGTTTACACTCACAAGGCACAATCTTTGAAATATTATAGAAGATTCCCCCAGGACCTCCAGAAATGGGCCCCAAACAAAAAAAATGAGAAAGGAAAATTCAACCAGTGTCCTCTCTAATGTTAGAGGCAATAGGTTGGATTCACATTCCCGCACACCTAGAGAATTATCCACTATGTAAAAAGCATCACTCTAAGACCAATGGATGGAATCTCGATGTATTTAAGCATATGATATCCTGTAGTTGGGAACTAACAACCATCAACCGAGGATCCAACCTCTAGCTACACAACTTATAGAACTTTTCCAGGACCACACCCTCAATAGGCCTTCAAAGGATTATGAAAAAGGGGATTATATTTTCAAACTGACAATATTATATGCAACGAGTATGTGGGACTTAGATTGAGAAATAAAGACTAATGAAAGCCTCATTCTTAGAACATATGCCTCTAGTTCACCCTCTCCACTAGATAGAGAACGCTTTAAGAGAACCTTAAAAAAACATTTCCATTTTTCATAGTTCACTAATTTTAATCCCTACTTTCAAGGATAAGGTTGCAATCACCCTTCTCTAGCTCAAACATGACCCTTAAAAAAACCAGGAAAAATTTCACTTCCAAAAATCTGGAGTTCCTAAAGTCCTGGAGAAACACTTGTCTCCCTCATGTTACACCACAATCCCTATAGAACCTATACCATCACATAGATAACAAGAAATAATGAAAGGAAAATAAACCCACAACTCCATTCGGGGTCTAGGTAAAACAAACAACTAAAAATTATCCCTTGGGGACCTTTGGATATTTTTGGGTGGCCTACTTTAAACGAGAATCACAAAACAAACCTGAAACACATAAAAAAATAGCATACAAATTTAACCATAACTCATTAACTCAAACTCAATATATCATTTCAACCTTCAAAGACCAGCTGAAAAACAATAACTAAGACCATAGACTAATATATCCCAAAACCAAAACAAAACCAAATCAAATATCAAGCAAAATAATACCAATGAAACATTACGGGCCAATCCTAAACCACTCATTCACGAATAAACATTTTCAAAATGATCCCATTTTAACACCATATGAATGATAAAACCCCCCTTTTAAAACCCACTTTCATTTTTAAAATTTATTAAACAAAAATCACCCAAGTACATCACTAATCAAAACATGTTTTTGAAAAAAAAAATCATCCTTGAAAACCATGAAACCACCATTGGTATTCCAAGAAACCTAACATACATGTTTTCCCATGCCAAATTTTTCACCCATGAACACGTACCAACAACAATACACATATAATTACATTCATCTATACATGTGGGAATCTATAGGAATACCAAATCAAAACAAATCCTTCTCATTTCTAGAAAAAACATCCAACCCCGATTTGAAACTCCAAACCAAATTTGAATAAATCATTTATAATCCTAAAACCAGGCATCTCCAAATTACTTTTTCAAAGAAACTCTCAATTTACATTCCCTAATAACTCTATAATTCACCTAACACTTTCAAAAACATTTTAAATTTTACTTATTATAAAAAATTTCAAGATCTCAATTCATTTTCTAAAACAATTTCCATCCCCAAAACAACTCATTACATTTTCAAACAATCAAAGATTTTTATTTTGGAAATCCAATTTCTAAAGACCAAAAATAAATTTTAAAACTCATGAAAAATATCTCAATACAAACTAAAACTCACACCAAGAACATACCAAAACAACCAATTCACTCAATGAATCCGGATTCCAAATTCTGAAATAAATAACTACTATAAACAGTTTGGTCACACAGTTTGGAAGACTCTGCACCAACTAGGTGAATATATAAGAAGTCATCAGAGATAATTGCATGGTCTACACATGGATTTCTAGGACATTTACATCAACCATGTACCCATCGAAAACGAGCACCAAATTTTACGACCAAACAGAAACACCCAAACATGACGTGGACCTAAAAAACAACTAATATCCAAACATCTACATCAAGGAAAGACCATCTTGGACCACCCTATAATTTCAAGTGTCATACCAAATAGGTGGTGATCATGAAACCACCAGAAATTGACCTCATGGATTCTGAAAATCCTAACTCCAAACTATCATAAATCCTCAAAGGGTTTGGAATAAACCTCACATGACACCATTTTTTCAAGAACCAACCTAGATCGACCCTAAAATGGTAACCTGAGCTTGTATGAAACAAGTCCTGAAGGGTATTTCCGATCCCAACGATCTAGTAACTAGTGCAGAGCAATGAAGTGATACAGGTGGGAACATTTTTGCCCTTAAACTAAAGAAATATAACTGAATATAAACTAAAAAAAACCAAAACAACACTTAAAGTAGAAATAAAAATAATCTAAGAAGCAAAACATACCTTAAGCAACCTAGTGGGTCACTATGGAACAAAAAACCACACTCGCTCCATGAGTGACCCAAACTAAAGAAACCTTAAACTGAAAAATAAATTAGTTATGAGAAATGACATGCTTAGTAGGAATTCCAAGGATAAAAAACTCCCTATTCCCTTACCTTTATAAGGAAACACAATTATTCTAGTTTGAAAATAAGAGATAATAAAAAATGTTTTCTGTTTATTTCAAATTATCATAAAAAAATTGCATTTTCATGAAATGAATTTCTCTACCACTACATTCTCAAAATAGTTTACAAGCATGTATAAATATTTAAAATTTAAATGAAACTAATTTAGATTAAAAATAAGGTTTTTAAAAAAGAGGGAACAATCCTAAAACAATTGAATCGAAAATTATATCACAAGCACCCTAAAAAGTCCCTAAGAAGCTAGGTTTTTTTGGGGACCCAGGATCCTCATTCCTCAATGGAACCTAGTATTGATACCAAAAAAACTAGGTTATAATACATGATCCAATAGTATGTAAGGCACCCAAAACCTAGTGGTCTCTAATCAATCATAATTATGTTTATTTAGTGTCTTAATCATCAATACTACTAGAAGAAACTATGAAGAGTTAATTTCATATCATCTAGAATACCAGTCCTATTCCTCCCACCTAGATTATTAGGTTTCCCATGTGATCAATTTTTCAGTGTTGGTGAATTTTTATCAAGAAAAATTATGTAAATTACTATTTTATTTACTCAAATACACATCTAACCTCTCACCAATCATCTCCCTCCTTGAGCGTGTAGCCCTTTATAAGTCACACAATAAATCCCAAGCTCCTTCACTAGGAAAATATCACAAATCACACATTTAACATACACATAATGTTTCTAAAATAATGGAGGAAAGACTCAAGAGGTTTTTCTTCACATTTACAAATCATTTTCAAAGTTCCAAATAGGCCTAATTATTTATAAGGAATAATTTTAATTTTAGAACACAAAATAACTAGCACTTTTATGTTTCTCAAATCATTTAAAATATCAATTGAACAACCAATTTTATACACATTTTAAAAAAATATTGAACCCATGATTTCAAGGATTCAATTATTTCATTAAATTCAAACCACCATTTGACCATGAGATTACACCAAAACCTGTTATTAGAAATCACCTTGAAGATTTTTTTTTTGAAAAAACAAAACATGTCATTAAACATTCAAAACCAAATTCCACTTCAAAAAATGACATAAGGTTCCGACCATGCCTTTACATTTTATAACATGAAAATCCACTTTTTCCAATGGGATTTTCAATATCTAGAATAAAAACACTCAATATCCAAAAAAATGTTCCAAATGGTCTAAGTAGCTAAAAATAATTTATAAAAAACATTTTAGTTACAGTATATTCATTTGAAAACTAAAAAACATATTGAAAACTATTTTACACATTTATGGCACTTTAAATTTGAAGATAACACATAACCAGTCTAAGACAAATCATACAGACAAATAATAAACAAAATTAAAGTGGAAAAAACAATTCTACCTAAAACACACACACATAGATATATATGTTCATACCTTAATGACATGAAAATATATATTTAAAGTGTTCCGACAATATAGGAATTAAAATTTAAAAATTAGGCAAAGGGAACCTACCTCAAGATTGGTAGCTTTAGACGATGGAAACATGGGACTACTTCACTTAATTGTATATACATTTTAATATATATATATATATCCTATGACCCATATACATATTCCCCACACCATAAGGGAACATGATCCATGAGGACATACATATATACATGCTTACCCATTTATATATATATATAGGTCTTTGCTTCTGATGACCAAAACCCAGAACTTGATGAACAAAACACACTAAAATAATGCATTAGAGTTTTAAATTACAAAAGGCTCCAATTAAAACTAAATGAAACAAGGAAACAAGAGAAATCTCACCCAAAATGGTGACCAATGAATTGAAATGGACCAAATCCTCTTTGATTTCGGCATCAAATGTAGAAAAATGAAGGAGGGGGACAGAGAGAGCCGTTACAATCCCTAGGAAGGAAATAAAACATAATAAATCATCCTCTATGAAACCCTAGGGTTCAGTTGAACCTAAGAGGGGAGACAAGAAGAAGAAAATTGAACCAAATAGGGAGGAAGAGAGAAGAGGAGGGATTACTATGTAATTATTGATGAAAAACCCTCAAGAATTGAGATGAATCATTGGGAAAAGAGGGAGCCGAGTGGGAGGAAGGCATGAAGCTAGAGGGGTGATGGTGGAGGGGCTCGCACAATACATCTGGGAGAAAATAAGTGAAAAAAGAGAAAAAATAATAATAAAAAAATAAAATAAATTTATAAAATTAAAACCTAATAATAACAATATAAAAAATAATTTTAATAATAATATTAATAATAATATTATCCCAAAAATGTTATAAAGAAAAATAAAATACAACATTCAAGTTCTGGGTGAGATGGAATCCAAACCTCTGACAATACTAGTTAAGTTGGAATGATTATGAAGAAGATGGATGGGGGTGAATTTTGATCATATGAAAAATTCCGTAGATTTGAAACATCTCTCCTAGCATTCTTATATTATTTCCTTCTCTCTTAAAGATGAAGGGGAAGCGAAAATAAATAAATAAAATAACATGGTGATGCATAATGGTTTAGGGCACAAATTCCACTAGTCCAGTCCATCAATACTCTCTCCATGAGATAGATGATTTTCACTAGTAATTGATTTTACGAAAGACATATGCATCTAAGTATATGTAGTTGATACCTTTACACTAATGATTTTATGATTTCTTTTGGTTATTTTACAAAGAACCAGATTGTCGATGGATTATTCTAATTATATGAAACTTCAGCATGATTGAGTACAAGCAGAAGATACACCCATCAATCAATATAAATTTATTTAACTGAGAAAAAAAAGTTTTAATTATAGTTTAATTAGGAATTGATATATTTTTCTAATCTTTAAGGATGAACATAAAAAACAAAAAAATATTCAATGTCATGTATTCATACATTAAATAGTGATAGAGAAAACATGAGACATATTAATAAATTTGTATGTCTCCAAATTATAACTAGGAAAAATTATTTTTCAAACTTGCATAATAATATTTAACAATATGATACAAAAATAATGACAACAACAATAATGAGTCAATCAACTCGAACAAAACATGCATGTCTCCAAAGTGTAGCTATGAATGAAAAAACACATTGTAATTCAAAATAACAAAAATATTTATTTTCATTGCATATATATGCATTCAGAAGAACAGTATCTCACCAATTATCCTATAAATTGAATATATCTAGGTCAAAACAATTCTAAAAATATTGCATAATAAATCATGAATATTTTAATGAAAATCATCAAATGAGATTCGTAACATCCCTTAGAAATAGTAATGATTTAGAATGTTGAGTATGAGCCTTTGAATCAATTATAAAATAACTATGAATAGATATTTACTTCTAACAAGACGTTTGAAAAAAAACATGGAAAAAATCTTAAATTTAAAACTTGGTCATTGACCAAGTAAAACAATGGGTTCCTTCATGTTGCGAAAAACTTCAAATGTACCGTTGTTTACAAAAATAGGGTTGATGAATCATACATTTGATCCTCAAATGTAGGGTTTCATCCAAATGTGGGGTTGATATTCCATGATTTTCTAACTATGTAGGGTTCATGATTAATAAGTTTTATTCCAAATATAGGGTTTCCACACCATACCCAACACATACAAACTAAGGATATGAATAGTTTTTAGAGGGTATGTCCTTGTCCATCGGTACCAACACGTCTTTGTACGGGAGAACATGTCATGTAGCATTGGAATGGTTTAAACTAGACTGTATGTTGTTTATGGTTAGGAGGGGAATTTGTTTTTAGTTTGATTTTTTTTTGAATTTTGGATCATTGGGGCATGATTTTATGTCTTAAGTCTTTAAAGTTAGGTTTCTTGGTTTCTCACATTTTCCATAAATGTGCTTCCTTAATATGAAAGTTAATTTTCATTCAGTGAGTCAATAGTGTTTTCAAATTACATTCAAACACATCCAAAACACTTAATGAAATATCCTTCCATAAATTAATGACTTTTTAATGCTTATAAAATAAAAATAAATATTCAGTACAATACTATTTTACTAAAACTCACTACAAATAAATATTATTAATAATATAAATGTGGTATTTTTTGAGCATCAAAATAATAATAATAATAATGAAATTGATGAATGAAAACATGCTCCACACTTTCTGGGGTTATACACCCGTGTTTACTCCAACTGTTTCACGCAATCTTTCATCATATTTATAAATCTAAGGGATGATGTATATTTAAACACCCAGACAATAGACCTTAGAAGATGAATATATAAACATTATTTTATTCTCTATGAAAAAATAGTTAGATGGACTGTTTATGTGTCTAATTTTAACCCATGGGTGAGAATATATATAAAAAAATATAATAAGTGATCATACATGTAACATGCAAAGGCTTTATAATATATTCCTTTTATATTAAATTTAATTTCTTTGATAGCTTGTGATATATGAAACACTGGGTTTAAACGAAACATGATACAATATTTAAATATTATTTAAAAAGAAACCTTATAAATTAGCCATTAAGTTAGAGAGTATGAAGATTATAAACTAAAATATTATAATTATAGTTTTCTACTGATTATAAATAAAATTGTTTTAATTTAAAAGAAAAATAATTTTTTTATAAAAAAAAATTCTCTTAAAAAAATATTTTTTCTAAAAGATGGTTTAGTCACGCTTTGTTTATAGAATTTAAAATTAATTATTATGAATTTTGGAAGATTTATTTTATAAAATTAATTCCATTTTTGAAATAATTCTATTAAAATTATCTTATCATGCTTTTTTGGGGGTTTCTAAAATGTTTCATTTTTGGATGAATAGTGGGAAATACTGAATTTGAATTTAAAAATACCTTTTCGTTAAAATTATTTATAAATTTAAATTATATTTATATATTATTTAATATAAAATTAGTTCATTTATATATATATATTAATATAATATAGGTTATTTAAATCATTTTCATATTGAATTTTGATTTAAAAAATTTGTAAACATTTGAACATGATCTCTTTAAAAACCTGCTTTCTCATCGTGTATGTAAGGTTAATTTTAAATTAACATTTTCCACTTATGTGAATTTAAATTTGGAAAACGGATTTAATATTTTTATTTATAATAATTTGTATTATATAAATATTTAAACTTAATTTTTGACCATAATGAATAGTAGAAACTGTAAAAACTACTTAATGTAGTTAATGTATAAATTGGGTTACTGGGTGGTTAAATTAAAAATATAAGGGTTAAAATAACCTAGAAACTTGTCAAAAATCAATTTTATCAAAATATTTTGACCTTATAATACCTAAATATCAATAATAATTGATTTTGGACTCTTTTTTCATGTGAAAATTGCGGGAACCCATTTTTCTATTCAAAAGTTAGCGGTCTTCCACTCTCTTCTATTAAAAAAGGCCTCCCTCTCATCTATTCTTCAGAAAATGAAATCATTTTATTTCCACCCAGACCTTACCAAATAACTTCTAAAAATACATCCCATAATTCTAGAGCCATATTTTATTTTAAAATCTAACCTGGTAAGGCTTTTTGTGCAAACCTAAGAAGGTTACTTGAAGAAGAGGTATTGTTCTCCAAAGAGCATTTTTATTTGGTTTCTTATTACAATTCCTTAAATTATTATAAAAAATAATAAAATAAATAAATTAGTGTTATATATATTGATATGTTTTCTTATTTAGTTAATGACATAAAATCGCCCACACTTCCATAAAATGGGCTACTAAATGATCATTCATGTGTTTAGTGGACTACCACCTCACGAATTGATGTATTTTTTTCAATTACCACCTATCATGGATGGGAATGATGATGGATATAAAGTTTATATATGATATTTATAATAAAATTATACCTATGGAGTCATTATATCAAATATAAATTTTTAATTTCAATTCAGTAGGGTATATGATAACTTCACTAGTTTGTATGGAAAACTATCATGTCATGAAGAAAAGTGATTTGTCTTTCACTAACGCTTAACATAGAAGGTGATAAAGATAATATTAATGATTATATGTTATATAAATTAACAATTATTATATTAATGACATATTTATCATTATTAATGATAATATATTGCTTTATTTTTTATATTTTCATTCACTGAAAGATGATAACGTCGTTCTTGTACATGTGGACCACCACCTTCACAAAGTGATGTTCCTATATTTTCATCACCATAACACATGGATGATATATATAAGTATATTTAAATAAATAAGATGTTATTTATGATATTATTATAATTATTTAAATATAAAATATTACATTCTTCTATTTTAGAATGATTGTTGAAAAATGGAAATTTAACTCCTGCGTAGGTACCACCTGACATCTCCATGATCATAAAGTACTTAATTGTCTCAAAACTATATTTAATGATTGGTATTAAATTTATAATTGTTGTATACATATGATAATTATTTCATGATTATTATTATAGAGATTATGAAACAATACATTATACACAAGAATCGAAACTTTCATGATCAATCATGAATAAGAAAACAAGGTAATTAACACCAAAATAAATGGAAATAATGAAATATTATTAATGAATTCATAATAAATTATTATAAAAGGATAATATATGGTATTATAAATATTAATATGTTCTTGGAAGAAGTTAATAATTTTTTTAAAACCACTATACCTAAGGTTAAATCATTTTCTAGAAAAAGGATACACGAGGGATGAGATTTGTTTCAATTTCCCTTTATTGAGTCATATTGTAATGTTTTGAACGTAATTTCTTTTATATGGTTTATATACATACCCTTTGATATGTAATATCATTATTCATTCATAATTCATGGTATTTTATGTTTTTATTTGAATTTTTTCATCCATGGGGGTTTGACCTGAAAATCACAAATTGGTAAATTGTTTTACAATCATTCTTTATTTTTTGAATGTAATGTTTCTATTGAAACAATCACTTTATTGTGATAATTTTACATTGTAAATTACATTTATAATAAATATCCATATTCCTTTATAATGGATATAATTATTTCCAAAGTCATATTTCATTTTTACATATGGTGTATACTTTGAATGTAATTTGGTTAACTGTGAAAATATTGATAAATCTGTATCCTTCACTCAATATGGATGTTTTTTGATACAGAATACCGATTCATGATTTAAATAAATCATTTGATATTTGAGTAATTCTTTTCTAATATAGTGTCTTGTGGGTATCGTGATTATATATCCCCTTGATGCATCAATAGGTCTCAAGTGAAAAATCTGTTGGGCAAATTGGATGGGTTTATACCTGTAGTTTTAAACCATATTGTGAAAGGTATTGATGGTGTCTGTATCATGGTGTCCATTAAGTAAGAATATAATTTATTTATAACTTAGTTATTCTTATTATCTATGATAGTTCCACAATTATATTTTCTATGTATTCATTTCATTCACATATTATTGATTAAATGGAATGTGTGTTCAATAGTTTATGTTTCCATAATGATTATGCCATATCTTATCATGATATTAAAGTGATTTAAATGACATATGTGTTCATTTTTTCACTTTTCAAATTTTGTTAAGAATATTGATTCATGGTAGTCGCCTCTATACTTAATCATTACCAAGAATTTCAAAACACCCAAATTTGTTTCCATTCCATGGGATATGAAGAAGAATTATTGGACTAAGTTTTCAAGGAAAAAGTTCATCTTATTTTGTTATGTATTTTGTTTTATTTTATATTACCAAATTATAATGGGTATCATTTATATATTTTATTCCCTAAAACTTCTAAACTGATCAATCCTTTGGGATTTGACCATTTGTATATATGGAAATGTAATAAAGGAGACACCAGTTCTAGGGTACTGAAGTTGAGGTCATTACAGTTTGTATCAGAGAGAGGTTTAGTAGAAACCAAGGTAACATGATTATTGAAAATATAGATTAAGTAACATAACCGTATGATAGACTTAGAGGATAATCATGGAAGAATAACCAAATGTTTTGGTGTTGAATTAATTGTGTTATTTTTCTTGGAAATATGTTCATATCTGGACATTACAAGTGGATGATGTTCTGGAAAAAATGTACTTAGGTGTGATAAATCCAAAAATCTAACATTGGGTTTAACCTAAGGATTACCCAGTTCATGAAAATTAGACATACTATGTTCTTGGTTTTACACTACTACGGTATTTTCTAAGGATAATATATATTTTCATTACAAACCATTATGAATCATTTAAAAACAAATTTATTCCTTAGGAAACTATGTTTATAATTATGAGATTAACAATGTATAAATTTTAGAATTATTGTAAGTGTTATGTCATATTTAAAATTATACAATATGATTTAAAATTCATAATTTTTATTAGCTAATACATTATATTACATTGTTTATAAAAGGAAACTAGAAGGAAGAAAGGTATTAATACTCATGAAAATGTATAGATTTCCCTATTAGGGTAACCAATGTAGCTGGTATTGGATGTTAGAAAATCATGATTATATTATGGAAGCTTAATTGGATTATAAAAAATAACCTTTAGCATATTGATAATAATATTCCCAAGAGATATTTTCCTATTTTGGACTACTTTATTTTACATAATCCCCTATCATTTGGTGGGACTACTATTCCAATGGCACTGGTGCTATGAATTAATTTTCAAGATAATATACATATAGCCTTGGGATGTGGTGAAAAAGAAAATTTTAAAATTTTAGTGTATTGTATCAAAGGTTATTTTGATCAATGGTGGCCATTGATATAGAATAATATAGAGGAATTGGAAATAAGACTCATGTAATGATAATATTTTAAGGATACATTATTTATAAAATATTAACCTTAGGGAAAAAAACAAAAATGAAGAGAATGTTTCTTTGATTAACAAAAAAAGAGAAATAATGTGTTTTGGAGTATGGAGATACCTTTAAAAGGTGATCTAGGTATGCTATTAATTATATATGCAATATAGAGTGCATGATTTACCACTTATTTGAAGGGTTTAAGTCAAGTATCCAAAGGGAACTATTCTATCAAAATTTTTCATCACATGATGAAATAGTTTTATGTTCCATTAAAATAAAGAAATAATTATCTAGATATTATATATTCAAGGGAAATATAGGGAAAAATTATTCATATGAAAATCATGAAAAAGGATTATTTCGAAGAAGAAGAAGATAATATTGGGATTTTCATTTTGTGAAAATTTTTTAAGGAATCACTCTGGTAAAAGATTTAAGGGATTTGAAATTTTTAATAAATGTAGAGATAAGGGTCACCCAAATAAATAATAAAAGAGGAAGAAAGAAAAAACTTCTTACTCAGTGTTTATAATGGATAGATATGGAGAACTATGTAAATTAATTCCCCATGAGTCAAAGGAATCCACCATAGAAGTGGGAAAGGGGAGAAGTCCAAGCTTACAAGATGAATTTAAATATGTCCAATTTACCCAGTGATTTGGTGGAAGGTACTTTAGTCTTATGTCCAAATTTTGATAATGATTTATTCTATTCTAGGTCAATAAAATCTTTTTTTCTTCCCTATTTTTTACCATTTAATTTAATAAGGAGTTATTCTATAAAATTCCTTGGGGAAGTATCACTAAAACAAGGATGTGTTTGGAGGTCCACATTATTTCACATAAAAATGATTTATTTTTTGTCTTTATTATCATACCTATGGTTTAATTCTATGTAATCCTTGGTATGGGATGGATTTAAAAAATATTTTTCACAAATTTATTGTTATGAGAGGTAACTTATGATTTTTGAGAAAGATATAGAATTTATTATCATTATAGAAAATACTTCATCAACTAATTTATATCTAGATCGACCCATAATAGATCTAATTAATATGATTATTGGGGGAGAAGAGAAAAAAATGGTGATGAAGAAGGAAATATTAAAATTAAGGATTTATCAATTGTATATAAATACATATATGTATTTATTTATGAAGTTCTTGGACATCTCCTAGAGTGTGAAGTTTATTTTTCCCTTGATCTAACCCCTATTAAAATACAAATATCAAATAATCAATATAAAATGAACACTATGGAATTACTAGATTTGAAGAAACCACTAGTGGAGTTTGGTTAAATGGGATTTGTTCACCCTTGTGTATCACCATTGGGAACCCTTTTTCTCTTCGTTAATAAGAAAGAATGATCCGTGAGACTGTTGATTGATTATAGAAAAATTAATTCTATAATGGTAAAGAAAACGTTTCTCAATCATCTTCATGAAATCCAATAATTTGAAAATATTTTTCTTCATTTTGCGTATCATCAATTATGAGTAAATAATGAAGAAATCCCATATACAACTTTTTTAATAAGGTATAATCATTACAAGTTTATAGTAATTCCATTTGGATTGAATAATTCTCCCGATTTTATTATTGATCTGTTGAACATATTATTTAAGGACTATACTAATTATTTTTTGTTGTGACCATTAATGATATCTTGGTGTATTTTAAAATCTATATGATCCATTATACTCACTTTTGGATAAGTATTGAGACTCTTAGAAATAATTAATTATATGGAAAATTTAGTAAGTTTGATTTCTGGCTTTAAGAATTTTGTTTTCATGGCCATATTGTCTCCATGGATGGAATCTCAGCTGATCATGAAAAGACAAACGTAGTCAGATAATGGGTAACACTAATGAGAAAAACCAAAGTATGTAGTTTCATATGTTTCACTGGTTATTTTCAGCTATTTGGTTAGAATTTCTCTACACTATATAACCCTTTAACCAAGTATACACATAAAGGGGTTATGTTTGTTTGGAAAAAGGAATGTGAAGACTATTTTAATGAACTAAAGAGGAGATTGTTCAATGATTTTATTTTGACTCTACCATCTATTAATGACGCGTTTTTGATAAATAGTGATGCATCGAAGAAGAAACCTTGTTTTATGCAAATGAAGAATAATTATTCTATTGAACATGAATCAAGGAAATTGATGATTGAGGAAAATAACTATCTAGCCCATGATATTTAGTTGGATTCTATTAAATTTTCATTGAAGATATGGAGAAATAATCTCTATGGAGAGAGATGTAAGATACATACAGAATTTAAGAGCCTAAAATAACTCTTTTCACAAATAGATCTCAACCCGAGGCAATGGTGATAGATTGAGCTACTTAAGAATTATTATTTCTCAATACACTACCACCATAGGAAAGAAAATGAGGTAGCATATGTTTTGAGTAGGAAAGCTCATTGAATTCTAACTCCAAATGGGAATTGATAGGGATTCCATGTTAATGGATATAGTAATTATGGATATGGTAATTATTATGTAGGGTGATAATTAACACTTTATTCAAATGATTTTGAAACTATATTTATTTTAAATGATAAAAAATTCTAAACCTGATGATGAGCACATTTATAAAAAAATTAATTTTGGGAATGATAAGAGATCAACAGACTTGATTTGTGAAGACGGTGTTATGAAATTTGGATAGAGATTATGTGTTCCATCAATATCTGAGAAAAAAGGGAATTGTTGGATGATACACATATATCAAATTTATCTATACACCTAGGTATCAAAAATATGTATAGGTATTGGAGGGAATTTTTTTTATGGATAATTGGATGTGGGGAATTGATGAATATTTGTCCATATATTTGGTTTGTCAAAATGTAAAAGCTGTAAGACATCATCCAAGTGGATTCATGAAACCTATTTGAATTACTGTGTGGAAATGGGATATGATTACTATGGTCTTTTTCAAAGGATTTCCAAAGACACCTAGAAATATTGATGCGATATGAGTTATTGTTGATCTTCTAACACAATATGAAAATTTTATCGCAACAAACTAAAATGTACCTCTTGAGAGCCTCAAAAGGCTCTTTATTATTTATGTTTTAAGACATCATATAACACCACTTTCAATTGTGAATGATCATGATACCTATTATACATAAAAATTATAGAAGGGTCTTTAGTAAGATATTTATACCAATCCTCATTTAACCACCACATACAATACTCAAACATATGGATAGTTTAAAATTACTATTCAAACAATTGAATAAATGTTGATTTCATACACACTTTCATTTTAAGTTATATGGGATAAAAATTTAACTTTAATACAACTTTCCTATAAAAATAGTTTCTATTTGAGTATTCAAATGGAACTGTATGAAGAATTATATGGAAAGAGATGTAAAACTCAAACATGTTAGTATGAAGCTGGTGAAAGGAAGCTTGTTAGCCTATAACATGTTTATGAAACAATAATAATGGTAATGGTTATTCATTCTCACAATAAATCATCTTTAAGTAAGAAAAAGTGTTATATCTATAATTGGATGAAATTTCTTCAATTCCAAGTGGGAGATCATGTTTTCTTAAATATATCTCCATGGAAGGTAGTTATGATTTTTTATAAGAAAGTAAAACTAAGCCACATGTATATCTAACCCTTTAAAGTACTTTAAATAATGTTATTTTCTTCTTATCATTTGGATATGCCCCAAAAATACCTCAAAAGAACATGATGGGTTGCATATATCATTATTAAGGAAGTATATGCTAGAACCAACACATTTGATCACCTCTGATAAATTATAATTTGAACATGATATTTTTATTATGAAGAATCCATCAAGATTCTGGATACTAGAGAGAATATATTGAGGAATCAAATTTATCATTTGATAAAGTTACTTTGGAGAAATCACAAAATAGTGAAAGCAACATGGGAACCAGATGATATTACGAAGGAGAAATAACCTCATCTATTTAGAAGGAAATATACATGAAATTTAATGGTTTAAATTTTTTTTTGGGGTAAAAATATAACACCCTAAGAATTTATAATATATTTCTTTTAGAGTAAATTTAATTTCATTTATATCTAGCGATGCATGTAACATCGGGTTTAAAAGAAACTTGATAATAAGAATCATTTAAAAGAAAATTAAATGTTTTCTGAAAAACCTGTTTTTTTCATAAAGAATATTTAGTCATGATTTGTGAAAATAATCTAAAATTAATTTTTACCAATTTTATGAAATTTATTTTCTAAAATTTACTTAATTTTTGAAATCATCATTTTAAGACTATCATTGGTTGATTTTTTTTTATTTTTCTGAAATGTTTCATTCTTTGATGAATACTGAACAATAGTAAATCTTAATTGAAAAATGTCTTTTCTTTTAAGTTATTTATAAAGTTAAAATATATTTTTATTTATTTTTAAATTTAAATTAGTACAATTATATATCTGTTAATAAAATTTAATTAATTTAATTAATTTTAATAACGAATTTTGACATAAAAACATTGTATTCATTTGAGGATTTTCTATTAAAAAACCCTTTTCTGATCTCTATTATAGGAAATTTTATAGATTACTTTTTTTTCACATATGATAATTTAATTTGAATAAATTTATTCAATATTTTTACTCAGAATAATTTATTTTATCTAATAAGGTGAATATAATTTTCTACCATAATGACTAGTAAAATAGTAATTTTTTATTGTGGTTAAGGAAAAAATGGGTTTATCGTTGGCTTAAACTAAAATTATAAGGATTAAAATTACCTAAGAATATGTATAAAATTTATTTTATTTCCATAATTAGATATTATCATGCCTATTTTATGATAATAATATAATTTGGACCTTTTTAGTTTTCAAAAAACTTGGGAAAACCTATTTCTTTTAAACAATTATAGGTGCGCTACTCACCTCACTTATAAAAGGCCAACCGCTCTCATCTCTTCTTCACACATTAAACCGTTTTTTTAGAAAAATAAATACCCAAATAAATTCTAAAAATTCATCCCCTCTTCCTAGAAGATCTGTTTTTTTTCATAAACCCTACCTAGGAATAATTTCGATTCAAACATAAGGAGGTTGCCCGAAGAAGATGTAACAGTCTTCAAAGATAATTTTTATATTATTTATTCTTCCACCACCTTCAATTATTATTAAAACATGATGAAATAATTTAAATAGTATATTATATATATCGAGATGTTTTTATATTAAGGGTATGAACTACAACCATCCCCAATTCTATAATATGGGTTATGAAATAACCATTCGTGTGAAGGGTAGACTACCACCTCACGAACCGATGTCATTTGTTTTTCCACTTCCCCCTCTTGTGGTCGGATATGCTGATAGATATAAAGTATTTATATTACTATCACAACATAATTATACCTATGAAAACATTTTTTATATAGAAAATTTTTACTTTTCATTCTGTAGAGGACATGATAACGTTGCTCATGTGTACAACATCCTACTTCCTAACAAAGCGATATGATTTTTCTATTACTAATGCTTTACATAGAAGGAGGTAAGGATAATGTTAATGATAATATGTAATATAAAAGAATTGTTTTTATATTCATGACATATTTATCATTTATAAAAGTTAATTTAAAATTTTCATTCTTACCTTTTCACTCAATGAAGGATGACAACATCGTTCGTGTACTTGTGGACTACCACATTCACAAAGCGATGTACATCTATTTTCATCACCAAAAAATGGATGACATATATTACTATATTTTAAAAAAATAATATGGTATTTATGATATTATTATTATTATATAATGATAAAATATTACTTATCTTATTTCTATAATTATCATTGAAAAAATGGAAACATTACTCATGCATAGATATGGCCTACCGTCTCCATGATCACAACATACATATTTTATTAAAAACATAATTAATGAATGGTATTGAAAGTATAATTTATTTATAAATATGATAAATATTTAATTATTATTATTTTGGAGGTGATGAAACTGTATAAGAATCATAAGAACTTGAAATTTCATGATAAAGAGTGAATGAGAAAACAAAGCTATTAACATCTAAAATAATGAAAATAATGATAGATTATTAATAAATGAGTGATAATATGTTATAAAATGACTATATATAATATTATAAATACTATTATTCTTCTCATATATGTGAATAACATGTTTAAAACCAATATAAAGGATGATAATGTACGTTCAACCAAAAGGAAGCATGAGGTAAGAGACTTCGTTCCAATTTCCCTTCATTAATGAATATTGTAATGTTAAAAACCTAATTTATTTTATATGGTATATACAATACCCCATTTTCATGTAATATAACTATCCATTAAAAATTACGGGAATTTTATGTTTAAATTTTTATAATTTCATCCAAGTAGAGTTTACTTGAAAATTACCCTATATTAAAAGTTATCTTACAATATCACTTTTATTGGTGATTTTTAACATTATATAGAAACAATAACTTTCTTATGATCATTTAATATTTGAAATTACAATTATCATTAATATACATATTATTTTATGATGGATATGATAATTTCCAAAATTTTATACCATTTTTACAAATGAGGTACAATTTTAATGTTATTTGATTAATTAAGGAAATGTTGATAAATCCATATCCTTTACACAATATGGATATTTGATGATAAGGAATATTTATTCATGAATTAAATAGATTATTAGATATATGAGGAATTATTAGGATGTTCAGTTATGGTTGGGGCCTAAAATTATATATCCCACTGATGCATCAAAAGTTCTCATGAGACAAATCAGTTGGCCAAATTGAATGGGTTTCTACATTTAGTTTTAAACTATATTATGAAAGGTATTGATGGTAGAGGTATCATGATTCATAAGATCATGAAATATAATAATTAATAATTAAATTCCTTTTTAATTTCGTTATTCTTATTATCTTGGATATTTTCACAATGATATTATACATGGATGCATTTTATTCTCATATTGTCAATTATATTTTATGTTTTTTAAGATATATACCTTTTTCATATTGATTATTACTTATTATATCATGATATAAAATTTATTTAAATTGAACTTGTATTCAAGTATTTACCTTCACTTGTTGACTATTCTTATTGACTCATGATATCTTCTATTGTACTTTACCCTTATTGAGATTTTGAGGTCACTATTATTTTGTTTCCTTTCCCTAGGATATGAAGAAGAATTCTCAGAATAGTATTTCAAGGGTGTGGTTCATTTTATTTTGTCACATATTATATATTGTTTTTTATTTACAATATAAAATTGGTGTCATGTATGTATTTGGTTATCCAAAATTACAAAAACTGATCGATCCTTCCGGATTTTAACCTTTATATATATGCCAATGTAATAATGTAGATACTGGCTCTGGGCTACAAGAATCATGGTTTTTACAATACATGACACGTTCCATCTAAGACAAGGAATGTGTACCTTGATAGTATATATTGGTTCTTTTTTCACTCCCATATATGAGATATCAACCTACATAATGTTTCTAGTATAGGACATAGTGTGTAATACCTTTTACTTTATCATAGAGTTTATTTCTTTTAAACCATAATTCAAATATCATAAAGACATGACATGCATGCCAATATATATGATATGTGTGTACTAAAATAAAAAACTTATTGGTGTGTGGGGGGGGGGGGGTAAACATGCATTGTGTGTCTAGCATAGTATATGGTGCATGGGGCCTATGGACTACATTGGTGTGTACTAGTAGAGATATCAAATTCATGTGTATATTATACATGATGTGTATATATGGCAACACAGTATGTGTGGGTCCCCTATGTTTTCTAGATGTGTACCATTATATACGCATAATCCACATGGATAAATAAACATGGTGTGTGACTTGTATTCACACCCCATGTGATATTTATAACCCACATAAACTATAGCTTCCACAGTCGATCCTGATACATGATGTGTTTACTAGGATTATATATCATGAAACCATATCTTCTCAAGATCCATTATCCACACTATTTTATCCATTGCTACCATCTTTTCCATATCCAATAAGCCACTTATGTTTTCTTTACCACTAGTAATGCCATTGACCAAGACTAATTCCTCCCTGTATATCCATCACACCATGTCAATGTCCCTTTCCCCCCATTCCAACTTTTTAAATGACTCCAAATCATTCCACCATTCTCACAACAATAACATTTGGTTAATTAATCCTAAAAACTTTTCAAAACCAAGCCATGTAGTGGCATTTACATGAAAGAACATACTTCTAAGAATACTATTTGTCTTTCCATATTGGAGATTCACTTTTTTATCAATATTGATCATGCATTTTACTCCCACAATCATCCAATGTAAAATGAAAGGCTAATCTAAAGTACGAGATTGAAAGAGTTTCATGAGAAAGGAAAAAGTGATTGGATTCAAATGATATAATAACAACAACAAATACTAACCCAATTTTTATTTTTTCATCACGCAACAAGCACATATTTATTACGTATATAATAATAATTATAATAATCAACAATATTACATAAATGAATAATTGAAAATACACTAAGGATTAGTTTGAATGAATAATCAATATATATATTTCGGATAAATTTCTAATATTTTATCCCTTGACATCAGATGGTTATGTGAGAAAAATCAATTCAATATTGGATGTTATCATGAAAATTCTAGAGAAAAATAATTAGTAAACTATAATCATTAACATGGATATAATTTCCCTTATGTTTTCAAATAAATTAAGTGTGAATAGATCATTTATTTATATATGTAACAAGGTGAGAGTAATACTAAAAAAGGAATACCTCATGGAGTGAATGAAAAAACCTTAATTTATTTATTGATATTATGAAAATCAATCATTTATGCTTCAGAAATCCACTCCCACAATCCAACGAATACTCCATCCTAAGAAATGATAACTAATATCCCAAATCATCTCTAGGATTCAAGGAGAAAAATCTAAGCCAAAACTAATAAAATAATAAATTTTTACTAAATACTAGGTAAATAGAGTAAAAACCCAAAAAATATTAAATTAATTGGTCTGGAACTCAAAAGAAATCACAAGCATTATACACATAATAGGGTGAAAATATATTTTGAACAAAATTGTGGTTCTATAATTTCAATTTTAGTCGTAATTTTAGATATAATGATATTATTGACCATGGAAGACATTTTTTAAAAAAAATATTAAATATATCTTAAATCCAACTAGCTTAAAAACCGAAAAAAATCCACCTCAGGCTAAACACGATGTTCAGAACTCAAAAGAGACAATAATTTTTGTTTAATGGTTAATAATTTGGGTAAATATTACATTTTATCCCTTTATAGGACTACTGTAATTAAACTCAAAAATGATATAAGTCGAAACAAAATAAAAACATAGGTCGGTACATATTTTATTAATTTTTCATATTCTCATGAAATGTTTTATTACCGTCTTTAAATATTTGTTTATTATGGAACTTTTTTTTATTTAGTATATTCCTTTCCTTCCTCTTTATAAGATTATAAATTTTTTGACAGTGAATTACATAATGTCCATTGAATCATAATTAAATAATTTCATGTATAATTTTCTTTTATACTTGAGGAGTAAACTTTTGTAGATGCGGTAGGGTATAATGCTTATTTAAAAAATATTAATTTAAAATTGATTAAATTATCAAGAATTATTCAAGTGGATCATAAAAATACTTTATACTTTATAATTTAAAAAATTCTCAAAAAATATTTCTAATTTTATTTTTTCTCATCATTTTCATTACCAACATGATCATCAATTATGTTAAAATTTTCATTAATCAAAGAATCTAATCAATAATTTATCTAGTGATATATTATTGAATTCTAGAATGTATTGATCATTATTATAGAAAACTCAAGTGCTATCATAGGGGAATAAATTATTTTATGTCATTCATTCTTGGTCATACATAGAAATCTCTTACTTTCTTCTATATAAAATTGTAATTGAAGAGTGTGTATCCTCTTTAATTTTATATGTAGGTGTGGGGAGTATAATTAAATGGAAAGGATGTTTCATGTTGAAAAATGAAATATATTTTCTGTACCTAGATATAAGTTAAAATAATTGACTTAGTTATTTTTTTATTTTAAGTCCAATAAAAAACCCTACCACCTCCCTTAAAATAATAATAATATAATTATTTTATGGTGATGCATATTGATTTAATAATTTACATAAATAAATTAATTGATATTTTTAGAATAAAAATTCAACCATTAAATCGATCCAAATCCACCATTACAAATTAATAATCCATTAATAAAAAATATTACTTATTTGGTAAAATACGTATTGTTTTCCTATAACTTGTGAATAAATATATACTATGTTTACATAAATTGAAAATAATTAAATAAATATTATATTCACTACTCTCATTAATAAGTATATATATTTTATTTTTCATGTGAATAAATAAAGGATACTATATAAATCTCATATTCTAAACATTAAAAATATTATGATTGTATTTAGTATCATTATGAGTTGATTAAATATAATTCCAAATATTAAAAAAAATATCTATAATATTAGATTCTATAAAATCTAATTAGCTTCTGGGTACACTTACTGTGAAAATATATTGACTATTTTTTCAGTGGAAGTATGTTCTACCCCTGGACCAATATTTTTATCGAGCTATACATCATGGCTCTAATAGAAAAAAATTATAACTCATTGAAACCATCATAATAACCTTAATAAAAATGTTACTATATATTATTATCCTTTTATTAACCAATATCTCATGAAATAGAATGAATAAAATTTTTATCATGGTTCAATACTTGATTCGTCAGTATTTGAGTTCCTGAGATATACATTTCTATAAATTATGATGGTCATCGATTTCATAAATACAAATATATTTTTAAAATTACTAAAGAATATACTTCGCTAACTCAAAATGGGAAAATTTTACCTTGACCATTACCTTAACAACATACTAGTCAAGAAAAAGATTCTAAAAGTTACCATTTTCCTTATAAATATATCATAGTTTTCATCATGTATACAAGTACATAAATCATGATACACATTGATAATGAGCTCATGTTTAAGTACCAATACATGCACTTTTATATAGGGGATTCCAATTAAAAATTAAATGGGTGTTGTTAATTTTGGAGTGTCTTTCCCCATGACATCCCTTATTAGAGATAACCAGTTATTAACATCACAAGAACAAGTATAAATTATTATAATTCCCAATCACCTGATTGGAAGGCATTACCTTTTTCTATTTAGAATAATTTATCAGATCAAGGGAAATAGTTTTATGATAATAATCATGGTATCTATAGGTTCTTGTTATAGAAGGGAACTAATATATAATGTTTATTCAAAAAATAATCTATAGAATTTATCACATTAATTTTGGAGAAGTGAAGATAGTATAATATAATAATATGATTTGGTAATCAAAATTAAAATATAAATTTGGTTTTTTGGCACTAACTCTTTAAATACTTTCCTCTTCCTCTTCTAAAATTATTAAAATTGAATACATGATTTGTTTAAGATTACACACCATGTATTTTTTACATAAATAATGAAATGAACTCTTCCACATTTTCCTTAATAATTAGATTATTTATGGGGATAAAGGTGATATATTTTTCTTATTTTATTTTATTCTTGAATATTATAGCATCAAGACTCTAGAATCCTATATTTGGTGTTTAATTAAATACATTGGAACATGATTAAAGGGATCTGACTATGAAGGATCTATCCATTTAGATGTCTATAAAAACTCGATTCATACATGATTCATATATTACATTGAGAATATAGAAACATATAACAATAATTTTTTTACTCCTTCAAATCATTCATAGTATCCTAAAGAAGAGAAAAAAATAATGGGTGAGCTCTGATTTTTAGTATGGATGATGTACATAAAAAAATTCCATTAGTAAATAAGTTACAATCAATATAGAAAATTGGATATCAAAAACCTATCATATTCAAATAAAAACTTGAGTTCAATGATAATCCATGAATATTATCAACATAAAAATAACATGGATAATGGAAACTAAATTTCTAATAAATCGAATTCATAATTATAGATATTCAGGAAGAAGTCCTCTCAACCAATGTATCATGAATATTACCATAAAGACCTGTCAACAAAAACATAATTTTTAATTAATGGGCAGTTGTAAACTATATACCCATATATAATGGAATGACTAATGTTTTATCTCATAAGACCAATCATTGTATCAAAGAACTATATTTATATGAACCCCACATGTCACTTTCATGTACTATACATTACTCATATCTTTAATAATGAAAAAAAATCATTCTAAAATGAATTAGAATTCAACAATTATCCCTATTGAATCAAGAATATAAAACATAAATATTTTCATATTAAATGAAATAAATTACTTAATAAGCTTCCTTAAACTGATACCACATATCGAAATAATATACCGTTGAAACATCATCGAAATAAATTAAATAATTATAAATTTATCCATGATATTAGTAATTTGTTTATAAAGAGAAAAATAATGGTCAATGAATAATTAAGAGTGATAGAGAACATGATCACAAAAAAATAAATAAAATTAAAATAAGTGTTTATCCATTATCAGTAAATGATGACCAATAATTTATCATAAATGATGGTTCTGTAGTAAAACCAAGACTTTATAAAATAAAATATAATTAGTACATTATAAATGTAATACTTTTTAAATTTTGGTAAGAATATATTTATAAATCAATTTTTAAAATTCATTTAACCCTTTCAAGAAAATAATACACTTTTATCTTGATATAATTTTAATTAAAAATTATTAAAAAATCAAGAAAAATATTTTCCTTAGAGACAAACATGGAGAATTTCAATATAAGATTCAATGAAAAGAGTTTTCATGTTAAAAAAAAATCTATATGTTTATTTTATATTGTAAATAAAATTTTATTCATACATTTAGTAAAAATTAGCTTATTAAAAAGGAAAAAATAATATTACTTTTTATAATTTTTTTGAATGTAAAAATTCAGTAAAAATAAAATTAAAAAATCTTTGGATAATTCTAAAATCATTCTTGGAAACATTTTAAAGAACATATAGACATGGAAGGAAAATATTTTGGAGAAAAAAAACCTAACCATATTTTTCAAATATAGTCACTTGCATGTTATATACTTATTGATTATATAACACATGGATGTTTTTAAGAAATATTTTCTATAAATAATTTTAATTCTTCAGTATCTTTCTTTGCATGAAATAATGATTTTAAAAGAACTGTGAGATGATCTTAATATAAAATTTCCATTATATACTAGACGTTAGATTAGTCGTAATAATTATAAATAACTTATGAAAAGGAATTATGAATTTATTGGCTATTAATTCTTTATGAAAAATATAAATCAATTAGATATTATAATTTTTGGGTGCATTACATTTATTAATGAAATTAATGATATATATGTGTAATATTCCTAATGAAATATTTTCTATATTCATCTAATGGATATTTTTCTCATAGGGTATGAAAACTACCATATTTTATGTATAAGAACCTATTTTTTAAAAGGTTAATTTTAGACCTTTGAATGGTGAACCCATTTTAAATTATGATTTTGACATATTAATAATTTTTATATGAAAATGTAAACATTTTATTTTTATGTAGGGTATAAAAATTTACTTTGTATATATTTATGATATTTTTCTGATAAGTTTCATGTTTTGATGAATAGTAAAAATATGCTAACTTTTAATTAAAAATAACTTCTTTCTTCGAGATAATTTATATGGTTAAATTATAATGTTGAATGGTTTAAAATTATAAATAGAATATATTTTAACCATTTAATATAATTTATTACATTATCATTAATTTTACATTGAATTCATAGGTAAAAAAATTTAAATCGTTTTTAGTGTTTTAACTTTTAAAAATTGTTTTCAAATTTCAAAAACGATATTTATTTTACATTAATTACAGAAAATTATGTGTTTTGAGTTTTTAAAAATGGATTCCATATTTGGAATAATAAGGTCCATTTTTTTTTGAATAGGTACCTTTTATTTTTGGACATAATGAATAGTAACTTCAGAAATTATTTTATTTACCACGGTTAAAGGGTAAATCTAGTAAATAAGGGTAATAGAATAATAATTTAATAATATAAAACTACCCTAAAACGTGTTCTAATATTATTTTATGAGATATTTATGACCATAGGAATCATTGAGTTGATTTTTTGACCCCATGGATTCACTTGTATGTGAACATAAAATTTCATAAGAAATTATTTAATGTAAAGATAATTAAAACCTAAACACATATATTTTAATAAATAGATTTTTATATAGGTTTATATAACTGATATATATGTATATAAATAGTCATTAGAAAGATAAAAAGTTTTAATATATCATGGTATTATATTTATTATTTTTATACATTATATAAATATATTTATTTTTTAAACAATTATGATGTAGTCATTACCTCATTAATGAATGAATCAAATAAATTAATTTAAAAATATTAAAATAAATTTAATTTGAAAATTTTGAATCCATAAGATATATTTTGGATTAAATTTACACATTAGGGATACATTAATACCTTTGGTTTTAAGGAATCAGGTTGTTATGATTTTTTAAAAGTCATGTATGAATAGTGTAAAAAATTGACATAATTCATAACTTAAAACATAAGATAGTTTATTAAATTATATTAAATTACTAAAGATATAATATTCGTACAAATGGTTAATATAAGTCCAAATATGAGATAAATAACTTTTTATGGGTGTTTTGACAAGATATGGTAATTACATTAACCCATAATATGTAAATAACATGATATCACAATAAGATTAAAAAGGGTAAAACAAGGGTAAAATAATAAAAATAAGGATAAATAATATTAAAAACTTAAATAAAAATTATTTTATGATGGGTATTTGAACCAAAATCATATTATCTTCAAATTAAACAAGTTTTGGATTATTTTTACGCAAAATTGAAATTATAATAAATTAATATTTCGAGAGTTTTTTAAAGTGCCTCTCTCCTATCTTATAAAAGGGAACCTCCTCCCTCTCCTCTTCACTCCATTTTTAGTCTTAAAGATCGATAAAAACCTAAAAATTTGTATTCTCAACTTCCCTATTTAAATTCTAGAGGTGTGGTTCTTCTCAAAAGAGCAACTCTATTTTTCTAAGAGGAAATTTAAAGGAGGCATGTCGAGGAAGAGGTAATCTCTTCTACCGATTCTTTCAAATTTATTTCATCTACTATTTTATCTTCTTTAGTTGTTTCATTATAAAGTTATAACACCATCACAACTAATATACTGATATACTATTATAAACATGAAACAATTCTAGTTCACCTTCTATCCATCCTATGAAAAATAAAAACACTGTGTGTGCATACGTACGACTTACCATCTCCACGCCGTGGTAGAATCTATTTTTCACCACCACCATACATGGATGGGTGTAATGGTGGAAATTATAAATATATATTATTATTATTATAACATTATATGGATTCTGAGTTACTAAAAACCATCCACTTCAATACCATTCAACAATTATGGGAACGATATCGTCGCTTGTGCGTACATACGACTTACCGTCTCCACAATGCGATGTGATTAGTTCTATATTATATTATTTAAAACAGGATTATATAAATAAATTGAATGAATAAATATGATATATATTATACTAATACCATTATTTAAATGATATAAATATAACCTAAAAATTGGAATATAATCTTATCCAACAAAACATGCATAAGAACATAAAACAATTAATACACGAATAATGAGTAACAATGAAATATTATAAGAAAAGAGATGAAAATATGATCATAAATGTTATCATAAAAATGATTCTGAATCTAGAATAAATTATTAACCTTATTTAAATCATTATACATGAGTTTCAGATCCATACGAAGCATATCAGACCTAAGGTAAGTGATAACTTTGCAAATCTCGTTCTTATCCATGATTGTTTTTCTTAAGGATTTAATGGGGTATATTTATCATCCACATCCATGTTTCCAAAATATATATTTCATATTATTCTTTATATCCTTCTATAATTGATTTTAAAAAAAATTACCATTTGGTGAATTTTTACTAATTGGTTGGAATGGAATATTTTTTCGTTCTTCGTAAGAGCTACTTTTTTGACATTTCCAGTAAAATTATGAAAAAAATGTTTTTTAACTTATTCAACATGAATGGATTTTTAAGGTCTCATGACACCTTATTTCCATGAATCTTACTCTACACTATTTCATGTTTATTTTCAAGTAAATTCTTTTCTTTTAAAATTTCATGACATTTTCCTAAAAGAAAATGTTTTTGAAGAAGAAATGATATTTTTATCAGGAATTAAGTTGATGTGTTTTATAAAAATTATTTTCTATCTAAGATGACACTATTATATAGGGTTGTGTTTCTATCCCTTTTATTAAAATTATTTTATTATTTTAATGATGGAATTAACTTATATATGGATTTTGTTATGATGGAATGATGTTTAAGAAACCCTTTTTATTTCAATGGATATGCTTTGGTGAATGTTTTTATGTTTTTGTGGCACATGTAATAATGGATTAATTATGATATGGGTGGAACCTATATATCCTTCTAATTAATAGGGTAATTATTTAATATCTCATGATATAGACCTGACTAGAATGACAAGTGAATCCAGTTCAGCAATATATGGCTAGAATGAGGAGTGAACTCGGTTCAGTAATGGACTTTGTCCGCTATGATGGTCTTGGTAATGAGACATGAATAATATGAAATGATTTTCAATGCTTATGTGTGTATGAAAAAAAATTTCATGTCTTATTTTATGACTAAGGAGTTTAAATTGCTATTTTATGAATTTCTCTATGACATGATATTCTGATCTATTATATACATGATAATACTTTCAAAAGTTATGTCTTTCTGAATATGTTATGACTTATATTTATTTTGATAACACTTACTGAGAATTAGAGCTAACCCTTTCATATATTTTATTTCCCCAGGTCATGAAGAATGGTATTAAGTATGAAAATAAGTCTAGTTATGATGAAATAAATGGGAGACAATGTAGATGTTTTTGAAATATTTGTTTATGTTTCCCATTTTCTAAAGACACTAGACCTATACAGTCCTGTCATGGTTTTTTTATATGTTGTAATAAATATAATAAAATTCTGAAGTCATATCAATGTATATAAATAATGGGTCACTATATTTGGTATTAAAGGGAGGTTATAGTTAACTTTTTAAAACTAGGATGAGAAATCCTTAAGTATATGTCTAGGTATAATATAAATTCGTAGTGTTTTCGAAATGACCATGAATAACCTAGTATAAAAAATAAAGTGTCCTAAATTGAAATTTTATTATTGATTATGTGGTTTTCCTATTATGATTAGTGTTTCTCACACTATGCTTCTTTGTTTTTTCCAATGGTTGTAACCCAAGGGAGCCGCATTAATGATAAATGTGATGGGCAATGCAATGATTGTCCCCTTGAGTAACAAAATGTTATGGGAGTGGGAATGAAAAATCTTGTAACCATGCTAACAAAAAATTATTAATATATGAATCATTCATAACATCAAAACAAACAAAGGAGTGAGAAACTCTCTATTTAATCCTTCATGAGTTTGCTTCAACCTTCATTCTGTGGGTCTTCTGATCCACTAGTGGCTAAAAAATGGATCATTACCACTGAAAAGGTTTTTTTAGTTCTACAATGTCCCGAACATGATAAAGTCATCTTAGTAGTATATCCTTTGGTTGTTGAAGGTGATCAATGGTGTAATCTTATAAAGAATATAAGGAAAAGATATGAAATTGAGTCCATGGAATGGGATGAGTTCAATAACATATTTCTCAATAATTACTTTCTTCATATTTTTCGAACAAAGATGGAGAAGGAGTTTTATTAACTTAATAAAAGGGATAATGAATCTATTGGCACTTATGAGGAAAATTTTACAAGACTGAAAAGGTATGATTTTAGAATTATTATCCAACCCAGAAGAAAGATTTAATGATTTTTTAGTGGCTTAAAACCAAGTCTCTGAAAGGAATTATTCATGAGGGACTTCAATATCTATGAGAAAATTTTCAATGTGCTCTCAAGGATGAGATGAATATTGGAGTGACCCATCAGTCATATGGGTTTGGTAAGAAGAGAAAAATGTTATTAAAAGAAAAATATAAAGACCACACTGAAAGGAACATGAGTTTTCCCTTATACTCAAAGTGTGGATAGAAACTTTGAGGTAATTGTCTTAAAAGGACTAGTAAATGTTTTATGTGTGGAAAATAAGGTCATTAGAAAATTGAATGTCGATGTGATGTGAAAAATATGTCTAATGATGAGAACAAATAAAATGACAGAAAAAATAAACCTCCTATACTTCAATGTTATAAGTGAAAGGAAATGAGGAATTATTCTAATCAATGCCCTAATCCAAGGGTTATTGGTGATGATCGACGTTAACACTCTTAAGGCCAAATACAACTGAAACACCCATGAAATTACTATTCGCGATATGGAGTAAAATAATGAAGTGGGAAAAGGTACACTTACCATTCACTCTAAAGTAGAAAATGTTTTATTTGATTCTGGATCCACCCACTCTTTTATTTATAATGAATTTTATAAGGGTATCTCTATATTACCTCAACAATTAGATATGCAGTTAGATGTGGAAAATATTAATGGAACAATGACCAAATTAAATGTTTACAATTCTTCTAAAATTGATGTTTGTGGGAATGTTCTTCATGCTAATCTTGTGAACCTTCCTATAGTGAAATCTGATGTCATTCTTGGTATGGATTAACTTTATTTAAATGGAGTTCATATCAATTTCCAAATAACATAAGTTTCATTTCATATTCTAAATAATTCTATGATCATCTATCGATGCAAGGATAAATATAACCTTCCAGTATAAATTTATTCCATCTTATTGGTATTGATTCTAATAAATGAAGGTTATTTATCTAAAATTTTTGTGGAGAGAACCACAATTATGAAAATTCCCATTGTACAAAATCATGATAATTTCATTATGAAGGAATTTCCAGGTCTTCCACCAAATCATGAAGATTAGTTTTCAATATAACTCATATCGGGTACTATGCCTACTTAAAAGACACCTTATAGAATGGCCCTAGATGAGTTGCAGTAATTGAAGAAGAAAATTATAGAGAATCCTGATAAGGTATTCATACGCCCTAATGTGTCACCTTTGGGAGCACCCATGTTGTTTGTTAAGAATAAATATAGATCAATGAGACTCTGCATTGATTATCGATAACTTTACAAGATCACTCTCAATAAAAAATATCCTCTCCCATGAATTTATTACTTATTTGACCTACTACATGGTGCTCAATACTTTTCCAAGGCTGATATTCATTCATGGTATCATCAATTAAGATTCATAAAATAGGATTTACCAAAGAAAACATTCCATACATGTATGGACACTTTGAATTTATAGTGATTCCTTTTGGACTTACTTATTCTCCTTCTATCATCATAGATCTTTTGAATAGAGTATTTAGAGACTATTTTGATCAGTTTGTGGTAGTCTTTATAGATGATATTCTTTTCTATTCAATTAGAAATGAAGAATAAGAAGACCACTTGATAATTTATCTGAAGACCCAAGGAAAGGAGAATTTTTTTTGAAAAATTTACCAAGTGTGAATTATGGATTCAGAATGTTTCATTTTGGGTCACATAATCTCAAGAGCAGGGATATTTGGGGATCTAGCACAAATAGTGGTTATTGAAAGATGGTCGAGACCAATAATAGTAACTATGATTTGAAGTTTTCTTGGTTTGGATGGATATTATCGATGATTTTCGAAATATTCTTCATGATTATCTAATCCACTAACCAAGTTCACTAAAAAAGGAGTAATATTTATTCAGACAGAGGAATGTGAAGAGAATTTCAAGAGATAAAAAAGATGGTTAGCCAGTGCACATGTGCTCACACTACCATGTAGTGGATAATGGTTTGTGATCTAAAGTGATGAATAAAAGAAGGGTTTCAGATTTTTTATCATGAAAAATTATATGGTGATAGCTTATGCCTCACGATAGTTGAAAATTTAGGAGAAAAATTACCCAACTCTTAAATTGGAGTTAACAGCAACAATCTTTGCATTAAAGATATAGAAACATTATCTTTATGGATAAAGGTGGAATATTTATACTTATCATAAAAGTTTAAATTATATTTTCACACAATAAGAGATGAATATATGCCAAATAAGATGGTTGGAGTTGATTAAGGATTACTAATTCTTAATACATTACCCCATTGGGAAAGCGAACAAGGTGGTGTATTATTTGAGTTGAAAAGACCATCCTACCTTATCCACGATGAGGAACATGAAAGATCTGATATTTATGGATTTTAAGAGGATGTATCTTTAAATTATAATGGAATGGGGGAAATCTTATCTTTCTCAAATGAGTGTTCAACCATCTATACAAGTGAAGATTAAAGATGCACAGAAGGAAGATGCATAGTTTCAAAAGAAGGTGAGAAATGCTCCTTAATTCAAACTTGACTGTGATGAAATAATAAGGATGAAGAATTTGGCCTGTATTCCTCCCATAATAGAATTAACGAATGAGATATTGGATGAGGATTATAGTTATTCATTCTATATTCATCCTGGAAGAACAAAGATGTAAAGGGACCTGAAAGAGTACTTCTCGTGGTATGTGATGAAAAGAGATATTTCCGAATATGTCTCTTAATTCTTGGGTTTTCAGCAAGTTAAGGCTAATAGACATAAGTATAAAGGTATGTGACAACCATTACCCATTCTAGAATGGAAATGAAAAAAACTTCACTATAGGCATTTTGATCAGACATCCCAAAACATCCAAAGGTAATAATGTTATCTGGGTTATAGTTGATCACCTTATGAATTCGGCACACTTCATTTATATCAGAGAGGACTTATCTCTTGATTAGCTTTAGAGTATATATGTAAAGGAAGTGGTAAGATTTCAGGGAGTACCACTTTCCATTATATTTGATTGAGATCCAAGGTTTACCTAGATGTTCTGGAGAAGTCTTTAGCATGCTCTGGATAGAGAGTTATGTTTCAGCACTGCTTATCATCCTTAGAAAAACAGTTAGTCTAAGAGGACAATTCAAAATATGGAAGACATGTTGAGATATTTCTCTATGGATTTCCAATGTGGTTGGGATCAACAACTACCATTGGTGGAATTTTCTTACAATAATAGCTTTCACCCTAACATTTAGATGGCTCCTGATAAAGACTTATATGGAATGAAGTTCATAACTCCATCTTTCTTGGATGACGTTGGGGAATGAAATCTATTAAGAATTGATCTTGTTGAAGAAATGTTAGAAAATGTCATATTTATTCAAGAACACATAGGAGAAGCTTAGAGTCGACCAAAATGTTATGCTAACTATCGAGGAAAATACCTAGAGTTTGAAGTGGGTGATAAGGTGTTCTTAGGAATATCTCTCTTGAAGAGTGTAATGAGATTGGGGGGGGGGGGTAGAATGCAACACCAAGACGTTTTATGAAATATTTTCTTTAAATAATTTTTGTTCTTCAGTAGATTTCTTTGCATGCAATCATGAGTTTTAAGGAACTACAAGATGCCCTTAATATAAAATGACCATTATAGCCCAACCTTTAGGTTTGCGGGAATAATTATAACTAACTTATGAAAATGAATTATGAATTCATTGTCCATTAATTATTTTAAAATGTATAAATCAATTAGATAATTGTATTTTTGAGTGAATTACATTTGGTAATGAAATTAATGAAATATATATATGTGTTATATAATTAATAAAATATTTTTGATATTCATCCAATGGATATTTTAGTCATAGGGTATGAATAAAACCCTATTTAGGTATAAGAACCTATTTTTTACAAGGTTAATCTTACACCTTGTAATGGAGAACCCATATTAAATTAAGATTTTGAAACATTAATAATTTATATATGGAAACAAAAATTTTTATTTTAAAGCGGGTTATAAATATTTACTTTGGATAATTTTTTGATATTTTTCTGATAACACTCATGTTTTGATGAATAGTAAAAATAATCTAAATTTTATTTAAAAACAACTTTTTTCATCGAGATAATTTATATGGTTAAATTATAATATTAAATTATTTTAAATTATAAATAGAATATAATTTACCATTTAATATAATTTATTCCATTGGCATTAATTTTACATCGAATTCATAGAAAAAAATTTCAATCTTTTGCAATGTTTTATCTTTTAAAACTCATTTCCTCATTTCAACAACGTGATTAATTTTAAATTAATTAATGAAAATTCATTGTTTCGAATTTTGAAAAATAGATTCCATAATTTTAATCATAAGATTAAAATTGTTTGAATAGGTACCTTTTTTATTTGGAAATTATGAGTAGTAATTTTAGAAATTATTTTATTTACCATGGTTAAAGGGTAAATCTGGTAAATTAGGGTAAAAAATAATAATTCAATAAGGTAAATCTACCGTAAAACGTTTCCTAATAATATTGGATGATCTATTTTAGACCATGGTCATCCTGGGGTCCATTTTGGTACCTCATTGATTCACTTGGATGTGAAAATGACATTTTATTAGAATTAATTTAAATAAATGATAATTATAACTTAAACACATATCTTTTACTAAATAAATGTTTATATTGGATTATATAACTGATATCTATGTCTATAAATAGTAATTATAAATATAAAAATATTTCCTACATTGTCGTATTTTATTTATAATTTTTAGAAAATAGATAAATATGTTTTGTACTATTTTTAATCAAAATTGAATTTATAATAAATTTATAGTTTAGAGTTTTCTAAAGTTCCCCCCTCATCTCTTATAAAAGGGACCCTCCTCCCCCTCCTCTTCACACAATTCTGAGCCTTCAATATTAGCCAAAACCTACCCATTTATATTTTCAACTTTCTTAGTTACATTATAGAGGTTCTGATCTTCAATAAATATCAACACTAGTCCTATAAGAGGAAATTTAAAGGAGGCACATCGAGGAATATGTAATCTCTTCTACCTATTATTTCAAATTTATTTCTTCTTCTACTTCTTATTATTTAGTTGTTTTGTTATAAAGTAGTTAAATTAGTATCACTCTTATAATTATATGTCATCATATATTTGAAACAAATTTATTTCACCTTCTATCCATCCTTCAAAAAATTAAAACATTGCATGTGCGTATGTACGACATACCGTCTCCACGTTGTGGTGTAGTCTATTTTTCACCGCCATAGTACATGAATGGGTATAATGGTGGAAATAATAACTATATATGATTATTATAACATTATAAAAATTATGATATACTCTACATTATCCACTTCAAAACCATTCAATAATTATGGGTATGATATCGTCCCCCGTGCGTACATACGACTTATCATCTCCACAGTGCGATGTGATTCATTTTACATAATCTTCATTAAACCATGATTATATAGATGAATTGAATGAATAAATATGATATATATTTTACCAATATGATTATGTATATGTTATAACTATGACATAAAATGAGGAAAAAGAACTTATCTGACAAAACATGCATAAGAATATAAAGATGTTAATACCTAAATAACAACTAACAGTGAAATGTTACTAACAAATGGATGAAAATATGATCATAAATGTTATCATAAAAATTATTATGATTCTGGAATAGATCATTAACATTAATTAAATCACTATACAGGAGTATCAGATGCATACGAATCATATCAAACCTAAGGCAAGGGATAACTTTGCAAATCTCGTTTTTATCTGAGATTATTTATTTGTACAAATTTATTGGGGTATATTTATCATCCACATCCATGTTTCCTGAATATGTATTTAAAAATATTTTTTATATTCTTCTACAATAATTTAATGTAAATTTTACCCATTTATGAATTTTTAATAAATAGTATGAATGTAATATTTTTTCGTTCTCGATTCGAGTTACTATTTGACTTTTCCAGCAAAAGTATGAGAAGAATGTTTTTTTTAATTTATATGACATGAATTAATTTCTATGGTTTCATGATGAAATTTACCATGTATCTTCTTATATACTATTTCATGTATATTTTCAACTAAATTTATTTTTTTTAAATTGAATGACATTTTGAGAAAAGAAAACATTTTTGAAGAAGAAATGATATTTTCCTCAAGAATTATGTTCATGTGTTTTATCAATATTATTTCCCATCTAGGATAACACTCATAAATAAGGTTATATTTCTATCCCTATTATTAATATTATTTTATTGTGTTAATTATGTAATGATATTCTATATAGATTATTTTACAATGTAATGATGTTTTTGAAACCCATTTTATTTCATAGGTTATGCTATTGTGAATGTTTTTATGTTTTTGTGGCACACGTAAGAATGGTTTCATTATTATATGGGTGTGACCTATATCTCCCTAAAATTAATTGATTAAAAATTTAATATATCATGATATATACATTAATATAATGGAAAATGAATCCATTTTATTATTACAGGGCTAGAATGAGAAGTGAACACAGTTCTGTAATAGACTTTGTCCACTATGATGGTCTTGGAAATGAGTGTTTACTAATATAAAAGGATTTTCTTTTCTTATGTATGTATGCCATAAAATTTTAGTTCTTATGTTATGACTAATGGGTTTAAATAGATCTTTTATGAATTACCCCATGAAATGATATTGTGATCTTTTATATACATTATTATATTTTCAAATGTTATGTCCTTATGAATATGTTATGGCTTATATTTCTTTTTCTTACCCTTACTGAGAATTTGAGCTCACCCTATCATATGTTTCTTTTACCCAGGTCATGAAAAAGGGTATAAAGTATTAAAAATTGTGTAGTTATGATGAAATAAATGGGAAGCAATGTAGATGTTTTATTAACCAGTTGTTTATGTTTCCTAGTTTCTAAATACACTGTACTTATATGGTCATATCATGGTTTTGTTACATATTGTAATAAATATACATAAATTCTTATGTGATATCAATGTTTGTAAAGAAAAGGTCACTATAGATTATTAAACCAAAAAGATAATAAGTGTATTATAAAACTTAAAACCAAAAATAAATAGATTAAAATATAATATACTGGACTAAAAATAGCAGAATCATATAAATTTTCTAAAGGAAATATGAATATACAAATCCCAGAAATGAATTGGAATTATAATATAAATCCCTTACCTCTTGTTCAACTTTCCTTATAAGTTATTTTGAAAAGATTTATAATAAATTTAATTTAATTTTAATGATATATTGTAACCATATAAATAGTCATAATATCATATTTTATCCACTTATAACATTTTAACACCTATTTATTAGTAATTCATTATGAAAATCGTCCTTATCATGTGTTAATTGTTTCATTTTCTATGTATGTTTTGGTTTGGTAGTTTTAGTCCTTTCATATTTCTAATTGTTCCATAACATAAATTTCTTAATAATTATATAAATATAATATAAATATTATTTATATACATACTTAATAATAATTCTTGAAAGAAAAAAATTAAAAAGGAATCACATCGCTTAATGGAGGCGATAGTCCACTTGTACTTATGAGAGACATTATTATTTTTTAAATGTTGGGAGGCTAAGAGAGAATATGATATATTATATTTTAAAAATAATAATTATGTCACAAATATAATATATGTTCTTTAATTATATCTTTATAACCATCTAAGTGAGGTGGGTATGAAAAAAAAAACTACACCACTACGTGAGTATATTTGGTCGTACATACGCACAACCGATGTTTTTATTTTTCATTGGATTGTAAAGAAAGAACAATAATATTTATTTACCATTTCTTAATTAAATTTATATCTTAAATACAATATTATTTTTTATGTGTCTTTTATTATGACCACCTACAATAAGTGGTGATAAAAAATGAAATACATCATCTTCGTGTGGTGGTAGTCTACACAAACACTTGAAAGAAGTTTTCATCTTCCAATATATGGATAAGTGGATAAAAAATAGAGAATAGAATATATAAAATAATATTTTAGTCTATGGGAGATACATATTTTATTATATCACAATGGATGGGAGGCATTTGAAGGAGGTAAAAGAAGAAATAAGAAATAAAATTCTCTGTTAAGAACAATACATCTTCTTTGGACAACCTCCTTGTCTTTACACCAAAATTATTCTTAAGATGATATTATGATCAATACAGAAATTCATGAATGTGGTATTTGATGTTAGGAAATTATTTGCGTAGGTTTTTTTATCAGTTAATTGGATCTTAAACTTTGGATAAGAGAGGATATGTGATGTCCTTTTATAATTGAGAGAGAGCGCACACTTGACTGTTTTCAAATAGATTAAAATATATTAATGTATTATGCGAGAAATGTGGATAAAAACGTATAATATTAAAATATTATATGATATATGATCTAACTTTAACCATAAAATACTATTTAGACATGTTTTTAGGCCATTTTGAGCTGTATCATTTTAGTTTAAACCCTTTTAACACATTTTACGTGTTACAATGGCAACTGATTTTTTTTACCAAAGTTACTATTTATAGTGACCAAAAATAAATTTTTATTCATTAAAATTTTCAAAATGATGACTAAAAACATGGTTTCCATTTTTAATATTTTATTTATATGAGTTGAAGAAAATAATTTAAAAACAATCTCATAAAACATGATAAAAATAGTTTTCTTGAAAAATTCATTTTTTTGTATAAAATTATTTAAAAAAAATAAAGCATGATGTTCATTAAATTGGAATTAATTTTTTTATATTTATTAAAAGGAGACTTATTTATATTTCAAACCAAACTAAAACCTAATATAACATTTTATATACTTGATGACATGAAAATAACTAAAAACATTTTCTGTTTAACAAAAACTATTACTACAATTTCCACAGTATTATGAATATATTAATATGTTGAAAAATATATTTTTATTTTAATTATATTATTTATTAAATTTATATTTTTTTTATATAATGTTTCTAAATCTTTCATGTTATTATTATATCATTATAATGTCTTTAAAATGGAATTTTCTTCAAGAAATACTTATTTTTTATTATTCACCAAAGAATCAATTATTTCCCAAACAAGTAAAAAATTTAACATATGATAATTTTTAAATTATGAATTCAAAATTAAAATTCATTTATTAAAATTAAATTTTAAAAAAATTAGAATATTTATTTAATGAAATTCTTGAATATAACTATGTGCATTACATTACTTTTTTTCTAGAAAGAAATGTTTACTATAATTGAATCCTATATTTTACATTGTTCCCTAGAAATACATCATCCTATAAATTTAAATAATGTCACCTAATTAATTTATGTTAGTAGTTATTCATCATAACGTGTCCAGGCTCAAATGTCACCACTTCTATTTTATTATTTATCCAAAGTAACTTCACCAATCGATTCGTTTGATTCTGCAACACATTTCCCATAGTTTCAAGAATATAGACAAGATCATTATAGTAAGATAAATAATGTTCTGATTCTATTTACTCATTAGACAGAACATGAAATTGGTGTGGAATTTATTTCGTTGATTAAGAGAAATAGAGTACATCATGAACATTAGACAGGCTTGGTGGCATTACCAAATGGTAAGATACAACACTAATTCATTTTTAAATTTCTAAAGGACTGATATACCAAGGATTTATTTTTAAATTATTGATGTACCTTATATCACCCGTTCCCAAATATACCTTCAATAAAACATGATATCCCTAGTGAAATTATAAATACATCATTAGGTTATCCTCATATCTCTTTTATCAGCTTTATTATTCCTTGATATGGCGCTTCAATGTTGTCTCTATTATTATTGTATCCCCAACAATTTCTATGGATATAAGACTTAGTTCACCACGGTCATCCCAAAAAGTTTGGTTATGAAATATTTTCCTATAAAATTATTCATACGGTGTGATTTGAATGCTCAAATGGAAGTTATTATTATATTAAAATTTTATAAAAATGTAAATATTCCTCCCACATATCATGAAATATAGGTGGGTATGACGTTAACATGTCTTATAATGTTTGAATAATCCTTTCATACTATACATTTTCTGTGGATAATAATCCATGCTCAAATATGGATATGTTTTGAGAGATTTATAAATAATTTTTAAAAATTTCAATTTAAACTATGAATCACTATTAGATAAATCAAAAGCGGTCAACTATAAAGCCTCAGAGTTCTTTTATATAGAGCCTCTCAAATCCTTAATGAGGTAGATCTTCCAATATTTCAAAGAAACATGTAATCTTGGTAATGAGATTAATAATATCCCATATGTAATCATTCCTTAAAGTCTTTTTAAATCTATTGACCAAGTTTATAGAAATATCATACCATTTCCATATTTGAATAGATAGAGGTCAAGTGAAACCTTTAAGATATTGTCTATAATACCTTATGTAATGTCTCTTGTTTCACCATTTTATTCATTTTAATATTTATATATATATTTCCAGGTTTTTTTCCTCAGATTAGTTTTGTGTTTGGGTGTTGCAGGACATTAGAATTAATATATTAAAAATGATAAGATATATTAAAAAACATGCACACATATTTTTAAAATAAATGGTTTTCCAATTCTTTGGGACCTTAGATAGAAAATTTATGACCATGGTTGTTTTTTGGATGTAGTGTTTACCTTATATGTGATATATGGTTAGTATTCATTGGACTTTTAGTGGGAGTTTTCTGTTGGTAGATGCCAAAGTTAATTAATTAGTTATGTTTTTTTTATTTAAATAAAATGAGAAAAAATACCTACCCATTTAGATTACTAAAAATGGTATGAATAAAGGAGAGGGTTTATCACTTTTGTGATGATATAATTTAGATTAAAGCAAGAAGATGTTCTATAAAACTATATTTTGGACATATATCAAGATGGAATCAAGGTGAATTAACTTTTAGGAACGATTTTAGACATAAATATTTAGTGTTTTCACCACAAGATTTTTGGTTTTTTATTTTAAATTCATGATCATCTTATATGTGGTGTTAATGAGTCTTAAATACATTTTATGAATAATAAGGACCCCATGAACTACTATAAAATAGGCATTTAACAATTCTAAAAAATGTACTTGTTCAAAACTAGAGAAGTGATGACTACCATGGTGAGATTAAAATTCCTTGTAACTAACCAGTGCTAGAAAAGTGCTGATAAAGGATTCCTTTATCAGTACATTGAAAAGGAATGATAAATGGGTCCTTTATTAGTACTTTTTTTATCACCGATAGAGGATCACAATATCGGTGCTTTTATTTAGCACTGATATAGGGTACATTCATAAGAATTTTTAAAACCACTGATAAAGGGTAATATTATAGTGTGCTATAACAGAACACAATAGAACAAGTGAAATGTACTATAACAACACAAATTAGCACAAAAAAACCACTATATATGAAAAAAATCTATTAAAAAATAAAAAATTTAAATGAAATGAAATTTATAACAAAAATAGAAGAAAATAAATATTTTAAGGACATTTCAAAGATTGGTTTATACAATTATAAGTAAAAACCATTACATTCATTAAAAACATCAATGTTCCTTTTTATCTTTTGATAATGACCCCAAATCTTGCTATTTATGAACAAAATATCCATTCTCGGGGAAAAAGACTCACCTATATAAGAAAAAAATTCTTATGTTAGTAATAATATAATGAAATAAATTAACACAAAGAATTAATTTTATATTAAAATATGAGTCATACAAGGAAAAATGTGTTTCGGATTGAGTTTTTGTTTATTATTAAATATCTCAAATGAATTATGAGTTATTTTACTACATTATCAAGAAAATATGAGTGTGATATATTGGTATTTAGTGAGTGACACTTTTTTAAATAAAATGCCTATTTGGAACTTTTAATGGAATCTTGGAGTCATATGAGGAACATAGTGTATTATATTGATCTAAAGATAATTCTTACACATCAAAAATGACTTATGAATCATTTTTGTAAAATATAAAAACAATCTGAATGCATTTTCTAATTTTTGAATTGGTCAGTTGTCTATTTTACTAAAATTGTTGTGAATTTTAATTTAAATGATGCATTTGGAGCCTTATCAATCATACTGTGCATCATGTTGAGGTGTGAATGATTATTAAATGTTTCAAATGACTTATAGATCATTTTTCAAAAGTAAAAATACAATATGAATGCATTATCTTTGTTTTGATTACGTGTGTTTCCTTTTTTTTACTAAAATGTCATTTTAAACTAGAAACACACACTTTGACTCATACTGATCACATCATGTATTAGTTTGATGTGAGATTGATTGTTACACATCCAAAACTAATTATGAATAATTTTAATTCATTATAAATAAAATCAAAGTGATTTTTATCAGATTTCAGAGAGTGACTCTTTTTCGAAAAGAATGTTGATTTTCAACTCATAACATTCACTTTGAGTCATACCAGGAACATCATATATTAGATTGAGATTAAGATGATTCCTAAATGTAAAAAATTAATTATGGATCGTTTCTATAAATTATAAAAAAATATGAATGTTTTCTCTTGATTTTGAGTAGGCCTGTTGTCCATTTTAATAAAATTGATGTCAATTTTAAATAAAAATATGCATTTAGAGTCATAATGGTCACTCCGTGCATTATATTGAGGTACGATTGATTCTTACTTGTCTCAAATAACATTTGGATCATCTTACTATTGTATCAAAAAATTCCAATTCTTTTTCTTGGTTTTGAGTACTTCAATTGTCTTTTTACTAAAAATTCAATTTAAACTAGAAACACACACATTGACTCCTACCGATCAAATTTTGTATCAGTGTGATGTAAACCTAATTCCTATATTCCAGAAATTTATTATAAGTCATTTTATTAAACTATAAATAAAATATGAGTGGTTTTAATAGCTTTTCATTGAGTCACACTTTTTGAACTAAAATACTGATTTTAAACTGATAATTGAAACTTTTAGTCATACCTGGAACATACTATATTATATTGAGGTTTTTATGATTTCTACATGTGAAAAATTCCTTATGGATCATTTTCATAAAAAATAAAAATAATTTAAATGTGTCTTCTTGGTTTTGAGTTCGTTAGTTGTCTGTTTTAATAAAAATGATGTCAATTTTAAATAAAAGGAAACACTTGGAGTCATAGTTATCACACCATGGATCATATTTAGGTTTATATGATTCCTAAAAATCTAAAATTATATATCGTTTTCCTAAAGTATAAAAATAATCAAAATTATTTTTATTGGTTTTGAGTATGTCAAATATCTTTTTTACTAAAATATCATTATAAACTAGAAACATATAATTTTACTCATACCAAACACATCATGAATTTTTTTTAAATGAAACTAATTCCTAAACATAAAAATTGACTTATGAATATATTTATTAATGTATCAAAAAAATATGATTGTGTTTGATCGGTTCTCCTTGAGTGAAACTTTTTGAACTAAATTGTTAATTTTAATGTGATAACATACAATTTGAGTCATACCAGAAACATGGTGTATCTAATTGGGGTGAAATTGAACCTAAACATCAAAAATTACTTTTGGATCATTTATTTAATGTATAATTATAATAATAATGTGTTTTCTTGAATTTTAGTAGGATAGTTTCCATTTCACTTAAATTTATGTTAATTTAAAATAAAAAACAAACATAGAGTCCTACATATCACACCATGTTTCAGATTGAGGTGAGGATGATTCATACATGTCTCAAATGACTTATTGATCATTTTACTATAGTATAAAAAAATACAAATTCATTTTCTTGGTTTTCAGTAAATCACTTCCCTTTTTTACCAACATTTTATTTAGAAGAGGAAACATATACTATGATTCATACATATCACATCATGTATCAGTTTTATGTTAGACCAATTATTACTCATCACAAATGACTTATGAATTTATTCTATAAATTATCAAGGATATATGGACACTTTTTATTTGTTTTCACTGAGGTACACTTTTATGAACTAAATTGTCAGTTTTAAATTGACAACGGATACATTGAGTCATATCGAGAACATTGTGTATTAGATTGAGGTTCAGATGATTCTTACATTTCACAAATTTTTTATGGATCATTTCCTATAGTATACAAATAATCTAACTATGTTTTCTTAATTTTTAGTATGTCTGTTTTCTTTTTCACTAAAATTAATGTCAATTTTCAGTAAATAGAAGCACTTGGAGTCATATCATTCACACTATGTCAGTTTGAGGTGCGGATCTTTCCAACATTCCCTAAAGTATTAAAAAAATCCAAAATAACAATTTTATAATTATTTCAATTTCATTTCTTTATTGAACGACTAACACTATCTAATAAATTTATATTCTTAGGTGAAAAACATTTCATATTTTTGAATGCTAGAAGGGAAGTGGAAGCTCGTGTGCCCATTATATCCTAAGAAGTCACCACAATGATCACTTGAGCTTCTTATACTCTTATGGATTTTAACGAGAAAGGGTTTTCAGCTAAGAACATAAAATCAATATGATGTACCAAAAGATCTGTGAAAAAAAACTAAATAAGTATTAGATAATAATGACAGGGAAATTATCATAAAAATAGCTGAAATGATGAAAAAATTAATTAAATAAGTAGCAGGATTCCCCTTTTCATGATGGTTGTATTCATTAATGGAAAAAAAATTTATTATCATTATCTCAGTTGTAGGATCAAAGTCAAATCTCTCGCAAGCAATAGTAGGTTTGAAGAAACCACCCTAACTAGAACAAAAGAATCCACATGTATAAGAAAATAACTATTATATGAGTAATGCTAAAAATAAATAAATATAAAATAAATATGAAAAAAATAGATAAAATCAATGGAAATTATTTTAATTTCCAAACATCAAGATTACCTCTATGATTGAGTAGTGTAGGGAACATGAAGGAGGGGAAGAATAAGTCCATAGAAGTTTTGGGGAAAAAATAAATGAAACATGAACTTACCACCCCAACCCGAACAATAGAATCTAGTGATATAATGAAAAAATTATTATGTGAGTAACACTAAAAATAATTAAATTAAATATAAATATAAAATATTACATTAATTCTATGAGAAATTTTTTTTCATTGAAAACATCAAGATTACCTATATGATTGAGTAGAGACACAATCGTTTATATTGAAGTGAAGTCATGGAATATAGAAATAAATCACATAAAATCGAAAAACTCTTCATGGAATAATGAAAATTAAATCAACATTCTATTATATTTTTTTTGGTAAAATAGAGGAAGTATATCATAACATTACCTTAACATATTTCCAAAGGGTTCCTTTTGTTATAGTTCATTATTCTGATGGATTGGTAACATCATCATGTGTATAAGAAATTGTGTGCATAGTAGTCAAACATTTAATTTGGATTATGTTAATATAGTATATAAAGTATAATATTAAGAGGAAAACCAAAGAATATTAAAAAAACTTTTAACTTCTTATTGAACTTTTAGGCCCAAAGGGGCCTAGATACCCTGAGAGGAGGTGAATTAGGGTATGGATATTATTTTTCAAATTATTCCTTCCCCACTAGATACTGTCCTCATTACTATAAGGGTCACTTTATTTTCACTTGTGTGTTTATGATGATATCTTCTTTTCTTATTTGCCTCATGAAGATGCTTTGAAAGTAATGCAAGAATGAAAGAACACAACATAGAGATTTTTACTTGGTTCAACCCCATTGGGCTATTTCAAAGGATCATACAACGAAAATGTTCTGATGTACCAAATCCACTAAATCTCAAGGTTTGATCAATATTACTTCTATGCCTAAGATCACTGCCTTTACAAATATTAGGGTGAGATCACTTCTTTCCAAAGGGTCACTCCTTATTTCTCTCTCTTCGACTCAATGCCGGTAGAAAGGATAAACTTGTTCCTCGTCCTTTCTTGACTACTCTTCGAAGGGATCAATTTTATTGCAAGGGATCCACTCACAGTTTATGTACTTGTGGGTTAGTTCATTATCTCTATTGAATGAATCATCCACTGTATGTAACCAATTTTCATCCATTGATGAATAACCCTTCGCAACTGATCATTGTGTAATACCCTTTGAAATAATTTTTCAATGCTCCCTGATTCTAAAAGCTTACTATTATGAAAATATCAAACAAGACTATGAAAAGTTTCTACCTCTTTGCAAAGGATACACCTTCACAGAGCAAACTTCTTCAAAGAGAACACTACTTCTCGTATAAAACTGCTTTGAAAATATTATTACCATATAGAGATCACTACTTTACAGAGCACAGATGCCGTTGTGAACCAGATTTCCTTCGCAGAGCTCGATTAGTGGTCGTGAAGCTCATTATTTTCACATAGCTCAACTATCCTCTATGAATTCCAATTCCCTCTTGAATCCCATTACCTTTGTGGAACACCTAATTTCACGAAGCACACTACGCCAATGCAGAACACCATAATTTGCGAATCTCAATAATACAATGTGAAACACCTCATCTTGGAAAAGCTCTCAATTTTTGAAGCACTAACTTCGGTCAATACAAGAAAAGTCTTTTAACAATGCTTTAGATCTCTTTAAATCCTTTCTTCACAGATAACCCCTTTCCTCATGATATTAGATCAATTACTAATTTTCTTTAATTAGTTTATTAGAAATAAGAGGGGTGGAATCTTATTTATAGGCTCAGTCGAATGTGATGATCCGCTTCTTCCGATGCCATTTCCTGATCGGTCAAAACATCTTTTTGGCACTACTTCCATTCAAAAATCCCTACTAAATTTTTTCATTGCTGCAATGATTTGTGTCAAATGTTCTGTTCCATTGAAATGATCCAAATCTCATAATCCTAGAGCCTCCATTAAGAACCTTTGCATCTCTGCAATTCTCCCTCAAAATGCTCTTCACCTCTAACATTCATGAAGCTCATCGTAATTGCAGAGATCATCTTCAACATACATAATTTATTTATGAGGTCCAATTAATGATTCCCATCTCATCTAAACTCATTCCATTTCCATATTTTGAGGATATCTTCAAGTAAATACACATTTCACTACTCTCACCAAACTCCAAATTTTGGACCACAAAAATTTGGAAAACACTAGAAAACAATGTCACCTTGTATATTATCTTTTTGTACCACCTATAGATATTCCATTCATTTTTCATGGTTTTTTTGTCAACATGTATTATTAACAATATCTCTAGAACTCAAAAATTCACCATGAAAACCTACATTTTCAAGAAACACATCCTGCCCAAAATGCTGCAATGTTACCTTGAGAGATTTTTTCCCAAAAAACTCACTTTATCTTTTTAATGGTTTTAGGGATTGGTTGCTCCATCGAGAATCCAAATCCCATATTTTGGGTCCCATTAAACATAAAAAAAATTATCTACCAAGGGACATCCATGAATTAATTGTGATCTCCCAATGAAAGGGTTATCCTCTATTTAATTTTCATCAGACTTGACATTTATTTTAGTTTCCAGTAAGAAATTCAACCAATTCTTATTTTCTCGATCTGAGACATAAAATACTTGTACTACTTATGATTCCATTATGAATGGATCATTTTTTCCCTTTCACAATGAAATCCACCTTCATGAGGCCCATTTCATCCAATTTCACTGCGCTCATATTGTCAAACCATTTGCAATAGAAAATAGTTAATTGAAATGTTGTAAAATACAACTTGTATATCTGTTCCATAATGCCAAAATATGACATATTTTCATAAATTTGGTTTTATCCTTGGATCCAGATTTTTTCATCACTTCAGCCAAAAGCGTAGCACAATTTTTTTTCATTGTAATAAAATAATTTTCTTCTTTTGTATAGAATGTATATCCACTGATTATAGAAAAAATGTTAGATATAACATTTGTATTTGGTCACCTAACTATCCATTGAATTTTTCTAAAAATTGAATTAATATTTTTATATAACTCCATATAAATTTTATCTAATAACTATTCTATACACTGTTGATCATGTGTATTTAATTTCTATCCTTTATCCCTCTATGGATCGAAATATATAAGAATTTATTTTTGGGATTTAATGTAGGGATCAGAATCATCAGTGTTATATAAAATGTTAAGATGTGCTTACTCCCTGTATATCAAGGTAATTGGTCTACTCTTGTCGTTGATTGAAGTTATATGCATCCCAAATTAATTACCCGTTCTTAGAACATTAGTATAGCATAAGTTCGGGGTCGATCCACAGGGAACCGTGGCGTGCATGAATTTAATTGAGTTAACACTTAATTAGGTGAAGTATGCAAAATTTAGAAACGATTGGGATGATTTTTGGGTTTTGATTAAAACTAAACTTATTTACTTTGAAGAATGGATGCAGTTTGAAATAAAACAACGGGTAAATTAAAAGAGTTTTTATAAATGGAAAGAGAAGATGTGTCGGGGCTGTGGCGAATAAGGAGTCCTTATACATGTTGTTTAAATGGTTTTGTTGTTCATAATAATTCAATCATTCAGGATTTCATTTTGTTACAAGATTTCCTTTTTCCGGTTCCTCTTGTTTGGAATTAGAGCATTTGACTCCTTGGTCCGGTAGTCAATGTCCATAATTCTTTATTATGTCCAGTCCATTACATGAATCGGTGAAAACCTTCCAATGGTCATGGATGTTTTCACCATTACATTTATTTTGTATCGCTGAGAATCCTTCCCTTGGTCCGGCTAAGAATTCTCAGTTATATTAGACAGTGGTTTAAGAAGAGTAAGTTGAATTACAATGATTCAAACACAACTATATAAAACAATATAAAAATTATGATCCCATCATCCACAGCCCCAACACAAGGGGTTTAGTTACAAATAGAATTTAGGAGAGAAACGACACACGTGATACCTAAAGGATTCATCGTGTAGGAATTGAGGTAGAGTATCAGAAGGTGGAATGAAAAAATAGTGGAATGATGACACCTCGGTGGTTTTGGGAATGGTGGTAGCAGAGGTTCTCTCTCCTCCAATGGTTTTGAACCCCTTAAATCCATAGGCCAAGGCCTCATTTTATAGAAAAATAATGTACACAGAGTGTATAGAAAGTACAGGCCGTGTACTTTTCATCAACACGTATTGGCGCCATTTTCTCCGTCGGCAGTTGGCCGAGCACGCCGTTCTTGACTTTTGCACATGGAACCGCTAGCAAGTTGAGTGAACACGGTGTGTAGCACCTCCATACACGACGTGCAATTCCGCCAGCCCCTTCTAGAATAGTAGACACGGCGTGTAAAAGTTCAAACACGCCATGTTGTCATCAACGACCACATGGTCGTGTGGACTTTTCTCTGTAACTAGTGCTTCTAGAAAGTGGTACACAGTGTGTATCACCGACCCACACGGCGTGCATCTCTGCCTGGAGACATGGGCGTGTACTCCCTGCTTTGGTCTGTGTCCTTGTCTAGATGTACACAACGTGTATAGAAAGTACACGCTGTGTAGTTCCAAAAATTTTACAAACTTCCCTTGATCCATGTATTAAGCCAGAAATCTCCTATAATTAAACAGATTCACCAAAATCAAATAATATGTTCATGAAACCACAGATATTTTCTGAAAACATTCTTTTATCTTCAATTATATATATGGAAATGTATACACAAAATGGGTGCATCAAATTCCACCCCACTTAGTCGTTTGCTTTCCCTCAGGCAAAATCTCAAAATCTAATTAAGAGATCCTATACTTTGAAAAGGAAGGCATTTAGTTAATCAAACGTATAACTGATAAAGTTACTGAGGAAAAATTCTAAAAGGCACAAACAAATTCAATTCATAAGATATTAAATCATGCCTCATATATAATGTAATTAACTACTCTCATCCTCTTTTAACACATTGTTCAACCTTTCAAAAATAAACATGTCACTTGATGATTTACCTTACCAGTTAAAATCACACTCCACACTCAAGATGTTTTTAATTGAAGTTATTCTCAATCCATGGAATATACATTCTATCCATAGGTTTGCAAGATATCTTGTTCTCCACTTCAGAAAAAATTGAATTAACAAAAATCATGAGGGCTTTGTAAATAAGGTTTAGATGTTTCTGTGGCTAAGGGTTGGTAGGTTCAGTTGTAAAAATAAATTCTGAGGCTTGATAAAGGATGGATAATTTCTTTAAACAACATTTCATGATATTAAAAGTAAATCTCATTGAAAATACATCCTTCAAAAGCTCAGTCAAATTCTTTTTTAATCGTTACCAACTCCCTTAGGTAAGTAGGGGTTATGGGTGTATAAGTATAAGGTCCCCTTGTTGTTTGTTGTTTTTGTTTTTTTACAACCAAATACAAGGGAATCCTTTATGAATACAATGAGTACATGTTTGGAACCCATTTTCCCCCAAATAATCAATAGGCACTCCCCCAAACATTATTGCATGGTTGTACACGCAAATCTGCCATGTCTTTCCAACCCCCTCTTTAAAGCTTAAATGAATAATAATGCAAAGTTTAAAAAGAAATAGGGTAGGAAGGGAAATAGGCTTGTAATGTGGATTTCTATAAAGGCTGTTCATGGCTTCAATGGGCTTAACGAAGATTAAATGTAGGGTAGGTCTCAAGATAAAGGGGTTGAAACAATCTAATGCCTCAATCATGTTGAAGTAATTCAAAAATTTCTTCACGTTTCGAAAAGAAAAACTTGCAAATTCTGGTAGTGATGCATATCCTAAGAATCTCTCAAGAAAGAGGGTATTCGAAAAGAAATACGAAAAAGGGTTTAGAATACCTCTCAGTAGTGGAAAATAATAAAGGGACAATTAGGTCATGACATGCATATAAATGATTAGCCTAATTAATGTAATTTAAACAAGGATGAAAGGTTGTAATTAAAACTATTTCAGCAATCATTTTAAAATTCTTAAAAAAACGAAAAAGCATGTAACCTTTCCAAAAGTTCCTACTGATAACTCTAGCATTTTTAAGATTGATTAACAAAATTTATTTACTTTTACAAATATAGATTCTAATAATGATGTCTCCTAGGGTAGTTTAAGGGCAAAGAATAAGGTGAAAGATATAGATGCGCCCCCACACTTAACACTACACATGGTCCACCAAGTGAATCACCAAGGTAAAGGGTAGGAAGCAGGGAGAAATGGGGGACAAAATGAGGGAAAGTAGTGGAAGAAGTAAATCCAAAAAGAAAGAAAATAGAAATGGAAAAATACTCCCCTCGTGAAAAATTGATGCCCAAAGCGCTCCATGCCCATACCTGTGACTGTCGAGAAAAAAGAAGACCACAAACATGCATAACATCACAGCACAGAATATGACAGAAGAGATATATAAGATAAAGGAAAATGTCACTATCATGGTGTCGCCTCAGGGGAAGCATCATCCTGTACAGAATCGGCTGGGAGAGACGGCGTAGGAGCCACGGAAGGGTGAGAATCTGACTCGGTATCGGGAAGGGTAGATGAAGAAGTAGGAGCCACAGGTGCTAGACTCGGCATCGGAAGCTCAACAGCAGGCCCTGGCCCGGCAGAAGTGGCAGAAGCAGAGCTCACTGTAGTCATCGGAACGGAATCGGTGGCCGGCGCAGGAGACAACGATAGAGCAACAGCAGAAGGGCCAGGAACGGAGGCAGGGGCTGGTGGATGAGGCAGTGGAACACCTAGATGTTGAGCAATATGTACCGAAAAATTCTTCATCTGGTCCTGGCGGCCGTCCAGACGAATCAAATGGCATGCAATGGTGTCCTGGAGGCCGATGATACGAGCCAACTGTTTCTCCATCATGTCTAGGCAGAGGGAAATGTTTGGATCGACCGAGGGTGCGGGGTAGGTGATATGAGAGATGGGAAAGAAGAAGGCAGGTCAGAAGAAGTGGGGTTAGTAGAAGGTGGGTGAGGTGGAGAAGCTGGAGGAGGTGGGGAAGGAGGTGCGGGGTCAGTAGGTGGGGCAGGGTGAGCAGGTGGCGGGGCTCCAGCCTGATCAAGGATGTAGGCACCCCCTACTTCCGGACTAATCCCATGCGAATGATCATGAGGAAGTCCATCCGCTGGGGTGAACCTAACAAGTCATGAGGTAATGAGGGCTCGAATACCCCCAAGTGGTGGGAAAGACGGGTGGTGTAGAACTCGCCGTTCAGGTTTCCCTGAAGGCCGGTAAACATGGATTGAAAATAGGAGGTGGCAAGAAAGGGGAGGTCCGGGTAGGCGTGCCGGATGACACAGGTAAGAAGCTCCACGTCACGACCGGTCACGACCCCCATATCCTCATGGCTGGGGAAGAGTATGGCACTGAAGCACCGATGGGTGAAGCGAAGGACGAGATCGGCTATAAGAGTGGTCTTCTGAGAAGTGGGGGAGTACCTGTGGTCAGGCCTGGCGATCTCTCGCCACATGGCAATGAGGTCAGAGTGCTCGGGCCGGGTCAAGTCAAAAACAAGGGGTGGGGTGAAAGGATGGGGGTAGAATCCGCACCCTCGGATAAACTCTGTCATCATCAGAGAAAAACGTCGGCCGTCTAGCCGGAACCGAACTACGGGTACCACATCGCCAGAAGTCTCTCGGTATTCCAGTCCAACGAACTCAAAGGAGGCCGAAAAGTCCAAAAATAAATCTCGGAACAAAGTAGTGCTGACCTGGAAAATATCGAGGAGTGCGGTGTGCCCGAGAAGTACCTCCAACTCCTCCCAAATACTGAGCCGCTGCGGAATGCTACTGTCAAGGTACCGGCCGCTCAATGGTATCAGCTGACTAGAAAAGCATCGGAGCCTGTCGTATTCGAGGTCGGTGACCAGGAATACCGTGTAGGGATAAGGAGCACCTGCAGGTCCCGGCCCAGGTGCTGGTGCAGCAGCAACATCTGGCTCTGGAGGTGGATCCGCCGAAGAAGAAGGTGGCTCGGTGGAAGGGGTGCTCGAAGAGGGACCAACTGCTAAGGATGATGGTACATCAGAAGTGGTATCTGGTGCAGCAGAAGGAGGCCTCGCCTCATCTTAGGGAGTGAGTGGCGGAAGAATGGCCAACAGAGGGAGCTCAAAGACTGGAGCGTTGGGGTCCAACTGAGTTGGTGGTCGGAGTCAGATCCGATGATAAGTGGACTCCTCTCCCTCAGTGGAGGAGGCTGGCCGCTTCCTGCGCGAATGATCATGATCTTCCATATCCTGAAATAGAAAGAAAAAAGAAAAAGAAAACAAAACAAAAGAAGAAAATAAAACAAATAAAATGTGAGAAAACTGGAAAATAAAAGTACATAGCATGTACTACAGAGTACACGACGTGTAGTCAAAAAATGGAGAGTATCTCGTGTTCCCTATAAAGACACACCGAGGGTGGAAATACACAATGTAATAGGGAACGACGTGTACCGGACATACACGTCGTGTTCACATCAAAGTGCTGGTGGTAGTGTAACAAATGACACGACCGTGTTTTTATCAGTTCTGAGAAAACAATACACGTCGTGTAGTTTATGGACACGACATAGACTACATACGAAGTACATGGCTGTGTAGAGTGGCAGACACGGGCCGACCACATATATTAATGACACGGCGTGTACCGAACAGACACGCCATGTTCTGGTACATGGGGTGACAGGCCGTGTTATGCGCCACACATGAAGGGTCCAACACGAACAACGGACACGTCGTGTACTAGACACACACACCGTGTAAATGAAAATGGTGTGTGAGACTGTGTGCAAAGGTGTACGCGGGCACGATGAAACGGACACAGTGTGTACCGAACATACACTCTGTGTATATTCAAATTTCTGAAAATTCATTTTGAGTCTGTGTTCAGAAGTACACGGCGTGTGTTCTTCATTTTGTGGTCGTGTACTGCCAGAAGCCGAAAGGCCGGACGATCTGAAAAAACACCCTAAATGAGTCTAAAAATGGGAAACAGAGGGTGTAGAATGGTGTACCTAGATCGAGGATCACAATGTGAGAGGAATCAGAACTTGAAACGCCCCAAATTGACGGATTTGGAAAAATGGGGGTTTGGATGGTGTTCGAGAGAAGAAACTGGAAGAAGGGAGGAATGGGGCGGCTGTGCAACATGGCCTCAAGACGGGTGGCCCGCGACTTATATATCCGAGGTACACGGCGTGTATTTAAAGTACTCTCCGTGTATATATATTTTTTTAATAATTATTATAGTAAACTATATAATAATTATTATTAAAAATAGAAATATTGAAAAATTCTATTATACATAAGCCTATACATGACGTATATCAGGAAATACATGTCGTGTATTTTAAAATAAGATAAAGAGTAGTACAACCTTTAGTCTGGTGCTTGCGGTGGGATTCGAACCAGCGATCAGCCGATTCGAACGGACGCCCTCACCCACTGGAGAAAAGGTTGTTCTGCTGTTCATATTTATTTTATATATATATATTTATTCTATACGTCCTATACACATGGAAATAAAGAAAATCACGACGTGTGGTTTTTATTTAGGAAAGGATGGGGGTAAAGCGGGGAGATTATCGCGATTCGAAACCGGGTCTTGTGAACCTGGTGTCGAGACTTTTCCAATCCGCCAACCTCACCCGCATGTAATTTATTATTTGTAAAATGTTTTTATTTATATTTGAAAAATCATGGCGCACACGGCGTATATCAGAGTACACGTCATGTGGTTTTATTAAAAGAAAAAATGATGGAAATGGGACGGTTGTCTGGATTTGAACTCGGGTCTTGTGAAACCGGATTATGATTTTATCCAACCAGACCATCCCCATCATGGGTTTTATTAAAAAAAATTATATATATATATATATATATATAAAAATTGAAAATAGCACACACGTCGTGTAATTAAAAGGAGGAACCCCGTGCCGAAGGTAGGTCAGGAGGATTCGAACCGAGGATGGCTCGAATAAATTCCAGTGACTTTGCCATCGGCACCGACATCATACCTGGTTAGTTATTTGTTATTCTATATATTTATACTATTACGTTTACAAATCAAAATTATTTAGTACACACCGTTTATATAAGTGGGACATGGCGTGTAACCTCTGGGTTGCCTCCCAGGAAGCGCCTTTGTTTTTGGTCGTTGGCTCGACCTACTTACCTTGCTTACCGGAGGAGTATGGTGGAAAACGTTCCCACCATGTTATCTGTAGGATGGTAAGCTTTCAAGCGCTTCCTTTTTACCTTGAATGGTTGACCAGCTTCTCCAGAAATTTCTACCGCTCCGTGATGGAATATGCGGATAACGTGGTATGGTCACGACCATTGTGACTTTAACTTCCATGGAAATAAGAGTAGAATATAATTAAAGAGAAGTACTTGATCACCAGGATGGAAAGATTTTCGTGATATCATCTGGTCGTGAATGTCTCTTGCCTTCTCTTTGTAAAACTTGGCATTCTCGTATGCCTCTAATCGGATCTCATCTAGTTATGAAAGTTGGAACTTCCGTTTCTCGTCAGCTGCCTTTAGATCGAAATTCAGGAATTTGATGGCCCAATTAGATTTGTGTTCCAATTCTACTGGAAAATGGCAGTGCATTCCATAGACGAGGAGGTACGGGGACATTACCAGTGGTGTTTTGAAATCTTTCCGATATGCCCATGAGGAATCATCTAACTTCTTGGACCAGTCCTTCCGTGAAGTGTTCACTGTTTTTTCCAGGATCTGCTTGAGCTCTCGATTGGAGAGCTCTACCTTTCCACTGGATTGTGGATGATATGGTGTCCCCATCTGATGCTTTACTCCATACTTCGATAGTATTCCTCTCATCAGTGTGTTGTCGAAGTGGGTCCCTCTATTGTGGATCAGTACTTTAGGAACTCCAAATCTGCTAAAGATATTTTTCTTTAATAAATTTATGACTACCTTGGCAGTGTCGTGAGCTGTAGCAGTAGCTTCAACCATTTGGAGACATAGTCGACGCAGACCAGGATGTTAGTGTTCCCAAATGATGGGGGAAAAGGACCCATGAAATATATTCCCCAGAAGTAGAAAATCTCGACCTCCAGGATGGGGTGCTGAGCCATCATGGCTCTACATCCCACATTACCTATCCTCTGGCACCGATCGCAATAATAAACAAAGGCCCGGGCATCTCTATGCCTGGTGGGCCAGAAAAATCCAGATTGCAGGATCCGGGCCATGATGTCCTCCTACTAGTGAGGCGTGACAGAACTCCAGGACACCGTGAACTTCATTCTCCGGGATGCAACGGCGGATCACTCCATCTGCATAGGATCGGAATAGCAGAGGATCCTCCTAGATGTACCTTTTCATATCAGAGAAAAATATTTTCCTTTGATGGAAGGAGAGGTCGGGATGAGCGACACCTGTAACCAGAAAATTAGCGATATTAGCATACCATGGTCTAGGTGTTTCACAGATCGAAAAGAGGTGCTCATCAGGAAAATCCTCCATGATCTCCCGATCTTCCTCCTTCTCCAAGTGAGGCAGCTCGAGGCGGGAGAGATGTTCTGCAATGAAGTTATCACTCCCTTTTTTATCCCGGATCTCAAGATCAAATTCTTGTAGGAGGAGTACCCAACGGATCAATCGGGGCTTCACGTCTTTCTTGTTGAGTAGGTACTTTAGTGTTGCATGGTCAGTATAAACAATAACTTTAGAAAACACTAAGTAAGAACGAAACCTGTCAAATGAAAAAACCACTGCGAGAATCTCCTTCTCTGTGGTGGTGTAGTTAATCTTTGCCTCGTTGAGCGTCCTGCTGGCATAATAGATAGGTCGTAAAATCCGGTCAAGTCGCTGGCCCAAGACTGCTCCCACTGTGTAGTTTCTCGCATCACACATCACCTCAAATTGTTCCTCCCAGTTGGGAGAAATCATAACTGGAGCATCCAAAAGGCACTTCTTTAGATGCTTAAAAGATCTGACACAATGGTCATCGAACTCAAATATGGCATCCTTGGTTAGAATATTGGCGAGGGGTTGGGCTATTTTGGAGAAGTCGCGGATAAACCGCCGGTAAAATCCTCCATGCCCTAGGAAGCTACGGATGGCGCGGACGGAAGTCTGTATTGGTAGTCGTGAAATGACCTCAATCTTTTCCGGGTTAACCTCTATCCCCTTCGCTGAAATTCTATGGCCAAGAACTATGCCACTTTGCACCATAAAATGACAATTTTCCCAGTTCAGGACTAGGTTAGTGTGCTCACATCTTTCCAAAACAAGCTCTAGGTGTCGTAAACAAATGGTAAATGATAATCCATAAACAGAAAAATCATCCACAAATACCTCCAGGATTCGTTCCGCCGTGTTGTGGAAGATGGCCATCATACAACACTGGAAGGTGGCGGGGGCATTGCACATGCCGAAAGACATCCTTCGATAAGAAAATGTGCCGTATGGGAAAGTGAAAGTGATCTTTTCTTGATCCTCCGGAGCAATGGATATTTGATTGTAACCGGAAAAACCATCGAGGAAGTAATAGAAGTTGTGCCCTGCTAGCCTCTCTAGCATTTGATCCACGAATGGCAAGGGGAAGTGATCTTTTCTTGTTGCATCATTCACCTTCCGGTAATCCACACAGACTTGCCGGCCCGTGATAGTGCGTGTAGGGATGAGCTCGTTCTTTTCATTTGAAATCACAGTGATACCCCCCTTTTTGGGTACCACATGGAGAGGACTCACCCACGGACTATCTGATATGGGATAGATGATTCATGCATCAAATAATTTGATCACATCCTTCTTTAAAACTTCCTTCATGGGAGTATTCAAGCGTTATTGTGGTTGACAAGATTACTTGGCACCCTCTTCAAGTATCACCTTATGAGTGCAAATGGTAGGGCTGATGCCCTTAAGATCACTGGATTTCCACCCAATAGCACGCTTATGCTATTTGAGAACCTCCAGAAGTGCATCTTCCTGCTCATGTGATAGTTCTGCATTAAGTATAACAGGAAAAGTTTGATTGGGTCCTCAATACCCATACATGAGAGAAGATGGAAGAGGCTTCAGTTCAAGATCAGGTGCCTTTAAAATTGAAGGCACAAGTGGCTGCACCTTGTCCCGTTCCAAACTATCAGGAACAACTGCATGCTGCCAACAGTGGCCGCCCTGGCCTTCTATGAATTGCAAGTCTCCTGGCGCTTCTTCTAATAGAATTCCTGGACCAGTTCAATTATTCGAAATAAAAGAACATACCAGTTCATCCCATTTGTTGCTAAAATGATTATCCATGGTGGACACTACATAACAGTCCTCATGCTCTGAAAAGGAAGCACATTTGATGGCTTTGAGGACGTTATAGGAAACTCTTTCATCACCTACTCGGAAAATCAACTCTCCTTGGTGCAAATCGATTAGTACCTTCCCAGTTGTCAAGAAAGGCCTTTCATGTATAAGAGGTTCTTCCTGGTCATCCCCCATGTCAAGGATGATGAAATCAGCAGGGAGAATCAGCCTACCCACCTTGACCAGTACGTCCTCAAGTAGTCCCTTCAGATGCATGATGGATCGATCAGAAAGTTGAAGGGTGACGTGTGTAGGCTTGATCTTGTGGAGTCCCATCTTCTTGAAAACTTCGAGGGGCATGAGGTTCACGCTGGCCCCTAAGTCATAGAGGGCCTTCCCAAACTCGCAGGATCCAATAGTACAAGGAATGGTGAAACTACCTGGATCTTGGAGTTTGGGAGGAATGGAATGTTGAACCACCACGGAGCACTCCTTCATTAGTGCAATAACGCCGAAATCCTCCATCATCCTCTTATTAGAGAGTATTTCATTCATGAATTTGGCGTATGTTTTCATTTTTGTCAGGGCTTCTAAAAATGGTATGTTGATATGTAGCTTCTTGAAAACATCCATAAATTTGCTAAATTGGTGGTCCAGATTCCTCTGCTTCAATATTTCCGGAAAGGGTATGGCGGGCTTGAATGGTTGGATTACTTCCTTTTCTTTATTTTGTGAAGCCTCCTTCTGTGGGATATTGGATGAGGAGGAGTTGGTATTTGTACCTTTTTCTACAACAGTGGGTATGGATGCACCTTTCTTTGCTGATTGGTTCTGGTGGAGCTCTTTTCCACTCCAGAGCATGATAGCATTGGCCTCCTCCCATGGATTCTTTTCGTTGTTCCCCGGTAGTGTACCGGGCTGCCTCCCTGAGAGTTAATTTTCCAGCTGGCCAATCTGATTCTCTAAGCCTCGAATCGAAGATTCCGGATTCTGGAACTGAGTCTCAGCAGTAGATATGAATTTAGTCAACAGATCCTCTAACCTTGAGGTGTTCTTCTGCTGAGGTGGTTGTTGAGCCGGTGAAGAAGGTGGCTGTCGTGGCTGTTGTGGACGAGGTTTTTGATACCCTTTTTGCTAATAAGGACCCTGTTGGGGTTGTTGCGGCCTTTTGAATTGGTTCTGATATGGAGGTTGGTTGTAGTTGGGCGGTCGTTGGGGTAGAGGATTCTGCTGTTGTTGGCCCCAGCCCGTGTTCTATTGATCTCGCCATGCCGGGTTTTGGTACTGCTAGTACTGGTTGGGCCCTCGATTTTGGGCAACATAACTCACCTCGCTTGTTGAGGGGCCTCCAGCCGATCCCGGGCATTCTCCCATGATGTGGTTATCACCATAGTCGCCACATGCTGGATGGTGCACCACATGAACTTGAGATTCTCTTTTGAGGTTCAATGCATCGATTTTCTTGGACACAACGTCCAACTGATCAGCTAACATAGTGGTAGCATCAATGTTGTGCATACCTCGCTTTTGAGTCCCCCGCTCGGAGTTCCACTGGAAGCTATTGGCTGACATGTCTTCCAGTAGTTCGAATAGTTCTTCGGGGGACTTCCGCATCACCGTACCTCCAACAGCAGCATCCACCACAGATTTGGTATTCGTGGTAAGTCCTCCATAGAAGGTCTAGACTTGCATCTAGAGTGGAAGTCCGTGATGGGGGAATTTTCGTAACATCTCCTTGAAGAATTCCCAGGACTTGTACAACGACTTGGAGATGTGCTTCTGGAAGTTACGAATCTCATTTCGGAGTGTCACCGTCTTGGATGGTGGGAAGTATTTGGACAGGAACGCATGGCTAGCTCCTCCCAGGTGAGGATAGAGCATTGTGGAAACCTCTTGATCAGATCCTTTGCCTTATCCCATAGAGAAAATGGGAGCAGGCAAAGATGGATGGTGTCTTCGGACACGCCATGGTACCGAAAGGTGTCACAGATCTCCATAAAATTGGAGAGATGGGTGTTCGGGTCCTCACTGGCCAGGCCTCCAAATTGGACGGTGTTCTGGATCAGCTGCATGATAGTAGGATTGATCTTGAAGTACTGGGCCTATACCGGAGGACGAACAATGCCCGTATCAGCTCCGTGAATCGATGGAAGTCCGTAATCCATAAGGTTACATCTTGGAGGTTGTTGTTGATGGGGTGGAGCTTGCATAAACCGCTCCTGAGGGGAAAAAAATGGCCGTGGGAAGAGTTGTTGTGGCGGCCGTTTGTAATCCCTTGGGAGGAATTCCATGAAGGCTCCAAGAGGTTTCTCAGGTAGACCAGCAGCGGGAGGCTGCTGATCCTGGTACTGATGCTCAGTCGCAGTATCTACGGCTGGTGCTCCCTCTTCCTTGTTCTCCATGGGTTGTGGTTGATAGTTGTGAGTATCTGTCTATGTACGCCGATGATGAAGCAAGGTCTGTTTGATTTCCGGGTCAAGTGGAACTAATTACGAGGACTCGACACTTCTGGATCGTGTAAAGCGTCGAAACATACACCTGAAGCGCTTCACAACACAAAAACGAAAACCAGACGTAAAATGGAAAAATAAAAAAAAAAGAAAATTTGAAATGGGATTAGAGAAGAAATTTTTGATAATTTTTGATTTTTATTTTCACTTAAATCAATTATTAACACAATTTTAATCTTTTCACTAAAACCAAACGGTAGTTCCCCGGCAACGACACCAAAATTTAGTCTACGCTTGTCATTGATTGAAGTTATATGCGTCCCAAATTAATTACCTGTTCTTATAACTTTAGTATAGCATAAGTTCGGGGTCGATCCACAGGGAACCGTGGAGTGCATGAATTTAATTGAGTTAACACTTAATTAGGTGAAGTATGCGAAATTTAGAAACGATTGGGTTGATTTTTGGGTTTTGATTAAAACTAAACTGATTTACCTTGAAGAATGGATAATGTTTGAAATAAAAAAACGGGTAAATTAAAAGAGTTTTTAGAAATGGAAAGAGAAGATGTGTCGGGGATGTGGTGAATAAGGAGTTCTTATGCAGATTGTTTAAATGGTTGTGTTGTTCATAACAATTCAATCATTCAGGATTTCATTTTGTTACAAGATTTCCTTGTTCCGGTTCCTCTTGTTTGGAATTAGAGCAGTCGACTCCTTGGTCCGGTAGTCAATGTCCTTAATTCTTTATTACATCCAGTCCATTACTTGAATCGGTGAGAACCATCCAATGGTCATGGATGTTTTCACCGTTACTTTTCTTTTGTATCCCTGAGAATCCTTCCCTTGGTCCGGCTAAGAATTCTCAGTTATATTGGACAGTGGTTTGAGAAAAGTAAGATGAATTAAAACGACTCAAACACAACTATATAAAACAATATACAAATTATGATCCCATCATCCACAGCCCCAACACGAGGGGTTTAGTTACACATAGAATTTTGGAGAGAAACGACACACGTGATACCTGACGGATTCATCGTGTAAGAGTTGAGGTAGAGTATCAGAAGGTGGAACGACGGAATAACGGAATGACGGAACCTTGGTGGTTTCAGTAATGGTGATAGCAGAGCTTCTCTCTCCTCCAATGGTTCTGAACCCCTTAAACCCGTAGGCCAAGGCCTCATTTTATAGAAAAATAAAGTACACGGCGTGTATAGAAAGTACATGCCGTGTACTTTTCGTCAATGTGTATTGGCGCCATTTTCTCCGCTGGTAGGTGGTCGAGCACGCCGTTCTTGACTTTTTCACAGGGCGCTGCCTACAAGTTGAGTGAACAAGGTATGTAGATCCGCTATACATAGCATGTAGCGCCGCCAGCCCCTTCTAGAATAGTAGACACGGCGTGTAAAAGTTCAAACATGATGTGTCGTCATCAACGACCACATGGTTGTGTGGACTTTTCTCCTTAACCAGTGCTTCTAAAAAGTGGTACACGGAGTATATCACCGACCCACACGGCGTGCATCTCTTCCTAGAGACATGGGCGTGTACTCCCTGCTTTGGTCTGTGTCCTTGTCTAGATGTACACAACGTGTATAGAAAGTACACGCCGTGTAGTTCCAAATATTTCACAAACTTCCCTTGATCTATGTATTAAGCCAGAAAGCTCCTGTAAGTAAACAGATTCACCAAAATCAAGGAATATGTTCATGAAACCACCGATATTTTCTGAAAACATGCTTTTATCTTCAATTATATATATGGAAATGTATACACAAATTGGGTGCATCAGTAATTTTCATTAAATATCTTTCAAATGTCCCTTCACCCATAAGGTGTTCACTGTAATGAGAAATTGGGAGACCAATGCAATCAACCTATTATAGGAAACTGGTACATAATTCAATCGCTTCTTAAAAAATATATCGTTCTTCAATACAACCATCTGGTCGTTTTCAATACTTGACATACCCTTTAAAAATATTCATATACCATTCAATGAAGTATATCTATCTTTAATGGAGAGGACTGAATAGTTGAACCATTATAACCAAGTGAACCATCTAGTGTACCATTTTATCAAGGAATTATGGACAAAATAACATATATAACTCCAATCATATGATTTAAATGATATTATTTATTTTTTATTAATTACCCTGTGGAATTTTAACAATATTTCAGAAAATGAAAAACTATAATTTTTCCTATCCGGATACTGTGTAAGCTATCGGAGGAAGAAAAATCTACCTTTTACCCTTCATCAATTCCAACTCTTCCCTTATCCCCTATTCAATCAAGTCCAAACTATCCTTTATTTAATATTTGGATTTTATTAATATTTATTACCATGAAAATAACAATATAAAATAATTTTTTTTGTACATGAATATCATTAAGAAAATGACTAACATACAAAAAACCCAATATGGTAATTCAAAGAAAATTTATCACTTCTTACAATATTATTTTTATGTTTTTTTGAAAATAGTTTTCTAAAAATAGTTTCCAAATATTTTACCTTTATTGTATAGTTAATAACCCATTAATGAAGATGATGTTGTACCTTGTTCGATATTCTCATTGAATGTTGTCTTCCAGGATAAATATTTATGTCATCGAGATAAAAAATTTGGCTTTCCTAAAATCACATTCATTGAGGAATGTTTCCAAAAAATTGAGTATGTGTGTTTTTCACAAATTAGATACCCCAAAATTCCTCTATTTCTTTATCCCGATAAATGTATATAAACAGGGAAGTAATTTATCATCCCATTCAACATGGATCTCAATATAAGTATGTAAATTCCCCGATAAAAATAATTTATAACACCATAACCCCCATCAATTTAATATCATTGATTAATGGTGTCATATAGACATCAAAATCATTACCGGTTTTCATTGGCCTAGATATATGTATAGAAAACATAATGTATTTACTCTTTATGCATTACCATGGAGGAAAGTTTTAATTTTCCAACATTAATGGAAACGTACTATGAGTAATAATCTATACAAAAAAGGATTTATTTCATCCTTAGATATTTCAAGATGAAATTTTCTCATCTCATTTAAAAATTTAGGATACTTGTAATCAATTTTCTTCTACTGAGGAGAATCTTCTTGATGAAGTAGTTTACCATAGTTAATTCTTATATCTATATGCCATGTCAATTTTCTAAGAGTTTCTTGACATACATATAGGCTTATAAACCATGGAGTGATAGGAATGTAAAATACATATTTTGAAGGAGTTGATTGATTTTTCTTATATCAATATGTGCGACACTTAGGGAATTTTATGAACAATTCATGATCCTTGTGAAACCATATGAAATAATTTAGACAGGCATTTATTTTTTAGTTATCAGAAAAATTTAATGTATCATTATTTTAGACACATATGTTTTACTTTATAGTACAGTTTCATCTAATAGCATATCATTTAGGTGAATAAGTTGTTTTATAAATCTAGTGCTACTACATCCACTGCAAGATTTCAAATTATATAACTTCAACACAGCTGAAAATGTTGTGTATTTAGTAATACCGATATAAAATGGCCCCCTTTCACTACTATTTAACTTCTCAAACGACTTTTCATAATCAGTAAGGTCATATGTAATTTCCATTTTAATTTATTCCATGCGATATCCATCATCATTTATATTGGAAGTCATATCAAGTGATCCATAAACATCAGTATCATCTCAATCAGTGTGCACCTTCTATTTTCCCCAAATTTAGTCCAAAATTTATTGCTTTGATCTATTACATGAAAAATAAAATGTTATTATTACTCTAATGGACTAATTTTTCTAGAATAAAAATAATATAAACATGGAAAAAAGGAATCTAGAATTGTTGTATGATTGAATTATTGAAAACATGATGAACTCTTAAACAACATATTTATAATTTTTTTTCAAAATATTAGTGTGCATCTATTTTTGATTCATATCCATTATCTTGGGTTCATAAAATATTAATTTTGTAAAATAAATATATAAATACATATAATATATTAATTATCAAAGGTGAAATTATATACAATTATAATAAGGGAAACCCAACATTTAACTGTTTCAAAGAATTTCAGTATGCTTTGAAGAAAATGAGTAATTTAATTTAAGAATAGAATTAATTTACTAGGTAGGTTTCATCCCTTAAATTTATTCTAAGGTTAATTTTATACAAATTTCATGTTCATTATCTTATATCTTGAACATTTATCATTAAGTTTTGTAGTTTGACACACATCCTCCATCTATTTTCGACATTCACCTATGTTTCTTGAAATAATCTAAATGGTAGTCAACCGTGGGATGAATAATGATTAGAGTAGTACAATAAACAAAAAAATATATGAGGGATGAGTCTCCAGAAACAAAATGTAATAACTATTTGGGAGATGAAAATGATGATAGTGATAGTTATCTATAAAAGTGAGAGGGGATGAGTCTCATGAAAAAATTACAATAATAACTGTTGTTTGACACAAACCAATTCTTTATTAAACACCATAAACAAGTGAAAATAGAATACATGGAATTATGGATTAAAAAGAAACTGATATATAATTAACAAGAATAATAAACTCTCTTTCATTCAACCAGAATAAATAAAAAATTATTGAAAAAACAACTTAATAAATAAAGATTTATTTCACATACATTGATGGTAATTAGAGATTCTTGGTGGTGGAACTAATACATGTAGTCCTAAAATGAGGAATACCAAAAAAATAATTTATAATATATAGAATTTTTAACCTCCATTCTATTTTTTGGAATATGTGATGTTATAACCTGACAAATTATTACATTTTCTATTATCATTATATCATTTATTTGAAAACATATCAATACTCTTGAGATGTCATATCACTATGAAGACCCATCCCAATTATTATAGGGAGGTCAACACATCAAATATACCCATATGAAGGATTTTAGTGAGGCCATATAATACACATTGACACATCCTTGAAATTCTAGGGGGATCCATAAATAATTTGGCATAAATAAATAATACACCTCAACTAGAAAAATCACAGATAGGGGATAAAAACACACTAACCCTTTAAATATATATCCCATACTCACTGGCCTTTATCAAGATGGAACAACTCCCATGAGGTCACATTTTCTAGGTGGACTACCCTTACTTCACTCAAAAATATAATCCGAATCACAAAATTAATAGATCAAAAAGAATCCTGCCCCTTTTGATATCTCTACTACAAAATTAGAAGAAAAAAACGTCAGTTTACTGAGCTAGGAGGTCATCTCGTAGGCTACTCAATAACCATCTTGGAAATTGATACATAAAAAATTATATAAATGATGCAAAATGTAATGGAACTTCTACCATATGGTTAATTCTACTTTTTATCTAATAAAAATAAATCTTGATTCATCCAAACATTCACATAAATAATAGTTTAGCTAAAAAATCCCCTATATTAATTCATAGGTATAATTGAGATGTAATGAGATGCTCGTATGGCCTAGGAGCGAAGCTCAGAAGGCTCAAAATCTAAGAATTTCACACTCTAAAAATTCCAAGCATAAGAATGGATGATCTCTATGGCCGATCATAAAAATGGTTAACTCACACACTCACAGTTTCAAAAAAAACCTCCACCTTGGCTAGAACCCTTGATGATTTATATCCCAATCTCCCCAAGAGAATGTAGAGAAGGACTTATATTAGAGAGTAAGTATAGAAAGACTTACGTTTGAGCCTTGGATTCATTCGAACCAGGAATCATTCAAGCCTTGGATTCGTTTGAGCCTTGAAATAGTTTGATCCTTCATTCAACCATCTATTCATGCCTCAATTCAATGAGGACGCATGCCATTAGACGGTGACTTCCGCCGAAAGTTTCAGATTTCTTGAAGGGTTCACAAATGGTTTGGGGGGTTTTAAATAGATTGAGGAAGATTTATCAGTGATTCAAAAAATCACTGATAAAGATACCTTTTTAAGTGCTTAAGTAATAAGCCCTGATAAAAGACATCTTTCTCAGAAATAAAAAACACTGAAAAAGATCTACTTTATCAGTGCTTATTACTTAAGCGCTGATATAGAATTTATAATTATAATTATAAATAAATTTTTTAAAAATGTATATATATATAATTATATATATATATATATTTAACACATATATATATATATATATTTAATATATATATATATATTTATTTCATTAAACATAGTAAGTATATTATTTATTTAAATATATTTATTTTAATTTTTAAATTATTTAAATATATAATTTTTTATTTATAATTATATATATATTTTAAAATAAAATTTCTATCACTATATATTTATATAACTATATATATACACATATATATATTTAATATATATATATAAATAAAAATATTGTACATATATTCAATATTTAAATAAATTTATTATAAATTTAATAAATATTTAAATATAAATAATCATTTACTTATAATTATATAAATACTTTTTTAAAAAATTATATATATTTATTTATAAATATAAATATATAAATGTATAAAGATAGTAATTTTAAATTTATAAATATATGTATTTATAAGTATATTTTTACAAATATTTTTTTTAACATTATTAATGAATATTTAATCTTAAGTTCATGCATATTAAAAATGGGTGAATTTGAATACATTAAAATTAAGTACACTTCGACAATATTGAAAATTGGATAAGTTTTGTGGGTGTGCATTGTATACAAAAATGAATTAATTAAGTGTATATGAAATAAATATAACACACATTTGAAGTATGTTTAATTGAAAAATCAAACGATATTCAATTATGCCCATTACTCTATGCAATTAGTCGATATTTTAAATTAATATTAATTTTTAATTATAAACAATTAATCACTAAATATATGATTATTTAATGTAATTCATAAATATTTGGTATTATATAAATATTATTTATATACTTTCATATATATATATATAAATATTTAATATAAACTATTTAATAACATTATCGATAATTATCTTATTAATAAAATGTTTAATATTTTTCTAAATTTACCTATTTTTAATTTTTATTTGTCTAATTTACATTTTCCATATATATATATTTAATATATTCAATTTATTATTATTTATAATATATATGTAGTGTAATCAGTTTTTTCATTTTTATCAATAATTATATAATTAATAATATTTTCAATATTTTTTTAATGAACTATTTTTTTAAATTTAATTATTTCATTTTATTCAGACCTTTAGCAGTACTAAAAAGTGTTGATAAATTATCCCCTTATGAGTTCTAAAAATAAACCACTAATAAAGGGTTACCTTTATGAGTTCTAAAAATAATGTGTTGATAAAGGATTCCCTTTATTAATGCTTAAAAAGCATTGATAAAGGATATATATTATCATCGCTAAAACAAAAGCACTAATAAATGGAATAATTTATCGGTGCTTTTCTTAGTACTGATAATGGTTTACTTTATTAGTTTCTTTCACTAGCGCAGATAAATGCCAACGCTTCTAAAGAACCATTTTTTAGTATTGATGCAGGTCTATCTATGCATAATTGGGGGGAGATTGGGGGTGTTAGGAGGTTCATTGGGATTTTCTGTTAAACAATAAATCATATGATATTTAGTTTCTAGAAAGCGTGCCACATTTTCTTCCCATTAGGTAAAGAAGTATTTATTTGGGACTATGCACCATGTAATCGAAGTACATGATGTGTAGTTGGGCATGTTCATGTGGTTGAGCACATGATAAAAATTACATTTATGGGGACATGGTTGTGTAATAGTACACTATCCAGCCTCTGGTGAACATAGACACAGATACAAAAATGTACAGAAGAATGGTCTAGAGGAAAACAATACACCAGGTACGTGGGAACAAGCTGATGTACACGTGCAAGGGAATGGATGATATATGAATTCCTTGAAAAAAAGGAACACATCATGTGACCCTAAGTACATGAAATGTACATTTATATGTGTTTACCACCTATGTACCTCCTATTTTAAGACATTCATCTGGGCCAACCGATATCCTATCCTCGGAATTTTTCCATGTATAAATCAATGGTTTCATTCATTTTGACGTCATAGATATAATATGAGTGATACAAGTAGGACACTTCTTTTTACGATGCTTAGTCAATGACTCAGATCATGTGTGATCATCAAAGTGTTACCTGGATTGGAAACCCCCATTACACACCGAGGCATGGGTCACACATACCCATTATATAGGTAAAGTTAGAACCACCATAATACAGTGGGAGAGGCTCCACTATATGTTGATTGGAACCCCCTGTCTTCGACTTTTGGAGGAGAGCGGGTCCTCTATTGGAGAAGGTCCCCCATCGGTCTTGGAGTGCAAGGGATAGGTATGGGTCCTCTACACACATTATAGAGAGGATTCATGAGACTCATGTATTGGAGATACTTCCCCCTAAAATATCGTGTAAATTTCAAGTTTTTGGTACACCATAAATATTATTACGAGGTTACATGATATGCATGGTTATGTGATAGTCCCCCCTTGGTTTTGGAGATCTGTGGTGAAGTGCAGGTTCTCTACATGTATTTTTGTGAGGTTTTTCAATATTTATATCTAAATTATTTTCCCCCTTAGCTATTACACATAGGGGTGAGGATCGAGCCCTCCACTCTGTATCTTATGTGGTTTCATAGTTTCTATAGCATCAGAGATGGAACTATTGGAGTTGTAGGATCACTCTTCATTCTTAGCTAAGCTATAGAGATTTATACCCCATTTATAATTATCTTGGGTTTATTTATGGAAATATATATTGGGTTTCTCATTACCCTCTTGATTTTTGGGTTTATCAAACTATATTATCTATCTATAATGACTATTTGGTTTTTGGGGTTCCTACTAGGTATTTGGGTACTCACCCATGATTGGGCTTGGCCCACTCATATTTTATCTTATAAAAATTACTGGTAGATCATAGGAGATATTGGTAAACCTGGTTTTGGTGTAGCTCAGTAGATCTTTATGCTAACGATGTGTAAGGTTCATCCATGGATATTGTGTGTTGGGCTCCCCCCATTCATTCTATTTCTCCAATTATTGTCAGGTAGGGGACTCATTTCTGGTTGGGTGTGTATTTTTCCGCATTGTGCTTTTATACTATGATTTTGTACTCAGTTTCCATGCAATATATTTTTTCATTCATGGTAAACACTCTTTCTATTTTGTCTTTTAATTTTATCTCTACACTGTTTCGTGGAGAAAGTTTTTTGAATGTGTATAGGTACTTAGGCTAAGTTCCCCCACTTCAATATTTCCTACTCAGTGATTATCATCATCTCCTAGCCTATTGGAGGTGGAATTGGGGTGTCACACTCAGATTTCTGCAGTCCAGGAAAGCCCTAGTGCTTAGTTCATGATAGAGTGGTATCAAAGGTGGTCTTTTACCTAGGTTAGTGTGTGGAGTTGGACCTGTGGGTTGTTTGGATTTGGAACATAGGTTAATTATGTCGTTTTTTCTCAAGTTTGGATCTCAGTCTAGAGATCCTAGTGCTGGTAAATCAGCTACCATATCCATTCTCTAGGACTCTGACTTCCTGGTTGTCAACCTGGATTATTGAGACGTCATTTGTAGGGTACTAATAGTATATGAATCATATAGGACCAGGTCTTTCGACTTTGATTTCCATCCCTAGTAATCTCCGTAGATATTATCATCTAATCATGGTACCTCATGGTAACTTTTAGGACACCTCATTGATGTTAAGAAACTAGTATGCCAATATAGGATCATGATGATGATCAATTAAATGATGAAGAGTCATTCCAAGGATCCAATCATGAGGTGTTCTTTTTGGTGGGAATAAAGTGATTCCACCACTTGTTGAGTAGAATGTGGATCCACTAATTGTTGTTTCAGAGGATGACCAAATACTAGTTGGGTAGAGGATACCCCCATTAGGTCAAGTCGATGATGCATGTAGGATTAAAACATTACAATATTTTAAAGAAATTGAGACATCTGAGGTTTTGCAGTGAGGAACACCCTTAGGAAGTGAAGGATTGGTTCGAGTTGGTGGTTTGAGTTTTCAACCTCATTTAGACCCTGATCAATTAGATTTTTTGGACAAAAAACTTATTCATTTAGTTTTAGGGAATTTTTGGAGTCTGATTACCTAGAATCATGATGAGGAGGCACTTTCAATATTAGACTTCCAACTATAGTTCCATGAAAAATATCACCATTCATTCATTCACTTGTGTGGATTTAAAAGCTTCTTAAGCTATAATAGGGTGATATGTCTATTTATGATTGTTCCATAAGGTTCATTGACCTCACATGTTACTCTATAAATATGGTAAAAGGTGGTTTCCTTTGTGTGTAGAATTTTGAGTGGGTCCTTCATAGAGACATCCATACTACTGTGTCCCCTTATTTATACCCACTTATTATGGAGTTATAGAGTGGTATTTGGTTACAGAGAAATTCCTAGAGGTGGTATTACATGTGGCTATATTCTATAACCATTATCATGAATCTGAGACATATACATTAGTCTATAGGAATATATTGTTAGTTCATTGGTGTAGGGGATCTCCCCATACCTGGGAAAATTCTTATGGGTCTACAACACCGGGTTTGGGTTGGGGATCAAGTCAAATTTTTGAGGGCTGATTGTATGATTATGATGAAATAGGTCACATGGATTGTAATTTCCTAATGAAATGTTCTGAATATGGATGGTATGTAGTGGATAAACCTCCATGGTAGAGACAACACTGTTACTAGGAATCTCCCTAGTATGGTCAGGGTGGACCCCATAGAGTCAGTGCTAATAGGGGAGAAGGCAGGGCTCTAGAGGTAGGATATGTGGGTGGAGGATATTTGTAAGATATACTTAAACCAATACCACCTAGTGTTCCAGGATATACCTAGAGGGAAAATGCAGAGGTGTCATGTAATTTCGGGCTATGAAGGGATATGACAAGGCTTCCCATGATGTGATTTGAGGTCTAATCTAAGTATTTTATGCTATTTCTCTATTACTTAAGAACATAGGTGTGAGTCATTTCCTTTTCCCATATCAATCATGTGAGAGATAGAGACTCTCATTAAGACTTTATCCTAGTAGTTATGTCAATAGGTTCTTACTAGGAATGAATATTCTATATAAAAAATCTACCAACATTGCATGTTGGATTTCAGATGATATAGTTTCTAATAGGGACTCTTAGTCATCATGATGAAACCTTATGCCATCATCTGAGGTATAATATGGTTGTTTATGGTTCACGCCCAAATATACTATCATTCAATACAGATGAGAAAATATTCTACTTTGATGATGGGAGAGATCTTATGTCTGAGTGAGTGTACCTTGAAAGTGGGAAACTAAAACCCACCACCAACCTGTTGGAAATTATATCCCTTAGTGCAGTAGGATCTTTTAGACCTAGGCCTCCCATGGAAGTAGAGGTTTATTTGGATGTATTTCTAGTATATTTTCTTGCAATATATCCATTGTAGGATATAAAATTTTGAATTAAATTACACCTTGATACCATTCCAATATCTTTCAACAAACATCTGACAGACTCTTATAATCACTGAGAGTTGATGATGAAGTAGGAAGAGATATGAGAGAAAAGTTTTATGATACCCTATTTTCCCCCCTATTTTCTCCTGAAAAATGGGAATAAGAGCTTGCATATTTTTGTGTTTTATGGTTTACTAAATCATGTAATGATAAACAAAAATTACCCCTTTTGAGGATTGATAACCATTTATACTAGTTGATAGGAGCAAGTTAGTTCTCAAATATTGATATTTGTTCTCACTAACCTCAGTTATGGGTTCAAGAGATTGATACTCCAAATACAACATTATTATGTCACTATAAAAACTATGTGTTCATAGTGATTCATTTGAGTAGGAATAGTTCTCCCAATATGTTAATGGATCTTATGAAATAAATCTTCTATCCATACATGGAATGATTCATAATTGTTTTAATTGAAAACATAATCATTTACTATGGATTAGTGGTGAAGCATGTAGATCATTTGAAGTTGGTCCAAGACTTACTCTTAGAGAACCAAATTTATGGTATTCTCTAAAAGATTCATTTTTGGATCCATGAGGTTCATTTTTGAGGAAATGTCATCTTTAAATATGATTTTGATTTGGATCTTGATAATAATGGTGTGGTTCTTTATTGGTTTCCACCTAAGGTAATGTTAGAGGATCAGTGTTTTCTGTATTTGGTGGGTTACTACAAGAGATTTAGGTGGAATTTTATAGGGAATAAAATAATTTGACCACTATTATGTTGAAATGGAATCTATTTATCTATACTGAACACTATCATAGGGATTTTGAGGAGTTTAGGATTAGGTTGAACAATTATCCTCCATTGAGACTACCTAAGGAGGGTGTTTGGTTCATGGTGCTTTGTGATTCCTATGAAGTGGGGACAAGTTTGATATTGATGTTGAGGTAATAAGTGATTGATTATGGGTAAATGAAGTTGAGAAACCATGAATATAACTACATGAATATATAATTAGAGTTGTTAGTGGTAGTCTTCTCAATGAATATATGGTGGTACACGCTTTGGGGTAAGAGTATTTTTGTTTAGTCAGACTATCAGATCCTCTCTCACTTTTTCTCTTAGAGACATATTAATCTAATATATAGGTGTTTTGTGGAGTTATTTTAGGACTATGACTTTGATATAATCTATACTAATGGGAAGGTAAAAGTGATGGTATATTCCCTTAGTATTAAGTCCCATTATTTATTGTCAGAGGATGCATCAAAAAAATTATCTTTTTTGTAGCTGACCCCAATAGAGTAGATAAGTGTATCTTATCATCCATTGATTGGTGGCGACCCCAATAATTCTTATTTAATTCAGGGATGATATATTGATAGACATCAATTATGTTGTTATATATGAAAAAATATCCTCAATATATGTAGTAGATGGATTTTTTGAAGGTAGGGAGTGTATCATCTTTTTCTAGGAATTGATATTTCTTCAGGACACATTTCAAATGGTGGTGATGATGGAGTTTCACACTTACCCCATTGATGTATGATCAGGTTTACCAAAGATATTCAAGTAAATTTAGTGATAATGTTTCTAGGATATAATGAGTTAGAGTGTTATTGGGTTTTTTTCATGGTGTCTCACTTAATATTCATTAAAAGATGGAAATTAGGTTCAATATGGTTTGGAATAACCTTTTGAAATACCTGAATGAAATTGGGATGGAATAATGATGTATTTTTATAGGGATTTCATAGAAAATAAGAGTCCATGAATATATCAGAGTCATTATTGAAAAACTCAATATTCCATCACATGCTCATTCCATCCTAGAAAAGTGTTTGATTGAGACTTTGGAGCTATTAAAAATATGGGAGACCATTTGAATTCAGGGGGTACCCGTGGTGATAATTTATATTTATGATTATAAAATTAAATCATGGTTATGGAGGATACTTCATGTGTATTTTTTGACGTAGTTATGGATGATCTTGATGTTTCACCCCTATATAGATGGGTAGACCAAAGAAACTATATAGGTTCTAGAGGATATGATGAGTACCTATTTTTCATACATTCGATAGATAAGGGGGGATCAATTTCCCTAGTTGTAATTTACCTATTATAACTACTATCACTTCACTATTTTTATGACTCCATTAAAGTACCTGTACATGTGACCCTGTAGGTTACCCTTCTGCTGGACAGACACTAGTGAGACATATCATGTTGGTCTATGGATGATGTAGGTAATGATGGGGAAGGTCCAGGTGATATATGATCATATGAGGATTGAACATTATTGATAGAAATATTATGTGAATCAATATTATAGGACTTTTTATTTTGATCAGAGAGACTATGTTTTATTGGGAGTCTCCCCATGATGAGTATTGTGGAGATTTGTATGGGGAAGAAAGTTATCTATGAGGTTCATTGGGAAATTCAATAACATTTAGAGGGTTTGAATGGTTTTTACCACCTTTTCTTACATTCATAACTATACCAAGTATATCACGTCTTTCTTGTATCATTGTTGAGAAGACATTTTCACAACCCTTCACATGTTTTTGACATGGGTAAGCCAGGCATTGAGGATAGATCCACCTTTACAATGTACCCAGTGGTGATTAGGGATTTATAGGATAATATTTTGAGTGTGTGGAACATAACTTTTGAATATAGTGCTTTAGTTGCATGGAATATGCCTGAGAGCTCTAGGAATAATGAGATCTAGATGGGGGATTAGTACTCCCATCTTTTTGTGCATCTTGTAATTGTAGGGGTGAAAATCCTTGAGGGAAGAAAGAATATAACAAATTTATTTTCTCTAGTTTATTATTTTAAATAATTATATATATATATATATTTTCTTAGTAATCAGTGTTGTTTTTCGGTTTCACATGACCCCAAAATTAATATATTAAAAATATTAATATATACTAGAGCACATTTATGCATCATTTAGAAATGAATGATTTTCCCATTATTTGGGTCCTCATATGGGAAATCTGAGACCATAGTTGTTTCTTGTCTTTGTTGTTTACCCTAGGCATACTATAGGGTTTTTCAGTATAAGACAATTAGTGGGAGGAGGACATTGTTCAACAGAAAAGGTAATTACATAATTAAGTTTATTTATGTAATTTAATTAATAGGAGTAAACATACTCCCTTACCATTTATCTTCTAACTCATGGTAGGAATAAGTGAGAGGGTTTATACCTTACAAGATAGCGTAGATGGGAGGAAGTAGAGAGGAGGTGCCACTAGAATTTATCAATTACAATGAACAATATTGGAGTGAGGGGTAACAACTTCAAGATGCAATTTTGGATTTGAAGCTTCATGATTTCCATGTTGAGGTAAGCGATTTTTGAGTTTTAAGTCATGATCCCCACAGATTGTTCACAAAAGAGTTCTAAATCGTTTTTATTATAACTAAGAAACCCATGGGAGTAAATTTATTATTAATTGGGGTACAAAATAGGTTTTTGGAGGTTTGTAGTGATTTTTAATTCAATAATCTCAATTCCAAGATATTTGGGGTCTGGAACACATATCATGTGTTCTTCTTGTTGGGGGAAGAATATTTTTCTATGAATATATTCAATGTAGTCATAGTAAACTTACTATAGTGGGATATTGATATGTATCCGAGTACATGGGAAGAAACCCCATGTAATGGTACATGGTCATGCAACAATACCCGACCAGACCCTAAGTGAACATGATAAATACATTAGAAGGTATATATACATGTGTAGGAGAAAATATACATGTACAGGTTCCTGAGCATGATCCAAATTATATGGGAATGGTCTTGAAGGAAAGGGGAATTTTTATGGTTTCTAATACACACTATGTGCTCCGTGTAGATTCCGTTTAAATTCACATGGAAAACCAAGCCATATACATGCAAGGGCATGACCACATGTCCAGGAGAGATCACACATTGTGTTATCATAAGTTGATGTTGGGGAATTTATATGTGTTTCCAACCTTGCATATCTATTAATTTAGGTCAGGGATCTGTTCCCCAGAATATTCTATCTAGGGTAGATTTTAAAGAATAAAGAAATGGTGGTCTTTGTGTCAACGTCAAAGGTTTTATGTGAGGTGATTCAAGAAGGATTCTCCTTTTATCGACACTTTTATGGTGACAGTGATATGGTGTTATCATCATAGTTTTATTAGGGTTGGAAACCCCTCCAGTACACCAGGGAATGTGTCCCCTATACTCTTTACACATGTAGAATTTGAACCCCGAATATTTTATATGATTAAATTAATTTATCTATTGAGTGACACCCCCCATATTTTAAGTTCGATGGGGAGTGGGTCCTCTACTGAAGATATTTTCCTTAAGAGGTTGACTGTGGTGGAGATGTGATGTTCCTCCACATATATTCTTTTGAGGTTACATGAGGTGCTTGGCTAGGAGATCGTAATCCGTTGGATGTGGAGTACAATTACGAAGTATGGGTCCCCCATTGGGATTCTTACAATGTTATGTGAGATTCATGGATAAGATGTAGTGGCCCCTCAACTATCGTGCATGGTGTTAAGGTGCAGGTCCCCTAGGAGAATTATTTCTATGTTATGAAAGATGCATGGCTAGAAGATATTTACCCCTCAGCTATGACACACAATAGAAAGGATCAAACCCTCCACATTCTTTCTTATGTGGTAACATGGGTAGTGAGACATCAGTGATGATAATACTGGATTAGAAGGATGAATCATTGTTCTTATCTTGTCTAGGGATATTGAGATTCCAATTTCTCTTTTACTTGGGTTTCTTTATAAGCATATATGTTGCATTACTCTTTACCCTCTTTCTTCTACGGTTGATCTAACTATTGTGTCTTTTTGTTTCTCCCTTATTAGATTTTTGGGAACCTACATGGTTTTTTATATTCTCACCCATGTATGTGTTCATCCTCACTTATTGTTTCATATGAAAAGGTTAAGGATATCAAATTAGATATCAATGTATCTAGTTTTAGTGCACCTTAGAGGATCTTGGTGTTGACCGCATTTGGTTGTTAGGCATGGAGATTATGAGACCATATCTTTTTAGTCCCTACCTTTACCAATTTGTTTTCAGGATGAGACCTCATTCTTTGTAGGGAATTTATTTTTTACCTTTATGATTTTGTACTATGATATTGCACTATGATATTTTACTATGATATTTTCTTAGAGAATGTTGATTTCATGATTTAAAATCAGGATGTCTATCCTTTTATTATATCTCTCTATTATTGGATGGAGTATATTTTTGTGTGTGCATGCATGTACTTTGGCTAAGTTCTCCAACATCATTATTTCCTACCTGATGCTTGTATCCATCCCCTAACCTATTGTAGGCAGGATCAGTGTGTGAAACTCAACATAACACTAACTAGGAGGGCACCCGGGGTTCAGGTCTTGAAACTTTACTTGTTGAATAGAAAATCATTTTGATTCATCAAATATAATTTTATTTCTCATATTATCCCACAAAAAATCTACCTTTTAAATACCATTACATATTGGTGATACTTGGTAAATCGGCATGCACAAGAGATCATTAGTTTTCATAGAGTTACATCTACTATCATATCTATCAAGGATCTATGGTTCAATTCACTAAATTGTTGGTTATCGGTTTGAAAAGCTTCTTTGGTGGGATATTGTTTAGTCCTTGTGACAGAATAATATTTAGATGATTCATCAGAGAATGTTAATTTCACAAACCATGCCGAGATACTATCCGACCCAACACCCGACCAAATCTGAGACAATGTCTGAGAGGCGTTCCCAATCCTCTCAGGTTGCTGAAGAGTGCTAGCCAACAAAGATAAATACAAAGGTGGAAATTTTACATAATAAACAACCAGGATTAAATAACTAAACTAAGTACACAACATAACCAATAGAACGGGATAATAATAAATACATAAAAATATACAAATAAAACTGAATGAAACTAGAAACTAAATAATAGAAAAAACCAAACCACAACTAACACTATCTCTATGTGAACTCATGGTAACCACCAATATAATGACCCAGAAATTCCAAGGAAATTTTTTACTTAAATTATTTGTAATTTTAAGAGTCCACAGTTTCTGATGGCGCCTGATTCCGAGGCCCGGTGTGCCCAGAATCAATTTATTATGTTTAGTTCGGGTACGTTGAGTAAATGTAAATGCAGGTTTTTCTATCTTTTAAACTGGTGCTCAGAATCGAAATCGTGGGATTCCAATGAACTCGCAGTGCCGGTATTTTCTTAAGGAGGCCTTTACCGCAGTTGCGTTTGTTTGGGAGGAGAAGTTAATTTTTGGAGATTCATTAAAAAATTAATAAAAATTATGTGTACATAATTTTTGTTAAGAGGTGGTTATTTCATCCAAAGAGGAGTTGGAGGTGGGACCCACACCCCACATAACCTCCCATGAGAGGATAATTTGTGGTGGGGCCCACATGATCCTAATCCCTCAACTCCCCCTTTAACTCCCTTAAACCCTTAAGTTTCCAACTTCATTTATTAATTGTGGAGCCTCTCCACCTCCCACCCATTGAATGTGCCAACACATTTTAATTAATTGGCTCCTATAATATTTGAATCATTTTGAATTGCATGGAAATTCTATTTTATTGGGAGGCCTTTTTGTTATATTTTCCTGGGAAAATATTTTACGGTGGAACTTTTGGAAAATTAGGAGAGGGCCTTCTTCCCATGAAGAACTTTTAATCTCTCCAACAAAGAACTCAAGGACCTCTATCATCGTCTTCTTCATTGTTCTTCCTCTGCGTCAAGGAAGAAGAATTCTCCCGTGAAGAAAATTGACTATGCTTCCTCCTTGGACGCACCCCGATGTCAAAAAATTCGACGTCCGTCTTCTGCAACGCCCGACCTCCGCGACGCTCGTCTTCCGTGGCTCGTCGGCGTGCAACGTTATCGATATCAAGGTAGGTGAAAATATGGAATATTTATTTATTTATACATGTGTATAATACCTCGTACCTTGGTATTGATTTTGGATGGCGGTGATTTAGTTTTTATCAACTAACGCGGAGATCACGGGCCGAATAAACACGGCCCGATGACCCTCCGTTGAATCTTACTTATGTTGGCGCCGGAGGAAGGAGGCCACAAGATGGAAGGAGCGGCGACGATCGGAGGTGGTGTAAAAAACAGCGGCTGCGCGCGAACCTCTTGGAGGAATACTATGGCCCATAACCACAGGCCACTCGGGCTGAAGAACTGGCCGGCCGTAGCTGACCGGGTTGGTGAACCACGACACTCGCAGGTTCTGTGCGGAGGATGAGGTGCCTGCATCCGCAGGCCGCATGCTGGACGAATCGCCCTACCGTAGCCGGCCGGGCTGGAGAACTGCGACTCCCCCTTGGTGCCTCGCTTCGGAGAACCGCGGCCCGCTTCTTCGGCCAGCTTCAGTGGGAGAACTAGCTGGCCACCTTCCGATCAGGTTGAAGGAGGCCGCGACACCTGAAGGTGCCGCGTGGGAGAACAACGGCCCGTCCCTGCGGGCCGCTCACGCCGAAGAAGACCGGCCGGCTTCAGGTGGTCAGGTAAGATGGGCGATGCCGCACATCACCGCCATTTTAGAAAACCGGGGGGGGGGGGGGGGGGGCGCCCCCCACAACGCTCAACCAGCCGGCCAAGCCGCGGGTCGGGCCGCCTGCTGCCGGGTCGTGCTGCGCCCCTCCGGGCCGGGCCGGGCCGCGCTCCACCGGGCCGGGCTGCACCCCGCCGGGCCGCACCCCACTGGTCCAGGCCAACCCCCAGCCGGGTTGGACCCGCCGAGCCCAGATGGGCCGACCCGCCAGCCCACCGGGCATGACGGGCCAGACCCGTTTCTCTTAAATGTGAATAATTTCTTGACAGTGCGTCCGATCGATGCGTTGTCTGCGGAATTGGGACCTTTTCGACAAGGCGGTCCTTTCCGATACTCTAAGTGAGTTTTGGACAACTTTTAAAAATGGCCAGGTTTGGAACGAGCCTAATTCCAACGAGGACCCTGGAATAGAAAAACCAATAACTCTCAGACCGGGTGTCTGATTGACGCACCGTTTGTCGCGTTGGGTTTTGTTTTGATGAGACAAAACTTTGGGACACATCAACTCTAGACTTCATGATAGTTGATGTATTGACCCATTTTCTCGAGGAGCAGACCCTCCCAAAATCGAGCCTGTTGTGTGTGGGAACCGTAGAGTTGCCTACGACTGCGATTACTACTGTACTGGAATCCTATGTGGGTCCGACAACGATGACTACTGTTCTTGTATCCTGTGTGGGTCTGACAGTTTACAACGATAACAACTTTTCTTATATCCTTTGTGGGTCTAGAAGTTTGACCTCTGTACTTGTATCCTGTGTGGGTTCGATAGAGTAGCTGGTCTTGTATCATGTGTGGGTATGACAGCTTAGCTAGTCTTGTATCTTGTGTGGGTCTGACAGCTTAGATGAATCGGTGACTACATTTGATAATATCTACTGATATAATCCTCCATGGGTTTGACAGCGACGACTACTGTACTAGAAATCCTCTATGGGTTCAATAGTGATGACAGCTTAGCTGGTCTTTTATCCTGTGTGGGTCCAACAGCTTGATGAATGAATGAATACATCTGATCATCTCTATCACTATACGAAATATGTATACCTGTGTGAGCTGAGTCTTGATTTTCAATATTTATCATCGATGTGATTGACTTACTTTCCTGTGTGGACTGGGTTGTGCTTGGGCTCGAGAGTTGGAGTCGAACTGAGATTGATAACTTAGGTATATGTATGGGAATATACCTAATTAGAGTTCGTTGATACTTCGTGATCATGTATTTCTTCTGTGGTTTATCCTTCGTGGATGTTGGGAGACCTTCAGGGGTCTCGGGGTCCCTACTGAGTATCGTATACTCACCCCTTCATGGGCTCTACCCACACTATGTTGTGTTGGATGCAGACGACAGATAGCACTGATCGAGGCAGAGACTTGAAGAGTTGAACCGTACCAGGAGGTTGACCACTTGGCGAGACGTACACGGAGCATACAGACAAAACTGAGGTGTTGAGGAGGCCATATGAACCCACCCTTCAGGTGGGATTCCCGGAGGAGGACTCAGTGGTTTCTGTTTTACATTACTGCAATTGTACTATCTCTTCAGTTGTACTGTACTTTACAGTTGGGTTTTTATACTGGCCCATTTACTTTTAAGCACTTACTATTGTATTCAGTTTTACATAGTGTTTACTTTTTGTTGTGTACCTTGTTGTGTTTGTTTACATTTAGAAAGGAAATGCCTACTCATCTTAGGGATTTTCACCTTTGGTTCTAGTCACCTGCCCCTGCCCTATGGAAGGCAGCCTTGGGGTAGTCACGACCTGAGCCCTGAGGATAGATCGTGAAAAATTGGTATCAGAGGAGTTGGTTCTATAGCATAAATTTGGACTTTGATATGTCTTACAGTGAAGCAATAGTGTTAAGAGTATTGAGTGTGGTTTTTAGTCCAGGGAGTCTAGTGTAGGTGTGGAGGATGATGTATCCATACACCAGGACCCTGAATTCTGATTTCTAACTCATTGCACGGAAACAATGATTACGTATGTGTTTCAAGAGTTTCCCTTGTGGTCTCATTGAGTCAGCTCACCAGGTATAAATTTTTGACCGTGGCGCACCTGTTCCTTATCAGGATGCCACTCCAAAGACAATCATCTAGGGTTCTTGAGAGAGAGTACATGATGACAGCCCACTGAGTGACGAGGCTCCGCTGTAGGGACTTCCTACTATGTTGGTACCTTCGGGTGGTGTACCAGTAGCACCACCACCCACTGGGCAGCAGATTCCACCAGCCATACTAGCAAATGGTGCACGCCGACAGACCACATTGCACGAGTTCCAGTAGCAGAGGACTGGATTGATGTGATTACTGATGTTTTCCACCTAGTTGAGACACTAGTAGAGAAGATTTTGATCTTAGCTACTAATCTTTTTTCAACGAGTGACCATGAGGATGGTCCGCCTAATGATGAAGTTTCGGTACTTGGACCATTTTCCAAAATGCTATCTTCGGGTAGTGAGCCAACTATATCACTGCCCATTGGTCAGTAAACACTACTGACGGTACCGGTAGAGGAAACTTGTAGTTATATTGCTTTACATGTGTTTTAGCACCGAATATCCCTCAAGTTTTGAGGCGAGCCCGACCCACAGTCGATTGAGGAATGGCTTGTGGAGGTGGCTGAGATTTTTCTAGAGCTTTTAAAGCTTTGGTAGGACAATGTGTCGGTAGCAGAGTATTCATCGAGGAATACCGATCTTTCCTGGTACTCAATTAATATGATTCGATCAGTGCTTTAGAGCTCGAACCTCTGAGCGAGGTGTGTTTAAGGATATCCAAGACAAAAATTTTTCCATCATGCATTCCTACTTATGTTAGGGATCGAGAGAGAATCTTTGTGGTTGAATGTTCATTGGCTGAGCGGATACAACCAGTTAATGATAATAGTTGGAAGCCATGAAACTGGTGTCAGTCTTAGAGACTTGAGCATGTAAAATGTTTCAATAAGAGGAAGTGTTAAGGATAGATGAATCTGCTGGGTAGTAGATGTAGAAGTTGAGCCAGGATATAAGCATGAGGTGGTGAACATTTCGACGTGTTACAACCACCCGCCTTTGTAGTCCTCACTAGGCTCATGGAGATAGAGATCAGGGGAAGTGAGTAGCTGCATGCATTCACGAAGTATTACCCAAGGGCTCTATGAATGATTCAAGATACGGTCTATGTCTACTACTAGCTACCGTATCAATAGACATAGGTACCAATCATTCCTTCCTTCCATGAATCCTGTCCCAGACCTAGAGTTTCCAGTTAAAACATTGAATTGACCCTCACGTCTGGAGATACCTTTGTGAGGAGACTCGATAATCACACTTATGCCAACTGTGTGATATGACCCTTGAGGTGAGAGTTTTGGTTGGAACCTCTTGGTGGCAGTGTCGAGTCCTTACGATGTTAGTTTGGGTATGGACTGGGCAACCATAGTTCATACACATATTGAATGTATTAGGAAAAAAGGTTTTGGTTTAACTACAATGTTGGGATGGGGTTTTCCTTGGTTGGTGAAAATGAAAAACCTTGGAAACATAGGATGGAATCATGCATAAGAGGGTGCAGTCGATCACTCAAGAGTCGTCCAGACATACCTTTGTGATAGACTTCTCCAATGTTGCAGCACCACTAACAGCTTTGATAAAGAAGGGGAAACCCTTTGTATAGTCAAAGAGATTCCATTAGAGTTTATCTCTCAATGCCTCACTTGTCAGCAAGTGAAGGAAGAGCACCAGGTAACAGCATTCTTGGTACATCCCTTAGAGGTCCCAGAGTGGAAGTGGTATGGGATACCCATGGATTTTGTGATGGGGATTCCACGTACATCCAGAGGACACGACTCTATCTGGGTGATCGTGGACCGACTCACCAAGTCAGCCCACTTACTACCAATCAAAGGGAAGGGATCAGTAGAGAGCTTGAGATGACTCTACATTCAGTAGATCATACGGATTCATGGTGTTCCATCGACTATCGTCTCTGATCGGGATGCTCATTTCACATCCCGAATATGAAAGGGATTACATGTGGATTTTGGGACGCAGCTTTGCTTGAGCACCGCCTTCCATCCTCAAATGGATGGTCAGATGGAGAGGACCTTTCAGACTCTCAAGGACATGCTCCGTTCATGTGTCCTCAACTTTGGTCACCGCCGGGAGGATCACTTAACCTTGGTGTAATTTTCTTACAACAACAACTATCACTCCACCATCGGGATGACACCTTACAAGGCACTGCACGACTGACTTTGTAGATCACCTCTGTGTTGTATTGACCCTGGGGAGTTATCACTAGTAGGACCAGAGATGGTGAAAGCTACTACGGAGAAGGTGAAGATCATCCAGGAGTGGATGAAGACTGCACAGAGCAGACATAAGTCCTATGCTGATAAGAGACAGAGACCACTAGAGTTTGAGGATGGAGACCACGTCTTCTTATGAGTCTCACCTCGACGGGGTCTACGGAGATTTGTCCAAGGTGGAAAGTTATCTCCACGATTCATCGAACCTTTTGAGGTCCTCAGTAGAGTAGGCGAGGTGGCTTACCGCTTGACCCTTCCACCTTAGTTGCATCAGGTAGACGACGTCTTCCATGTATCGTAGTTGAGAAAATACATGCACGACCCGTCCCACATCATCGACCACGGTAAGCTAGACATCGATGATGGGGCGACATTCACAGAGGTCCCGGTGGAGATCGAGGATAAATAAAAGAGGGTCCTATGTGGATGGTAGATTCCTCTGGTGTGCATTCTCTGGGATCTCAGAAACCTCTAGAAGAGAACTTGGGAATGGGAGGCTCAAATGCGTGCTCAGTAACCCTTTTTTTCCCTAGTGTGTGTTGTAGAATTACGGGGACGTAAAGCCCAGATATGGGGGTAATGTAAAGACCTGTAAATTTCAAGTATTTTTTTTATAAAATGCTTTGGAATTTTACAAGTCCGCAGTTTATGACGACATCTGATTCCGAGGCCAGGTGTGCCCAGAATCAGTTTCTGAAGTTTAGTTCAGGTACGTTTAGTAAATGTACATTCGGGTTTTTTTATCTTTTAAACCAGTGTTTAGAATTGAAATACAGGGGCACCGATGAACTCGTAACACCGATATTTTCTTAAGGAGTTCTTTACTGTAGTTTCATTTTCTTGGGAGGAGAAGTTAATTTTTGAAGATTCCTTAAAAAATAATAAAAATTATGTGTACATAATTTTTGTTAAGAGGTGTTTATTTCCTCCAAATTGGAGTTGGAGGTGGGACCCACACCCCACATGACCTCCCATGAGAGGATAATGTGTGGAGGGGTCCACACGACCCTACCCCCTCAACTCCCCCTTTAACTCCCTTAGACCCTTTTTTTTTCAAATTCATTTATTAATGGTGGAGCCTCTCCACATAGAACCCATTGAATGTGCCAACACATTTTAATTAATTGGAACCTATAATATTTGAATCATTTTTAATTTCATGGAAATTCTATTTTATTGGGAGGCCTTTTTGTTATATTTTCCTGGGAAAATATTTTGAGGTGGAACATTTGGAAAATTCGGATAGGGCCTTCTTCCCACGAAGAACTTGTAATCTCTCCAATGAAGAACTCAAGGTCCTAGATCGTCCTATTATGTATTCTTCTTCCACCGCATCAGGGAATAAGACTCCGCCAGTGAGGAATTTCGACTATGCTTCCTCCTCAGACGCACCCTGACGTCAAGGAAATCAATGTCCGTCTTCCGTGACGCCCGACCTCTGCGATGCTCGTCTTCTGTGGCTCATCGACATGCAACGTTCTTGATATCAATGTAGGGGGAAATATGGAATATTTTATTATTTATATATGTGTATAATGCATCGTACCTTGGCATTGATTTTGGATGGCAGTGATTTAGTTGTTATCATATAACGTGGAGGACACGGGCCGAAGAAACATAGCCCAACGACCCTCCGTTGAATCTTGCTTATGTTGGCGGCGGAGGATGGAGGCCACGTGATGGAAGTAGCGGCGACGATCGATGGCAGCGGTGGCAACATCAACAGTGTGCTAGATGCTTGGAGGAAAACTGCAGCCCACAACTGCGGGCTGATCGGACTGAAGAACCGGCCAACCTTAGCTGGCCGGGTCGGTGAACTGCGACACCTGTAGGTGTCGTATGGAGGAGGAGAGACCCTTATCCACAGGCCACCGGTTGGAAGAACTGGATGGATGTATCCGGTCAGGCTGGAGAACTGTGGCACCCCCTTGGAGTCACGATGCAAAGAACCACAACCCTCTTCCGTGGGCCGCTTCAGTGGGCGAACTGGCCTGCCACCTACCGGCCGGGTTGAAGGAGGCCACGACACCTGAAGGTGCCGCGTGGGAGAACAGCGACCCGCTCGCGCCGAGGAAGACCGGACGGCTTCAGCCAACCAGGAAAGAGGGGCGGCACCGCCATTTCAAAAAACGGGGGGGGGGGGGCACCCCTCAACTGCTCGGCTAGCAGGCCAAGCCGCAGCTAACTGCGGGCTGGACCGCCTGCTGTCGGGCCGGGCCACACCACACCGGGCCAGGCCACGCCCCGCCAGGCCGGGCCATGCCCCCCCTGGGCCGGGCCGCGCCCCATCGGGCCGGACTGACCCCCCAGTTGGATCGGACCCACTGAGCCAGGACGGGCTGACACGCCAGCCCACCGAGTTAGACGGGTCGAGCCCGTTTCTCTTAAATGCGAATAATTTCTTAACAGTGTGTCTGATCGACGCACCGTCTGTGGAACTGGGACCCTAGCGATGAGGGGGTCATTTTGCGATAATTTAAGTGTGTTTTGGAAAACTTTGGAAAATGGCTAGGTTTGGAATGAGCGTAATTCCAACCGGGCCCCTGGAACGGAAAAGCCAATTACTCTCATACCGAGCGTCTGATTGACGCACCGTCTGTCGCGTTGGGTTTCTTTTGATGAGACAGAACTTCGGGATACATCAACTATGGACTTCATGGTAGTTGATGTATAAACCCTTTTGCTCGAGGAGCAGACCCTCTCAGAATCGAGCGTGCTGTGTGCGGGAACCATAGAGATGGCTGCGGCTGCGACAAATACTGTACTCGAATCCTCCGTGGGTTCGACAACGTTGACTATTGTTCTTATATCTTGTGTGGGTCCGGAAATTTACAACGATGAATACTGTTCTTGTATCCTGTGTGGGTCTGGTAGTTTGACCTCTGTACTTGTATCCTGTGTGGGTCCGACAGAGTAGCTAGTCTTGTATCCTGTGTGGGTCCGACAACTTAGCTAGTCTTGTATCCTGTGTGGGTCCGACAACATAGATGAATCCATTACTACATCTGATCATCTCTATCGCTATAATCCTCCGTGGGTTCGACATCGATGACTAATGTACTGGAATCTTCTATGGGTTTGACAGCGATGACAACTTAGCTGGTCCTGTATCTTGTGTGGGTCCGATAGCTTGATGAATCAGTGACTACATCTGATCATATCTATCTCTATACGAAATATGTATATCTGTGTGAGATGAGTCTTGATTTTCAATCATTATCATCGATTTGATTGACTTACTTTCCTGTGTGGAATGGGTTGTGCTTGGGATCGAGAGTTAGAGCCGAACTGAGATTGATAACTTAGGTATATGTATGGCCATATACCTAAGTATAGTTGGTTGATACTTCCTGATCATGTCTTTCTTCTATGGTTTATGCTTCTTGTATTCTGAGAGACCTTCAGGGGTCTCGGGATCCCTACCGAGTATCATATACTCACCACTACACGAGCTATTCCCGCACTACGTTGTGTCAGATAGAGATGACATACATCACTGATTGAGGTAGAGACTTGTAGAGCTGGATGGTACCCAAAGGTGGATAACTTGGCGAGAAGTACATGGAGCAGATGGACAGAACTGAGGTGCTGAGGAGACCTTATGTACCCACCCTTAAGGTGGGATTCCCGGAGGATGACTCAATGGTTTCTATTTTACTTTACTGCAGTAGTACTAGATTTTCAGTTTTACGCCTTTGGTGCTAGTTTCCATCCCTTGGCCTATGGATGGCGGGCTTGGGGTAGTCACAACACGGGCCCTGAGGATGGTTCGTGACAATCAACCACATGACTAACATGCTCTGAGGCAACTCAAACTAGAAACATGAACCTAAAAAACAAATTTAGTCTACCGACACTGAGCAACACAAGATGGATGTGAGTAAAATATAGCTCAATAGGTGATCACCATAGAATTCATATATTTACTTTCCTAAAATAGTCAATAAACACTGGTTTAAAATAAATTTAGAAAATATTCCTTTAATCACTTTAAATAACCAAACACAGTTTTCTAAAAAATACCTTTTAAAAAAACACACACCACATTGTATTTTTAAAACTGATTAACATTCCAAGTCCTATTTAAAAAACCAATACCCAATTTCAAATACATAGTATCCGGTAAAATGGTAATTTTTTGAAAGTAAAGAAAAAAAAGAAGTAGCAATAAAATAATAGGGATTATAATCAATATACAGTAGAAGAAAACATTAAATATAGATAGATAATCATAACAATTTCCTAACCATCTATAGAAGAAAACCCTGAATATACACAATTTGAACTCACATGTCGGCATATAGTGCATCTCCACATTCAATAACCAACTTTCTGCTTTAGAATTTCCAATCCAGTGACACGTCCCACCAAGTATATTAGAAAATCTTGGGGGTACCAACCAATCTAATTGGGTTTTCCAAAAAAAACGTCCCTATATCATCTAGAAGATTCCAAGGAATCCATTAATTATTGTATGTGGTGAATGGGGGGGGGGGTGTCCACACACACATTGGTCAAACCAATAAACCATAACCACCATGCTTGCCTATCCCAAATACCAACATCACCTATGAGATGACCCTCTCCTTGGAGGACCCACCATAGGGGTTCCCATATCACAACATGACATTCACAAGTTCTAACTGAGTCATCACATCAAATGAGTTTACAAATCACTTTCCCAAACATTTTAAAATACCATCAAGGTTTTCAAACCACAAAATCTTGTAAACCATTTTTTTAAAACCAAGTTGAAAATATTAAACATTCATGAAAGGTACCACATGGGCCTTTATCTCATTTAAGAACCAAACAACACTTTAAGATGCCAAACAAAACCTTTTAGTCATGTGTTTACCAAAAAATATCCAACTTTCCAAAAGGACCATGAATTATGAACCAAATTTGAGAACCAATTTTCAAAATATGATGATACCAAAGATCCATTTATGAACCGAAAAAGTTTTAAAAAAATCATTTGGGGAAGAAAAATGATTCAAAAGGGAAGAGGGGAATGTTTTTTAGAAATATGAATTTCTTGTATGAAATACTACCTTCATTTAGGTACCTATCCATTGGTTTACCTTGCACAACTATGGTTATTACCAAATCCAATGGAATATCCTTATAAAACCAAGGGTGTACCCAAAAATCAATTCAAGAGCCAACACATGGAATTTACACATAGAACTAACCAATGAAGTCACAAAAAATAACACACAAAACTCAATTCTCAATGAAGCCATGCCACCAAGACATATCCAAGGCAAAAAAAATGCTTGAAATACAAAAATCCAATTAAACAATCCAATTTACATTTCATAAAACACCTTGCATACATATATTCCTAGTTATATTTAATAAAACCCTTTAAAAACCAATTCATAACAATTTTCCATCATGAAAACATGAAAACAATATATAATAACACACCAAAAGAAAAGGAATTGAATTTATAGATCATTTTTGAAAGAAAAAATATAAAATAGAATTTTCTAGAAAAGAAATAGATAGAAACACATACCTCAACAGTGTACACACCCAACAAATACATTATGGAAGGATGAAATAATCCCCAATGACAAAGCACATACCCAAACACCAAATGAAAATCAACCCACATATTAATCTTAACACTTAGTGATTTTTCTAGAAGAAAACAAACGAAGGAAAACCAAATAGCTAAAAGAGGAGAAGAGGAAGAAAAGAATAATGCAAAAAAACCTTGAATAACTCACCTTAGAAACATGAAGATGCATCCCTTGAAGAAGGAGGTCCAAAATATGGAAGATTCAGGGCTCTCATAGTGTGCCTAGCCCAAAAAAGGGATGGAAATACCAAATTTATTTTAATAGATGATATGTGAAAGATTGGAATTTAAAATTTTTATTGAAAATAGAAACTTTTATGGTCCGGCTGCACAGTTTTACAAACCATGTTGAAATCGTGAACACCCTACTGGAGAGAAGAGGAATCCCACATTGACTGGACACATAGTTTGGGGAACCATGCACCAACCACGCACTACATCTATGATAAAAATTACCTAATATCTTGTAATCTCGATGCACAGTTCCCTTAGCCATGCACAAGCCATGCTCTATGACCCAGAAACCACCGTAAAGCTACATGGTTTCTCCTTGTCATTTCATGGTTTATCAAAATCCATTATCAAGTAGTTCAAGTCAAATATTTCAAGAATAAATTGAACTTAATAAACCTTTACCCTAAACAAGATTCACAGTTAACACCCAAACCCAATGCACAATCCTTTCATATGCCAAACTCAACTTGAACCTTAACCAAAATAACCATAATGAAGAAACGAATAGAATAAAGGCTAATCCATGGTTGGGGTGTGAAAATTCTCCCCACCACAAATAATTTCTTCCCCTAGAATGTCACGCATCCAAATGATAAATAAAGATCGATCCAAAACCTGAATGAAGATAAAAAACCATGAAAATCGGGATGGCCTTTCACTCCCTAAGTAACACGTAAACAAATCTAAGAAAAACACCAATGAAAATAACCTCAAAATATGGATGGTTCTCCCAGCCACTTGAATCCAACAAACACCATGACACAGAAACTGGGAAACCTCTCACAAATAGACCCAAAACATCTATGAATAGGAAGAGAAACACAACCAACATAATTGGGAACTCCCACCCAACTAAAAAAGTCAAACCGATCCTCAACCAAAACTGTGATTCATACCTTTCTCATGAAATAAAAATATTTAATACAAGAAAAAAATAGAATCCATAACTAGTCCAAAAAAGGATAGCCATACAAGATTTTCAAAAAAAAGAACAACCACGAGAATATAAAATTGACTAGACCACAAAACCCTTATAGAATGAAGGAACTTAAAACAAAAAAGAAAACCATAATAGGGAAAAATTAAAACTGAAACCACCCCAATGAAAGGGATAAAATCTATTCCAAGTTTTCCTTACATGCAATGATTTCTGAAAGAATGAAGAGATTCACTCTAGGTCCTATGGATGGAGCCTTGATATCTTGATGCATGTGCTTCCCCACAATTAGGATATGACACCCTCTAATCTATGATTCTTTCTTGGGAATCAATTCTTACAAAACATCTCCAAATGACCCAAACTGTCAAAAGGAAGACACACCTTTGAAGAATTGTGGCAAGACAGCTTCAAATACCCAAACCCCCTAAATTAGAGCATACGAGAAAACAATTTGATGAAAAAGAAGACACAATCTACAAATGAAACTTCTTTTGATCAAGTTCCTCTATCATATACCACTCAACATATGGAGAACATTTATTGGTTCCAAGAGGAACTATATTTCTGACCACCACAGACTATATTCTAGTAAACAACTCATCTAATGATGCCTCATCCATCAGTATCCCCAACTAAACATCCTTGGATAAGAAGAATCAATATTTAATCTCCAAAATAAGACCCCTAAAAAAGATGAGCTTTCAGGTGATCCTCTATTGATATATCTAATGAGAAAGAAACCATCTCCTTGAAATTCTTAACACATGACTTTACTGTCTGTTGGCCTTGAGGAACACCCAAAAAATCTACCAAATATTTCACCTTTACCTCATATGGTATGAACCATTGGAGAAAAGTGTTCTGAAACACTACCCTTGACATCCCAAATTGTAATGATAATGGAACAATCACCTTACAATCATCCAAAATTGGACCTTTGAACAAGATCATTACTGCATAAATATCATAGATTTTGGTGTTATCAATTATTTAAAGACACACTCAAATTACTCAAGCCACTCCATAACCGCTAATAATCCTCGATCACCACCTAAGGAATGAATAAACTAAGAAAAACTTGATTCCAATATCCCACTAGGAGTCTGGACAAGGAAAATAATTAGTAAAAATTTTCTAGAAACCTTAGGGACCTTTCTGGGTGGGATATTCTAATCAACACAAGGATAAATAGAACAAAATTAATGTGCAACCAAAAATCAACCAAAAGACCTTCCCAACCAAAACACTTAGCTGATAAGACAAGCACTATAAACAAAACCAAAATACAATTTTCAAAATCCACCATTTCTATTCCCAATTTAAACTATTTTGAATCCGAAGTCCACTTTTCACAATATCCATCCACATAAAAATCAATTTCAAACAATAAATTGCACATTTTAACCAAAACCACACCTTGAAACCATTTTCATTTTCAAAACACCTTTTTATAAGAAACCATTTTCCATATCAATATCAAATCACTCTAACCAAAACTAAACCAACACACAACTCAAACAAAACATCTAAGATAGAGTACTTGTATTTGGGAATTACCCACCTATATAGTTTTTAGTTCATGCCCTAAGAAATCACTACTCATTTGGAATATCATAAGTTGTGTGGTAGGGCTTCCCATGGGTCACTACTCCATGTGGGACCACTACCCCACACTGGTTCACTTATGTTGTCATCCCCTATCTAGAAAAACAAGAACAAACACAATGACTCAAACCCTAGAACACCCATGGAAACTCGAGGATCATAACAATTAAGGGTTTATAAAGTCATTACCATTCCTACCTATTGAGTCCAAACATCCTCAATATCCAACTAATTTTCCCCTAATAACAATGGAATTCTCTGATACCATTTCTTCATGAACCAAGTCAGGCTTCCATCTGACACAACACCTAAACAAGTCCGAGAAAAGGCTCAAGAGGCATTACCAATCCACTTGGGCTGGTGATTAGTGCCAGGCATCAATGAGAATTTAAAATGGAATAATATCTCCTAATAAACAACTAAGATCAAATAAAAAAAATAATCACACAACATTACCAAAAAACTAGATAATAATAATTAAATATACAATATCCAAATAAAACTAAATGACTCTAAAAATAAAAGAAAAATTAAAACCAAACCACAACTGACATGATCTCCATGTGACGTCTTGGTCACTAACAACAACAGGACCAAAACACTATGAGGTAACTCAAACCAAGAACCTGAACCTACAAAATACCTCAGTACTATAGATGCCAAGTGGCATAATTAGAGTGCGATCATAAAAATATCAGTATGAAATAACCACAAAAACAATATATTTCATTTCCCAAAGTAGTATATAAACACTGGTTTGAAATACATTTAGAAAATAGGCATTTCATCAATTTAAATAACCAAACATAGTTTTAAAAAAATTAATTTTTAAAACAACAGACATATAATTTAAAAAATAGATTCACATTCCAATAATTAGTTCAAAAATCATACCCTAATTACAGAAATAGACTATATGGTAAAAAGGGATACGCTATAAGTAAAGGAAAACAAACAACAATACATAAGCTAACATGGATAATATCCAACATGCATCAGAAGAAAAATAAACATATTGATAGATTATAATGGTAATTTTATAAACATCTCGAGAATAAATCCATGGAATTACTCAATTCAAAATCACCTATCAGCTTATGGTCCGTTTCCACAATCCCTAACCATCTAGACGCTCAAAATAAGAAAATCTAGATGAATGTCCCACCTGACCCCAAAGAAAATACAGGGGGTACGAACCCATCTAATCAGGGCTAATAAGAAACCATCATGAGACCCTATAGATGACACCCATGAATCCCATGATAATAGAACATGGTGAGTGGCGAGGTCCACACTTACAGGGGTAAAACCAGTAATCCACAACCAAAGTGCTTGCCTATCCCAATCACCGACACCACCTATATGACGAACATCTCATAGAGGATCCAAAAAATAGATGTCTGTCTCACTACAAGCTATTCATAAGTACGAACTGGTCCATCATTTCACATGAGTTTCAAAACAAAAATTCCAAACATAATAAAATACCAACTAGGATTTCACACTAAAATATCATTCAATTTTGTTTTGAAATCAAGCCGAAAACAAACAAAATTCATAAAAGGTTCCAAAAAGTCATTTGTCTCATTTAGAAAACAAACCTCACTATAATATTCCAAATATGCCTTTTTCATGGGATTACCAAACATTATCCGAGGTTATAATTTTAACATGAATTAGAAACCACATTTGAAATCCAATTTACAAATAATAGAGAGACCAAAAAACTTTATATAAACGGATTACATTTTAGAAGAATAATTTGGGGAAGATAAAAGATACATAAGATAAGTGGGAAGAGGGAAATTTTTTTGAAAATCTATATTTCTAGTATAAAAGACTGCCTTCATTTGTGTTACAATATTTAGGTTCACCTTGCCACCTTTGTATATAACCACATCAAATGTAATATCCTTAATAAATAAGAAGCACCCAAAATCCAATTCAAGATCCAACAATTCTGCTTCAATCATATCACTAATCAATGAAAGTCATCACAAATTATGCACATGACTCAATTATAAATAAACCCAAGTCACCAAGACCTAACCAAGGCCAATTTTTTTTTGAAATACCGAAATTCATTTTAAAAGGAAAATTAACATTCCAGCAAACACCTTTTATACATATATACAAAGGAATATTTAAGAAAACCCTTTGGAAATCAATTAACACAAATTTTAGATCAAGAAAACACCATTTTTTTACTAACACACCTCAATAAATGGAATCAAATTTAGAGATAATATTGTAAAGATCAGGCATCAAATGGAATGTGATGTAATGGAAATATATGAAAACACCCACCTCATGGGTGTAAACAGACAATGAAACCTTATGGAAATGAATAACTAAGCCCCATAGAAAAACCTCACACCATAACATAAAAATAAATGTAAGCCACACCACTTACGGATAAACAATGAAGGAACCATCCCAAGGAAAAAAATAAGAAAAATTAGAGAAGAGAAAGAAGAAACTAATGGCCAAAACCATGAAAAAACAACTTATAACTTTGATGATACATCCATGGATGAAGGAGGGCCACAAAATGGATTCATGGGAGATACCATGGTGTACCTAGGTCAAAAAAGGAGGAAAATCCCAAATTGGGGTTAAAACATGGGAGGGAAAATATTTGAATTTAACACTTTTAATGACCTAGGAAACTTGCACGGTTAGGCTGAATGGTTTGACAATCCATACACCAACAATGTGTAACCTTCTAGAGATGATAGGAACCCCACACAGTCTGGACATATTATTTGGGAAATAACGCACAAACCATTTTTTATAATTATGAATAAATTACAGAATCTCCCTCATGCTTTTTTCATGGTTACCTTAACCATGCACAATCTATGATCTTTCACACAGAAAACACCAAAGATCCACAATGTTTCTTCTTATCCTAGAACACTTTTCCCCAAACTGTGCTCAAGATGTGAAAGTCAAATCATGAAAGAATAAATTGATCTAAAACACCCTAATCCTATACAAGTCACAAGGTTAACACCCAAACCATGAACACAAACTATATATATGCCAAAAAGAAGATTGTATACTCAAAACTCAGAAATTTAATCTCGTAACTAAACACAAACCTTAACCAAAATAACCAACATCAAGATACGAATATAATAAATGATAATTAATGGTTGGGGAGTGATAGATAATGAAAAAATCCATTAAAAATCCTCTAATGATCATTTTTAAATACATTTATAGTTTAGAGTTGTTAAAATGATTTTTTGAGAGTTTGACATTTGATAAGTCACTGATGGATTAGAATGTAAGAAAATATTACATAGCAATATGTCAGACTATTTTAGGCTGTTGAGCTTATTAGGAATGTTGATTACTGTTTTTATTTTCCACTAAAAATGTTTAAAAATCACAGTATGTTCCACATGTCATATTTATAAAGTATCTATTTGATTCATACCCTGTCTTGAGTTGGGAGGATCTGGATATGAAAACTAATTTATCCATAAATTAGAAATAAGTTATGATTGTTGATTCTTAGATAAACATTATTCATGGTAATTCAACACCCTGGTTCACGTGCTAATGAAACCTAGTTCTAATTCAATTGAGACTTGGGAGCATGAGACTCTAATAATAAAACAATTACCTCATCTACTTTGATATGGAGTTTTCTTGATAGGATTTCTGGGGTAATAAGTAATTTATTGTGGGGAAAATTTTAAAATCTTTATCTTTTCTGTCACATTTGTTCCTTGGTTTGTGAGGATTTTTTATAGTTTTAGATGGGTTGGAGACTTTATATACTCTTTAAAAACATTTTTTGTTTTTAATTAATAAAGTACTGACTATGAGGGTCATTTGTCTTTATTGAATAATTTTTCTTCATGAAATTTTTTCATGGATGAATCAAATACATGAACATTCTACAATTTGAATCAGTTACATGGTAAAATCATCATTGTGAATCATATATGCGAGTATTTTAGTACATGAAATTAGTTATGTGAAGTAATCAACTAAGTGAATAAATTACATGAAAATTTCCCAATGTGAATCATTTACATGGCTAAAGTGGCAATACAAATCATCTATATGACTGTTTATCTATGTGGATCAGTTTCAAGGATGAATAAAATATGTGTTCTTTCTTCTATGTGAATTATTTATGTCGTTGAACCAACTATGTGAATTTTTTGTGACAATTAAACTATATTAATTAGTTATGTGGATTAATCAACTTTGTAAATCATCTACAAGACCATTTATCTCTGTTAATTAACATGAATCCTAAAAACAAAAAATTCTTTTTATGAAAAAAATATTTCTAAAGTTGGATTTTTGTTCATCCTCTTTCTAAATGACCCGTAACACAATTTTGATATTTTATAAAGTAGAAAATCCTAGGCGTTGCATTCTTTTTAACCATTGGAAGTCCTAACTCCTTTATTAAATGATTTTTACCCCTCCGTATTGAAGATTTAGTTGAAAAAGAAAAATTAATTTTTCTTTTTTAATTTTATATTTTCATTATACTCACTAAAATCACTATGATATTTTAAAAAATACATGATTCTATGCATTTTTTATTTCATTATCCTTTTTTAATTTTTTAGGCCACCCAACAATTAGATGATTAAAAAAGGTGTTTTATGTTTTCCCTTGATCCTTGGGAATGGGTGTTCTCATGTATCTTCTTGAAGATCCGTTTCTCATGATTTTTTATATTGTTATTAAGGAAGGGGGTTTCCAAAGTAAATTCCTATATCTTTAAAACCTTACTTCATTCTTAATATAGATTGTATTTTTTTTATTTTCATTGAGGGATTCATGTCAGTGGAAAATATTTTTTAAATTGAATGTTTTGTATTAGAATCCTTAAAAAACCCATTACCAAGTATCTTAACCATGGTTCTACAATTGATTTATTGATTATTGAAGTGGTTCTAACTTTCCAATATTATGAAATCTTTAAAAAATGTCTATTTTAAAATAAATATTCAATTCATGCCTCTTCTAAAAAAGATGATTATATATATTATACTTAAAGTAAATGAACATTAAAGACTTATTTTATTATAATACATTTTAATTTTTATTGAATCTTGGTTTGATACGATCTATGAAAATATTTCCATTCCACATTTTATTTATAGTTAAGCATAATTTTTTTATTTGATATGGATTGCTTTAGAAATTTATGGTGAACTCTTTCTGGGATTTTTTTCTCACACTCTAACTTTTTCTTTAGGAGTATATATAATTTCATATGGGAGGATCAAGAAAGGAAAAACAACTACTTGATGGTAGTGGATGTTCATGATAGTAGTACCTTGGGAGTTAAAGATTGCATGTGGAGTGTCTGCTCTAACTATTGGGTGCAGATCATATGGTGAATTTTTATTAAATTGAAAAGTTTGGTATGATGTTTTTTCAACCATGTGTAATTTCTATATTAATATAGGTATTTTAATACCATCTATTTATGACTTCCTTCTACTATTTTCCCTTAATTGTTTATCCCTGTGGTGGAATCATTCCCACTTGATATTTCTGGATTCCTTAGCACTAATTTCCCACCCAAGAGAATCAGAACTGCCCTTTAGGTCATGTTAGGATTTACTCGATTAACTTTTTTGGGGGTTATCTAGGTTGGTTCTGGAAATTATTATAATAAATCATACATAAATGGTTAAAGAATTTAAAAATAATCTATCTTATTTTAACCTAATTCCTACTGATGTATCAAGGGGTTATCTGTAACATGACCCACTTATTGCAAATTAAGTCCAATTCATTCATCATATATAGTAATAAGACATTTCACAAAATTCACTAAATATTTTTTACTTAATCATGTAAAAATCAAACATGTTTTATCTTTTGTTGGAAATATAAAGGAAACAATATTTCCCTATTCAATGTAACAATTATTTTATCTGGGAGAGTATACTAAATGTCAAAATTGAATCTATCACATTCTGTACCACTTCTTTTCCTTGAGAAGGTAGAAGGATGTTACTTGGCCTTAAGTGAAATCACCAAGGCAGCAAAGGCTATAAATAAATTCCAAGGGGTTTAATATAGCTGCGTGATAATTTTCCCTTTGAAAATAAAACAGCCTAACAAAACACACCTTAACCAAATAACTACTAAATGATGCATGATAACAATGCAAAACAACTCCAATAACATTTATATCAAAATAAAACTTTAATAATACCACAATAAAATACTTTAACATCATTGTACACAATGCAAGACTATAAACCAATCAACACTCGAATAAAACAATAAATGAAAAAATACAACAAGTTCTATGCTCCAACTTCACCAAAAACCCACGTATCATGATTTATTACTAAAGACGTGTGATACTTTACCTTTCCCATGTATCGATAAACAATGTATGAAAAATCATTGAAAGGTACAATGTAGCGGTGAGTCCTAAAACTTAGCAGGTTTTCCCCAATAACCTCCCTACTCACACAACATGGATATAAATGGTTATCACATCTTATAAAATAGTTTATATAAAATAGTTTACACAATTAGTTTATAAATAAATATAATCAAAGGAAATTGTAAACAAATTATCTCAAAACTATAAAAAATTCAAAGGAAATAAACCAAATAACTTCTTCAAAACCAGTTAATATTTCTTTTTTTGAATATGTCATTACAATCCAAAAATCCAATCATATAGACATGAATTATTTATTATGACAGTTCCATAGTCATGAGTGTTTTCTCATCGATCTACTAAGTCATCATATGGTAGTTAAATCTCATGTTCCATTACACCTATGGAACTAAGAATAATGTCATATTCTAACCAAGCCTCTTAAATGCAATATAAACACACCACTAAGTGTTCCCAAAAACCATGGAAAACCATTTCAATAAAAAAACTTTTTATTGAAAACATTTTTATATAAATCAAACAAAGTAACTATTTGAAAATAAATATTTTAAAATCTTTTATGAAATCACTTTTTATAACAATTCCATAGAAATGTGAAAACCATCAATAAAGAGGGATTCTTCCATTCATTTCACACAAATTTTTCAATAAATTTCAATCAATTTAAACAATTTGAAACAATGAAAATCATTTCTTACAAGGGGTGTCAAGTGTGAATCCACATACCTTAGGGTTTATGGAGAAAACCAAGAACAACACTCAAACACCAATGAAACTGAGTTGAAACTCCCAGAACCCACCATAAATCTCTCCTCCTATCAATAAAAAAGATAAACCTATTCATATTTGGCATAAAATATCACATACCTATCCATAGATGATGTATTTCTAAGAAACCAAGATATATAGAAAATAAGATCTAAGAAAACCTATCATGAAGACCAAGAACGATCACTTACCATGAGAATCTAGCTTCAAAACACCAAGAGAAGCCATTAGATCACCTATAGAATGATGGGATAATGGGAGAGTCTTCCTATACCTTTGGAAATAAATAAAAATCAAGTTAGGGATGTATAGAATTAATAAAGGGTTAGCTAAGGGTAAAATGTGTGATATCAAAAAATTTAGGATCTCACTTTTAACCCACGCACAATTAGCGAAATAGTTAGAAAAATCATGCACTAATCATGCATCATCCAATACCTCAAGGATGAACCATGCATAGTTAGCTCACACAGTTACCCAAATGTGTAACAACCAACCCAAATATCAGTTTACAAACTTTTCCCCACTTATCATTGATTGGTAAAACCATGTGCTACTCATGCACCACCCATGCACCTTTCCTTTAGCATATGCCTCGTTTTGCACAATTTCCTATTGGTGTTACATAGTTTTCCAAAATCGTGAACCTATAGAAAAGTTACTAAAAACACTCCAAAATTTCTCCAAACACTCCCTATATTCACTCATATAAATTACATTCTTAGAAATCATAAATAAACAGTTAATTACGTGAAACTACGGGTGATACATTTCTACAACATAGGCCTTTATGTCCTCAGAAAAGTTGAAAAGCATCATTTCCCGGAAATATTTTTGGCCAATTATCTTTAATTTCCTAATCCCATTCCAAAGTTTCTTCTTAAATCTGACCATGTTTACACAAGTCCTTTACTCAATATATTCTCCTTCCATACAAGAATTTTTATTCCAATAAATAATCTGAACATTCATGTGCACTAACAAAGCATCCAGATCTAAGTCAATGTGATCCCATATGATCACCTCCTTAGTATTACGATGATAATTTTTTCAACTAAGATACATGAAGCACTTTTTGTACCACATTAAACCATGGTGGAAATGAAAACTAATTTTCCACCTCACTAACTAGTTCTGGTATCTCAAAATGGCATATTGTTTTAGGAGGTAACTTGACGTCTTTTCAAAAACAGTGATGTATAAGCCTTGGAGAGATCCTCCAGAACACATGATCACTAAACATGAAAAAACAACTGTCAATGATGATCCACATAAGATTTATAATTACTCTAAGCTGCCTCCATCTGTTTCTAGATTAACTAAATATTATCTATTGTGTCATGAATAAGGATCAACCCAATTAGAGATTTCTCACCTGTTTCTACCCAACAATGTAAAGAATGAAAAATAATTTCATAAAATGCTTCAAAATTATTCATATGTTTCATGGACTGATAGATGTTATTATTAGTGAAATAAACCAATGGCACATGCACTTACCTTGAGCCACCAAAATAAATTTCACAATCCTACAACATATCTCCCAACATTTGTATCATCTAATCAGATTGGTCTTCTCTCTAAAGATGATAAAATGTACCCAAAGTCAACTGAGTCCCATGGGATTTTTTTAAGTATTTCCAGAAACGAGATGCGAACCTCAGATATCTATCTGATATGATCTATATTGGTACTTAATTCCTGTTTACCACTTCTCAGAAATATTTTTTTACTAATTAATCTACCATATGTATAGTGACCATATCCTTTTATCATAACATTTCTTGATTTAATGCGTAATTATACATCAAAGTAAAATCCAAGGATAATGAAGTCTAGTGTCTTTGAAGACAAGGTACTTAAAACTAAAAAATGAAAACATGGAACTAAATAAAACACTTCTTTATTTAATATTCATACAGATCTCATAATTTCCTTTAATCCATTAATTCTTCATAGGGTACCCTAGGGATCACATGAACAAAGTGATGAGATAAAACACTAGTAAGGGAATAACCATCAGAACAAAGAATTAGCACATTGGATAGAATGCATGGGACGATTATATAAAAAGTCATGTAACATATGGAATCATAACATATAACACGGGATAATTTAATCATGGAATCATAGAAATTTGGAAGAAACATAAAATATGAATTTAGTATGATTAAAAGCAAACTACCAAGACTGTTTCCCACAGTAGCACAATCTAAGGCTAAGTCCCAAGACTGTTGCACATAGTAGAACATGCCTAGGCTAACAACCAAGACCATCTCACGTAACATCTCATGCGACTTAACATTACCCAATGAACTGGATCACTATATTGGCTCACCGATCATATATTTCATGAATATGTTTTACACATGAATATTCTTTTATAAACAGTCTTACATAAACATAAGGGTTACCCATGAAAAGAATTGGGTGCCGTAATCATGACATAAAGTGTAACAAATGGGCATATCATGATTGTTTCAATGAAAGAAAAGAATTAGAACATACATGGATGTTCATAAGGTAAAATTGTAATATTTCATGGTAAGTTATGTCATGTATAAGTGACCACATGTAAGAAAAGTTTTACAGAAATTCTATCATAAAAAATACTTTTGAGCAGTTTTAAGGAAGATACTATAGATCTTTTAAAATAGAAAAGGGAACTCTTATTTATCAAAAAGTATATGGGAACCAAGAAGGTTTTCAAATTAAAAATAATTATTTTATAAATAAATTTTTTTATTAAAATATAAGATAGAGGATGCATGAAATCGGGTAAGAATTCAAGAAGTTCCCTCAAAATAGGTTTTCTTATTAGGATGTATTGAGGAGGGAATCACTTAAAAACATTTATATACACAAAAGATAATGATGAATGGAAAATGATAGATAATTTTGTAACATTCACATATAATTTATAATATTAATATAACAATAATTTATAACCTCATTTAGGTAAAAATAAAGATAAACAAATTCACAGGAATAAAGGATGTTCAGGTTGAATCCCTTACAGAATATCGACATGGAATCATGTGTACTTAAGAGGGGTTAATGGGAGGGAAAGAGGTTTATAATAATTTAAAAATGATGAGGAAATTATATGGAGATTATTAATCATACCCTTCACAAGTAATTACACATACAACGGAATAACGAAGTGGAAAATCTTGAATAAGAGTGAAATAGAGAGGATCCCTTACCTTAAGTCTAGTGGTGATCTTATATGGATCATTATGACCTGAATAATAAACTTATATTCATTAATTAATAATTAAATAACCTATTATATATGTAAAATATTTATTATAACCTTTTTAAGTTCATTCATGACCTTTTTTTATGGGTTAAGTGGTTCAATTTCATTGTTCGGGTCCATTTGTTTTCTCGGTTTTTATGATCAGTTTACTAATTTTCATGAAAAGATAATCATGTAAGAAGAAATTGGTTGTCCATAGTTGAAGTTATATTTTATTATTGAACATCTAGAAGGTTACATGGTTGGAAATTTAATTGGGTTACTTTGAGTGAAGTCGAATCATTATATTAAACATTAAAAGTAAACACTTGAGAATTAATTTTAGAGATTTTACTCACAATTAACTTGTTTTTTATTATTATTTAACATAATTAGTGAATAAGGATTTCATAACATTAAATAAGATAAAATAAACTTATAATATTCTAGTTCAACCATAATTTTGTTTTCAAGACTGGAGTTGAAGATAGTAATATAAATTGATAACCTGTCATCCATGATTGTACTAAATTAACACATCACAAATAGTGTTTTCATTTCTATTAAATAAAATGTGGGGACATGAGATATGATAATTAATCATACCATTAGCATAATATCATTCTAGTACATCTATTTTATTGGATTTATTATACCATTTGGTTTCAGGGAGGTGAGAAAATAGACAAGAAATAAAAGAACTTAAAATAATTCAAAGGAGAATTTACCTCCTGAGTTTATCTCCTTTTAGAGGCTGTTAAGGGGAGAGGATTTGGTCTTTTAAGAATACTAAGGTATGTTGGATGTGGAGGAGGAGGTTGTAAAGTGATTTGGTCCAAACATATGTGAGAAAAAAAGGCTTGAGATGAGTGAAGAGAAGATGTAAGGAGGGGTGGTATTTATAGGGGAGGAGAGGAGGGTTTCCCAAATATTTAGTTCTTTAGTTTATTATTTTACTTCAAGACCAGAAATAGTGATGATTCCATGACCAAGAATAGGAATAAGTGTGAGTGAGTTCAAAAAAATTGGGCTTACCTCAGTAGATCATCATCAATTACTCAATAAATCCATTATTTAGAATTTATCATAAATTATTGTATGTTACTATTCATATAAAGTTCAAGTATTTTAGAAAAATCCCAAAAATTCACTCGAACCATTTATTGACGAGTTGAATCCAAAAATTGAAATAAAATTTTCAAAAATAATTGTCTATATATGGGTAATATAATATTTAATTAAAATCATAATTTATTCTAAAAAACCAGTTTTAAAACATTTATTTACTTATTCCAAAATATAGGTACATTATTCTTTCACATGAATCTTATTTACATACTTTCATAGGCGATGTTACTATTCATTAGGGTATATCAGTATTCATAAGGGTAACATTACAATTCATAAGGGTATGTTACTATTCCTCCAAAATTATGTTGGTCATATTAGACTCTAAATATCTTACTAATCGAAACTGTGTATGCCAGGTTCTAAAAATTCAAATCACAGAAGTGAAACATTTATTTTTAATGGTCACATAACACTTAGCAGTTTTTTGTGTTATGATTTCAGGTGATTATATGACATATTTGAATGAAATTTATTTCTATTGAAAAGTATTGGGTCGTTTCATTCTTCCCACCTTATGAAATGTTACCCTCATTATTTCATTTTACATTCTAATCCATAAACAGATGTGGGTACTTTTCCTTCATTGCCTCCTCTAATTCCCATGTTGCCTCTTCGTACTTATGGTTCCACCACAGTTCTTTGACCTAGTGAGTAGTCTTGTTACATAGAACATTATCTCTATGATCCAATATCTTCACTGGATGTTTCTCATAAGAAATATCATCCTCAAACTGTATCTCCTTTAAATAGAGTTCATGAGAAGGTTATGATAGGTACTTCTTTAATAGGGACACATGAAAGACATCATGTACTTTGTAAATGGTAGGTGGAAGTAAAAGTAGATAGGCCATTACCTTGATACGATCAAGAATATAAAAGGGGCCTATGTACCTTGGAATTTATGTTCCTTTATTCCCAAAACCTCAGGACCTTCTTCCATGGGGATATGCGTAGAAGTACCTTGTCTCTTACTTCGAACTCAATGTCTCATCGAGGATTTTGTACATAACAATTTTATTGAGATTGGAAAACCTTGATGTTCCACTAAATGATTTTCATTTTCTCCACCATTTCTTCGACCATTTCAAGTACCAGCTTCGTACACTCACCGACATCATCCCAACACACCGATGTTCTTCACCTTTTCCCATAAGGGCTGTATATGGTTCCATTCAGATGCTCGAGTGGAAACTATTGGGGTAGTGTAATTCAACTAGTATAAGATATTAGTCTCATCCTCCTTCGAAGAGAATAGCACATGATCTCAACAAATCATCTAGTGTTTGAATAGTTAACTCAGATTGGACATTAGTTTGTCGATCATAGGAAGTTCTGATGTTCAGTTTAGTGCTTAGATCATATTGGAGAATTTTCCATAACTTTGGGGTGAATCTTGGATCACGATTAGATGCAATAGATAGTGGTACTCCATGTAGCCTTACCACTTATTTTATGTATATCTATGCAGGTTGATCCAATGAGAAGTCCTATAGAATCGTGATAAAGTGAGATGTCTTTGCAAGACGATCCACAATAACACATATAGCATTGTTTCCTCTGGAAGTTCTTGGAAGTATAGTGAAAAAGTCCATGGTGATGTTCTTCCACTTCCATGTTGGTACGGGTAGTGGTTTCAACATCTCCTTAGACTTTTTCCTCTCAACCTTCAATTACTGATATACTAGGAACTTTAATGTATATTCAGAAATTTCACTTTTTATATTCTCCCAAAAAAAGTTTTCTCGAAGACCTTGATACATCTTTATGCTCCCTAGGTGAAGAGAGAAGGTCGATCTATGTGTGTCATTAATAAGATAATTCATTATCTATAGATTCTATGGTACACATAATCATGACCCAAATATTATAACTCCATCCTTTTCAATCATGAACTCAAAGGATTTCCCATTTTTAAGGGATTCCACCATTTTCTGAAGTTTCACATCTTTTCTTTGAGCATCCTTTATTTTCTACATGAGGGATAGTTGAGAAATCATTTTAGAATGGATTAATTATTTTCTTCCATTAATGACTCCCATTTCCATTCTCTAAAAATATAAGAAGCTCAGATCCTTTTCATTTCTCATCATTGATAATGATTCATGATCCTTTCTAGTTAATGTATCCTCCACCTTGTTTTCCTTATTGGGATGATAGTGGATTGAGAAATCATAATCCTTGATGAGCTCTATCCATCATTGATGGTTCATATTAGGCTCTTACTATTTGAATATATATTTGAGACTCTTGTGGCCAATATATATCTCAAAATTCTCCCAATAGATGTTATAAGTCCCCAGCCTTAAACCTTACTTAATCTTGAGTTATTACAAGATTACACATTAAGGATCTTTTCGGGTTTAGAGTATTAGAGAATTAGATCATAAAAATTGCATTACATTCTATATATAAACAAAGTGGTTACAAAAAGATAGTATTCTTCATTCCCATCAATGGAAACATATTTAAAATAAAACATGGATTAGTTATTGACACTTCCTTGACACTATCATCATATCATGTACCATTCCCTTGACCTGTGAAAAACATTTCAAAAAACATGGGATGAGCATAAAAAGATCAGTAAGGGATATAAAAATATGGAAAGGAAACATGGGTACGTATATACATAAGAATGATATCATACTTTACCCATAAAACATAAGCACTTTAACATGCCTCCTAAAATCATGAATAAATCATATAAATCATAAGACATAAAGGTAACTTGAGTCATTCATTACATTCTTACGTAGGGAGTAACCCTCTTGGTTAATTTTGGAATACCCATCACAGTATATTCCATAAATCTCTTCGGAGAAACCTTAACGTTTCACTCCTTCGCGTTACCCAATGCATTGGTGAGCTATATCAGGCTCACCCGCCCCTAGTTTATCACGGAACCACCCGTCTTCATAATAATACCCAAGAACCTCAACATAATCGTATCACATAAAACATGCATAAAGGAAACATAACATTTCCACCTTTCAATCACAAGATATCAATAAAACACATTGATATAAATAAATTATGAAAACCATTTTCAATACCAAAATAAAAGAAAATTAAAACATGGTATTTATTTTTCTTTTAAAAAAAAGGTATGGCTTGTAGAGGAAGCCGAAAATCAAATAACGGTCACGGCGGCGGAGAAGTCGTTGTCGCCGCATACGTACGACAAAAAGATTCCCTTTTGTCATTTAGTAAAACGCTTCGTATAAAAAAGATTCATTTTGGATAAATGTAAAAGTCAAAGGGGTTTATACACCGTATAAAAGAAGTTTGTGTATAAAACAAAATATGCCTCAATGAAAGGAGATTGAGACGAAGTCCCATACCTCGGGTCCAACTTGACTAAATTGTTCTTTAATGTCCTGAATAATAAACTTGAGTTAATTTCTACTTCATTAAGAACCTTTTTCAAGTTAATTATTCCTTTTATATCACTTATTTCCATGTCGTGAACACTATGTAATTATTTAAGTTAATAACGGTCGTTTTAACGATCATTGGTACTTGAGTCAAAAATAAACCCTTTATAATTACATGTTGTTCATGTATCCATTATATCCAGAATTATAATCATTATGTATATATAATATATATCCAGTCTATACATGCATTTATAATATTACATAATCATTTAGAGGTAAGAAATGAAATGCACCGTTCATGGAGACGGTAAGCCGTACGTACGCATGAACGCTACTTTCATTTCTATTTCGTATTTTATAGAATGGAATCATAATTATATAAAGTTATATTATAATTCCAGTATAATATCATATATAATATCATAGTTCCATCCTTTATACGTCCCACATATGGTATTTAACGAATCAAATCACTTTGGGGGGCGATAGTCCGCACTTCCTTAAATGAAGATATCACGTTTACCCATAATGGAAACCATAAAGGTATGACCAAAGAGGAAAAAAAAGAAGCTTAAGGAAAACATAAACATATTATATATCATATATGAATATAGTGACATATTAATGTCCACCATTGAAGGTGTTAAAAGAATGATGAACAATCATCGTTTCGGGAGGCATAAATTCACCATCCACGGAAATAGTATGTTCGTTAACCATTAGATGTAGGTGTGTGTAAGTGTAGACAGAATCCTTATTATAACAACATCCTAGTATATTTAGGATACTGTAGTAGTTACAAAATAAAATAATAAAAATAGTTTAGGGGGATGGAGAAGCAAAATAAAACAAAAGGACTCAAAAGAATACATTACCTTAAAATCGGGTAACTCCCTTTGGTTTGAGCTCAAAGGCTTCCTTGGGAAGACTTCTGCCCAAAGTGAGGCTTCAAGGAGTAATAGAGGGAAGTAGAGAGACAAAATGGGCAGGGGTTGGACGAGACAAAGGCTTTGGGAGTGTGGGTAAGGAGGTAGAGGTGGGGGCCTTTTATAAGAGGAGATGAGGGGCACTCTTGGAATGTAAAGATACGTTACTTTATTTTAAAATGAGTTTCGGATTCAAAAGGTCTCACATTTATATAATTCAAGGATAAGGTGATAAGGGTTCGAAATACACTCATCCAATTGGTTTTGGCCATGTGTAGGTTTTATATTTTACATTATCTTTCCATTTTATTTAAATCGTTAAATAATGAGGTCATCGCTGCATCATCATGATGTCATAAATAATTTACTTTATTAAATGTATAAAAATTATAAAAAAATAATATGATGTAGGAAATATTGTTATATTTCTAATGAATATTTATAGTTAAAAATATGACTTGTATAACCCCATATAAAAATTATTTTGGTAACATAACTCATGTTTGTGTCATTTTTACATTAACATTAAATAAAAAGTTATTTTTGTCATTTCCAAACCAAAGTGGCTCCATGGGGTCCCCAAGTTGACCCAAGGCATTTCATGGTCGGCCATGACACAATGAATGAGGGTAGGACATGTGTCAAGCTCATCTCAGACTATTAAAACATTATTTTTACCTTAAACCACACTAATTACCACTAATCGCGATTAAGAACTTAAGAGTTACTATTCAGAAAAAAATTATTTTAATCTCATTGAACCAAATTTTACTTCTTAATGACAACCATTTTTGTCAGATTTTTGAAATTCAAAACACAGAAGTGGTAAAATTTCATTTAAACAAAAAATCAGTTTTTATAAGTACCACTTAGTGGTTTCACTATTCATCAAAAATTGAAGTTTTTTAGAAAATTACCAAAAATTCACCCTAAGCTAGATTTGATATTCTGAATTAAAAAATGAAGTCTATTTTAAAAAATTCAAAACATATAAGTCACATTAATTAATTTAATAATTAATTCCCGCAGTCATGACAAATAGCGTGTTTTTATGAAACAATAAGTATCAAAAGATTGCCACTAGTTTAAGTCCAATTCAAAGTGAAATTGATTCCAATTACCACCATTAGATTAAATGGTAAAAATATATTCTAATTTCACTTCAAAACCAATTCAAAATATAATCTAATCATATAAATAAATTAGATTAAAAAAGCAGTTTTGATGTAAAATGCAGTATTTTCCACTATTCATTACAAAAATGAACATTGTCTGAAAAATACCAAAAATTTATCCAATGTAAAATTAAATGTCCCAACCATAATGAATATGTTTATTTTGACAAATATAGATTATAAAATTGTCAAAATATTGATTTAAAAAGGGTTTTCCATCAAAAGGCAGTAAAACAATCTTTTAAGAATATTAGTGTATTCCATGCTTAAGATTGGATTTATTTTCATTTTAAGCCTCTAAAACACTATATAATTCATTAATAGACATAGATAAAAATATCTATTCTTCATTACTTACTTGGGATGTTACATCCTTCCCCCCTTTAGAAAATTGCGTCCCCGCAATTTATTTACTTATCAAATAAATGTTGGTACTTATCCCTCATTTCATTTTCAAATTCCCATGTTGCCTCTTCCATCATGTGGTTTTTCCACAAAACCTTTACCTGATTAATCACCTTATTTCGTAACACTTTCTCCATGTGGTCAAGAATCTGGACTGGTTGTTCCTCATAAGATAGGTTCTCTTCCAGCTGAACTACCTCTGGACTCAAAACATGAGATGGATATGGCATATACTTTCTAAACTTCGAAACGTGAAAAACATTGTGTACCTGAGATAAAATCGGAGGTAAAGCCACTCGGTATGAAACTGATCCAACTCTCTCCAGAATTTCATATGGTCCAATGAACCTTGGACTCAACTTTCATTTCATACCAAATCACATCACACTTTTCCATGGTGATACTTTGAGAAAAACATGATCACCTACCTCAAAAGAGAGATCCTTCCTCCTGTTGTCTTCATAACTCTTCTGCCTGCTCTGAGCTGTTCTCATGTTCTTCTGAATCAGCTGAACTTTTTCTGCCATCTCTTCCACCAATTCTGGTCCCATCAACTTCCTTTCACCCACTTCATCCCAGAAAGATGGAGTTCGACACTGATTCCCATATAATGCCTGAAATGGTGCCATCTGTATACTAGAATGAAAACTGTTATTATATGAAAATTCAACCAATGAAAGATATTGATCCCAACTTCCCTAATAATCCATAGAACAAGCTCATAGCATATCCTCCAAGGTCTGAATTGTTCGTTCTGACTGCCCATCTGATTAGGGATGAAAAGCTGTACTAAAATTTAATTCAGTACCCAATGACTTCTGAAGGCATTTCCAAAAGTTAGAAGTGAACCTGGGATCACGATCAGATACAATGGAGAGAGGAACTCCATGTAACCTGACTATCTCTTTAAGATACAAACAGAAAAGTTGATCTAGGGAAAAAGTATCTCGCATAGCAAGGAAATGATCAGATTTGGTCAAGCGATCATCAATAACCCAGATTGCATTATTACCTTGAGATGTCTTCGGTAATCCCACAACAAAGTCCATGGATATATTCTCCCATTTCCACTCTGGCATTGGTAAAGGTTGAAGCATCTATTTCGGAAACTGCCGCTCTGCTTGAACCTGCTGACAAGTCAAACACTTCACAGTAAAATCAGAAATATCTCTTTTCATTCCATCCCACTAGTAATACTCCCACAGATCTCTATACATCTTAGTACTGCCAGGATGAACTAAAAACGGAGAACTATGAGCTTCACATAACAACTCTCTCTTCAACTGTGAATCACAAGGCACACACAATCTCTTCCCAAATCTCAAAATGCAATAATTATCAATGTTGAATTCAGGCAACTTAACTTTCTGAACCAGCTCTACCTTTTTCTGCAACTCACTGTCTTGCTTATGTGTTTCCTTGATTCTATCTGATAGAGATGATCTCACTGATACCTGAAACAAAACGGAAGAACTTCCTGCACCAACAACTTCTATGCCAAAGTTCATCAAATCCTTAACCAAAGCATCACGTTCCAAACGCAACATTGCTAATGAATCATTACTTTTTCAACTCAAAGCATTAGCCACTTTATTTGCTTTTCCCGGATGGTAATGAATTGTACAATCATAATCCTTGATTAATTCCATCCATCTCCTATATCTCATGTTCAATTATTTCTGAGTGAATATATACTTTAAACTTTTTTGATCAGTATATATTTCACACATTACTCCATACAAATGATGCCTCCAAATTTTTAAAGCAAAAACAACAGCAGCTAATTCCAAATCATGTGTAGGGTAATTTACCTCATGAGTTTTCAACTGTCGTGAATCATAAGAAATTACCTGATCATTCTGCGTTAGGACGCAACCAAGTCCTTTCAATGAAGCATCACTGTAGATAACAAACTCATCATTCCTGGAAGGTAGTGCCAAAACTGGAGCATTCACCAATCTTCTTTTCAATTCCTGAAAACAATCATCACATTATTTTTCCCAGATAAACTTAACACCCTTCCGAGTTAGCTTAGTCATTGGACTAGATAACCGTGAAAAATTTCTAGCAAACCTTCGGTAATAGCCTGCCAAACCAAGGAAGCTACGAATCTCAGTTACATTTGTGGGTCTTGGCCATTCTTCAACAACCTTTCTATTTGCAGGATCAACAGTTATCCCATCTTTAGAAACCATATGACCAAGGAAAGAAATTTGTTTCAACCAAAACTCACACCTTCTGAATTTTCCATACAGTTTATTTTCTTTTAAGGTTTGCAAGATAACCCTTAAATGTCCTTCATGCTCTTTTTTACTTTTAGAAAACACCAAAATATCATCAATAAAAACCACCAAAAACTTATCCAAGAACTCATGGAAAATTCTATTCATTAAGTCCATGAATATAGCAGGTGCATTGGTTAGCCCAAAAGGCATTATTACAAATTCATAGTGGCCATATCTTGTACGGAACGCGGTCTTCAGAACATCTTCTTCCTTTACCTTCAGCTGATGGTACCCCGATCTCAAGTCAATCTTTGAAAAATACTGAGCTCCCTGGAGCTGATCAAACAAATCATCGATATGAGGAAAAGGATATTTGTTCTTAACAGTGATATTATTCAAGGCTCTATAATCAATGCAAAGACTCATTGAACCATCTTTCTTTTTAAAAAACAAGACAGGAGCACCCCATGGTGATGTGCTAGGTCGAATGAAAACTTTCTCTAATAAATCTTGCAATTGATCCTTCAAATCTAAAAGTTAATTTGAGCCATTCGATAAGGGGGTTTTGAAATTGGCTTAGCATCAGGAACTAAGTCAACAGTAAACTCAACTTCCCGATCTGGTATTATTCCAGGAAACTCATCAGGAAAAACATTAGGATACTCATTTACCACTGGCACATCATTAATCTGAACAGTTCCTTTATTTTCAATGATGTGTGCAAGGTAACATTCATTTCCATATTTTACAAGTTTCTCGGCCTCTTGATAAGTTATCAACAGTAAGGGTTCATTATTGTACACAAACTGAAAGTCTTTCAGAAAAGAAACTTCTTTAGCTCTACAGTCAATCTTAGCATGGTAAATAGAGAGCCAATCCATACCAAGGATAACATCAAACTCTACTAGAGGTAGAACAATAAGGTTTGCTAGTAGGTTCTTTCCACAGATAAGGATAGAAAGATTATTATAAATTATTTTTGCCTCAACATTTCCCCCAGGTGTTTTTACCAAAAGTTCAGGTGTCATTTCTTGAGATGGTATTCCCATTTTACTAGAAAAGGTTTCAGAGTTGAAAGAATGTGTAGACCCCGAATCAAACAACACACTGGCATAATCTGAAAAAACAAACAAAGTACCTGATACAACTTCATTTGATGGCCCGACATCTGCTGAAGTAGTTGCAAATGATTTCACCACCCGTTTCTGCTTATAGTCTAACTGCTTCCCATCACTCAATCTCTTTGTCAGACACTCGTTTTCATAGTGACCCATCTCATTGCACTTATGACATTTCACTAACTGTAAATCAAATTTGGTCTTACATTCACCTTGATCCTTTTCTGTGTAATCACGAGCCTTATGTCCCATCTTACCACATCGATAGCACTTTCCAGAATTCAGAAGACATTCCCCAACATGCCTTTTTCCACATTTATCACAAACTGGAAACTTAGTTTTCTTACCATCAGACTTTTTTGAAGAATTTTTACCTTTCTCCTACCACCTCGGTCTCTTCTTCTGTTGGTTATTATAGAACACTTGATCATCAGCAAACTCCATTTCCACCTTCTTAGCACATCGAACAAGCTTTTCATAACTTTTAAACTCACAAGAATCCAATGCCCTTCGATATTTTGGTTTTAATCCTGAGTAAAAACGATTGATTTTACTATCAAGGTCTCAGATAAAATTTGGAGCATACCTTTCCAATCTAGTGAACCTTTCTTCATAGGCAGCCACTGAGTCTTCCTCTTGCCTCAATTCCATGAATTTCTTTTCCATACTATGTCGAACAGCCTTAGGAAAATACTTCTCAAAAAAACATACCTTTGAATTCATCCCAGTCGAGAGCATCAATCTCATCAGTGTCCCTGATATTTTTAACCATCGACCACCACTGATCTGCTTCACCCTCCAAACGGTAAATAGAAAGACTAACCTTTTGATTTTCTGAACACCCCATGACATCAAAAATCTTCTCCAGTGCTTTAATCCACCCTTCAGCTAGCACAGGGTCAGATGATCCTTTGAATGATGGGGGATGTTGCCTCATGAAATGTTCCACCACTGACATGTTCCTCTGCGGTCGATCTGGCTGATCTCGTGTATGGATACCACTTCCATTTATCTCTTGAGTCAACTGTGCCATTACTGCAACAAACTGTTCAGTTCCAATTCCGACCATCTCAGGATGCTGATTCGGAAGGTTATTTCCTTCTGTATTCCTTCCTAGCACTGCTTCCCTGTTTCCTCTATGGAAAACCATTCTGAACAAACATGTCTTAGATGAAGCAACATGGTAATCTTCAAATGCTATATCATTTCAAAAAAAAATATTTTTGGATAATCATTTAATAAAATTATAACTCCTAAAGTTATCTAAACCGACCTCTGATACCAACTATAAGGCCCCATCCTTAAACCTTACTTAATCTTGAGTTATTACAAGATTACACATTGAGGATATTTTCGGGTTTAGAGTTTTAGAGAATTAGATCATAAAACTTTCATTACATTCCACATATAAACAAAGTGGTTACATAAATATAGTATTCTTCATTCCCATCAATGGAAACATATTTAAAATAAAACATGGATTATTTCTTGACACTTCCTTGACACTATCATCATATCATGTACCTTTCCCTTGACCTGTAAAAAACATTTCAAAAAACTTGGGATGAGCATAAAAAGCTTAGTAAGGGATATAAAAATATGGAAAGGAAACATGGGTACATATATACATAAGAATGATATCATACATTACCCATAAAACATAAGCACTTTAACATACCTCATCAAATCATGAATAAATCGTAGAAATCATAAGACATAAAGGTAACTTGAGGCATTCATAACATCCTTACGTAGGGAGTAACCCTCTTGGTTACGTTTGGAATACCCATCACAATATATTCCCTAAATCTCTTCGGAGAAACCTTAACGTTTCACTCCTTCGCGTTACCCAATGCATTGGAGAGCTATATCGGGCTCACCCACCCTTAGTTTATCACGGAACCACCCGTCTTCATAATAATGCCCAAGAACCTCAACATAATCGTATCACATAAAACATGAATAAAGGAAACATAAAATTTCCACCTTTCAATCACAAGATATCAATACAACACATTGATATAAAAACATTATGAAAACCATTTTCAATACCAAAATAAAAGAAAATTAAAACATGGTATTTATTTTTCTTTTAAAAAGAAGGTATGGCTTGTAGAGGAAGCCGAAACTCAAATAACGGTCACGGCGGCAGAGAAGTCGTTGTCGCCGCATACATACGACAAAAACATTCCCTTTTGTCGTTTAGTAAAATGCTTCATATAAAAAAGATTCCATTTGGATAAACGTAAAAGTCAAAGGGTTTTATACACCGTATAAAAGATGTTTGTGTATAAAACAAAATACGCCTCAATGAAAGGAGATTGAGATGAAGTCCCATACCTCGGGTCCGACTTGACTCGATCGTTCTTTAATGTCCTGAATAATAAACTTGAGTTAATTTCTACTTCTTTAAGAACCTTTTTCAAGTTCATTATTCCTTTTATATCACTTATTTCCATGTCATGAACACTATGTAATTTTTTAAGTTAATAATGATCATTTTAACGATCATTGGTACTTGAGTAAAAAATAAACCCTTTATAATTACATGTTGTTCATGTATCCATTATATCCATAATTATAATCATTATGTATATATCATATATATCCAGTATATACATGCATTTATAATATTACACAATAATTTAGAGGTAATAAATGAAATGCACTGTTCATGGAGACGGTAAGCCGTACATACGAATGAACGCTACTTTCATTTCTATTTCGTATTTTATAGAATGGAATCATAATGATATAAAGGTATATTATAATTCCAGTATAATATCATATATAATGTCATAGTTCCATCCTTTATACGTCCCACATATGGTATTTAACGAATCAAATCACTTTGAGGGGGCGGTAGTCCGCACTTCCTTAAATGAAGATATCGCGTTTACCCATAATGGAAACCATGAAGGTATGACCAAAAAGAAAAAAACAGAATCTTAAGGAAAACATAAACATATTATATATCATATATAAATATAGTGACATCTTAATGGACACCTTTTAAGGTGTTAAAAGAATGTTGAACAATCATCGTTTCGGGAGGCATAAATTCACCATCCACAGAAATAGTATGTTCGTTAACTATTAGATGTAGGTGTGTGTAAGTGTAGATAGAATCATTATTATACCAACATACTAGTATATAGATGATACTAGAGTTGTTACAAAATAAAACAATAAAAAGAGTTTAGGGGGTTGGAGAAGCAAAATAAAACAAAAGGACTCAAAAGAAGACATTACCCTAAAATCGGGTAACTCCCTTTGGTTTGAGCTCAAAGGCTTCCTTGGAAAGACTTATGCCCAAAGTGAGGCTTCAAGGAGTAAGAGAGGGATGTTTAGAGACAAAATGGGCAGGGGTTGACCGATCCAAAGGCTTTGGGAGTGTGGGTAAGGAGGTAGAGGTGGGGGCCTTTTATAAGAGGAGAGGAGGGGCACTCTTGGAACGTAAAGATAAGTTACTTTATTTTAAAATGAGTTTCGACTTCAAAAGGTCCCACATTGATATAATTCGAGGATAAGGTTATAAGGGTTTGAAATCCACTCATCCAATTGGTTTTGGCCATGTTTATGTTTTAGATTTTACATTAACTTTCCATTTTATTTAAATCGTTAAATAATGAGGTCATCGCTGCATCATCATGATGTCATAAACAATTTAATTTATTTAATGTCTAAAAATTTTAAAGAAAAATACAATTATGTAGGAAAGCCTTTTATCTTTATAATGAATATTTATAGTCAAAAATATGACTTGTATAACCCCATATAAAAATTGTTTTAGTAACATAACTCATGTTTGTATCATTTTTACTTTAACATTAAATAAAAAGTTATTTATGTCATTTCCCAACCAAAGTGGCTCCATGGGGTCCCCAAGTTGACCCATGGCTTTTAATGGTCGCCCATGACACATCCAATGAGGGTTGGACATGTGTCAAGCTCATCTCATACTATTAAAACATTATTTTTACCTTAAACCACACTAATTACCACTAATCACGATTAAGAACTTAAGAGTTACTATTCACCAAAAAATTATTTTAATCTCATTGAACCATATTTTACTTCTTAATGAAAACAATGTATTTCAGATTTTTGAAATTCAAATCACAGAAGTGGTAAAATTTCATTTAAACGAAAAATCAGTTTTTATAAGTACCACTTAGTGGTTTCACTATTCATCAAAAATTGATGTTTTTCAGAAAATTACCAAAAATTAACCCTAAGATATATTTGATATTCCGAATTCAAAAATGAAGTCTATTTTAAAAAATTCAAAAAATATAAGGCACATTAATTTATTTAATAATTAATTCCCACAGTCATGACAAATAACGTGTTTTTATGAAACAATAAGTATCAAAATATTGACACTAGTTTAAGTCCAATTTCAAAGTAAAATTGATTCCAATGACCATCATTGGATTAAATGGTAAAAATATATTCTAATTTAACTTCAAAACCAACTCAAAAGATAATCTAATAATATAAATAAATTAGATTAAAAAAGCAGTTTTGATGTAAAATGCAGTATTTTCCACTATTCATTAAAAAAAATGAAAATTGTCTGAAAAATACCAAAAAATTATCCAATATAAAATTCAATGTCCCAAACATAATGAATATGTTTATTTTGAAAAATATATATTATAAAATTCTCAAAATATTGATTTAAAAGGGGTTTTCCATCAAAAGGCAGTAAAACAATCTTTTAAGAATATTAGTGTATTCCATGCTTAAGATTGGATTTATTTTCATTTTAAGCCTATAAAACACTATATAATTAATTAATAGACATAGATAAAAATATATATTATTCATTACTTACTTGGGATTTTACAGATGTAATGATGCTATATTTTTAATGAAAATATAACTTCCACCAACTCCAAATCATGCATAGTATAGTTTTTATCATGGAATTTTAGCTGCCTTGAGACATTGGCTATCAATTTATCATTTTTCATCAACACATATCCAAATAAATTTTTTGATGCATCACAATACACCACAAAATTTTATCCACTTGTTAGGAGTATGAGTACTAGCATAGTGATAAACCTCCTTTTCAACTCCTTGAAACACTCTTCACATTCATGAGTCCAGAAAAACATTACTCCCTTCTGTTTTACATTGCTCATTGAATTTGAAAATCATGAAATGTTCTTCAAAAATCATCACTAATACCTAGATAGAGCAAACATTATGTGGATATTCGTTACAAATGTTGGCATGGGCCACTCATTAATAACCCTTGTCTTAGAAGTGTCCATAGATATCCCATTACTGGTGAAAACATACCCCAAGAATGATACTTCCTCCATCCAAAAATCACATTTACGGTACTTTTCATACATATTATCCCTTTTCAAAGTATTTATCATAGTTTTAAAATGTTCCTCATGCTCCTCCTTTCTCTTGGAGTATATCAGAATATCATCAATAAAGACTACCACGAATATTTCAAGGTAATCTATAAATACTCTACTCATTAAATCCCTGAAACTTGCTAGAGAATTAGTGATTCCATAGGGAATCACTATGAACTCATAGTGTCCATACCTCATTCGAAAGGTTTTCCTGGGAATATCTCCCTTCCTCACCTTTAATTGGTGATATCCCGACCGAAGGTCCACCTTAGAGAAATAACTGGCCTCACGAATATGATTGAACAAGTCATCTATCCGAGGAAGGGGATACTTTTTATTTATCATTATTTTATTGAGCTCACAATAATCATTCGAGAGGCGCATTGATCCATACTTCTTCTTGATGAATAGGACTAGCGCACCCCATCGTGAAGCACTCAGCCATATAAAACCCTTCTCCAGATTCTCCTATAGTTGTTTATTAAGCTCTTCCAGCTCTACGGTGGCCATTCTATAATGTTTCTTTGATATAAGTAGAGATCCAAGAATATGTTCAATTGAGAACTCAACCTCACGATCAGGAGGAAGACCAGGAAACTATTCAAGGAATGCATCTGTGAAATACATCATGATGGACATGTCTTCATGCATTATTCTTTTATTTGTTTCTGTCATTTTAGCTAAAAATTCTTTCTCATAAGGAAACAATCTCAACACCATAGACAATTATTTTCAATGAAATTCATCTTCCTCCTTAAAATTTTAAATAATTAGACGATGATTTGGGGTGTGAAGGGTGATCTACCTTTACCAAAAATTGATTTTGCCTTTGTATTAAGATAACCAATACATTCCCAAGATAGCATCGATATCTACTAAAGAAAGTATGAAAAGATTTTTGGGAGGTATAGTCCTCAAACATTTACTAGTATAAAACCTGAATGAAATAATTTCCCAAATCTCTATTCTCATAAGATAACATATCCTCTAAATGTTGAGTTAGTGTTTGAATAGTTCTAGTAAGCATGCAAGATATAGAAGAATACATAGAAATAGAATCAAATAGTACGTTATATATTCTTTAATTAATATCTAGCATACCTGTCCCCACATCATTACCTAGATCCTCCTCGGTAGAAGTGATAAATTATTCCCTTCCTTATTTCCTTAGAGGTTTTTGTTGATTTCCTAAATAAACCCTTGGCATATGGATTTTTTTTTCATAATTTCCATGCTCCTTGTATTTTTAACACTGCACCACTGGATAAGAGTTGATATTAAAATTCCTTTCTTCTTACCCATTAGTGGGATTTTTCATATCCCTTCAGTATTTCCTAGCCAGATGTCCCTGATTCCCACATTTGAAGTAATTCTGAGTTCCATTTAGACAACTCCCATGATTCTTCTTCCCAAAACTTTTACATGTCGGATATTTGGTATTATTACTTTCATGGTATTTGTTTGTCAAACCACCCATGTTTTTCTCAATTTATCTCTTCTTGTCACTAGTCCCATGAGACTGCTGAGAGTCTCTAATCTATATTTAAACCTTGATGGAACAATGAAAAATCTTCTAATAACTGTTGAAGTCTCAAATCACCAATACATTTCATACACTTAGCTTTTTCCCACTAATGATGCGAACCACCTTTCTTTCCGTGTTCATGAAAAATCTATAGGCATTCCTTGGAAGCCCTGTAAGTTTTCCTTCATATCCCTTGATGGACTCATCTTCCTTCTTCTTGAGACTAAGGAACTCTCTTTCCATATTGAGATGGTGGGTTTAGGGACCATATTTATTGTAAAAAATCCTCTTAAATTCCTCCCAATACATTGAATCAATTTCATCATAGGGCTTGGTATTCAGGATTATTTTCAACAAATGATCACCTTCTCCATCATAATGATAGACCGCAAGAACAAATTTCCATTCCTACAAGCATTTGAGTATGGATTATATCTTTTAAATGGATTTAATCCACTCTTCCATGAGGAGGGGATTAGAAGATCTGATAAACATTGGACGCCTTTGCTGTAAAAAGGATTCTACGACATATTTCTATTTACTTGGTGGTGTAAGGATTTCCACATGATTCATGTCATTTTTCATAACTTAAGCCAGTTGAGAAATTACTATCATGGAGTTTTGATAACCTGTTCCCGTCATATCTTGAATTTCATTAGGTAAGTCATCACATTGCCTATCACATTGGTTTTTGGAACATGTTCTTCTATTACCCCCCATTAAAGAAATAATGTAGAATTGGAGGGCTTGAATATGTATTTATTGAACCTAAAAAGAAAAAAATTATAGAGGAGAAGTATATCCAAACTTGTGATTATTTAGGTTTAAATCCAGGTTATCCTTGATCTATTTTTTAACTTATATTTGTATGGGATATTTTTATTCCCTTAATAACGGTTTTACTAAGCTCATGAATTTACCAAAGCATATCCCCTGGGGGTATCAAACCAATAGTGTAGCAAGGCCCATTGTTGTGTCCCAGTATACCATGGGTCAAGACAGAAATTCTTTGTTAGATTTTCACTCCTAGGAACATCTGTACCAGAGCTTTATCTACATATTTTTATCCATATAGGGATTCATTTTCTTGATAAACCACTAACTCTATACTTACCAAAACTTAGGGGTGTTTTCTTATACTTCGTCTCATCCTTACGGTTCTTACTAAATTTATCTATTCCAAATTTCTAAAAATAACTAGACCATACTAAGATACAAACTATAGAAAACTTATAATTTTACAGAACATTACATGATTTTATAAATAATTATACATCACAGTACATGCCAAGGATCGTGAAGTCTAGTTCCTTTGAAGACTAGGTACATAAAACTAAAAAAATGGAACTAAAAAACACTTCTTTAACATAAAGAGTTCCTAACATAACTTGATCCCTTACATCTGCATGGGGTACCTGGAAGATCACATGAACAATGGGATGATATAAAAAAATAGTAAGGGAATATTCATAAGAATAAAGAATTAGCACATGGAATAGAAGGCATGACATGATGATATAAAAAGGAATGTAACATATGAAATCATAAAATATAAACATGAGGTCATTTAAAAATGGAATCATAAAAATTTGGAAGCAATATAAAACATGAATTTAGTACAATTCAAGGATATCCACTAAGACTGTTTCTCATATTAGCACAAGCGAAGACTAACATCAAAGACCATTGCACAAAGTATCACCAACACTGGATAACAACAAAGACTGTCACACATAACATCTCATGAGACTCAAAATTACCCAATTCATTGGGGAACTATCTGGGAACACCAAATATTAAATTTAATGAATATTTTTTCCAAATAAATAATCATACATAATCAATATTACATAAACATAAGGGTTACCCATGGAAATAATTGGGTACCACAATCATGACATCAAGCATAACAAAAAGGTGTATCATAAAAGTGTCCATGAAAGAATGTAATTAGAAAATACATGTACATTCATAAGGTAAAATACGAATATATCATGGTAAGTTAGGTCAATTATAATTTACCACATGTAATTAATGCATTCATTGAATTTTAGTACAAAAACACTTTTCAGTGGTTTTAAAGAAAATACTATAGAGACTCTAAAGTAGAAAAGTGAACAATCCTTTATAAAAAAGTGGAAGTGAACTAGGATGGTTTTAAAAATAAAAAGGATTATTTTATAAATAAAATGTAGGATTAAAATGGAATATTTAGTATACTTGAAATTGGGTACGAATTCAAAAAGTTCCCTCAAAACATGTTTGCTTATCAGGAAGTATTGACGAGAGAATAACTTAAATGCATGTATATCCCTGAAAGATAATGATGAATGGATCATGATAAATAATATTGGATCATTCAAATGGAATTAATAAGATGAGAATAAAAATAATAGATAACTTAATTTAGTTAAAATGAAATATAATGAATCCTGAAGGAATAATGGAGGTTCAGGTTTAATCCCTCATGGAATATCGGCTTGGTATCGTGTGTACATAAGAGAGATTAATGAGAGAGAAAGAGGGTTTTTCATAATTTAAACATAATGAGGAAATTATGGGGAAGGTGTTTAATCATGCCCCATCACTTATAATTACACATAAAAGCACATAACATAGAGTATAATCTTTAATAAGAGTGAAATAGAGAGGATCCCATATCTTAAGTATAGTGGTGATCTTATCTTGATCTTAATTACCTGAATAATAAAATTAATCTCATTAATTAATAATTCCATAACCTATTATATATTTAAAATATTTATTAAAACTTTTATAATTTCATTCACAACCTTTTTTGGATGTGCTAAGTGGTTTAATTTCAATGTTCGGGTCTGTTTTTTTCTTGGTTTTTATGATCGGATTACTTATTTTCATGAACGTATAAACATGTAAGAAGAAAGTGGTTTTATATAACTGAAGATATATTTTATTACTGAACATAAAAAAGTTTACATGGTTTAAATTTTAATTTGGCTACTTAGAGTGAAGTTGAATCATTATATAAATCTTTAATGATAAACCCTTGAATTAATTTTAGCGATTTTTCTCACAATTAACTTGTTTTGTGTTATTATTTTACATAATGAGTGTTTAATGATTACAAAACCCTAAATGTGATAAAATAAAAATATAATATTCTATTTCAACCATAAAAATTGTTTTACAGCCAGAATTGAATATAGTAATTGAAAATGATAACTCGTCGTCCTTGATTGTGCTAAATTAACACATCTCAAACAGTGTTTTCATTTATTTCAAATTAAAGATGGGGAAAGGAGAGATGATAATGATATATACCATTAGCATAATATAATTTCAGTACATTTTTTTACTGGAATTATTATACCATTTTTTTGAATGAAGGTGAAGAAAGAAACAACAAAGAAAATAACTTAAATGAATTCGAAAGAGGAATTTACCTCTTGAGTTTATCATATTTGAGAGCCTATTAAAGGGAAATGATTTGGTCTTTTGAGCAGATCAATGGCTGTTGGACGTGGGGAAGGATATTGGGGAGTGACTTGGGAATAACATAGGTACACAAAAAGGCTTGGTATGAGGGAAGAGAAGAGGTAAAAAGGGGTGGTATTTATAGTGGATGAGAGAAGGGTTTTCATAATATTTAATTACTTGGTTTATTATTTTCCTTAAAGACCATCAATAGTGATGATTCCTTTACCAATAATAGTGAAAAGTGAATTTTTGTTCAAACCAATTGGGCATACATCAGCAGGTCATCACCAATGACTCAATAAATCCATTATTTAGCATTTATTGTATATTATCACATTTTACTATTCATCATGAATTCATGTATTTTAGTAAAATCCCCAAAATTCACCCTAAACATTTATCGATTGTAGAATCAAAAAACAAAATCCATTTATAAAAAAAATAAAAATATGCTTAATTTAATATTTAATTAAAAAATAATTTATTCTAAAAAACCAGTATTAAAACATATATTTACTTATTCCAAAATATAGGTACATAATTATTTCACTAGAATATTATTTATATACTATCATATGTGATTTGACTATTCGTTAGGTTATATCACTATTCATAAGGGTATCATTACTATTCAAAAGGGTATTTTACTATTTACCAAAAATTAAGTTGGTCATATTAGACTCTAAATAACTTACTAATCACAACTGTGTATGTCAAATTCTCAAAATTCAAATAAAAAAAGTGAAAAAATAATGTTTAAATGTCACATAACACTTAATAGTTTGCTATGTTGTGATTTCAAGCGATTATATGACATATTTATAAGAAATTAATTTCTATTTAAATGATTTGGTTGTAGCAATATGATATTCATGAATAGGGATGAAATGAGTCGACTTTGTGAGTCAATACACTATCAAACATATGGAATTGTGTTTGTGAACCACTCTTGCGAGACCTTTTAGAAAATCCATAACTATCCAATCTGATTTCCGAACAATAATAGATAAAGACAGCAACATACCTACTAGTCCTTATTTCTCTTCCTTAAAATTTTGAAAAGTTAAGCACCTTGAAACAAACTCATCTAGTTTCTTTTTCATATCGATCCACCAAAAATTTGATTTCTATAAATTATAAATATTAGATATTCTAGGATGAAAAAACCATCATGAATGGTGGTAATCTTGAAGGAGTTATTCCTAGAAATCCATAGGCACAACCATCCAAATTCTAAACCACAACACTGAACTCTCATGCAACTTCCATTCATCAATGGTTTCCCCATGATTACATTTTTACCTCATCACAACACATTCTGAATCTGATATCTATTCTTATTAAAACATATTTTCTAACCTAGTATCCATCTAAACTAGAAATAAAACTACTACATTTCCATGGTCTTCACATTCCACATGCATGTTAGTTAATACCTACATCAACTACCACTCATCTGAATCCTTTTTTGCTAACAGAGCACATGAATTTATGCTTAAGGAATCCACCACCATATTTCCATTACCTAGTGTATACATGATGTCAAATTCAAACATTTGGTGATACTACATCCTTATTTTCGGTCATAGAGTAAAACACCTCTGCGTGAAAATATATTTCAAGATCTTATGACCCATAATCATAGTAAATTAATCACCAAAGAGGTAATGAAGTCATGTTTTCAAATCATGGAATACGATATTTAAATCCATATCATGTGTTAGGTATTTATTTTCATGAAATCGTGAGTACCTTGAACCATATGTAACAACATCACCTACTTGTAAGAGAACACACCAGAAGTCTAATCCTGTAGAATCACAATACACCACATACCCTTATCCTGATTCAAGAAAAATAATGATTTGTGTTGATATATGGAAAACATTCAACACTTAAAAATATTTTTGATATTCCTTATTGCATTAGAATTTAACATTTTTCATTGTCAATGTTGTCCTAGGAAAAGATATTCATGAGAATCCAAAGAAAAATTGTCGTTAATAACCAACTAGACCAATAAAACTTTTAATCTCAAAAAAATTATTTGGTGGTTACCAAGAGATGATAGATTTTTTCTTCTATATATCCACTAAAATTCCTCTTTTAGAAATTTCATGGCCAATAATGTGTACCTATTGTATCAAAAATCACACTTTGATAATTCGGAATACAAATGATGGTCTCTCAAGATTCCCAACACTATCAGAAAGTGTTTATTATTCTCATCACTTGTCCTTGAATACAACAATATGTCATCCATAAACACAACCATGAAATAATTATGATATCTCTGTAATATTCAATTCATTAATTACATAAAGTCCAAAGGTTAATTAGTATGATTCATAGGAATTACCGAATACTCATAATGGCTATATCTGTATATAAATGATGTCTTTGGAATATACTCCTTCCGAACCTTCTATTAGTGATGTACTTATCATAGTTTAATCTTAGAGTACCACTAAGATCCTCATAATTGATCAAACAGACCATCAATATGTGGTAGTGGATATCTATTCTTTATTATAACTTTGTTAGTAATATGATAATCTACACAAAAATAAAGTGTTCTATGTAAATTTATTTTCACCAAAAGAGATGTCATGTCAATAGAGACATGCTATGCTGAATGAAAACTTTTTCCCACATCTCATCCAACTAGACTTTGAATTCCCTCATTGTAGTTGGTGACATACAATAATTTTTAAGTGAGATAAGGCATGTCCTTATGAAAAGATCTATCATAATCTCCACTTTTATTCTGGGCCAAAAGTGTGAGAAATTATCAATAAAAACATTTGGAAACTGATCCAAAAATGATGGAAAAATTTTCTCTCGATCTCATCCATCGATGTACATTAAAATGATGCCAAATGGTATGATATCATTCCAACCACTGGTTCTAAGAATCCCATTGCACCTTTTTTTATTCCAGTCACCTATAAAGAGATACTCAGTTCCATCATTAGTCGTAAAAATGTTCTTTATAGTATAATAGTATATATGATCCTTTTACATTGTCATCCAATCCATAGACATGACTATATCAAAATTATACACCTCCACCATAGATAAATACCATTTCATCTCAGCTCCATCAATTTTTATGGAATGTTTTATACACACAAGGGCTTGATATTCCCATTGACCAAGAGGAATTTGACATTTTATCACAGAAGTAATCATCTAAACTTTTAAATGTAGTAATTCAAAAACATGGGAATCAATAAAGCATTGGGATTCACCCATATCAAACAAATATTACATAAGTGTATAATTCAAATGATTCATACATCACATAGTTGGTGGTATAGAATGATTATCAATAATAACATGTTCATCTCTATATAATTTCTTTATTGCTGAAATTTTCTACTTGTTTTCCTATTGATATGGCACTTCTAGAGGAGTCGTGGTATTCCTAGAATCAATAGGGTAAGTCTTTTTCTATTGATGAGGCTGATTTTTCTTCCCTCATCCCTTCAAATCATTTGATTCTTGCGACACCTAAGAAGTGTCATGAACACCCGAACTTGAAGCACTGTGAAAATAACCATGAAGATTACCAATATTGTTGTAATTGTGGCATGATCTATGTGGTGTTGTACATTGTCACATCATGTACATAAATAAACCAAATTGGAAACATCCAAATTTATTCATGGTTCTCGAAGGAAGATTCATAGATCGATCCATCTGATTTTGATTCATCCTCCCACCTTGGAAATAGGTGTCCCTAGTTCAATTTCTCCAATCATTAGAGTTCCAACCATTTCCCATGTGTATCAACACACTTCCTAATTCCATATCTCTTGAGATTCCCCATTTAACCACTGTCACTCTATTCAGAATCGCTACATAATCTGAAATAAAAATGACAACAATATTTTTATGAATCTCCTTCCTTATCCCCAATTCAATGACTCATTCCATAAAGGATGCACTAGATACAATCTTGGGTAGAAAAGGGTAATAAATTAATGAATTTGGCCACATAATCTATGAAGGAAATATTTTTATGTTTCAATATGAATAATTTTGTTTTTATTTAGATTCTAAACATGTTAGTATAGAATTTTTCATGGAACAATTTTTCAAAATCCTCCCAACTAAGGCCTTGATCCACTTTTTTCCTATACAGCAAGATCCCACCATTGGTATGAAAGATCCTCCATCATATAAATCACCAATGTGACTATCTACTCTGTTGGTGTGCTGATGAAATAGAAGATACAATTCATTGTATTCATCCATAACTCAACCTTTTCTAGTTCTGAATCAACACAAAAATGGGAGGATTCTATTTCTGGAACTGGATGGAAAGATCCAATTGCCCTGGATTATCCATCTGGTTCCCTATTTCCACAACATGAAATTCTTGGATGACACTCTAAACTAGTTTTTGTTTTACCCATGGATTAGTTGCAACTATATTCTCTATATATTTTCCCAGTTGGTTTCTACAACACCTACCGAGTGCCATTTTCAATAAAGACAACAAATTCCACATGAATTACTCTCTATTAAATTAAGGCTAAACGTTTCAAATTCTACAACATGATACTGTCACAATAGTCCTTTCCAAAATCAACCATTTTCTATGTTAAACAATTTTTGAAAAAAAACTTTCTTTTGAAAAACAAACCATTTTCAAAGTACCACAACCATTCTCTTTTAAAAGTGTTTCATTTGAATTTTTTTTATGATTTTTCAAAAAAAAAATCATAGTGCACCAGATCATATATTATTACTAAAAATTTAAATATACAATCTTAATGGGATGTCATTTCTAATATTCATTTCATGTTAATCTTATTGGATTAACCCATGAAAATCAGATTCCAAATCCTATAAGTTTCTCAGAAAACACTTATACACCCAATCCCATGATAACTTTAAATTCATCATAAAAAGGTTAGCTACAACTTTTTATTCTCTACATTTCAATTCCCGATAATCCTAATCCTTTATAAAACCCATTGTAAGGGAAAAACCAAAATGGATACTGACTCCAAGACCAAAATAACTGTTGACTACTTATTCCACTATAGAAGGACCAACCCGATAAAACCTGTCACAACCCACCCCAATTCATTGGATTGAGGTGGAAGGATGTTACTTGGCCTTAAGTGTCATACCCAAGGTGCCAAAAGCTATAAATAAATACCAAGGGATTCAATAAAAGTAGGGGACAATTCTCTATTTGAAAATTAAAAATCCCAACCAAAAACACAACAAAATAGCTACTAAATAATGCAAGATAAAAATTTAAAACAACTCAAGGAAATACAAGTTAGAGAAAAACCAAACTTTAACAATACAATAGAGGAAAACTATAATATTAAAGAACACAGTGGAAGAATATAGAACCAGTCATGAATTTAAGACAACTATAACTCCAAATATCCAAAAATCTTCATGATCCAACTTCACCAAACATACAAAGTGTCATGAGGTAAGTCACACCTCGACTCGATGCTCTATTTTTTTTAGGATTCACTTTTGATCCGCAAGTTGAGACAATTTTTTTAATATAAATGAAATTTATTTTCATACATAGGTGTGTGGCCGTATGTGCGACCATGTGTAGTGACCAACCATAATTTGGGAATTTTTTATTGTTTAACGTGTCAATTTTTTGAGAGCGTTACTATGCCACGACCATGGACGCATCTGTGCACGGTGTCCAGACTCAATAATGAATTTAATTGTTTTGCGACTGGTTTTATTATTTTAGTTTTATTATTTTTATTATTATTATTTAAGTTGATACTTAAATTAGGTTATTAACATCATTATTATTATTTCAGTTAATATTTTAATTTCTTTTTGAATGTAAAATTATTGTCATAATTATAAAAAATATTAACTGATTATTGGCTGTAATATTATTATTTTTAGAATGGATTAAGTCCTTTTTTGGGTTTCATTTTATTTTTAATGTCATTTTATTTTATTTCTATACGTTTTTTATTTTATTTCTATTTTATTTTCCTCTCTTGATTTTTTTCTTATCTTCCTCTCTCTTGCTCTCCCCTCTATCTCTTCCGTTTTCCTTCCCCCCGCAGTTTATCGCACTACACCAGCCCCGCCTAAACCTAGCCCCCACCCCTCCTTTGCATTATCACCTAACCTCCATTCCATGATGTCCTCTGTGTCACCAAAACTCATGCCAACCCTAATAGCCGCATCCATCCCTCCTTCCCTTCTATTTTTCCATCACACCCCACCCTGCTTGGGTTTCCCCCAACATACACCTCCTCCTCCTTTCGACAAACCTTTCCCAGCCGGCCTCCCTATACCTTATCGGTGCCTCCTCGACTAGCGTCCCTCCTCCAAGAAGGCGCCTGACATTCTCTTGTGTGACCCATCAGCCAACCTCGTCCCACTACCGATGAATCTTCATCTAGTGTGGCTCTCCTCTGGCGACACCCACCTATTAGCCACGCCTCCTCCTATCAGCAGTTGTCCCTCTTGGTAAGCCTCCCCTCTATCGATCAATGGTTTTACTTGTGTTTTTTGGGTATTTGGTTTCTATATTAGGTAGGGTGGCATTTTTTATGGGGTAAAATCATGACTCATTGGGTTCGATGTTGCTGGTTAGGTTTCGCTTTATGTCCCTTGTGTTGTGGTTGACATGCGATGGTTTTTGTGCATCAAATTTTTAAAGTTGATCAACATCGAGGTAGGTGGTTCCACATATAAATATTTATTGATGGAATAATTTTCATGTTTGATTAATTTAGCATGTCCTTACATTAATTACGTGGGTTTGAACGTAGTTTTTAAAAAATAATTTAACATGTGTTGATTTATTTTGTATCATGTTAGAATAGTATAGTGCGTTTTTTTGAAAACCCATATTGAGTCATTTGATTTTGTTATATAAGTTGTTCAATTATTTTTTTAATTTATTAAGACATATGAATTGGATTATGAAGCGGTGATGATGTGAATTTTCTAATAAAATGAGATTTTTGTGCGAGTTTTGTGTGTGAAAAATCATGTGACATGAATTGGAATTGTTTTATAGAGTTTATTAATGGTTTATGAATTGATATAGAAGTTTAGAATTGGTTTTGAAAACCGTATTGAGGTGAAAATCATTCCAGAATGGAAATTTTTCATTTATTTAGTAGTAGCATATTTATGCCATATGAGTTTGACTTTTCTATGAAAAAAAACCATGCTGCCCTATTTATTCTTTTATAAACTGTGTTTCTAAATTAATAAATTGTGTAAGAGATGCAGTGATGTTTTGGTTGTGTTGTCAAAGTGAATTTAGATAGAAAGGATGTTTTTGATGCTTTAAGTCATGCAAAATATTTGAAATAGGTTATTAAATATTTTATTGGGTGTTTGTTCGACCTTGAAAATGGATGTATAAACTTTGCATATGGTTTCCTTAATTTTGTTAGTGATGTAGATTTATTTTGAGAGATTTTTAGTGTGTTTATTATTATTATTATTTTTAAGTGGGTTTTGTGTGTTCAAGTGTGGTGTTGGGTAGAGGAAATGCCTCATTTTATTTGTTTATTTATTTTTTACATGTGACATGAACTCTGGGCCACTTGAGCACAAATAGGAAGCCTAGGTACTAGGTGGGATGATGTGGACTATTGTGCTAGTGATACGGAAGTGGCATCGACCTGGTTTCACTTTGATGGATTTATAACTACAACTCTAAATAAAATTTTGGTTGATTTTGGGAGACCAATAGGTTATGGATGTGATACCCTAATAGTGGCTCGTGCACGAGAACATATGTTTATGTGTTTCTATACAATTTCTCACTGAGACACAATGTTTTAGGGTCCCACATCTTGCTATTATCTTTAGGGACTCTCCCATGTTTTGTGCTCCTCCTTTACTTTTCTCTCACCACCGGCAAAGGGTTTGACATTGAGATAACCATGAAATAAAGTGTGTGTGTGCTTTAATTTAATTTATATTTTCTTTAAAGTAGTTCTCCTTGAAACTGTTTTCATTAAAATTGTTTGAGCATTTCTTTATTTTTGGTCTATTAAATTGAAAATGTATTTTTCATTTAATAATTATGCATGAAACCTTTTCTATGTGGCATTCTACTGGGATTTTGGCTCACAACCTACATAGACCTTTGGGTGTATGTAGATTATGTATCTTCTATATTCCAAGTCGAGGAAGCGGGCTTGGAAATTATTTTCCGAGTTTTATTGGTTTCCTCGTGTAGGTTGGTGGTAGTGGCTTAGGGATGTGACTCCTCATGTAGCACGAAGGTTTGAGTTGGAGTTTTGGTTTTCCTCTTTTGTATCCTCTGTTTGGTTTTTAGTTTATGTTGTAAACTTTAAATCTATAATTAGTTTAGGGGCCTATTTGGTTGTCTCAATTTAGTTTTTATTTATTTACCTTGCTATTTTTTGTATATAATTTAATCCAGAAAGTCGTTGCCAAGACATAGTATATGATACCCGGGTACTTGTGCCAGCCCATGGGGATAGGTAACACCCTTAGGGTCTTGCCTCAGACCGGGTTTGGTGCTAGGTCTCATGGTGACCGACTTGTTTTATGACCAAATGGTATCAAAGGAGGTTTTGTTCATGTTATTTGGGGTTTCAGGTAGATTGGAGATGGGATTTTTGTACTTTAGGGGTAGGTGCGGGAAAAGAGTCACAAAATCTTACTCGTTCTGATCCTTGAGTAACCAGGTGCAGTACGGGATTTATGTTTTGGGATTTTCCGTGTGTGGATGGGTGATGACAGTAAGAGTGAACCGGTACTGCGTATGGTCTCACTTGGATTAGTGACCCATGTGATGCCTGAGAGAACAGTTCGACACTCCTAGTAGTTGGTGATTTCATAGGGCGTGGTCTTCTAAACCATATATCCAAGTTAGACATGACCACTAGTCCTCCATCCAAGTTTAATATTTGTGATATCTTGCTTTAGTTTTGGGTTGGCACGAAACTGTTTTCTTTTAAAAGGATAACAGACCATGGGTTTGTTCTTATTTTATATTATTATGTGTTTGACATGATTTTTTTGGGGTGCGTTTCTCTTAGACCTTGTTTTTGGAATTTTACATTTGAGTTTTTGAAATTAAATTCCTAATATAACATCTTGGGTTATTTGAAATTAAAGTGGGTTGTTTTATAAATGGAAATCATTTTGGAAATTTTCCGTGAATGATTGAAATTGTTTTGGAAGGGAAAAAAAGTATTTTTGAATATTACGAATGTTTTTTTTGAAAGAGGAGTAGCCTTGTTTTTTTCTTGTGTTATTCCTATGGATGATCACATGTGTATGTGGACTTGATTAATGGACAGTTGGTGGATCGTGTGGACGATTTCTTGAGTGGCACAAAAATGCATATTTTTGAGGCACTATGGAATATCAGTGGCGATTTATTGATTTATAAGGTTGTTTCTTTTTCATGAAAAGTGGATTTTTCATTAAAATGGGTTCTTTGTGATTAAATGGTTTTGGAAATTGGAAAATGGTTTTGAGCCTGGGGTGGAAGAGATAGGTTCAAAAAATATGTTGGGATTTTTTGTGATGTGCTTGGTTTTTCAAGCGGGTGTTTCTTTTTTATTTGAAAAATAGTTGATGTTTTAAATTAGAATTTCATATTTTTGTCTAAGGTGGGTATGTTTTTCTTATTATGAGTTTTGTTTTTTGGAAGGTTGTTTAGTTTTTCTTGTTTAGGAAGTTTCCCTAGAAACATCCCTTGTGTTTCCAACAGGTCTGTCGGTTCTTGGCTCATCCCATACTTCTAGTGGAGTGGCGGAGTTGGATTCTACTCGATGGTGTCGACGGTTCATAGATATCGAGGTATGTTGGATATCATTGAAAGCTTTTGGAAAGTTGTAAGTTTCTCCATATTTTTAGGAACTCCAAAAGTTTCATGGGTGTATGTTTTCTCAAGTATGTCTGGTGGAGCAGGACAAAATCTATGAATGGTGATCATTCCATTTTTCTTGTGAAAGGGGACATACTGAGCGATCCTCCAGACTTGAATCCTTCCGTGATTGTAACTATGGAAGTGCAGAGAAGGGAATGTGGTGGATTTCGTAAGTGCTCCACCTATCGGCAGGCGGAGATGGTGGTGTGTTGACCCTTTTGATGAGCTAGATTAATGTTCGTTAGAGGTTGTGCTGAACAATCACTTTAATGTTTGTAATAGTTTTGGGCCTTCCTCATATTGAGATAATTGCAAGTTCCTCATCCGATGAGGATTATGAACCAATATGAGTTGTTCTTAGAGTTATCCTTCCATTTGTTTTCATCGGGCATTTGAAATATCGCTCAATATCTTGTCTCTAGTGTGTCCAGTCAGGCACTCTAAGTCATACGCTGCAGTTCTCAGTTGGTATGTTCACAGTGTGGCCACTTGGGACCCAAGGAGAAGTATGTAGGTCACTCTTCCAGTGGAGGAAGTTATAGTCATAGGTGGTCAGATTATGACTGCAAGGCGGTAGATGCTTCAGACAACTTGGTCCCATCCATAGGTCTCGGGGTAAGGCTTGTTCGCAGTCAAAAACTCGTCGAATGTGGGATGGGTTTGGTCCAACCTAGGTCTGTAGTGTTAGAATGGGGACGACTTAAGTTACCTATTATGATAGTTCCTCTGAAATCTTCATCTTTGTTGTAAACGGATTAAAGGCCTTGTCTGCTTATGGTGGTTTTCAATTGCGGGAGTCCCTTTTGGCCCTTAAAGTGATTCAGATAACCCGTATTATTGTAAAGCCATCGGACGTGCTCTGTAAACCTTCTTGTGGTCAGTTATGGATCGAAATTTTACTCATTTCAAAGATGATTTTGTCTTGTGTGATTAACGTGTGTCTGTCCAGTTTTTCGATATGTTAGTGGTTTCTACTATCAAAACCATTTCATGGGACGAAGTATTGGCCAGTGTAGAAATCATCCGTGTAGGTCAGCCCGTGTTGGTGGGTTTGTGATGCATATTTTAGTATGTATCGCTCTAAGTAAACTAGGAATTCCCACGCGGGTGTCGTGGGGGTAGGAAAATTTTGAAATGGTGTGGAGACCCACTACGGGTCTCTCTGATATCCCCTCTAGTGTTGTCTTGGTTAAACATAGGGAACATGGAGGGGCAAGCCAGTGTTATAGGTTTTCTGGGTTTTTGAGTCGTTTTTGTTTGTAAAACCATTATTTGAAATGAATCCTTATATGGTGGGGAGACCAAAATATGACTAACTTGTGGGAAACTCTTTTTTGAAAGTGCGCTTGGTGGGGAAACCCCTTAATTCATCTCTATATGACCTTGACCATTCTAATTGGTTAGGATGGGTAGTGGGTCACTGGATGAGTGTTCTTGGAGATCTCGAGTGGCCCTAGTGATTCCTAAGTCAGGGGTTAGGGTGTTCCATGTTTTAGTTCTATTTGGAGGTGAATTCCTTATTTCTAGATATTTCTCATGGTGATTCTGGTTTTGAGATCCTTAAAGTTTCATGTCATGGGTATTTTGAATACCCGATCCTTGGGTGATTGAGGTTCTGATTAATGTTTCTTCACGGTCTTACATGGAATCTTGGTTTGACCAATACTTTTGGCACTTTATGGGGGTAGAAAGTGTCATGGTGGGGAGAATTGTCACACACCGACCCGACGCTTTATTTTATTTTATTTATTTTGGGTTTCACTTTTGATCTACGAGTGGAGTTGATTTTTTTAATATAAAGGAAATTTAATGTCATACATGAGTGCATTGTCGTACGCGTGACTGTGTGTAGTGACCAACCTTAATTAGAGAATGTTTTATTAGAAAACATGTCATTTTTCAGGCACGTTACTATGCTGCGACCAGGCACGCGTCTGTGCGTAGTGTCTAGAATCAATAATTAGTTTAATTGTTTTGCGACTGGTTTTATTATTTTAGTTTTATTATTTTTATAGTTATTATTTATTTTTATATTTCAATTCAGATATTATCATTATTATTATTTTTTCAATTAATATTTAAATTTCTTTGTGAATGATAAATTATTTTTATAATTAAAAAAATTATTAACTGATTATTTTTTGTATTATTATAATGTTTAGAATGGCTTAAGTCCATTTTTGGATTTCATTTCATTTTTATTTTCCTTTTATTTAATTTCTATTATTTTTTTATTTTATTTCTATTTTATTTTACTCTATTTTTTTCTTATCCCCCTCTCTCTTTCTCTCCCCTCTCTCATTTATTTTCCTTCCCCCCCTCGGTTTATCATGCAGCACCAGCCCCTCCTAAACCTAGACACCGCCCTTCATCATCCTCCTCACATAACCTCCATGTCATACCACCCCCTATGTCGCCAAACCTCGTGTCACCCCTACTAGCTACTTCCAGCCATCTTTCCCTTATTTTTTTCCATCACGCCCCACCTTTCTAGGGTTTCCCCCTGCGCACACCACCTCATCCTTTAGATAAACCTTTCCCGGCCGGCCTCCCTCTACCTTATAAGTGCCTCCTTGAACTACCTACCTCCTCCAAGCCAACTCCCATCATTCCCTTGTGTGACCCACCATCCAACCCTGTCTGCCTACTAGAGAATTTGCTTCGGGTGCGGTTCTCCTCCGGTGACACCCAGAGGTTAACCACACCTCCTCTTGTAAGCGGCTTCCCCTCCTGGTAGGCCTCCCCTCTGCTGATCTATGGATTTTCTTGTGTTTTTTTTGGGTATTTGGTTTCTCTATTGGGTAGGGTTGCATTTTTTTTGGGGTAAAATCATAACCCGTTGGGTTCGATGTTGCTAGTTAGGTTTCACTTTAGGTCCCTAGTGGTGTGGTAGACGTACGGTGGGTTTTGCGCATCAAATTTGAAAAGTTTATCTACATCGAGGTAGGCGGTTCCACTTACAACTATTACTTGATGGATTAATTGTATTTTTAGATTACTTTGGCATGGCCTTCCATTATTTACATGGGTGTGAACATAGTTTTTAAAAATTAATTTAACATGTGTTGATTTATTTTGTAGCATGTATGTATAGTGCATAGTGCATTTTTGTGAAAACCCTTATTGGGTCATTTGACAGTGTTATATATGTTGTGCAATTAGTTTTTTTTAATTTAGGAAGATCTATGAATTGGATTATGAAGTGGTGATGATGTGAATTTTGTAATAAAAGGAGTTTTTTTATTGTTTTGTGTGCGAAAAATCTTTTGACGTATCTTGGAATTGTTATATAGAATTTATTAATGGTTTATATAATTATATGGAAGTTTTGAATTGGTTTTATAAACCATCTTGAGGTTCACATCATTCTAGAATAGAAATTTTTTATTAATTTACATGTAGAATGTTTATGCCATATGAGTATGAATTTTCTGTGAAAAAAACATGTCGACCTGTTTACTGTTTTATAAATGGTGTTGTTACTTTAATAAAACGTGTAAGGGATGCAGTGGTGTTTTGGGTGCTTTTTCAAAGATAATATAGGTATAAGATAAGTTTTTGATGCTTAATGTCATGCAATATATTTGGAACTAGTTATGAAATATTTTTTGGGTGTTTTTTCGATCATGAAAATGGATGTTTAAACTATGCAGAAGGTTTCTTTAATTGTGTAAGTGATGAAAATTTAGTTTGAGATATTTTTAGAGTGTGTATTATTATTATTTTTAAATGGGTTTTGTGTTTTTATATGTGGTGTTTGGTAGAGGCAATGCCTCATTTTTTTTTGTTTATTTATTTTTTACATCTGACATGAACTGTATACAACTTGAGCACAAATGGGAAGCCCGAGTACTAGGTGGGAAGACTAGGACTAGTGTGTTAATGATATGGAAGTGGCATCAACCCTATTTCACTTTACTATATTTACGCCTACAAATATAACTAAACTTTTGGTTGATTTTGGTAGACCACTATGTTATGGATGTGTTACCCTACTAGTGGATCGTGTACGAGAAAGTAAGTTGCTGTGTTTTTATACCATTACTCACCGAGACGCGATGTTCTAGGGTACCTCTTATCTCTAGTATCTTTAGGGCCTCTCCCATGTTTTGTGCTCCTCATTTACTTTTTGCACACTATCAGCAAACGATGTAAAATTGGGGTTACTATTAAAGAAAGTGTGTGTGTTTTAATTTAAGTTGTATTTTCTTTAAAGTAGTTCTCCTTAAAAATGTTTTTATTAAAAAAAAATTAGATTTTTTTTCATTTGTTAAATTGAAAATGTATTTTTTATTTAATAATTATGTGTGGAACCGTTTATCAGTAGAATCCTACTGAGATTTTGGATCACACCGTACATACACATTTGGGTGTATGATGATTCTATTTCTTTTGTATTCCTGGTCGAGGCGTCGAGGTTAGAAAAGATGGTCTGAGTTGTATTGGATTCCTCATACAGGTTGGTGGTGGTGTCTTGGAGATGTGACTCATCATGTCGCACGAAGGTTTGAATTGGAGTTTTGGTTTTCCACTATTATAGTCTCTTTTGGGTTTTTAGTTTATGTTGTAAAATTTAAATCACAAACTAAATTAAGGGCATGATTGTTTGTTTGATTTTAGTTTTAATTTATTAATCATACTATTTTTTTTATATTATTTAATCAGGAAAATCATTCCCAAGGCATAATGTATGATACCCAGGCACTTGTGCCAGCCCATGGGGATAGGGAAATATTTAGGGTCTTTCCATGTACTGGGTCGGGCGCCAGGTCGGATGGCGACCTGGCTTGGTTCGAGACAAGGTAGTTCCAAATATGTGTGATACTTACCATTTCCTATGTCTCGATAATCAATATCTGCAAAATCAACAATGTTCTAAATTAGGGGTGAGTACAAAAACTTAGTTTGTCTTCCCCATGTACTTTCTTACTCATATCACCAGGATAGAACTGGTTAGAAAATTTTATAAAATTGTTTATATAAAATAATTTCTATAATCAGTTTATAAAAAAATATAAATATGTTCCATTATAAAACTGTTTTCTCAAATCAATATCAAATTCCATGGAAACAAACCAAGAATGTTCTTTTAAACCATTTCATATTTTTTTAGAATATATCATTCCAATCCTCAAATCCAAACATCTACACATGCATGCCTCGTTATGATAGATCCATACTCATGAGTACTTTCTCGTCGATCTACCAAGTTGTCAAAAAGTAATTAAATTCGACATTCCATTACACATTTGGCACCGAACACATGTTTGTATTTCAACCAAGAATCATAAAGAAAATATGAAAACAGTATACCATGTATGAAAAAAACCATGCCAAAACCATTTAAATATGAAAAACTTTTTGTTGTATTTTTCCATAAATCGATCCAAGAAACTATTTTAAAATATTCAATTTAAATTCATTAATCTAGGAACTTTGTATACCAATACCACAATTCAAAAAAAATCCATAAACCATCACTAAAGAGGGTTCCAACCATGATTTTAAAATAATATCTCAATAAATTTCAGTAAATTTAAACAATTTAAAACTAATGAATTTTTTTTAGCAATAGGAGTTGAGGGTGATACCACCTACCTCAGGATTTATGTTGAAAATAAATAATTACACTCAAACTCCAATTAAACTGGGTTGAAACTAAAACAACGACCTTAGATATCATCTACTATCAACAAAAAAGCCAAATATAATCATATTTTTCATCCAATGTCTTATATCTATCCACAACAGATATAGATCTAGGAAACCAATATTGATAGAAAAGAGGATCCAAGAAAAGACATTAAGGATGGACAAGTAGAATCAGTTACCACGAGAATCTGGCTTCTAAACTTTGAGATAATCATTGGGATCACCTATAGATCGAATAGAGATTATTTATCTACCTTTGGGTAGAGAGAGAAATCATATAATTCCAATATAGAAGAAAAATGAGTTAGTTAAAAGGGTTAAATGTTTAATAGGCACAATTCTAGGAACTTAATTTAAACCAGTGCTTGGTTAGTCGTACTGTTAGGGAAACCATGTGCTAACTCTACGTCATACACTTTCTCAAGAATAAACTCAAAATGTTAGACCTCTTGGTAACCAAAACATGAAATAACCATGAAAAATATCACCATGTCAACATTTCCCTACTTAGCATAGTTTGGTTAAAATGTGCACCGCCTATGCACCTTTCCTCTACCCTCTTTCTCACTTTTCACGGTTTCTTATAGGTTTTTCAGGATTTTCCCAAACCGTGCCCGAACCATGAACCTATAGATAATAACTAAAAAACTCTAAAAGTTCACCACACACTCACAAACATCAAAAAAATACTTTATATATTTAAATATAATAATTAAATGGTAAATATAAATTGGGGGTGTTAAAAAATCTATGTGGTACTCCCAATGTAATTTGAAGTACCCTTTAGAAATAGATTAATATAAGGGTTATTAGTAGATGATATTAAATTTTTTTAGAGGTTTTCAATTGTATGATACCAAATTATTGGAAGAAAAGTCCTTCATCAATGTTTGTAAATATTATGTGAATTATCCAATGAATATCTATAAAGAGTGTATTTCATGGTGTGTATTCTTATTCCCACTAATCATGCACCAAGTAATGATTGTGTTGATACTAAACCATCCTTTTAAGGATGATTATCCCTATATAAATCTATGCAATAACCACATCCACAATCCTGTATCTTGAAAGTTATTCAATTTCTCAGAAAACCACACACACTTTATTTTGCTAAATTTAATATTATTGCGCATTATGATGGATAAGGTAACATCTCATTAAAAATATATGTAAGGATAAAATTTAAAATATAATATTAAATACCATTAATGATGATAGAATCATGATATAAAATATTAATGTTTTATAATTACAACATATAATAGAAAAATTGGATTATAACATAATCAATTTTTATGGAATTAAAATATGAGACAAAGAATCATGACCTTTATTCCCACATATGATAAAGTGAATTTAACACTATTATGAAAAAATAACTATATTAATAACATATTTTATAAATTTATTCATACTTATAACCATTTTCACCTTAATTTATATTAATTCTCAACATGTATATTATTTATCTATTTTCAATCATCAATATTGAATGTGAGTAGTCATATCATTTTGAACATGTTTTATAATAGAGGTGTTTTTGTTTGTTTTTATCCAAAGTTTCATGACTCCCATATCGTAAAATGTACTATAATTTATTATATTTAATTATTTATATTTTTATAATTTAAAATATTAGAGTTTCAATTATGCTCCTTATATATGAAATCAATAATGAGAATGTTTCCGTGATATTTAACAAATAGACATTGGTTTCCTAAGAAATGAGTTTAATATTAATATTTATATTTTATAACTAAAATAAAACAATTAAATACTTATATAAATAATATATTACTAGAAATTAGATTCCAATATTTTTCTAAGATATAAATTTATAACTATGTTCAAATAGGTGGTTAAACTGCCCCAAAAAAGAGAATAACATAATTAATGGATTATTATGAAGAGATTTAGTTTCAATTTCACAATTATAGAAGCATAATGATGTTATTTAGTATTTATTAGTGTATTATATTAAAAATTTAAATTATTAAAAGAAAAATATAACCTATCCAATGTTATTATAAAGTATAATTCTTTCATTTTTTATATAGAACACACTTTTAAGGGTTGTATTTACTATGATAGTTTATTTCTCATAATGTAAATATGTTTTCTAATTTTTATTTCTACAAGATTAATAATTTCATAAAATAATATGTTTCCATTAAATTTATGATCATGAATAGTCATAAAATAAGGTTATCAAAAATATAATAAAAAATCAATAGTTACAAGTAGGCAGTAGTTTTCATGTAAGAATGGTTGATGATTTCTTTTTACATAGAATTAGAGAAATGTAAAATATTTATTATAATTTATAATATGAAATATGTTATAAATATAGAATTTTTTATTAATTTAATCACCAGGACCATCCAAATTGTCTATTTATGGGGAAGGAAACATGTCTCTTTATGGTGGTAGAATTCCACACACACATACAAACGAATGTCATTTTTTCCTTAATCAAAAAGGGAAAAGGTGGTTAATAGTTAATCTAATAGAATAATAAAATTTAGCATAAAAATATAATATAATATTATATATTAATGATAAAAATATATTTTTAAAAGTAATATATAAAATAATATAAATTAAAAAAATTAATCCTCACGTCGAGGACATGGGATTTCCCTTGGAGGAATCCTTGAAAAGGGAGGGATTAAGATAATATATTCTGACCAGAATATTAATAGGGTGATATTGGACTATAGGTTATATAATATGTTTTTATTTTCTAGATTTAACCATATTTTTTGAGTGTTATTGAATAGATAATGCGAGGCCCCTTTTATAAGTGGTGAGATTGACTTTATTTGTAAATACTTCAACTTAATATAAAGAGAGAACTTGTTACACATATAGAGTGGATTAAAAATAGAAATTAATTGAGTTTGGGATTATATAAGGTAGATAATATCTCATAAACTCAATTATAAACATTTTTTAATATTTTAGGCTCTTTATGCCTAGATATTTTACATTTACAGTTTTCTCTTTCAATGAGGCAACTCATTTTTATGTAAGTAAATATTTTTAGGCCTTAATATAAATTTTTTTCTTATTAAATAATTGAAAACTAACAACTAAAAATATAAAAACCATTTTACAAGATTAAATTTATATATTTAAGAATAATAAATTTTAACATTAAGCAATGTAACGTGTAAAAACTCATTTTTTGAAAGAGAATTTGTAATATTTAAATATATGTGTAGGGTATAATTTTCAGTTTATTTTATATTCATGATTTAAATAAGTTTATTTTAATTTTTTTGTGCATTTATAAATAATAAAACCCAAATTTTATTTAAATAATATTTAATTTAATGAAAATACCAAAAAGAGTTTTAATTGGAAAAAATTTCCCTAGTCCCAAAAATGTTAATGATGGGTTTTTAAATTGAAATAGTTTTTTTTAAAATTTATAGTTTTATATATTTAATACATACTTATCCAATTAAAAGGTTTTATAAGATTTAAATTATTTAATATAATGTTATGAAATTCACAGTTTTGGTAAACAATATATTTTTTAAAATTCACATAAAAATAATTTTTTTTCTAAAAAACGTTAAAATTCATCATAATATAATATTGAATTTCTAATTACAAAAAAATTCTTTCTTCATACTTGAAATTGAATTTTAAATTTAAATTATATTCATTATTATAATATTTTTAAATTGTGAATTATGTAATATTTTTGAGACATGGTGTTTAAATTCTATAATAGGGTCTCAAGTATTACATTACTCCCCTTAAAAATATTCATCATTGAAATTGGTTAAATATCATATTCCAAAAAATTAAAATTCTTATTTACTCATATATTCTTCAAGATCCCCTGTTTCTTCCTCTAGTTTATTACTTCACCAATGTAAATTAACTAGTAGAGTTGTCTGTTTTCCTTGCACTTTCTCTCTAGTGTTAGGAATCTAGATAGTATCTTCACTATATATTAAGTATTTTTCAAAATATTATCTAATTTTTTATTATTTGTGTTGGATCCCTTATATATTTCTTCAATAATTTAATATTATGGATTCCATGTACTATTTGAAGGTTGTGTGGAACATCTAATTAGTAACCTTTAACACTAACTCACTCTAGTAATTGAAATGGAATAATATACATAAGGCATAAATTACCATATTTTCTAAACCATAGAAAACCTTTCCATGGTGAAAAGTTTTAGAATACACGATGAAATAAATGAAATTTCATGTATTTATTTTTATTATCTCCATAACACTTTTTTCTTCTACAAACTTCATTGATGTGATCCTATATAACCCTCTCATTTATAGTTTTCTAAAATTTATGAGCATAATAACTTCCTATTTCCAACAACTTCTATATAAGTCGAAGTATAACACATCTTCCCATATAATGCATTATATAATACCATATGGATTATATAATGTAAAAATTTATTGCATGAAAATTACACAAAAGGTAGATACTAATACCATTATCCATGGAAGTCAATATAATTAGATCTCAACATGTATTCTAGTTTATAGATAGTTCTTTGAAACTACCCATCAATTTGGGGATGATATACGGAATTCAATTGTACCTTGCTGTCAAGAGTTTTTTAAGAATCTTCCAGAATTTCAATGTAATCTATGGTTTATGATTAGATACAATTGATAAAAAATTTCCATGAATTCTCATTATTTAATTTTTATATATCTAGGAAAGGTCTTCAAGGGGTAGTTTTTAGATAAATATTAAGTAAAGTGTTGAATTTAAAAGGTGATCAATAATGACCTATATAACATCATTACTCCATGATGTCTTTAGAATTAAAGTAAAAAAATATATTATAATATTTTCCCACATCTATATAGGCATAGGAAAAGGTTTAATTATTCTCTAAATATTTTTTCATTTAGCATTTACCTACTGGTACACTAACCATTTGGTCACGTTGTACTCTATTTCTAGAATCATATATTTCCTCTAGAAATGTTCTCTTAAATCTTTGTACATATTTTTACAACTTATTTTATAGTAAAATTGGATTTATGTTATTTATCTAGTAGCCCCATTTTTCATTAATTTATGAATTCAACACATAACCTATTTCCAAACATCAATAGTCAATATTTATAGATTAAGTCTATCAATTTCCATTCATTCTTTACTTTAATCCTCCTTTATTAGTCCTTATCATTCTACAAGGACTTCTCTATATTTTATAGGAAATATGGTTTATAAATTTATGGGAAATGTAATTATGGATCAACTTTATTAAAAATTACCATTTACATTTTTTGGAAGATCTTAAAATATTATATACTTATCAATCCTCATCTTGGTCAGAACTCCATGTCCCCTAATACTCAATGAACAAGGAACCTTTTTTCAATCCCAAGGTGGTTGTGTATTGAAGAAACCTAGTAATTAAGCATCTAGAAAGATATTCTTTGTCTTAGAATGATCTCTTTATGAGATAAGGTATAAATAAAAATTCTGATTTCCCTACACATGTTACTTCTTTCTCCATACTAATCATTTTCCATACATTTTTGGTAAATATCTCTACTAGAAACTAAAGTTTATGATTAATATAGTTTTATTAATTGATCCTTAAGTTTATTGATTCATAATGTTCCACTCCATCATTCTATATAAGAACAAAACCAAGTCCTTTCCTTGATACAACACTATATATTTAAAATAATTAATTTACGGCCAGTAATGTCAAAACTAGTGCATTAATAAATATCCTCATTATCGCTTCAAAAAATTGATCACATTCACTGGAACATGTGAACTTAACACCATTTTGTCTCAACTTTGTTAAAAGGTTAGCTAGTCTTGCAAAAAATTTAACAAACCAATGATAGTAACTTGATAATCCAAGGAAACTACATGTCTCATCTATATTCATCGATGTAGGCCATTCTTTGATTGCCTTTATTTTTGATGGATCAAAATATATTCTAGAATTTAAGACAATATGGTCAAGAAAATAAATTTAATTGATTGAAAATTAATACTTTCTGAATTTTCAATATAATTTATTGTATCTGAGGGTCTGAAGAATTATTTGTATATTTTTATTATGGTCTTCGTATCTTTTAGAGTATATTAAGATATCATCAATTAACACCACTATGAAGTTATAAAGATAATCCTTTAATACTCTCTTCATAAAATCCATTTAAACAAAATTCCTATTAATTAACATAAATTGCATTGCCATAAACTTATAATTTTCACATCTCTTATGAAATACATTATTCATTATATCATCTTAATTCGTAATTAACAGATGATAACCATTAAAAAGATTGATCTTTGAAAAGTATTGAGATCCTTGAATTTGATCCAATAAGTCATAAATAAATGGTTAAGGATATATTTTATTTTTAGTAATGGAATTAATCACCTGGTAATTGATTCAAAATCTTATAAACCATTCTATGTTTTCATGAATATAATAGAGGATACCATACTGAAACCTTAATGTGTATAAATACCTTATCACAAATAATGTTTAGGTATTTCATTAACTCTTACAACTATAATCGTGACAATCTATATAGATTTTTATATATGGTTCTTGCATCATGAATGAGTTCAATGTAAAACTTGACTTCATAATCTAGCGGATGGCCTGGAATTTCCTTTAAAAATATTTCAATATATTTTTTTACAATGGTTAAATACTATATCCTTAATATTTCATTCCAATCCATAGATAGTGTTTCTCTTCAAATTCACTAATAATTTTATTATGGTGAACTTCTGTAGGTTATTCTAGAAAGGACTCGGGAGGTGGCATCTCTCCCTTGAAAATAATGGATTCTATGTCCCCTTTACATATTGCAATCTCATTCTATCAATAATATATTCTCACATTATATATTAAGATCCAATACATATAAATGACAAAGTAAAAATAAACCATAACTATAAAAATCATGTTTTCCACCAGGGAATACCGTAGCATCTTAATAGAGACAACATTATAAATATTCATTATGAGAGTAATTCGATTAGTTATATTAATTGGAAAATTCATTCTTAGATTATTAGTGGGTGATTAAATTATCTATAAAACATGTAAGATATAAAGGTGTGTATAGATCTAGAATCAAATAAATTGTTAACTAACATTGAGTTTAGGATCAATGTACTTGCTATCATTCTGTTAGGTACTTCAATCTTAGATATAGTGATTTCATATGCTCAACCGCATTCCATAAACATTTTCTAAGATAAATTCCCATCTTTTTTAGTTAATTAGTTTTCATAGTTCCCCATACCCAAATAGTTAAATAATTAAACATCATAAACATATGCATCCCCTTTTAATTCATGAGCTTTGTGGTATTTTCATGCACTTGAAATAAACTCACATTCTCATCAAGTGAGTCCTAGAGTAATTAATTCCATAGTTATTATATGTGAAATATTCCCCAATATCTTTCTTGACCATTAAGATAATTTTATTTATATGGTGCTAAGTGGACCTATTCATCCCCATATTTCCATTAAATACACAAGCCTTTGGAAAATCCTTCCTTATTTTATTGGAACTTGATACTACATAATCATATGATATTTTTTGAGATATTAATTCCATTAAAAGGATCAGATTTATTCCATCACAAAAATGATCAACGTTGTAATCTAGTATTCATATATTGTCTATAACATGTCAAGCTAACATCATAAATTTATCATCATAACCAGAAACATTTTTACCCTCCTTTTGTCTGATATTGAGGGATTTACTTTCCATTTCATACCTTTTAACATGATAAAAATATTTTTCATATAATATAATCATAAAAGTTATCTATTACATAGGATCTACTTCTAAATCCTCCTATGTGTTTTAAATTAGTGGCCACCATTAATTTGAATCTCCTTTAAAATGATATAATACAAAAATGAATTTTTCCCTTTCAGAATTTCCCAAAGTAAGAAATACATTTTCTTGGGACTTGATTCATTTCTCAGCTAAGAATTTATTAGTTGTTTAATTTAATGGTATAGGTTGTTTTCATAAGTAGCGGTTTTATATAGTTTGAAAAATTTATGGATCAACATTTTTTACTATACAAGTGTTGCTATTTTTCTTATTCTATGTTAACTATTAAAATTTGGGTTTGATCTGATTAGATCCAACTCTATCATCATTGAATTTCAAAAGAAGAACATATTTACAATACGTACAAGAGTTTATTTGATTATAATTCATTATTTTAGTCACCCACTCTAAAATATAGAATACATAGTAACAACGTATGATATTTAATTATAAAATGAAATCCGATTAAGATTTTATTTTTTTAAATTCTATAAAATATTAAGGGTTTTATATTACTGTGATATCTAACTAGGATCCTCTAAATCTAGTCCCCAAGGTTTCTAATAAATTCCCTACAATAAAAACTGTAACAACCCAAACCACAAAAAGTGATAGAGGATAGTTATATTTCATTATTTGATAAAAATATAAGAGTTCCCAAATTTTTAAAATTCTTATTAATTTAAGAATAATTTATATATAACTATTTTAATGTTAATATTGGGAACATAAAGTAGATAATAAAACTTCATGAGAAAATTATTTCCTATCTTAAAAGATATTTAAATATTATACATAGATATCTTCTATGTTTCACAAGGGAAACCACAAATAAGGGAGAGTATATATGACCTATAAATTGTAACATATAGAATAATCCATCATAATTTAAGTATGGTATAAATAGTGTGAAAAAGAGATGATCAAAATAATGCAATAATTAAATTAAACCGAGGGAATATTATATCCATGGAAATAAAGAAAGACATGGATAAGATGTTTTAACATAGTTAATATTAAGATAAATAATTTTATTATGTTATTAACATAAATTAATTACATTTTACAGAGTTATATTCATTATAATAATATCATATAATTTTTTAAGATAAAAGGAAAAAATCATTATTTATAACCAAATTACGTATTCCTGCATTATATGGTTTTATTATAATGAATTATTTATGAATTATATATTTTTTTTTGAAAAAATGATTTTAATTTTTAATTAATCATATTAAAATTATCTTAGGGTGAATTTTTTATATTTTTTAAAAAAATTTAATTTTTATTGAAAATTGAAAAATACAAATTTTTATGGAAAAAATTATTTTATTTTCAAGAATTTATATATTCAAATTCTATTGTGGAATAGTTATAAATTTTTATTAATTCATTTAGATTAATAATAATGTAATAAATTTCATTTGTATCAATATGTAACTGAATTTTCTATTGTCACATCCTATGTAATTATTAAATAAGGATTTTAATATTTATTAATATTTATAAATTAGATTGTAATTTTACTGTAAATGTGATTCTATGTATAATTTCTTACCCAACATGCATTAATGGGTTTCTCCCAAATTTTACGTTGCACACAAGACTGAGTTTTAGGAAAAAACAATATATTATTAATATTATTATTTCAAGTTATACAAATCAGATAACCATTAGAATGAAAATAATGATTGATATTAAATAAATTTTAAGAAGAGGGTTTATAAGTGTTGATATAATTATTCATTGGAAAAAAAATTAATTTGAAATGCAAAGAAAAACAATTGAATAAAAAAGATGTGTTTTTATAAAAAAATATTTAAGTTGGGAAAATTGTGTTTGTAAAATAATAAAATCACTATTGTTGGATTATATTAATGAAATATCAATTCTAATATAATATTAAAAATTCATATTATGTGTTTCGAAGAAATTATTTAAGATCAAATACAATTTTATAGATAAAATGGGTATTTTTCTAAAAATATAGTTTTATCACCTTTTGATGATGAACGCATTTAAAATATGTTTTTGAAACTTTTATATATTCTATTTGAAAAAAATAAACTTCTTATTTTTATTTATGATATAAAATTTTACGTTTGTTGAATTTTTGTATTTTTCTAATTAAAATCATTTTTAATGAATAGTGAAAACACTTTATTTTAATTCAAAAGCGAGATTCATCTAATTTATTTATATAGTAATATTATTATTTTAATTTCCTTTAAATTTTAATTAGATTACGTTTTTATCATTTAATCTAATGTAGTTATTTTGAATACATTTCATACTGAAATTGAAAATAATAACTATGTGAACTTTTGAATGTTTTACTTAAAAAACTCATTTTCTCATTCCGACAATAGAATTAGTTTAAAATTTAATTTAAAAAAAATTAAATGAATTTTTAAAAACTAAAATACATGGTGTTTATTATAATGAAAAATTTGATCCAACATGATCAAAATAATTTTTTGTGCAAAATAACTTCTGTATTTTATTTACCACAGTTAAAGGGTAGATTGGGAAAATTAGGGTAAAAAATATCATGAAAATATAAAACTACCCTTAAATTGTACAAATAATATTGGATGAGTTATGTATGACCAATAAAATCATTGGGCTGAAATTTTGTAATTTTGTACCCACTTGGATGTGATTATGACATTAATAACATTTCATTTAAAGTAAAAATAAAAATATCATAAATATGTCACTTATTAATAAAACAATTTTAATATGGGGTTATATAAGTTATCTCTTAGACTATGAATAAAAATTATAAAGATAATAATATTACCTATATAATGATTATTTATTTATAATTTTAATGAAATAAATAATGAAATTTAATTATCACACAATGATGAAGAAATTATAGATTTGTTAAAGGAAGAATCAAACAGATGACACTAATAATAAAAAAAATATATAATTTGAAATATTTTATGTCATCCAAAAATTTTATAAGTTCTTATGACCTGTTATAAGCATATTAAATTGTTTTTTAAGACATATCTTTGTTTGGATTTTAATTAAATTCAATAAAATTAATAATGTCAAAATTGAAATAATTGATATTTAAAAATAATAATAATTTATTAAATTATTTAAAAATCCTCAAAATATTTTAATATTATAAATTGGATATAATAAGGTCTAAAATTTCATTAAGTGTCCAATTATGGGAAATTTACCCCATATAAGTAATATTTGTAGCCATTTAATATTTAAAATGTTGTTACCACTATTAAAATTAAAAGAGAACAATTCAGGGTAAACCGAAAAGATAGATTTTAAAATAAAATCAATACATTTTTAAAAATTATTGGATATCAGTATTTAAAAATATCCTCATATTATATTTTACATAACTCATTTTGGAGTCATTTGGATTAAAAAAATAAGTTATGTTAATTTAATATTTTAAGAGTTTCCAATGGTGCCCCTCCCAGATCCTATAAAAGGTACCCACTCTTATCTAATACTCGCACTTCAAGAACCATTTATTTACGAAAAATATCTATCCAAAAACCGTACTATAATCCCTACCCATATTATTGAGGCCTTATTTTTGGTGCAACACCCTTCTTAGAGGTGTTAAGGGGTTCTTTAAAGGTGATCAACTGAAGAAGAGGTATCATTTTTTAAATGTTTCAATTTTATTTCTACAGAAATTTACATTTAATATCCTTCATCCATGATGAACTGATAAATAAATTATCCTCAATATACATATATTTTATTATTTTAATATCATCTTCTAAATCAATCTCCAATTTCATCAAATGAGAAATGAACATTTCGTTCCTGTATATGACGGTGTATAGCTTCGCGAACAGATGTAATTCATTTTTCATTACCATCTCTCAAGAATAGTTAAAATTATGAAATAAATGTTTATATATTATATTCATGAAATATATGTCATTTTTAATGAATAATATTTCAATTTTTTTATTACTTTCTATACATAGACAAATGATAACATCGTTCCTGTGTATGTGTGAACAACCACCTCTACGAAGCGATGTGAATCATTTTTATTCACCAAATCGGTTGTATGATATATATATGTATATTTAAATTATTATAATGATGTTAATAAAATTATAAATGTTTTGGAAATATAAAATAATAATTAACTTATATCCATAATGACTAATGGAAAATGGAAAATGTTACTCCTACGAACATAAGAACTACCATCTACATGATTATAACATTGTCATTTTACATACCATAAATGAGTGGATTAAATAAAAAATTATAATTGATGTATTGAAGTGTTTATTAGGTTATTTTTGTTATTATATAGAGTATGGACTTATGAACCCATGGAAAATTTACATCATTAAAAGTTCATTTTCGACTCAATTACTGAATATTGAGAAAATATTGTATATGAAATAAAATAATAAAATAATTTTTATAACATAGAAATTAGTGATATAAAAGGAATGATAAACATAAAAAAATTTCTCAATAAATTTGAAATTAATAAAACTTCATTATTTAAGAATGTAACGATTGTAAATAATGATTCGGACTCAAGGTAAGGGACTTTGTCTCAATCTCCTTTCATTCAGGCATATTTTGATATTATACACCAACTTCTTTTATATGTTGTATAATAAACCAATTTGTATTATAATTTGATTCCATTTTTTAAAAGGAATATTTTTTATATGTGGTGTATTACTAAATGAAAAAATTATTTTTTAACGTATGTGGTGACAATGAATTTTCTACCACTATGACCATTATTTAGTATTTTAATTCCCCTATAAGACCTAATTGTTTTAAAGGAAAAATAAATACCATATTATCATTTCATATATTTTGGTATTGAAAATGGTTTTTAAGGGATTGTTTTTTTCAATATATTGAAATGATATGTTGTGATTGCAATGTGGAAATATTATTTTTCCTTTAATCTTGTTTTATGTGTTATGATTCTGTTATGATTCTTGGGAATTTATTATGTATATGGGTGGTTCTGTGATAAACTAAGGGAAATGGGCCCATAATAGCTGTCTAATGAACTAGGTAATGAGAAGAAGTTAAATTATAAGACTTCCCCCAAATATTTAGGGAGTATACTATGATGATAATTCCAAACATAACCATGATGGTTACTCCCTATCTAGCTGTGAAAGCTACAATGTAAGTATGGAATGGATGCCACAAGTTACGTTTATAATTTAACCACCACCAATCCATTTTATTATTATTTTTGAATAAGACACTTTTACATAAAAGTGGAAAACTATAGAAAATCCACCAACGACACATTAAATATTTCAAAATTCAAATTATCAAACAAAACCATCCACATCGCTCCATATTCCTTCATAAAACCCTTATTCAAAATTAAATGGAGATCCATTATCACCGCCTCGCTATGAACACCATGACACATCACCTATTTCATGTTTCTAAATATAAACCATCATCACTCCTTGAGCCAACCGTCACACGATCCAACCCTAACAGTTTCATTAATTAGTTTTAATTCATTAAACAGTTTTTTTTCTAATCCAATGTTTTTGAAATGTTTTCTATAGGGCAAAAGGATGGTCAAAATAAATTAATAAGTGAAGAAAAATGTAATGAATATTTTTATCAAGAAAAATAAATTATGTTTTATTTTAAAGAGTTTCATTTTGTGAAAAAAATTGATAGTGAGTAGAAGTATCTACATTGTAATATTTGAGTTGTCATGTAATAGTTTTAGCTTAATTATTTAAAACAATAAATATAAAAATATCCTCAATGTGATTTATTGATTGAAATAAAATTATATAATTTTTAAGTATGGGGCCTTATAGTTATAAAAACATTACTATACTTGAAAAAAATTTCATAGAAGCTTTCTTTTCATCAGGATTTATGAGATTAATATGTACTTAAATTCTACCACTTCTATGAATTTAATTTAATAAATTGTATTCCATATGTTGAATATGAATAATTAATATAATTCTCTAGGTGATCTTAATTGTTTGAAATAATGAATAGTGAAAATAGAGAAAATCTATTACAATAGTTATGTTTAAAATAGGTTTATTGAGGGTTTAAATAGAAGATATAAGGTTTAGAATTACCTAGACACTTTCGTTTATCATATTGGGTGAGTTTTAATTGAACAAGTTTAAATTAATGGTGTTAAATATTTTATTTTAATTTTTTCTAATTTTTTATCCCAATCATGACTTTTAGGAAGAGAAGTTACATTTAATTCAAATTTAAAACTATATTTGGGTATTTTCATTTAATATGATTATTAGAAGATTACATTATACCTTTTATTTCCCAAAAATTATAAAATTATTAATAATATTGTTATTTAAACATACAAATTCATTCAAACTGATTTATTACATAATTTTAAGGTAACATGTATTTTACCCATAAATAAGTTATTTTGCATAAACTATTATTCTTGATTTTTTTGGTTTTATATTAAATGAGATTTCTTCCAACTATATATTTCGACCAATATAAATTTGTTTCAAAATTTTGTAATCATAATGGTCAGTTTTGGTTAAAATTATCCTTTTATTTTTGTTCTTTGTGTTATCATGATGACAATTTTATTTATAATAGTTATGTTGAAAGTGAGTTTCAAATGGGTTAACATGGAGATAAATATTAATATATTACCAAAAAAAATTGTATAAATGTGAATGGTTTAATTTATTTCAGCCCAATTACACCTTATACTTGATTTTTTATTCCTTGGTCCACATTACATTATTATGATATGTATATTATTTGATATTTTTGGAAATTACAAGAACTACCCTCTCCTCAATTTTAAAAGGGATCATATTCCGTTCCGTTACTAACACCTTTTTTGATAACTCATTCTTTTCCAATCCATATAAAAATAATGCAATTGAATCAATACCCATGACTTAGGGACTATTGTTTTGTTATGGAACCAACCATTGAAGAATTTAGTTATAAACCAAAAGTGGTTGTTTGAAGAAGAAAAACATAAAGAACATATGTGATGTATCATACTAGTGGAAGGAATCATTTTATTAAAAAACTAAATTAAAATTAATTGATGATTTATTTTATAAATATTTTTCTTCTATGACCATACTCTCACAACTATTTTATCGGTATATTAATATGGACATGAATCAAATATAATGGATATTTTTGGGACATTTGAAATTCTATTTAAGGTTCTGAAAAAATATATTTTTATATATTTTATATGAAACATTTAGAAAAAAGTGATAAAGAGATGTTTTTTTCATGTATTAAGAATCAATAATTTTTTCCTATGATTGTATCAATTATTTAATGTTTGGATTCCTTTATAATATTTCACATTTTCTTCAGAGAAAAACACTCCTTCCCTTTTTTCTATATATTTTAAAAACGTTTTTTAAATGAAATGGATAAATAAATATTTGTAAATGTTTCATTTCGGGTTAAAAGAATATTTTTATAAATATGATGATTGAAATGCAATATTTTTTGCTTTATGACTACGTTATGGTTCTTCGGAATTTTTTAAGATGATGTGTGGTTCAGTTATAAACCATGAACATGTGGTTCCATTATAAAACAAGGATGTATAGTTTTTCATTAAACTAACGATGCATTGATATGTTATTAACCAAGTATAGGTGGTTCTTTTATATCCCTCTATTAATTTGGGAAATTATTATGTTCTCTAGAGAATTATAATAGAATTTGACAATACAAGATATTCTACTTTTAAGAGTGATATGTAAGTGAAGTCTAAAGTTACTTATATTATTTATCTATTATTTCTATGGGATTTTAAAAAATATAATATTTCATATGGTAAGATAATTATATTTTATTTTAAAGTATTTATATGATACTTTTTTAATGTGAAATTTATAAATTTGGGAAAGCGTTTTGATGCAATTTTTATGATTTCAAAAAAAAATGTATGAGTTTTATTTTTCCTTCAAAATTTACTATTTTATATTAATAAAAATATTTTTGTAGTGAAGTTATTTTTTTTAGTAATTTGTTTATTTTTATCCGAATTTATATTTTGAAATAAAAATTTTTTCATGAGTTTTATTGGACTAATGGGTTTCTTTATTTCTTCTTTTATGCCTCGTATGATGTTTTTTTCTTATTCCGTGTTTTAGAATGTTTTTTATATGGTTTTAAGAATTAATATTTACAAATATGTTGTCATGATGATAATTGTAAGTTATTTCAGTAAAATAAAACTTATTATATATTAAAACCTTTTTTATTTTAGTAAAAGTAGATACTAAGTGTATGCATCCACCTTGTGATGTAATATATATTTTTGTAAGGGAGATGACCTAATTATCTAAAACTATGAATTATAATGATCCTCAAATTTAAGAGAGTAATTATCAACATGAATAATAATGTTTTATAAATTTTAATTTGGTATTGTTATAGTTGTTAATAGAGTAAAAGTATAGTCAATTATATAGGTTAGGATAATGTATGTAAATACACATAAGATATTTTATTTCTGGTTATCATGATATAACATTGGATTATTAACATGATGCTTCCCCTAAAATTGTTCTATTTAGAATGGTTTTTTATATAGTAAACATGGAATATAATGTTTTGAGACACGAAGAGGATAATGTTCTTCTGATTCAACAACATCAAATGGTTGGAATTGTTATAGAAGTGTATTTTTCTATGATGGTACAGATGGTATAGGCTATAAATGGTGTTAATATCCATTTGATTAGGAATTCACATTCGCTAAAGAGGAATTTGTCTGTAGTGAAGCATTTCCTAAAAAATCCGCCTCCAATATTTAGTAGATCTTCTGAAGATGTGGTAGTTATGGGATGGTTTAAATCCCTAGAAAAGATATATGAAGACATTGGTTGTATGGATCAAGAAAATGTGAATCTTTACATTTACCATTTTGAAGGTGAAGAAAATGAATAGGGGTCAATGATAATGAATACTAGAGAAAGAGAATATATTGGAACCATGGAATGAGATACATTTACAAATATTTTCCTTGAAAAGTATTTTTTGAAGTTTTTTTGAATTAGGATGGAAAAGAAATTCTTGATATTAATGCATAAGGAGGATGATTCAGTGGCTGTTTATGATGAAAACTTCTCCTGACTGGAAAGTTGTGCAACAATTTTTATAAGGTATATTGATGATAAAATTAATCAGTTTTTCTAAGGATAGAATCCAAGATATAAAAGGTAATTGAATTATTATGAATTCAAAATTTATGAGAACATGTTTTATGTACCGAGGTAATAGAAATGGAGTTATTAAATGATCATGTATTCTATGAAAACAATAATAATAAAATTCCTAGACTATAGGTAATGAGGAATAATCCATCATATAATTTTTAAGTTAAGAGAAATATATTTTCAATTTGGGATAGGTGTGGTGGGAATTAAAGAAAATTTTGATAAAAGTTCTAGACTATAGGTAATGAGGAATAATCCATCATATAATTTTTAAGGTAAGAGAAATATGATCTTGGTACTGGTAAGTCAAATTTTGATAAATAGGGATTAATGTGCTTAAATGTATTATGATGGGAAATTATGAGGATTCATTTCTATAGAAAAACACAAATTATGAAAAAATAAGACTAAAAGTTGAATGGTGTTGTCAAATTCTTTGAATCCATGGATGAAAATATTTTTTTATTAAACAAATTGATAATGGGTATATTTATAATTTCTTCATATTATGCTAATTTATTTTTTTATTTAGGGTATACATTTTATTTCATTTATGATAACTTTTCATATAAAATGGGAATTTCACCTCAAGAATTTAAATATGGAATTCTAGTAAAAACATTAGGGAGTTTTATTAAGGAAACAAGAATTTAGAAATATCTCCGAATTATTATTTGTGGATGGGTTTTTTTTACAAACCTTGTCATATTTACTGTTCAATAATTTGATGTTATTTTGGGTGTGGGTTAGATTTAATTTATCATGATAAGAAAGATTTCATTTTTAAAGAAGTTAATTTTCAGAATTAATTTCATTTTAAATATTATAATCAATTAATATATTTGATAACATATAAAAAAGGTGAGAATATATTAAAAAAAGAAATTAAATTTATCTTTGTCATGTCATATAAAATAAGATAACTATTTATATTAATGATGTTCCATTAGTAAAAAAATACCTGGATGTTTTTCCTTCTATGTTGACAGCTATTATACATAATTAAGAAGTTAAATTTACTATTTAATTAGTACATGATTCTAAGAAAATTTCAAAATACCATTATTTAATGGATCATGCAAAGCTTTTTTGAATTTAAAAATCAGTTGTAAGAGTTTTTTGTTGGTGGTTTCAGTCATCCCAATGCTTCAACATCGGGTCCTCCAATATTATCTGTTAAAAATAAAGATAGTTCCATGAGATTTTTATTGATTATAGAGTTTTTAACAACATAACTATTATGAACAAGTATATCATACCTCATATAGATGACTGGTTTGATTATCTCTAGGGAGATCATTATTTTTGGAAGGTTGATCTTAGGCCTGGGGTCATTAGGTAAAATTAATAGAGGAGTACATTTCAATGATAACATTTTTATACTAGGTATGGGTATTATGAGATTGTGGTTATTCTTTTTCTAGTGAAAAAATGCTCCAATTATATTCATGGATATTATGAATAGTTTTTTCCATGAATATTTGCGTAAATTTTTGGTTATGTTGATGATGATATTTTGAATTATTAAAAGAGTTATATGGATCATGACAAACATCTAATGATTATTCAACAAATTTTTAATAAAATGAGTTACGTGGAAAATTTAACAAATGTGTTTTTAGTTATAACGATCTTACTTCCTCAGATATATCATAAATTAATACAGTATATCTTTTGATCCTAATGAAACCAATGTAGTTGAGGAATTCAAAAATACAAATAATTATAAAATTCAAAGTTTTCTTTTGTCAGTAGGCTATTACTAGTGGATTTTTTGTAAATTTTTCATGGTTATCATTCCCACTAATGAATTTAACACAAAAGAAGTTAGCTTTATTTGGAAAAAGAAATATAATGAATGTTTTTATGAGAAGAAAATAAAACTAGTTAATGATCCATTTTTTCACCCCCTCCAAAAATGGTGAATTTTTTATATAGTAAGATGATTTATTTAAAGGAATGGGTTTTGTTTTAATATATATTGATCGAGTAATTTATTATTATTCTTGGAAATTAAAACCTTATGAGAATAATTCTTCTACATATGTCCATGAACTAGTAGATGTAGTGGAGTGTGAAATATGTATATATCATAAAATTTTGAAGTATATATTCAATCAGTACAAGTTCAACCTGATATTGAAGATATTAATGTAATCTAAAAATGATCACAACTAAAAAATTAATTTCTATCTAGGTAAAGAAAAAATAACGTATAATGTAGGAGTTAGAAAGATAAAAAAACATTAACTATGATACATATGGAATATGATCCTTTGGTTAATTTTTTTATGAAAGTGAAATTAAAAATTTTACACACGTGAACATGCTCTTTTTTCATATTTATACAAAATTTTCTCTATCTATGAAAATTATTTATACTAAAAAGGATGACTCTGAGTTATAACAAATAGTTTAATTAGTTTTAAAATGTACGTTTTCTAAATTTAATGTTGAAAAATAAAATTTTACAAGAATCAAAAAAAATTGTGTGTATCATTTGACCCCAAATTGAATAATTAATTATTAATGATTCTCATTAACCTCTACTTTTAATTTATCCTAAAAACATAAAAAAGTATTGATTCCTTCATGAAAACTTTTAGTGGGATTTAATGAAAAAAGGGATTACTTAATCTATATTGATATATTTTACTTTTCAACATGATATATCCAAAAAAATTATAGAAATGGTACTCTTTCCTTTTAAAACTATAGAATAAAAACGTGAGAAAATATTTATGGATTTTGTGGTGGGATTACAAAATACACCTGGAGGTAAAAATATAATTTTGGTAAAATTTAATGGATTGACTAAATATTCTCATTTAATCCCATTTGAGTTGATATATATTTGTATAAAACTTCATGTAATTATGTTAAATAGATAATTAGATTACATGGAATGCATATTTTAAATGTATTTGGTCCCTATACTAGATACCCCTCAATTTTATAGATAAGTCTTCAGATGTCTCTAGGAACAAAATTTAATTTCAATATATCTTTTCATCCTCAATCCGATGGATAGTAAAAATGAATGATTCAGACCTTATAAAAAATGGTTCAATCATTTCTAATAGATTACAAGGGAATTTTATATTATAATAAAACATTGTTTATGTTTATTTATTAAAATAGTTTCTATTGAAGTAAAAAAATGAACCTTTTGGAGATTACTATGGAAAGTGGTGTCTGACTCCAGCTTGTTAGGCTGAAGTCGGGAAAAAAAGTTATTGTGATCTATATTGGTAGAATAAATGACTAAGAAGGTGAAGTTGATTCAATAGAACAATGGGATTTCTCAATATCAGCTAAAAATTTAAAAGGATAACAAAAGGAATGATCTTCATATCGAGGTGGGAGATCATGTTTTTCTTATATTATATATATGGAAAAGTGTTATGCAATTTGGTAAAAAAGGGAAGTTATATCTACGATTCATCGAAACCTATGAATTCCTATAGAATGTTGGATCATTTTATTATCGAGTGTCCTTTCATTCTATTTTATCTTAAAGACATGAAATATTTTATTTTCCATTATTATGAGAATATGTCCCAGATATATATCTTATTTTGATCCATAGTGTAGTTAAGTTGAAAGAAAATGTATCATATAAGAAAAATACTCTTTAGATTTTTGATTAAAGAGAGAAGGTATTATGGAATATGGTAATTCATCATGTTAAGGTTTTTGGGGAAAAAATATGGTTGAGGAACTAATAGGATAATCTAAAAAATCTTCTGAATTAAAATATCCCCACTAATTTAATTATCAATTAAAACTGCAAGGACGAAATTTCCAAAATTGGGGAAGAATGTGGCAAACCAGATAATGTTAACATAAATAATTTTTTTAACATATTAAATTAAATTAATTATATTTTATTGATTTATATTCAATTTAAGAGTAATAGATTATTTTTTAGTAAAAACGAAAAAACATTATTTTTAACTAAATTTGGTTTTCTTGCATTATATGTTTTTATTAAAAAGTATGGTTTCCAAATTTTATAATTTTAATTTGATGAAATTAATTTTTTTAAATAATCATATTAAAATAATATTATGGTGAATTTTTGATAATTTTTTAAAATCTTTTATTATTCAATAAATAGTTAAAAATAATGGTTTTTATTGAAAATTGTATTTTATTTTTAAATATCTTCAAGGATTAGTTGTATTTTGGATTATTTTTAAATTAAATTGGTTATTTTTAATTATAAATATTACAATAAATGTTATTTTAATTAACATTATAATTCAATTGGTATAAAACATTTTTATATTTTAAAGGATTTTTTCTGGAAAACCTATTTTCATCTCATTTTACGAGATTAATTTTAAAAAAAATTATTCTAATTATGTAAATTTAATTTGATAAAATTGATACCATAATTTTTGTTAGAATAAATGAAATAATTTTAAAGGTTAAAGTTAATTTTTTTCCATAATTAATCCTAAAAATAATAAAAAACTATTACCATAGTTATGGTTAAAATAAGTTTATCAATGGGTAAAAGTCAGGGGATAAGGATTAAAATTACATAATTTAATTTATTTACATTATTGAATTATTATTTTTTTCAACAAATTATCTTTTGAAAATTTAAATATTATATTTTAAAACATTATTCTTAGTTTTTTAACCCAAGGTTGACTTTTGAGGATATATGTGTTATTTTATTCAAATTGAAAACTATATTTGGGTATTTTCATTTAATAAAATATTTGGAAGATTCGTTATTTTTTTACTTAAAATGTTTATAAGTATTCTCTTTTATATTATTCAAACAAAAAAATTTATGGAAATCAATTTAATAGTTAATTTTAATTTTTAAATATTTTTACACATAAATCATGTAATTTCCTAAAAACTGTTTTTCATGTATTTCTTATTTTTATATTAAAAGTAATTTCATACACCTATAGAATTTGAAACTAAGAAAATTTATTCCAAATTTTTAATTTTCATGTTCAATTTTGTTCAGTGATTCCCTTTTTTTTAAATAATTACATTGCCAGGGTAAGAAGTTATGTTATAATGGTTATGGTGAAAGTTTGGTTAAATTTGTTTAACATGGATATAAGTAATTAAATATCAAAAACACATTTATAAATGTGATTTGTTGAATTTATTTCTACTCTATCAGACCTTATCTTCTAATTTGGGGTGACTTGGAGACCTTTGACCAGATTACGAGATTCATATTATTTAATACATTGAAAAATTCCAAGAATACCCCTCTCCATACTTATTAATGGGAAACTCATATCCTATATTCCTCACACCTTTTAACCATTATATCTTAGAAAATCCTTTATAAATTTACATATTTATAACCGTAAAAAGACCCTATAGTCCTTGGTTTAATAATAAAATTTTCCTTATAAGGTTTTAAGTAAAAAACTAAATAGGTTTTCTAAAAAAGAGGAAGATATGGAATGAATATGATGGGTTATACTCCGAGAAAGAGACGGTTTACATTTAAAAAAAAATAAAATGCAAAAAATTTAACGATTTTTTATAAATCATTTTAATCCATGTAAATATTCATAAAATTATGTTAATTTTTTATTTATATGAACATACAAAAGATTTAAAAGGGAATATTTTTAAATATTTTATATAGAAAATTTTTAAAAAATGGAAAATAAATGTTCTATTTTATTATGTACAATAACAAAGGATTTTTTTGCATCGCATTAATCTTTATTTGATGTTTTTATTCCTTTATAGGAATTCACGATTTCTTTAAATAAAATCTATTCTCACCATTGTCATTGTTGTTTTCAAAAAAGTTTTCAAATGGAATGAACATTTTAATATATAGGAATGTTTTTTACGGCTGAAGAGAATATTGTTTATGTATAATGATTTAACTCATGTTTTTATGCAATATGATTATGTTACAATTATTTGGAATTGTTTATGGTGATGGTTGGTTCCATCAGAAACCAAGGAAATTGGTTACATTATAAACTAAGGATGGGTAGCTATGTTTGAAATGAAGTTTGGTTGTGTCCATTATATCCCTATAATGAATTGGGTGATTATTATTTTCTATAGAGAATTATATAGAAAGTTGACTATAATTCATTTGTAAGAGTGATAAGAAAATGTTTCCCAAGTTAGCTACAAAATTTATCTATTATGTATTTGGGTGTTTATGAAAATATTATGACTTCATAATGAAAAATAATGAGCTTAAGCTTAATGAAAATTAAATGATTCATTGTAAGTGTTAAATTTATAACTTTCTAAAAAATAATAAATTTTTCTTGATTTGAAAGAAACCTCTGTGAGTTTTGTTTTTTTACTTTAACATTTCTTGTCAAATTCTTATGAAAATATTTCGGCAATGAAGCTGATTTGTAGAGTATGAAATTTTTTCTTTTGATCCCAAAGTTTATGTTGAAGAGGAAAATATTTATGAGTGCCATTGGACTAACAAGTTTATTTCTTTGTTATTTTAAGTCCCTTACTAATCTTTTTGTGATCATCAAACATTTAAATATATTTTTTACATGGTTTTATGGATTAATAGGAACAAGGATGAGGTAAATATTAAAATTATGAAGATCATTCATAAAAATATTAGTTTTTTTACGTGATAATTTTTTTATTATGGGAAAAGTGGATACTAGGTTGAATTTTCCACCTTGTGATGTAATATTTATTTGTATAAGGGTGATTACCTAATTTTATAAAAAACTAAATTATAAATATCCCTAAATGTAATATAGTAATTCTCCACTTAAGAATAAGTATTATTTAATTTTTATGTTTGGGTACCTATATAATAATAGATTATCTAATACCGATAGAGTTTATAATGCCAGAAAACATTAACATATGATCAGGGACATGTTTAATGTCATCATAAATATAAAGGTATGGTAAATGACAATAATGTATCATGTTTATATCATGAAACCTATTTATATAATAATGGGATATCTATATTAGGCCTCTCCAATATCTAATTAAGTCTATTGTATTCATGATATGAGTCAACAAGACATCTCATAAAAAGTATTAAGAAAATTCTTACTTAATAATGGAAAAAATAAATAATGGATATATGTATTATTGAAATAAGAAAAAAAAATCCATCCCCATTAAATGGAATAATGTTTCTATCTAGAATAATATCTTGAAAATAAGTATATAATATATGGTGTATTTTGAATACGATAGTAAGTACCCATTTCAATGAAATAAAGATAAGGTGGTGGAGATGGTACGTTCAAATTTATGGGTTATCAATAAAATATATTAATTGATTTCAGCAATTTTAAATGGTATGAGACTAAAAAAAATATTATAAAAATACTTAATTGGGTTTATTATGATCATGTAAACTATAAAAAGAATTTCCCCTAATATTTTCTCACTAGGTGTGTGTTTTTAGACTCATTCACCATATACCCAATGAAGATTTAGTTTATAATCAACCAAAAAGTATTAAGGTGACTACCCATAGGTGAAACTATTCTATATCCATATCCACTTTCTAGTATCTATAAAAGGATGTAATTTCCTAGAAATATAAACACACATTACTTTAAAAAAATTAAGATTTGTTGGAATTATGATGGTTTAGGTAACATCTACATAAAAACCACGTAAAAGATAGAATTTAAAATGTAACATTAAATAATATTAATAAAGGGATAATCTTGTTATAAAATATTATATGGGTAGTATTTACACTATACAATACAAAAAATATGGTGTAAAATAATTATGTATTAAGGAATTGAAATTTGAGAGAAAGAATCCTTACCTTTATTCACACTTATCAGAAATTACTCTAACATTCTGTAAAAAAATAAATATCAAAATCATTAAATAAAAAAACATATTCATGCCTATTAAATTTTTTCAACTTCATTTATATTAATTCTATACATGTATATTAGTTAGATATTATCTATTTTCAATTTTGGGTGTGAGAAATCATGGTCATTTTGATCTAATTTTATAATAGTATTGTTGTTATTAATTATCCTAAAATTTTTCGTCATTAAAACATCAAAAAATTTGTAATTGATGATTTATAATTATTTTAAATTGCATAATTTCATGATATGGTGGACTTGGTTTTAATATTTAAATATGTAATCAATTATGAGAATGTTTTATTGATTTTAAACAATCAATCATTGAGATCATAACTAATGTGTTTAATACTAATTATACTATTAATTAACTTCAATAAAATCAAAATTTACTTATTTATAACATATATTACTTGAAATTTAATTCTCATAATCATAAATTACATAATTTTGTAGAATTTAGTAAGTAAGATTTAAACCAACAAAACTGATATCATATCATAACTAATGGATGGTTATGAAGTGATTTAGTTATAACAAAATTACAACAGAAAAATAATGACCATATTTAGTGTTTATTAGTTCCGTACACCATAATTTTAATTTAATATTATAAGAATATAATGTATATAATATTGTTACATCATATGAAAAAATTCATTTTTTGTCTCTTAGAATGACCTTCTGGACGGTTGAGTTTTCCACCATTGTTTATTAATAAAACTATTTAAAGAGTTTTCAATTTTTATTTCCATATCCATAATAATTTGATAAATATTTTATTTATCCATTATCCCCATTATCATGAACCACCAGATCTATGGGGATCAAAAGAAAAATAGAATTCCATCGTTCCATGGCGGCAGTAGTCTACACATAAGCTTGGTTGGCGATTGCTTTTAAATAGAACGAAGGAAATTTATAATATATTTTATCTTTTTAGAAAATATAATATGATATATATATATATATGACACATATTTATGAAATTAAATATTATCATATACCATGAACGGTGTTTAAGGAAAATGAAACATAAATCATTGTGTAGACAATAGTCTGCACACAGAAAAATGTATTATTTCTTGTTTTCATTTAGTGAATAGGGAAACGAGTTTAATAGTTATTATATTTTAATAACAAAATTCAATAGAAAAACAATATATATTTCAATTTATAGTAATGATAGAAATATATTATGAAAATAAATATAGAAATGAAAATAAATTAGGAACATTAACAATCACATTGAGAACTTTGGCTTTCCCTAAGAGGAATCCTTTGAAAAGGATGGATTATGATAATAGCCTATGATAAAAAGCCTAATATTATTTAATAATATATTTGAGGAAGGAATAAGGGATATATTTAAAGAGTTAAATTATTATTTTGAAGTGTTATTTAATAGGTGGTGAGTGGTCCCTTTTATAAATGAAAAGAATGACATTTTTGTAAATATTTAAACTTAATATAAAGAGGGAACATGTTTCACATGTCATATGGATAAAAAAAAGAAACTAATTGAGTGGGAAATTATATAAGGTTTATTACTGATTAAAAAATAAATTAAATATTTTTTTAAAAAAATCATGGTCTTTACCCCCGATTTATTACTTTTTTAATTTTCGATTAAACTGTGGAAACTAGTTGTTGACTAAGAAAGTATTTTTTTTATTTTTAAAAACAAAATAAACCTTATTAAATAATTTATAACTACTTATTTTAAATATAAAATTAATTTTATCAAATAAAATTTATATATTTGAGAAAAATCAATTTTAACATTAGTGAATGTAACACATAAACACCAATTTTTAAAAGATATAAATTATGTCCTCAAATTTTATTATCATTGATATGTGTCTCTAGAAAGAAGAATTTTTTTACCTAAATAATATTTTATTAAAATAAAAAGACAAAGAAAATATCATTGAAAAATATTACTTATATCTTTAAAATTTTATTCATTGGTTTTCTATCTTCAACATAATATTTTTATGATGTATAATTGTACATATGAAATATATATTTTTGCAATTAATATGTTTTTTACACATCTTCTTCTTTCTTATAAAATAAAATAATTCATAGTTTTGGAGAACACTTTTTTCAGTGTTCACCTAATATTTTATTATTTCAGAAAAAACAGAAAAAATCATTTAAATCTAATATTGAAATTGTAAATCTAGAAAATGAAGTTAATTCAATCAAATTAAAATTTAATGTTTTCTTTGAAATAAAGTCATGAATAATGTTTCTTTATAATTTACACTATATTATTGTTTTTAGATCTAGTGTTTTCCTAGTATATTGGGGTCATGGGTATTATAGAACCCTCCTTGGCCTCTTCCATTTTGGTACGAACCTACCCTTAATCATTACATATTATAGTGAATTTAAAAAGAATTTATTTTCTTATTTTCTTAATGATACTTTAGGTTTATAGATTTAGAAAGTTAGATCATAAATATTAAATAAAAAAACCATATATTATAAAATATAAACTTATATTCATTATCAATTCTTTCTATAAAATAAAAAATTAAATGAGAAACATGATTTACTTTCATATCAATTCTACAACATTTTCATCCTGACCTCTTCCTTGTCAATAATCGTCAATTCAAAAACATTTTAGAATATAGAATGAGAAAAAAATCTTAGTAAAGGACCTGAAATGAATGAAATCCCTTAGTCTAGGGAAAAACCTTAAAACCCATCAAATAATAACCTTAATAAAATTATTCTTTGAGTTGATTAAATAAACCATTTCAACATGGAAAATACACACTTTTTACTAAAAGTCAACATTTAAAATATTTTATGGCATAAATAAAACAAGAATAAAACATGATGAATCTTTTTTATATTACACTTATATATAGAGTAATCTTCACCGTTACACATGGAATAACCATCAAGATTATAGTTAGATTAACCATCATAGTTACACTTAAATTAATCATCACGATTATCCTTGTTATAAAAATTGTAGTATATTCCCCTAAACCATTATGAGAAACCAAATCGGTTTCCCTTTCCCAATACATTATACATCTATAATGGTCTCACCCATTCTTGAGATAAAATACAACCATCCATCCTAACAAAAAATTCTAAATATCCATAACATAATCTTAACACATAAAATCATGAGTTTTCAATATAATATTTGCTCCCATAAAAAATGTTTCCATATATTAAAATATTCATTCCTTTAAACCCCAATAAAAAATAGAATTTCCAAAACAAAGGTAAAGATCATTTTTCCTTGAGTAAAACATGAAATCATTCAATGTAATTTGAACATAAAATAATGGGTATGGTGGCACAAAAATTAATCTTATCCATATATTTTAAAATATAATATTCTTGTTACCATTTTTAAATAAAATAAAAAAATTATATGAAAAATATATTTTAAAAAAATATTGAAGTAAAATAAAAAAGGAAATAAATTTTCATTATAAATCAATTATTTATATATAAATTCAGCCATAATTATTTTTAACAATGCTGACATGGATGATAAACACATTTATAGGAAACCAATAAGAAAATATTTTGGGAATAAAGTCCCTTAGTTTGAGTCTAAATCATCGTGTTCCTTATTTATATTACTGATTAATAAAATAAGGTTTATTATTTACTTATGTAATAAAACTTTCCATGTATATTATTCCGTTTATTTTATCTATTATCATGCTATATTTAAATATTTATTATATTTAGATTCACATCATATGTTTTAAAGATATACATTTCATAATTCCAAAATGGATTCAATATGTTAAATATAGTGAATGTGGAAATAATTACATCACCTATGTAATAATAATGATGAAATAATTTTTATTTTTGTACATAAATTATACTTTTAAAACAAATCATAAAAGATGGTTATGAAAATGAACTACGTTACAATCACAGAGGTGGAGGGACACATGTATTCTTGGGTAACGTTTCCATTTTTCAATGATCATCATAGAAAAATGGTTAGTAATATATTATTTTAAATAATGATAATAATATAATAATATCATATTAATTGTTTAAATATTCTTATTTTTATCATATATGTGATGTGGGGATGAAGAATGATTCACATTATTTCATGGAGGTGGTAGTCTACATGTACGCACAAATGGCATTAACAATTTTCCATGAATTGAAATAAAAGAAGGTAAATGATATATTATATTTTCAAAATGATAAATATGTCATGAATATAATATATAAAGATTAATTCTGTCATTATAATCCAGTCTTGATAGACTATTATAGAAAATTAATTACACTAATCACGAGTCGATAGTCCACCGTACAAACGAATGATAGTTTCATTTAGCATTTGATGAAAGAGGAGATGGATATAGGTTATTTCATTAACATAATAAAATATAATTATATGAAGTATATTGGTTTTATTATTTTATCATGTTTGAATAATATTTTAAGGAGGTCAAAGAAAAAATAAAATTTAGATATGCGGTTAAAATTGTTCTTCTCTTTTGAAAGATATCCTTTATATAACAAATTAAGACCTAGATTGGTATTATTACCAAAATAATGCATTTATAACATGGATAGGTATGTAAGTAATGTATATGGTCATATATTTTATAAAAAAAATGGTTTTATAAGTGTGAATAAATAAGAATACGTGGTTCCATTTTATAAGAGTGTGGAGAGGTACTCTTGGAATTTCACTAAATACTAATTTAATATAAATTAAATTGGTTGTAAAATAGATTAAAATTAATAATATAAGAATATAAGATTATTTTTTTTGTCTAATTAGTCCCATATAATAATTTTTTGACATGTTTATATCACATTGTAGCCATTATCCTGTTGTTTTATCCCCCACTAATCCTTTTTAAACATACCAGAGAACATGGTTTTTTACTCTTCGAGGTTCAAGTTATTTAATATAAATGAGAAATTTTTCTATAAATTGATAACTGATGATATTATAAACCATATAATAATAATGTTTCTTAACATATGATTTTTTTTGTAAATTTATATATTTTAATAAAATATTATTATCATAAGATATCAATAATGTCAATTTTTGAACTATTCATTTACATTGACTTTCATAACCCCAATGAAATAAATGAAATTAAAATAAAATTACTACACACATCTATGATATTATTTTTTATCCAAAAAATTCATGGAACACATTATATATTTCAAATTATACTACTTTTAATATTATTAGTATCATTTATTTTATTTTTCCATTATTTGAATCATTACTATATCAATGTTGTGTATGTATTTAGGGTAATAAATTATTCAATAAAAATTAAAAATAAATTATCATAATAAATATAAATCATTTATATTTAAAAAATTTTCTTATATATGAAAATATACTCTTGTTATCCCTCTATAGAAAATATTATAGTTATTAAAAAAGGGTGTGACCTTTTGTACTTTAAATAAAATACTATAGAGTCTATAATTAAATAAAAATATCAAGAAAAGGATATATATTAAAATTTTGAAATAGTAGGGACGAAATATATTCATCAAATAAAATATATTCAAGTTTTAGGGTCATTTTATAGTCCTTATCATTTTCACCATTAATTACCCACTTTACCCATAATCGTGGTAACAGAAATTACAAAAGTTACTATTTATATTTACAAAAAGGGAAATAGTAAATCAATTTGGGCCCAATGATTAAAAATATTGATTATATTTTTCATAATTCTATATATAGAAGTATTAATATTTAATTTTAAATTTAGCTGAAAAATTGAGATATAAAACAGGTTTATAAAAAATTTTCTTTTTACGTATAAAATGTATTTATATTAAATTCATGTAAAAAATTTATTTTAAAAACAATAATTGGATTATTTTCAGTCAAATTGATCAAATAAATTTTAATATGAATAAAAAATATAATTTAAATTTAAAATAATCGGAAAGAAAATAACAATTTCAATAAAATCAGTATTTTTCACTATTTGGTGAAAATTGATTTTTTTATTAATTCTCAAATATTAATTTAAATATTCATTTTAAATGATGAATTAAAAAATTAATATCATTTTATCAAATACATTTTTGAATTTTTTCAGAGAATAATTTTAATATTTAGTCACAAAAAGTAATAAAAAACATTTTTGATGGAAAAAAATATGAAACCATATATTACTTTGTAGAAATTTAGTTCTTATTTAAAATACATTAATGAATAAATTTAAATTGGTTAGAAACTTTTTATTTATTTTATAATTTTTTAATTCTATTAATATACTGTAATTCAACAACTAGTTTATAACATTCACATTTACATAATAATATTTCACAGGTCATTTAGGCTGGGTGTCCTTTATTTTATATACTATGAAACATAATAATTATTTTAAAATATTAGGATACTACATTCTCCCCCATATAATAAATTGTATCCTCAAATTTTAAACATGACCTTGAAAATCAATGGATTTACATTTTATAATAACTATTTTGATATTCCACATCCTAAAAAGGGTTAATTAAACATCCTTCTAAAAGAGGGGATGGAATGTATGAAGGTGATCCAGAAAAAAACATGACAATGTTTTCAAATAGGAGAAAATCAATGGGTAGTGAAATTACGGAAATGTAAGATTAAATTAACACTAAAGGATTAATAAATAGTTATAGAGAACATGGTCAAGAGAAAGTTAACCTTAATATAATCACAAACTAATTATGGGTTAAAAGACTATTTATTTATTAGTAAGAATTGTAAATGGATAAAATTTTTATTTCAACATATATTATTGTAGTTTTTTAATTCATTTACCATCTAGTCTAATCACATACGAACATTTATTTCCATTACATGCAGAGCTTCATCCTTTAATCAATTTCTACCACAAACTCTTGTTTTTATACAAACAATGAGTATTTAAGGTGAATTTTTAATTCATGAAGAACTAGATTCAACTTCAAGTGGATAACATAATCCAAAAATGGATAGAAAGTTATTCTTTATATCATTATACATTAACCAAAACCAAAGTTGTGAAAATAGTATAATACAATTCACAATAATAATAAACCATCAAATGAATAAATACAATATTAATCTACAAAATTCAACAGTACTGTCGAATGTTTAAACAATATAATTCCATAATTAAATATTCTTGAAAATAATTAAAATATTCTTTACTATGTTTGAAACCCAAAAATTAAAATTATTTCCTAACATATTATTCGAAGATAAATTTAACATTTATCTCTAAATGACATCAATCACTCATAATGTCTCATACCATAAATCATATTCCATAATAATATAATCTAAACGATATGAGAAAGCATTTCTATAAATGAATTTAATCACCATAAATCCATAAAAATCCATATTCATCTCAAAAATCAAATTCAACCTCCAATCCTCAAATAAAATCTCATAATTTTATGTTTACCTTAGTTATATAAAGTCTCCAAAATAGTGAAGTTATTCAAAAATAAAATTAATCTCGTATACACTAAAGCAAGTTTTCAATACCATATTTATCTCTATGATAAAACATATATTTCTAAATAACTAAACTTTATCTATTAAATTTTTAAGTAAATATTGAAAATGTTATACTAACCAGGACATCATGTAGGTTAGTGGTCGAAAATGCACCCTTCTCACCCTTTAGTTTTGGATTCAGGACTTGCAGACATTTCTGATGTGATGAGTTGTCACTCAACTTATAGGTTATCCAATTTATAAAACTATATAATTATAATAACATTCCCAAAAATATGATTGAAATCCTAAAATTAATTTTTGACTTCCATGGTATTCTATACAACATATTTTAAAAAAATAGAATAATATTAAATCAATATTATTTCCTTACGGTAAAGAACATATTATCCTAGAGGCTTTTTTATCACCTTTTCATATGTCCTTATATGAATATCTCAAAAAAATATAAATACAACACCACATTTCAAAGTTATTGATTTTATATAATATATGATTTCAATTTTTAAAATAAAAACAATGAAAGAATTATCTATAGGTGTTCATAATCCTCATAACATTTTTGAATCCATTAAAACATCATCAACAAAAAACCATAGACTTTACCAAAAGTTCATTAGAGACTTTATTCATAGGATACATACATACAATTGGGGACTTTTTTTATCCTAAAGAGCATAACCACAAACCCATAATGCCCGAATCTAGTATAAAATGTTATTTTTAGAATACCAACCTTCTTCACCTTTAAATTATGGGACCCATACCTAATGTAAATCTTTGAAAAATACTAATCTCTGTGGATTTGTTACTACCTCATTTAATGTACCAACATCTTCTAATGTATTTTTAATAAATCCCACCACACCATTATTCTTATAGTCTTGTTTCTTCCCTTTACTTGTTTCCTTCTTCCACCCCTCAATGAACAATGACCTATCTAAAGACTTTTAAAACACTATTCTTCTTGCTTATCAAAATTAGATTTACCATAACCATGATCTTTTTCATTGAATTCATGATCCATATACCCTATATTAACACATCAATAAATATTTCAATAACCAATTAAAAACTAATTAAAATTCCATTCAAAACACTTGGATCATGTTAGGGGATTACCTCCAGACTTCTTAAATTATTTATTCTACATTGCTGACCACCTTGACCATTTCTTACTCTAGGAATCTCACAACACATATGTTTTTATAAACTCCATCTCAAAATTCGTATAATAATGAACAAAATTTACATATATTTTTAGTTATAATGTTTCCAAATCTCACTATAAACACTATTTCAATGCCAATTCAAATATAATAATTTTTTTATTAGTTTCTGGAATTAAATATTTCATATAATTATCCAATCTTATGATGTTTTCTTCATACCTAGACACCTAATATTTAATTTTTAACTTAATTACAAAAAATCATTGTCCATCTTGAGCCAAAGATAAATATTTGGGAAATATTTCTGTAGAAAATATTTTTAAATGGTATACATTCTCTAGTTTCAATATCATCTCTATATTTTGTATTTTTAAATTATACATCCATTGACAAAATTTATATTTGAAATGATAAAGAGAAAGAGTTACCTTTTTTATTTGGAAAACTCAGATATTTTCTTAGGCTTTAATCCACCCCTCAACTACTACTGGATCATAAGACCCATGGAATGTTCTAGGGTGTTGCCATATAAAATAATCAACTATAAACATGTTCATTTATGGAATATATAGATGTTATTTTTAAAGGATACCATCACCATTTATATCTTATGTCAAGTGTTCCATAACAACAACAAAGTAGTCAGTTTGAATTCCCACTCTTCTATTCTATTTATTTGGATGGATATCTTCCACTTATCAGCTTCCAACATAGATTATCCATTTACTCTATTGAAAAAAATTCAAAAAAATATAGTTTTGATGAAGAATCATGATAATCTTGAAATGATATATCATTTCAACTTAAACATAATGTAAAATTTGTTAAAGGTATTATATTAATATTATTAAATACATAATAATGTTATATAAACCCTTCTCTAATAAAAACCGTAATTATCAAGTATTAAACCTTAATTATTCTAATGAACTTAACTAGAATTATCTTTCTTATATTACAAAATACATTTTAGGTTTTTAGTTTTAGATATTTGGGTCATAAATCATACCAAATAATCCCATATATTAAAAAGTGGATACTTATATTAAGTACCCATTATTCACAACAATAAAACTTTAAAAAACATGTTTTCTTTGTAATGACACATCTTTACCATTTTTATCTGGACCAAATCCTTTTCCCTACGCATCCTATGAAAAAAATTGAAATGTGGGATGAGGAAAAAAAGATTATTTAGAGACAGAAATAGAAATAAATCCATTATTATAGTGAAAAAATGACAACTAAAAAGTACATACCATTATCATTTTATTATTTTATATGATGAAATAAATAACTTTCACATAGGGAACACAAACATTTTGTTCAAATGAATCTTTTAAAATTGAAAGAAAGCATAAATACAATATGTAAAAAACTTGAGGCATCATTTACATATCACTGTTACATATGGGGTAACCCTCAAGGTTACACATGGAATAATTAAAATAGTTATTCTTCGAGTAACTATCACATTTAGAATTGAAATAAAATTCATGGTTATACATGGAATTACTATCACTATATATTCCCATAATATATTAGGAGATACCTAATTTGATAACTCTATTGGTCTAACCAATACATTAATGAACTATAATGGTATAAAACATCATTAGTTTATAATAGAACCACATATTCTCATTAAAAATTCCCAAGAACCATTATAAAATCATATCCTAAGAAACTTACAGTTTTCAAAATAATATTTTCACAAATTATAAAACAGTTTTTGATATTGCATTATAGTTTCCTATAAAAACGATTTGAAATTTTTTTTTGGGATGTAATGGAAATATGGGTTTTCATTGAATAAAAAATGAAACATTAAAGAGTAACTCAAACATCTAATAATGATAATGGAGGTGAGAAAAGTCATTAACTCTCTATATGTTAGAATCAAACATTTCTTTTCCCTTCTATAAAGATAGAGAAAATATTTCATTAAAATTTTATTTGTGAAAACTTTTGAAATAAAAATAAAAGTTACATAAAATTTTATTTATAAATGAATTATTTAATTCTATATACATCCAATAAATCATTTTTAAATAAGGAAAATGAGGAAAAAAGGGTTTTAACTGAAAACATTATATGAAATATTTTAAAAGGAAGTTACTTACATTGAGTCCAACATGTCAAATTCATTATTTATATTCCTGGATAATGAAAATAGGATATTTATCTTCACAATTAAGAACATTTTTATTTTGTTAATGATTTTATTTTATTTCATACCATAGTATGTTTGATTATTTAATCAGTTATATTCACATTGGTTGTTTTGATGATATTCATTTCATATGTTCAAATGGTTTTAGTAAGTTGACTATGGCCAATGAGGTCATTATTCCATAATATATAGAATAAAAATTATGAAATATTCATAATTTTTAGAAATCAATTAGACTTTAAAAATTGATCATAAAATATGGTAATGAAAAATGAACAATGATACAATAAAAGTTATGGTATGTCATGCGTACGCATGAGTAACGTTTAAAATTTTCCATGATCATTATAGAAGGGAGGTAAGTATTATTTAATCTATAAAAAATTATAATAATATCATAAAAATAATATTACATATTTTAATAATATTACATATGTCATCCATTTGATGTGGCGATGAAAAATAATCACTTCATTTTGTATAGCTGGTTGTCCATGTGTATGCACGAACGACGATATCATTTATCCATCAAAGGAAATGTAAGTTGGTAAATGATATCTTATCTATTTTATAATGATAAATATTGAATTAATATAATATATAAAAATTAATTACATCATAAAAATAAATTTGTTAGAGACAGTCATAATTACTATCAAAATGATAAATTTGGTGGTTAAATATAATTTAAATATCAAAAAAATTAATGAAAAATTGTGTTATACAAATTCCCGAACAATTAAATATTTCCCTTTCGGAAATAATATTTTACCATGGAAAACTAATATTTCTCAGTATGTAAATGACATTATCTTTTAATTAAATGAACAAAAAAATGTTATCCCACATAAAATTATTCTATTTCTCTCTTTCCTAAACGATCCAAACTTAATACAACTTAGTTTTTTACTATGATGTGTTGAAAAATATTTTTGGAAAGATTTATTATTTTAAAATGATCTTTTTTTATTAGAGTATGTTTCTCTCCTCCTATTATTTCTTATAGAATATTTTTCACCCTTGTCTGCCGAGTCAAAAATATTTACTCCACCATAATTTGAAGCTATGTTCCTTTCTTCAACTATTTTCATGTTTACCATTTCCATATAACCATCTATCAAGATAATTAAAACCATAGAACAAATATATATTAATATAATTACCTCAAATATGTGTTCCTTTATGTTTGTTCAAGTTTAAACCTCTATAAAAAAGTAAACTATGTTCCAAAACCAAGTTGTGCGCTCTATCAAAAACTAATTTCCTTGCATAAGACTAAATAAATATACCATTTTGATTACATTGAATGAGTTTTTTTAAAAAAAATATTATAATTCATCACAAGAAAAGGATTGGTGAAGTTTATCTTAAACATATATTTCTAACTATTTTCACACAATAACCCATATCATGTATACCACTAGCATCACCTTTTTAACAATTGGGATAGAAAGGAATAAAAAATCCAATTCATCCCATTAATACATGTTTTCTCTTGATAAAGTACAAGATATCCCTAAAAATTGATGGATTTTGTCTCTAATAATATTAGCTTTGATGTTAATAGCATTGGTCCTTATTTATATTAATTTTATGAATATTGTGAGATTATTTAACAATTATATGAACATGTTCTAGTTTCTAATGTGGTTCATGTGAAACTACATTATCTACTTCTCACTCTTGGTGGTTTTTAGGTCTTAAAACTTGTTACATTTTTATAAAAACTTATTAACCTTCTCTACATAGTTCTTAAATGCTTATTTAATTCTCAGGTATAGAGAATATTATATAAAATCAATAATGTTCATAGTCATATAATATCAAAATAATATATTTAAATTAACAAATGGATATTGAAATCTTAGTGAGAAGTATCTTTTTTAATAAATGATACCATATTCTCATTGGGTAATCTGAAAATTATGAGTCTATGATATGTTTTGTAAGACCACAATATTTTATATATTTTTTTCTTTTAAATAAATGTGAAGTATTCAATAGCCTTCATTATACACAAACCCGAGTCTAAAAGATTCATGATATTGAATGCCTTTATAAATTTTTCATTGGATTGGAGGGTATGAGTAAGATAAAAAAAATTATGAAATATATTTATAATATTAATTATCAAAAAAAATTTACTTATCAATGAATAGAAATTAAGAATTCAAATTTTAGTGAAGTCATTTCAGGAATCAAAAATACTTTTTTCTTTAAAAATTGTTTTTTTATTTTATTTTATATGAAAATATTATAATAAAATTTTGAAACTTTTAGAAAATTTTTCTTTTATAATTTAGTTCATTTTTAAATCATCAGATAAAATTATTTTAATGTGTAAACATTAATTTTTTTGAATAAATTAATTACTCAGTGAATAGTAATAAAATACAGAATTTATAGAAAATTATTTATTCCATTTATGTATTTAAAAAGTACCATTTAATTTGGAATTCATATTAAAATTTAAATAGATCGATTTTATTAAAAATAATCTAATTAATTTCAATGGCATAAACATTATGGTTATTTTGGTATAAAAATATTTTTATACCAAAAAATGTATTTTAATGGAAAAACATTTTTCATTATACTCAGATGGTTTAATTTAAAATAGATTTATAGAAATTTCTTAGATTTAATTCACTAAAACTTATTCCATATTTTTAACCATCATATTTAATAATATATAATAATGTGATCTTGTATTTTAGTCATTATAATTTTTAGCCATGGAAAAATTTCATTACTACGGTAATTGTTAAAAGAAGTTAACTAGGGTTTATACTAAAGAAATAAGAGATAAAATCATTTAAAAACCTGAATATATATTATTGAATGAATATATTTAGGTTCTATACTGTCATATATTCACAATTTAGTTAGTTTTTTTTCATATGGATTGAGTAATATATTAATATATTTTAGCCTTTTGAATATTTCTCTATGTGAACTCTCCATCACTTATAATAGCAAACCACCTATCCTATATTACTCAAAATTCATGAGCCTTATATATCAAAAAATAAATTAACAAAATAATTACTAATTTCAATACCCAATATATAGGGGTCTTTTTTTTTCAAAATACCAACCTTATAATGTTTAATGTGTAATCCAAAGGAGGTAGTCCAAAGAAGAGGTATAACTACTAACCGAGTACTTATTTTTATTTTTTCTTATTCCTCCTTAACTTATTTGGTAAAAATGACGATATAATAAAATAATTATATCTCATACACTAATATTTTTCATATATTGGGGATTCAACCTATATTCACCTCCTTTCCAACTAAATGTTAAATTAAAATATCCTTCATGTGAACATTTAGACTATTTCATCGACATAGTGATATGATTAATTTTCCATCACCATTTTCGTGGTGGTAATTAAGATATATATATATATATAATGTTTATATATGATATTTATTACATATTTAGTTTTATATAAATATAATCTATAATCTATATTCTTATCTTCCTATTCATGGTGAAATGATAACGTCGCTCGGGCATATGTGTGGACTACCACCTCCATGAATCGATGCAAAAAAATTATCAATATAAAATTTAATGGATGGTAATTTCAATATATTTAATGAATATATATTATATTTATGATATAATAATAATTCTATAAATTTAAAATTTAATGTACATTTCTTTTTCCCATCTACCGAAATGTGGAAGCATCACTCATGCTCATGTATAGATTACGGTCTCCAGAAAATGATATAATTCATTTATCACCACCACTTCATATGAGCAACAATAAAAGGTTATATAATTATTAATTTTTTTAAATTATAGATATTATTGAACAATCATCATCATAGAAATTTCAGAACTTTCAAATCGAACCATTCTTGAAAAAAGAAACACTTATTACTCTGAATTGCAATTTTAATAAATAATTGTTAATAAAAGGGTGATAATATGTTATAGGTATATCATATATTCTATTATATATTTTAAAATTATTCTATAATAAATATATAATAAGTATATATTAATTATATATTAGTTTTCCATTGCAATGAATAAATATGGGACTTCAAGTAATGGAATTATGATACAATCTTACTTCTTCTCCAGATTGTTTATACAAAATATAAGTTGAGAAAAAAAATTAATATTTACTAAAACCAAATATATTTTCTTAAACATTATTTATAAATGAATTTTTAATGTAATAATATCATTTATATTCTTTTTCTTAAATGATCAAGAAAATTGTGTTCTGAAAAAGTCGATCTTATTTCAACTTTGGTTAACAATATTTTTCTTCCATGAACATTGTAATCAAAATTATTCATCGATGTTTTTATAAATAAATTAAATGGTTAAAGAAATCACTTCTTCATTACAATTTAATTCATTTGTATTTATTTAAATTTTTTTAATAAAAACAATATGAACAAGTCAAATTTGGATTTTTTTAGATGTGTGAAAATAATTCTAACTTTTAACATATATGAGATGTAAATATTTTCCCAATATCATGAATAATATTTTATTAGATGATTTATTTAAATGGTTCTATGGTTATTTTCAATGAATTTTTTTATTAATATTATATAAAAATATAGATTGTAAATATTTAATTTTAAAATGAAAATTGTATTTTTCTTAAGAAATGTTGCATTAGTCATTTAAAGGTATTTCTATCAATGATAACATTCATTGATGATACATATTCTATAATAGGTATATTATCCAATGATTCAATCTTTATTCATTCCAATATATGGTTTGTGATTTTGGTGAATAGATATAAATGAAAAAAAAAAATTAACTTTCCTCAGGTTATGCAATCAGGAAGTGAGAAATGTTTTCAAGATCTTGTGGCATACATTTGAATTGACTGTGTGATAGGTGGGTCTATTATAGACCTCTAAAGAATTGGGTGAATATGGATAATTCATAATATTACTATGTTATAAATGAACCATATTTCATGTTCAAACCATTATGTATGGACATGGGTTCATGTCCATAAGTTTATGCTTTAACCCATATTTATGTCCATAAGTTTATATGAGGACCTGGTTTCTTATCCATAACTTCATGAGTAAACCAGTTTTTTTAAACATGTTTGTAATGATATAAGATTATTCTTAGGGAACATTTTTATGTTTATAAAGATTTTATTAATTCTAATGTATTTAATGTTCAACAAAAACGATGTAATATCTATGTATGATATTCTCGGGTCACCTCAGTTTCCATAGAAGAGGTGTTTAGTTTCATTCTTAGAATATTATTATATAAATTTGTTAAAATTTTTGTGGATAATTCCATGTATAGGATAACATCCTGAATCTTTGATAATGTCGGGATTGTGTGTTTTAAAGTAAATAGATCCATATTTGTATATTGGAAAGTGAATGAGGATATGGAATAGATACACTTAGAAGTAAAAAATCCTAAAGGGGTAAATTTTCTATTAAATCGATTCTCACTGGTGAATAGTGTGTGGGTTGAAGTCAGTACACCTTGATAGTCACTCTTAGTGGGTATACATGGGTTAATTCACATTCTACTTATAATCCATTATGAAGGATTGTGATAGATGATGGTGTTGGATGACTTTGGTTAAACCCAATGTGACATAGATTTAATAGATGGTGTCATGATTTTCAAATCCTATGAATTATTTTCATGATCATTTGATTTATCATCATATAGTTTGGTGCTCATGATAATCATTTTGTATTTAATAAGGGAATGAAGATAAATTGTTGAATTTGAGGTGGTAACATGAATGTTGAATTTTTGTGTGTGTCATATTTGAGCTTAGTCATGTGGATTCTGTTATATCACGAAAATCCCCTTTTCGGTTTTTATTCTTATCATGAACTATTTTATATTGTGTTATCTATAAAAAATTCAAATTGTATGATGATCACCTATTAAGTTTATAGATCATCTTCGATAGAAGTGTGTGGGAATATGATTACTAAAAATCTTATGATTATCAATTATGATTAATTTGATTATATTTTGTTCATGGATTATTTTATCTATATAAAGATCCCATATCAATTTTAGGGGAAGGGAAGTGATGTTTGAAATTATGAGTTAACTTTGTAAATACCCGTAAATTTCAAGGAAATTTTTTTTCTTAATTTTCTTTGGAATTTTACAAGAGTGCATTTTCTGACGGCACCTGATTCCGAGGCCCGGTGTGCCCGAAATCATTTTCTGAAGTTTGGCATGGGTACGTTCAGTGAACGAACGAGCGGGTTTTTCTAACTTTTGAACCGGTGCCCGGAATCGAATTCTGAGGGCACCGATGAAATCGCAGCGCCCGTATTCACTTAGAAACGCCTCTTCTGGAGTTGCGTTTGCTCGGGTGTGGTTTTTAATTTTCGGGCATAAAGTTAAGAAATAAAATAATTTTACGACAGCTTTATTTTATTTCACTTAAGCCACTTGGAAGCCACTTGAAGCCACTTAAAGACGGCTTAAACTGAGTTGATCTGGATAGGATGCTATCCAGAAATATCATACCCCCTTGGTAGGATATTTGTGAGGTGGGGCCCGCATGAGCCCCGCCGTTTCTTTCCGCTATGTAACACACCTGCGAAAACCCTTCATTATGAAAGTCAACTGACGCGTTTTCTTAATTTCTTAACAGACCATTTAATTGGGCGGTTTATTTTGTAAATTAAATGAGATGTTTCATTCATTGAATTAATTCAACGAATTAATGGGTCGTTTCTTACCCATTTTCGTTTATTGGCATAATAATAAAATAAGACGAACCTCTCTTTTTTTTGGAGGATTACTCGTTGAGACAGAATCCTTGTATCTTCTTTCTCCTTCGCGAAGAACGCGAAGAACGCGAAGAACGCGAAGAACGCGAAGAACGCGAAGAACGCGAAGAACACCGTCATTCGTGGAAATCGATGACGCCCAAATCCAAGACGTTGTTCCCCGCACCGATCTCAAATCACCAACCATTTGAGGTGAGTGATTTCGGGTTTCTTCTAAAAGCTCTTTTGGGTTTAAAACGAAGAACATATTTAATTATTTATAATTTAAATCTGTTGTTCTTGGTCTGTTGAGTTCGCCGACTCAATGCCAGATTCCGCGACGACGCGACTCCTTCCCGCGACGACGCGACGATCCCCCTCTTCCGTGAAGAACGCTCACGTGCGACGACTACGAGGTAGGGAATTATTTTGGAATTACCCCCTTTTTATATTCCCGTAAATGTTTCTTTAAAAAGTTAAAGGACTAGTTTTGTGAACAATTTTAAATTTATTAAAATTGTTGTTTCTATTCAAATGAGGAACCCGTTTTATGAAACAATTTTAATTCATTAAAAAAATTGTTTTGGATATGCGTTCATGTGTTGAACTTTAATTCCTCCCGTTGTTTATCTCTAACGCAGAGGGTGCGGGCCAAACGAACATGGCCCGACAACCCTCTGCCGTTCTTCATTTTTGTGCGGATTTGACGGGCGACGACGGAACGTGCCACGACGGAAGTTTGATGATCCCGCAGTGAAGAACGAGTCCCGGGAGGAGCAGCGGCGCAGACGGGAACAAAATCGGACCACCAGAGTGATCCCGGTGGCCCGCGGAACACGCCGACATCGCGGGTCGCCGGCGCGGCGGCGCCAGCATCCGGGAGCGGCGGCGCCCCGGCGCGCCGCCAGACAGGCCGCCACGGCCGAAGCTGCTGCGGCAGCGGCACCCATGGACCCGCGGCCGCACGGGTCCGGTGCACTCGGACATGGTAAAGCCACATCCTTGACTCAGCGCGGCCCCACGCGGGGGGCCGCGGCACCCCCAGGCCGCGGGGGCAGCGCCCCGCGGCGCCTCGGTCGTTCGACCGCTCGGCAAAACCGGGCCGGGCCGGTCCGACCGGCCGGGCCACGCCCTGGCCGGACCAGACCGGGTCAGACCGGGTCAGGTCGACCCGGTTCGGCCGACTCCCGGGGGGGGGGGGGGGGGGGGGTCGGGCCGGGTCGTCCCGGGCCCGGACCCCCCGTCTTCGGACTGTTTTCGTTCAAATGGTCGTATCTTGAGAAACGGGACTCCAAACGACCTGCCGTCAGTGGCAACGCGATCCTTGGATCGAGACGGTCGTTTCGGTATATTGCACTCAAGGTTTCAGAATACTTTGGGTTCGGCCGGGTTGGTTCGTACACGAAACCAACCGGGCCCTCGGAGCGGAAACGTTCATATCTTGAGCTACGGACGTCCGATTGACGTGCCGTCCGCTTCGTTGAATTCCTCTAAGTGAGACAGATCTTTTGGCACACTCCACCCTAGGTTTGGACGCAGGTGGAGTATGGTCGGGTTGGTTTTTCCTTAAAAACCAACCGGGCCCCTGGGACGAAAAAGCCAATAACTCTCAGACCGGGCGTTCGATTGACGCGCTGTCTGCGACGTTGAGTTCCTGTTGACGATACGGAACTTTTGGATACATCAACAACGGACTTTGTTTCAGTTGATGTGTCAGCCTCTCGGCTCATGTAGCGGACCCTCCCGAACGAGCTTGCTATGTGTGGGAACCCTAGAGCTGGCTACTAATGCTTCTTTCACAGCGACGACCGTGTTGAGATCCTCAGTGGACTGCGGCGACGACCGTGCAGAGATCCTCAGTGGACTGCGACGAAGACTGTGCAGAGATCCTCACTGGACAGCGACGACTACAACACTCAGCTATCCTGCGTGGATCAGTGCTACAGGTCCTGTGTGGGCCCGATCCTGTGTGGGTCCGATCCTGTGTGGGTCAGTGCTCAGCGGTTCTGTGTGAGCCAGCGCCTACAGGTCCTGTGTGGGCCCGATCCTGTGTGGGTCATTGCGGGGGTTAGTTACCTATCGATCCTTTGTGGGTCCGACGACTTAGATGGACCAGTGATCATCTTTATCATCATCCGAAAAGTATACCTGTGTGAGATGAATCTTGTGTTACTCTCCTTTGTGGATTGTGTTGAGCTATCGTGTGTGGATTTACTGTTTACTCTCCTTTGTGGATTGTGTGGTGCTATCCTGTGTTTATTTACTTTTTACTCTCCTATGTGGATTGTGTTGAGCTATCCTGTGTGGATTTACTGTTTACTCTCCTTTGTAGATTGTGTTGAGCTATCCTGTGTGGGTATACGTTTTTCTTTCCTGTGTGGACTGGGTTGTGCTTGGGCTCAGACGTTGGAGCCGAACAGGAATTGATGACTTAGGTATATGTATGGGCATATACCTAAGCCGTGTCAGATGTTACTTCATGATTGTATCTTTCCTTTTTGGATTATCCTTTGTGGATTTCGGGAAACCTTCGGGGGTCTCGGGGTCCCTACTGAGTTCTTATACTCACCCCTGCACGGGCTATGCCCGCACTACGTTGTGTTGGTTGCAGACGACGGACATCGCTAATTGTGGTGGAGGCGTGCGGAGTAGGACGGTACCTGGAGGTGGAGCACTGGGTGGGACATACTCAGAGCGGTCAGGTGGACCCGAGGAGCAGTGGAGGCTATCTGTACCCACCCTTCAGGTGGGACTTCCAGAGGACGGCTCGACGCTGCAGTTTTTCCTTTCACTTGTTGTTTTTCCTTTCAGTTGTACTTTACAGTTGTACTTGTATTTCCAGCCCCTTTTACTTTCAGCACAGCTTGTACCGTTTTTACATAGTGTTTACTTTTCCGCTTTCTTACTCTCTGGTGCTTGTTTACTTTTCAAAGGCAATGCCTTCCTTTTTTTTGGGATTTACGCCTTGGTGCTAGTCGCCAGCCCCTAGCCTATGGAAGGCGGGCTTGGGGTAGTCACGGCACGGGCCCCGAGGACGGGTCGTGACAAATTGGTATCAGAGGGGTCGGTTCTACCCCAGACTCTGATCTTTCTTCTATGTGAAGCAATAGTGTTTAGTGTATTGAGTGTGGTTATCAATCCAGGGAGTCCAGTGTTGGTGCGGCGGCCGACGTATCCGTACACCAGGACCCTGACTTCTGATTTCCGACTTAATGCACGAAAACATTGATTGCATGTGTGTTTCAAGTTTTCTTTGTGATTACTTGTGTCAGCTCACCAGGTATACTGTTCTGACCGTGGTGCACTTGTTTCCTATTCAGGATGGCCCGACGACAGCAGCCAGCTAGGGTTCCGAGAGTAGAGCACGACGATAGCCCGCCGAGTGATGAGGCCTCGGTACAGGGCCCGTTGACAGCAGAGGCACCGGTGGTACCTTTACCCGCCGAGCCCCAGATGCTTCCAGCACTGGCAGCTGACGATGAATGACGCCTTGGAGCTCTTCACGAGTTCCAGCGCCAGCGACCACCCAGGTTCCATGGGGAGACGGACCCCCAGGTAGCCGAGGACTGGCTGGAGGCGGTCGTTTGAGTTTTCAGGCTAGTGAGGACACCAGCAGACCTCATGGTGATCCTCGCGGCGAGCCTACTACACGCAGCAGCAGGACGATGGTGGAGCCTGATGCTCCAGGTACACGATGAGGACTCCCTCATTTGGACGGACTTCGAGAGCCTCTTCCGCTCAGAGTTTGTCCTGGCCACCCTCCGAGCGGTGCGCATTCAGGAGCTTCTTCAGCTGCGGCAGGGCAGCTTGACGGTCGCCCAGTACGCGACGAGGTTCACCGACCATTCTCGCTACTCGACAGACATGGTACGAGACCCCTTTTTCCGGGCCCGGACCTTCGAGCAGGGTTTGAGACACGAGATTAGGGCATCGCTGATCTCCCTCAGCATCCCGACCCAGGCAGGAGTGTTGGAGCGAGCCCTTCTGACCGAGAGCTTTCTGGCTGAGTCCACAGCGAGACCTACCGCAGGGCGGCAGGTAGTAGAGTCTTCAGCAGCTGGTAGCCGACGGATGACTCAGGGTTCCAGATAGACTAGACCTTTCGGCAGACGACCTCGGGACACTGGCTCAGCAGTGTGGGGAACACAGCGCGGGACCAGTCTTCCGAGAGGCAGGCAATGCTACTCCTGCGGCGGGCAGGGCAATATGGCTCGTGACTGCCCGACCCGCCGTACCGAGGAGCAGCAGACGGTGGAGAGGCCACCCAGGCAGAGTCAGAGGGTCGACCGTGGCGGTCCGCAGGGAGGAGGAGGACGAGGCAGAGGAGCTGGCCGTGCAGCAGGTGGTGGGCGATGGTTTGAGGCTCTGCCACCACCACCACCAGGAGGCCCGCCCCGACCTCAGGGAGCTGGCGGGTAGAGACCGGCACAGCTCCAGGCAGCAGAGGCCTATGACCACGGCGCGCCATAGATGATTCGAGGTACGATCTATGTCTATTCCACCCTTACTGCAGTTCTGATAGACACAAGAGAGAGTCACTCTTTCATAGCCACTGCCCTTGTTCGGAGCTCGGAGATTCCGACAGAGCCGTTGGCTCGATCTTTACGACTAGAGACTCCTACAGGAGCAGAATCGATGATTACGCACTGGTGCCGGCAGTGTGAGCTTACTCTAGGAGGCGAGAGCTTCGGCTGGGATCTTCTTGTAGCGGTGTCGAGGCCTTACGACGTCATCTTGGGCATGGATTGGTTATCTACGGTCCATGCACAGATTGACTGCATTAGGCGCAAGGTGCGATGTGTGTGCACCGACGGGAGCAGGTTCACCTTCACCGGTGAGAAGGGAGCCTTTGCAGCACAGGAGGGACTCTCGCAGAGGAGAGGGTAGCCCATCACTCATCAGTTGGATAGCCTCATCCTTGGAATAGTTGACGTGCAGAGTACTAGTTTTCCTGCAGTGGTGGATCAGTATGCGGACGTCTTCCCCGATGACGTTCTAGGGCTACCTCCTCGTAGAGAGGTAGACTTTTATATTGACCTGTACCCCAGGACAGCCCCGATATCCACTCCATCATATCGGATGGCCCCCGCCGAGCTTCGAGAGCTACGGGTACAGTTAGAGGACTTGCAGGGCAAGGGGTTCATCCGACCCAGTGTTTCACCCAGGGCTTCGCCGATTTTGTTCGCCAAGAAGGCGGACGGGAGCTTGCGAATGTGTGTTGATTATCGTCGCCTGAACCAGGTGACAGTGAGGAAGAAGTATCCGCTGCCGAGGATTGATGACCTCTTCGATAAGCTCAAGGGAGCATGGTGGTTCTCGAAGATAGACCTCAGGTCAGGCTATCATCAGCTCAGAGTTCGAGACGAGGATGTGCAGAAGACGGCCTTCAGGTGTCAGTATGGCCACTATGAGTTCTTGGTTATGACCTTCGGCGTAACCAAAGCTCCAGAAGTGTTCATGAGCCTCATGAACAGGATCTTCCAGCCATACCTCGATCATTTTTTCGTGGTCTTCATCGACGAAATTTTGGTGTACTCGACCACCGAGGAGGAGCACGCCTACCACTTGTGATTTGTACTAGACACACTCCGAGAGCACCAGCTTTATGGAAAGCTCTCGAAGTGCCAGTTCTGGTTACGTGAGGTCCACTTCTTGGGGCACGTCATTTCTGAGGTAGGATTTGCAGTGGATCCCGTGAAGATCGAGGCAGTGCTAGCTTGGGAGCCACCCAGGAGCGTGACGGAGGTGCGAAGTTTCTTGGGCCTAGCCAGATACTATCGGAGATTTGTGCCGTATTTCTCTGGATTTACGGCGCCACTCTCAGCGTTGACGAAGAAGGGGAATCCCTTTGTGTGGTCGGACAGATGTCAGCAGAGCTTCCAGGAGCTGAGGTAGAGGTTGACCAGCGCACCTATCTTGAGGTTGCCTGAGGAGGGAGTTGGATACGTAGTCTACTGAGATGCATCAGGGACCGGACTTGGGTGTGTCCTGATACATGAGCGGTCTGTGATTGCCTACGGATCACATCAGTTGAGGACGCATGAGCAGAACTACGCCACCCATGACCTGGAGTTGGCAGTAGTGGTCTTCGCTCTGAAGACATGGCGGCACTATATGATGGGCGAGCGCTTTACAGTCTTTTCCGACCACCAGAGTCTCAGGTACATCTTCTCGCAGAAGGACCTGAACCTGAGACAGCGACGATGGCTCGAGTTACTCCAGGACTATGACTTTGAGATATTCTATACTCCTGGGAAGGGTAACGTGGTAGCCGATGCCCTCAGCAGGGGGACGGTCATCCAGCTACTCGAGGAGGTGACAGAGCAGCTAGCCTCTTTGCAGATATCCTTCGTGGATAGAGACGGAGAAACCTTCCTTCAGTCTCTCACCATCTCTCCTCCACATCTTCAGCAGGTCAGAGAGGCACAGCGTGGGGACGCTGACTGTGAGACACGGCGTGCACAGATATCCTCAGGACAGGCACCTGATGGTTTCTCCCTTAGAGCAGAGCACGACGTCCTTTTCAGAGGACGTACCTTGGTACCAGTCGCTTTTCGAGAGGAGGTGCTGAGAGAGTTTCACACTTCTCCTCTTGCGGTACATCCTGGAGTGGCGATGATGTACCAAGATCTCAGACGACAGCACTGGTGGCCGGGCATGAAGAAGTCTGTGGCAAAGTTTGTTTCACGGTGCCTCACTTTCCAGCAGGTGAAGGCAGAGCATCAGGTACCAGTAGGCTTGGTACAACCCTTGGAGGTCCCGGAGTGGAAGTGAGACGGAATATCTATGGACTTCGTGATTGGAATTCCACACACTTCCAGAGGCCACGACTCCATTTGGGTGATTGTTGACAGACTCACCAAGTCGGCACACATCTTACCCATCTGAGAGCAGGGCTCAGTGGAGAGATTGGGGCATCACTATGTTCAGGAGATTGTACGACTTCACGGTGTTCCGTCGACTATCGTCTCCGATCGGGACACTCTCTTTACTTCCCGGCTTTGGAAGGGGTTGTAGGAGGCGTTCGGGACACGGCTACGTCTGAGCACCGCCTTTCACCCTCAGACGGATGGTCAGACATAGAGGACCATTCAGACTCTCGAGGACATGCTCCGCGCATGTGTCCTCGACTTTGGTCGCAGCTGGGAGGACCACCTACCCTTGGTGGAGTTCGCGTACAACAACAACTACCACTCCACCATCGGGATGGCACCATATGAGGCGTTGTACGGCAGGCCTTGCAGATCTCCTTTGTGCTGGACAGACCCTGGGGAGTCAGCACTTGTGGGACCAGAGATGGTCTGGGCTAGGACAGAGAAGGTCCAGGTCATCCAGAAGCGGATGAGGATGGCATAGAGCCGGCAGAAGTCATATGCTGACAGGAGGCGGAGGCCACTAGAGTTCGAGGATGGCGACCACGTCTTCTTGCGGGTCTCACCTCGATGTGGTTTGCGGAGATTTGGCCGAGGCGGCAAGTTGTCTCCACGCTTAATCGGGCCTTTCTAGGTCCTCTGCAGGAATGGTGAGGTGGCTTACCGCCTGGCTTTGCCACCTCATTTGCACTGGATGGACGACGTCTTCCACGTATCTCAGCTGAGGAGATACATGCACGACCCGACGCACATCATTGTCTATGGGGAGCTAGATGTGGATGATGGGGCGACTTTTGCGGAGGTCCCGGTGGAGATAGAGGATCGATAGGAGCGGGTCCTACATGGGTGATCGATTCCTCTTATGCGTATCAGATGGCAGCACGGGAACCTCTAGGAGAGCACATGGGAGCGAGAGGCTCAGATGCGTGCTCAGTACCCACATTTGTTTCCCTAGTTTATGATGTATCTTTACGGGGACATAAAGTCCTGAGGTGGGAGTAATGTAATGACCCATAAATTTCAAAGAAATTTTTTTTCTTAATATTATTTGGAATTTTACAAGAGCGCAGTCTCTGACGGCACCTGATTCCGAGGCCCGGTGTGCCCGGAATCATTTTCCGAAGTTTGGCTCGGGTACGTTCAGTGAACGGACGAGCGAGTTTTTCTAACATTTGAACCGGTGCCCAGAATCGAATTCTGAGGGAACCGATGAAATCGTAGCCCCAGTATTCTCTTAGAAACGCCTCTTCCGGAGTTGTGTTTTCTCGGGTGTGGTTTTTAATTTTCGGGCTTAAAGTTAAGAAATAAAATAATTTTACGACAACTTTATTTTATTTCACTTAAGCCACTTGGAAGCCATTTGAAGCCACTTAAAGACGGCTTAAACTGTGTTGATCCGGATAGGATGCTATCCAAAAATATCATACCCCCTTGGTAGGATATTTTTGAGGTGGGGCCCGCACGAGCCCCACCATTTCTTACTACTAAGTAACGCACCCGCGAAAACCCGTCATTATGAAAGTCAACTGACACGTTTTCTTAATTTCTTAACAGACCATTTAATTGGGTGGTTTATTTCATAAATTAAATGAGCTGTTTCTTTCGTTGAATTAATTCAAATAATTGATGGGTCGTTTCTTACCCGTTTTCGTTTGTTGGCATAATAATAAAATAAGTCCAACCTCTCTTTTTTTTTGTAGGATTACTCGTTGAGACAGAATCCTTGTATTTTCTTTCTCCTTCGCGAAGAACGCGAAGAACGCGAAGAACGCGAAGAACGCCGTCATCCGTGGAAATCGACGACGCCCAAATCTGAGATGTTCTTCCCCGACCCGATCTCCGATCACCAACCATTTGAGGTGAGTGATTTCAGGTTTCTTCTAAAAGCTCTTTTGGGTTTAAAACGAAGCACAGATTTAATTATTTATAATTTAAATCTGTTGTTCTTGGTCCGTTGAGTTCGCCGACTAAACGCCAGATTCCGCGACGACGCGACGCCTTCCCGCGACGACGCGACGATCCCCCTCTTCCGTGAAGAACGCTCACGCGCGACGACTACGAGGTAGGGAATTATTTTGGAATTAACCCCTTTTTATATTCCCGTAAATGTTTCTTTATGAAGTTAAAGAACTGGTTTTGTGAACAATTTTAAATTTATTAAAATTGTTGTTTTCGTTCAAATGAGGATCCCGTTTTATGAAACAATTTTATTTCATTAAAAAAATTGTTTCGGATATGCGTTCATGTGTTGAACTTTAATTCCTCCCATTGTTTATCTCTAACGCGGAGGGTGCGGGCCAAACGAACACGGCCCGACAACCCTCCGTCATTCTTCATTTTTGTTCGGATTTGACAGGCGACGACGCAACGTGCCGCAACGGATGTTTGATGATACCGCAGTGAAGAACGATTCCCGGGAGGAGCAGCGGCGCAGACAGGAACAAAATCGGACCACCGGAGCGATCCTGGTGGCCCGCGGAACACGCCGGCGGCGCGGGTCGCCGGCGCGGCGGCGGCACCCGCGGACCCGTGGCCGCGTGGGTCCGGTGCACTCGGACGCGGCAAAGCCGCGTCCTTGACTCAGCGTGGCCCCACGCGGGGGGCCGCAGCCCCACCAGGCCGCGGGGGCAGCGCCCCGCGGCGCCTTGGCCGTTCGACCGCTCGGCCGAACCTGGCCATGCCGGTCCGACCGGCTGGGCCACGCCCTGGCCGGACCAGACCGGGTCAGGTCGACCCGGTTCGGCCGACTCCCGGGGGGGGGGGGAGGGGAGGTCGGCCCGGGCCCGGACCCCCCGTCTTCGGACGGTTTTCGTTCAAATGGCCGTATCTTGAGCTACGGGCCTCCAAACGACCCGCCGTCAGCGGCAACGCGATCCTTGGATCGAGACGGTCGTTTCGGTATATCGCACTCAAGGATTAGGAATACATTGGGTTCGTCCGGGTTGGTTCGTACACGAAACCAATCGGGCCCTCGGAGCAGAAACACTCATATCTTGAGCTACGGACGTCCGATTGATGTGCCGTCAGCTTCGTTGAATTCCTCTAAGTGAGACGGATCTTTTGGCACACTCCGCCCGAGGTTTGGATGTAGGTGGAGTACGGTCGGGTTGGTTTTGCCTTAAAATCCAACCGGGACCTTGGGACGAAAAAGCCAATAACTCTCAGACCGGGCGTTCGATTGACGCGCCGTCTGCGACGTTGAGTTCCTATTGACGATACAGAACTTTTGGATAAATCAACTTCGGACTTTGTGTCAGTTGATGTATCAGCCTCTCGGCTCGTGGAGCGGACCCTCCCAAACGAGCTTGCTGTGTGCGGGAACCCTAGAGCTGGCTGCGACTGCTTCTTCGACAGCGACGACCGTGTTGAGATCCTCAGTGGACTGCGGCGACGAACGTGAAGAGATACTCAGTGGACTGCGACGACGACTGTGCAGAGATCCTCAGTGGACTGCGACGACTACAGCACTCAGCGATCCTGCGTGGATCAGTGCTACAGGTCCTGTGTGGGCCTGATCCTGTGTGGGTTCAATCCTGTGTGGGTCAGCGCTCAGCGGTTCTGTGTGAGACAGCGCCTATAGGTCCTGTGTGGGCTCGATCCTGTGTGGGTCATTACGGGGGTTAGTTACCTATCGATCATTTGTGGTTCCGACGACTTAGATGGATCAGTGATCATCTTTATCGTCATCCGAAGAAGTATACCTGTGTGAGATTAATCTTGTGTTACTCTCCTTTGTGGATTGTGTTGAGCTATCCTGTGTGGATTTACTGTTTACTCTCCTTTGTGGATTGTGTTGAGCTATCCTGTGTGGATTTACTGTTTACTCTCCTTTGTGGATTGTGTTGAGCTATCCTGTGTGGGTATACGTTTTTCTTTCCTGTGTGGACTGGGTTGTGCTTGGGCTCGGACGTTGGAGCCGAACGAGAATTGATGACTTAGGTATATGTATGGGCATATACCTAAGCCGTGTCAGATGTTACTTCGTGATTGTATCTTTCCTTTGTGGATTATCCTTTTTGGATTTCAGGTGACCTTAGAGGGTCTCGGGGTCCCTACTGAGTAGCTTATACTCACCCCTGCACGGGCTATGCCCGCACTACGTTGTGTTGGTTGCAGACGATGGACAGCGCTGATCGTGGTGGAGGCGTGCGGAGCAGGACGGTACCTGGAGGTAGACCATTGGGCGGGACGTACTCGGAGCGGTCAGGTGGACCCGAGGAACAATGGAGGCTATCTGTACCCACCCTTCAGGTGGGACTTCCAGAGGACGGCTCGACGCTGCAGTTTTTCCTTTCATTTGTTGTTTTACCTTTCAGTTTTACTTTACAGTTGGGCTTGTATTTCCGGCCCCTTTTACTTTCAGCACAGCTTGTACCATTTTTTACTTAGTGTTTACTTTTCTGCTTGCTTACTCTATGGTTCTTATTTACTTTTCAAAGGGAATGCCTTCCCTTTTTTGTGGGATTTACACCTTGGTGCTAGTCGCCATCCCCTGGCCTATGGAAGGCGGTCTTGGGGTAGTCATGGCACGGGCCCCGAGGACGGGTCGTGACAAACTTATGATCATATTTCAGTATGAAAATTAATATGAAATTTCAATTTAAGTTACTTATACTATATGGGTCTTACTACCCATTTCTGGGGGATATTTATCTCAAATGTCTATGGAGAAACTTTGGAATGATGTTATATCTTTTTTTGAGATTATGTTGATGTATTTCCTAAAGGATTGTCTGGCCTTTCATTGACATATGAAGGTGAGTTTTTGATAGAAATTATACAATGTGATACACCTATTTCAAATACTCCATATATAATGGCCCGGATTGAGTAATAAAAATTTAAGAAGATACTCGATGAGAATCTTGATAAATTATTCATATTCCCTAGTGTGCCACTCTAGGCATCGCCTATTCTTTTTATTCATAGAAAATATGGATAAATGGGTATTTACATTGATCATCATGTATATAAAAATATCATTGTTATGAAAAAGTATCATTTACCCCATATCTATGATATGTTTGATCAATTATTAAGATATCAATATTTATGTATGATTGAACTTCATTATTTTTATCACCAATTGAGGGTTAAAAGGAGGATATACCCTAGAAAACCTTCCATATGAGGTATGTACACTATGAATTTATTTTTATTCCATTTGTACTTACCAATTACCCCATAATATTAATAGATATAATGAATAGTGTCTTTAGATATTAACTTTATTAGTTTGTGGTAGTACTTATATATGATATTATTATATATTCCAATAGTAAAGAATAAGACACAGATGATTTTTGGATTGAAATGAATACCTAATGGAAGGAGATTTTATATTCCAAATTTATAATATTTGAATTGTGGATATACATGTTTTATTCTTACATCACATAATCCCAATAAAAACCATAACAATGGAAAATCCGTGATGGAGCCTATTAAACATGGGCCTAGTCCCACCACTATGACTGACATTCATAGTTTTCTTGGGTTGGAAAGATACTAATGTCACTTTGTGGGACATTTATAATGGTTATAAAATATATTAACCATGTTGATAATGTAGTGATGAAGGGTCATAAGGGTACATTAATGTGAGGAGAATTTCAAGAAATTAAAGAGAAGGTTGTTTAGAAAACCTATACTCACACAACCCTATAGTAATGAAGGGTTTATGATCTATAGTGGTGCATTGAATAAGATAATTAGATGAATCCTCCTACAAACTGATATGATTTTATCTTATGACTCTTTCCAATTGAAAATACATGATAAAAATTATACAACACATGCTTTTGAGTAAATAGTAGAGGTTTTCTTCATTTAAAATATACTGTAATTATCTATATGGTGAAATGAATGATATAAATTATAATTATTAAATTTTGTGGTATATATTTACATATAAAGAGAAGAATATTTAAAATAAAATACAGTTGGAATTGATCAAATAATAACAATTCTCAATACATTACCAACTCAGGAAGAAAAATGAGGTGGATGATTCTCTGAGTCGGAATGACCGTGCTAGTTTTTTCGTGACACAGATTGAAAAATACATCATAATTATATATTTTCATAAGATGGATCTTGACATCATGAATAAAGGGGATTTATATTATGTTTATCAAATTAATGTTTAACCATCCACCCATTATAGTATTATGAAGGTGTATACATATGAAATTTTACTAAAGAAGTAGGTGAAAAATGTTCCTAAGTATAACCATGATTATAATAGATTTAGAAGGTTCTGAAACTTAGTATGCATTCTAGAAAAACCATATTTTAATAAGGATCTACTGGATGAAACTCCTAATTTATTTTCCTCTATTACTTTTGTAAGTAAGAACATTTATAAATATCTAAAGAAGTTTTGTGGGATAACTTAAAAAGGGATACATCACAATACGTATCTTGAAGCCTAATATGTCAGAAAGTTAAAGCGAAGAGAAATAGGCCTAAGGTGATATTAAAACTATTACCCATACCTAAATGGAAATGGGAATACATCATCATAGATTTTGTTATAGGACTCCGCAAGACATATAATGAGAACTAAGATATTTGGGTTATATTAATTCCACTTACAATGTCCAAAAAATTCATCACTATAAGTGATGATTTATTACATGATCAACATAATGAGATATACATTAAAAAGTTGTAATATTTTCCAAGGTACCACTCACAAATGTATCTTATTAGGATGTACAGACTACCTCAATATTCTGGATAATCCTTTAACAAGATCTAAATACAATATTTAGTTTCAATAAATAATATCTATCTCAGAAAGATAGCCTATCTCGGAGGACCTTTCAAACTGTAATTATCATATTAAGAAATTTCTATATTGGTTGAAAATGTGGTTAGGATCAACACCTTCTATTGGTGAAATTTTCTTACAACAATATCATTTACTTTACTTTCCATATTGTTACATTTTAATCACAATATTGTAGGATGTTTAGGACTCCATTGTTTTGGGATGAAGTTAGAGAAAAATAACTATTTAGACATTTGCTAACTAATGAAATAGAAGGAATAGTTAGATCCATTTAGTATCACATTATGTGAGCTCAGAGTTAATAAAATATTTAAGTTGAAAATAATTTAGAATATTTAGAATGTGAAGTTGGTGAGAAGTTATTGTAATAAATTTTTCCATAGAAGATGGGTATGAGATTTGTAAATATTGTAATGTTAAGCCATAAATATATCATCTCTTTTAGGAATATTGATCAGTTCTGGAGATTTTCTCATCCCATAGATGTTCCGCTGAACCTTAATTTCACAGTGAGTTCCGTGTATCTTTGTAGATGACGTATATAAATGATCTTTCACATATACTAAACTCAGTGGTTTTACTACTAGTGAATGATATTTATTATGGGGAATAAACTATATAAATCATGGATAATATGTATAAGTTTATTTAGAATATGTTCACTCACTTGGTTAATGTTCTTTAGATAATTTAGAAATTCCTGGAAGCTACATGAGAACCCCAAGATGTGAAAAGGAAAATAAAACCTCAACTATTTTTTTTCATCTGATCGAATTTATATGGTGAAATTATTATAAGGGGGTATAATGTTATAGTCAAATATTTTAAATTTATATTTATTTATAATAAATATGAATCATTAAATATATTTCATTACATGCATCCCCGAGCCTAAAAGAACCCTGATATATTATACATTTATTACCTAACCATTGGATAGTGGGTATGAATAAGATTAAAAAAATATGAATTTTTTTTATAATGGACCAACATAATAAAAATTTCTTTATTAATATATAGATATTTGTATTCAATATTTAGTCAAGCCATTTTACGCCTCAAAAATACATTTTCATCAAAAACAGGTTTTATTTATTTTTTTGAGAAATATTATAACTAGTTTGTCACACTTTTATAATTTTTATTTTATAAAAACAATTTTATTTTTTAAATAATCATTTCAAAATTATCTTTTTGTGAGATATAAAAATTTTATCAAAAATTATAATTTTTCCATGAATAGTAAAAAAATTAATTTTATAAAAAAAATGTATCTTGCATTAAAGTATTTAAAAATTTCTATTTAGTTGAATTGATTATAAAATTTAATCATGTCAATTTGATTAAAAATAATATATTTTTTTTAATTAAAATGAAAGCTATTGTTAATTTTGTTTAAATATATTTTGTAACATAAAATTTATTTTTTGCAGAACTATTTTTCATCGCATTTTACAGGATTATTTTCAAAAAAAATTATTTCAAATATAGAATTTTAATTTTTTAAAAATCATAATATATTTTTAATCATAAAAATTTATATTTTATTATAGGGTCAACACCATTTTTGATCATTATGAATAGTATCTAATGTTACAATTCATTACTATGATAAATGTAATAAGATGTTAATGATGGTTTAAACTAAAGAGATAAGGTTTAAAATGACCTAAATACTTGTATAAATCATATTTTAGGAATATATTTAGGTTATATTTCATCATATACTCTGACATGAAGCAATTTGGATCTATTTATCTTGTATAAGACAATAATATATTTTAATAATTTGAGAAATTCAATGTGTATCCTCTACCACCCTTATAAAAGGACACCACCTTTCCTATCTTCCTCACAATTTATGAGCCCTATATATCAAGAAATACCAACACAAAACCCATAATTTCATATGTATCCCTGATCAACATGATCTTTTTTTATCAAAATATATAACTTAGAAGGCATAATATGGAAGCCAAATGAGGTATTCCAAAAAAGATGTATAACTCTTAACCGAATACATAGATTTTATTTCTTCTTATAACTCCTTAAATTATTTTATGAAATTGATGATATAATAAAATTAATATCTCTTATATAATTTTATTTTATTATGTTTATACTGAAAATTTTATTCTTCACCTTCTACAAAAAAAATTTAAATGAAAATACTGCTAGTGTGTATATGTGGAAAACCACCTCCTCATAACGATAAGATTCATTTTCTATCACTATATTATATGGATGTTTATTATAATGGATTTAATATTTATATGTTATATTTATGGAATAATTATTGTTATTTAATTATAATATATTATCTATCATTTACCTCCCCATTGTTTTGGGAAACGATAACATCGCTCAAGCATATGCGTGGACAACCACGTCCACGAGGTGACACGATTCATTTTTCATTTATAATTTACATATCTAATAATGTTTGTATTTTTAAAAAATATAAGTTTTATTTATGATGTTAAAATTATTATTTATAGCTGAATTATTATTTAAACATATTTAATTCCATCTTTTAAAGTATGGAAATGTCACTTGTGGATAAGTATAAATTATCATCTCCATAAAGTGTTGTAATTAATTTATCATAACCACCTTCGTTGATTTTTTCTAAAATGTGTATATAATTATTAAAAACTGTGATTATTAAATTATTTACATTATATATATGATTTAACCATAGTTAAAGTTTTAATACTAAAATTTACGAATCAAGACATGCAAGAGAAAAAAACAATTATCACCCGAAATAGTGATTTTAATAATGAAATGGTAATAAATGGAAGATAAGATGGTATAAGTAAATAAATATGTTATTATATGTATTTATATATCTCAATAATATATTTATAATATATATATTTTTATTATACAGTTTTTTTAACACATATAATGAAAAGTGAGACTTTAGGTAAGAGAATTATGACAAAATCTCATTTCTCAATGGGATTGTTTATGCTAAATTTACATAGAAGGAAATAATTTTTATATTATACTTTAAATACCACTGATTTTATCACCTCCTAGTTATTCAATAAATATTCTATTCATAATATCATTTTCTTATTTGTGGTACTTAAAATACTCAATTACTTGTTTTAAATAAAATATGGCCTTATTTACTCTTAAGACGATAAACATTTTATTCCTTGTCAATTATCCTCAAAATTGTTTTATATGTGTTTTTAGATATACTAAAATTCTTTAAAATTATCATTTTCATTTCATTTTATTGAAATTTTAGTGGTTTAAAATGGATCTTTTTAAATAAATATTTTTTGAATAATTTGTTTTTGATGTTATTTAGAACAGTGTTAGAAAACATTCTCTTTAATGTATATGAAGCGAATATATTTTCCTACCATCATGTGTACTATTTTATTTTATTATTTCTTTAATATTTTCCATGTTTATTTATAAATTAAATATTTTATTAATAATTTTTAATTTTTTATATTTTAAATAATTGGTTTTAAAATAAAAAGGTAACTTTTCATAAGAAATGATCATGTAAAATTTTACAATTATTTCTATCTATTACTACATCCATTGTTGTTACATATGATATATTAGGGATATGTTCTAAAGAAACCATACATATTAATTAATTTAAAGGTATGTTATTATGATGAAGAGTTATTTATGAATCATAACTTATTTTCATGAAGATATGATATGAAAAAATAGTAACCATTTTCTTGATCTTTTGATACAAATATAAACATGTTGTTTGATGGGTTTGTATATTATATCCCTCCAATTCATAGGGTCAAGATGGATGACTGATGAGATAATTATTCCATGTGTGAAACTGATTTCATGTTCACATCATTATTAACATACTTGGTTTCATTAAGTGTGGACCACTTTTCATGGAACTAAGTTTATATGAAGACCAATATTATGGTCCTTAACATAATGAGAGAACAATTTAGTTCTTATATGAGTTCATAATGTTTGAAGATTATATTTGTGTAAAATTTTAATATTTTTCACATGTTCTGATGGCTCATGATTGATTTATAATGATTTATCTCATATAAATTTTGTCTTTTGTTGTGATGATGACTTGTCCCATGAATCATGATTAAATTTGTTTAACTGATTTGGTATGAGAAAATTATGTCATACTCATGTTATCTTACCCTTATTCACATGTTTGATCATTTATTGATATCTCTTTTTTGCCATTATAGATAATCTGAGCCCAGCCTTTCCTATAGTTTCATTTTACCTAGGTTATTAATAAAGGCAATATGTATGCTATTTTTTAGGAATGTACTATTATAGAAGAAATTTTTGGGATATTTTGAAGATTATTTAAAAAATAAGATTTTTATGTATTTAGTCTTAAATGACAATAATACATTATGATTTTGTGGTGTTTATACTTTTTTTATGTATTGAATATTTATATAAATGAATGTAATATGTATTTATGTTATAATCCATTCACCTCATGCCTATAAGTTTTTATGAATACTTTTTTTCCCTAAAACACCATTGTAACATTAATTTCAACATAGTAAGTTATCTATGCTTTTTTATTATATACATTCCATGTATACACATAAAATAAATCCTTTATATAATCCCAAAAGAAAAACCTTTACTAAATTATACCATTTGTAACATCCCAACTTGACCCATTGGATTGGGAAGGATTGAATTTCCACTACAACTAGGTGACATGTTGAAGGAAGAAAGGGATGAAAATAAAATTCATGGGATTTATAAAATCATGAGGGTGATTTTACCTTAAATGAAAAACATAAATAAGGATAAAAATAAAGAGACACACTATGATACATGATAAAAATAAGAATAACTCCAAATTTATAAACACACAATAATCAGAGTAAGATATGGAGTGGGAAAAAAGAAGAAGTAGACAATCTAATTCAAGTAAATCTCAATATAACAGGATATAAGTAACCATAGTGGCCTCTATAATGACTCCAAGACTCAATAGTAGCCTCAATACCAAACATTTAATATCCAATACAACAACATCATAAAGATTTGATGGTGAAAAAATATAACTTCCCCTCTCCCATACAACGGTAAACAACATCTTAATAAGAACCAAGTTAAATATATAGGGGGTGAGTTTTAAATCTTTTAGTTAAACCTGGTGACATCCCTCAAATTTCACTAGAATAAAAAGTAGTTTTTATAAAAGTTTTTTAAATTTAAATGACAGGAAGTTTCATGAAAATCCATGAATAATAATATTATATCCATAAAGTAGTGAAACAACATACACTAAAAACAGACCTATAAAATGAACCCACCCACAAAAGATAAAAACAAAAAATGCAACCATGTAATGTTTTCCACACATGAACATTCTAAATTGAGTGTGTTATCTATCCCTACAGACCTATGTTTCTACTACGAGGTATAATAAAATATTTGAAAAGATTGTAATTACAACAATGTCAAACACATATTTTTTATTCCTATGTATACGAACAAACTCCCACAAATTTTTTTCTATTTTATCATAATGAAAATCATTATTTTGAAAAAAAAATCATTTAATACTCTAATCGAACACCTTGTCGGTGTCACCCAAAATTATAATTTTTAATAAAAATAATGGAAAATGGGTTTCCAATAGATATTTTTAAGGTATTTACAACTAAAATACTAATAATTTTATTTAGAAAACAGAAAAAAAAATTTTAAGAGAAAGGGGGAAAAGTGGAGAAGTCACATACCTTTGATTCATTCGACATTAATAATTCTTCCATGATCTAGAAGACACGGGATTCCTAGAAATTTCCTTCAATGAATAAAAAATAAAATTTTTCAAACCATGATATGAATAATATATATGTTCATGTAATTATTTCAGTAAGGTTACAATTTTTATAAAACATGAGGATCAAGGGGAGAGAAGAAAAATGACTCTATTTATATAAATTTTAGAGTCCCAATTCTCTCTAATTCATTGAAATAATCTATTATGGGAAATAATATCAACAAAATATCACAGGGGATTATTGGAATTCTAGAACCTATGGTAGAGGAGAAAAAAAAGAAGTTTTTAGGGAGTTTTCAGTTATAAATTGTTTTTTTATTTAATTAATCCTATCAAGTGGTCGAGCCACACGGTTTGGTAAAATTTATGTTAATCATGAAGATTTAATCAATCCTAAAAATTAAGAAGATTTATGTTCATGACACTGTTTATCCAAACCATGAGAAAATTGTGTGCATTCCAATAATATAACTCTAGCTATGTCTTGGTTATCCAATGAATAAACTCATTTCCCCTAACCATGATCATACTGGGAGCTCTTTAAAATATCTCCAAAACTCATTATGAACATCAAAACCCTTTTTTAGGAAAAAAACCCTTTCATGGATAAAAATATTTAATTAGAAAAAAATAAATAAATATTGGGGGTGTAATAAGTCTTTCATTGAATTACTAGGAAGAAACAATCACTGTAATCCATATATCAGATTCAAAAAATGGGTTGTTAAATTTTGTTTAGTGGGAATTGTTGTCTAATCAATTATATGGTATACACTGAGAATTATTGATGAATGGGTTTTAATTAACTCTTGAAGCATAGATACTTATCTCCCCAACCTCTAGAACAAATTATCACCGCACAATGATTAATAAAAAGAGGCTCAAGCATGATCTAGGTCTCATTACAGACCTACATATGAATATGAGATGGATTTTTGTGGGTGTAATCCCTTATTTTTGAAGATAAATATATAGTTACTAGAGAATATCTAGCTGATATGACATATAAAGTACATGAGAAATAATAACCATACACTTACTGATACATTTCAGAGGTTCAATATGGATCTATGTGATTACTAAGAGGGGGAATGGGTGAATCAATGATATTTCATTTTAGATTTTACATTGATATGAAACATCCTTATCTTTATGTTAGTGAGAAATTTACTATTCTAAAACATAATCACAAGAAAAACTAAAGTATCACATATATTTAGAAGGAACACTATTCAAGAAGAGTGCCTAGTCCTTGGAGGTTGGGAAATAATCTATGTACCCACAAGCCACTAGAAAACAATCCTTTTTATATAGTTTCAAAAATCAAGGAATAATATTTCACTTGAAAAAAACTTTAGTAAACTAATAGTGCATGTTATCCACATATAAAAAATGGTAAATCAATATTTTATAGCAACTAAAACAAACATCACCAATTGGATTCAAGATATTGTCTCTATTCTTCTTGAAATCTCCTTACACTTTTGTTTTAATGAAAGTACTTATTCTACACTTTTTTGACACCAGTAGGAAAGTATATAATTTAATCTCATGGAAATTTTTCTAATGGATATTTTTGACATATACCATCTATTTCCTTTTTTGGAATGATATCGCCTCTATTTAATCAACTTATCATCTCGGCACTTCGTTATTTATTTTCCTATCTCAAAAAATATTGTTCATACAATTTCCGTGACACATAAACTCTTTTTTATTAATAGAAAATTCACAGTAAATGTTTCCATATTATAATTATATAAATCTCTTGATCTTCTTCACAAGGATTATATTATATTAGAAAAATTTAATTTCATTTCAAATCATCAATTAATTTTTATTGATACTCAAGCTTCAATCTTTCCCCTGATATGTAAATATACACATCCTAAAATATAACTTCTTAAATTTACTTGTTTCTTGAAGATAAGTTATGTTGAATAATATTCATGAAATTAGAAACATGTAACAATTGACAATGTGGTTCTCAATGGTTAAACAATAATCATATATTTGGTTCTTAACTTAGACACGTCACTAAATAAAGAAACAAATTTTCCCTACAATGATGAATGTACTACATGGGTAAAATGGTGACAGTAATCATATATATGACCATTAACCTTCATTATTGAGTTACATGGATAAAATTACAATATGAATCAGCTATGTTACGATTAGGCCATAGGAGTTGGTTTGGTCATTTCTATATGTTTCTAAAACAACTACGTGAACAATATATGTGATTATTTGGATATATAAATCCAAAAAACTTCCTAAAAATCATATTCTTCACATAAATTCCTATTTCTTTCTATCAGAATTCATACTAGAACACTTTTCCAGGATCATAAAAACATTTCTCATGCTATTTTAACAGTAGAAGAGCAGTTCACTTTACATTTATTAATTCAATTCTTCAATAGTTTATTTATTTAAAAACCCCCAATTACTAGAGAATTCTTCCATCTATTTAATAACATAGTTTTAAATACTCCAAACCAATTAAAACTCATAAATTTTGACAAAAAAATATTTAACAAAACCAAAACTATTTCTTACTTACCATCTTAATCACCTTAAAAAATTATTCTTCCAAATAAACCCTTTATATTTTATTGTGAAACAAGGAAAATAGAGCAATGAGTTCTTTGAAACTCATCCATTTGATTATTAATCTTATAATTCGAAGTCCAATTGAGAAAAATTGGTGTTGGAAATAAAAATCATTGAACAATAGTACTATGTTTTCAATAAAATAGTGATCTATAACCATTAATTCTATGACACACCTTCTAAAAAACCACTTTAACCTATACAAAAAAGATATATATAGAAAATTTCTTTCATCCACTTCAATGAAACAAATAAAACAGTGTAGACATAACGAAATCACAGTTGAATCATTTTAATAACTCCCTAAAAATACTTATTTCTATAAAAATGAAAAACACATATCAATGGATAGATTAAATTAAATTAATTTTTATACCCCTATGGTAACACTACCCAAATATAATAAGAAATTAAATATGGGATTAAATACCTTAGTTGTAACACCCCTATGTTTTTATAAGATATTTTTTTAATAATCTGATTTTTTGATGTCTTACATTACATATAACTCTTTCTTAAAATGCGTTACACACGACACTGAGTTTATATGAAATATCATTTATTATTATATGATAATAACATAGCCTTTAAATTAGAAATTATGAATTGTATTTACTATATTATGAAAATATACTATTTATAAGATGATTTTATCAGTTACAAATTACTCAGAAATGGAAATATATACCAACTAAATATAACGGCTATATTTTATTTTTTATGCTCCCAAAGACATTTATTCGTAATAAATTTAATTAATTATATTAATAAAATATATATTCTATATATTAAATAAAATATTTTTTATATTTTGTAGGGATAATATTAGAATAACTCTAGTTCTATAAATAAAAAAATATATTTTTCAGGGCTGTATTTTTTCACCTTTTAATGGAGAACCCATTTTAAATCCAATTTGTGAATATTTTATATATTATATTTGAAAATGTAAAATTATTACATTAAAATGGAATAAAAAATTTACTTTTCTTTAATTTTTGTGTTTTTCTGGAAAGGATAATGTTTTGTTGAATTGTAAAATATCGATTTTTAATAAAAAAATATATTTTTATTTAAGGTATTTACATGGTCGAATTATGTTTTTTGTTAATTTTATATTTTAATTAGTTCATTTAAATTTAAAATAGAACAATTATTTTTTTAAATGTATTTAATTCATGAATTTATTATTAAAACATTTTAAATTTTAAAAGGATATTTTTTTAAAAATCAAATTTTCATTGATTTTTAAAATTTTTTTAAATTAAATTATACAAATTCTGTGTTATGAATTTTTCAAAATTGATCCAAAATTTATATTTTGGAGATCCAAATTTGGAATATAATTCCCTATCATTTTTGGCCAATATGAATAATAACTATGGAAAATTTTGTTACCATGGTAAAGGATAAATTATGTTATATAGGTTAAAAACATTTTAAAGACTATCTAATTTCTGTAACAATTGGTAAAATTTTATTGGATGAACTTAATTCATCTCTTAACACCTAAGGTTCAAAATTAAGTAATTTAATGGAAATGTTTCCCAAAAAATGTCTTATATAATATTTAGATCAATGAAAGATACAAAATATCATTTTCTTTGTCATTGTTTTCCATTACGTATCTATATTAGGACAAATTTCTATTATGAATTAATTTAAATGAAAATTTTTTACTTAATAAACCTATTTTCATTATAAAAATTTGTTTTTTATGTTTTGGCTAATAGAGATGATAATAGGAAATTTATAATATTTTATTTAAAAAAATTTAAATTGTTAAATTCATATTTTAAATAATATTTTATTTTTAATATTGGGTAATATAGAATATAAATTCAACTATATAAAGTAATATTAGAGATAATTTTTTATATTTATTAAGATTTTTAATTTTTAATTTTTAGGAAATAAATAATTACCTTCGATTATTATACAATGTTGATGCAATGATTGTAAAAGTAGAAAAAAATAAATAAAATGTTTTTAATTAAAATTATACGAACTATTAAATGAAAAAAACATAGATAAATAGTTTTTATTGTTTATATCTCAGTATTGGCTTTCCAAGGGTCAAATTACTGACCATTTGGAGCCACATGGATATGAATAATCCCCTTAAAATACATCATTTAAAAGGATTTCTTATTGTTAACAATATATATGTTTAATTACTATACTATATTAATATTTGGTCTTCTAGAATTAGTTTTAGAAAATAAATAGTAATTTGAAAAATAATAAAAAAATATTACTCATGTAATGCTATTTTTAATGTTTAGGGAACAAATAACATTCATAATGGATTTAACAATGATGACATATTAATAGTTTAATTAATGGTTAAATCAAATTATTTATATTAAAAATACTAAAAAATAAAATTTCTTTAAATTAATGTAAAAATATAATTTTATAATATACCTTGAAATATTATAAATATAATAAAGAAAAATTCAAAGTTAAATTGTTTTATTTTTTAAATATCCATGAAAATAAGAGGGTCAAAATTTACACTATTGATATTTTATCAAAATAATGTACAATTAAATTATTTAAAAATAATAAAACATTTTTAAAAATAAAAAAATATTATTATATGGTCTATAATGTTCTAAATGTTTCATTTATGATATTGTTTTCATAAAAATACACTATTAATATTTAAAATTTTGCTACATTAGTTAGTATTATTGTAGATTAACTAATGGTTAATTAAAATTATAAGGTTTTAAACACTACTAAAACATTCTGAAAATATATCGATTGATGATATTTAAACCTTACCTTATCCTCAATTATAATAAATAAAGTTTTGTGGCGTTTAGATTGATACTGATTTTATTATAAATTAATAGTTTTAGAGATTCTAAAAGTTCCCATCCCCCCAATTATAAAAGGGAACCTCCTCCATCACCAATTCACATCAATTTGAGCCTTAATCTCAGCCAAAACCTTTCTATTTACCTTATCAACATACCTAGACACATTCTATAGGTGTTGGTTTTCTCAAAATACCAACTCTATTGTCCCTAATAAGACATCCAAAAGGGGTAACCATTTTTACCAACTCTCTCTACAACATTTATTTTTCTACATACTTTTCATGTGTTGATTCTATTGGACTCCTCATGTATTAATCATATTTTAATAATCACAAATCTTATTAAACCTAGTTAACTCCTTTAAATTATATCACAATCATGTGTATTCATGCGTATTATTGTTTAAGTATTCTCATGATTTAAGAAGATCCATTCAAGATTTTAATTTCCCTACATTTAGTTTAACTACATTATATCATCGTTGATCTACACTCATAATACCTTCTTTGAAAAATGCATAAGTCTAATACACTCTTATATCATCATTACTTAAGACTGAATACAGTTACTTTGAGAAGTTAGAGACACCGTAATTCTGCTACTGGTTATGTCTTTCGGACACTGTGAAGCAGACACCATAAACAATACACCATGAAGAATCAGACACAGTGAAGTAGACACCGTAAACAAGACACCGTGAAGAATCAGACACCATGAACCATACAATTTGAATAAGACACCATGAAAATCAGACACTGTAAAGCAGACATCATGAATCTAACACCGTGAACAAGACACTGTGACCGCGAGACAATGTGACCATGAGACACCGTGAACAAGACACCGTGATGGAGACACCGTGAACAAGAAACCATGACCTCGGAACACCGTGACCGCGATACACCTTGACCACGAGACATTGCGATCAATCTAGAAACCATGTGAAGAAGACACCATTTCCATTTCTTACTATGACACTATTTCTTAAATTTTTTTTTCATTTGTCAATTTAATCTCTAATGGTCATATTTTAGGATATAAATGCACTGAAATAATTAATTCTTCATTATAGACATATCATCTGACATTATGAGGTACGAGGTTTAGTATCCATGAAACTTATCAGCTCCAACACATTCATTCTATAATAAAACTGATGTGTGTCCAAGAATCAAGGTGCACGATACTGAATAAAAAACAAGGATGTGAGCATGACAACAAAGAACACTGAGAGAATTTCTAAAGGGAATATTGGCACATTCATACAACCCGACTCTGCTGAAGAAAAAACGAAGTACACTGGAATCTAGAGAATTTCTTCGCATTGTCGAACCTCACAAAAAACACAAGCTGAATCGTGACACTTTGTTTTACTAATGAGGACTCGAGATCTGCATCTGCATCATCTCAAGAAGTCCATAGTAGCAAAGACTAACACTCAGAGCACTTCTAAAACCATCTTTATATTTCTACCTTACTGTGTATTTGTTTATTACCATTCGAGTTGAGTGTGTACCTACATGTAGAACAACACACTATGTATCCCGCATTAAACTGAAGGATATAAGATATCCTTACTCAAACCTCTATTTAATCTTAGATACCCATTAAAAAATGTAGAGGAGGTCCCTGTGTGGCCAGGTTATTTTTACCCACAAAAACTGTGGAAGACGTCCCTGTGTGTCATGGATAGTCTGTGTATTATTGTTAACCCTGATCCAGGGTTTGGATCAAATTTAATTTTATATAAACTGCTTGGTGGTAGGTGATCACCAATTGGAGTGTATTAGGTCTTGTCTTGAGACTGAACCACTAGTTTCATATCCACTGTGCTGCTTAAATTAGTCTTCTCTATTTTATTGCTTTGATGTATAATTCAGAAATCACTAATTTCACTTTGATAGTTACTCTTGTAAAGAAGTTATAACTGGCTTTTCTTTGTTTAATAACTTGAAAAGTAATATTAATAACACAATTTAAGATTACATAGAATTAATCAATCTTCTATGAAGTTACTTAATCAGTCAAACTCTTATAACAGTATAACCTTGTTTAACTCGGATTTATTTAATCCTTGGGGAAAACTTTTTAGAAATACATTTTATATAAATTTTAATAGTTACTCAATTAACCCCTCCCCTCTTTAGTAATACACTCTGGTCAACATTTGGTATTAGAGGAGGTTTATTAGGAATCTGTTTAATCTTATTCAACTGTGATTGTAGTTGTACATTAAAGATTTGTAAATTTATGTTAATTCTAAATTTCTAGCTCTTTTAAAGTAATACTTTATTAGGGATAATATATTGGAAGGTTATGTAACCAATATACCACCATTCATTAATGGAACCAACTATGCTCAATGGAAAATTAAAATTAAAACGCATTTTGAGAGTATGAGTTTTGAAATTTGGTCATCCATTATAGATGAATACAAAATTCTTGCTATTGATAGAATCACATGGGATGAACCTATGAAAATGGCCTACAATGACAATTGAAATGATATAAATTCTTTATAGAGATCCTTAAGAGATGAATAGTTTAATAGAATTTAGGTTTGTAAAACTACCGATGAAATTTGGGATACCATGTCTATCTCACATAAAGGAACATCTAGTTTCAAAGAAATGAGACTTAATACTTATACTATCAAATATGATAATTTTAAAATGAAGCCTGATGAACCTACTTCTGACATGTATCTTAGGTTCAATGAGATTTTCAACACAATGATTTCTCTTGGAAGGGAAGTCAATGCCAAGGAACATATCATGAGAATTCATACATGTCTACCTGATTAATGGAGGGGAACCTATGTCTCTATTAGATAATCGTGTGACATCACCGTGGTACCTATAAACAAACTCATTAGGAAACTGATGATGTATGAAGAAGAGCTGAAAGTCAACAAAGAAGAGGAGGATGGACCAAAGAGGAAATCTATTGCATTCAAGACCCCCACCTCTAGGCACAAAGACAAAGGGAAACTGGAAACTTCTATAGAAAGCTCCACTAGTGAATAGTCATCACTTGACAGTGATGAGGAGATGGTTCAAATAGCCAGAATATTAAAACGATTTTACAAAAAGAAGAACTTATTTAGAAATCCTAACTTTAAAGGAAATATGACCAAAAAGGAAACTGGAAGAAGGACTGGAAAATATGTGACAAAACTGATTAAAATTTCTTCTATGAATGTAAGTGAAAAGGACATATCAAGGCTGACTGTCCAAAGGTCAAGTACAAAAAGAAATATGAGGACAAGGACATGAAGTATAAAAAGGAAATGAAAGAAACCCGATGTGCTTCTAAGGAAATTTTAAGCGACCTAGAGACATCACTTGATGAACAGGATGACAAAGCCAATATGTGTTTTTTGAAAAACACATCTGAGGTAACACTAGACTCTTCTATACATAATTCATACAATTATGAAGATGAAAGAGTGTAAAGACCCAAAGTTTCATTAATGGAAAATCCCTCTTGATCCAGTTAAATGTTTCTTTATGAAAAATGTTTTTATAAGATGTCAACTTCTTTAGTTTTATGTTAAGATTTGTGACTGTTACTTTTATTGCCGTTGAACAGTGATCATCTGAGTAGTATAAATATAAGGCTTTAACGAACCCATTTCTACTCAGACAAAGGAATAGATAGCCTCATCTAGTAGAATTTCCCCTTACGAAGCCCATTTGTCGGAGCTCGGAAAATAGGTGCCGTCTTTGGGCTTCTCCCTTGACCAATCCCAAGCTGAGCTTCATTATGTCAAGCGAGAATGGGACCGTCTACGGGAAAAGTGGAAGTTGATAGAGATTACCACTCGAGCGATGTTATCCGAGCCTCCCCAAGAGTCTGTCACCATCGCACACCTTACCCTTAGGTCTTATGCGACAATTTTAAGGGGTTATGTAACAAATACGTAGCACCATGTTCATGTACATTATTTTTGTATATAATAATGAATATAATTTCTAGTCATTTTTGATACATTGTAATTAGTTCTTAGAGTACAAATGGTGTTTTTTGTTATTATTTAATTAAGAATTATATTTTATTAAATTAAAGTATTTTTGAATTAAATAATATTTTAATAAAATATTATTATTAATATTAAATTAATTTTTATTAAATATAAATGATCTTATAATTTTATGAATGCAATTAAAATTTTTATTAAGGTTTGAAAGCCATTTCTATCAAAACCCGTGAATTTTTTAAAAATGTCAGTTTTTATTTTAAAAGTGAAAATTCACATATTTAGAAAATTATTTAGATAAAATAAATATTATTTTTGGAATCAGGACGTCGAAATTATCCAACGGTGAATTTTTCATAATTTTCTGAGACAGTAAAATTTTTGGGTAAAAATTAAATAACATTTAAATACATAATGTGTTTTATGACATCATAATGACCCAATGGTGATGTAATAAAATACCACAATCCTTATTTTCGGCCAATATGTGTTTTATCATTAAAATAATGAGGTTTTGGGTTTGTTTGACTTACTTTTCAAAGCATTAATGGAGCCCTCAAGACTTATTCAACACTTTGCCTTTTTAAATTAATTTCCATGGGAGTGTGACTCGTCTCCACATAAGCAAACCTAATTTTTTAATACGTTTGGACCTTGTCCTTGTAAAATATTGTTTTCCTCTTTCCGTTTCCAGAAACCATGGGAAAATACCATGGGAAGGTTTGTGGTTTGGATTATTTTAATATAAGCGGTCCAAAACCTAAATAATAAAGAATTCCCTCACCTTTCCTATATAAACCCACCCAAGCTCCCACTTCCTCCTCACTCAAAGCCATTGGAGTTCGTCCAACCTCTTCCCTACTCTCTCTATAATCCTCTCAAGGTGCCCCAAGCTCCCAAGAATCCTCTCACAAGCCTCTCTCTAGCCTTTGGAAGCACACTTATAAGTAAGGGTTTTATCTTCCTTTCTCATTTTTGTCAAAAATTTTTCAGTTGTATTTCCCTTTTAATTTCAATTATGAATGTTTGGGTATGGTTTCACACCTCCCCCATACTTCCCTCTTATTGTTTGAATGATGGGAGACCCCTTTCTCTCTCATTAAATTCCTCCCATGTACACCCGTTACTATGCCGAAATTCCGAAAGGAACTTCTCTCTCCTCTTTTATATTCAAGCAATACTTTTGTATCATGAATCTAAATTCCATTAAAATTGTTGGTACATGTATCTATATGACCTCATTACTGTCCATTACATGTAAATATGATGAGGAACTCCTTTCTCTCTCATCAACCTTTTTTATGAATCCTTATGTCACGCTGTTACGCTGCCGAAATCGCACCGATTTTCTAAGCCAATGTCATTGTGTAGTGAATACCATGCCCATTTTTCCATCAAGGGTTTTCACCTTTATGCACATTTACTTATTGATTATAATGTTTCATGTATGAATTCCACATTCTTTTATCGTGGAATAAATTATTATGTTTTATGAATCCATGTTTTATGATCCATGTGGCACACTTATGCATGAAATGAAATGTTTAAGAAGGGTGCTCCCTTATAGCGCTCCAATGCATTTGGTAAAGTATATTATCAGGATACGTCTTGTGCAATGAGTGTTTACTCATGCTAACTCAAGTGCAACAAGGGTTTACTCGTGCTTCAAGTGCAATGAGGGTTTACTCATGCTCCATGTGCAATTATCCTTGGCTCATGCTAATTCAATGTTAAGTGTTGTTCCCACATTTCCATGTTATGATTATCATGCTTTATCATGCCTTTATGTTCATGTTAATCTTATGCTCTATTGATATTCCTATTTCCTAACATGTATTGAACTCCTCATGTTATTCATTGTGTACTCCCCTACTCGGCTTTATTGCTCACCCTTTTCTTATGCATGTCCTCAGGTTATCCCATGCAATGCTAAGTACGAAGGAATGTAGTGGTCATGTAAATTAAGTTATCAATAAAGATGTTGTATTTCAAGTTTAATGTTTTTATTTAATGATACTAAGCACCAAAGACACTAAACCTCTCGATCTTCTTTGTTGTATCAGGTGAAGTTATATGTAATAAAGCATGTTTAAGTTGTCATAGAAAGCAGGGTTGTCATAGTTGGTATCAAAGGATAGGTTTAGTTATTTTTGGGATTAGGAAACCCTAGTAAAGACTTAGATACAAGACTAAGTATAATAAAACATCCCTAAATTTCGGTAAATACTAAGTAAGTGGTTTATCAAACAAATACATCCATGTCTGGATACGAGCAGGTAGAGGTGGCTCTGGCACAGATGTATCCTATGGGTAAAACCCGAAAACTCCGCTTTGAGCTAGACTCGAACGAGAACTGGTGCACGACAACGGGCCTTACTGCACTCATGGTTATGACACTCCCGTGGGATATGTTTTGATAAATTCACAATCTTAGTATGAACCCTTATTAAGGGAAAAATGCCCCTAAGAATATGTGTTAGAAGGAAGATAATGAAAAGCCTGAATTGGATCCTATAGACTCATGAGTTAAAGAGATTAAAGTTTATTTATAAGTCATCGACTTTTGTCTTTGGATTACCCTTTATGTGTTACCCCTAACTTTCCTTTTATTTCAGCCAATGGCCGGTAATAAGAGAACTCGGGCAAACAACCGTTGTGAAGATCAGTGGATGATTGTACTAATGAGATGCCCAATCGAATGGGAGCGGGAATCACGAACTTTGTCACACTTCTCTCTCAGCTAACTCATGTCTTGAATAGAAACATGGGTCAAGAGGAACGTTCACCCCCCCCCCCCCAACAAAGAACAAGTCGCTATCGAGATCTTCATGAGACAAAGGCCTCCTACTTTTAGTGGATCATCTAATCCCACAATCGCTGAGCAATGGATCAACTCCATTGAAAAGATCTTCTCTATCCTTCAATGTTCTAAACAAGAGAAGGTTCTCCTGGCGGCTTATCATATGGAGGGTGAAGCTGATCAATGGTGGACGTTGATAAAAAAATACGAAGCCTGAGGAGGGGATCGAGGCTTTGGAATGGAAGGAATTTCGGAAGATGTTTTTCGATAAATATTTTACGCGCACCCTCCGTCTTAAGATTTAAAGGGACTTCTTTTCCCTCATGCAGAAAAGATGAAGAATCTATGGGAGCGTACGAGGAAAACTTCACAAGGCTTGCATGATACGCTTCCGGCTTTGTCATTACCCCCGAATGCAAGGTTGCCCGCCTCTTTGTTGGGCTGAAGCCTAGCTTGCGGAAAGCATTATCGATCCGTGACTTCGACAGCTATGAGGAAATTGTCCGATGTGCCCTCAAGGTTGAAATGGAGATCGGAGAATCACAGGGGTATCATGGGGACAAGAAGCGTAAGGTGGACTTCAATGCTGGTGGTCTGATGGATAAATCCAACGGCGCTAAGAAGTTCCAGCACCCCACTTTCCAAAAGTGTGGAAAGAAGCACCCTGGAAATTGCCTTAGGGGGACAAGAAAATGCATCAGGTGTGGAAGAGAAGGGAACCTAGCTATTAACTATCAGCAAGAAGGACCCAAGGCTGCGACAGAGGAGAGGAACGCTCCGTTCGAACCTCAACGCCTTGTTCAATGCTACAAATGCAAATAACCGGGTCATTTTACAAATCAGTGCCCTAATCTAAGGGTTATCGGAGGCAACCAGCAACCTCCAAGACAGCAAGGAAGAACTTTTTCCATCACTTCTGCCGAAGTGAACCCCGACAATGAAGTGGTGACAGGTACGCTAGTTATTCATTCAAGAATAGCGAACATACTTTTTGATTCAGGTTCTACGCATTCTTTTATATCTCAAAAGTTTAGTAGAACAATCCCTGCACCACCACAAATCATGGAAGTAAAGATATCGGTGAGTACGGAAAATGGGGCAATCATTGCATCCCATTAGTATAAGTACTCCCCTATTATAATTTTTGGATTGAATTTCCCGGCGAACCTCATCATACTCCCTTTGGTGGAATTTGATGCAATTCTTGGCATGGATTGGATTTCCTTATATAGAGCCAACCTAAATTTTTGGGAGAGGGAAATCACACTCCATATGGAGAATCAACCCCTGATTCTTTACAAGTGTAAGGAAGAAGATGAATCTCCTTTAGCTCCATCATCTCAAACATGGATATTACTGCCTTATGATCACGCATATCTGGCTCAGATGATTGAGTCCAAGGAAGAAACCCCCCTTGAATAAATGCCTATTGTGAGGGAATTCGCTGAAGTATTTCCCCAGGAACTTCCTGGTCTTCCTCCAAGAAGAGATGTTGAATTATCAATTGAACTTATACCTGGGGCGCTACTAATATCCAAGACTCCATATAGAATGGCTGTTGTTGAGATTGAAGAGCTGAAGAAACAACTACAAGAGAATCTGGATAAAGGGTTTATACGCCCAAGTCCATCACCATGGGGTGCACCGGTCCTCTTTGTCAAGAAGAAGGATGGTCAATGCGGCTTTGCATCGATTATCGTGACCTTAAAAAAATCACGATAAAGAACAAGTATCCTCTCCCAAGAATCGATGACTTGTTTGATCAGCTGCGTGGAGCACAATACTTCTCCAAGGTGGACTTGCGGTCGGGATATTATCAAGTATGGGTGAAGAAGGAAGATATCCCCAATACTGCTTTTCGTACAAGGTACGGGCACTATGAATTCATAGTAATGCCTTTCGGTCTCACCAATGCTCTAGCAATATTAATGGACTTGATGAATAGATTCTTTAGAGATTAACTAGACAAATTTGTGGTAGTCTTTATAGATGATATTCTAATATACTCCAAAACCAAGGAGGACCATGAAGATCATTTAAGAACAGTACTGGAGACTTTTCGCAAGGAGAAGCTCTATGCCAAGTACAGCAAGTGTGAGTTCTGGTTGAAGGAGGTCTCATTCTTGGTCCATATCATCACAAGCAATGGGATATCTGTGGACCCCTCCAAAACAGATGCAATTGAGAGATGGCCAAGGCCAACATCGGTAACTGATATCCATAGTTTCTTGGGGTTAGCTGGATATTATCGACGATTTGCGAGAAATTTCTCACGTTTTTCCAACCCTCTTACCAAGCAAACTCAAAAGGGAGTAAAGTTTGCTTGGAGTGATGATTGCAAAGTAAGATTCAAGGAGTTGAAAAGGAGGCTTATCACTGCACCTGTGCTCACTTTACCCACAAGTGGGGATCTTTTTGTGGTATTTAGTGATGCTTAGAAGAAGGGCTTAGGATGTGTGCTGATGCAGAATGATAAAGTGATATCCTATGCCTCAAGGCAGTTGAAAATCAATGAGAAAAACTATCCAACGCATGATCTGGAGTTGGTGGCGGTGATCTTTGCCTTGAAAATCTGGCGGCATTATCTCTATGGAGAGAAATGTGAGATATATACTGACCACAAGAGTCTTAAATATATATTCACACAGAAAGAGCTTAATATGCACCAGAGAAGATGGATAGAGCTCATCAAGGATTATGAATGTTCAATACATTACCACCTTGGGAAAGCAAACAAGGTGGAAGATGCCCTAAGTAGAAAGGATCCATCGATTCTATCAATGATTAGAATTGAGAAGGATCCAATCTTCTTAAGCTTAATGAATATGGATGTGGGAATCATAATGAAGGTAACATCATAAATAATTTCACAAATGATTTCTCAACCATATCTTTTGGAAAGGTTAAAGGATGCTCAAAAGGATGATGCGGGAATCCAAGAAAAAGTGGAAGCTATCAAAAAGGGAAAATCCTCAAGGTTTAATGTAATTGAAGAAGTAATTGTGCGGTTTGGGAAAAGACTATGTGTTCCATCAAGTTCGGAGCTGAAGAAGGAACGTTTGGATGATGCACATAGTTCAAATTTCTCTATTCACCCAGGGAGCACAAAGATGTATCAAGATCTCCGAGAAAACTTTTGGTGGGATAATATGGAGAAGGAGATCGCTGAATATACATCAAAGTTCCTGGTGTGTCATCAAGTGAAGGCAGAGAGGCAGAAGTCTAAGGGGATGATGCAACCATTGCCCATACCAGAATGGAAATGGGAGAACATCACCATGGACTTTGTCACTGGACTTCCAAGGACATCCAAAGGCAATAATGCAATCTGGGTTGTTGTGGATCGTCTTACAAAGACTGCACACTTCATTGCTATTCGAGAGGATTTATCTTTGGATCAACTGGAATGGATATATATAAGGGATGTGGTATGGTTTCATGGAGTACCACTATCTATTGTTTCTGACCGAGATCCAAGATTCACCTCTATGTTTTGGAAGAGTCTTCAACAAGCTCTGAATACTGAACTGAACTTCAGTACAGCCTATCATCCTCAAACTGATGGCCAATCCGAGCGGACTATCCAAACACTTGAGGATATGTTGAGAGCATGCTCAATGGACTTTAAAGGAGGATGGGATAACATCTTCCTCTGGTTGAGTTCTCTTATAATAATAGTTTCCACTCGAGCATCCAAATGGCACCATATGAAGCCCGGTATGGGAAAAGGTGTAGAACACCGGCATGTTGGGATGAGGTCAGTCAACGTAAGCTGCTTGGACCAGAAATGGTCGAAGAAATGGTGGAGAAGGTGAAAACCATTCAGCAGCATATCAAGGCAGCCCAAAGTCGACAGAAAAGTTATGCAGATAATCGTCAACGAGACCTTGAGTTGAAAGTCGGAGACATGGTGTTTTTACACATATCTCCATGGAAGAAGGTCATGAGGTTTGGAATGAAAGGGAAGTTAAGTCCAAGGTACATCGGCCCCTTCGAGATTCTCGATCGTGTTGGGGTTGTGGCCTATCGACTAGCACTTCCACCTACTATGGCCAAGGTGCATGATGTCATTCATGTATCCCTCTTAAGGAAGTACATACCGGACCCTTCACATGTACTCTCTTCCGAGGTGGTACAATTGGAAGATGATCTTTCTTATGAGGAGCAGCCAGTGAAGATCTTAGATCGTAGAGAAAAAGTTCTACGAAATAAGAAAATGCCCCTCGTCAAGGTGTTGTGGAGAAACCACAAGTTTGAAGAAGCAACATGGGAGTCGGAGGATATGATGAAGCTGAGTTACCCACATTTGTTTTAGTGTGGGAAAAGGAAAATTTTGAGGGCGAAATTTCTTAAGGGGGGAATATTGTAACGACCCAAAGTTTCATTAATGGAAAATACCTCTTGATCCAGTTAAATGTTTCTTTATGAAAAATGTTTTTATAAGATGTCAACTTATTTAGTTTTACATTATGATTTGGGACCGTTACTTTTATAGTCGTTGAATAGTGATCATCTGAGTAGTATAAATATAAGGCTTTAACGAACCCATTTCTACTCAGACAAAGGAAGCGATGGCCTCATCCAGTAGAATTGCCCCTTACGAAGCCCATTTGTCGGAGCTCGGAAAAGAGGTGGGGTCTTTGGGCTTTTCCCTTGACCAAGACCAAGCTGAGCTTCATTATGTCAAGCTTGAACGGGACCGTCTACGGGAAAAGTGGAAGTTGATAGAGATTACCACTGGAGCGATGTTATCTGAGCCGCCCCAAGAGTCTGTCACCATCGAACACCTTACCCTTAGGTCTTATGCGGCTATTTTAAGGGGTTATGTAACAAATAAGTATCACCATGTTCATGTACATTATTTTTTTATATAATAATGAATATAATTTCTAGTCATTTTTTATAAATTGTAATTCGTTTTTAAAGTACAAATGGTGTTTTTAGTTATTATTTAATTAAGAATTATATTTTATTAAATTTAAGGATTTTTTAATTAAATAATATTTTAATAAAATATTATTATTAATATTAAATTAATTTTTATTAAAAATAAAATATCTTATAATTTTATGAATTCAATTAAAATTTTTATTAAGGTTTGAAAGCCATTTCTGTCAAAACCCTTGAATTTTTTATAAATGTCGGTTTTTATTTTGAAAGTAAAAATTGACATATTTAGAAAATTATTTAGATAAAATAAATACTATTTTTGGAATCTGGACGTCGAAATTATCCAACGGTAAATTTTTCATAATTTTCTGAGACAGTCAAATTTTTGGGTAAAAATTAAATATCATTTAAATATATAATGTGTTTTATGACATCATAATGGCCCAATGGTGATGTAATAAAATACCATAATCCTTATGATTGGGAAATATGTCTTTTATAATTAAAATAATGAGGTTTTGAGTTTGTTTGACTTACTTTTCAAAGCATTAATGGAGCCCTCAAGACTTATTCAACACTTTTCTTTTTTAAATTAATTTCCATGGGAGTGTGACTCACCTCCACATAAGAAACCCTAATTTTTTAATAAGTTCTGACCTTGGCCTTGTAAAATATTGTTTTCCTCTTTCCTTTTCCAGAAACCATGGGCAAATACCATGGGATGGTTTGTGGTTTGGATTATTTTAATATAAGGGGTCCCAAACCTAAATAATATAGAATTCCCTCATCTTTCCTATATAAACCCACCCATGCTCCCACTTCCTCCTCACTCAAAGCCCTTGGAGTTCGTCCAACCTCTTCCCTACTCTCTCTAGAATCCTCTCAAGGTCCCCCAATCTCCCAAGAAGCCTCTCACAAGCCTCTCTCTACCCTTTGGAAGCACACTTCCAAGTAAGGGTTTTTTCTTCCTTTCTCATTTTTGTCAATTTTCTTTCAGTTGTATTGCCCTTTTAATTTCAATTATGAATGTTTGGCTATGGTTTCGCACCTCCCCATACTTCCCTCTTATTGTTTTTATGAAGGGATATCCCTTTCTCTCTCATTAAATTCCTCCCATGTACACCCGTTACTATGCCGAAATTCCGAAAGGAACTTCTCTCTCCTCTTTTATATTCAAGCAATACTTTTGTATCAGGAATCTAAATTCCATTAAAATTGTTGGGAAATGTATCTATATGACCTCCTTACTGTCCATTACATGTAAATATGATGATGAACCCCTTTATCTCTCATCAACCTTTTTTATGAATCCTTATGTCACGCCGGTACGCTGCCGAAATCGCACCGATTTTCTAAGCCAATGTCATTCTGTAGTGAATACCATGCCCATTTTTCCATCAAGGGTATTCATATTTATGCACATTTACTTATTTATTGTAAAGTTTCATGTATGAATTTCACATTCCTTTATCATGGAATAAATTATTATGTTTTATGAATCCATGTTTTATGATCCATGTGGCACACTTATGCATGAAATGAAATGTTTAAGAAGGGTGCGCCCTTATAGCTCTCCAATGCATTGGGTAAAGTATAGTATCATGATACGTCATGTGAAATGAGTGTTGCCTCGTGCTAATTCAAGTTCAACTAGGGTTTACTCGTGCTTTATGTACAATGAGAGTTTACTCATGCTCCATGTGCAATGAGCCTTGGCTCATGCTAATTCAATGTTAAGTGTTGTTGCCACATTTCCATGTTATGATTATCATGATTTATCATGCCTTTATGTTCATGTTACTCCTATGCTCTATTTATATTCCTATTTCCTAACATGTATTGAACTCCTCATGTTATTCATTGTGTACTCCCTTACTGGGCTTTATAGCTCACCCTTTTCTTATGCATGTCCTCAGGTTATCCCATGCAATGCTATGTACGACGGAATGTAGTGGTCATGTAAAGGAAGTTTTCAATAAAGATGTTATATTTCAAGTTTAAAGTTTTTACGTAATGATCCTAAGCCCCAAATACACTAAACCTATCGATCTTCTTTGTTGTATCAAGTGAAGTTATATGTAATAAAGCATGTTTATGTTGTAATAGAAAGCAGGGTTGTCATAAAGCGACTCTGAAAAAATGACTAATGAAGAAATGTTTGAATACTGTAACATTCTTGAGGAAACATGGAATGAACTAAAAGATAAATATAAATAATTTAAGAAACAACATTCTCTTACTGTGACTATTAAATATGAACTCATAACTTAAAATGAGAAAAATGATCAACTGATCAAAGAAAATAATGAATTAAAAATATCTAATGAGCAATTAAAGAGTTACTTAGAAAAGTTTAATAATGGGAAAAATACCCTTACCCAAATTCTAGGAAAAAAAATTTCCCCTAAACACAACACTGGCATTGGTTATCAACCTAGTAAAAGAAAAATTGGTAGAAAAAATTTGGTTTTCAAATCTAGGACATACAGTTTTACTCCCAGTTCTAGAATCAAATCAACTAATTTAGTCCATGATAATTATTCTACTGTTTCAAGTTTTTGTGGACCAAATATAGTTTATTTTTCAAATACTTTACATAATGCTTATAGGAAACCTATGAGGAAAATATGGGTTCCTAAAGAACTTATTAATAATATTACTGGACCCAAACAAGTATGGGTACCAAAATATGTTTTGGCTTAATCTTTTTGAAGGAAAGATGCCTAAAGAGATGCTACAAAAGTATATGGTACTTGGACAGTGGATGTTCAAGGCACATGATAGGAGACTACTCACGCTTAAAGAACCTGATAAATGTAGATGGAGGACATGTCACATTTGGTGACAATACCAAGGAAAATATTATTGGCCTCTTCCAAATCGGTAACTCTAACTCAATTTAAATTTCTAATGTACAATTTTTTGATGGTTTAAAATATAACCTGCTTAGTATCTCACAATTATATGATGATGGATTTCATGTTAGATTTGAAAATGACTCTTTTAATGTCTTTAAGTCTAAATATGAATTGGTATTTTATACATTAAGAAATAAAAATGTTTATTCTTTTAATTTAGTTTCTTTATCTTCTCAAATTCCTCCATGATTAAGTGTATTTCATAAAGAATATTGGCTCTGCCATAAGGGACTAGGACAATGTAATGTTCAATCCCTTTGAAAGATGACTAGAAAAAGCCTAGTTAAAGACTTACCCAAACTTGAGTTTCCAAATGACAAAGTGTGTAATCCCTGTGAAAAGGGAAAACAACACAAAGATTCTATCAAACCATAAAAAGAAGTTTCATCTCGTTAACCTCTCGAACTAGTTCACATGGATTTTTTTGGACCATCTAGAGTTTCTACTTTAAATGGGAAGCACTATGTTTTGGTTCTTGTAGATAAACTTTCTAGATAAACATGGACCTTCATTATGGATCAAGAAAGTGAAGCCTGCTCTTATTTTACAAAATATGCTCAGTCTGTAGAAAATATTAGTGGACTTAGAATTAAATCCTTAAGAAGTGATCAAGGTCGTTAATTTGAAAATCAGGAGTTTGAATCCCTTTTCTCACAAAATGGTTACAGTCACAATTTCTCTGCCCATAGAACACCTCAGCAGAATGGAGTTGTAGAGAGAAGAAATAGAACCCTGCATGAAATTTCTAGAATAAATCTTAGTGAATATAACCTACCTATTTATTTTTTGGTTGAAGCTGTCAAAACAGTGTGCTACATAATCAATAGACTGTTGATCAGACCTATTCTTAAGAGGACTCCGTGCGAATTATTGAACAATAGAAAACCCAAGGTTAGATAATTCAATGTTTTTGGTTGGAAAGTCTATATTCTTAATACCAAACACAATCTTGAAAAATTTTCATCCAATAGTGATAAAGGTATCCTTTTATGATATTATGTGTATAGTAAAGCCTATAGAGTGTTGAATAAAAAAACTAAATGTGTGGATGAATCTGTTCATGTAAAATTTGATGAAACAATTCCATATTATCCTAAAACCATCCAAGAGAATGTATAGGATGAATAATCAAATCTGAACATCAATTCATAATCCTCAAATTATTCTGTGAAAGAATCTGTGAAAACTTCTAACTCTGGACATTCTTTAGAATCAAGTCATCATGAACCTGAATATTTTGATGAACCTGAAATCACTAGTCCTTATTTCTCTAGAACTGTTAAAACCCTTAAGAACCATCCCTTAGATGCAGTTGTGGGAGACTTAGACAATGGAACTCAAACTAGATCTTCTCATAGAAATCAGGTTGAACATCAAGTCTTCTTCTCACAACATGAACCTAGAAACATTAATGATGCTATCAATGATGAATTTTGGCTGATGACTATGCAAGAAGAACTTAATCAGTTTGAATGAAACAATGTTTGGAAACCTGTTTCAAGACCAAAGGACACATTCACCATTGGCACTAAATGGGTGTTTAGAAATAAGGTAGATGAAGCTAGTAACATAGTTAGAAACAAGGGTATATTAGTTACACAAGGCTATAGTCAAGAAGAAGTAATTGAGTATGAGGAGACCTTTTCACCAGTAGCCAGACTTGAAGCCATCAGAGTCCGAATTGCCAATTCTTCACATCTTAATTTCAAACAATATCAAATGGATGTTAAGAGCGCATTCTTAAATGGGTATATAGATGAGGAATTTTTTGTTGAACAACCCCAAGGATTTAAAAACCCCATTTTCCAAATCATATTTTTAAACTATCAAAAGCTTTATATGGTTTAAAGCAATCTCCAAGAGATTGGTATGATAGATTGAGTACTTTTCTTATTTCCAATGGATTTACAAAGGAATAGTTGATCCTAACCTTTTTATAAAACTAATTTCTAATGATGTTTTATTTGTTCAAATCTCTGTAGATGATATTATTTTTTGATCTTCGAAGAATTCTTTATTTTTTGATTTTTCTGAAATGATGAAAAAAAATTTGAAATGATTTAAATGGGTGAACTAAAATTATTTCTGGGATTTCAAATATCTCAAAATAATGATGGAATTGTTTTAACTCAATGTAAATATACTAGAGATCTTTTAAAACATTTTGGATTGGATAGTAGTAAAATTATTGACACTCCCATGAGTACCACTTGTAAGTTGGATCGTGATGAAGATGGAAAATATGTTGGTCAAACCACTTATAGAAAAATGATTGGAAGTTTACTCTACATAACTCCAAGTCATCCTAACATTATGTTTAGTGGGTGTATGTGTGATCATTTTCAAACAAATCCTAAGGAATCTCATCTAAATGCTGTAAAGTGAATTTTTAAATACCTCAAGCATACAACCAATCTAGGAATATTTTATCCTAAAGGACACTCATTTGAATTAGTTAGTTATTATCATGCTGACTTCGGTGGCTGTAATTAGACAAAAAAAGAACCTCTGGAATATGCCACCTTTTAGGCAAGTCACTAGTATCATGGTGTAGTAAGAAAAAAAATTATGTTGAATTATCTACTGTAGAAGCTGAATATATAGCTACTGGCAGTTTTTGTGAACAAATTTTGTGGATGAAACCCACATTACTAGATTATGGATATCAATTTAGACATTTACCTATAAATTGTGACAACACAAGTGCTATTAACATCTCAAAAATTCTTGTTTCACATTCTAGGACAAAGCACATTGATGTAAGACATCACTTTTTGAGAGATCATTATCAAAAAGGTGATATCACTTTGGAATTCATTGGTATTTAATATCAACTTGCTGATATATTCACCAAACCATTAAATTATGAGATAATAGAATACATCATACATGAACTAGGAATGATAAATCTCAAATAGATATCTTAATTTTAACCATTTCATGTCTCACTGTTCGATATATTACTATTTCATGTTTACGGTATCATAGTTAGTATTGTGTGATTACTGTGTGACAGTCACTATGTCACCATAATGTGCATTTACTTCTCATCATAATACACACTGAGAAGTTCGTTCACTTTCTCACTATGAAGATCATTCACTTTCTCACCATATCGTGCATTTACTGTCTCACCGAAATGACCATACATTGTCTTACTGTATAAATTATTTATAATTTTTTTTAAAATCCCGTATTGTGGTAATTATTATTTTCCCCCTATTTATTTTCCCACGTTTTTATTTTTGTGACGTTTGGTATTCCTAAATGATAAAATAAAGAAAGTATCACTCGATTCCTCACTCAGGGTTTCTTCTACTTACTCATTTCGAACCCTTCTTCATCCCTAAAACCCTTCTCTCTCTCGAACCTTCAGTGAATGCCAGGGATTAAACGTCCTTCATCATCGACACCTAAGAAGTTGTAACTTCCTGGACCTGGGTGCCACGCAACGGGTGCACCGATACCGGTTCTCCATGTGACCTCAAGCGCATATCCCCAAATACTAGAGGCTGCCGACTAGCAGCGATGGCCCAGGTCTGAGAGCGGGAAAACTATGCCCTCATTTGTCAAAGTGTAGCGCAGCGGAATGCCAAAATAAACATACAACAAACAGCGGAAGCAGTAAACATACACAACTGAAATAACTACATCAGTGGATATAACCAATAGTATATAAGTGATGATGCTACATGTTTCATGTTCTACGAAAACAGCCTGAACATGTTATACATCAATACAGTACACCAGAAAACAGAGTACAACAAAACAAGAAAAAAAACTAGCAGCGGCATCGCGAGCCTAGGCTCGGTCCCATGCCCTCCTACTCCTCAGCAACAGTCAAGTACCTCTATATGGACTATTTCCCCTATCTACACCTGCAACAACGTAATATTTTTGGGCCGAAAAGCGTGAACCAAACAGGGTGTGAGAAATATATCTCAGTAGGCACCCACCAAAGGCCCGTGCCCAACTGCGTGTAAGCGTTCAACAAAAGTGTGCATTAGTAAAATGCAATATAGTAAGCAGTACTCAAAATTAACTAATTACCAGTTATATTTCCATTTCATTATCCATTTAATCCATTTATATATTATAAACCACCATAGTGCATTACTAGGTAAACAATCCACGTCCTTAGAAAAACAAAACCATACCCTCAGGTAAGCAGAATCCAACCCGCAGGTATAGCCCTCAGGCGTAATAGAAATTTCCCTCAGGCATAGGAAGTGTCTCCCTCAGGCACAGAAGTAAATCCCTCAGGCACGAAAGGTTGCCCTCAAGAGAAATACTACATCCCTCGGGCTAAATAGTGCAGTGCCCTCATGCTAATCACAACAATGCCCTCATGCCAAATATAAAATCTCCCTCAGGCTAAACAAATAACTGGGCCATGACCAACAGGTAAACAAGCAGTAACAAGTAATTCCTCTCAAGGCAATTCTACAATTACTACTTTAAAGGCATACCCTCGGGTATCCTGGCCAAACGGCTAAACAGAGAAACACACCCCGGGGGTGGTTCCGGATCCAAGCAATGATCCCAACCAGCATTTTATTTTCACAATTAAATACATAATCAATTATAGGTATTAAATATAGCAACGACCTCAGCCACATGACACCCCACACATGGGTTCTTGGCATAAAAACCCACAAAACCCACATTAGTTAGAAAAATAAACACAAATCCAACTACCTTATATGCCAACGAACGCTATACCCGAACCCCGACTCCAGAAATTCCCAAGAATGGCATAGATATGACGAAGAAAAAAACTCATTCAAATGTAAATAACATACGTTAGGAGAAGAATTGGTAATAATGGTACCAGGAGAGGAGAGGGCTTACCCGTGTGGTTCCAATGAATTCGTCCGAAGCCGAATCGGATTCCAGGTGAACGCCTGGTGGACCTTCAATGATCCGGCCTCCTCCTTTGGCTCCAAAATGGTTCAAGAGTCTCCTCTTCCAAATGAGGAGGATACTGCCTGTTTTAAGCTGAAAAAACAAAGTACACTGCATGTACATCTAAGTACACGGTGTGTACTTCTTTCATTTAACTGTTCATTTGGCGGCACCGCCACACTGTTCATTCGTCAACATGAGTACACGACATGTACTCTCAAGTACACGGAGTGTACTGTCGCCCAGCTGGCGGCGACGCCACCGTCTTACTGTTCAAGCCTGCCGACTGACTACACGGCATGTAAGGTACCACTACACGGCGTGTAGTCAGTTCCTACACCCTTCGTTGCCGGTATTGCTACACGACCCGTGTACTCATCCCAATACGGCCAAAAGTACATGGCATGTGGATAAAGTACACGGTGTGTAGTTCCAAAATTTAGGATTTTTCCCCATTTTCCATATTTTCTCAAAAACACTTAAGGAAAAATAAAAGAAGAAGCCCGTACCTCTAAAATAAGAACCGGGTTCTTACAAACTTCCCCCTTATAGCAATTCGTCCCCGAATTTCCCTTCTAAGGGTGGTGAAGAATAAGCTCAGAACAGCTCTGGCCACTGAGCACGTACATCGGTCTCCCGCTCCCAGGTCTCGTCCTGCACTCGGCAATGCTGCCATAGCACCCATACGAGAGGAACTGACTGACCTTGGAGAACCTTCGTGCTCCTGTCAACGATACGGATCTGATGCTCCATAATGGATGCATCACGCTGAAGCTCAACCTTCTCTGGCTGAAAGGTGTGAGACGGGTCTAAATGGTAGCGACGCAACTGAGACACGTGGAAGACGTCGTGCATGGCTTAGTACCGCTGTGGTAAATGCAACCGATAGGCAACCAGCCTGACGCTCTCCAAAATCTCAAATGGTCCCACATACCTCAGTGAAAGCTTACCCTGTCTCCTGATCCGTTTGTGTCCCAACCTCGACGAAACACGAAAGAAAACCTGATCCCCAACCACGAACTCCAAAGGTCGTCTGCGGCGATCAGCATAAGACTTCTGACGAGACTGCGCGGTAGCCATCCGCTTCCGAATCAACTAGACTTTCTCAGATGTCTCCTGAACGAGCTGTGGCCCCAGTAAAGCTGCCTCACCTACCTCTAACCAGCACAAAGGTGATCGGCATGGCCTACCATATAAATCTTTGTATGATTCCATCTCAACAGTTTCCTAAAAAATATTGTTATAGGTAAACTTGAATAAGGGTATATGCTTCTCCCATGAGCCCCCAAAGTCTAGGACGCATGCACGCATCATTTCCTCTATCACCTGTATCGTCCGCTCTGACTGGCCATCTGTCTGAGGGTCATACGCTGTGCTGAGAAGCAGCTGTGTACCAAGCGCCCTCTGAAAACTCTGCCAGAAACGAGACGTAAAGAGGGCATCCCTATCTAAAACGATAGAACAAGGGACCCCATGCAGACGTACGATCTCTCGGATATACAGCATTCTGAGCTCGTCCACACCAAAGGTCTCCTAGATCGGCAAGAAGTGAGCTACCTTCGTGAGTCTGTCCACAACAACCCACACGACATCATTGCCTCGAGGTGACCTCGACAATCCCGTCACAAAATCCATCGCGACATCATCCTATTTCCACTCTGGAATGGGCAACTGCTATAACAACCCAGCTAGTCTCTGATTCTTTGCCTTCACCTGCTGACAGGTGGAACACCTCGTAACAAAACCAGCTATCTCTCTCTTCATACCCGGCCACCAGTACTGACGTCTCAAGTCACTGTACATCTTGGTAACCCCAGGATGAACTGCCCAAGCTGAAGCATGAAACTCCCGCATCATCTCCTCGCGTATATCCCTTGGAAACCATACACATCCATGGAAAAGCAAAACCTGATCATCTCCTGTCGTCCAACCGGGAGGAGGGTCCTCACTTGCCACCGACTCCCGTAGAACTAGGCTTTATGAAACCGATAGCTGCCTCATCCTCACTCTGTCCAGGAGGGTAGAAGTCACAGCTAATGAGGAAAGATAAGTCTGCCCCTGACTGTGATGCACCTCCAGATGCATCTCAGAGAACAAAGCTATAAGCTGCCACTCACCACTGGCCTCCTACACACCCTGTATCCGAGTCTTCCTGCTCAGTGCATCGGCTACTGCATTACCTTTACCAGGTGTATAGGCAAGCTCAAAATCGAAGGACTCTTGGTACTCGACCCACCTTCTCTACCTCAGATTCAGGTCACGCTGAGTAAAGATATACTTGAGGCTTTTGTGGTCGGTGAAAACAACAAAATGCTCTCCCAATAGGTGATGTCTCCAACAGTGCAACACATGAACAACTGCAGCCAACTCGAGATCGTGCGTCGGGTAATTCCTCTAATGTGGCCTCAACTGCCGAGACCCATATGCAACAACTCGGTGACCCTGCATCAAAAAGGCTCCCAGCCCAATCCATGATGCATCATAGTAAACTGTATAGCTCTTCCCTTACTCTGGGAGTAGAAGGATCGGTGCTGATGTTCACCTTCCCTTCAGGTCCTGAAAATCTATCTCACAAGCTTCTGACCAAATGAACTTCACACCCTTATTAGTCAGACCTATCAACGGTGCTGATAAGTGGGAGAAGTCTTTTATGAAGCATCTATAGTAACCAGCCAGCCCTAAGAAACTCCGTATCTCAAACACGTTCTTGGGCCGCTCCTAGGAAACTACCGCTCTCACCTTTTCTAGGTCTACTGCAACTCATGCTTCTGAGATGATATGACCTAGGAAGTGAATCTAGTCCATCAAAAAGTGGAATTTTAAGAGCATAGCATATAGGCGATGCTCTCTCAGTGTACTCAATACGATATCAAGATGGGTGGCATGGTCGTGTTGAGTGTGAGAGTACACCAAGATGTCGTTCACGAATACTACCACAAATGAATCAAGATTACGGATGGAACAAACGATTCATCAGAGAAATGAAAACTGCTGGCACGTTCATGAGTCCAAACGGCATAACTGTATACTCATATAGACCATACCTACTCCGAAAAGCTATGAGAGGTATATTTGATGGTCTAACACGCAGCTGATGATATCCAGATCTCATGTCAATATTCGAGAACACTCGTGCTCCCGAAGCTGATCAAATAGATCATCTATCCTCGACAAGGGATATCGTTTGTTAACCGTCAACTGGTTCAGCTTCCGATAATCCACAGAAAGTCTGAGGGTACCATCCGCCTTCTTCGCAAAAAGGACCGGAGAACCCCAAGGAGAAGTACTGGGTCGGATAAAACCATTTTCCTGTAACTCCTCTAACTGTCTCCTGAGCTCCTGCAACTCAGGCATGGCCATCCTATAAGGAGGAATGGACACCGGTGATGCTCCTGGCATAAGCTCGATATTGAAATCCATCTCACGCACCGGAGGTAGAATTGAAAAGTCATCCAGGAAGACATCCCTGAAACGATCGATAACTAGAGGGAAATCCGTCCGAAAAGTCCCCTGGTCATCCAGATATAAGCTCACAATCTGGGCTGTGACTCCACCTCGCCCATGATGCTCTAGTCCAGCTTGACTCGCCTGACTATCCCACATTCCCTTATATAGAAACTCCTCGCCCTCTGGTGACGTGAAACTCACCCTGCGACGATAGCAGTCTACAAAGGCTCGAAAGGGAACCAACCAGTCCATCCCGAGAATGACGTCATAGCTCGTCATCTCCAGGACATAGAGGTCCCAAAGGAAGTGACACCCACCAACCTCAAGGGGGGCACTCCTTGCACTGATGCACACCAACATTCCTAGTCCCCAATAGAGTGTCTAGCGTCAAGATATCAGAAGAAGTAGAAACACCGAGCCCAAGTCTCTCCACAGCAGGTAAAAATACAAAACTATGTGTAGCACCCGTATCAAAAAGTACTGAAGACAAGACATAATCTACCAGAATAGTACCTCTAACTGTAGATGGTCTGGGATCTTGCTCCTGCTAGGTCGATTGCACTGCATATGCCTGCCCAGTGCCGCAGCCCTACGACACAGCCTGGTTACCCGGAGATGTCCCTCCCTACTGCCTCTGTGATCCTGGTGTCTGGCTACCATGGACACGACCACCATCTCGGCCTGCATTCCCTGACGTATTCCAGTTCCCTAACTGGTAAGAAGCCACTAGTTCTAATCCCGCACGCAGAGTCTACACAGAACCCCTCTCAGTAGCCATTGGTAGAAATGCCCTGCAAAAGCGCTGCAGATGACCCATCTTGCTGCAAGCTCGGCACTCCACTGGGTCTCGTGGATATTGCGGCCTCTTGTGACCCTCTCTGCCACACTGGTAGCACCTGACTGGTCCACCTGAAGAAGATGACTGGCTGGTACTACCGCCCTGAGAGAATTACATCTGTCTCTTCCTCTTACCAGCAGAAATAGTACCAGTAACTGGTGCTGAACCGCCCTGGCCCCCATCACTCGATTCCCGAAGGTTCCTCTCTATAATCAACGCCTGGTTCACAATCGCGTGTACAGTAGGAAACCTGAAATCATTTACCAGCGTTGGGATGTCATACCAAAGACCATCCTCAAAACATCTGGCTCTCAACGTCTCATCACCCACCAGCACGGGTGCAAAACGTCGAAGCTCCGTAAAACGAGCAGAGTAGTCCATCACCGGCATATCGCCCTGTTGCAGATTCATGAACTCTCAAGCTCTATCTTCCCTCAGTGTCTCGGGAAAGAAGAAGTCATAGAAGACTACCTGAAAATCTTCCCATGCCATGTCCCTGTGATGCTCTGACTGGGTGGTAACATCCCACCACCTCTTGGTGAAATCACGCAACATGTAAGTCACGAGCTTGACCCTCCACCCTAGAGGTGTCTCAAGATGCACGAAAATAGTCTACATCGATCCTAGCCAAGACTATGTGGCTAGTGGTCTGCCATACACTGAAAACATAGGCGGATGCTACTGCTGAAAGATACACGTCAGCTCGGCCATAGATGTGGTAGCCTGTGGTGATCCCTGAAAGGTCTGCATGAACCGCAATAAGCCTTCACGGAACTGCGCCTCCATGCCTGTGTCTGGTATAACAGCTGGTGCCACATCTGGCTCTGCTGGTGGATTAACCGGTGGCCCATGGCCTACCGTCTCCGGAGTATAATCGTCGCCGCTCTCCTGGCAAACAACTCGCGGTCTTCTAGGCGGCATGACTCTACAAGGTCAAAAGAACGCCTCAGATTGAAGATTATTAAGACTGAAACGATGGAACGAAAAAGGAACAAGAGGAAGAAGGCGTTTCAAAATTTAAAAAACAAGACTACACGGTGTGTACACTGACTACACGGCGAGTACTTGACTTCCTTTCCCCTGCCCGGGTCCTTCTACACACCTAATCCACACAGATTCCGTTCCACAAAACTACATGGCGTGTATAATAACTACACGACATGTATGGTGTTATTTTCCAACTACTCGTGTCGTCTGTGACATGGCCGACTACTCGGCTTGACTCTACACGGTGTGTTACACCCGTACACGGCGTGTACAACACCCCGTTTCCCAGCCACACGGCTAACTCCACATGGTCTGTCCTCGGACAAGCCTACACAGCGGGTCCCAACGGTACACGATGTGCTTAGGGAGAGGTGACACCGACTTGTGTTGTTAGTTACACGGCCGAGTCCCCAGGTCACACTACACGGCGTGTCTATAACAGGCACAACGTGTTCTGCCAAGGAGTTCACCGACCCGTGTTGTTAGTTACATGGCCGGAATCCGGGTCAACACTACACGGTATGTACAGAACTACACGACGTGTTTTACCCATGCCCTTCCCTACCCCGTGTCGCCGCCCACACGGTTTGTGACACGGGAAGAGACTACATGACGTGTAATCAGGGTACACTGCGTGTACTCAAAAAGTTCATTTTTCTTCCTGTACAGAAGAGTACACACGGCATGTATGAGGTCCTACACGGTGTGTATTCTGGGTTTTCCAGACAGTATGCCTCAGAAACTTCTCCAGAAACCATAAAATACTGAAAACAACACATAAGTGTCAAATTATGACCCTTGGGGGCCTATACACCCCACAAATCAAAGTTTGACATCTTATTTGTGTTATAACCAATAACCAGTCAATGATCAACCAAATTCCGGTCAATGGGGGCCCATACTCCCCAAAAACCAAAGTTTGGCGTCCATTCTATAAACAAGCTCAAACAAAAATACCATATCACAAGGCATGTATTTATCAAGCAGCTATCACAACATCATGCTTTACTATCACAACAACTATCACAACAACATGAAAATTCTAATGCACCTACATGGCATGGGAGCTATTCATGGAATGTGATATCTAGAATGTGCCTATATGATGCATGAGACAGCATACCCTCATCCCATCGGGTTGCAACTAAATAGAACCCATAGATAAAATATAAACAGCACAATCCAAGTGCGTCACCCAACGGTGAAAAAATATCAACCGTAAAATTGCAAGATCAAAAGAATGAAAAGTACGAGGTAGACTGGCTTTTCCCTGTACACGTGTTAGCTATGCCCAAGAACAGCTTATTACCAACTACCGTTCTTCCTAACCCGGACTATGGCTCTACATAGTAATTCAAAGAAAATAACCTCCTCTGATACCACTTTGTAAAGTCCCGGACCCAGGTGCCACGCAACGGGAGACCCGAGCCCGGTTCGGCACGTGACATCAAGCGCATTTCCCCAAACACCAGAGGCTGCCAACTAGCAGCGAGGGACCAGGTCTGATAGTGGGGAAACTATGCCCTCATTTGTCAACGTGTAGCGCGGCGGAATGCCAAAATAAACATACAACAAATAGAAGAAGCATTAAACATACACAGCTGAAATAACTACAGCAGTGGATATAACCAACAGTATATAAGTGATGATGCTACATGTTTGAAGTTCTATGAAAACATCTAGAACATGTTATACATCAATACAGTACAATAGAAAACATAGTATAGAAAAAAAAAAGAAAAACAGCTAGCAGCGACATCGCGAGCCTAGGCTCGGTCCCATGCCCACCTACTCCTCAGCAACAGTCAAGTACCTGTACAGGGACTCTTGACCATATCTACACCTGCAGCAACGTAATCAGTTTGGGCCAAAAAGCATGACCCAAACAGGGTGTGAGAAATATATCTCAGTAGGCACCCACCAAAGGCCCGTGCCCAACTGCGTGTAAGCGTGTAACAACAATGTGAAGTAGTAAAATGCAATATAGTAATCAGTACTCAAAAGTAACTAATTACCAGTTATATTTCCATTTCATTATCCATTTAATACATTTAAATATTAGAAACCACCATAATGCATTTCTAGGTAAACAGTCCACGTCCTCAGACAAACAAAACCTTACCCTCAGGTAAGCAGAATCGAACCCACAGGTATAGCCCTCAGGCGTAACAGAAATTTCCCTTAGGCATAGGAAGTGTCTCCCTCAGGCACAGAAGTCAAGACCTCAGGCATGAAAGGTTTCCATCAGGCGAAATGCTACATCCCTCGGGCTAAATAGTGCAATTCCCTCAGGCTAATCACAATAACGCCCTTAGGCCAAATACAACATCTTCCTCATGCTAAAGAAGTAATCGGGCCATGCCCAACAGGTAAACAAGCAGTAACAAGACATTCCTCTCAAGGAAATTCTACAATCACTACTTTAAAGGAATACCCTCGGGTATCCTGGCCAAATGGATAAATAGAGAAACACACCCTGGGGGTGGTTCCAGATCCAAGGAACGATCCCAACCAGCATTTTATTATCACAATTAAATAACTAATCAATTCTAGGAATTAAATATAGAAACGAAATCAACCACACAAAACCCCAACATGGGTTTGTGGCACAAAAACGCACAAAACACACATCATTTTGAAAACTAAACACAAATCCACAAAGCTTATACGCCAACGAACGCTATACCCGAACGCCGACTACAGAAACGCCCAAGAACATCGTAGATCTGACAAAGAACAAAACTCATTCAAACTTAAATAACATACCTTAGGAGAAGAATTGGTAAGAATGGTACTAGGAGAGGAGAGTCCTTACCTGTTCGGTTCCAACGAAATCGTTCGAAGCTGAATCAGATTCTAGACGAACGCCCGGTGGACCTTCAAAGATCTGGCCTACTCCTTTGGCTCCAAAATGGTTCAAGAGTCTCCTATGCCAAATGAGGAGGCTACTGCCTGTTTTAATCTGAAAAAACAAAGTACACGGCGTGTACTTATGAGTACACAGTGTGTAATTATTTCATTTAACTATTCATTTGGCTGCACCGCCACACTGTTCATCCGTCGACATGAGTACACGACATGTACTCTTGAGTACACAGTGTGTATTGTCGCCCAGCTGGCGGCGACGCCACTGCCTTAATGTTCAAGCCTGTCGACTGACTACACGGCGTGTAAGGTACCACTACACAACATGTCGTTAGTTACTACAACCTTCTTCGCCGGTATGGCTACACGCCCCGTGTACTAATCCAAACACGATCAAAAGTACACAGCTTGTAGATAAAGTACACGGAGTGTAGTTCCAAAATTTAGGATTTTCCCCATTTTCCATATTTTCTCAAAAACACTTAAGGAAAAGGAAAAGAAGAATACCGTACCTCTAAAATAAAAAATGAGTTCTTACAGAAGTACAGATCAAAGAAAAAGAAGATTGAACATAAGCTAGCACCCGACGGACCTTTAAATATGAATCTGGTAAACCGCGTTGTTGTACCTGAGAAAGAGATTTTTCCCAAATGGATTCTTTCAAAGTGTTAGAACAACCAGGATGGTTATAATGGTTCATGAAGGGATATAGAACCATTTAACCTAAGTTATTGGCTCAGTTTTACCAGTACATACAGATCTCTTTTGATTCTGGTGATAGTTATGTTGTAAGAAGTTGGGTCAATGGTCAGAGATGCTCATTCTCTTCGAGGTTATGGGATGCATGCCTTGGGATACCTCATGAAGGCATCTGTGAGGATTATTAGAGAGGAACTCCACCATCAACCGAATTCCTTGATTTAGAAGATTCTCTGAATGACTTAACTGGAAATAGAACCAAGATGAGGGCCATTGCTGCTGAAATATATGGATAATTAAGGCTCCTATTCATGTTTTTTCAAAATATTGTTAGCCTCAAAAAATGTGATTTTGTAGTTTTTAAATATGAATATGTGTTTCTGATCCACATTATAAAAAATGGTCATATGATCAACCTTTTCAATTATATAATTCATCATATGCGTGAGCTGATGAAAGCCACATCCAAGCCAAGTTCTTTGTTTTACTCTCAGCTTATCTCAGCCGTGATACATGCCAAAGGTTTGGTTGGATCTAATGAGGAAGTTATAAAGTACTATGAGTACTGCCATTCAAAAGTAACCATCAAGAGGATGAAAATAAACTAGAATCCTTGGAAAAAGGAATGGGAGGAAGACAATGATAGTGTTTGTGAGAAATTAAATCCTATGGATTCTCCCTCCAGACCAAGGGATATTTCTGATCATGGTTTGGAACAATTTGAGATTGTTGAGTATCCTAAAGAAGAGGATGAAGAGGCTGAAGTGCCACTTAGGGATGCTATTTTTGTTGATGAAGATAGGACTACTGTTCTTCATGATGTTCTTGAAGAAGATTTCCCTACTCTTAAAGAATCTGTTAATCTGGAAACTCAACCCAAGGTTGAAACATAACCAGTATCCAAAGAATCTGAAAAGTATGCCATGGAAGAACCTATAGGGGAAGAGCTTCCTATTATGAAAGAATCCAATCATGAGGAACTCCCAGTGGAATAATCTGTTCCAAAAATCATCCCTTTGGATGAAAAATGGATGGAACTAGCTTTTCAGCTGGCTAGATAATAAATGAGTGAATAACTTAGAGCAGAGTGTGTGGAATTAGACCAAGATCCTAAGCTTCTCCATCCTAAGACGGAGGAACCTTTTGAAGGGGAGAAAACCCCAAATCTCGAGTCTATTGAAGCTTCACATCTGACTAAGTCAAGTTCTTTAGACACTCAGTATAGGTTCCCCATTTTCTATGATGTGGATGATTCTCAGCAGGTTTCCGCAACCAGGCATGATCTTTACTCTATATTCTAGTTCAAATCAGTCTCCCATATCACACCTGAGAAGGAACATGATCATGTACTAGTCCCTATTCTTGAACCTTTATCTGAACAACCATCTTTTGTGAGTAAGGATAATCTGAAGGAATTTGGTGTTACCCTCTTGTCTGGAGTTAAGAAACTCATGAATACCCAACCTCTTCCTGTGACCAACATAAGTGAGAGTAATTCTTCACTATTATTGGAGAACGTTATTTGTAAAACACAACCTAAAATCCTTCATGAGATTCAAGAAGTAGGAGTTGAAAATAAGCTGCTCAGTAATGAAGTCAAGACCCAAAGAAGTATGGATGAACACATACAGAGGGAGATACATTAGATATTAGAGCTTATTGTTACTCCTGTAGAACCTGTTATTCCTGAAGTACCATAGGTTTTTGTGTCTAAGATTCAACCTAATCTAGATTCCTTTGATGAAAAGGTCGCCGAAAGGAACAAAAAAATTGTGAAGGAAATGAGAGAGCTTGTTGTTAATCTTAATAAAATCACTGATGAGTATATCGGGTGTCTTCAAAAGGTGCTAAATCAACTCAAATATCTAACCACAACTATCAATGCCTCTAAAGCTTCTGGACAATCCTCTAAACCCTCCTTGTACTGTGATATATTCATAACTATAGTCAAAGAAGAGCTTAATAATGTACTCAGTGGTTTCAATACGGCTTATCTATATGAAGTTGTCAACAACAGTGATAGTGTTCTTGACCTTGTCCAAATCCGCTCAAAAATTGATAATGATGCTCAACAAGAGATTTCCAATAACGTGTATTTCTACTTCAAAATAATATTCTCCAAGACCGATATGACAAATCATTTCAAGTATCTTGTTGAAAATATGTGGATTCCTCTTATGACTCAAGCTTTTAAGACCCAAGTCCAAACTCTAATAGAGTTTACTAGATTGTTGGACAAGTTTATGGAGAACAAGGATGATTTTGAGAAATCCATGTAGTATGGTGGAGAGATCATTACATATTTCATCAAACCCCTGAGGCCCTATCTTCATGTCTAGAGTACAACCATTGTTGCTCCAGTGGCATCACCTCTAAGACCTAGGATACCTACCTTCACTTCTTCCCTAGCCTCCACTACTATGTCTGTTAAACAAGCCTTAATTCATATCAGGCCTATGATTATCGATCAAAAACTGCCTTGATCTTCTACTGATCCTACTTTGGCTCCATCAGTCTTTAAAGGCCTTCCTTTACCCTCTTTATCAACCACCTCACTCCCTTCTTCTACATCGACCTATGCCCCTATGGCTTTCTCTTCTACCACAAATACTAAAGGAAAAGAGCATGACAAACCCTGAAGAATAATAGTTATTAATCTTTTTTGATAGGAATGATATTGATTTTGTATTGCACTTTTGTTTGTACTGGACCATAGGTGCTATTAATAGAATGTACACTTTTGAATTCTCTTATTCCACCTTTTTGATAATCCCAAAAGGGGGAGAAATTTCAATATGTTAGACATTTATCTCTATAGTAGAATCCAATATACACTTTGATATTACATGATTTGTGATCACCAAAAGGGGGGTGATTGTTGGACTCCTCATGTATTAATCATGTTTTAATGATCACAAATCCTATTAAACCTATGTAACTCCTGTAAATTATATCACAATCATGTGTATTCATGTGTATAATTGTTTAAGTAGTCTCTTAGTTTAAGAAGAGCCATTCAAGATTTTAATTGCTCTACATTCAGTTTACATACATTATAATATCTTTAATCTACTCTCATAATACATTCTTTGAAAAATGATTAAGTCCAATCCATTCTATTATCATCATTTATTAAGTCTCAATAGAGTTACTTTGAAAAGTATAAGACACTATATGTATACTATAGGTTATGTCTTTCTGACACTGTGAAGCAGACACCATAAACAAGATTCCTTGAAGAATCAGACACCGTGAAGAAGACACCATGAACAAGACAACGTGAAGAATCAGACACCGTGAAACAGACACTGTGAATAAGGCACCCTGAAGAATTAGACACTGTGAAGTAGACACCGTGAAGTAGACACTGTGAACAAGACACCGTGGCCGTGAGACACCGTGACCACAAGACATCGTGAACAAGACACTGTGAAGTAAACATTGTGAAAAAGACACCGTGACCGTGGAACACCGTGACCGCGAGACACCTTGACCATGAGACACCACAATCAATCTAGACAACATGTGAAGGAGACATCGTTTACATGACTTACTGTGACACCGTTTCTTAAACTATTTTGTCGTTTGAAAATTTATTATCTAACGGTCATATTTGGAGATTTTAAATTCACTAACATAATTAATGTTTCCATGTAGACATGTCATCTGACAGTACGAGGTACGAGGTGCGGTATCCATGAAACCTGTCAGCTCCAAGACATGTATTCCAAGTAAAAAGAGAAGTGTGGCCAAGAATAAAGGCACACGATACTGAATAAAAAACAAGTCTCTGAGCACGCCAATGAAGACCAATGAGAGAATTTCTAAAGGAAATATTGTAACATGCATGCAACCCATTTCTACTAAAAAACATAAGAAGTACATTGGAATATAGAGAATATATTCGCATTGTCGACCCTCATGAAGAACACAAGCTGAATCATGACACTCTATTTTACTAATGAGGACTCTAGATCTGCATATGATTTATCTCAAGAAGTCTAGAGCAGCAAATACTTACACTCAGAGAACTTCTAAACCCATCTCCATATTTCTTCTCTACTGTGTATCATTTTATTACATTTCAAGCAGAGTGTGTACCTGCCTGTAGAATAACACACTCTATCTTATGCATTAAACTGAAGGATATAATATATACTTACTCAATCCTCTATTTACTCTTGGATACCCATTGAAAAATATGGAAGAGGTCCCCATGTGTCCTGGTTATTTACAACCATGAAAACTATGGAAGAGGTCCCTGTGTGACCTAGATAGTCTGTGTAGTGTTGTTAACCCCTATCCGGGGTGTGGATCAAATTTTATTTATATAAACTTCTTGGTGGAAGGTGATCACCTAGTAGAGTGGGTTAGGTGTCAGTTTGAGACTGAACCAATTGTTTCATAGTCACTGTGTTGCTTAAATTAGTCTTCTCTTTTTTATTTCTTTATTGTATAATTCCGAAATCTCTAATTTCACTTTGATAATTAGTCTTGGAAGGAAGTTATAATTGTCTTGTCTTAGTAGAATAACTTCAAATGTAATATTAATAACAAAAATTAATATTTCTAAGAATTAATCAACCTTCTAAGAATTTACTTAAATATTCATACTCTTATAACAATATAACCTTGATTAACTGGTTTGTATTTAATATTTGGGGAAACCTTTTTAGAAATACTTTTTACAGAAATTTTTATAGTTACTCAATTCACCCCTCCCCACTTGAGTAATCTAATATGACCAATTTTTTCCATTATAGAGAAAAAAATATATTATCACCTATATGATGATATATTATTTCAGTTATGGTATTACAATATTATATGTTTTATCCATCCTATGAATAATTAAAGTACCACGTGTGTGTATGTATGACTTACTACCTGCATGTCATGGTGTAATCTATTTTTTCATCACCACTTTACCTGGATAGATATAATTATGGAAATAATAGATATATATGATAATTATAAAATGATATTTATTCTTTAAAAATATATACACACCATCGAAATCGATTCCATTTTAAAATTAAGGGAAATATATTATCACTTATGCATATGTATGACCTACTGTCTCCTTAACCTGATGTTATTCATTCTCAATGGTCATAATTAATGAATGATTATATAAATATATTCATAAATATGATGTATATTACATTATTATAATTATAGATATTATATTACTATATAATATATATGAAAGAACCAGAACTTATATGACTAAACATGCCTTAGAAAATGATGTTATTAACACCAGAAAGAATATTTTATTAGGTATATTTATCATCTATGTAGATGTTACTTTAAAATGTATTAAAAATATACTTAAAATTTTTATACAATTTTATAAATTCATTTGTACTAATTTGAATATTTTTTAATAAGCATTTAGAATGGAATCTTTTACAATTTTCCCTATGAGGTACTAATTGAATTATTGAATAAATGTATGAGAAGATTGTTTTATTTTAACTTATACAAAAAGAATAGGTTTTAATGATTTCATGTAATATTATTTCATTGAATATTACCTCACAGGTTTACAAGTTTACTTTCAAATAAAATATTTTCTTTTGAAAATTTGCATCATTATAATTAAATAAAAAAATTTTAAAGAAGAAAGTATATATTCCCATAGAATTTTTTTAAAGTGATATTTCAAATGTTACTTATTTTTTAATGGGTTCATTTTTCAAGGATGTTATAACTATTATACAAATGGTTTGTTTATGTTTATGATATTTATGAAACACATTTATTTTCATGGGTTATGTTATGATTGAATGATGTTTAATAGACCCCTTTATTTTCATGTGTTATTATATGCTAAATAATTTATGTTCTATTGGAACACAAATGTATGGGATTCTTAACATGATATGTGGGAATAATATATCCTTATAATAAATTGGGTAAATATTGATATCTAATGATATAATATAGTATTATATGGGGATGTAAACTCGGTTGGGTAATACAAGGCTATAATGGAGAGTAAACATGGTTTAGAATTACAGTGCTGGAAACTGGAGTTATCTCAGTTCAGTAAAGGGGCTTATCCGCTACCATGGTTTGGGGAGCTAACACATTCCACTATGATAGTATTAGAAACAATACTTGATTACTATGGAATCTATTTTCTGTTCATATGTGTTTTCCACAATTCAATGTTTTTTTATCAAAGTAATTCTTTTATGATTTATGTATTTAGATTATTTTTACGACTCATGATTATGATCTTTGATATATAGGGAATAATTTTCAAATTATTGTACCCATATGGTTATGTTATGATTTATATATATCATTCTTATCATTGCTATGCATTTTACCTCACCCTTTTCTTATTTATCCTTTTCCTCAGGTTATAAAGAAAGGTTTTTGGTATGATTACTAAAGGAGTAGATCGTTGTGGGAAACATTGAGGATCTTTCATTACTCTAGATGTTTGTGTTCCATGTTTGTAAAGGAAAAAAACTAATATGGTTTTGGGTATATTTTTAATGTATTATTTATTCCAAAAAAGGATTTATTATCAATTTACATCAGGCCTAGGCTATTATAGTTTTTATCATAGCATCATTTTAGTCAACATTTGGAAACTAGGATGAGAAAACCCAAGTGAAATCCATAAGGATATTTCTATGAATATTTATAAGGATGTATCTAATGATTATTATACATCTAGGTTACAATATTATAGTTTTTTAATGATTATCAATAACCTATGGTTATCCTAAGGTATCTTAGATTATAATTTTATTAGTAACCCCCCTTAACTATGTCGTTTTCCCAGCATGATTAGTTATACTAAAACAATTATTTATGGCTTTAGTCAATTGTGGGAACATGAAGGAACCATGTTTTTTCAAATGTGATTGGAATGAAATGATTTCCCACCTAAAAAACCAAATTTTATGGGATATGGAATGAAAAATATACTTGCTATAGTCAGACAAGATATTAATCATACTGAACGTTCAAAAAAGATTAGGAAGGACCAAAATTGTATTGAGTCGTTCATGGGGTAGCTTCAACCTTCATTTATTAAGACTTCTAATCTTCTAGTGTCTAAAAAAGGATCAGTTCTACCAAAAATATATTTTCAACCCACCAATATTCATAACATTATAAGGTAATCCTAGCAGTCTATCATTTAAACAGTGTAGTAGATCAATGGTGAAATCTTACCAATAATACAAATTAATAAGATGAAATTGAAACAATACAATGTGATGAGTTTAAGGGTATATTCGTTATAAAGTACTTACCTCTAATTACATGTAAATATATAGAGAATGAATTTCCTATATTGAAGAATAATGTTGATGAATCTATGTGTACATATGAGGAACATTTCACAAGGCTTTCAAGGTATGCCTATGGATTAATTATTAGTCCAGAAAGTAAAATTGAATGATTATTTAGTGTCTTAAAACCATGTATTCAAATTTAATTAGATATAAGAGACTTCAGTGGCTATAAATAAATTGTTCAATGTGTTCTCAAAGTAAAGATGAAAATAAAGGTTATCCATCAATCAACTGGTTTTGATAAGAAATGGAAAACAGAATTCAAATGAAATCATAAAAACTGCGAAGAATAATAAGATTAATTTTCATTTATGCTGAATGTGAGGGAGTAATTATGAAAGAAATTTTCTTAATGGAACTGGTATGTATTTTATGTATGGAAGGGAAGTCCATCAGGAAACTGAGTTCTGAAGTGTTGGGAATAAGTTAGGAAATGATGAGAATAGAGAAAAAGATTCACGGAATGACTCCCCTCACATTAATTCTTCATGTGTAGGTAAAATTAGAATTATGATAATAAATTTCCAAATACAAGGACTAAATATGATGATCGACGTTAGGAAAATCATAAGGCCAATGTGAAAAGAAAATATCACGCAATCAATATCGAAAATGTGGAGTACGAAAACAAAGTGGTGTAATGATTGACTGTTAATTTTTAGCAAATAAATTATAATGTTGTGGATATACTATTACAATATTGAGAAATAATCATATTATAGTGTTTCCCTTTTGATTTGAATGGATAAGTTTAATAATTTTGATGGAAAGGAATAGTGATTTAATAGTAATATGGTAATGCCTAATAAGTTCATGATTTTTGGATAATGAGATAAATATATGTTTTATAATTAATTGGTTTGATTTATGACTTTGGTGATGATACGATTAAAATATGGTTTGTGATATTATGGATTGAATTTATAGAATTATAAAATTTATGGAATAATAAAAGAGTTAATTTTTAAAAGAATTCATGTTTTCACTATGGTTTTATGGTGATATGGGTCATTACCATGTTTCCCAAAAATTCTGGATAATGATATTTACCTATTTGGTATCTGACAATTAATATCTACATTATGTTTGATGAAAAAATGAATAGTTTATATTTGAAAATTTAGTGACCTACTTTTGAATTTTTTGGACTTTAATATTTTGTAAGAATAATAAAAGAAACCATTAATGACATTGTTTATGGTGAATTTTAGGATGGTGTTTTAGGGATTAAAGTATTGCCTTTCCATATGAGGATTAATGAATATTGGATAAATTCTGACAACCTTTTTTGGATAATTTATGATAGATGTAATAACTTATCCTTATACGGACCCCAGGACCTTCTAATGCTTTAAGAATGAGAAGTCTAACTTCACTTCCTTAAATAAGGGATTGAGTGGAAATTAATCAAAGGAACAATAAAGGAATAAGTTTTCCAAAAATAAAATAGGCATTCCTTCTCATGAAAAATATTTAACTCTCTGGAAAGGATATTCAATCCAAAAATGTCTACCCAGTACCTTCATCACTGATAAATTAAATGGACCCTTAAATCTTCACAAATTTATGGATTTTTGATTATTAACTTTCTCGAAACCTCGTTATCTTTCACTCTCCATCAGAACACGATAGTTGGATTTATCATATGTGTCCATGTTTTCACATTCCACGTATGTTCTCCTATAATGAAACATAGTTATGAGTTACTTTGGATAATGTTAATGTTTTTAATAGTCCTATTTAAAATGTAGTTTTAGTAATTTTTTACGGTGTTGGTTTCTATGAAACGAAATTTAAATTATTAATCCTTTGAAAATAAAAATAAATTTTGAGGGAGAAATTAATTTTAAGGGTAGTAGATTGTAACAACCTAATTTTTTATTTGAATTTTTTTAGTAATATGATTTTGTTGATATCTTGTGTTTTATGAAACAATGACATTTCTTTCATTACATGCAACAATGAGTTTCTATAAATCATATTTTTTAAATTATAAGATAATAAAATAGCTACTAAATTAGAGGTTATGAATATTATTAACTATGTTATGATAATATAAGGTTTATAAAATGAATTTATTGGTAAAACATTACATAGAAATGAATGTATATTTCAAATAAATATAAAGATGTTATTTTTTTATTCTCCCAAATTCATTTTGTTGTAATTAGTTATATTAATTGTATTAATGAAATATATAAGTTATATATTCAATAAAATATTTTTTAATTTGTTATAGAAAGAAGATAATGGATTATTTTCCCTGAAAATGACTTATATAATATTTAAATCAATGAATGATAAGAAATAACATTTTCATTGTCTGTATTTTTCCTTATGTGTCCGCATAGGGAAAATTTTATATTATAAATTAATATAAATGAAAATATTTAACATAATAGATTTCTTTTTATGATAAAAATTTATTTTTTATGTTTTGGACCATTATATGATATTATAACATTTATAATATTTTATTTACAAAAAATTTAAAGATGTCATATTCATGTTTTAAATAATATATCATTTTAAAAATATGATTATACAGAGTATAAATTAGACTATAAGGAGTCAAATGAAAGATAATTATTATTTATTTATGATGTTGTTTTATTTTAATTTTTTTGAAGTAAATATTTACCTTACAAACTTATACAAAACTAATTCAGTGCTTGTACAAGATGAAAAAAGTAAAATAAAATTATTTTAATTAAAATTATAAGTACTATAAAATGATACAAAATCATGGATAAATATTTTTAAATTTTTTACATATCGTCCATGGTTGTCCATGGGTCAAATTATTGACCATTTTCAGCCACATGGATATGAATAATACCCTTATAAAAATTTATTTAAAAGGATGTCATGTTGTTTACACTATATATTATTAATTTATATACTATTTTAAAATATGGTTTTCCATAATTACTTTTTCAAAAGAAATAATAATTTTAAATATAATAAATTCAAATTATTCATGGAAATATATATATAATTTTAGGGAAAAAATAATTACCTCAATGGTTTTAATGATGATGATGAATTAATAATTTAATTAATGGATAAATGAAATTAATGAAATTAATGATATTAAAATAAATATAATTTGAGTTAATTATTGTAATAAAATACATTAATATAATAAAATTACCTTTTAGGGATATAAAAATTGTTTTATTTAAAAGGTAATTTGTTTTTTTTATATTTAAAAAAAATTCATGAAAGTAATAGTGTCAAAATTAAAAATATTGATATTTTATAAAATTAATTAATTATTAAATTATTTAAAAATCATTAAACATTTTAAAAAATACAGAATAATTATTATATGATACGAAATTTTCTAAAAAGATCATTAATGGTCAAATTGATATCACATAAATAAAAATTACACTCTTTTAATACTGAAATATTTGTTCCCTTTGAGGATATCCAAATAAGTTTCTCTAAGGTAGAGGAAATCATTTTTACCAACTCTCTGAAGAGTATTTATTTATCAACTTACGATTCTTGTTTTTCAATTATAAAGTAATAAATCTAGTATCAACTATATGATGAGATATTATTTCTATTATTTTACAACCATATTACAACTTTTACCAATCCTATGTAAATTGAATGTACCACAGATGTGTATGTACGACTTACCATCTCGATGTTGTGGTGTAATATGTTTTTCATCACTAATTTACATGAATGGGTATTATTTTTGAAATAATAGATATATATTTTAATTATAACATTATAATGATTATTTAAAATATATATATACATCATCCACCTCCATACCATTTCTTAATTAAAGAAATGATATCATCGCTCGTTCATACGTACGACCTACCATCTCCATGATGCAATTTGATTCATTTTCGATGATCTCCACTAATGAATGATTATATAAATATGATTTTATTACCTTTTTTATAAAATTGGATATTATAGAATTATATTTATGTTCAATAACATGAAATTATACATCAAAAAATTCATATGAGAAGGAAATAATTAACACATGGAAGATGACTAATAATAAAATATCATTAAATGGGTGATAATATGAGAATATATGATATAATAAATATAAATATGGTTCTATAATAAGTTAATATATTTATTTAATCCATTATAAAATAGATTATGATATGTATGAAGGCGCCTATACCCATGGAAACAAATAATTTCGCAATCTCATTATTATTTGAGATTGTTTATATGTAAATATTTAATGAGGTATATTTTTCATTCCTGTTCATGTAAAATAAATATATATATAAAAATATTAGTAAAATTATTCTAAAATTGATTAAAGTCATTTTCCCCTATTTTCATGTTTTTACTAAGCTATTTGAATGGAAGATTTTGTCATTTTCCCTATAATGTTTTTTTAGTAATCTAGAAAAAGTATGTGAAGAATGTTTTCATTTAACTTATAAGACATGAACAAGTTTTTACACATTCATGTCACCTTATTTCCTTTAAAATTACCTTAAATTATTATATGGTTATTTTGAAATAAAATGTTTTCTTCTAAAATTTCATGACATTTTTAGTAAAAAACGGTTTTAAAGGGGAAAGGATATTTTCCTAAAGAATTATTTTCAAGTGATATCTCAAATAAAACTTCTATTATAATGGGGATATTTTTCAAGGATTTTATCACTATTATACAAATGATTGGTTTAAATTTATGATATTTATGTAATCCATTTAGCTCCATTGGTTTTTTATGATTGAAGAATCTTTAATAAACCCATTATTATTCATGGGTTATTATATGATGAGTGATTTATATTTTTGTGGAACACATGTGTATGGTTTTCATTATGGGAAAGGTGGGACCTATATATACCTCCAATTCATTGGGAAATAATTTATATCTCAAGAGATACTATATGGAAGGAATGGGAAGTAAAATCATTTCAGTAATACATGTCTATAAGGGAAAGCAAGCTATGTTCGGTAATACGGGGCTAGAATGAGGAGCGTAGTCTATTGAGTGTAATAATTTTTTTGCTACGATTGTTTGGGGAGTGAAACCATTCCACTATTATAGTATTTTAAAAGAGCCTTGACTACTAAATAAATGATTTTTTGATGCTTATGTGGTTCTCATAATTCCATGTTTTATATCAATTTATATATTTTATGATTTATTTCTTTAGAATTTTTTTATGGCTAAGAATTATGATCTTTGATATACATGGTGTAACTTTCAAATTATTATACCCTTGTTATGATATGATTCATATATCCATTTATTATCCTCATTGAACATTTGAGCTTACCCATTTTGTATCTTTTATTTTAAAAAGGTTATAAATAATGGTGTAGGTAGTAGTAATAAAGGGGAAGATCTTTGTGGGAAACATTGAATATCTTTTACTAGACTATACATTTTTGTTACAAGTTTCCAAAGGAACAAAAATAACACAGTCCCCATACATGTGTTTGTGTAATTTATTTTTTATCCTACAAAAATGAATTAATATCCACGTACATCAAGCATAGGCTATTATATCATCCATGAAGAGAGATAAAATGAACATACATTATCAACCTTAGATTTTGAAATGTTTTTTTTTTGAAATGGTTTTGTGAAAGTAATGGAAACATGATTCATTGTATGAAAAGACAGAATATTGATTTAAATCTTCTACACATGATATTATAAGAACATATATTTTCGGTCAATATTATTTGAAGGAGTATATTTTACTGAAATTTTGGTGTTATTATAAGTAATTTTATTATCACATCCTAAGAGAACATCAAACATTACACCAATAATAAAATTTTCCAACTATGTAATCAAAGTGTAAACTATATAATCATCTTTTGAAGTTTTGAGTTTTACATATTTTTTATTCTTTGTATTTCAAATCACACTTATTTATACAAAAATTAAAACTCCACTAGATGTGGATGTTCCGTCTTCAACACAAACTACCCAATCTGCATCTGTATAACTAGAAAATCAATATTTCTCAAGCTATATTATTTAAATCCAAAAAATATTATTCCTATTATATATATATGAATTGTATTTCCTTCAATGAGATGGGATTCATTTTGTGAACATTGATATTTGTAACAATGTGTAACAACATAACAAATTTCCTTCATTAACTTTATAGAATATAGAAGTACTCCAACTAACTTCTTGATTTATTTAGGATCAATTTCTTTACCGTATCCATCTTTTAATACCCTATTTCCTACTAAAAATGGTCTTGATAATGGTCTTGTGTCTTCCATTTCAACATTGGTCAGACATTCCTTATAAAACTTATATTTATAATAGAAAATGTATTTATTTTTTTTATATATTTATGGGCCAAGGATTTATTTTATTTCTCTAAACATGAACATTTCATACAAATGCGTCATCTCATTAGAAAAATTTAAATAATTTCTTCTTAATTTTTGAGAATATAATGTCATCACCATATATAATCAAAATAAAGGAAACCTATTTATTTTTATCTCAATTGAGGTTACTATCACCTCTTCTTTTCATCAAGATCAAATTATTTAAGAAGGTACCCGGTTTTTAACTCTGGTCTCTCAGTTCTTTATTTAAATCATAAAAGGACTTATTAAAATTATATACATAACTTTCATATTTCAAAATCATGATTCCAAATAGTTAATTTATATAAATTTCATTATCATGATAGCCATTACGAAAAAATGAATTGATATCCATCTGAAAACTCTTATATATCCATTGTATAGTTATAGAAATAAATAGTCTAATGTTTTAAAATATTTACCCTAGATAAAAGTTCTCATAAAAATCAATTCCTTACTTTTGTCAGTTACCTTTACATACTAGTTGTACCTTGTTTCGTATCACTTTAACTTGTTGTTAAATTTGTTCTGGAACACCCACTTTATACCAATAACATTCTTATTATTTGTTTGGGAAATAAGTTATAATGAATATTTCTTCTCAATTTGATCTATATCTTGACCCATAGCTTCAATAAAATCCTGATTCTCTATAGATTAAGAATCAATTATGGGATCAACTTGTGAATATAAATAAGTATGTGATACTCACATTGTTGTTCTTCTATATTGTACTTGATGTTGTTGATCACTGATGATGTTTTAAAGTTTCAATGGATTCCTAATACTAATAGGATATTAACATAATTATTCCTAATCACTTGAGATAACCAAGTCAAAATCTTCATCTCATGTAGCTTGATCATTCTTACTATCAATAATAATATTTTTATGATTTTAAAATTCAACCACAACATCTTCTCTTTATTTAACATCTTCAATATTTTTTGAAACATTCGTATAATGTTGTTTGATAACATTCACATCCATAGAGTCAAAAATATTTCCTATATCTTTTTTATGACACTTGTATCACTTACCATTAGTGTGTATTCAATTAAGATAGCATCAAAACCTATCTAATAAACCTTAAAAATATTCCCACCCTTTAATTTTATATTACAAGTATTTCCCAACAATATTTGATAATTGAAACCTGGGGTTAATTTTTCATATATATCATGAGGATTCATTGAAATGATTTACCTATAAAAGCATCTATTCAGAATATAAACTATTTATCTAATATATTTCCTCAAAAATTATCGAGAGGTATCATTTTTCTATCAACAATATTCACACCATGTCCACCAAAATTATATTTAGTTTTTATAAAAACAAATTTTTTTTTGTTTTATAAGATGCATATAAATAATTTTCAATTCCATGTTTTTTATGAAAATATCTTTATGACACATATTTTCTTCTATTGTCAGTTTTAATATTTATAATAGATTATCCACATTTTTTTTTGAAAACTTATCCTAAAACCAATAAAAATCTTAAGAACGTAAGATTTATGATTCAAAAAACTAATACATGTAATGAATGCAAATTTATCAATAAAAAAATAAATTAATTTTTAAATCATTTTGATTCCACTCTCATTGTCCAATAAATGTTGGAATATACAAACTATAAGGGATTTATAAAATCATTCTCAACTTTATAATATTTTGATATTATAAAACATAATTTTTAGAATATATAACAACAAAAATATATTCTTCTTTCCTTATTAGGGATATATTGAATTATTTATATCTTTATTTGCTTTCTTGTTTTAATCAGAAATATATGACACAAAATTTTATACCAAAGGTTATTTTTTTCCATCAAGCATAGATAACATGAAATATATTATTAATGAGCATGAAATGAGTTCCCCTTGTTTCATTTATATCTTTTAATAACTTTACCACCATCAAGGTGTTTAAAAAGGAATCCATATCTTCTAAAAAACATCATTACATTATCATATATTTTTGGATTAACCCATCAAAAAACATGTATATTTGTGATTTTATCTTCTCTTCCCTAATACTGCAGACCCAACACCATTGATTATAAATGAATACTCATTTCTGAAGTTTATTATAGTTGTTTTATAATATTTTACATTACTAAATATAATTCATCACCATTCATGTGTGATTAAAATCCACTATCCAAAATATATGGTCGTTCTCTATTTTTAGTTTTTGAGAGTAGTTTATACCAAAAAAGCCTTTTTGCCTTTGTCTTTCTTCACATGTTTAATTTGTGACACTTCATATAAATTTTTTTGTTCCATAAAAAATAGATTAAATCCCTTTGAATGATTTCTAGGCTAATTACAACTTTCATAATTTTTTTACAATGATTAGAATTCATTGTGAATCATCAAGTTGATTTTCAAATGTTTTCTTTTTTTTAGTAGGATTACTCCCTCTCCTAATTTTCCTCAAATTCCTCCTGGATTAGTTGTAGTGTTTTGGATGGAACCAAAAAATTATATTTATATCCCAAAGCCTCAAAAATTCCCAATGTAACCATATTATTCGTATTTTACTTTATAACTAGCATGTAGTCTAATGTTGTGAACATATTTTTCAACAATTTTCTTTTTTTCAACTTTATGAATTTTTACACACCATAGTTTTTATTACTTCTTGAAATTGTCATCATTAAATTAGATTTATTTTTAATCATATAAGAATCTCAATTATTAGAAATTTTTTTTGAGACTTTGAAACATTCTGAATTCAAGGATTTTATTCTCCTTCAATTTTGTCTACGTACTTGAACTTCATGACAAGATTTTTCATATAAAAATATTTAACCATATTATTAAAATTTTAGTGTATTTTTGGTGATTTTTCTAATATTTATTCTTATTAAAAATTTCACCATGATTTTCGAATAGGTTTTATAAAATTTCAATTTTTTTCCTGTCTTTAACAAGTTTTCAATGATGAAAATTTAATTCTTCCTCCTGCACCTCTATTTTCTTAATCATTGACATTGAGGATCATCTGATCATCAAGAAACTTTTTTTAATCATCAATATATATAAACAAATGGTTTTTGTCTTCAAGAAAATATTATTGATAGTTTTTAATTATTTTCTTTCTTCAACCACATATTCTCTTTATCAAGCCTAAAAATAATTCGAATACATTATTTATACTCTCACTTGAGAATAAACTCCAAATAAGCAACATCTACTACTTCTCCATTTCTACACATTTTTTCACTAGTTAATTATTAATCATTATATTTTTTAATACGTAACTTTATATAAGTATTATCACAATATTTCTTATATTCTTCTTCACTTTCTTCATCTTCCTCATACTTATAAAAAAGTTTATATTTTATATTTAGATAACTACTTAAAATTTATCTTAGATTTGGATATGGATATTACATCCTTCTTCTTGAGAGACATTCTTCAATTCCATTCATATTGTCCACTGTATTCATGTTCTTTATATCCTTGAAAATATTCTGAACAATTTCAATTTTCTCGACAACCAAATCATTCAAGTGGTAATGTTCATTTTTTCATGTGACTATTTTCACCAATTAAAAAAATACAAAAAATCATAAATTTTTGTACTAAAATAATATTTTGTTTCATACTCACTAGCTTATATTTCAATAAAAACATTCTTATATTTTTTTAATTGGAAATAATGGAATATATTTTTCTTTCATATTTTTTCATTACAATGATATTTTCTCTTCTTATTTCATAAGTGATAAGAGTGCTCTATAGATAACCCAAAGAAATTGTTTCAAGGTTTTTATCTTCCATGGATGAAACTATGGTATCAAATTTTTCATGGAGAATTTAGAAGATTAATTTAAAAATGTTTTAATATTCCAAATTCTAACCAAAACATTTCATGGTGTATAAAATACCATTGACCCTTACAAGGAATCCACCAACATATTCATTACTAACCATTTTAATATCTTCTCACTTTAATATCTAAATTTTTAGCTTCACTTTAATCACTTTTCTATTTCATTCATAGATGTTATTCAACTTATCCTAGATTATAATAGCCATTGAAATGCCTGTAAATATTAAAAAATAACATTAAAAGAGTGAAGATATTATAGAATTTCAGGCTCTCCCATTTTTCTACTAATTTGTATTATCAGTAGGATTTAATGGAACACCTATAGTATATGGGAGAAACCATCTGTAATAACTTAAAGAACATAATATCCACTGTAAATAAGATAATGTAACATTTTATCTGTCTAGATAATATAGTTTTTACCATTAAATATATGTATAACCTTATTTTACACAGAGTTATGAACATCCAAGTAATTTTTTTCTTTTCTTAAAACATGATCGTAAAAAAAGGGAACCTTCCCTTATATACCAAATGAGTGATACAATGATGATATATGTTATCATTGAGAGATTGAGGTGGTGAATAATTGATATTTTTTGTAGAGTTTTCTTTATTTTGAGATAGATTTCTTATATAGTTAGATATATATTTAATTTGATGAAAAGAATCACATAGACACAACCACATGAAGAAAATTATTTAGAAACATCATTACCGGAAAATATTATCTTATACTTAACATGGTTAAGAAATATTAAAAGAGCACAAAAATCAGTAGAAAATATTCTGTTGTGGGTGGGTATAGTAAGTAAGAAATATCCTTTTACTATAAACACATTATAGTCAATTGAAAGTGCATGTTCTCCTCCCTTTGATAAATTATAAATCAATATTTTCATAATATCTATAGGAACCTTTACCAATATTCTTCAAGATGTTGTTACTATGCTTCTTGAACTCTCTTATCTCTTGATTACGATGAACATACTTCTTATTCTTCTTCAGTTATTTTACAATATAGCTTGAAAGTTCATTCATTCGTCAAATGGAATACATATAATGGGTTCTTCTGGTATATAATGTTTGTTTTCTTATGAGGAAAGATATCACTTATATCTTTTCAACCAATACTAATAATACTTGGATAACTTTTAATCTCTCCACAAATATTCCATATCCACTTTCTATAATTTGTCAACTATTTTTATGCACTGAAACATTACAGTCAGTGTTTATATATTAAAATTATAATAATCCCATGATCATTAGTATGAATATAAAAACATTTAAACAAATTTTAATTTATATTCAAATATACTTTTAAAATCCTAAAGAGTTAGAATTCAATCTTATTCATGATTTATAAAGATCTAGATCGTTACATATCACTTTTGAACATTCCACTTCATCATGAAAATTAGCTATACTGTATAATCTTCATGGAATATTTTATGATACACAATTTACTTCATGGTTCTCAATTTGGATACATAATTGAAAATAACTATATTGATTTCCTATATCACTAAATTTTATACATGGATGAAGTTACTATAATAATCACCTATGTGAATTAGTTATGTGGATGAAATTTCTATGTGAATCATCTATATGACTATTAAACTATTTGAATTGATTATGTCATTTAGTTGCATGGATGAAGCAACTATGTGAATAATCAATGTGGCCATTTGGTTATGCGAATCTACCTAAAGTCTTAAACAGATTCTTATTCACACAAAATCCTTATTATTTCTTTAAAACATCACACATAACTATTTGTAGAGAATCATGGAATGATTTATCATGATATTTAAACACAAAAATATCACATCAATTTTCATCAACTAATTAAATTAAACCATAAATTATTTATTTAAAATACCCCCAATGATATGGGAATTATTCACCTTATTTCATCACATAGATTGAAATACCCACAACACATTAAAATTCCTAAATGTTCACTAAAAATAAAAAAACCGAAGTCATTTCCTTCTAACTAGATTCATCATATCAAAAAACCTAGTCCCTATAGTAGTTACCATCCAAAATATACCCTATAAACATTGTCTTGTAGGTTCAAAAAAAAAGGTTTATTAGAGTTATAGTGAGTGAATACATATATCACCTCATTGAAATTGGGTTCTATGGTTTGAAAACAAAACTAAAGACCATTAATAATTTTTTTCTAAAATACCAATCCAATACTCATGAGTCAATAAACTCAAAAATACATCCCTAGGATTCACACCTCTCGGATATCATTCTCACCAGACTCAAAAAATCAAGATCTCACCTAAGATAGAATTAAATTTTTTGTTCTAACCTATTATTACCTCAAATATGTTTGGAAGGGTGACTAATACCAAGAGTATATAAAATGAATTAGGTTACATAGTCTATAACTGCATGCAACAAACAAGCATCTTCAATATGTGATAAATACCCATTAAACATTGGTAATACATAAATAAATAACTATATAACAAATAATGGATAAGAAAATAATTATCCAATACAATTCAACGATACCTAATATAAATGATAAACATGTATATATAAAGTTAACTTTTTCTTGGTATATTTGAAACTAGGTGAGGGAATATACCTCATAGAAATAAGGACTCTTAAAAAATATCTTACAATAATCCTATCTATCATGATCCATTGTGTTCCACTACTCATTTGATTTATTTGCTATACCAGCTAGATTTCGACTACGGTAACCACTAAACCATGCATATTCCTAAAAAACAAAACACATGTGGTCACAAGGCCAATGCAGGTGTGATTATAAACATACCAATTAAGGAATCCCCAGAATAGAATGTAACAATCCCTAATTCATTTGAAACCTATAAATTAAGGAAATAAGATAAATCCAAAGGTGTTAGATAGTATATATTTTTTAGACAAACACTTAAATGGTATGAAATGAAATCATTAATTATTATTTCATTAACAGATCATATATTTATAGTAATTATAGATACTTGGAATATCAAAATATTCATCAAGACTGATGTCAATATTCTCAAAGGGAGATATGTATTGAATGTAGCCCAATTAGTATGACTTGTAGTAAGACCAAATAATCCATATAAAACATATATATAACTATCCAAGCCTCATAAATCCCATGATACCTTACAAAAACAACAATGGGGGACCTATACGTTACTAAGGTGTGCATTTCATTTTAGGATGTACTGAACCCTGTAACATACACATGCCATATAGAGTGGTGTATGAATCAATCATGGTGTTAAATTAACTTATTTTTATAGGAACAAAACCATATCCTATAGGGGGTTTCGTAATCCATTAATTGTTTACAGGATCAATTCCAAGGAACTAGTGCACTACCAAGGTGTTATCCACCTCATGTATACTCTAACTGTTTCACCCACTCTTTCATTATCTTTATAAAGCTAAAAAAATGATATATTCTAAACATGAAATAATTAGACCCTAAAATATGAATAGATATACACAATCTCATTCTATTTGTATGAAATCATAGAATGAACTATTTTTGTGTTCATTTCTGACACTTAGGTGTTAAGATATGAGTAAAATAATAAATATGGCATAGTGCATGACATGTGCCACCCATGAAATGATGTGTGAGAATAAATATTTGATATGGTATATTTCATAACCATATCTTACTTGATAAGTTAACCTACACATTGTTTCCAGTATAGAAAATAGTTCTTGGGACATTCTACTCAATCCTAGAGTATAATATTTGTACACCCCGTGTCGAATCTCGTAAATACATGACATGTATTCTTATATACATAATTTTAGTACCACCACATAATGGTTCACCATAAATAGTGTGTTCAATATTGTATATGGTGAGTGATACATATGGACTAATTTGGGGTTGATTTCTATAGCTTCTCAAGCCATGTGTCCATTATACATGCCTTGTACCTTGGAAAACATGGTGTGTGGGTATTATTAGTTAAAAAGATGTATACTCCGGTATATTCCTAGGCCAAAAAGTATAATATTCATGACATGGGACCCAAAATTATACCCAACATGATGTTTATAACAAATCAAAACTTTTGATACCGCAACCGTTTAGGTTCCAGGCGTTGTGGAAGCATGCAATGGGTGATGCCCAACTTTTCTTTCTATCGTGTTAAATGACTAATCTAAGAAATACATGATTATAAATGCCTTTTTCAATGTATTTAATCAAAAATGAAATACAACATGAATCATTCTGGGACTAGAGAGAGAATAATCACATAGTATTTATAATTAATTGTATTGAATAAGAATTACTGTGATGGAATTCATTCTTCGTTGAGGGAACTCGTACCAAATATGTGATGCACCATAATTTAATTGTAGGAATCATGTACTAATTCCCTCTAATGGTGATCCACACATGTTCCTCAAATCATTAGATGTCATCAAAGGATTCTATGGGTACTATCTTGGTAGATCCATGCAGTTGCATTGTCTTCCTTTGATCACTATGAGAGTTGCTTCAAAAGAGTTCTTCTAGATTTGGTGGTGAATGATTTCTCTCTGTTCTTAGGATAAATCCTAGAGAAGAGAGATATCAAGGTCTTGAGATAATTATCCTATTTAATTATACACAACCAAAAAAATGATTTCTCCACTTGAAAAAATAGCATAACTGGGTTTATATATCTCTAGGGATAAAATAAAATAATTGCACATGTGCTATTAATTAATTATTTAATCCTATAAAAAACCCCATGGTAAATAAAAATATTATTATTATTTATTAACATGTGCTTAACTTGAGAATTAAAATTTAATATTATTTAATCAAGTAATGTTGAATATTGATTATTTTCTTACCGGACCTAAAATACCGGTCTGTCGTTCTTCCAAAATATTTATCAAGTCTTGAAAAATGACTCTTTATTAAATGAATATCATTACATTATTCTATAATAAAAAATTATATATTATATTCACTAAATAGTACATAAGTATTTATTGAATATTATGTTCACATTATATTCTCTTGAATAATTGGTGATGGAATAAATGTGATCAGGGAAACATAAAAAATTATTAAAGCACATGCGAGAATAATATTTTGTCAACCTATTAAATAATAAATAATAATAAATTATTTAAGTGATATTTCAGATACACTTAGTGTGAAACCCTCTTGGACTCTTCCTCAATGGAATTAGGTGAAGAAACCAAAAGTCTAAGGTTAGAATCTTGAAACACACCAAGGAACACATAGAGAAATAAGTTAATTACTTAATGACATAATACCTCATAAAATCACTTATTGTGTTATGTAATTCCTTTATCAAAATATCTTAAATTAAGAAGGTTGCATGCCAGTTCCATCTACATATATGCTCTATGTCTCTTTATTCAGCTCCATAAAAATATGACATTCTTAGAGAACACCAGGGAAATGAAATTATTTAGGATATATAATTTCCATCAAATGTTCTGAGATATTAACATAAAATAACATATATATGGGATTAATCATTTGTCTCATTATTCATTAATGCAATATTACTCATGACGCACCCAACATATCTTACCTCACCATGAACATCTATCATCATGGATTTTTTAATACATCAAACTACAAGACTCATAATACTCATTAATAATAATCTTGAAGTCTAAGGACCAATACACACATATGTTGATAGGAACATCTAATGACACAGATTAATGTCGATCTCCTACAGGTGGGTCCCATTTTTATAAAATCCTCTAGGATATTAACAATAGATTACACTATTAGAAGGTGGCTAAATGTCCAATATGTATCCACCCCTAATAACCTGTATCATTTCTGTCCCTCAAATGTTATCATCCGGCTATAGAACATATATTTAAGAATAGTTTCAAAGAACTTCCGGGTTCTCATCATAGTGAGAAAGTACTCTGACATTTTAGTGAGATAGCTACGCTAGGGATATTATCATATACTATGTTACATAAAATAACAATCATGACATGATAATTAGTTTATTAATATTCAAGACTATGTATACATGTTATAAAAATGTACATAGAGGTTGGTTCTAGGGCACAAACTCTAAAAATCAAGTAATGATACATGAAATGTTTACTAGGTCTATATATCATGTAATTTTTCCTTATCTAGATCCATGAGTCATACCATTTTATCCATTGATGAAACTTTTTTCACATCCAATAGTACACCAATTTTTTGTTTATAGGTGATTGAATGATTACCCAGGCATAATGCCCCCACTAACTTCAATCACACCTTATTGAATTCCATTTCTTTACATTCAAAATTCATCATCAACTCTAATTCATTCTAATATGAATAAAACCATATCCTTTGGTGAATTTATCATAAAATATTTTCAGAAGAAATCCAAAAAATGGATTCTACATTCAAACTTGTACCGCCAAACATGCCACTATGGTTTCCCCATTAGTGAACCAGTTTAATTTTCAATAGTGATCATTTGTTTTGAAAATATTATTATACAACATTAAACTGAATGCTAACATAAATTCCCACATAAAACATGTTTCATGAGAAATAAAAAGGGATATGATTCAAAGGAGAACATAATAACAATCAATAATAGTCTAACCTTCATCTGTTCACCACACGATGAGAATATATCTCTTTTAAATATAATAATATTTATAATAATAAACCATAATCCAAAAATTAATAATTAATGACACAGAAATAAGATGTTAAAAAGATAATCAAAAAATATTTTAGCGATAAATTTATAATATTTTATACATTGAAATTAAGTGATTATGTGAGAAAAGTCAAATCAGGATTGGGAATATGTCATGATAACTCCTATATGATAGAATTAGTAAAGAACAATCATAACCGTGGAAATAATTTTCCTTATGGTTCCATATAAATTAAATTTGAATAGATCATTTATCCTCATAAAGAATAAGGTTATAGTAGTCATAAATAAGGCATTCCTATTGGAGTGAATGTTGATGCTTCATTTAATTCACTAATATAATGAAAATCAGTTTTATATTCTTCACATATCCACTACTAGAATAGAATATTTTTTATGAAATGATGACCAATATCCCAACTCATCCTTTGGTTTCATTGAGATTAATTCAATCCAACCCAAAATAAAATATGTAAATTTTACCTAACACATGGTTAATTGAGTTAACACAAAAAACAAATACAATAAATATAAGTCCCCAGATTTTAAAAAATTACCTAATATTGAGATAAATCAAGAATTAACATTTTTTATCTTTTCATGTTATGAGTTTTAAAGAATTATCCCATACCTATTATGTTATATCTCAAAAATTAAAAAGTAAACACATTTTCTCTATCCAATTTTTTGCACAACAATAAAACTCCACAAACGAAACAAGATTATTTTTCTTGATATAAATATTTTTTAATTCTTTCTTTATCTTACCCTTCCTTATAAAATGTGAAAATCCTTTCAAAATCTTGGTATGAGCATGAGAAGCTCAGTAGGGCTTATAAAATAGGGAAATAAAAAATTAGTCCATAAATACATACAAATCAATAAAATCATACTTTTCAATCATAAAACACAAGAACTTTAACATAACTCATGAAATCATATTATTTATGAATAAAAAATAGAAATCATAAATCATTAAGGTCACTTGTGGAATCCATAACATACTTATGTTTTAGCTTTTACAGCTACGTAGGTAGTTTTGTTTGGAATACCCATCACAATATATTTCAAAAATATATTAGGAGAAACATTAACATTTACCTCCCTTAGTTTGATCAATGTATTGGAGAGATATAATGGGATCACCCTACCAAGGTTTATCAAGGAACCAGCTGAATACGTAAGCAATTCCCAAGAACCATAACACAATCATAACACATAAAACAAGAATATGGGAAAGACAACATTTCCACATTTAGATGACTATATAACATTTCAAGATATTGAAATATTAAATAATTTCATAAAACCATTTTCAATACCAATATAAAAGAAAAGGGTATTTAGTATTTATTTTCTTTTTTTGAAAAACATTACGACTTTCTAAGGAAGGAAGATATCAAATAATGCTCACAGCGGCAGAAATGTCGTTGTCACCATGTACGTTAAAAAGAAACATTCCATTTTTAGTTTAGTAAAAATATACATAGAAAAAAGATTCCCTCTTAATGAAATTAGAATTTAAATGGTTTTTTTAAATCATATAAAATAAAGTCATGTATAAATCAAAATATTCCACAATGAAAGAAAATTGACATGAAGTACCTTATCTTGATTCCAACTCATCACATATGTTCCTTATTATTCTTGAGTAATAAACATTAGTTAATTTTTACTTACTTAAGAACATTTTTATAGGTTATTATACCTTTTATGTTTCTTATTACCATGTTTTAACCATTACATAATATTTTAAGTTAATATCAGTCAATTTTTCGATATTTGGCACTTGAGTCAAAAAATGAACTTGTTATAATTAAAAAATTTCTATGTGGTCCAAAGTAAATTATCTCCAGAATGATATTATTTATTTAAATATCTTATATATCCCGTAAATATATTTATTTAAAAAATACCATAACATTTGGAGATAATAAATTAATTGCACCGTTCAGGGAGATGGTAAGTTGTATGTATACATGAATGCTTCTTTCATTTCCTTTACATATTTAAAGGAATGAAAACAAAATGATACATAAGTAAATTATAATTCAAGTATAATATCATATTTTATATATGTTACATAATTTCATTAATTCTTACCATTATACGTTCCATGTATGACATGAACAATACATATCACCTTGATGGGGTGGTAGTCCGCAGGTCCTCAAATAAAGTTAACGTATTTACTTATTATAGAAACCATAAAGGTATGCTATAAATAAAAAATATAGAATATGGAGACAATATAAATATAATATATATCACATATAAATATAGTTCAATCATAACATCCACCATTAGAGGTGGTAGGAAAAATCAATCAATCGTTGTTTCATGTGTCCATAGTTCATCATACATAGAAACAGTATGTTCGTATCAATTAGACGAAGGTTTGTGTAAGTGTAGTTTTAATACTTCTCATAAAAAATCCAAGAATATTGAATATACTAGTGTTTTATTTAAATAATGTAATAAATAGAGTTTAGGGGGTTGAAGAAGGAAAATAAATTAAAAAAGATTTAGAGAAGACATTAACTCAAATTGGGTAACACCTTTTGATTTAAGCTAAAAGGATTTATTGAATTGCCTTAATCATAAGGTGAGGCTTCTAGGGGAAAAGTGGGATATTTTGAGCTTATTTGGGTAGAGGTTGGAAGAGAAAAGGGGCTTTAGAGTTTTGAGTAAGGGTTATAGGTAATTCTCTTTTATAATATAGAGGAGGGGCACTTTAGGAAGGTATTGAAATACTATTTTATTATAAAATGATTTTCGGTTTTTAATAGTCCAAAGACCATTTATTTAAAAGATAAGATAATTTTGGGTCTGAAAACTTTTATCCAATAGGTTTCAGAAATTTCTAGGTCACAAATGTTACCTTATCTTTTAGCTTTAACCCTTAGTTAACTAATTTGACTCTTACCATGTCTTCTTCTATATTAATACTACATGGTTAATATATTTACTATAAAATGACCATATAACCTAAATTGGTTAATTAATGACATGTTCAACTTTATCTAAATCATTTTTCCAAATCATATATTTTTACGACAGTTAAATCTTTTAATAAAAAGTATTTGTTTTAAAAACTCATTTATGTCTATTTTAATGCTATTCATATCATGACTTTTTAAAAATCCATATAAACTTGATAATTTAATAAATATCATTATTTAAAAAATTAGGAGTCATAAAAATCCATAAAATTCCTGTATGACATATAATGATGTTAAAAAAATTAATTTTAATATTTATAATCTCATTTATCGAAATCATTCATTAATAATTAAATCACTACATCATCATTATGCCATAAATAAATTTATTTATTTGAGGTCTAAAAATTATAATTATAATACCATGATGTAGGAAATATTTATATATTTATAATTAATTTTTAATGTTGGATATATCACTTATATAACTCCATATATAAATTGTTTTAGTAAAAGATATATGTTTAGGTTATATTTTCCTTAACATTAAATTAAAAGTAATTAAATGTTATGTTTAAACACAAGTAGATCCATGGGGTCCTCAAATTGACCATGGATTCCCATGGTTTGACATATCTCATCAAATAGTATTACAACACCTATTAGGGTAAGTTAGAATTATTAAAATATTATTTTTTACCCTTATTTACCAGATTTACCCTTTAACCATGGTAAATTAAATAATTATTAATGTTACTATTCACAATGTATAAAATTAAAATGTATCTATTTACACAATTTGGACCGCTTGATTAAAAATATGGATTCCATTTTTACAAATTCAAAATACATAATTTCTAAAAGTATTTTAAAATTAATTCCCATTGTTAGAACCATAAAGTGGTTTTTTATGAAGTAAAAACTACCAAAATATTTACATGCGTTTATGTAAAATTTCATAGTGAAATTACTTTAAATGAACAAAATTGGATTAAATGATAAAAATATAATACAAATAAACTTTAAAACCAATTAAAAAGAAATACTATCTATATAAACAAATCAGATCAAAAGACTGTTTTGACTTAAAATGCAGTATTTTTTACTATTCATTAAAAATTCAACTTTATCAGAAAAATACCAAATATTTACCCAACATAAATTTTGATGTCATACTTAAAAAGAAGATGTTATTTTTTTAAAAGGAGTATATATAAATAACACAAAATATATTTAAAAATGGCTCTCCATCAAAAGGTGGTGAGAGGACCTTTTAAATATATTAGAGCATTTCATGCTTAAAATTGGATTCAATATCATTTTTCCCTGTAAATTTTATTTGATAAATGTAAAAACTTGTAACAAACATGTCTAATCATAATATAGTTAGTTATGTTCATTCCCTCTAGTACAATGGCTAGAAGTTAACTACCATTTAAAATAATAATATAATATTATTATTTTTTCTGTATGACTCTGCGTTGTGTGCAACATAAGATTTCAGAGAAACCCATTGTTTTGTTCCTTGTAAGCCATCTATAATAGAATACCCTTTAAATTAAAGTTAATATTTAATTACCAAATATTAATAAATATGAAAATTTCATATTTTTTATTTTCTACATCCTTCACCCAATTTAGAAATTTCATCCACACAATTATATTTACTTACCAAATAAGTAAGGGTATTTATCCATCATAGGACTCCCATATTCCCATTTTTCCTCTTCAACCCTATGGTTTTCCCCAAAACCATTACCTGATGGATTTCCTTATTCTTCAATAGTTTCTCTTTGTGGTCAAGAATTTTCATTGTTCGTTCCTCATAAGAAATATTTTCTTCCAACGGAACCACATCTAGACTCAAAAAATGAGATAGATCCAGTACATACTTTATCAGCATTGAAACATGAAAAACACTGTGTACCTGGGATAAACATTGACGTAATGCCACTCATTAGGAAACTAATACAACTTTATTTAGGATTTCATAGGGTCCAATGAACGTCGGACTTAGATTTCCCTTCTTACCAAATTGCATCAAAATTTTCCATGGAGAAACTATGACAAAGACATGATCACCTACCTTAGAAGAAATATTCTTCCTCCAGTTATCTGCATAACTTTTCGTTCTTTTCTGAGTTGTTCCCATGTGCTTCTGAATCAATTGATCTTTTTCTGCCATCTCTTCTACCAATTCTGGTCAAATCAACATCCTTTCAACTACTTCATCAAAAAAAGTTGCAGTTTTACACCACATTCCATATAATTCTTCAAACGGTTGCATATGTATAATGAAATGAAAACTGTTATTATAAAAAACAAAAAAAACGAAATATTTTGGCCACAACTTCCATAATAATCCATTTAATAAGAACCTATCATATCTTCCAGCATCTGAATTGTTCATACTTACTGTCAATATGATTATGGATGAAAATCTATATGAAAATTTAATTCAATACTCAATGACTTCTAAAGGACCTTCCAAAAGTTAGAAGTGAACCTGGGATCACAATCAGATACAATGGAGAGGGTAACTTCATATAACCTGACTATATTTTAAATATAAAATCTTAAAAGTTGATCTACATATAGAGTATATTATATTTGATGGAAATGAGCATAATTAGTCAAACAATCAACAATAACCAAGATTACATTGTTACCATGAGAAGTATTTGGTAATCCCGCCATGAAATGCATGGACACATTTTCCCATTTCCACTATGGAATTGGAAAAGGTTGAAGCATCCATTTTGTTAACTACCATTATGCTTTAACCTATTGTAAAATTAATAACTTCACTATAAATTCATCAATATATATTTACATTCTATCCCACCAACGAAACTCCTAAAAATATCTATATATCTTAGTACTACCATGATGAAATGAAAACGGAGAACTACGAGCTTCAAATAATAAATCATTCTTAAACTGGGAATCACAATACACACATAATCACTTTCCAAAATCACAAAAAAGACTTTATCAATGTTAAATTCAGGTAACTTACCCTTCAGAACCAAATCTACCTTTTTCTGCAACTCACTATCTTCTTTCTATGCTTTCTTTATTCTATCCTCTAGAGACGATTTCAATTCCATCTGAAACAAAATTGAGGAATTCCCTTCACTAAAAATGTCCAAGATGAAATTTATCAAATAAAAAACCATAGGATCTCATTACAAACATATCGTGGTTAACGTATCATTACTCTTTAGGCTCAAAGAATCGTCCAATTTATTTTTCTTTTCTCGGATGGTAATGGATCATGAAATTGTAATCCTAGATTATTATATCCATCTCATTTGTCTCATGTTTAATTCCATATGAGTGAATATATAATTAGAAATTTTTTGATCTATATATATTTCAAACATTATTCCATAAAAATTATGCCTCCATATTTTTAATGCAAAAACAACAAATGATAATTCCAAATCATGTAGAGGGTAATTTAACTCATGAAGTGTCAACTGATGTGAAGCATAATCCACTACCTGATCATTCTGCATTAGGAAAAAACCGTGTACATTCAATGAAGAATTATTGTAATTAAAAATATCACCATTTCTAGAAGGTAATTCCAATACTATATCATCCACCAATCTTTTTTTCATTCCTAAAAACAATCGTCAATTTTTTTGTCTAGATAAATTTAACACCTTTTCAAGTTAACATTTCCCGTGGGCTAGATAACCATGAAAAAGTGTCAACAAACCTCATGTAATAACCCACTAAACCAAGAAAAATGAAAATATCGGTTATATTTTTGTGTATTGGACATTATTTAACAAATTTTGTCTTAGTTGGATCAATAGTTATTCCATCATTATAAATAATGTGACCATGGAATGAAATTTGTTGTATCTAAAAATCACACTTGATTAATTTCCCATACAATTTCTTTTATTTTAAGGTTTTTAGGACAACCCTTAAATGACATACATGATCCTATTTACTTTTTGAAAATACCAAAATATAATGAATAAATACAACCACAAACTTATCCAAGAACTCAGATAAAATTATATTCACAAGGTACATGAATACAGCTGGTGTATTGGTTAACCCGAAAGGAATAACTACAAATTCATAATGTTCATATCTAGTTTGAAATGCGGTCTTCAGAATTTTTCTTCCATTACATTCAACAGATGGTACTCCAACCTTAAATCAAACTTAAAAAAAATACTAAGCTCCCTATAATTGATCAAACTAATCATTGATATGATGAAAATGATACTTGTTCTTAATAGTTATTTTATTAAAGGCACTCTAATCAATGAAAAGTCTCATTGAACCATTATTATTTTTAACAAAAAAGATAGGAGCACCCCATTGTGATGTGTTTGGTCAAATAAAACCTTTATCTAAAAACTCTTGTAATTGCTTCTTAAACTCAAAAAGTTCAATTTGTGCCATTTGATAAGGATATTTTGAATTGGTCTTAATATCAAGAACTAATTCAATAGTTAATTCAACTTCCTAATCAGGTATTATACTAGGAAACTCATCAAAATACATCAAGATACACAATTAACATTGGAACATCATTATTTTGAATAGTTACTTTATTTTCAATAATATGTACACTGTAACATTCATTTCCATCTTTTACTAGTTTCCCATCTTCCTGATATGTTTTTAAAATTAAGGCCTCATTATTGTACAGAAACTGAAATTCTTTCTGAAAAGAAACCTCTTTAGCTCTGCAGTCAATCTTATCATAATAAACGGAAAGCCAATCCATACCCAAAATAACATCAAACTCTACTAGAAGAAAAATAATAAGGTTTTTTGGTGTATTATTTCCACACACAAGGACATGAAGGTTCTTATAATTTATTTTTTTCTCAACATTTTCTCCTAGTGTTTTTACCATAAGTTCAGAATACATATCTTGAGATGGAATTCCCAATTTACTATATAATTTTTCAAAAAATAGACAAATGTGTAGACCCTTAATCAATAAAAACATTGGCATAATCTGAATAAAAAAGAGTGTTCTTAATACTACTTCATTTGATGGACTAATATCTACTAAAGTTGTTGCAATGGATTTCACCACTCCTTTTTTCTTGTAGTCCAACTGCTTTCCTTTATTTGACTTTTTTTTTGGACACTCATTTTCATAATATCCCTTTTTATTGAACATAAAACAATTTTATTGTTGTAAATGAGATTTTTTCTTACCATTAGCCTGATCTTTTTTAGTGTAATTAAGAACCTTATTCCAAATTTTACCACATCGACAACACTTACCAAAATTTAATAGGAATTCCCCAGTTTTCTTTTTACCACAATTTTCACAAAATATAAACTTAGGTTTCATACCATCAAACATTGTTTTAATAGTTCTTACCTTTCATTTCCCCCTTGAACTCTTATTATATTGTTTTTCAAAGAACACCTGATTTTCTTTTCTAAAATAATTGACAGGGTTAATGGAAAACTCTCATCCTGGAAGGGGAAGAGTCTATATATGGTTGGATGATTGTGCTTAGTGAAGTCGGTTATAGTTTCTAAATTGTTGTACTCATTCATGTTCTATAAGTGGTCGGGGGGACATATGAAGAGTATTAAAATCTTTATCAGGAACTATATTTGGAGTTGTAATATCCATGAGAGGAAAATGGTCACAATTCCTTGGAAGGTTTGTTGTCTCCTTCTGCATAATAGAGGCATGAGAATGAAATTTTTTTCTCTTTTCAGAGATTCCCTTCAAGACTTCCTTGTATGGAAGATTCTCTATAGTAATTCTGAATTAGTGGGTTTTCTCAATGCTCGTTTACTATTAAATTGTGGCAAAGAAGGAATTATTACATTGAATATTTCTTATAGACATCAATGAAATCTTCTTTATAGGATATTATGACATGATCTCGATGGATTGTGAATAAGAACTTGAATATCAAATTTTGGGTCGATAAGTGGACCAGTGCCACTCTCTCTAAAAACATCCAACGGGATGTCCTGAAACCTAATGAGGAGGTCACTATTAAAGCTTTTTTTGATGCTCCTCCCTCTATGCTCCCCGATGAGATATAAGATATGGTCAATCATTATGAATTTATTTGCAGTCCTGATATTCTGGTTTGGGGACTTGCTAGGAATGTATTTATTACAAGAAAACTCTTCTATCAACTTGTCACCAAGTTCCACTGTGATGAATTGAATTGGTTATCTACTTCCATTAAAATAAGGATCATGCCATCACGTCTCACCCTTGTTTAGAGGTTGGCTTACAACAGGTTACTATCTAATGATATTATTCAAATATTTTGGTATTCACCCTTTCTCTAGGTGTGAAAAGTGTCATAATCATTGGGAGGATGCTGATAATATCTTTCTTAGTTTTTCAATGGCCTCAGCCATTTAGAAGTAGGTCCTAGTGGATTTTGAGTTGGATGGTCATCGATTTTTAGGTCTGCAAGCACTCCTTTGGTGCTGCTCAGTCATCTAGTTATCTACCCAGCTACATGATCTAATCTTTGTGGCTATTTCTGAATGTTTTCATGCTATATGGGGTAACAGAAATGCTATTTGTTTCTTGGAAAAGGCTGCTATGTGAATCTGGTCATGAAGAATATTTTTTCGGCTACAAGAGATATGTGCAATGCTGGCACGGGGCATTGCGACAATAGTATTCATGATTTTATTGTACTGAAAAACCTAGGTGTTCAGGGAAATTTCAGACCTATTTTGGGGAATTTTTAAGTGTTTTGATTTCATCTTATTCTTCATTGGATAAAGGTGAATATAGATGATGTGGCTAAGGAAAATCTAGGTTCAGTAGGGTGTGGTGCAGTTTTTAAGACACATGATGATTCTATTAAGGGATGTTTTTATAGAAATTGTGGCATGACTAGTTCACTCAAGGTGGAGATGATTGGAATAATTCATGTTGTATCGTTTGATAAAATGAAAGGCTATAATAATATATGGTTGGAAATGGACTCTATCACTCTTGTGAAGGCCATCAGAAATGGTGAGCTTCATATCTCTTGGAGGCTTGCTGCAAAGAGGATGGAATGCATGACGAACCTTTTGAGTCTTAATTTCATCATGAATCATGTTTATCGGGAGGAGAATATGGTTGCAGATGGTCTTGATAATATGTGAGTTGGTAAGCCTCTTACCTAGTAAGATTCTCATCCTGTGGTCCTTCTCCCTCATTATGAGGCTAATTGTAAAAATATCATGCGTTTTCGCTTTTTGTAACTTTACATTATTTTATGAATATTAGCCATGGATTTTTGGTCAACGGACATTTTCTAAAAAAACACCTGATCATTAGTAAACTCCATTTCCACCTTCTACGCACATCGAACAAGTTTTTCATAAAATTTAAACTCATGTGAATCTAAATCCATTTGATACTTTGGATTTAATCATGAGTAAAAACGATTGATTTTACTATCAAGATCTAATATGATATTTCGAGAATACCAGGACATTATTTTGAATTTTGCTTCATAAACAACCATTGAGTCATCCTCCATCCCCAATTCTATGAATTTTTTTCCATCTCAAGTCGAACCCCCATAAGAAAATATTTCTCCAGAAATATACAATTGAATTCATCTCAATAAAGAGCATGAATCTCCACACAGTTCCTAATATTTTTAATCATTGACCACCACTTACTGGATTTATCTACAAAATGGTAAGCAGTAAGACTAACCTTTTGATTTTATGAACACCCCATGAAATCAAAAATCTTTTCATGTTCTTTAATCCACCATTTAGATAACACAGGGTCAGATGATCCTGTGAATGATGGAGGATTTTTCCTCATGAAATTATCCATTAATGATGTTCCTCTTTGGTTGATCTGACTGATCTCATGCATGGATACCGCCACCATTTATAGCCTAATTCAACTATGCCATCACAGCAAAAAACTGTTTAGTTCTGATTCTGACCATCTCAGGTTACTGATTTACAAGGTTGTTTTTCTCTTGATAACACCCCATCATAGTCCCACGTTCCCTCTGTAGAAAAAAATTCTGAACACAAAAATATATTAGGTGAATCCACAAGGTAATCTTTAAATTCTACAAAATTTCAATCTTACCATAAAATAAAAATAATTTATAGATATTAATTTAACAATATCATAACTCATAAATTTCTCTAAACTGACCTCTGATACAAACTATAAGGTCCCATCCTTAATAAATTACTTAATCTTGAGTTAAATAAATAATTCATACAGAGGATCTTTTTAGGTTTAGAGTTTTACAGAATTAGGCCTTATCTATTACATTACATCTCAAATATTACAATGTATACACTTATACTATATCCAATTTTTTTCATAACAATAAAACTCCATAAATAAAACATGAATGTTTTTCTTAATATAAATATTATTGATTTATATATTTTTATTACCCTTCCTTATACCCTATGAAAAAAATATCAAAAACTTTATATGAGCATAAAAATCTCAGTAAGGGTTATAAAATAAAGAAAGAAAACATTAGTCTATCAATAAATACAAATCAATAAAATCATATTTTTCAATCATAAAACAAAACATATTTTACATAACTAATGAAATCATGAGATTTATGAATTACACGTAGAAATCATAAATCAAAAGGTTCATATGTGTCATCCTTAACATACTTATGTTGTATCTTTCACAAAAATTTAGGGAGTTACGTTTCGAATACCTATCACAGTCTATTCCCAAAAACTCTTAAGAGAAAAATTAATGGTTACCTCCATCACGTAACCCAATGCATTTTAGAGATATCTCATGCTCACTTTATCTAGGTATATCATGGAACCACATGTATATGTAAACATTTCCCACGAACCATAACATAATCCTAACAAATAAAACATGCATAAAGGAAAGAAAACATTTCCACATTCCAATCACAATATAACATATTACGATATTGACATAATTAATACTTTATCAAAAACATTTTCATTCCCAAATACAAGAAAATGGTATTTTGTATTTATTTACTTTTTTAAAAAACATTAAGACTTTTAATGGACTCTAGATATCAAATAATTCTCATGGCGGCAGAAAGGTTATTTTCACCATGTACTTTAAAAAGAAACATTCCCTTTGTTATGTAGTAAAAATCTACATAGAAAAAATGTTTCATTTTAATGAAATTGAAATTCAAAGTGGTTTATACATCATATAAAATAATGTCATGTATAAACCAAAAATATGCCTCAATGAATGGAGATTGATACGAAGTCCCTTACCTTGAATCTAACTCGTCACATATGTTCATTGTTCTTCCTGAATAATAAACTTAAGTTAATTTATATTTTCTTCAAAACATTTTTCAAGTTTATAATTCATTTTATATCACATCTTACTGCATAATAAATATCACCAAATTATTTAAGTTAATATTAGTCATTTTATTGATATTTGGTACCTGAGTAAAAAATGAACATGTTATAATTACAAATTCTCCGTCTAGTCAAAATACTATTTTCTTGAGAATGAATTCCTTGATTTAAATATTATATATATCCATTATATATAAATATATATATATATATATTTATTATATTCCATATCACTTTGATATATGAAATTAAATACATCGTTCATGCAGACGGTAAGTCGTACGTACGCACGAACACTACATTCATTTATTTTTCATATTTTAAGTAATGAAAACTGAATGACACATAAGTATTTGATAATTAAATGTAATATAATATTTTATATATGTTACATAATTTCAATAACTCCACCCTTTACATGTTCCATGTATGGAATGAATGAGTCATATCACATTGAGGGGCGATAGTTCACACTTCCTCAAATGAAATTATCATATTTAACCATTATGGAAACCATACAGGTATGATATAAATGAAAAATACAATTGTATAGAGACAATATAATTATAATATATATCACATATTAAAACATTTCCATCATACTGGTCACGAAGATAGGTGGTAGGGAAAATCAAATAATCATCGTTTCGTGAGGAAGTAGTTCACCGTGCACAGAAATAGTATGTTAATATCCATTTGATGGAGGTCTGTGAAAGTGTAGTTCAAATAATTCTCATAAAATATCATAGTATATTTAATATAATTGTTTTGTTATAAAATAATGGTATAAAGTGCGTTTAAAGGGTTGGATAAGTAAAATAAATGAAATAATCTTGAGAGAATACATTACCACAAATCAGGTAACTCCTTTTGATTTAAGATAAAAGGATTTGATGAATTTCCTTCTTCCCAAGATGAGGCTTCTAGGTGGAATAGACGGATGATTTGATCTAATTTTGGTAGATTTTGGACATTCCAAGTGGCTTGATAGGTGTGATTAAGTGTTAGAGTTGATTCCATTTTATAAGAGGGAGGAGGGGAACTTTAAGAAGGTATTGAAATTTTATTTTATTATAAAATTATTTTCGGTTGATAATAGTCAAAAAGTCATTTATTTAGAATATAAGATGACTTTGAGTCAAAAAACTCTCATCCAATAGGTTTTGGACAAGTATAGTTTACAAATGTAACCTTATCTTTTATCTTTGACAATCTGTTAACTAATTTTACTTTTACCATGTAGTCTTTTATACTCATACTATATGGTTAATATATTTACTATAATATACCAATAAGACATAAACTGGTTCATTAAGGAAATTTAAACCTTATCTAAGTCATTTTTATGAATATTATATTTTTAGGACTATTAAATTATTTAGTAAAAACGTATTTGTTTTGAAAACACATTTATGTTAATTTTCATACTATTAATATAATGACTTTAAAAATCCATACCATAATGATTATATCTAAGAAACTTCATTAGTTTAAATATTACAAGTAAAAATCATCCCTGAAATTCATGGTTGGAATAAAAAGTATTAAAAAAATTTATTTATTTATAATCTCATTTATTTAAATCATTAATTATTTACGAAATCATTACATCATCATTATGTCATAGATAAATTTATATATTTGATGTATAAAAATTATAAATAAAATACCATGATGTAGGAAATATTTTTATAATTCTAATTATTATTTATAGTCTTATATATCAATTATATAACCCCATATAAAAATTATTTTAGTAAAAGATACATGTTTAGGTTATATTTACCTTAAATTTAAATTAAAAGTTATAAAATGTAATTTCCCACAATAGTGGATCCTTGGGGTCATAAAATCGAATAAAGGATACCCATGGTCATAAATATCTCATAAAAAGTATTAGTATATTTTTAGGTAATTTAATTTTATTATAATGTTATTTTCTTTTTATTTCCCAGATTTACCCTTTAACCATGGTAAATAAAATAATTACTGAAATTATTGTTGACAATGTTTAAAAATAAAAGGAAAATATTTAAAAAAACTGGACCTCCTAATTAAAAATATGTTATACATTTTCCCAAATTCAAAACATAGAAGTTAAAGAAATTTATATAAAATAAATTCCCATTGTCAAAACCAAAAAGCGTGTTTTTAAGAAGTAAAAACTACCAAAATATTGACATGTGTTTACATCCAATTTCCAAGTGAAATTACTTCCAATGAAAAAAATTGGACTAAATGATAAAAATATAATACAATTACACTTTAAAACCAATTAAAAGGACAATCTAACTATATAAATAAATAAGATGAAAAGTCAGTTTTGACATAAAATGCTGTATTTTTCACTGTTCATTTAAAAAATTAACTTTATTAGAAAAATACAAAAATTTACCCAATGTAAAATTTGATGAACCAATTCTAAAGAATAAGTTTATTTTGTATAATAATTCATATAAAAGTGAAAAAAACTATTTTTAAAAACTGTTCTCCATCAAAAGGCAGTAAACTGACCATTTAAAAATATTAGAGTATTGCATGATTAAGATTGGATTCATTATCATTTTAAGACTAGTAATTTTATTAGATAAATGTAAAATTTTTAATAAACATGTTTAACCATAATATATTTAGTTTTGTTCATTATCACCAGTATAATGAGTATGTGTTAACAACCATTTAAAATAATAATATTATATTATTATTTCTTTCAGTATGACTCAACATTGTGTGAAAAATAATATTTCGGAGAAACCCATTGTTGTGTGTCAGGTACACCATAAAAAATAATTTCCCAATTAAATGAAAATTAATATTTTATTCAGAAATATTAATAAATATGAAAATGTCATATTCATTATTTACCTGGGATGTTACATCCTCCTCCCCACCTTTTGCAAAATTGCATCCTCACAATTTTATTTATTTATTAAATAAGTAGGGTTATTTATCTGTCATTGTACTCTCAAATTACCATTTCCACCTTCAGCCATATGTGTTTTTCACAAAACCATTACCTGATGGATTAACTTATTCTGCAACACTTGCTCTCTACGGTCAAAAATCATGACTGGTTATTCCTCATAAGAAAGATTTTCTTCCAACTAAACTTCCTATGGACTCAGAATAAGAGATGGATCTGGTATATACATTCTCAACATTAAAACATGAAAAAAAATTTGTACTTGGGATAAAATTTGAGGTAAAGAAACTCTGTAGGTATTTGATCGAACATTCTCTTAGATTTTATAAGGTACAATGAAACTCAGACTCAACTTTCCCTTGTTACCAAAACACATCACACTTTTCCATTGAGAAACATTGAGAAAGACATGTTCACATACGTTGAAATAAATATCCTTCCTCCGGTTATCTGCATAAATTATTTTTCTACTCTGAGCTATTCTCATGTGCTTCTAAATCAACTAAACATTTTATACCATGTATTCTACCAAATTTGGTCCCATCAACTTCTATTCACCTAATTTATCCCAAAAAGATGGAAGTCGACACCTCTTTCTATATAATGCTTCCAATGGTGCCATATGTATACTAGAATGAAAAATAATATTATAAGAAAACTAGACCAAAGAGGTATGTTGGTCCCACCTTCCCTAGTAATCTATTGAAAAAGCATGTAACATATCTTCCATGGTATGAAATTTTTCTTCTGACTTTCCATATGATTGTGGATGAAAATATGTACAAAAAAATAATTCAATACCCAATGACTTATGAAGGACCTTCCAATTGTTATAAGTGAACCTAGGATCATGATCAGATACAATAGAGAGTGGAAATCCATGTTACCTCACTATCTCATTAATATACAATCGATAAAGATGATCTTGTGATAGAGTATCTCGAATAGGAGGAAAATGAGAAGATTTAGTCAACAGATCCACAATAACCCAGATTAAATTGTTACTTTGAGAATTAATTGGAAATCCCACTACAAATTCCACAGACACATTTTCTTATTTTTACTCTACCAATTGAAATGGATGAAGAATCCCTTTCTGTAACTGCTATTATGGTTTAACATGTTGAAAAATTAAACACTAAATTATAAAGTTACCAATATCTCTTTACATTTCTTCCCACCAGTAATACTTTTGAACATCTATGTACATCTCATTACTACCAGGATGAACTGAAAATGGAGAAATATGATTTTCACATAATAAATATTTATTCAGCTAGAAATCACAAGGCACACATAATCTCTTTCCAAACTTCAAAAAAAGTTATTTATAAATGTTAAATTTAGGTAACTTACCAATCTGAACCAAATATACCTTTTTCAATAACTCACTATCTTCTTTCTGAGCTATCTTGATTCTGTCTGGTAGAGATGAGTTCACTTCCACCTAATAAAATAGTGAAATTTTCTTCACCAACAACATCCAATCCAAAATTCATCAAACAAAAAACCAAAGGATCTTGTTCTAAATGTACCATGGTTAATGTGACATTACTCTTTCAGATCAAAGAATTTTCCACATTTTTTGAATATCATGGATAGTAATGGATCATGAAATCATAATCCTTGATTAATTAAAGCCATATCCTCGGTCTCAAGTTTCATTACTTATGATAGAATATATCCTTCAATCATTTGTGATGAGTATATATTTCACACATTATACCATAGAAATGATGCCTCCAAATTTTTAATTCAATAACCAAAAAGGCTAATTTCAAATCATGTATAGGGTAAATTAACTCATGTTGTTTCAACCGACGTGAAACATAAGAAATTGCCTCATCATTCTACATTAGGACACAACCATGTACTGTCAAAAAACCATCACTGTAGATAACAAATTCATGATTTCTGGAAGGTAATGCAAATACTAGAGCATTAAAAAAATCATCTTTTCAATTTCAAAAAACAAACATCAAATTCTTTTATCCAGTTAAATTTAATACCTTTTTGTGTTAACTTAGTCAATGTTCTAGTTAACCATGCAAAAGTTTCAACATACCACCTGTAATAACTTGTTAAACCAAGAAAACTATGAATCTCAGACATGTTTGTGGATCTTGTCCATTCTTTAACAAATTTTGTTTTAGCATGATCTACAGTTATTCCATATTTAAAAACAATGTGACCAAGGAATAAAATTTTTGGTAACCAAAACACAGACCAGCTGAATTTACCATATTTCTTCTTTTTCTTGTAAGGTTTGTATGATAACCCTTAAATGATTTTCAAGCTCATCTTTACTTTCAGAAAATACAAAAATAGCATCAATAAAAACAACCACAATCTTATCCAAGAACTCATGGAAAATTCCATTCATAATATCTGAGAGTACATCAGGGGGAATTGGTTAATCCAAAAGGCATAACTAAAAATTCATAATGGCCATATCCAGTAAGAAACATGGTCTTGAAAATATCTGCTTCCTTTATATTCAATTGATTGTACCCCGACCACAATTCAATATTTGAAAAATAATGAGCTACCTAGAGCTAATAAAAAAACCATCAATACAAGGAAAATGATACTTGTTCTTAATAGTTATGTTATTCAAGGATCAATAATCAATGAAAAGTCTCATTAAAACATCTTTATTTTTAACAAACAAGATAGGATCACACCATGGTGATGTGATAGTACGAATGAAACCTTTATCTAATAACTCATGAACATACTTCTTTAACTCTAAAAAGTTCTATCTGAGCTATTCAATAAGGGGGTTTTGAAATTGGATTATCATCAGGAACTAAGTCAATAGTAAATTCAACTTCCCAATTAGGTATTATACTATGAAAATCAAAAAAAAAACATGAAGATAATCATTTACAACTAGAACATCATTAATATGAAAAATTACTTCGTTTTCAAAAATATGTGAAAGGTAACATTAATTTACATATTTTAATAGTTTGTCAGCTTCCGGATATGTTATCAAATGGAAGGGTTCATTATTGTACACAAATTAAAATACATTCTGAAAAGAAACCACTTTAGCTCTATAGTTAATCTTATCAAGATAAAAGGAAATCCAATCCATACAAAAAAAACTCTAATAAAGGAAAAACAATAAGATTTTTATGTAAATTCCTTCCGCACACAAGGACATGATGGTTCATATAATTTCTTTTTGACTCAATATTTCTTCCCAGTGTTCTGACCATAATTTCAGGATTCATATCTTGGGATTGAATTTTGAATTCACTAGAAACATTATCAGAAATGAAAGAATGTGTAGACCCTAAATCAACTCAACAGATGAGAATAATATTAAAAAACAAATAGTGTTTCCTAATACTACATCATTTGATGGCCCAAAATGTGCTGAAGTAGTTGTAAAGGATTTCACCACCTATTTCTACTTGTAGTCTGATTGCCTTCCTTCATTTGAGTTCTTTATTGGACACTAATTTTCATGATGACCCATTTTATTTCACTTAATTTTTTTTACTAAATATAAATTATATTTTGTATTACCATTACCCTGACCCTTTTTAGTGAAATTACGAGCCGTATGTCCCATTTTATCACATCGGTAGCACTTACCAGAATACAAAAGGAATTCCCTAGTGTGTGTGTTTTACCACAAGTTTCGCAAAATGTAACCTTATGTTTATTACCACCAGACCTTTTTGATGAGTTATTACCATTCATATGCCACCATAAACTGTTATTCTATTGTTCTTCAATGAACACCTGATCATCAAAAAAATCTATTTCCACCTTCTCTACACATCGAAATACTTTTTCATAACTTTAAACTCACATGAAGCTACATCCCTTTGATGCTTTGGATTTAATACTGAGTAAAAAACGATTGATTTTACTATGAAGATATCGGTTGATATTTGGATCATACCTTTCAAGTAAAGTTCATTTTTCTTCATAAACAGCCAACGAGTTATCCTCCTACCTCAATTCCAAGAATTTTTCTCCATCCTAAGTAGAACCACCTTAGGAAAATATTTATCAATAAACATACCTATGTATTCATCCCAATTAAGAGAATCAATCTCCTCACTATCCCTGATATTCTTAACCATCGACCAACACTGATCGACTTCCCCTATAAAACGGTAAGTAGCAAGATTAACCTTTTGATGTTATGAACCCCCTTGACATCAATAGTCTTTTCTAGTGCTTCAATAAAACATTTAGGTAGAAATAGGTTCGATGATCCTCTGAATGATGGGGTATGTTTCCTCATATAATGCTCCACTAATGAAAAGTTATGCTGTGGTTGATCTGGCTAATCATGTGCATGGATACCACTATTTTATTCCTAAGTGAACTGTGAAATCACGGCAAATACTGTTCTATTTTTTTACCATCTCAAGTTTCTGATTTGGAAGGTTATTTTCCTCTTGATTATATCCCATTATTGTTTCCCCATTTCCTCTACGAAAATCCATTCTGAGCAAAGAAATATCCTAGGCGAAGAAACATGGTAATCTTCATATGCTATAAAATTTCAATCATACCATATAGTAAAAATAATTTTTGGATATTAGTTTTACAATATTATATCTCCTAAATTTTTCTAAACCAACCACTAATACCAACTATAAGGACATGGCCTTAAAAATTATTTAATCAGGAGTTAAATAAAGAATTTGTTTTGAGGATATTTTTAGGTTTAGTGTTTTAAATAAATAGGCAATAACTATTACGTTACATCTCAAATATTGAAATGTATACACTAATAATCAATCCATTTTTTAAGAATAATAAAACTCCTTTAATAAAAGAATAATTTTTCTCTTCATATAAATCTTCTTGAATTATTCATTTCTCTTACCATTCCTTATACCACGTGAAAAACATTTAAAAAACATGGGATGAGCATACAAAGACTTGTATGGTTTATAAAACAAGGAACGAAAACATTAGTCCATCAACATATACAAATCAATAAGATCGGAATTTTCAATCATAGAATATAACCTCTTTAACATACCTCAAGAAATCATAATATTTAGGAATAACACATAGAAATCATAAATCATATAGTTCACTTGTGGCATCCATAACATACTTACCTTGTAGCTTTGATAGCTATGTAGGGAGTCATATTTGGAATACCCATCACAACATATTCCCTAAATCTCTTAAGAGAAAATTTAACGTTTACCTCTTTCACATTACCCAATGCATTATAGATCTATCTCAGGCACACCTGACTTATGTTTATCATTGAACCAACCGTATATGCAAATAATTCCGAAGAACAAAAACAAAATCACAATGCATAAAACAAGAACAACAGAAATTTAACATTTCCACATTCCAATCACTATATAACATTCAAGATATTGAAATAATCAACACTTTCTCAAAAAAAAATTCAATACCAAAATAAATGAAAAGTGTATTGGGTATTTATTTTCTTTTTTTAATTGCAGCTTACTAAGGAAGCCAGATATCCAAAAATGATATCAATGACAGAAAGGTCATTATCACCGCATACGTTAAAAAGAAACATTCCCATTATTGTTTAGTACAACACTACGTATAAAAAATAGTCTCTTTGAATGAAATTAAAATTAAAAGAGGATTATACACTATATAATTACAAGTCGTGTATAAATCAAAATATGCCTCAATGAAAGGAGATTGAGACAAAGTCCCTTACCTTGAATCTGACTCATCACGTCTGTTCATTGTTCTTCCGGATTAATAAAATTAAGTTAATTTATACTTGAATAAAAATCATTTTAATGTTTATTATTCCTTTTATACCACTTATTACCAGGTTATAAACACTACATAATTATTTAAGTTAATATCGGTCGTTTTGTCGATATTTGGTTCTTGAGTAAACAATGAACTTGTTATAATTACAAATTGTCCATGTGGTAAAAAGTCCATTATCTCCATAATGATATTATTCATTTAAATATCATATATATCTAGTATATATTTACATTAACAATATTTTATAACATTTGGAGAACAGAAATGAATTGCACCATTCATGGAGACGGTCAGTCGTGCATACTCATGAATGATACTTTCATTTATTTTTCATATTTAATGGAATGAAAACTAAATGTTACATATGTATATCATAATTACAGTATAATATCATATTTTATAAATGTTAGATAAGTTCATTAACTCTATCCTTTATACATTATATGTACGTAATGAATGATTCATATTACTTTGATGGGGTGGTAGTCCGCACTTCACAAATGAAATTATTGTATTTACCCATTATAGAAACCATAAAGGTATAATATAAATGATAAAATATAGAATCACAGAGACAATATAATTATAATATATTTAACATATAAATAAATTTTTTTCATAATGTCCACCATGATAGGTGGCAAGGAAAAATAGAATAATCATCGTTTCGTGAGGCATCGGTTCAACGTACACAGAAACAGTATGTCCGTATCCATTAGATAGAGGTTTGTGGAAGTGTAGTTAGAATCCTTCTCATAAAAACATCCTAGTATATATAATATACTGGTTTTGTTATAAATTATTGGAATAAAGAGAGTTTAGGGGGATGGAGAAGGAAAATAAATGAAAGAATCATGAGAGAAGACATTACATCAAATCGGGTAACTCCTTTTGATTTAAGTTAAAGTGATTTCTTAAATTTTCATCTGCACAGGGTGAGGCTTTAAGGATGAATATAGTGGTTTTTGGAGATTATTTTTATAGAATTTGAATGATCCGAGTGGCTTGAGAGGTGTTATTAAGGGTTAGATGTGATGCCCATTTTTAAGAGGCAAGAGGTTCACTTTAGGAAGGTATTGAAATATTATTTTATTATAAGTGATTTTCGGTTTAAAATGGTCCCAAAGTCATTTATATAAAATAGAAAAATATATTGGATCGAAAAAAAATCATCCAATAGGTTTTAATGAGGTCTAGGTCAAAAATGTAACCCTATATTTTAGCATTAACCATTAGTTAACTAATTTTACCATTACCATGTCTTCTTGTATATTCAAATTATATAGTCAAAATAGTTACTATAAAATTACAATAAAACCAAAGATTGTTCATTAATGACATGTTCAACCTTATATGAGTCCTTTGGCCAAATATTATATTTTTGGGACTATTAAATCATTTAATTAAAAGTATCTTTTAGAAAAACTTATTTTTGTCAATTTTCATACTTTTAAGATCAGTACTTTATAAAAATCCATATAAAATTGATTATTTTGAAAAAAAACATCATTAATTATAATATAACAAGTCATAATAGTCATTAAAATTTTTTGATGACATAAAATATTTTAAAATAAATTTATTTTAATATTTTTAATCTCATTTATTTAAATCATTCATTAATAAAGAAATCACCACATCAGCATTGTGTCATAAATAAATTTATTTATGTGATTTCATAAAATTATAAATAAAATACCATGATATAGGAAATATCTCTAGATTTGTAATTATTATTTATAGTAGAAGAGATAACTATTATAACCATATATAAAAATTGTTTTAGTATAAGATATTTTTAGGTTATATTTTCCTTAACTTTAAATTAAAAGTTATTAAAGTTCATTTTTACATAAAAGTAGAACCATGGGCCCTAAAATTGAGTATGGATGCCCATGGTCTGATATATCTCATAAAATTGGATTATGACACGTTTTAGATTAATTTAATATAATTATAATATTTTTTTACCCTTATTTACCATATTTACCTTTTAACCATGGTAAATAAAATAAGTACTGATGTTTCTATTTATAATTTATTAAAATAAAAGGTACATATTTACACAATTTAGACTTCATGATACCAAATATGGAATTCACTTTTCCAAATTCATAACACAGAAGTTGTAGAAATTAATTTAAAATTAATTCCCATTGTTAAAACCAAGAAGCGGTTTTTTATGAAGTAAAAACTACCAAAATATTGACATGTGCTTATGTCAAATTTCAAAGTGAAATTACATTAAATTACCAAAATTGGATTAAATGATAAAAATATAATCCAATTAAACATTAAAACAAATTATAAGGAAATTCTATCTATATAAATAAATTAGATCAAAAGACAGTTTCGACTTAAAATGCAGTGTTTTTTACTATTCATTAAAATTGAACTTTATCAGAAAAATACCAAATATTTAACCAAAGAAAATTTTGATGTCATAATTCTGAAGAAGATGTTATTTTCGTAAAATGGATAATATATAAATAGAAAAACATGATTTAAAAAGGGTTCACTATCAAAAGGTGGTAAAACGCCATTTTAAAAATATTGGTGTATTTCATGCTTAAAGTTGGATTAATTCTCATTTTAATCCTCTAAATTTTAATAGACAAATGTAAAAACTTTTAAGAAACATGTTTAATCATAATATAGTCATATCTATTCATTCATGACAGTACAACAGCTAGGTGTTAACTCCGCATTGTGTGAAAAATATGATTTTAGAGAAACCCTTTATTACATGTCAGGTATGCCATCAAAAATATCATCCCCTCTAAATTAAAATTAATATTCAATTCACAAATATTAATAAATATGAAAATTTAAAATTCTTTATTTACATGGTATGTTACAATAAATCAATCCATAATTCAAAACCTGATCACACGCATTATAAATATGCTAGTTAAAAATATTTATCCTTGACCCAAATGTGGTTCCATAATTTCTATTTTGTCCTTCACTTTAGATATAATGATATCTATGAGAATGGTATATACATATATTTTTTTTAATAAATATTAAAAATTTCCCTAAAACAACTTTCTAAAAAACTCATTAGAATTTAACATGAGGGTAAACAACATGTTATGAACTCAATATGACAAATATTTTTTTACAATGTTATAGCATTGTGTAAACATAAAATTTTACAAACTTAGAGGACTTGTCGAATAAAACTCAAAAATAGGGTAATTATGAACCAAATAAAAACCAAGGCTCTAATATATTTCTTGAAAAAATAAAATCTCAAATAAAATTATTTTACCTTTTTTAATGATGGGGTTTTTTTATTAAATCTTATTTTTTTGAATAGTGTATTCTTTTCATTATTATTGTTGATCACATTACACTTTTTTAGAAAATAAATAACACAAAGACCTTAAAAAAGTAATTAAATAATTTTTAGAGTAATTTTTATTTATACTTAAAAAATTATAGTGCATTCAAAGTGAAAAGATGTGATTCCTATTAAAAAATAATAATCTAAAATTAATGAAATTTTAATGAATCCATTAATAGTATCATCAGAAATAATTTATAATTTATTATTTAAAATAGAATAAGTACTCATTTTTTTTTATTTTATTTTTTTCTCATAATTAACATCACTTCATGATCACTAGTTTTACTAATCATATATTCTTAGTGTATATAGAAATATCTATCATTCGCTTTTTAAATACTTAAGAGATGAGGCATGATTATCCCCAATTGTATCACTTGTTATTTAGAGGATAAACAGATGAAATATGAGCAAAATTAAAAAAATACGTATTATTTTCCATGAATATATTTAAATTAAATTTTTTTCACTTAACTAATTTTTTTTATTTTCTCTCTAATAAAACCCTTCTAACCACCCTTAACGTAATTTTAAAATAATTATTATTTTAGGTGATATATTTTAAATTAATAATTTTTATTAAATAAATTTATATGTATTTATAAATAATATTACAAATATATTTATTAGATCAATTAAATGATTAAGAATCCTTCCTTAAATATAATTTATGTTTTAATAATAGAATATTTGTTTTTTGGAAAAATATGCATTATATTCCCATAACATGTTCATAAATATCTATTAAACTCAAATAAATTATACATAAATAAATAAATATTTTATTCACTACTCTCATAACTAGGAAAATACTTTATTTATTTATCTTGTGAATAAATAAAGGATACGATTTAAATCAATTATTATAAACATCAATAATATTATTATTGAATTTAGAAACCACATAAAATGATTAAAAATCACTCTATAAATTAGGATATTTTGTCTTAATCTTAGATTCAATTGAATCTAATTAGATTATTGGAAAACATAGTATGAAAACATGTCAATTATTTTCATAGTGGTATTTAGTGATACCCCCAGAAAAAGAGTGTTATCTTGCAACATATCATGTTCCCAAAAGAAAAAAATGATAACTCATTGAAACAATCATAATAAACCTACTATTAAAGTTAATATATAATATTATCCATTTTAACAGATATCTCAAGAAGTGGGATGAATACATATGTTATCAAGATTTAATTTTAGATTTGAATTTATTATAATTACTGAGGTATACTTTTCTATAAATTCAATTGGACATGGATTTTTGTTAGACACTTTTATTTCAATCAAAGTGATACATAGCTACTTCTATAACTCAGAATTGGAAAAATTTACCTTAACTATTAACATAATACCATTACAGTTAAGATACACCTATCACAATATATCTTTATACCTATAAACATATTATAGTTTTAATCATGTATATTATTACATAAATCAGGGTACACATTGAAAATGATGCTGAGTGTAAGGACCAATACACACACTCATAGATAGGAACCTCCAATGACAGATTAATTTTGTATTATTCTTTTGGGTGGCTGTATCCCAATGAACTCTCTTTTAGGAGATCAAAAATTGTAAAATTTGTGAGTAGAAGCCTCAAAGCTTATAATCCCCAATCACATAATTGGAAGGCATTGTCTTCTCCCAATCAGACTAATATATCATGACCATAAGAAATAGTTTTAATAAAATCAACATGGTATCTCTCAGTTCTAATTATAAAAAGGAACATATATATCATATTGATTTGATAAATACTATAAGGAACTTATTAGACAAGTAATTGAAAAATAAAGATATTATATGACTAAAATAATATTTGGTGATAAAAATTATATGATAAAGTTGGTTCTGGGGCACCAATTACAACAATAATTTCCTCTTCCTCATATAAAATTCATTAAAATTGAAGACACGGTCTCTTTAAGATCTTTATAATTGTATTATTACATTAATCCTAAAAATTAGTCTTATGGACTTTCCACTAGATTCATCTTATTTATGGGTTTAATGGATTTCTCTTTTTGTTCTTTGATTTTATTCTGGAACATTATAACATCCAGAATCCAAACACATAGAAAAAGTATTTATATTACTATAGTGGTACAAGAGATAACAGATCCAACCAAATAGGTTCAATCCATTTTGAAATATTAGAAAACTAGAAACTCAATTGAATCCCTTGTTACATTATATATATATATATAATATGAATTATTCATTCAATGTTGATATCATTCATAATATCCTTCATTATTTCTTTAATAATTAGGAAAAAAATAAAGGGTGAACTCAAATTTTTAGTATGTGTTATATACATTCGAGTCTATGATGAGTAAATAAGAAATAATTAATATTGAAGTGTGGATAATCAAAACCCATACCTTTCAGTCAATCACTTGAGTTCAATTAATATACATGGATAATATCAACATTGAAATCACATGGAAAATGTAAAATAAATTCTTAATAAAGTTAATTACTAATTATAGAAAAATATGATAAAGGACTATCTACCAAGATATCATGAATCTTGTCATCAATGTGACTTAACCAATACATTACTGATAATAAATGGGTGGGTGTAAACTATATACCCATATTATATGAAATGACAAATATTTTGTATCATGAGACCTGTTGATGGATTGAGGCTTTATCTATAACTAGACCCTCACATTTACTTTTATTTCATATTAATTAATTATATTTTTAATGATTAATACAATTTAATCTAAAAGAATTTTTTTATTTAATAATTTTCTAATTTTAATTTGTTACTTATAACATCGACATTTCCATAGTAAATGAAATAAATATCTTAATAATATTCCTTCAATTGATACCATATATAGAAACGGTTTGTTATCTAACCCTTATAAATGTATAATTTATTTTCTAAAATCATCCATGATATTAAAAATATGTTAATGAATGAGATATAATGTTTTATAAAGAATGAAGAGTTAAAGAGAACATGACCACGAAAACTAAGTTCTCTAAAAATAACATATAACCCATTATTAGTAATGTAGGACCATAGATTTATAAAATATGATAATTTCATAGTAAAAAAAATCCATTATAAAAGAAAATATTACCAATATATTAATAATAATTTCCTTGTAAACCCATGTAAGAATATATATATAAATCAATTTTCAAAATTATTTTAATTAATTTAGGAAAAGAATACCATTTTAATTTAAAATAATTTTAAATAAAAATTCACAAAATAATGAGAGAATTATTTTCCTTAATGATTAAAATAGATAATTTTAAAGGAATATTCAAATAATAGTGTAATAATGACATTAGAAAATTTCATTAACATAGTTCTTATTTAAATAAATATTCTATTCACACCTTTTCTGTAAATTCTTTCATTCAAAAGATGGCAAGATTATTTTTTTAAAATTTATTTATAGAAGGATATACATGGGTAAAAATAACATTAATAAATATTTTTATAATACTAAAAACATTATTTATATCATTTTAATGATAATATGGATAGGGATGAAAAATAATTGAAAGAAAAACCTCATAAAATGATTTTTAAAAGATTGTTCCTTACATATTACTTATTGTTAATTTTTATCCAAAAAGAGAAGAAATGGAATATAAACATGTAAAACCCATCAGAATTTTAGTTAAATAAAATATATTCTATTTAAAATATTATTATCATTTGATTTTCCTAATGGAAATCTAAACATAAATAATCCCAAAATGAAATTAGAGTGTAACATAAATCCTTTACTTTAATATTCACATTCCTCAAAGAGGATTTTAGCCTATTGTATAATAAATAATAATTATTATAATTCTATTATATAATCACATACATACTTATAATATCATATATGATTCAATTATTACACTTCAAAACCTTTTTATTAATAATTCATTATTAGTATCACCATTTCTAAGTGTTAACTATTTTGTTTTTCATATGATTTTTATTTCAGTTGTTTTGATCCTTGCATATTTATCATACTTCCATAATATCCAAAATTATAATCATGATATAAATATCTTTTATATTCATTATATACATATTTATAATCATTATAGAAAAGGATAATTAAAAATGATTCACATCGCTTCACGGATGTGGTAGTCCACACGTACGCAGGAGCGACATTATCTTTTTTTTAATGGGTGGAATGGTAAGAATAAATATGATATATTATCATTTTATAATTATAATTATTTAATAAATAAAATATATATGCATTCTTTACATATTTATAAGAATCCAAGTTAATCAGTGATGAAAACTGAATTACACTTCTATGTGGATATGGAAATCCATACATAAAAACTAGGGATGTTTTATTCTTTTCAGTAGATAGTAAGGAAAAAATTATAATATCAATTACTATTAAATAATTAAATTTATTTTATACATGTAATATTATTAAATTTTTATCCATCATTATGACCAACTATAGGAATAAGTGATCAAATATTAAATACATCATCTCTATGAGGCTATAGTCCATACACACACACACGAAAGATGATTCAATTTTCCATTAGATGGATATGTTGATAAAAAAATTTATATCATAAATATAATAAAAATTAATCATATGTGTTATAATGATTCTTTCATATAAAAAATTTTAAGAGTAGTTTTAAGAAGTTCAGAAAAAAATAAAAAAGAAAACACTCGGTTAAGAACTACAACTCTTATTTTGAAAACCTAATTATGTTTATATTCAAATACTTCATAATATGTTATTATGATCAAACAAGAAATTATTAAACATGAGGAGAGATTTTTGGACATTATTTGGACACGTATTTCCTAAGATAAGATGCTCCTGATGAGTAGAGAGGAGAGTAGATGTGTTATCCTTTTATTAGTGAGTGATATGGAAGAGTTAAAATTTTAGAAAATATTAAATGATTTTAATGGAATAATTAGAAGAGATAGATAAAAATGTATCATCATGAAAGTGAATATAATATATAATTTAAATGATATAATTTAATAATATTTAGACATGTTTTTGGGTTATTTTAACCCTTATCATTTTAGTGTAAACCCATTCTATGTCTTACTGGGTTAATTGAGTTTTTACCAATGTTACTATTCCCGGTGACAAAAAAAAGTGGCCTAATAAATAAAAAATACATTATCATTAAAAAAATGGAGTCAAAATTGCCAATTTATTTCTCTTGGAATCGAAAACTATTTTAAAAAAATCCCAAAAAGCATGATAAAAATGGTTTTCTATGAAAATTAATTTTAATGTAACAAATTATTTTTATTGGAAAGTAAACTAAAATGTTTATTTATATGGAAATAATTAGTTTTTTTTATTCAAATCTGGATTATTTTATTTATAACAAAAAAAGAGAATGCAACCTTATCAATACTTGATTAAAATGGTAGAATGTAAAGAGTTTTTTTGAACAAAAGCATTACATAGATTTCCAAAATGATAAGAATATATTTTATTATTTAATATTATATTTTTATATAAAATATGTTACATATTAATTATATTTTTTTAATATAAAAATAGATTCATAATATTTAAATTTATTCCAATATCATGATAATTTATTAAAATTGAAAGTTTTGGTAAATTTGGTATTTTTCAGTATTCTCCAAAAAATATACTTTTTCTAAAAAAATATCAAATAATCACTGTAAGAAAAAAATTTCATGAAAATTTATAAATTGAAACTAATTTTTTAAAAATAAATTTATAATCTTGAAAATTTTGGTTTTAATATATTTGTTGAATAATGTAATGTACATTTTCCTATTGTTTCTCTTGAAAGAAAAGATTTATGTAATTGAATATTAGTTCTTACATTCTTCCATCCTTAAAAAATTTCATCCCATAAATTTACACAATTTAACCTCATGAAATTATGTGGGTAGTTCTTCATTATAACTTCTTTAGGTTCCCACATAACCTCGTATATTTTATGATTTCTCTAAATACTGTTCACTAATCGAGCCACCTGGTTCCACAACACTTCCTCCCCATTATTAACAATCAAAATATGATATTCAAAATACTATAATGGTACAAATTAAATTTAATCATATGAGAGAATATGTAATGATTCTGTAATTTACTTCATCAATAATTTTAAATGGGACACATCATAAACATTATATATTCTAGGAGGCATTACAAAACTGTAAGCTACAACTTCAATTATTTCTAGAATTTAAAAAGTCCCAAAGTACCTGGGAATTAATTTCTGTTTATTAATGAACATTATATCACCCTTATATACAGATACATTAAATAATATATGATCTCTCAATTGAAACTGTAAAAAAATAATTCAAAAATTCACATATCTATTTTGGATGCATTAAGATGCCTTGATATAAATTTTAATAGGTCTCACTTTCATCATTTTCCCATCAACATGATTTTGGGATAAAATATTCCTTTAAGCTACTTTTTTAAAATATTGCTGTATGACATATTTTTTTCATAAAATGCTTCATATATTTATATTTTAATGCTTAAATAGATGTTATTATTATATAAAAATTCCACCAAAGAAGAGCACTAATCCCATATACCTTGAAAGTAATGTGAGGAATAACTCAATAAGTATCCTATTGTATGAATAATATCATTATGTTATCTGATTTTATTAGGATGATAATAAATTCTCAAATATAGATTAGTGTTGAGAGACTTCTAAATAATTTTCCATAATTTTGATGTAAACGGTTGTTCAAGGTTAGATACAATCAATATATCTGTCCATGAATCCTAATTAATTCATTAGTACAGAGTCATACAAGGTTCTCAGTAGGAATATATTCCCTAATAGTGACGAAATGTATAAAATTGGTATGTTAATAAACAATCAACCCTATTACATAATTCTTTATAAGAGTATTTGTAAATATATTGAAAAATTATATATTATATCATCCCATTTCTATAAAGAAATAGGTAGGGGACTCATAAATCCTTCAAGTTGTTTTCTATCAAATAGTAACTGTGGAAAAACCATGAATCTAAATAAATAGATTACAATTTTCAATTTCATATTATCCCATAAAAAATATTCCTTAATATTGCGATACATATTGGGGATACTATGGTGTATAGATAAATTTGATTTGTTTCTTTCATATGATAACTATATTTTTTACTCAAGTATGAATGAAACACATAATCAATTTCCAAATTTAAGAACTCTATTTTCTGAAAGAAATCCTCCATTTTTCTAACATTAACAATTTTAATTTTCTTTTGTAAACTATTATCATTGAGCTGTCAAATTTTTATCTTTTCTTATAGGGATGGGTTTCAAATCATTTAGTGGAGTCTTTATTCATCCACTTCCTAAAAAATTACTATATCCAACTTTACTAAGTCAAAAAATATATAATCCTTTCCCATCCTCATATTTGATAGAATCACATGATCATTCCTACTCAATTCATAAACTACCATAATAGTTATTCAAAGGTGCTAATTTATCAAATATTTATAACACATGTGTAGTGTTAGGTATATATTTTTCATCATATTTATCTATTTATATGAAAATTTTTATTTAAAGTTATTTTGATATGCATATTTCTCACATTTTCACCATAGAGATAATACATACATATCTTAAGGGAAAATATTACAGCTTCCAAATCAAGGCCATGGGTTGGATTATTCTATTCTGAATCATTATATTACATGTTAAATTAGAAATAAGTCTCTCACTATACATAAGGACACATCCAAGTCCCTTATTTTATGGATATTAATTAACCACAAATCTATCCCTTCTCAAAGGTAAAGTTATTGTAGGTTCGTTAACTGAAGTCATCATTAGTTCTTTATAACTTTCATTACATATTTTTTACCATATGAACATTACTCATTTATGTGTTTATTTGGGTAATGGTTTATCTAATAAAGAATTTTTTTTGATTAATTCATCAATAATAAGCTACTAATTCTATGAAACTATGTACCTCAGTTATATTTATTGGTGTTGGAAATTCCATCAGTACCTTTTTCTTCGAAAGATTAACTAATATTCCATCCTTATAGATAATATATCAGTGAAATGAGTATTTCTAAATAAAAAATGTGTATTTGATAAATTTTTCATATAAGTCATTTTCTATTAGAGTCTTTATAAAGATCTTATAATGAATCATATTCTCAAAATTAATTTTAGAGTATGTCAATATATCCTTGGTAAATACCACAAATTGTATTCTAAGATAATAGTTGATCTATATATTAATATAATAAATAAAAAACATAGTGTATTTTTCAATAGAAAGGGAATTACTATAAATTTTAATTATCCATACATTGTTTGAAGTGCCATATTAAGAATATGTTTCATATTTTATCATAGTGGACGATCGACAGAAAAAAAGATCTATCATTGTGAAATATTTACATCATTTTTGTTAATAATACAGGTCATGAATATAGGTAATAAGAAACCTATTATTTTTTATTGTGGTAGTAATTCCCCTATAATTGATTCCCACCCTCATAGACGCATCTTTCTTCTTAAAAAAAGAACATGTTCTCGCTATGGTGAGCCACTAGGAAATATAAATCCTTTATCAGTCAATTCCTATAGTTTCTTCTTATGTTCCAATTATTATACAATGACTATCCTATAGAGAATCTATGATATAAGTTTCGAATATGAGAATAGATCATTTAAAAACTCAACATCAAGATCAAATGGATGTCTGAGTAGTTTTCCCGAAAACAATTAATTGTATTCTTTCACAATCTATACATCATTTAATATAAGGATGCATTAGCCATTTATAGGTTATCTATACACTTCTTTTTTCTAAATTAAACTAAGAAGATATAATAGAGGTTGATCTATACGTGATTCAGATAATTTAGAATTCCCTATGAAGATAAGGGATTCCACATCTTTATTATGAATCCTAATATCCTTCTCTTAGAAATATATTTTTTCATTATAATTTGAAGTCCAATCCATACTAATGATTACTTAAAAGTTTAACATAGTTATAATAATCATTTTTGAAAATTAGGGTTGTCTATGTGTCCTAATTGTAAGTGACTCAAACATACTTATTACAACACGATTTCCTCTTGGAGTCTTGATTTTCAACTCCATTATTTGGGTGTCGAGGAAATATTTCATTTTTTTGGAGTGAGTGGAAGATATAAGATAGTGTGATAAAACATAATCCAATAATGAATTTAATAAATTATAATTTATGATAAATGTTTTTTACAACATATCTGTGATCTTAAACCCCATATATAGAAATCATATAAGATTTTTCTTCTCCCCTTGTCATCTTTTTTTGGAGATTATTTCAGTGATTGGAACATTGGATAGAATAATTACCAACCCCTATATAGGCGAATCATTTTATATTAGATTATTCTTTATTTTTATTTTATTCAAGAGACATATTATTCCTTTCTACACAATTGAAACTAACTCCAATTCCCATTACGAAAGTTTAAGTGTGTTTTTTTCCACAATTATCACATGTTGGAAATCCCAACATTCATTTCCTTCATTTTGACAAATTTCTTTTTTCTTGATTGACTTAAAAATTATTATATTCTTGATTTACAATGTATATATAAGGGTGATAGAATTCTTTCTTGGTATTGATTACAGTTGATATAATATCATCGTATGATATAATGTTTTTTAAACTAGTTCACTTTGGAGAAATGATTCAATAGTGTCAAATAAATGATAAATCTTTCTTTTTAGATTATGCATGTAGTTTGAATCATGTAAGAATAATCTTTTGTGGTTAGCCTCATACTCCACAGTACATTTTTCTTCCTTATGCATTAAAGTGAGTAACTTCCTATCCATTTAAAATAAATATTCTTAATGAATGTATTAATCCAATAATAACACATTAAATGGGCACCATTCCATACATTCTATTTAATTCAATGCCTATGTGTTTTTGATCAATCAACAATATTTTCCTTTAGAAAATACAGTTTTAGGAAAACCATTTCCCATCCAATACTTTCTTAATTCAGGAATATATTTTCAAAGGTTCTTAATATATTATTCATAAGCCAATGGTTTTTTATTTATATTAGAATATAGATCATTTGATCTTATTAAGTTATCCAATATATCATGATGATGTAATTGAATAGCAAGTTACTCTGTAAGATAAAATTTATTTGTTATAACTTAAATCATCTACCCTAATATGGCCATGATCTACCTAGTTCCCACACCAAATGTATTGGATTTCATAGCATGGAATCATATTCTTTGACTATGAGTGTTGATCCCCTTTATTTTAATTTTTTAAATATATAAACAATAAAAACCATAAAATTTTCTCATGACATCATAAAAATTTATCCATAAAAGAAGAATCCCTATAATTGTAGAAGATCTCAAACACCCTAAGGGTATATTATTATTCTCATTTAATATATTTTTATTTAAAACAATGTTATAAAGGTTCATACTAAAATTATTATTATACAAAATATAAAACCATGGCAGTAGAAACCTAGATCTGGTGCTTACTTTTTAACATTGGTATAAGAAAAACGAGATATCACTACATAGGTTTGGTTGGTTTAATGGTAATAAAGTATTATAAATATTGTGTATAGGATAATCAAAACACTTGAAATTCATTAACCAACTTGATTTCAATGAACATTCAGGTCTAATATCAACATAAAAATCACATTAATAATATAAAACAAATTTATAATAAAGGAAATATATAATTTTGGAAATTCAGGATTAGGGATTCTCTAACAAGATACCATAAATATCACTTTCAATGAATTTTAAACAATAAATAATTCATAATAAAAGGGTATTTATTATTCCATAGACCCATGATCCCTGATTCGATTACTAAAACACATTCATTATATAATTTAATTGTTACCAACAATTGATTCTGGTACATAACTATCCTATAGGTACTTGACATAAACAAATATTTCATAATATAAATTCCCAATAACAGTGAAATTTAAAACATCATAAAATCATCCATATTATAAAATAAAAATCTCATTATCAATTGATTGATATTCTTTCATTATATAAGAAACAACTTAATCCATATTAAGTTCCCAATATTGTTGATAAATTCTCCACACATGCTATCCTATTTCACATATCATATGTATTACTTTTCTTCATAACATAGTGAAATGGAAACATAATAACAAGAGATCTCAAATAACTAGTAATGGAAAACATAAGAGCAAGTAAATCATATAACAAACAAGGAATAAATATCATGATTGAAATTATTAATCAGTATAATTCCAAAATCAATCGATGCTGAGAGGAGAATATATCCATGTATAGTCATGAAAATAAATAGAAAAACTATATATTAATAAATGTTTCTTTATCAATTAAATCAATAATAAAAAATATATAATTATATTATATAAGACATGGAATCATGATCATATTGATAATGATGTTACCATTAAGAAAATTTAATGTTGTAGCCATACATACACCAATATATCCAAACTTTTTTGTCTCTGGAGACCTAACGATTTATCATGGGGATATATAATATCGGACCCGACCTATCACTTGTTTAAGACCAACGAATTAATAAAATGAGATAATTATTAAAAAATACATAATCATAAAAGATAATAATCGATAATAATCATAAATATTGTAATAACAACATACGAAACAATTATACTTTTCTCTATGAAAATACAAGGGATAACATTATCATAAACCATTCAGAAAGTATGGTTTATAGTAAAAAATACACAATAAAAATAACGATAATCATATATGTTGGAATAATAACATATGGAACACCACTAATTTCCCCCACATAAATAAAAGAGAACATGATCATAACCCATCGTAAGAAGAATGTTGGATAGTCAATCAATACATTATCAACATGTCAATAATCATCCATATTAGAAAAATAAGATACAGAATTCCAATACTTTTCCCCTTATCCGTAAAAGAGATAACATAATACTAACATATACAAATTATAAAGTTGGATTGAAAAAAATAAAAAATAAAATATCTTAATTAATATATCATCATATGTATCATAATAATAATGATAAAAAATTTCAATTGTTCCCCAATCAATAAATAGAATAACTTTTTATATAAGAAATACTCATGATAAAATAAAATAGAGTACTGGTATAAGTATAAGTTAATGTTGGAATAACACAATCATAATTTATCTAGAGGAAAAAGGTTTCTATCTTTAAAATAATATAATCATTTTTTAACAAAGTAATAAAATAGTTATATTGACATAGATGAAAAAACACGTACATAATATTGCATCTATGGAACCACCCAAGGGGTCAAGAATTCTGTTTTTTGGTACCATGTATTAATACCACAAAAAGATATATATATATTAATATTAGAGAATAAACAGTGAAATATAAACCCTTTCAGGGTAAGTCTTGTTGAAAATAAAAAGGGAACTGGAAGTGAATACATCAGATATTATAAAAACATTATTTACAATGATGTAAAAAAGAGATGTTATGGGTCACTTACAAAAGTCCTTTTCAATAGGTGAAGTGAAAAATATTTGAAAACCATTCAGTTTTAAAAGAATAATTAATAATAAGACGATGAATATACATAAGGTTTATCTTGGAGAAATATATTTTTTAAAGAAAAAAACATGAAAGTGAAATGAAATCATTTTTATAATATATTGAAAAATAAATTTGTTCAAAATCAAATTGTGAAATCAGTAAAAAAACCTAATTTCATATTAAATTATATTTTTCCTTTGATTAGTAGAAAAATAACCATACAATAATATATCAGGGGGGGATAACCCAATAATTTGATAAATATCGTAGTGATGAAACAGTATAACTCAAGGTTATGAGACATGAGTTATTGAAACACCTTATAGGTAACATACTAATTGAAGTAAGAAATATTTTAAAAATTATTATTTATTTGAAGAATGCTAATTTCCTAGGAAAAATGTAATTCTTTATTGTATAATAAATTATTATACGTTAAAAAAATTTAATTTCCAAGAGGATGATCATAAATTAATGAATAGAAATTAGGTTTACGAAATAATTACAAATATGGTAATAATATAGTAAAATAAATTTGATTAAAAGAACTGATTTGTATCATTATTTACCATTAATAAGAAAAATATGATAAAGATACTTCCCTATATAGTGAATGCACCATTAAAAGGAAAACACAGTTCAAAACATAAACATTTCTCAAGGATTTAATGTTTGAGACATAGAACCCATGCGACATCATTAACATTTTAATCAAGACCACTTGAAATTTCTGGATTAAAACTAAAATTTAAATAAATTCATTAAAATATAACTCAATATATGATATCTCTAATAGGAATTATATAAACCACAAAATTGAAATTAGGTTTATAATACTATACATGTCTTAATGAGAGGAACTTGTGACAAAAACCCTTACATTGTTATTGATGAATTCTTCACTTTCACCTAACTTCCTAAATAAAAAAATAAAATAAAATAATAAATTTTTATTATCCTTAAAATATATATTAAATTTATTATGGATAAATTATTATCATATTCTATTTATTATATAGTTTCTTTATATATTTTAATTTAAATTGATTCAGGTTCTTCTTAATTTGCTAATTTTTAACAATTGAAGATGATATTGTAAATGTATTCTAAATAACTAATATAACAAGTCAAAAAACAAATATTTTATCAAATTATAATTTATTTTTATTTAAGTTCTTTTTTATCATCAATGATATATTTTTTTTAACATTTTTCTAAAAGGTGGTTAAACTGACCCAAAAATGAATACATTAATTCTCAATGGGAGAGAATGGTTAATAAAGTGAATAACATCATTGTATATAAGAATAATGAAATTATTGATATTAAATTATTAGTTAGATTCATTTTTTCGGTTTTATTAATAATTAAAATTAATATAAAAAACTAAAAAAATATCACTTTGTGGTGGCGATAGTCTACACAACATCCGATTAACATTATTTTGTTTCTATATATAGATGAAAATGAATAAATATATGCTTATACATTAATATAATAACACATAAGAAAAAAATGATACATATATTATTATATTATTTTGGTTTTTAGAGGTTTTGATGAAAATATATAAAGAATAAATGTTCAGGAGTTGGTAATACACACTTTGACACCTTGAAATTTCTTTTGAAAGTAACCAAAAGAAAGTAGGGATTAAGATGACCTATGGAAAATAGGGTATTGTTAAATTAAGTGATGATTCTTTTATGATAATAATTTAAGAATTTTATGATGTAATTCAATGGTATACATGTGGAGTATTTGGGTGTAAGAGTATCCTTTTACAATTTAAAAGGTCACTTTTGAGAATACCCTTTAACTCACAATTATATCATTACACTATTAAAGGTTTAGAGGCTCTAGAAGATTGATATATTTTATTTAGGGTTAATATTGGGACAATAATTCCAAAAAACAGGTATCTCCACATATTTTCTTAAACATTTTTAAGTCAGTTTTTCATCAGTATTTACTTTTTCATTTTTTAATTTTCACTTTGGTAACTAGTGTTTACGTAAGTAATTTTTGTTTTACTAAAAATATAAAATAACCCATATCAAAATATTTAGGTTTCATATACCTAAATTTCTTGTCTACAAAATATAATTTAATTTCTAAAAAGGTAAATTTTACTTTTAAATTATGAATTTCATATATATAATTTTTTTAGAAAAATGGTGTTTCTACCATTATGGGTTCTTAATGTTATTTTTTATTGGTTACAAATTAAATGCGATTTATATAATTATATATGTGTTAAAACCTCATCGTATAGTCTTTATTAAAAATTTAAAAATTTAATATATTGATTAAAACTTACAAAATATTAATAAACATAAATTTTTAAAATTAATAGTTTTACCATTTTCTTGGAAATTAAATTTAATCCTATTAACACGAATTTTAAAACCAAAAAAATAATTGATCTTATTACATAATATGTTATTTTTTATAAAAAATATGAAAATCCATTTTTTAGATTTAATTTCTACAAGTTAACAATATTATGTTTTAATATAATTGAATAAAACTGTTTTAGATTAAAATATAATTTATGTTTTCAAAACGATATACATGAGTTTTTTTTCAAACAAAATAGTAGTATTATATGATTTATTTTACATTCACACACACACACACACCCAAACTTATTTCATAAAAATTTATTATATATTTTTATATTTTTATTTTATAAAAGTGAATGTTTTTAGCAAAATCAGTATTTTTCACTGTTCCCTAAGAAACCCAATTATTTAAAAAAAATCCAAATTTCACCATAAGATAATATTTTTTATATAAATAGAGAAATGAAATTATTATTTTTAATTTTATCTCTAAAATTTATAATTTTATTAACAGGATACAAAAATATAATGAATCATTTTTAATAGGAAATTATATTTTTTAGAATATTAAAAATTCTCATTAATAACATCAAAAATTTATAAAATAAATGTATGTTAACTAATTATTAATTTCAAAGATAAGTTATCATCATTAATAATTTTTTTTATAAAATATAAATGCAGATCATATAAGGTCATAATTTAAAAAAAATTCTTTTTTTGAATAATAAATTATCTTATTTGTAATTTTATGTAAACTAATAGAATTTTTTCATATTTAATGTATCCTTTGTTATATATGTATATATATCATAAAGTGATTATTACACTCCACTCATGTAAATTTAATAGTTCAGTTTTAAAGGGCTTACTTAATATTTAAATTTTTATCTAAATATACCAGGGTTTTGTTTACGATTGGTGATACATGTAGAGAAATATATTGAACACATTGAATTATTTAAATTTATTAACATTTTAAAATATCTAGATGTTTCATTATAGGAAATTAAAAAAATATCCCTTTAAATTTTAATTTTCACTTAATAATGATTGAATGTGTGGGTATCCTTAACGTATTCATCAATCGATATATAACCTCTAATATGAAATCGTTAGGTAATATCATGTTACTTATCTTTCTTTAAACAATATTAATCAGTAAAAAAAATCATATACCCAATTATTTATATAACTTAATCATATATTTATAATCGCCTTACTTTCTTAAAACCATTTGAATTTACATGTCAATAAACTAAAACAATGTTAAATATTACTCAAAAAAATAACTCTATCTTTTACCCACAAATTGTATTATCGACTAGTTTATAAGGTCACTCAATAGTCAATATATATCATAATAACAAAATTTTGATGAATTTAACCAAAAATATCATGAATCATTTAGAAACACCAAGGTTACCAATACAATCTTACCGGCTTATTCAAAATCAAACCACCCTTTTTTATCTCACCATCAAGCATATATTAAACCAAAGATTTATCTGTAATTGAATCATGTGTTCTCTAATAGTTATCCCAAAAATACGTCCTTATCATAAAAAAACACTATGTGGTTATTAACACCATTTAAAATATTTATTCATACCTTTAAAATATAATTACATAATAATAATACTTATATGATTCTATTAATCCACATAAAATTTAAGAGATACCAAATGGCCATAGATAAATATCACTTAGTAATGAGAATAAAAAAGATTTTTAATTTCCATTAAAATATTAATCCCATTACATTTACTAATAGAACGAAACTCTCCTTTTACCTCTTAACTAGAAAATTATAGGATTATAAAGCATTTAATTAGGATCCCTTATTCGTTTATAAGGCATAGTTTTTTCTAGGTACATCATTTCTTGAATTTATTTCCATGATCCTACTTCATCTAAAAAATAAAACCCAAAATTGTTATAAAAAATAAGATTAAAAGATCATGTGAATTTGATAGTTCAATACTAATATGTCTTCTCTAATGGCACCATCAATTGATGCTTTTTACTTTTGTCTGACCTTTGACTCTCAGTTTAACCACTTTCATTATTGGTTTGAAATATGTTAATTTGAGTTCATGGCTACCATAATTATTAATCTAATCCTCAAAATAGTGATCCCTAATTACCAGGATCATTATTAAAATTTTATAAACCCAAATATCATTTAAATTCCTGCTCTTTAAACCCATATCATCCCTTACCTATGAAAGATCATATCTATTAATATGTTCTTTAAAATATGAATCTCTATGTTTTAATCAATTTCATCCATGTTCACTTCTATATATGTTTATTTAACTTAATAATATTCAAATCCCTCCTAATGGTTTGTAAATTGAATTTCAATTAACCAAATCATATATCCCAGGAGTGTAAAACTAAATTTATAGTACAACCTATTTTTTAAAAACTAATTTTCAATTGATTTAATTCCCAATCCACCATTTCAGGGTTATTACCCCTAATAAAATCTATGAAGAGTCCATATCCACTTATAACATTGTGATATGGATTTTATTTCTAGAATAACCCCATAAATATTTCTTTAACAATGCTTCAGGATGTTATCTTATAATTTGAATTATATTATATAATTATCTATAGGGTTTTCACTAATTTTCTATTATCTTAATCCCGAAATAAAATGTGAATCATTACCTTAACATTAAATCATATAATATCCCAAAATTTTATAAATACCTTAAAAATTCTGATAAACGATATCTTATAAACCCTTAAATTATCCTCAATGAACAACCTTATCTCATATGTTATCTAAACATTGTTATGATACAAACCGTGACCTATTAAGGGGTAAGATCAAATGCTCAAAGGCTATCCTATTTGAAATATCATGTGTAACACTTTTCATCATATCCTTTGGAAGTAGTAACATATGAAGGGTTAAGATAAAATGCTCAATAGGGGAAAACATACAACTGAGGAAATCCTGGCATAAACACTGTATAAATATTTTGGTGGAAAGAATTATTATTCATAAAACCATAGTTATCTAAAAATAGAGTATTATATATCCATGGATAACAAGAAAAATAAATAAATTTCATGGATAAAGACAACTGGTTCATTAGAGTTGAAATGAATAATTTTAGATAGTTAATTCAATACAACAATCTATGATATCATGATCATTCCATTGATAGAATTTATTATTCTTGGAAATAATACAGTAAGATACCCAAACTATTTTTCTCATGAGACCAGCTAATTCATATAGGGCTAATATAATGTTAGGCTTCACCCTTCTAATATATAATTCCATTGAATTCATCATATTAGATAATGAGTAAACATTACATATTCTATATGGTTATTAATTATCCATATTAGAATAAAAAAACACCATTACCTTTCCCCAGGTTTAAAAATAGATACCATGATCACAACCAATTTTTTCAAATAATGTGGTTGGTTAAAAAATACATATTCATCATGCCAATAATCATCCATATTGGAATAAAGAAATAATAATCACCAATACTTTTCTCCATGTCAATAAATAGGATAACAAGATTATAACCCATCATGAAAAATAATGTGGATGTTCTAACAATATATAATGAGATTTCCAAGAATAATTCCTATTGTAATAACAACATAAGAATGTCAATACTATTCCCCAGGTCAATAAAATGGATAACATGATCATAACCCATCCAAAAAAATAATTTGGATGGTTAAAAAATGTATAGTTAAATATATAGATAAATAAATGAAAATACTTATTGGAATAATAATTATACTCATTTTCAATAGTTGCCTAATAAATAAATGGAATGGTTTTATATTTAAGTACCTTTCAAACTAAAACCATATGGAGTGGTGTTATTTTATTAAGTAAATACTATAATAACATGATTATGATCCATCTATAAGAAGAAGGTATATGGTTGAAAAATAACACAACCCAAATGTAACAAAGGAAATATATTAGAAAGTTGATATAGATGAAAAAAATATTTGCAAAGAATTTTTAAAGGACACTGACCAAGAAGTGATCAAGAATTGTATTGTCTGGTACCATGGGTTCATTACCAAAAAATATAAATATATATTGGATTGTAAATTTATAAACATAAAACATATTAGGATAAATCATATTGAAATTAAATATTAAAATCTGAGTGAAAACATAAAATAAATTTTAAATAAAAACTATTAATATTTACATAAATGATGATGTTACATGTCACATCCAAAATACTTTCATAGAAGATGAATTGAAAAATAAAAAAAAGATTCGTTTAAAAATAATTTTAAATAATAGGGACTTGAAATTACATATGGTCTATCTTGGATAAATGTTTATAGGAAGACAAGATATATGAAAAGGAAAGTAAAACCACTTTATAATTAATTAAAAAAATACATATGTTCAAAAAATACATCTTACAAAGAGTAAAAAAAAATTATTTTCCATAAAAATATATTTTAACCATAGTGGCATTTAAATAAGAATATAATATTATATTAGTGTTAGATAACCCAATAATGTAATAAATAATATCAGGATATGAGAATATAAATCAATGAAATGAGACATGGGTTATAAATATACCTTATTAGCAACATACTCTATGAAGTAAAAAATATGTAAAAGGTTTTATAATGGAGAAAAATGTAAATTAATAGAAAGAAAATAGTTCAATACATGATATAATAAATTTATAGAATGAAATAAAATCTTATGTCCAATAGGATGATCATAACTCATTAAATGAAAATTAGGTTACTAAAGGAATTAAAACTAGGGTAACAATAGTGTAAAAATTTGATGAAAAGAAATGGATATGTTTTGTTATTTAAACTGAATAAAAAATTATATGATAAAGAAACATCCATAGGTAAAATGAAAATGTGTTGTATAAAATAAACTATCTAATGGAATTAAAATTTTAGACAAAGAACCCCTATTGCTTGACTGATAATTTATAAAAAACATTTAAAATAGTTGGATTGTAATAAAAATTAAAATACAAGGATTAAAAGATTACACATGATATGATATATAAAATTGGTGTTCTGTGAACTACATAAGTGAAATTTAGTGAACAATAACAAACATTTATCAAAGAGAGTAATTTGAGAAGAAAAACATTATGTTTTCCAGATTTATTCTCTGCATCCAACTAATGGGATGCCCCATGGGAAATGGTACACCATAATAGAGCCTTGTTCCTTATATTTTTTGGCCTAAAATATTTAGTCAATTAAAGGTTGAAAATTTTATTTTCATCAAAACTAATGAGGCATATGGTAAAGTAACAAAATTATTTTCACGCTACGATAAAAATGAGTTGTTCCTCTATGATGTTCTTGGGGATTTTTTCATAGTTTGAGCATGGTTAGTCAAACCATGACACATTCCTAGTGAAATTTATGGGGTTTCAAGTAGTTATAAATGGATTTTAACTAGCTTGAGCATTATTAGACTTAACCATTCATCCCTCCAATGCAAAGTAGGACCCCCCCCCAGAAAAAACCGATACAAGTGGGGCATGATTAGTTTAACAATGTGGCCTCCACCATAAAACTATGAAACCCCCTACAAATGCATTTTTTTATTTTTCCCTTTTCCCTTGGTTAGTTTAATATATAACAACCCATAACATCATTTTTCCTAGTATATCCCTTCACCATAACATTTGATGCCTCTCCCATTAGATTCCATGTGTAATTATTTCATTCTTAATGGATCACTTTGTGGTTTGTTGTAGTTTTGATCTGGTTCTCATGTTCATTGTAGGTATTTGTTAGATTTATTATCATCTTATCTTATTGGAACCGAATTGTGAAGAATTTATTGGTATAATGGGGTTTTTAGATATTTTACATTTTTTTTATTTTGGATCTTTGATTGTAAGGACCCGGTACACTCTTCCCTAGTCTTCGTTTTTAAGAAGATTTGTGATACCTCTATTTTTAGGTAGGTGTATATATATAATGGGATAATTATATGAATTGATTATCATAATTTTAAAAATCATTTGTTATATTCATTGAATTTATATTATTTTACTCCATGGGATTTCTTGGAAAGGTTCATTTTTAAAAGGGGTTTACTTTAAAAATGTTTTCTTCACACCATGTGTGTGATTAAATTAATTAATTGTTGTTTTGGATTGGAAATGGTTCTTAGAACACTGAATAAAATTTGGATTGTATTTTAAAATTTGTTATAAAATTTTATCATGGTTTTGAATTGGATTTTGACAAACATGGAACATTGTGTACCTTGGGTTCATCAGGAAAGGGACACTGATGAACCTAATGTGTCTGTAACCACAATGGGTTACATCTAGGATATTGATAGACAACGTCCAAACATGATATCATTTGTTACCAAAAAAATTCTATTTATGGTTCTTTTATATCTAGTTCATATTCCCATAGGATAGGACCCAAGATGTAGTGTTTTTATGAATTGTTTTTTGCATGATGAATTTAGTCATTTATTATTAATCACATGTTTTCATGTGAGGTTGTATATTATGGTCTCACAAGATGGATAATTTAATGGATATAAGTTAACTTTATTTAATTTTGGGCATTAATATGATTGGATATTTTAGAATTTATAATTTTTGTAGTTATGAAATAATTCAAATGAAAGGATGTTATGAAGAACCAAGGGAAAATTATTTATTAAAGGGATTAGATTTATGAAAATTCATTGTAAAATTGTTATCGTAAAAAAAACTAATACATTCTTGATATTTTAACTTGTATATCACTATAGTGGTATCCTACAGGGATTTTTAACACACACTTATCTATCTTTTGGGTGGATACAGATGTTTATATTCATAAATGAGGTAATGTTAATTGAATTATATTGAATTTTGGATTCCCTTTTCATCATTTCCATTATTATGAAATGGTTTGGAGGTGACAGTTGGTCCCAAGGGGACTTGTAGGTATTCTCTTGTTTTAATTTTTGGTTTTTCTAGTTTGGATTGGATTGTATGAATCTTGGATTTATCTCTTTCATAAAAATTATAATCTTACTATATTTCTTATTTTGTTTTATGTATGTTTTTATAAATTATTTATTTGCACCTCACGGTTGTGACATCCCCACTCAGGTGTCTAGTCGATTGGAATTAGGTTGTATTATTACAGAATGGTATTAGAGAGATTATAATCCAGAAGTGTTTTAATAGTACTCTGATTTGTTTATCTAGTATAAAATATTTATAATTATAAAAATTTAGATAGTATGTGTGGTAGGATTCTTGTCCAACTAACTTACCTGTCAAAACTCAATATTCCAGTGGGTGGTTGGAAATTCTTTACCAGGTTTTAGGCTCGGTGTTTGACGTAATTTAAATAAAATGACTGATAATTCTATTTAAATGGACCTTTTCCTTCATAAGGTATTATATTTTTGTTTATGAGATCCCTAATTAATTTAAATTATTTATGTTTTAAGGCGCTGACAAGAATTCTTAAAATTAGTCCATTTATTTTGAATTTTCTATAAAGATAAGCATTTATTATCTTGTGGTTACCATAAAATGCCTCTGGGAAGATCCTTTCCAAATATAAGATTGGAGTATGTGAGATTGGATCCATTATTGAATACTCAAATTTACCCTTCTATGGTTGTAGTTGAAATCCATACAATTCAGACATTGGGTCATATAGGTTTTGAGATCTTGGAATGTGATGTGGATCAATTCAACGAGTTTACTAAAAAAATCAACCCATCTTCTTTGGTGATATGGAACCCATGAATCTGATAATTTTCATGAGAATATTTTGAGGTTATTCAACTTTTTAATTTTATTTAGGACTAAAAGTAGGGGTTTCCCATGTACATTATCATGGGACTGAGAAGGAGATGGTGGGACTATATTGTGAAAACTAAGTCACGTGAGGATCTTACATAGACGTATTTCAATAAAATCTTAAATATTGAATTTTATCTTGAGAAAATACATATAGTGAATACCCATGATATTTTTGACATAGATCATGGGCAGAATAATATTCTAGTGTATTCTAACCATTTTTCTATTCTAGGGAATTTGGAACTGAAGCATCTCTCTATTGAGTACCAAAACACTTAGAGGTTTGAGTTATGATTGTGGATGCATATTTGGTTGATGTTGAATCATATGTTCCTTAATACCATTATAGAGGTTTAAAAAAAATATTTGGAAGTGGATAACATGGATGGAATGATTGGTTTGGGTGTAGCTTTAGTTAGTTCAGTTTTTATCCAGGGTATTTCTTCTGGCCAAAAAAGGAAGCACAATGGTGATTAGTTTTTTTCCGAACCAATTTAGGAGTTTCATAAAAACAATAGTATTTTTTCCACTATTTGTGTGGATGTAATGGTCATTATATTCTTAAATATATGTATTATCACAATAATTTTCATTGTTACCGATTATCAGGCCATATAATGTGTTTTTAAAGGATATCATAGGGATGTAAGGCAAGATGGACTATCACAAAGGGTTTTTAGGTTTGTAGAAATAATTCAAAGGGTAGTGGGTGTGATCCTCAGGATAAGGAGGAGGTTAATGTGGATACGACATAATATATTTATGGGAATGTGTACCTTCTAGAGGAATCTGAATATCGGCCATCTACTATTATAGGTATGTTTTTTTATTTCATCTATTATGTTGTTAGATTTTTTTTGATATTGGTTATACTTATGATCAATGTTAGTTGATGTGTTGGGATTAAATTCAGAACCTATTAATTTTTTTGGATCTTTCCATGCATTTTTTAAGGAGTTACGAACAAGGTTTCAAGTGTTCTACATGTCAGGTGATGATAGCAGACTACAAGGTGATATGAAACATTTTATTTATCGATACTAATATCATTGACCCAAAACTTAGAATTGATTTTACGATCAATGTTAAGGACAATATTGACTGTTTTCATACTTGGGTTGAATTTTTTATATTCTTATTGAGTCCCACATGTTTTTTAGGGTGAGTAGGACTATTGATCTAGAAGTTTTATGTCTGTTGTTCCTTATACTGGGATAATCTAACACTAGTTGTTAGAGATTCTCCTTTATTTTGATGAACCTTTTTAGGGTATTCAGAGTCATATATTTGTGTGTACATACCTTGTGGTCATTTTGGATGATTTTTCTGGGTTACCTCTAAAGAGAGTGGTTAATTTTACTATTGACCTCCTCCCTGGTATGATAGGCATTTCAATTTCATCTTATTAAATGGAACCTACAGAGTTGGTTGATCTTAATGTCCAACTTGAGGACATAGAGGCTAATGTATTTATTCTAAATAGTTTCCCTCTATGAGATTCACCTATCCGATTTTATAATATGGATGTGGGGAGTCTTATGATTTTGTGGATTTTTTAATATTTAATCGAGGGACTACTAAGAACACATATCCTTTTCCAATGATTGATGATCTCATTGACCAAATTAGAGGGACATTTTGGTTTTTAAAGATTTACCTTTGGTTGGGATATAACCAGTTGAGATTCCGGGAAGTGGACATAGCTATGATGGAATTTGAGGACCTGTCTGGGTGTTTTTTATTTTTGGTTATACAACTCTATATCACCAACACTCTTAAAATATTTATGTCTTTGATGAAATAAATATTTCATCAGTTCTAGTAATCTTTCAATATTGTGTTTATGGATGATATTCTTGTGTACAATAAGATAGAGGGGGAGTAGAGGAACCATTTGTATATCATTATTTGAATGTCAAAGAAACATCTTCTACATTGTAATTTTTCAAAATTTGAGTTTTGGATTTGGGAAGTGAAATTTCTATGGAATTTCATAAATGATAGGGTTATCTGAGTTGATTTAGAAAGTATTTAGGAAGTTAATTACTAGTATAATTCTAGAAATTTGTTTTAGATCTGGATCATTTTGAGTTTTCCTTGTTACTACAAATAGTTTTTTCATGATTTATCCAAGATCACATCTTCGATGAATGATTTAAATGGTAAGGGTGTAAATTTTTAATGGAATGTATAATGAAAAATATAGTTTGAGGAAATGAATGTGAGGTTTAAATCAACACTAGGTCTGATTCTATTAGAACTGATTTCAGGTAATGATGTTTTATTTTATTCTCCTAGTATAGGTTATAGATGTGTCTTGATGTAGGGGAAATAGGTGGTGGCCTATGACTCTCACTACTTACACACTAATGATTATTAATAAACTACCAAGGATCTTTTTTTGTCTATGGATATGCATGGACTCAAAATGTAGCATCACTATCTATTTCAGGAGTGGTTTACAATGTATTCTGATAATAAAATCCTGAAATCTATTTCAATTAGAGGGATATAAACTTGAATAAGAGGTTATAGGTGGATTATCATTATACCTTTGATTTTGATGGTGTATATACTAATGATAAAGGGAATGTGGATATTGTTTAATTGATAAAAGAATTATAACATAATACACAAAGGAATAAATTGAGTCATAGTCACTATTGAGTTTATTTATCGAGATGATAATTGGATTAGAAGAGGTTGGTGGAAAAGTGTTCATGGATTCAATGAAAGAGGAATCATATTTTGACGAGTGAGTTTAGATCAAGCAGAGGAAGTGTGAATGATTATGTAAAATTCACAATGGCGAGGAGACCTCAGGTTAGTGGTCTCAACCTCCTAGTAGAGATTTGAGCTTTTATATAAGGTTGGTTCAATTGATTTCAATGGTGAAGGAGTTTATGGACATTGGAAAATGATCATGTTGCTTTCTAAACCCGGGGGCATCCAAGATGTATCATGACACCAGATTTTGTTATTGGTGGCAATTGGATGAGGTAGATTATTGAATATTTTGCTTGATGACATCCCACTATTCAAAAATTTAATGATGAACACCAGATACCTGTTAGTTATTTTTGCAACTATTACCTATTATGGTATATAAATTAGTTGTGATTTTTATTGAAATCATTGTTAGGTTTTAACAAAAATCAATTTATAAGGTTGTTACTTCTATTATCATTGATCGACATATGAAATGAGCTAAATTCGTACCTATTAACGAGGCGATGAAGTTAGATGATCCTGAAGACTTGTATGTTCGAGATATTTTGGGACTTCTTGGGGTTACCTCTACGGTTTTTTCTAATATGGATTTGAGGTTCCTATTAAGGTTAATGGAAGGGTATGGGTTCCCATTTTAAATTGAGCATGACTTATCACCTATAGATGAATAGACATACAAATTGATCTCTCTTGGTTCTGGATTACATGCTTTGAGTTTTCAGGATTGATTTTAATTGATCTATGGAAGAAATTTGCATATGGTTGAATTTTCCTATCATAATGTTTATCAGGATTTGATAAAAACGGTTCCCTTTGATGTATTTTATGGGAATCCAAGTAGATCTATGTTGTACTTGGTAGAGTTGGGTGATAGGTTGTTTTTTGGGTTGAGTCTCACTCATGCGATAAAAGAAAATGTGCAGTTGATCTGGAATAGTTTGGTCACAAAAAAGATCCGTTAGAAATAATTTACCGACCATTATCATTGTCCATTAAAATTTGATGTTGGTGATCATATTTTTTTTTCATGTTTCACTTTTCTTGGGATATCTTTATCTGAATAAGTAGATTAATTAGGAACCAAGGGTTTTTCCACTTTTCGATCATGGAGTGTCTAGAAAAGGTGTCTCATTGATTAGACTTACCCTCTCATTTGACTTTGATACGAGAAGTATTTCATGATTTCTAGATGAGGAGGAATCACTTAAAAACTTACCATGTGATTTAATGGGAGGTTGTTGATCTTGAGTATGATACCATCATTTTTGAGAATGAATTTCATATTATGGATCACTGGGATGAGGTACTATGCGGTAAAACGATTCCATTGGTTTGGGGAATGTGGTAGTGAAGACTGTGTAATGAACCTGATGGGACACTACCCCAATGAACTCGACCATGCCTTAGCACAACCGTCTGGCAGATAGTAGACCCCCACCCACCGGTAGATAATAAGACCCCAATTATTTTTGGCGCAGATAAAAAATGGTATGAACTATCGCCTGTCTGATGAGGATTTGAATCTCCCCCCTTGAAACTCAAACCTGTGACCACCAGCTTAACATCCATTTAGGAAGTTTTAGAAGAACCACTGGGAAAATGGCTCAGTGGTACTTGTAATGTTTCCGAGTTGGTTGTTAAGCCTCTTGTCATTGGTTTGAGTTGTTGGGGAGGCGATTCAAATCCTCTTTAGGCAGGGTACTGTTCCTTCCATGTTTTATATGGTCTAGAAAGAGTTGTGGGTTTGTTATCTTCTAGTGGGTGGGGTTGTGATATCTTCTAGAGGGATATGCTTGGGTGTGGTTGAGTTTGTTAGGCTGGCGGCCCGCCAGGTTCATTACAAAAACTAACATAAAAAATGAAATATCACAAACAAAGTAGCATTAATTAAATTATTTAGTTTTATATTAATGTAAAAATATTTATTTATTATTTCCATCCACTTATAAAAACAAAAAATGTTAATCATGCATTGTGCAGACTACCGCCTCCATGATGTAAATTCTTCATTTTTTATATTAATTTCCATTATTAATTCAAAAAAACATAAAATATGATTAATAAACTTAATATTATATGAATAATATAATTTTTATTTTTTTATAATGATATTATACAATTTCATAGCCATACCGATCCATCGAGATATAACGTTTTCATGTTTGGGTTGGTTTAACTGACTACTTGAATAATTCAATAAAACTCTTTCATGGATGCCTATGAGAACATAAATAACAATTTTATAATTATTTATTCATAAATTTATTATGGTATTTAGTTATGGAATGGTTAAATAAAGTATTTAACATATTTGTTATGTATTATTTTTAGTTATTAAAATCACTAAAATAAATCAACATCTATTAAATTTTAACCAAAACCTAAGAAAAACTATATAATAAATAAATAAATAATGATTATAAATTTTCCATATTAAATTAAATATTGAATAATAAGGTTCTTAATAAGGTATAAAATAAATATAAGACAAATTTTATAAACTATAAAGTTCAACCAGATAAGAAAAATGAGTCCACAAGTCAACAATTTTCACCTCCAAGCCATATCTCTATAAAAAAATGGTGAAAAGAGAAGTCTAAATAATAAATAATGCCCAACACTTTACCTAGTTCTTGAAAAAACAATATCTAAAACTTGCCAAATTAAATAAATGGTGTGTGAAAAAATCCCTGTTGGATACCACCATAGGGTCTACAAAAGGTCAAATATTAAGATAGCAATATTTCTAGATTTTAAAATTGAAAAAGTTTTGAAAATCATTTTCCTAACTCAAACCAATATTTTAAATCATTTTACATTTATTTTTAAAAAAATTATTTCGTATCAAAAAATAAAGGAATATGAAAAGTATAACTGATGAAATAATAAATAATATCCCCACAACATACGGTAAGAAAGTATCACATATACATATATAAAATAATCCATCAAGAGAAACTATGTGAAACAACCGCATGTGAAAACATGTGAGAAACATTACACAACTAAATCAGTCATGTGAATTTTTTTTGAAAATCAAGATAACTCTATGTTGGTCCCCAGAATATGAAATATAGTCTAGACCTAAAAGATCTTAAACCATGCATATTTTTCTACCCATCGATATTGATTTCTTCAACAGTCTATCAATATTCTTAAAATAACCCCTAGTGGGGTTACACAAACTAGGGTCACCTATTTCACTTTCCCGACGAACCCAAGTTTCATAATGTCAAATGTTTTTTAAAATCCATATCAAACCCATTCTAAATATTTATAAAATATTTTCAAATTGAATCAATATTTTCTTCGGTGTCTAAATCCCATTTATAATCCAAAACAACCATTCCATAATTTAATCAAAAACATAGATCAGGAAAACAATTTTAAAGAAAAATAATAATTAATACGCATATCATTATTATAAATACCTTTAAATAATAAATGACATCAATTCAATTAATAGATAAAAACAATTTTAAAATAATGTTAATAAATTCATATAATTAACTTATTATATAGAATCAGCTACCTCAAAATAGTGGTATCATAAATCTCCTTCAAAAAATAAGATCAAAGAATAGTAGATAAAACTTAATAATCATAGAACCAACATAAAAAAAATAATTTATATATAAATTCCATTATATTATTTATCAAAAATCAATTGAGTTCTAACAAGATGAGTGTTGATGATATATAAAGTTGGTATATAAAGAAGAGGGGGGACCAGATCTAAACTAAAACATACCTCAATGTGATCTATTAGGATCAAATTAATTACACCATGAATCCAATTTTAGGGACCTAAAAATTACTTGGGTTGGATTAGATTGATATATTATTATATTAAGAGTGATTATATGGAAAACTAACTAATGGGAAATGGTAAAATATAATTTTTGAAGAGTTTATAGGGGAAACAATCTCATGGAGGAGGCCGCATGGATTATCTGAACATGAAACATAACTATGAACCCCTTATATACATTTTTTAGTTTTTCATGGTTTATACTTTAGGGATTCCTGGTTTGGAAAATCCATGAGAAAATTGTGTGATAACCATGGACAACCACTAGAGACCCCGCACAATTCACTGGGCATGTGACACGGGTTGACTAATCTTGCTAAAATCATGAATAATGCCACTAAAACATCACATAGGTATACCATATGGTTATATAATGGTTAAACTAACCATTTTACTTAAATGTTATCTTTTCCAATCACTCTTATAATCCCTTGTTTTCATCATTCGATCCCCCAAATCTTTCCCGAACCTAAAAGTGAAATACCAAGGCTCAACTAAGGAAAACTTTTAACCTAGAGTACATTAAAATTCCCACCACCAAAAAATAATTATATTCCGAAAATTACAAATATATTTTATAATCACAAAATATAATTCCTCTCTATCCTAATAAACTATTTCTTCTCCCATGTCTCATGGTTATACCGTCTGTCACACCAAGTTTTTCATGTCTTGGTTTTGATCTTATGTGTTGGAAATACTAATCCTTTTACTGTGTTTTTTGTGTGGTAATGTTATATTTTTAACTTTCATTTATTTCTAATCATCCTACCAGAGGTTCCCCATAGTTGTTTTTGGGTGTTTTGGAGAAAAGGGTGGTTACTTTTTGGTTTGGTCCAACAATGTGCCCATTTCTAGATTTGAAAACAATTTTTTTTTCTTTTATATATTATTTAATTTAAATATTTTTAATTTATTACATCTCCCAAAAGGATACCTAACTTTTTTATATTAACCAGAGGCTCCACCTATGACAACCCTTCTTTTTATTACAACTTAAACATGATTTATTACATAAAACTTCACTTGATACAATAAAGAAGATCGAGAGGATTAGTGTATTTGGACCTTAGGATCATTAGATAAAAACTTCAAACATGAAATACAATATCTTTATTGAAAACTTCCTTTACATGACCACTACATTCCTTCATACTTAACATTGCATGGGATAACCTGAGGACGTGCATAAGAAAAGGGTGAGCAATAAAGCCCAGTAAGGGAGTACACATGGAATAAAACGAGGAGTAAAATACATGTTATAAAATAGGCATATCAATAGAGAATAAGAAAAACATGAACATAAAGGCATGATAAAGCATGATAATCATAACATGGAAATATGGAAAAAACACTTAACATGGAATTAGCATGAGCCAAGGCTCATTGAACATGGAGCATGAGTAAATAATCATTGCACATAAAGCATGAGTAAACCCTCGTTGCACTTGAATTAGAATTATTCAACACTCATTTCAAATGACGTATCATGTTACTATACTTTACCCAATGTATTGGAGCGCTATAAGGGCGCACCCTTCTTAAACATTTCATTTCATGCACAAGTGTGCCACATAGATCATAAAACATGGATTCATAAAACATAATAATTTATTCCACGATAATGGAATGTGGAATTCATAAATGAAACATTATAATAAATAAGTAAATTTTTATAAAGGTGAATAACCTTGATGGAGAAATGGGCATGGTATTCACTACACAATGGCATTGGCTTAGAAAATCGGTGCGATTTCGGCAGCGTAACGACGTGACATAAGAATTCATAAAAATGGTTGATGAGAGAGAAAGGGGTTCCTAATCATATTTACATGTAATGGATAGTAAGGGTGTAATATAGATACATTTCCCAATAATTGTAATGGAATTTAGATTCATCATACAAAAGTATTACTTCAATATAAAAGAAGAGAGAGAAGTTCCTTTCGGAATTTCGGCATAGTAACGTGTGTACATGGGAGGAATTTAATGAGAGAGAAAGGGGTCTCCCATTATTCAAACAATAGGATGGAATTATGGTGGATGTGAAAAACCATACCCCAAAATTCATAATTGAAATTAATATGGAAAAACAACTTAAATAAAATTGGACAAAAAAGAGAAAGGAAGAAAAAACCCTTACTTGGAAGTGTGCTTCCAAAGGCTAGAGAGAGCCTTTTGAGAGGCTTCTTGGGAGCTTGGGGCACCTTGGGAGGATTATAGAGAGAGTATTTCAGAGGATGGACGAACTCAAAATGATTTTAGTGGGGGGGAAGTGGGACCTTGGGTGGGTTTATATAGGAAAATTGAGGGAATTCTTTATTATTTAGGTTTGAGACTCCTTACATTAAATTAATCCAAACCACAAACCATCCCATGGTTTTTGCTAATGGTTTTTGGAAAAGGGAAGAGGAAAAAAATATTTTATAAGGCCAAATACCTAAATTCTTAAAATAATATGGTTTCTTTTGTGGAGGTGAGTCACACTCTCATGGAAATTAATTTAAAAAGACAAGGTGTTTAACATGTCTTGAGGGGTCCATTAATGCTTTCAGAAGTAAGTAAAAAAAACCCAAAATCACATTATTTAAATGGTAAAACATATATTGGCCGAAAATAAAGCATATAGTATTTTATTACATCACTATTGGGTCATTATGATGTCATAAAACAAATTATATATTTAAACGGTATTTAATTTTTACCCAAAATTTGACTGTCTCCGAAAATTATGAAAAATTCGCCGTTGGATAATTTCGACGTCCTGATTCCAAAAATAACATTTATTTTATCTAAATAATTTTCTAAATATGTTAGTTTTCACTTTTAAAATAAAAACTGACATTTATAAAAAATTCACGGGTTTTGACAGAAATGGCTTTCAAACCATAATAAAAATTATAATTGCATTCATAAAATTATAAGATAATTTAATAAAAATTAATTTAATAATAATATATTATTAAAATATTATTTAATTCATAAATACCTTAATTTAATAAAATAGAATTCTTAATTAAATAATAACTAAAAACATTATTTGTACTTTAAAAACTATAAAAATGTATCAAAATGACAAGGAGGTATATTCATTATTATATACAAAAATAATATACATGAACATAGTACTAGCGATTCATTACATAACACCTTAAAAAAACTGCATAAGACCTAAGGGTAAGGTGTGTGATGGTGACAGACTCTTGGGGTGGCTCGGATAACATCGCTTGAGTGGTAATCTCTATCAACTTCCACTTTTCTCGGAGACAGTCATGTTCGAGCTTTACATGATGAATCTCATCTTGGGCTTGGTTAAGGGTGAATCCCAAAGACACCACCTCTTATCTGAGCTCCGACAAATGGGCTTCGTATGGGGAAATTCTACTGGATGAGGCTATCACTTCCTTTGTCTGAGTAAATTGGATTTGTTATAGTCCTATATTTATACTAATCATGTGATCACTGTTCAACGGCTATATTAGCAACGGTAAAAAATTCTTAACATAAAACCAAAGAATTTTACATTTTATATAAACATAAAGAGACATTTAATTAGATCAAGAGGGATTTCCATTAATAAATCTTTGGTTCGTTACAATATTCCCCCCTTAAGAAATTTTTCCCACGAAATTTTCCTTTTCTGACACTAAAAAAATGTGGGTAACTCAGCTTCATCATTTCCTCCGATTCCCAAGTTTCTTATTCAAACTTGTGGTTTCTCCACGGCACCATGACAAGGGGAATTGTCTTATTTATAAGAACTTTTTCTCTATGATCTAAGATCTTCACTTGTTGCTCCTCATAAGAAAGACCGTCTTCCAATTGTACCACCTCAGAAGAGAGTACATGTGAAGGGTCCGATATGTACTTCCATAATAGGGATACATGAAAGACATCATGTACATTGGCCATAGTAGGTGGATGTGCTAGTCGATAGGCCACAACCCCGACATGATCAAGAATCTCGAAGGGGCCGATGTACCTTGGACTTAACTTCCATTTCTTTCCAAACCTCATGACCTTCTTCCATGGAGATATGCGTAGAAAAACCATGTCTCCAACTTTAAACTCAAGGTCTCATCGACAGTTTTCTGCATAACTATTCTGTCGACTCTGATCTGCTTTGATATGCTACTGAATGGTTTTAACCTTCTACACTATTTCCTCAACCATTTCTAGTCCTAGTAGCTTATGTTCACCGTCCTCATCCCAATATGCCGGTGTTCTGCACCTTTTCCCATACAGGGCTTCATATGGTGCCATTTGGATTCTCGAGTGGAAACTGTTATTATAAGAGAACTCAACCAGAGGAAGATGTTGATCCCATCCTCATTTAAAGTCCATTGAGCATGCTCTCAACATGTGCTCAAGTGTTTGGATAGTCCGTTCAGATTGGCCTTCAGTTTCAGGATGATAGGTCGTACTGAAGTTCATTTCAATATTCAGAGAATGTTGTAGACTCTTCCAAAAATTAAAGGTGAATCTTGGATCTCGGTCAGACACAATAGATAGTGGTACTCCATGGAACCTTACCACTTCCCTGATATATATCTGCTCCAATTGATCCAAAGAGAAATCCTCCCGAATAGCAATGAAGTGTGCAGTCTTTGTAAGATGATCCACAAAAACCCAAATTGCATTGTTGCCTTTAGATGTCCTTGGATGTCCGGTGACAAAGTCCATGTTGATTTTATCTCATTTCCATTCTGGTATGGGCAATGGTTGAATCATCCCCTTAGACATCTGCCTCTCTGCCTTCACTTTCTAACACACTAGGAACATTGATGTATATTCAGCGATCTCCTTCTACATATTATCCCACCAAAGGATTTCTCAGAGATCTTGATACATATTTGTGCTCCCTGGTTGAATAGAGAAATTCAAACAATGTGCATCATCCAAAATATCCTTCTTTAGCTCTGAACATGATAGAACACATAGTCTTTCCCCAAACCGCACAATTCCTTCTTCATTAACATTAAACTCCGAGGATTTCCCCTTTTTAATAGCTTCCACTTTTTCTTGAATTCCCACATAATCCTTTTGAGCATCCTTTAGCCTTTTTAAAAGAGACAGTTGAGAAATCATTTGTGAAAGGATTGATGATGTTACCTTCTCTATGATTCCCATGTCCATCTTCATAAAGTCTAAGAAGGTTGGATCCTTCTCAATTCTCATCACTGATAGAATCACTGGGTCCTTTCTACTTAGGGCATCTGCCACCTTTTTCACCTTCCCAAGGTTGTAATGTATTGAACAGTCATAATCCTTGATGAGATCTATCCATCTTCTCTGGCGCATATTAAGCTCTTTCTGTGTGAATATATATTTAAGACTCTTGTGGTTAGTATATATCTCACATTCCTCCCCATAGAGATAATGCCGCCAGATTTTCAAGGCAAAGATCACCGCCGCAAACTCCAGATCATGCGTTGGATAGTTTCTCTCGTGGATTTTCGACTGTATTGAGGCATAGGATATCACTTTATCATTCTGCATCAGTACACAGCCTAAGCCCTTCTTTGAAGCATAACTGAATACCACAAAAAGTTCCCCACCTGTGGGTAAAGTGATCACGGGCACAGTGATAAGCCTCCTTTTCAAATCCATAAAGCTTTCTTCACATTTATCACTCCAAGAAAACTTTACTCCCTTCCGAGTTAGCTTGGTAAGAGGGTTGGACAATTGTGAGAAATTCCTCACAAATCGTCGATAATATCCAGTTAACCCCAAGAAGCTACGGATATTCGTTACCGATGTTGGCCTCAGCCATCCCTCAATTGCATCTGTTTTGGAGGGATCCACAGATATACCATTGCATGTAATGATATAGACCAAGAATGGGACCTCCTTCAACCAGAACTCACACTTTCTTTACTTTTCATAGAGATTCTCCTTGCGCAAAGTCTCTAGTACAGTTTTTAAATGCTCCTCATGATCCTCCTTGGTTTTGGAGTATATTAGAATATCATCTATAAAGACTACCACAAATTTGTCAAGGTAATCTCTAAAGAATATATTCATCAAGTACAGGAATATTTATAGAGAATTTGTGAGTCCGAAAGGAATTACTATGAATTCATAGTGCCCGTACCTTGTACGAAAAGCAGTCTTGGGGACATCTTCCTTATTCACCCTTACATGATAATATCCCGACTGCAAGTCCACCTTGGAGAAGTATTGTGCTCCACGCAGCTGATCGAACAAGTCATCAATTCTTGGTAGAGGATACTTGTTCTTTATCATGATTTTGTTAAGTTCACGATAATCGATTCAAAGCCGTATTGACCCATCCATCTTCATGACGAAGAAGACTGGTGCACCCCATGGTAAAGCACTTGGGCGTATAAACCCTTTATCCATATTCTCCTATAGTTGTTTCTTCAGCTCATCAAGATCAACAAAAACCATTCTATATGGATTCTTGGATATTGGTAGTGGCCCAGGTATTATTTCAATTGAGAACTCAACATCTCTTCTAGGAGGAAGACTAGGCAGTTCATCGGGAAACACTTCCGCGAATTCCCTCTCAATGGGCATTTCTTCAAGGATGGTTTCTTCCTTGGACTCAATCATCTGTGCCAGATACGTGTGCTCATAGGGAAGTAATATCCACACTTGAGATGATGGGGCTAAAGGAGATTCATCTTCCTCCTTACACTTGTAATGAATCGGGGGTTGATTCTCCATATGGAGTGTGATTTCCCTCTCCTGACAATTTATGTTGGCTCTATATAAGGAAAGCCAATCCATGCCAAGAATTGCATCAAATTCCACCAGAGGGAGTATGACGAGGTTCAATAGGAAATCCAATCCACATATTATAACAGGGGAGGAATTATATTCATGGGATGCAATGATTTCCCCATTTGTTGTACTCACCGACATCTTCACTTCCTTAATTTGTGGTGGTGCTGGGATTGTTCTACTAAACTTATGTGATATGAAAGAATGCGTAGAACCTAAATAAAAAAGAATGTTCTCTATTCTTGAATGAATAACTAGCATACCTGTCACTACTTTGTTGTCGGGGTTCACTTCGGCAGAAGTGATGGCAAAAGCTCTTCCTTGCTTCCTTGGAGGTTGTTGGTCGCCTACGAAAACCCTTGGATTAGGGCACTGATTTGAAAAATGACCCGGTTCATTGAATTTGTAGCATTGAACAACATGTTGAGGTTCGAACAGAGCATTTCTATCCTCTGTCGCAGCCGTGGGTCTTTCTTGCCAACAGTTAACAACTATTTTCCCTTCTCTTCCACACCTGAAGCATTTTCTTGTCCCCTTAAGGCAATTTACAGGGTTCTTCTTTCCACACTTTTGGAAAGTTGGGTGCTGGATCTTCTTAGCATCGTTGGATTTATCCATCGGACCGCCAACATTTAATTCTACTTTACACTTCTTGTCCCCATGATACCCCTGTGATTTCCTGATATCCATTTGGACCTTGAGGGAACATCGGACAATTTCCTCATAGCTGTCAAAGTCACGGATCGCTAATTCTTTCCGCAATCTAGGCTTCAGCCCACCAAAGAAGCGGTCAACCTTGCATTCGGGGGGTAACGACAAAGATGGAAGCGTATCGTGCAAGCCTTGTGAAGATTTACTTGTACGCTCCAACATATTCTTCATCTTTTTTCTTGAGGGAAAAGAAGTCCCTTTCCATCTTATGATGTAGGGTGTGCGGAAAATATTTATCGAAAAAAATCTTCTGGAAATCCTTCCATTCCAATGCCTCGATCTCCTCCTCTGGCTTCATATTTTTTATCAACGTCCACCATTGATCAGCATCATCATCCATACGATAAACCGCAAGGAGAACCTTCCCTTGTTCAGAACATTGGAGGATGTAGAATATCCTTTCAATGGTGTTGATCCATTTTTCAGTGATCGTGGGATCAGATGATCCACTAAAAGTAGGAGGGATTTGTATCATAAAGATCTTGATAGCGACTTTTTCTTTCATAGGGGGGTTGAAAGTTCCTCTTGACCCGTGTTTCTATTCAAAACTTGATTTAGCTAAGAGAGAAGAGTGCCAAAGTTCATGATTCCCGCTCCCATTGGATTGGGAATCTCATCAGAACAGTCATCACACTGATCTTCACAACGGTTGTTAGCATGAGTCCTCAAATTACCAGCCATTGTCTGGAATAAAAGGAAAGTTAGGGGTAACTCATAAAGGGTAATCCAAAGAAAAAAGTTGATGACTTATAAATAAACTTTTATTTCCTTACTCATGATTCTATAGGCTTCAAACTAGGCTTTTCATGATCTACTTTCTTACATATATTTTTAGAGGCATTTTTTTAATTCCCTTAATAGGGGTTCATACTAAGCTTGTGAATTTATCAAAACATATCTCCCAGGAGTGTTGTAACAAAGAGTGCAGCAAGGCCCGTTGTCGTGCACCGGTTCCCGTTCGAGTCTAGCTCAAAGTGGTGTTTTTGGGTTTTACCCCTAGGATACATATGTCCCAGAGCCACCTCTACCTGCTCGTTTCTAGATAGGGATGTATTTTTTTGATAAACCACTTACTCAGTTCTTACCAAAACATAGGGATATATTTATTATACTTAGCCTTGTACCTAGGGCTTTACTAGGGTTTCCTAATCCCAAAAATAACTAAACGTATCCTTTGATACCAACTAAGACAACCCTGCTTTTTATTATAACATAAACATGATTTATTACATAAAACAACACTTGATACAACAAAGATGATCGAGAGGTTTAGTGTCTTTGGGGATTAGTATCATTAAATAAAAACTTAAAACATAAAATAAAACATCTTTATTGAAAACTTTCTTTACATGACCACTAAATTCCTTTGTACTTAACATTGGATGGGATAACCTGAGGACATGCATAAGAAAAGGGTGAGATATAAAGCCCAGTAAGGGAGTACACATGGAATAACACGAGGAGTAAAATAAATGATAGACAATAGGCATATCAATATAGAATAATAAAAACATGAACATAAAGGCATGATAAATAATGATAATCATAACATGGAAATGTGGCAACAACACTTAACATGGAATTGGCATGAGCCAAGGCTCATTGAACATGGAACATGAGTAAATTCTCATTGCACATAAAGCACGAGTAAACCATCTTTGAACTTGAATTAGCATGATACAACACTCATTTAACATGACGTATCATGATACTATACTTTACCCAATGCATTGGAGCGCTATAAGGGCGCACCCTTCTTATACATTTCATTTCCTGCATAAGTGTGCCCCATAGATCATAAAACATGGATTCATAAAACATAATAATTTATTCCACGATAAAGAAATGTGGAATTAATACATGAAACATTATAATCAATAAGTAAATTTTCATAAAGGTGAATACCCTTGATGGATAAATGGGCATGGTATTCACTACACAATGGCATTGGCTTAGAAAATCAGTGCGATTTCGACAGTGTAACGACGTGACATAAGAATTCATAAAAATGGTTGATGAGAGAGAAAGGGGTTCCTCATCATATTTTAATGTAATGGATAGTAATGAGGTAATATAGATACATGTACCAACAATTTTAATGGAAATTAGAGTGATGATACAAAAGTATTACTTGAATGTAAAATAAGAGAGAGAAGTTCCTTTCAGAATTTCGGCATAGTAACAGGTGTACATGGGAAGCATTTAATGAGAGAGAAAGGGGTCTCCCATCATTCAAACAATAAGAGGTAAGTATTGGGGAGGTGCTAAACCATACCCCAACATTCATAATTGAAATCAATAGGGAAAAAAACTTAAATAAAATTGGACAAAAAAGAGAAAGGAAGAAAAAACCCTTACTTGGAAGTGTGCTTCCAAAGGCTAGAGAGAGGCTTGTGAGAGGCTTCTTAAGAGCTTGGGGGACCTTAGGAGGATTCTAGAGAGATTATGGCAGAGGTTGGACTAACTCCAAAGGCATTTAGTGGGGAGGAAGTGAGATCTTGGTTGGGTTAATATAGGAAAGGTGAGGGAATTCTTTATTATTTAGGTTTGGGACCCCTTACATTAAATTAATCCAAAACACAAACCATACCATGGTTTTTGCACATTGTTTTTAAAAAAGGGAAGAGGAAAACAATATTTTATAAGGACAAATACCTAAATTTTTAAAATAATAGGGTTGCTTATGTGGAGGTGAGTCACACTCCCATGGGAATTAATTTAAAAAGACAAGGTGTTTAATAAGTCTTGAGGGGTCCATTAATGCTTTGAAAAGTAAGTCCAACAAACCCAAAGTCACATTATTTTAATGGTAAAACATATATTGGCCGAACATAATGCTTATAGTATTTTATTACATCACTATTGGGTCATTATGATGTCATAAAACACATTATATATTTAAACGGTATTTAATTTTTACCCAAAAATTTGACTATCTCAGAAAATTATGAAAAATTCACTGTTGGATAATTTCGACGTCCTGATTCCAGAAATAGAATTTATTTTATCTAAATAATTTTTTATATATGTTAATTTTCACTTTTAAAATAAAAATAGAAATTTATAGAAAATTCAGGGGTTTTGATAGAAATGGCTTTCAAACCTTAATAAAAATTTTAATTGCATTCATAAAATTATAAGATCATTTAATAAAAATTAATTTAATAATAATATTTTAATAAAATATTATTTAATTAAAAAATACCTTAATTTAATAAAATATAATTATTAATTAAATAATAACTAAAAACACTATTTTTACTTTAAAAACTATTTACAATGTATCAAAAATGACAAGGAGGTATATTCATTATTATATAAAAAAATAATACACACGAACATAGTACTCGAGATTCGTTACATAACCCCTTAATATAGCCGTATAAGACCTAAGGGTAAGGTATGTGATGGTGTTTCTCTTGGGGTGGCTCGGATAACATCACTCGAGTGGTAATCTCTATCAACTTCCACTTTTCCCGTAGACGGTCACGTTCGAGCTTCACATGATGAAGCTCAGCTTGGGCTTGGTCAAGGGCGAATCCCAAAGACGCCAAATCTTTTCCAAGCTCCAAAAAACGGGCTTCTTATGGGGAAATTCTACTGGATGAGGCCATCGCTTCCTTTTTCTGAGTAAATTGTATTTGTTAAAGTCCTATATTTATACTAATCATGTGATCACAGTTCAATGGATTTATTAGAAATGATCAATAATTCTTTACATAAAACCAAATAAGTTGACATTTTATATAAACATAAATATAAATTTAATTAGATCAAGAGGGATTTCCATTAATGAAACTTTGGGTCATTACACCACCCCTTTCGTTCTCCTTCTTTTTCATCCTCTTTTATGGAGATTTATAACCAATGGTCAGTGGTTCTTCTTAATTATTTCATCAAATTTTTATCTTTTCCCATTCCCTATTCCTTCTTCCATCATTTTTTATTGGATTTATATTCTACCGTTGTTATGTTTAGCCTATGGTTATATTTTTAAATTATTTTTAAGGGGGTTTTGTTATTTTTTGGCTAGTCTTCGTAGATATAGGGTTTTGGAACCCAGAGTGTGTATTTTTGGGTGTGTGTCTCCTTTTCAAAATTATTTTGGGGAAGGTTTTCCCAAGAACATTCCTTAATTATTTTTGTTTTATTTTTTATTCATTTTATCACCTTATATACATGTTTCATATTTCTTTTTAACCTTTGGATGATTTATTTTGGGTTCCAAATGGATATTTATGCCTTGTTTTGTGTCAAATGGACTTGTTTTGTTATAAAAGTACACACCAACTATTCAAATAAATATTATATTTGTTTTCACATATGTATTGTGATGTTCGTGACTTCTCATAACTACTTTAATAATTGTTTTCCAGGAAAAAATGTGTTATTACCCCTTTGAGTGTTAAATATAAGTTGTTTTGATAAATGTTAAACACATAATTTTTTAAAAGTACCCGGTTGGACTTTGTGTGCTAAATGTGATATAAAATAACTTGTTTGAATTTACTAATTTATAGAAATAATTAAATGTTATAATTTGGTTTCCTTTTATGGCTGTTCAAAGTGGTTTTTTTTATAATGATATAGGTTTTGTTTTTGACACATTTTGGCACGAGATGCCGGTAAGTGGCCCATTCGACATTCTTATGAAAATGGTTGAGCATAAATATGTAAACTAAATGTTTTAAAGGGTTTATTTAAATTTTTTTTTTCTTCTAATGGAATGTGTACATATCTTTATGAAAATTAAAAATTTTACCTTTGTTATATGTCGATTTATTTAATTGCATAATGGCTCATTTGTAATTTCTCTTAAAAAAGGGAGTTTCATGTGTATTCCAAGTTCTACCATTTGGGTTCATTTTAATATTCATGATATTTATTTACTAAATGGTTATTGGGATTCTAATTATGGTTTGTTATGGAATTGGTGGGTTTTTGGCCTAAAAATATCAATTTAAAATGGTTTTTATGTGAAACATTTTACTAAACTTCTTGAAATTGTTTTGCTAAAATATTAGATCGTTTATTGTGTTACAAAAATAGTGAACATACATGTGTAGATATAGTTTGGATTTCATGTGAACAAAAATGGTTTTTTTAAATTACATGTTATAGCATGTGGAACATTTTTTTTCACAAATTGGGAATCCCAGGTATCTGGGTGGGAAGACATGTACTAGTACGACAGTCATCCAAAGTGGTTTCATATCTATTTCACCTAAAAGTTTGATGATGAAAACACTATATTAAATATTATTATGATTTTGGGGACCACTAGGTTATTTGTATGTTACATACTAGTGTCTCATTCCTGAGAAAAAATATTTGTTATAGTTACTTTTCAATGAGATACGATGTACTTGGGGACCACAGCTTGCTTGAGCCAAGGGGTGTTCTCTTGACTTGTGCTCATTGGATATATTTTATTCACCATTTGAATATGATTCATTGGGTTAGAAAATTCTTTATCATGTGTGTTTTATTTCTTTAAATCATCCCTCTTGAAAACCATTTTCACTTTAATGTTGCCTCTCTTTGAAATAGGTTACTAGCATTTCGTGTTTATCAAAACTAGAAAGCATTTCTATTTTTTAATATCTGTAGCATAGAACAATGTTTGGAAAACATATTCTTATATATTTTAATTCAAACATGTAATTTATGTTTATATTATTTTAAAGTATGTGCATTGGGAATAGAATATCGTGCTAATCTACAATGTTTTAATACTCACGCTTACAGTCTTCATCTGTTTTTAGACCTTGTGCAGATTTCAGCTTGAGTCTGATTACCAAGGGAAATGTGTGATCATTTTTTTGGAAAGTGACTAGTGGGGTCACCTGGATTGTTTTTGGGTTTTCATGTTTGGATGGTTGAGTTGTTGGTTCATTTGTACTTTTACTTTCATGTGTGAATAAATCACTACTGAAAAATTGATCTATACCCATGGTTTCAAACTGTGGGTATAGGCTATACCCACGGTATGATAGACTGTGGGCTCCTGAGGTGTCGAGATTTCCCTATACCAATAGTTTTTTAGAAATCGTGGGTATATACCACTGAAATTTCATCTTACCCATAGTTCTGGTAAATTGTCAATTTACATCTACACTGATGGTTTTCAGAACCGTAGGTATACATTTTTTGCAGTAGAAATTATATACCCATAGTTAAGTAAACCTTGGGAATAGAAATGTTTCTTCACAACACACATACCCATGATTCAACAAACCATGGGTATAGATAATTTCGCAGTAGCATTTATCCCCATGGGTCTTCAAATAGTGAGTATAGATGGTTTCCTTAGAAATATATTCTTCCCACCTTAGTTTCACCTTGCTGGTGAAAACCAAAATGTAAACTGAAACAACAACCCTCTCCGCCCTTGACACACCCACTCTCACCTGGACACCCTCTTCAGCCCCTTCCTTACCCCTAGACAGATCCCCCCAACACACCCCCACTATCCCCCTATACATCCCCTGCATCCCATCCCTCCCCCCTAGATAGAACCCCCAACACACCCCTCCCCCTTGCACACCCCCGATCTCCCCCCTAGACAGAACCCCCAACTCACCTCCCTGGATAGAACTCCCTTGCACACCCCCACTGGACCCCCCGTTGGACCCCCCCCCCCACTAGACCCCCTTGGACACCCCCTGGACACCCACCTGGACCCCCCAAGACACCCCCTTGGACACCCCCATAGACACCCCTTATACACCCCCCTAAACAACCCCCCCAGACCCCATTGGACACCCCTCCCCCTATAACCCCCTATGGAACCCCCCCCCCCCACACACACTAGACCCCCTTGGAATCCACATGACACCCCATAGACACCCCCATAGACACCCCCACTAGACCTCGACTGGACACCCCTCCTCCCTAGACACCCCTAGAAACCCCATTAGACACCCCATGCATGCATATGTGTGCAAATATGTATATTAAGAAAAGTAAAGAAGAAAAAGGGAAAAGGAAAACTGTAAACTTAGAGAATGTAGAAAATATTTTTTCTAAAAAAATAAAAATGTACAGGATTAAAAAGTGCATACGTGGGGATCAACTATCCAAACATGATATAGTGAAATGTATATAAGATCGAATATTTCACACTCAGGAATAAACTCAAAATCATAAATTCTACAAGCATGGTGTATTCCAAGTAAGTTTCATTAAAAGCACAAAAAATGGTTACCAAGTTCTTGACAAAATGGTATAAAAGAACTGTTACCTCCTGAATTTTATATTCACTTCAATAATCGTTCTAAGTTGTGGTAGAAAATCAATTGCATCGGCTAATTTTTGTTCCTGTTTCTCTGCCTATCATGCATCCCTATCCTGCATACCAATATAATTCATAAAAATCAACAAATGATTGGAACGAAAAATTCATCAGGAAGCAAAAAAAAGGAATCTAAACTCTCTTTTGAGCTCTTTCACCTGCATATATTCACATCCCCCTTTAGGATAGCCCCCCTCCCCCCTGCACCCTTCCCCTCCCTACACACTTCTGGACTGCCCCCTCCCTTCCATATGCACACTCCTGGACAACCCCCCTCCCTGCCCCCCCCCCCAGCACACTCCTGGACAACCCCACTCCCTTCCACCTACAAACTCCTCGACATACCCCCTCCCCCTGCACTGCTGCACCCCCTCCCCCTCCCCCCGGCACCCTGACACCTACAACACACTACCCCCATACCCTTCACCCTTCACCCCCATACCCCTTCACCTTTATATTTTCACAGACCCCCCTGCACCCCCACTGCCTCCCTCCCTGTCCCCTATACACTGCCCCCTAGCACCCCCATCCTAAACATCCCCCCTCCCCTACAATCCTTACACACCCCTGCCTTCTTGTCCATCACCCCCTAAATACTTGTAACCCCCCCAACCCTCACCCTACACACCCCTACAGCCCCTTCCCACTACACAACCCCCCTCACCCCCTCCCCTACACACACCCATACCCTCTTCCCCATCACCCCCACCCTCCCCTACACACCACCTTGCCCTCTTCCCCAGAACCACCCCCTAAATACTTGTAAAAACACCCCCACTACCCCCTTCCCACTACACACCCCTCCCCCATTACCCTGCACACCACCACCCGTTACACCCCCTCCCCAGCACTATCCCCCTCCCCTGAATACTTTTAAAAACACCTCCTTCCACTTCCCACTTCACACCCCCTCCCCCCTCAACCTTCACACCCCCCCCTAATCCTACACACCCCCTCCCAAGCACCACCCCCTCCCCTGAACACCCCCCCTTCCTTCTTCCCCAACACCACCCCCTCCACTGAATACTAGAAGAAACACCCCTCACCCTACACACCCCCACTGCCCCCTTCCCACTGCACACCCCTCTCCCCCCCTCTCCTTGAACACCCCCCTCACCTTGCACACACCAGCCCCCCCCCCCCCCATCCCCATGAAAACACCCCTACCCTCTATCCTAGCACCAACCCCCCTTCTTCCCTAGAACAATCCCCAAGACAACCCCTCTCTCTTCTTAGTTCTTGTATTTTTCTATATCATTAAATCATTTCAATTATAATTGAAACTCACCTTCAATCCCCCGATCTCTACAATAATTTTAGTTTTCTATATCTGTGAATCATTTCAATTATAATGAAAACCTTAAGGTAACTAATTTGAATCATATAAAACAAAATAACATTGAATGAGTAATAAATCATAGAACATGTTTTTTATAGCGTTGAGGTAGCAAATTTGAATAATATATCAACAACTAACATTGAATTAGTAATAAAACCAAGAAGACATGTTCCAAATAGAGCTTAAAAAATATGCAAGTCATGGATAAACATCAAACTAATTCAATATTTTTTAAATGGGACCAAATTTTTCGAATTCAAAAAACAAAATAAATAACATAGACATGCTTGTAAGGATTTATTTTAGGCATTCTAATTACATTATTAAACTACCATCTCAAGTAGATTGGAATGTTTTTAAAAAAAAATCACCAACTATAAAACTAAAAACATTATAATTGGAAAATTTCCATGTTAAGAAACCCAAAATTATTTGCACCAAGGACAAGACCTTTATCAATATTAATATTCAAACCATATATTATATTCCAACTACTTGGGTCCTACAAAAATGGCATTTATAAGTCACAATTGGAAATTTATATGACCATAACTCCTGATGGTCAGTTAAGAGGTTGTCCCAAACCATATCATTAATTAGATGTTTCTAATAAGTCATAAAATGGAACAAAATTCTTTAGCCATTACCAAACACTACCATCCATCCACTGGGGTTAATAACCATGCAATATGTCTCCATTCCAGTTTCCATGTCAGTGCAACAAATAGTTTCATCTAAGTATGTCCTATATACTGATCCATCATATGTCCAATTAAACCTATAACAAATTGTGAAACTGTTTTTTAAGAAGCACATATGTATTTGAGTTTGGGGAAATATCATTAAGGCTATGTTTGACAACACTACTTGTAGTACTTATCAAAAATTACTTTTGATACGATCAGAAAAATTAAGTGGTGTTTGTTCATCTATATGGTTAGTATTGTTAATGTGTGTGTGTGAGCATGTGCACAATTATTCCTAGGAAGAAAAATAAATTTGCATCTTATAAAAATATATATAAGTGGACCCTATATCCCAATAAACATATAACTCACCTCATATTGTTGAGTATGAGGTTGGGTATGTTTCTGTACACAAATCTTTTCATAATCCTTATTGTAATAAAAAACACCAACTTATCCTTTATTTTCAAAGGAACCAAGGAAACCAAAAATATATAAATGAATAGCATAAAATACATACATCTTAGAATATATACATCAAAAGGACAATTAAAGAACCAACCTTATCCCCAAACAGAAGAATGGTGTTATTTGTGGGATAAAATTCCACGAATGTCACCCGCCTGTTGTGATATCATAGGACTCCACATCTGACTTCATCAGGGATCACAAATGAAAGATTACTCTAGACAAAAATATCATTACATATAACCCAAAAAATAAAATATCAAAGTCAATTCCTAACCTCAAACTGTCGAGACAATTATTTTTAGCTTTTATCTTTTTCTTGCTGAATACAAGCTCAATTTCATATCTACATTCATCATCAACACATAGAAATTTCTTCCTGTGATTTTGGATATCACTAAAGTATTATTTTCCTTCCATGTATGTGCTATTACCCAACCCCTAGTACACAAAAAATAAATTTCATAAAAAAAATCAGAAACGAGGCATGATTGTTTTATTTAAAAAATTAATACCGATTATTATATAACATTTATGTGCATTTAATGAAAAGAAAATAATTCCTAAAAATATAATATGCTTCCACAACTCTTCATCCTCTTTATTACGACCACACATTTTTACCTGATCAGATATTGCTATCTCCCAATTATAATAATCTTGGAACAAAAAAGGGCATATTAGCAAAGAAACAATGTAGTTACAAATGAGTAATTAAACTAATTTATGGAAGCTTATAAATTGTAAAATATGTGTATGACACCAAAGTATCATTCTATAATGAACATACCATCAGAGGTGCGTCAGAATAGATTCACATATAGATGAAATTTAAAAGATAGACAAAGAGGGGGAAAACTAATTGTAGAAAGAGAAAATAATCAGAGAAAACTGGATAATTGAACTACATACCATCGAAGATGTGCTGGAGAATACAGAGGGGTCACCCCCCACTGCCTGCCCACCTGCACCCCCACTTTCCACCCACCCCCACCTACACCCACCTCCTTCCCCCCTACCCCCCTACCCCCTTCACCCCCACCACCCCCTACACTCTGTCCCCCCCTGTCTGATTCACCCCAACTACCCCCTACTGCCCCACCCCCGCCTGCACTCCCATTGCCCCCCCCCCCACCTGCACACCCAATCAAACTGCCCCCTCCCACTGCACCGCACCCCACACCCTGCACCCATCCCCCTACACCCAGCCCCACCCCTGGTGATGGTTTGGCTGACTATTGGATTTTACATTATTACATGTTACCCCACATAGAAATGGGAAGGGGTGGGTTAGTTCATGCGGTAACTTTCCCATTATCCTGAACCAATGATGTAAGACACTATTGAAATGTCACACCCTTCTTACAAAGTGACCTATAATCCCGAAAACAATCTCTTGCATGTACTATATCATTCAGGGACTTGGGATCTCAAAAAACCCAACCCTTTTAATCAATAGAACTTCATATTTCAAAAAAATCAAATTTTAGAAATAACAACTAAGGAATATATTCCTTTTTTACCTTCATTAATTTATATTTCTCAATTTAATAATTTCTGAAAAATAAAGAGATAATAAATGGAATCAAATTTCACTATATGGGATATCATTTAGATCCAATTATTCTATGGTAGTAAGGGAATCACTTACCCATATGCATGAATAAGGATTCCAATATTAGCTTTATTTAAATGCATGCAAAAATTTATGATGAACTTTTTAGAAGAAAATAAATTGACCATTCTCATCCATACAAAAATTCAATTCAAGTTCTTAAAGTACATACATAAGCCTCACTACTAAGTTAAAAATGGATGGGATCAATATCCCCCCCATCTTAAACATCCCCTTCCCCATGTCCATTCCTATCATCATCAACATCATCATCGTCATCATCAACATCGCCAGCTGCCTCATCACAAACAACAACATCAGCAACATCCTCACCACCAACAACTCTATTGACACCACCTTTATAGCCACTAGGACCCTCATTGGGATCACCCATCACATCATTTAAATAGAAAATTGACACCATATATGATTCAAAAGTAGCAACATCCTATAATAAAAATGACTAACTCAAAACTGTCATATCATTCATGAAATGTTCTCTCATTATCTTACTTCTTTCACGCTCCTCTAAAGCTATTTTCTTTTCCTCAGATACTTCAACACGACCAATTTACGACTCAGATTTCTGGGAGGTTTGAGAGGATCCTGATGATAACTTATACCTAGAGGGGACGATATTTTTCTCTAGTTGACATCATACCCTATCGGGGTGCTCCACACCTAATACCTGACTTAAATGATCATTTGGCCGGAAGTTGTCATCTTCCTTACCATCGAGGGCCTCCAAGAAAGACATTGGAAATTATAAAAAATTTAAATTATGAATTTCATATAAATAATTAAAATATAATTAAAAAACCTTACTATTTTATCTTGTGTCTGTGCATTTTCTGCACTTCCATCCTTTTTCTTTCTAATAGAGAAAAATAATTTTTCATGAGGTACAAGACCTTCGATGGCCAATGTAACTTGCTGAAAATGAAAAATGCACACATCTAGATTATAACTGTATATGAGAAATGCACAAATTTTTCTTATGTTTATTCAATAATATTTTCCGAAGAACAACTTGTATAATATCACAATACTCGGTTAAAGTACCTAGTGCTTTTTAGGATGGTCATTGTAGTGTGGCCCAAATGTGTTGAAATATGTCATTGAATCCTTATTCTTTATTTTTTTCTCTGAAAAATCCTTAAAAAAATAAAATACAAGTAATAAGAATTAAATTTTATATCCCTACCATTAAAGATTGAGATTACCTTAAACCTACCAGTCTTCCAATGTGCAATCATTTTCTTATGTTGAATTTTTGGGTACCCGGTGAATATGGGTACCCCCTCTAAGTCTGTACCATCCAAAATCTTCCAACCGACATACAACTCGTGCTTGTATGAGCACCAGAACTCCCCAAAATCCATCAAAATTGCAGTCTTATCGACTTCTCTATCGAGAATGTTAAACCGAATTTGCAATGAATATGTTATTTAATTTAAATACACCAATATTATAAATATGACTTTAAATAATTTTCTAAACCATATTTGTTCCAATTATTTTCCCTTAATATATTTACTAATATGTCTCCAGGGCACCTGTCCCACCAATTGATATCATGATACATGGCCAAAGTGGCCATGAAACTACTACACAGGGTTGTAGTTGGACATACCATCTGATTTTTTCAATTTTAATCCACCATTAACTATGTCTAGTGATTCCAAACTTCCTTCATCCGAGTTCTCCCATGTCACCTAGATAAAGATCCCACTGAATAAGAAAAAGAGGGGGTGGGGGAAGAAGAATTAAGTCATGATACAACACGAAAAAATCAAAGTGATATAAATTGAAATAGTTATAATCAATATAACATCTGCAGGTTTCTCAATTGACTGTGCTGGATCTGTTGGATGTCTTGAATCTGCAGCCTCTACAGGAAGTCTCTATTCTAGTTCATGATTTGTGTGACCACCATGAACTGTAGTGGTAGCTAATGGAATAGACCCATCATATGCTGACATGACGTTAGGAATTGGAGGAGGTGTAGACATGGAGGCATATGGGTAGTAGGATGGGGTATATATCACTAGATATGGATATGGTAAAGGTGGAAACACTTATGGAGGCAGTGTAGTCATTGTATGGGAAAAAGAGGCAAAATAAGATGATGAAGGCATCAATGGGATCATCCCTGAAGGAGGAAAAGACATGGCATGTGAATAAGAGGGTAGTTGAGATGATGATGGAGTCTTGGATAAAAACACTCCTAAAGACTGAAGAGGATGATGGAAAGGTGTGGTGGAAGTTGTGACTAATGGTAGGTCAGTGTGGTAACAGGTATGAAGGGTACTACGTCTAGGTCTAGGAGCATCCCCTCTCATACCCATGCTAACCGGATTATGAGTCAAATCCAGTGGAACTGAATTTCCCTAAAAATTTGATAAATAATATTAACATGAAATTATATGTAATTTAGAAGAAAAACATTACAATTATAATACTCGCTGATGGAAGCGAATGCAACGCATGCTCATTCCCTAATCGATAGATATAAAATAGTCTCTTCCTTTTACCTTTTATAGTATTTGGCATAATCTATATAAGAATGAAATGTAATGTTTTTAGAAATAGTTTTTACAAATCATGTATACAACTTACATCTATCAGCAATTCATTAGAGGAACCCATTTGACTTATTTTAATAACTAATTATACAAATTATTACAAGGAAATGTCTTACACCATTTTAAAAATTACATTACAAAGTTATACAATTTTTAAAAACAAGATTTAGACCAATTTTTGTACATTGAAATAAAAATGATTTAATGAAATGACATGAGAAAATACAAAAAACAAACATATCATTCAAAACTGAAACATAATTAAAGTAATAACAATAATGCTAACATCAGAAACTCATGTTAATGTAATCTAAATTAATAGTGAACATTTATGGTTGCTTATATATATTACCGACCAATACTTCATGTTCAACATCAACTCTCACAATGGAAATTTTGATTAATCAAATGCAATATTTTTGAAAACACCAACGAGGACGTCAATGGTGGGAATTTCATCACCAGCATCAAGAAAAAGAATTCTGGGGATTACATCATTAATGATACCATAATCGAGTCTCAAATTATCTTTCATATAAAACACATGTTTATCCATTGATGCCAAAATTTATGGTTCATCGGTATGGAAGAATCGACTCATATCAATTACTCTGAATCCACATTCAGCAATAAATGTACCATGTCATCTCATTGAATCAAACCATCTATATTTCATCGTAATGACTCTACCTTGAGATTAATAATCCAATAACAATAATTTATTAACTATTCCATAATAATACACATCTTCATATCGAGGCCGACTATCTAATACACTAGCATAACAATATGTTGTATCGGTTTACATAACATCATCATGTTGTGTTCTCATTCTAACCGCTCGATCCATTGTAATAAATTTATACCCAATTATTATTAAAGATTTTCATTCATGAACCAATGAATTAGGAAAAAAATAAAAAGCTCTCAATTATTGAGAAAGAGAGTCAATAGGTAATCTCAACACCTGAAATATAAATATGAATAATACAATTAAATGGAAGTGTATTTTTTAAAACTAATTAAGGTAATGGTAATACCTTCGATTTCAACCAACCAAGAAACTCTAGGCTATGAAAAGCCTCTCTCTTTCTCAAAGACAAAGATCGATGAACAATACTTATAATTTTTTTATGTTCTCCATATAAAATGATAATAAAAGTGTAAGGTATAAGTGAAATTTTATTATATAAGATAACTTATAAATATCCAAATTACATACTTGATATAGTAATCAGACAATTAAACAAGAGTATATGATGTGCCACCTTTCGATCTTCAAGGGTCAAAGTAACCAAAGTATAAGACCCATCAATTCTTCCTATTTTTGGAAGAGATGGAAATTAGTGCTCAATTTACCCATACTAGCCATCTTTATATCTCATTGGCCGATTATGTCTTGTGGTGACATCAGATATATACATTGAACAAAAATCCATACATTCTTGATCCAGATAATGCCTCAAAATCGAACCTTTAGAATAAGTCTTGTTTTGGACATATTATTTCGTTGTGCACATATTTCATTTAGTAGGATAGATCCACCAAAAATAAATTGGTCCCCCAAGAAGCATTTCAATTGGAATATGAACCGTTAAATTCCACATGCATGTGAAAAAGGATGGTGGAAAAATCATCTCCATATTACATAAAATTAATGGTGCCTCCTACAGTATTTTTATCAAGAATGACCTGGATAAAATTTTAGCACAAAGGTCTCTAATAAATGTCACAAGAGAATCACTTTCACCCTTACATTATTGAATAGAAAATGCCGAATTTTAATTGGAATCAATTCATGAAGAAGAATGTGGTAATCATGAGTTTTGAGATATTTATGTTTCACATATCTTCTACGGACTCGTTTAGATATATTGTTGGAATAACCATTGGGAACCTTGATATTCTACAATACTACCAGAAATTGATATTTACCTGATGGAGTCATCATATAAGAAGCACAAGTAACTTTCCTTTTGTTTTTTACTCATACACATAGGATGCAGGTCTGGTCACATACCCCAATCCAACAAGTCCCGATGAGATCAAAATTCGTATTTGGTCTTCCCCTTGACATTCAGAAGAATTTCAACAAACATTTCACATATAGTTTTCTCAATATGCATTAAATCTAAACAATGACATAACAAATTGGTAGACCAATATGGGAATTCAAAAAAATACTTCTCTTTTTCCAATTGTAGATGGTTTCAGTGTCAAAATTCTTCATCTTTTTATATTTCAACTTACCTTTACCTAATAAAAAAATTAATTCATTCAATTCAATAAGCACATAAATTATTGACATTCGTTGAGGTAGTGGTTCAATCGCAACTATATTATGAAACCTCTGACAATTCGTTATGTATTGATGATCCATTTTCATGAATCGTTAACACCCCATGAAACTGAAACTATGATGATATTTAAGACTTCTCGACCATGTATTCTTTATAAAAATGGGACATGATAGTTTTCCATTCGTTCTCCACCTAGACATCATTTCATAAGCTAGAAAATCATTTATGGTCCATAGAAGATCATCACTCATCTGAAACATATTATTTGAAGAAGCATCGACTGTCTACACATTTAAATACCAATGTTGTTTCAAATCTCTTATTAAAGGAAACAAGAAAACATCTATATCCTTAATGGAATCAAAAGGTCCAGATATCAGTATACTCATGAAGGAAAAAGGTTTTTTCATACACATTCATGGAGGAAGATTATAAACTTGAATAAAAACATGCCTTGTGCTATGAGAAGTAATCATATGATGAAACAGATTAAAACCATCACAAGATAGACCCAACCTGACATTACACACCTCATCAGCAAAATTAAGATGTTGTGCCTCAAATTTCCTCCATGATAATTCATCTATAGGATGAACCAACCCATAATTGCCTTTAGTTCAATCAGAATCATTCCATCACATATTGGCTATAATTTATGCAAACATGAATAGATTTTGAAGTCTAGGAATTAATGGAAAGTTCCACATGAAATTATATTCCACACGAGATGGTGTTGCATCTGCATTTGTCTTTTATCAAGATGTACCACATTCTTTACAATCATTATGGACAACGGTTTCCTCCCAAAATAAACTTCAATCTTTTGGACAAGCATGGACTTTATTATTATAATATCCAGGCTGCTTAATTAACATCCATGCCTTGTAATGATTTGAGGGAATATCTGCACCATCTAGAAGAATTTCCTTCATAAATGTAAGAATATAATCAATAGAATTATTAGAAACTCCATACATGGTATTCCCATGGTATAACCACATTAAAAAATCCAACGTAGTCATTTTAGTACATTCATGATATACTGGAGTTCTGGCAACATTCAATAAAATTTTCACTCTCTCATCATCATCTTTAGTATTTTCCTCATGTGTATTGATATCATTGTCTTCTTGCACTCAGATACAATCTCTCTTGGGATTTTGGAGAAATGGAAACTGATCAAATATCAAATTATCAATGCCACTTCATTCATTCTGTTCATGACCAGTAGAACATTGACTCGTATCTCCATGGTGATACCAAGCATAATAGTTTTTTTGAAATACATATTTCGTTATATGCTAGATAACTTCTACCAAGATTAACTATGGTCTTACAACACATTTATATCATGGAAACTGTTTACAACCTCTATATGAAGAATTGTCAAATGAAAAATGTAAAATTTCTCTAATTTATTTTGAAATGTGGTTAAAATCTTATCAGTACGATACATCAATCTTCTATCCATTATATAATAATAAATAAATTTATCTTCCAATAAAAAATTTAAACCATAATTTAAAAATTAATATGTAATATATAAGATAAAACTATATGAACATAAAAACATAATTTTTAATTCACATTTGTATTGCAAGTTCCATTATTTTTATATCCTATTTCAATCCTTTCAGTATCAGAGATAAAATTATTACATGAATCCTATAAAGGGATGATAAAAAATGTAAAACATAATGAGACAAGAAAGGTTTCATGTCTATGATTGATTGGTATGTGTCATTATAGTTTAACTAAGGGAGATATAAAAACACTTTGTCCTCCCTTGGGTGTAACGTAAAAAAACGACTTTTAACATTACAATATACCGTTAAACATGGGTTATTTCCTTTAAAAAGAAAGGGAGAGATAAAAACATTAAACTATCATCAAAAATATTTTAAAATAGACTCATATTCATTTAATTTATCTTCTACCATGACTATAAACTCGACAATGATAGAAAAGGTAGATAAAAAATGATGTTGAGTGCCATTGTAGAGATCATGCATCAGTAGTATTTTTATTATACTTTAACTTAAATTATCAATTTGTCAAATCTTAATACAATAATAAATATTTGATTATTAAATCACATATCAATGAAAAAATTATTGAATTTAAATTTTAGGGACAATATCTTTTTAGTCTTAACAAGTTATAAAAAAACCTTACACTTTGTACAATAGATGTTGGGAATCTGAGTGGTTATCAATATTATGTAGTATATTTAGATTTGGGAAATCAAATTATTATTTTTATTTCATGGTTTCTATGACTAAGCATGGGTGTAGGGTCCAGGATGATACACAAGACCATTTTTTGTAGTTTTCATAGTTTTTTATAGCATGGTATAGAACTTTTCCATAGGACTAGCCAACCCATGTATGAGGAAATTCCAGGTTTTCTCGGACTAAATTTCTAATTATAATATTTTATTGTATAATTGATCTAATTTAATTGATATTTAATTTATCTAACCCCATATTGTGGAATTTTTGGGTTAATAATGGGATGGTGGTTAACTATAGAATCATGTAGTGGCCATTTGGTAGAAAATTTGAGGATTCTAGTTAACCTATTTCAACTGGTTGGTATGAAAAAAGACTATTATATCCTCTATTAACCTAATATAGGGGTATAAGTTACCCAATAATGGTTAACCGGGTATATGGTGGGTCTATGTTGTAATTTCATAGTGAGGAGAAGGGGGACTTTTAGGCCCCCTATTTCTATCCCACCAATGGTTTTCCTATTTTTTGGATAAATTAGAGGAATAATACCCAATACCACATTTAATCTTCCATATATTACATTTTTTATATAAGGGTGTGTTTTCTTTAGCCTTTTGGGTGTGTTCCTTCACCTTCCCCTATTTTTATTCCCCTCATTTTCATCATACTAATTGATAGAATCTCCATATAGGTTTTATGGAATACTCCATTAGAACATGGAAGAGTTATTTCAGGTGAATGGGTATTTTTGGTTTAACATATTATGGATGTAAAAGGAGTAAAAATTATACCTTAATCTAAAAATTTCAATATATTTATGTCCCTCGATGGATTTTTCATGGAATTTTTATTCCCCTAGAAATTTGTGATTTTTAGTGTTTTGGTTAATTGGAATTTTGGTTATAGGGATTTAGATATCAAGGATTGAGTATTTTATACTCTATTTTATGTGTTTTAAATGTTTTAATATTTCTTTTTGAGTTTTCAACAACACATTTTATTGGAATAAATTATTTAATTAACTATATTTTGTTTGTAATTATTTTTTGTGGTCTTGAGGCCTGTTATATGAGATCAAGGGCATTATGATTCTCAATATGATCATAAATGAGGTATGAACTAGAGTAGATCATAGATGGATACTCCAATATCCTGTAAGGTGGTCCCTTTAATAATTAATTATATAATGGAACAAATGTCCATTTATTGTTTCTTAGTCCCTTAATACACCCTAAGAGGTAGTGAATTGGAGTTTAAAAAATATTCATTTCTTTATAAAATATTGGATCTTGTATTTTAATTGAAAAAAATAATGTGTTTATGATTATTAAACATAAATAAATATATAAATATAAAGATAATGAGTGTGGAATTTGACGTGGTTCACCAAAAAAAGGGAAACTCTAAGTAGTACATATCAATGACGTGTTGATATGTAAATTAACTAAGACTTAACTAGTATGTTATTACAACATTATGAATATATTTCAACTCACCCATGGTCTATAACCTTTACCTCCCTTTCACACACTTCTTTTCAAATAAAAAAATGGAGATTTGACTTATTCGTTGATGTTATAAAAACTTCAAAAAAGATAAGTAACACAAATCAACGGGGGTGTTATTTTATAATTCTCTAATTTTTCATTTCCAAGTCAATAAGAATATACATTCCAGGATCTTTTTGAATTATTTTTCACTAATAAATATCAATTTGATTGCACTCCTACAAGTCCTGATAATCAATAGCTAACTATTATATGTTGTATGTTTCATATCCTCTATTTTGAATAACACAAATCACCTTATCTAGAATATTTTAAATTTTAAATTTGATATTCTAAATGTAATAACTAACCATATTATCCTTCTTTCATTTTTTAAATTATATCATCTCCCAAATATATAAGCACTATATAATTATAACATTTAATTTTAGGAATTAAATGTAACTTCCAAACCATTTATAAATGGATACATCAATAATTCTATTATAATTCTTGAGAAACCTAATTTTTTGGTTTATAATATAATTTAAAAAGTGGATAGGATTTTATAATTTAGTTTTTTTTCAATTTCTATATGATATGTCGACTAAAAAACCCTTTTATGGTCAATAATTTAATGACTCACTTTACATTCCATGTTGTAAATGGTGTATGTGGTGTTCACACCTATTGACTTAAAAAAGCTTTGATTTTTCCTCGATCTGTAAAATCCATCCCCACCATAGTAGTGACTGATGTTATGGAATGGAAACTTATTAACAAAAAACAAAAAATTCTACATTTAATTTTATATAATAAATCCAGACCCTCTACAACATAATATTATTCTTCTTCATAGATAAATACACATTTTTCGACTACATTGTGGTAAATGACTACAATGTCAACATTATCAATCCTATATCACTACTAAAATTATTCAAACCATCACTAAATTCATATCCTCATCAACCATAATGATAAAATAAAAATATTAAACCATTCTATGGAATGAGAAAATAACATTCACCATAAAAACACCCTTTCTCTCTTGTTTCCCATGAATATCTTATTTGTCTAACATATATCAAATACATAAAATTTTCAAGGTCCTTTAGAAGACCATAAACACTATTAAAATGATAATAATTCAAATAAGAAATATATATAGATGGTTATAATATTCCCTCTATTATGTTTCTTATAAATTCAAAACATTATGATTACAATCCCTTAATTGGGTTTCCACATTGTCAATAAAACGAAATGGGCCCAAAAATATTCCATTTAATCTAAAATAAAAACAATGTCTAATTAATAAATTCTATAAGCCTATTTTATACCAAGCTTGATATATGAAACAATTTAGTTAATTAGGAATATAATTTTTTTAATATATTATAAGATAATCCCTTATCCGTACAAACTCCACCTAGATAATATCTCCCCCTTTTCATTAACACCCATTTCAAAAATTTATCCTTTTACAATAAAAAAATATCAGATATATAATTATGTATAATTTATAGAGGGGTATGTCTGGATTGTCTAGTTTGAAAAAATTGGTTAAACTCCATGGTTCAAACAATGTCTTTCATATATAATAGAAACTAATGGTTTCATGAGGATATTGTCCACATGCTTCTATGTTCCAATGAATTGTAGATTTACTACATATTTCACCACATTATCCATTATGAAATGATATTGGATCTCAATATGCTTCTTGTGATAATGTTTAATATTATTTTTTACAAACAAGTAGCACTTCATTGTTGTGTGGTTCCTCAATACGACAAATGAGGTGGTGAAATTGGGTGAAAAAACATATTCATTTTTTATAACAAAAATAGATCATATTGTTTTTTTTCATTGAAGTCATGAATATTATCATTAAACCTAACTATATTAAGAAATTTAAATATCATGAACATGAAAATTTTACAAGGATCACTTATAAATGGATACTGTATGGGGTACTTAACAACAATGTACTGATATGACAATTAATTCCTACTTTACTACTAGAGGATTACATCTATAGGAATATATAAATAATCATCAAAGGTCCATTAACCCTTTTTTATCTCCCAAAATTATTTTTTAAGAGGTAAGAATAAAGATGTGACATTCAGGTCGATTTTATAAATATTTCTTAAAAAATAAATAACCCCATCAACTGGGGTGTTCTTTTATTGTTCTCTACTTTTTCATTAACAGATCATCAATAATATGAACAAAAGGTTCTTCTTTTATTACATTTATTTAATATAATTCAATACGATAAAACTCCACTAATTATTTATCTTACAAATCATTCTATCATCTATTCTATATATGTTATCCTATATCTCCTACAACAGAAATCCCCTTAACCAGATTACATTAAATTTCAAATTTATAATTCAAACTATAAGAGCTATCAAATATTTTCACATTCAATAATATCCTTTAGATCATATCCCAATCATTTTGGCTCCATATAATTTGAATATGGATGTTTGTGTTGTCAATTTAACTGTCAAACCCATCAAAAATGTCCAAATCAGCAATTATGTAAGAATGTAGAAAACCAATTTTACCCTACATAATACCATTAGTGGTGTGACCAAGTAGTTCTAACTCATCAATTTACATATTATTATGTGAGATATAACATTGAAAAACATTTCTTATTGTAAAATTCATTAACTCACCCCACATTTAATAGTCTAAACAAATTCAGTGGTATGAACACCTGTACACCAAATGAAGTGGTATAAAATATCGTAAATGAAAAATATATTTTATACGTATATGCTAGAGTTGGGGGAAGTGAGGTGGAGGCTAGGATGATATTTTTTTGGATCTATGAAAAGTTGAGGTGGAGTTGAAGGTCAGGAGGATAGGGAGCCGAGAGGGGAAGTTTCCAGAAGAGAGGGGGCCAAGAGGGGGGAGGGGGACTTCACTAGAGCTGGGGGCAGGGAGGGGGAGGTCGGGATGTTGAGGCTGAGGTGAAGGTCAGGAGGTCGAGGTCATGAGTAGAGGCGGAGCTAGGAGGAGGAGGCCGGGGATGGGAGGAGATGGTCAGAAGGCGGTGGTCGGATGGCAAGGAGGTGGAGGTCGGCGAGGGGAGGAGAGGGTTGGGCGGTGGCGGTCAGATGGGAGGGATGAGGTGGTCGGGGAGGGGAGGAGATGGCCGGGAGGTGGAGGTAGGGTAAGCTAGGGTTCAAGCATGGAGTATGATGGAAGAGTGGAGGAGGAGCATGCATGATGGAAGAGGGGGGAGGAGCGTGATGGAATAGGGGAATTGGGGATTGATTACCCATGGTTTTAATAAAACTATGGGAATAGATGATAAAAAAACACATACCCCCAAATTTTTTCTGAACCGTGGGGATAGATGTATGGTCAAAACCCCCCTTTCTAGTAGTGAGTGTTCAGTTTATCATTTATATAAATGAAAAGTTGGATTTCCATTTATTTATGTTGTTTATTTGATTTTTATATTTGGGAGAAAATGCACTCTTTCCACTCTAACATGGTGCTTGTCGCAATCCTGGGAGGATCAGAAACGCCTCTCAGGACTTGTCATGGAGTGGCCTGGGTGACTGGTTGAGGGTCGACCTAGACTGGTTTGAGAAAAAATAGTATCAAAGAGGGTAGACTCTTAGCGTACCTTTCTTTTTAGAGAACCCTTGTTATTTCGGGGATGTCAAGGTAGATGGAGTAAGATTTTTTGATCATGGGGGTTTGGTTCATGAAGATCGTTGCGAACCCTCTATCATTACAATCCTCACGTGTCCATGAAAAGTCTAATTTTATTAGATTCTTTGGTTCTAATGGATTGTTTGGTGACTGGGATATGAAAAGGGGAGTTAGACTAATGGGATCCATTTTCTTTTTGGGCCTAGAAATCCATGTAGAGCTGGGGAATGGTCCTAATAAGGATCTCTATGTTGGTGGTGTGTTTGAAATATGGTCACTAACCATATGGTCAAGTCACCCATCGACCCTAGTTCCCTTTCGTGTGTCTCTTAGACCTTTCTTGAATTATGATTTTTTTTGAAAATCCTTGTGTGTGAATTATGGAAGTGGCATTTCAATTATTAATATAAAAATTTATTGAGAATGTTGGGTTTTTTGGAAACAAATTTTTGGGGAGAAAGTTGAATGATTTAACAGGGTAAATTTTCATTATCTAAAATTACGTTTCATTGAAATAAAATGGTTGGATGACATGAATTATTTTATGATGATTCTAAAAATTTGTCTAAACTGGGATGTTTTGGGTTGTTGAAGTGTGTTTGAATCTGATGAATTTGTTTTTGGAAGTGGGTTTTGAGCAGTTGGAATTTTCTTAAAAATTTATTTGGACTTTTTGGTTTTTAGATTAAGAAAAGGGACCTTGCCAAATTTTTTAAAATGGAAAATGGATGTTTGAATGGAATGCTTTTATTGTTACTTGTTTTAAAATAAATGAAATTGGTTCTAAATCTAATGGTTCTTGAAAAAGTGTGGTTTATTGAGATGATGAAAAATGTTTTGAATAAAGGGATATGATTTTGATGGGGACCTACGAAGATTCATTTTAAATCATGGTAAAATGGTTTGTTTTGTGGAAATATGAAAATGAGTTTTTACTTAGTGGTTAGTGTTTCTATGGAAGGTACTTGATTTTTGAAATGGGTTGAATGTTTTGGATTGTAAAAAGAGGATGTTTTTTTATCCTTTGGTGTTTTCATGGGTGCTCACAAGCATTTTTTTGTATATATATGTTAATGGATTCTTTGTATGACATAGTGGGTCAGTGACTAGGGTAGCATGAAAATGAGAATTTGAGTTAGACTTGATGAAACACCACTGGTGATGTGAAAATCACCAAGTTATTTTGTTTTTTCAGAAGTGTTTTAAGATGAAAATTCGTTGTGTTTTTGTAAATTGGTGTTTATGTTGGTCTCTTTTTAATGTTTTTGATGTGTGGTTTGTTTGTTATGATTCCTCATGAGATGGAAGTGATACTCTTGGAGTGCATTAATATGGGATCTTATTGGGGGATTGGTTTTGGAGAAATGTTCAGTGGGTTTCTAAGGATATGGTATATATTGTGATGTGGCCATGGTTGGTCCTCCATTGGAAATAATTCTAGTAAATTGGGCTAAGGGTGAATTTCAAAAATTAAATCCACCTATTAGGATGATGCATCAACTTTTATGATGTAATAGATTTATTTTTGGTATTGATTTAAAGTGTTTCCCTATTGTGAATATTCTTTTGAATAAAAGAGTTGTGTTTGGTGAAGTTGATGTGTTTTTTTGTATTCTGTGTTCACTCTGATCCTTGTTCAGAGTGAGAGAGAATGGTTCTATGTATCTGTGAGTACTTATTTATATTAAGGTGTGTTTTTTAGAAAGTGAGTTTTTGGGGCATTGTGATCCTTATGTCTAATATATGGCGTAACAGATGCTTTAAACATTAGGTTTCTAGAAATAAGCCTTAGAGTGAAACTTTTCACGCAGTTAGGTAATCTCCAGAGGTGTGGGGAGCTCGACCATGCACTTGTTTCACCATTTAGGTGAGGAAGTTTCTATGTAATTATTGTGGTTTCTAGTCATTATGATTTTTATTTCACAAAGAGCATGGTGGACTTACCCATAACGTAGTGTCTATGGTTATGCCTTCTCAGATGTGGGTTTCTGATCAATGTCCCTATGTGGACCACCAATGTGAATTGAGTATGATCTTGGTTTTATATGTTTTTAGGTGGAGTGTTTAGGGTGGTTCTTATATTTTGTTTTTGGTTTCAGTGACCAAATTATTAGGCCCCCTTTCCTCCCTGCCCCGAGTGGTTGGGGTTTAGATCCATTCCCAAAGTGTTGGCTCGATACTTGTCCCCTATGTTTGGGAGTGGTTGGTTTACATTTTCACCTTTTAACCCTCCTATCTTGGGTTTGTAGGTTGTTTTGGGAGAGTTTTGGTGATCCTATGTAGGTGAGGCCCGATTCTAGTTCATTGTTGAATTCTAGTTTGTACATTTCTAGTTCATCTCTAATGGTGGGGAGACCCACTACCAGTCTCGAAGAAATTTCCTTTAAGGATTTGTCAGATGGTAGTTGTGATTTAATTGTGAGAATCTTATTACAGAATCCCCCCTAATTTTTTGGATTTTGCAAGTTCACATTGGATTGGGTGATCGTTGGGTCCTTCGGTTGATGTCCCAACAGTCTGGTTCTTGGCATGGTTGTGGAGGTGGTGGCTAGATCATTCCGTTGATTCACAGCAAGTCATTGTGATTTGGTGTTTTTTTCTGAGAAAGAAGACAAAGTTTCATTGATGGCGGATGATATGAAATTTTATTTAGAGGTTGGACCATGTTGATATGGAATCATTAGGTTTTTATCTTTCATCTAGAAAGTGTTATGTCTTTCTGGGGGCCAAAAATTTTAACGGTGCAGAGAATTGTCAGAAACTGTTTTTAATGTCTTGGTTTTGATCCAGTTTAATGGAAATACCATTACTTTTATTTGTTTTCTGTGAGATGAATGTTTATTTATGAACTTTAATCTATTTATAATCATCCTATCATGGGTTACCCATAGTTTGTTTGGGAGTTTTTTGAGAAAAGAGTGGTGACATCAAGATTTGGGCCAACTGTGAGCCCATTTCTAGATTTTAAAATAAATTTTGTTTCATTTAAATATTATTCACTATTTTATATTTTTATATGATTACAACTCCCATATGGAATCCTTATTGTTGGATATAAACTAGAGGTGCCTCCACCTTTGTTCTTCTTCATTTAGGACCTCTTTTTGGGAAATTTTTCACCAAAGTATAGTGGTTGTTCTTAATATCATCATAAAATATTTCTCCTTTCTCTTCCCTCTTACTTCTTGATTCATTTTTTCTCATATTTATCTTATCCCCTAGTAATCATAAACCTAGGGTTCTATTTTTAAATCATTTTATGGGGTTTTTTGTTTGTTTAGGGATGATCTTCATAGATCTTGGGTTTTGGAACACACAGTTGGTGTTTTCAGGTGCGTGTCGCCTTTTTCGCCTTAGTTTTGAAATAGGTTCTCCTAGGAAATTTCATTTATTATTTTTGTTTCATATTATTATTCATTTTTTCACCTCATATACATGTTTAGTACTTATTTAAAACATTTGGATGATTTATTTATTGCGTAAAATGGTTTTTATGCCTTGTTTTGTAAAAAATAGAGTTGTTTCGTTATAAAAGTACACACATCTTGTTCAAATAAATGTTTCACTAGATATTTCATATGTATTGTGACATTCATGACCTTTATTAACTAAATTAATATATTTTGGGAGTAAAAATATTTTTTTACCCCTTTGGGTGTTGAATAGTTGTTGTTTTTCTAAATGTTGCCCTCTTAGTTTTCAGAAAAGTGTCTGGTTGGCCTTTGTGTGCTAAATGTGATATAAATTAACTTTTTTGAATTTATTAAAGTATTTTAAGCATGAAATATGATATTTTGGCATCCTTTTATGTATATAAAAATTGTTTTTGTTTTTATAATGATATGGGTTTTTTTTTGACATGTTTTGGCACGAGATGCTGGTAAGTGGCCCATTCAGCATTCTTATGAAAATGATTGAGGTTAAATGTGTAACATAAATGTTTAAGGGTTTTATGTAAATGTTTTGATGATTTTAATGGTTTTTTAAACCACTTTATGAAAATAAAAATGTGTACCTTTGTTAGTCATTGGTTTGGTAAAATTCTTAAAGGCTCATTTGGCGTTTCTCTAAAAAAGAGGGTATCATTTTTATTCCTTTTTATATCATTTGGGTTCATTTTAAGATTCATGAATATGATTTAGTAAATGTTTATAGGGATTCAAAATATTTTTTTGTATATAATTGGTGGTTTTTTGTCTTAAAATATTTATTTTCAAATGGAATTCATGTACAAATATTTGTTAAAATTTTTGAAATTGTTTTATGAAAATTTTAAATCATTATTTTGAGTTACACAATTGGTGGAAAAAAATGTTTAGCTACTTTTTGGAATGTGTCTGACTGGTGCATTTGTTTTTATGTGTAAATGAAATTTTATAGCATGTGGAACTTGTTTGAACAAAAAGAGGGAAACCTAGGTATCTAGGTGGGCGGACGTGTACTAGTATGCTAGTGATCCAGAGTGGTCTCATCCCTATTTCAAGTATCATGTTTAATGATGGAAACACTAAATAAACTATTATGATGATGTTTGGGACCACTTGGTTTTCAGTATTTTTTCTACTAGTAGATCATGCATGAGAATAGATATTTTTATGGTTACCTTTCACCGAGATATAAGGTACATGGGGCCCACTGCTAGCTAGTGCCTAAGTATGTACCTATGGCTTTTTCTTATTGGATATATTGTATTCATCGTCATATTACAAGGAGTTTTTTTAGAAAATTCAGTACCATGTTTTTTTATTTAAAGTATAAAATTAATTAAATCATTCCTCTTGAAAACCATTTTCACATTGAAGTTGCATCTCTTTAAAATTGGTTAGTAGCATTTCATGTTTATGAAAACTTCCAAGAATTATTATTTTGTATGGTTTGTAGCATTGAAATTTTTTTGGAAAAAATATTTTTATATATTATATTTCCAACTTAAAATTAGTGTTTCTTTTATTTTAAAGAAAGTTCATTGCGAATAGAATATCATACTAACCTACTAAGTTTTAATACTCAGGCCTATTGTCTTCTTCTAATTTTATCCCTCATATAGGTTTCATCTTGAGTCAGATCACCTTGGGTGAAATGTGATCATTGTGTTGTAGAGTGACTAGTGGGGTCACATGGAGTTAGTTGGTTTTCATGTTTGGATGGTTGAGTTTTTGGTTTAGTAGTACTTTCACTTTCATGTGTGAATAAATGTTTCATTCAACATTTATATAAAAGTATATTGGGATGCCCATTTCTTTCCACAATTTTTTAATTGTTTATATTTGATCAAAAACATTCCATTTTCACTCTAACTAATGCCCTCAATTTTTCTCTCTATTCTAGGAGGATTTGGAATGCCTCTCAAGACATATCATGTAGTGGCTCGGGTGACTGGTTCAAGGTCGACCCAGACTAGTTCATGAAAGATTTAGAAGATAAATATTATAAAAAAATATTAAGGAGTAGGTAATAATCACTTTATTACCATGAAATTTATCCTGAAATTATCCTTATAAATACAAGGTATATGATAAATTATGATTGAATAGGGGCTTATAAAATTGAGTTAGTATTAAAGGAGGATAAAAATTCAATTTTTTAAGAAGGAATTTTCTAGAATGGGTGTGGCATGGATGGGTGGAAGTTTCCCCATTTATAATTGAAGAGTATGGATATTTTGGGGAAAACATTTAATGATAAATTATATCATTACACTATTCAATGGTAATAGAATAAAAAATTTTAAATAATGGATTTTATGATGATATTGGGTCGATTAAACCCCAAAAAAGTATCTCAACATGCATTTTAAAAATATTTTAAAACGCTAGTTCTTAAGGTTTTTACTTTTACCTTTTTTGTTTTTAAATTTTCAGCTATTTTTTAAGGAAGGAATTTATGAATCACTAAAAATATAATATAACCCCTATTATAAGATTTCAGGGTACTAAAACAAAAATTAATCTCCATTAATTCTAATTAATTTTCTAAATAAGTCTTTGATAAATTTAAATTAAAGATATTTTACATATAGAATTTTTTTTCCAAAATGGTATTTTAATTATTACACATTCTTAACATTATTTAGAAATGGTTTATAATTTATTATGTTTTATTATAATTATATATTTATTTAAACATCATTATATATTTATCATTTAAAATATAATAATTTAATTTACATGGTATAAATTAAAGTAAAATAAAAACCAATTATTTGATAATAAAAATTTTTCCATAAAAACGGCCATTAACATTAATAATAGTAATCATATTTTTATACCCATAATTTTAATTAAAATTATTACATAATATGATAATATAGATAAAAAATATGGCACCCATTTTGATAGATTTAAATTCAGAATGTTCTTAAATGTAATTTTTAGTATAAGTGAAGGAAAATAGTTTTTATAATCGACATATAACAACCTTAACTCAAGAAAACCGAAGAAAATATTTATATTACATTAAAAATACATAATAAAATAGATCCCAGTGGATCAAACAACATAGTATTATTAGGAGAAAATATATATACATATTTTTTACATTAAACATGATAACATAATGTAAAATATGGATTCTCTATGAGAACATTATTATCATATATAGAGGGTCCTTTAAAATTAAACAGTTATATTATAAGTTTCATAGGGAAAGGAAAACAATACAAAGGTGAGCCATGATTCTCATATCTCTATGTTGTATAACATAATCTGTCATAAAATAAAAAGGATATAAATAGTATGAAAAAATTATATTATCAAAATAATTCCATAATTAAATGAAATTGTGTGAATACTATAGTAATTTTATTGAACAAAAATGGATAATATTTACTAATCTCACACTGATATAATGGATAATTTTAGCCAACATAGACAAAATATTAATGATTTTTTATAATATTTTATATATAAATGGTTGAGAAATGTGAATACACCCAATCTAGTTTGTCTCATGAGACCAACCAATACATCGACGGGATATCCGTACTGGGCCCCAATTGTCACCAATTAATTCCAATGCATTCTTTATATGAGGTAACAAGAAATTTCATAATATTTTAAAGGAATTTATTATAAAATAATGAAAAAAATTCAATAATATATATTTGATGGAAATATGGAAAAAACATATTTATACATTCAATGGAATAATGTGGATATATTGGAGAATATCTTGAAAATCAGCATTTAATATATGGGGTACTCTCAATGTAATTGTAATTACCCTTTTCAATGAAATAAATATAAGGTGGTGGAGGGTGTACTTTCCAATGGTACGGTTTCCAATATAAGATAATAATTGATTTGAATAGTTTGAAATGTTAGGATAGTAGTGTAATGGTAGAAATATCCTATATTTATGTTTGTAAAAATCAGGGGAATTATCTAAAGAATATACCATGGGAATTTCTATCTTGATGTTAAGTCTAATGCACACTCATTGTGATTTGGGAGAATATTGATTTGATACACATCCATCATTTTTCAGGGTGATTACCCCTAGGTGTATATGTTCCACAACCATATGGACATTCCAATATATTGAAAAGCATGTAATTTCTAGGGAAACAACAATCACTTTATATTCCAAAATTTAAATATTTCGGTCATTATTAAAGCATAGTTAAAATCTTAATAAAAATCCTTTGAAGGATTGAATTTAAAATAGAATATAAAACAACGTAAATAATGATATAATCATGATAAAAAATATCAAAGGGGTATTAATTACAATATAAAATATAAAATATGGTGTATAAATTAATTGTGTCTCATGGAAATGAAATTTAAGACAATTAATCATTTCATTTATTCACACATAAAAGGAGTGATCTAAAAACATGTATAAAAAATTACTAACTTAAGAAAGTATTTCAAAAAATTAGTCATACTTATAACCTTTTTTGTGTTCATTTATATTTCTTCCATACAGGTATATTAGTTAGTTATTATCATTTCTCTATATCATATGTGTTTAATCTTTACAGTTTTAAAAATGTTTCATAATAGAAGTATTACCATTTGTTCATATTGAAAATTTCCTCATTCATAGAACATATTATTTAATCTAACTGATTCTTTGTTTTACCCAAAAACAAATTTATATTCCAAAAAACCCTAAAACTAATGTGGTCTAAATTGGTGCTGCATAAGGACATCATAGATAACAATGAGGCTACAATAATTATGAAGAGATCTAATTAAAGAAAATAAAATGGGGATGTCACTTGGGATTCCATTTTATTAACAGATTTTACATCAAAAAAAAAATTCCCCTCCCACTAGAGGTGATAGATCTTAGTTTCATATCCAATAAAAGGCCCTCACTTCTTATAATGTTAAACAACTTACCATGGAACATTGGAATTATCAAGCATAAAATTTTCTAATAGAGTGTATCCTAACTCGATAATACAAATAAGTAAGTTGTACAAATTTCATAGATTGAGAACACAAATAATGGATCTATATTCCACCACTAAGAAGATACCCAAGACAAAATAATCAACAAAACCAAACTCTAAATACAGCTGAGTATCACGTACAATGCCGCATCCTCTCAATATACCTTCTGAAAAGGAACCATCCACATTCATTATGAGACCAGCGCATGGAGGAATCAAATTGACCCATATTCCTTGAGGAGTTTTTCCTCAACCTTTAGGATTATACACAACCCTTGGGGATACCCCTATTGATAAATAGGTTCTCACCTCTAGGGAAAATGGCACAAAAATTATAATCCAATGAGAAAAATAACATTAAGATAGATATGGGAGAAATTATTTCCTTCATGAAACAATATATGAGTCTACCCAATCACCCCAAATATAGAAGAGAACGCCATTTTAGAAACATATTACCTATAAATTCACTACTTATCCCCTAAAAAAATGAATAAAAAAAGTTACACATCCATCTGCCTTTGAATTTAATTCACAGCCTCATCCCAATGATCTTCTAAAAAAATTTATCCCATCCAGCTTCAAAAATTAATTTCCATTTTGTATTGATGTTGGTTATCTCCCAATACATACAATATGAAGATCGAAAATCATTCATCCAAATATTAAAAATTATGGTATGGTCCCTGATTTAAATTCTGTCGATGAGAAGATTCAAATGATCTATGACATTCTTACAAAAATGATTGGTATCCCACTCATAGATCTCCCTCTTAGCATGAATCATTGAGTAGTTTTACCATGAGAAAAAAATATATGTTGACTCTATGAGAACACACTGATTGATTTCATCAATGATAATAATTCTATAAAACAAGGTTTTCTATCCTCATCAAGAGTGTTCACAATTTTACAAATAGGTAAGACTCCATGATAATAAAACAAAAAGATGACTCAAGAGAACAAACATATTAGTTTCATCTATGATAATAATTCTATCAAAATATGTGTAGGATAAAGACTCTATTTTTTTATGTTAGTCACTATAATTTTACAAATAGGGAAAAATTATAAAACCTTCCTAGTTGTGTCTCTAGTAATTGATATCCTATCACCTTACCATCCAAACACTCTTTCATTCAAAACAAATAAAATTGATGAGAATGTAATTATCAATCCTCGATAACCCACCATGAAGCTCCACATATCTACCCTAATCAGCATCATATCTATTCATTATAATGTTTTCACATATATATTTACCTTCAATAATATACCTAGACAATTTTTCTTACATTCCATGTATAATAGTCTCTACATTACTCAAGTTGATACCTCATTCTGCAATGTCTCTTTCCATCATATTCCAAGAAGACCAGTGGGACTTCCCCTCCTATTTGATGTCCCATATTAAAGAATTATTGATTTATTCTCACACCATAATTATGAATTTTTGTTCATTAATGATTGATAAAAATATGGATGTCAATTGAAGTAAGAACGTTTTTATCCAGCATAATACTACCCATGAACAAAATAAGCTTATTTTTTTAGTCTCAAATGTGGGTAGAAACATGATAGACAAGGTTCTAAAAGATAACCTTTATAGTTTTCCCATAAAAAATAAATGCACCTAAATAAACAATCGTGTGTATAAATTCTCATAAATCACCTTTCCATTATAGTTCAAACATTATTTTTAGATATAGAGGCTACTATTTTGTATGTTGATCCATTTACCACTCTAGTGGCCATGTGATATCATTATTTCATTAAATTATTCAATGAATTTTTCCTTAGTATTAATAAATAATAACATGTCATTAGTGAAATTTTTGTGACCAATAATGGTGTCCCCAAACATATTATTGAATGAGATGATATAAATTCTAAGGATTTTACATCATAAATTATTTTTCATTATCTCCTGTGCCAGAATAATCAAGCCAGGAGAAACATGAACACTCTGGCATAGCAGGCGAACATATTTAAAGAACCCAAATATTCTTCCCATGAGGGAGATAGAGATACAAATAGATTTATAACATCTAAATTATATATCATAGACCCAAAGACTAAAACTATATCTTTTAATGACACTAAAAATGAAACTCCACTCCATTATATTATAATCCTTATCCATTTCCACCTTAGTCATGATTCTAGATCTATGATATTTCATTTTTTTATTATCCACCATCTCCTTCGCAATCACAATAAACCGATATATTCTCTAGCATTAAATGAAACCATGCTTCACTTATGAAATAATAAAAGGCATAAACCATCCCAGCCTCTTATTGATGATATTGGTAAGATTATTGTAAGATTAATCAAGCTATAAAATTATCCTATATTGATTAATGTTTTTTTGGATCCTATAGATTTTGAATCAGAACTAGCATGGAGGAACTAACAGATCTTGGAAGAGGTCCCATATCAGAAATAATCATCACCACATTGATCACCTAAAGTCAAATGAAATCCCAAAAATGAAGTTAAAAAGGCTCTAAAACCCATATAGATTTAGTGTACCTTTTTCATTCTAATCATGGACGTCATGTATGACCTCTTTCTCATCTAGAGTAAACTCTATCTCATCATTAAACAAATACTACACCGTCCAAGGTATACATACCACGAAACTATCATTACTAAATTCCCTCAGGGACTCTCTATATCTTGAAGTTCTCATCCTTGATAGAAGCTCCCCAAAATGACTTTAATCTAACTTGGAATCCACTTCCACGCCACTCAATTTTGTCCCATTATTTAACCATAGGAATATATTTTTCATGGAAATTCTATCATTCACATAATAATGGAAAAAAATTACATTTCTATATCCATCCCTTAACTAGAGATCTCTATATTTCTCCGATTATAATATCTCAATTTTTGTAATGGGGACTTAATTTTTCCATCATCAAAAAAAACCAAATCATCATCCTATTTCTCCTGAAGCTTCTCTTCTATCGTTCAAATATCCTATCTATGCACTTAAGATGACTAATCATGACTTGGTCTATTTTCATTACAATCCTAAAGATAAAATAGGTTTCTCTTAATATGATCTAGAATGCTCACCTAGGATTATATCCTCACTGTTTGTACCCAAAAAGTTTTCAATATATGGTAGAACCCTTGCTCCCAGACCTAGGAATCCAAAAAATAGAACCTACTGGACTATCTAATTTCATTTACAAGATTAACCAGAAGAAGAGAATGGTTTGATATAAAAAAGGGTGATGCATGAACCCAGACTGAGTGAAGGAATAAATTCCCTTAAGGTTGGAAAAGGATCAGTCCAAACAAAACTAGATGATCTCTTTAAACTTTTTATTGTTTCTCCATATAAATAGATATCCATCAAATCCCATATCCCTGATTCCATTAGATTCTAAAAAATCATTGGAACTATATATCACTTTGAAATATTAATCTGTACCATCCTACTTCTCTGACTTGTCGGTGACTATATTTAAATCTCCATCCAAAAACCAGTTAGGGATCAATAGTTTGAATGAAGAGAGTAGATTCCATAGTTCCATCCTTTTTATAGGATCACATTTTATATTAATTAAAGGTGAAAAGGATTTTGTAACATGCCAATTCCACCTTTTTAGTAATGTGATGATAATAAATCTATGATCCTTCAACTAAAATGTTTCCCCCACCCCAAATATATATGTGGTCACTACATGTTCTCCCATTCATGTATTACGTAAATCCTAGATTCATAAAAAATATATGTATAGAATCCAACTTATGTTTTGGTTACAAAATTACAAGATTGTTTTTTTGGTGATTTCATGCCTCAGACACCATAGAGGAGCATTTGACCTAAGACCCCAGGTGTTCTAAATCGTAATATAAAACATTATAGGGTCGATATATTTTCATTTTTTCCATGTGACTTTATGTTAAGTGGAAATAAAGATGACAAAATGGAGGCCTATCTAGACTTGGATGAGGTATTCTTTTCCCAATTAACTGAATACAACTAACCCTTGTATCAAGAGAATTTTTCTAAATTAGGAGAAGGATGTGTATCATCAACTAATTTTAAATCTGATAAAACCATAAAGCAGTTGGAAGTGCAAAAGGACTTCTTCTATGGAGATGACACATTTCTGTCTAAGAATACTACATTGATCTTGGGATCATTCCTAAGAACATACCTAGAATTATATTGAGATTAAAAAATCACAAACACTAGAATACTCATAGGTGGCCCTATCCTCCATAGGGGAAACAAGATAAAAAAAACTTTGAAATGACTCTCTCCAGATGAAGAACAACTAGGACAGAACCAAGACCCCTTAAATTCTTAGGAATCCCTATACCCCTATTAGAAGGGGTATCAATTAGGGGGATATCTTGAACCATGACAAAAATGGATCCTAGAGCTAAGAAATCATTCCCACCAATAAATAATTGAAATTAGATATTGGAATCAGAACACATAAAAAAATTTCAATAATAGAAGAACTTGAGATATCAAGAACCTCATAAATAAGAGAATCATTAAATAGCCCAGCATTTGGACAACTAGATTCCTGAAACATTCCATTATCCAAAATATGCCTCCTACAATAAAATAGATAATGACCATGAAGATTACATACCTCACATAATCTAGGAGCCGACTAGAAGAAAACACACTGCCAATAAGAGAAGTCCTCTCCTACATGAATGGGAATGTGTGTTGGTAATGAAATCAAGAGATAAACTTCCTTGTAGATGCTGGTAATTGAGGATAATAGAAGGATTAGCATATCATCATCATCTAACAGGAAACCACCTAGCACATCACCCATGCTCTAATGAATTGATGGAATCAGAAATAGTACAGGGGTTTTACCCAAACTGCTACTGAGCTCCAATATTTTATTATATGGGAATACTGAGACAATACAAAAAGAAGAAAATCTTTTATCTTCCACACACCCACCCCTTTCATGGAGACACCTTTACAATTTTTTTTAATGAAAAGTGATGAATACAGAAGGAATTATGTGAGATAAAAGGCACCTTGATCTGCTGATTCAGGTCCCACAATCCCAAAAATACAAGAAAGAAGGTTATTGGTGACCTATTCAGAACAAATACAAAAACTAAAGACCAAATATGGTATGTTTTAAACTCACCCCTATCAACATATCCACTACAGGGAACCCATACACCCTCAAAACACATCTAGGTGCTAATGCATTCCCAGTAGTATAAGGTGTCGTTTGAGAATAATACGAAGCAGAAGATCCTACCATATCATCTTTAATAGAATTAAACGTAGGGAAGAAAACAGAAAAAAATAGAAAAGTGACAGGGGTAGCCACACATGAGAGATTTCATTAGATGAATCAGATGAAATAGGAAGGGTGGAAAGAAACTCCTTTCTAGTCTCTGATGAAGAAGAACATATTACAATTGAAACATTTGAAAATAATGAAGGTGCATGAATCACATTCTTCCTATCCATATATTTCTCGTTATATTAATTTTATAATTATAAATAATTTAATAATTTAATCTGTCAATGTTTTGGTTATTGATCTTTAAAGATGAAATCTATAATGAGAACTTTTTAGTGATTTCTAACAAATATACATTTGTCTCTTAACTAGTGAGTTTAATATTATGGTTACTATTATAGAACTAAAATAAAATTAAAATTTACTTATTTATAACATGTATTAATGAAAATTAAATTCCCATAGTCATCCATGTTATAAATTTATAATTTATTTCAAGTAGGTCATTAAACTGACTAAAACAAGAACTTAATATTATTAATATATGATTATAAAGTAATTTATTTTTAAAATAATCATAGCAAAATCATAATTACCTTAATTTTAATTTCTTCATGTGTTATATCGTAATTGGAAATAATTTTATGAATAATATAACCTATAATAAGTTATTACACTTTATGAAGTTATTTTATTTTCATTGAACTCTCTTTTAGATGGTTGAATTTAAGACAATTTTTTATTTCTATTATAGAGAATATGATGTCCATTTTTTCATTAAAAACTGATAAGATTTAATAAATAACATATTTATCCATGAGAAAAAAATTCGTGGATAGTCATGAAACGTGGATATGAAAATAAATATTAAAATCAGTCATTCCTTGAAGATGATAGTCTACACATTTTCATTGATGATGATTTTGATTTATATAGAATGAGAGAAATGTATAATATGTTTAATAATTTTAGAATCTAAAATAATTTATATATCTAACATGTATTAATTAAATTTATCATTAGTACTATCCATGTGACATGGTTAATGAGAACAAAACAATACTCTTTGTGGAGGTTGTAGTCCACACACAAACATGAATGATGTTTTTTTTCCTTAAGGAAAAAGGGAAAAGGTGTTTAATATTTATTCTCTTAGAATAATGAAAATAAGTACATAAAAAATAATTATTCCATTATATATTAATGTGAAATATATATATTCTTATAACAAAAAATGAGAGAAAATATTTGGAAAATGAACAATCATGCTAAGGATTTGGGCTTTCTCTTAGAGGACTCCTTGGAAAGAGATGGATTCAGATAATCTATTGTGGAAAAATATTTATAGGATAAAAATGGTTTTGGGGAATGATTAAGGGTATTATTTGAATAGGAAACCAAATTTTATTGGGTGTTATTAAATGTTTCATGAGAGACCCATTTTTGAAGTGCTGATAATGACATTTTTTGTAAATGAATCTTCTAAATATGATGATGGAACTTTTTTCACATGGAATGTCACTCTAAAAATGTAAAATAATTTTAGTTGGGAATGATATAAGGCTTATAATCATTCAAACACTCAATTTTGAACACTTTTTAATGTATTTCAAGCACTTTACCCCTAGTTGTATTAATTTTACAATTTTTTATTTTAACATGGTAACTAAAAGTTAACAAAGTTAATCATATTTACGAATACAAATAAAATATCCATTATTAAATAATGTGTACCTACAGATTCCAAATATGATATGAATTTTATCTTGATGAAATTTATATTTATATGGAAAATAAATGTAAACATTAGCACATATAATGGGTAAAACCATGTTTTTATAAAAATTTTATTTTTATTCTTAAAATATCTGTGTATGGAAAAATTTTCAATGAATTTTATATGCACTATTTATACTAGTTTATTATGAAATTTATTTGTATTTAAAAGTAAAAAAAATAAAATTTTCTAAACATAATATTCAATTATCTAAGAAGACCAAAACTGGTTTTAATTAGAAAATATTTCATAAGTACTTAATATATTAATAAAATATTTTCTAAATTGGTCAAATTATTTTTAAAATGTATATTTTTACATATTTAATACATATTTGTTGAAATAAATTTATTTATAGACTTATAGTTCTTTCTTAAAAAGTTATAAAATTCATAGATTTTGTAAACACTTTATTATTCACTATTAAAATTAAAATAAATTATTTTTAGGAAACATAAAAATTCCACTGAAAATAACATTATAATTTATAATCCAAAAAAAATTTAATTTTGTGAAATTAAAATTAAATGTTATATGTTAAATATATACATTAATTAATATATTTATATATTATACATTATGTAATTCTTTTGAGATTATTTTTACCTGCTATGATAGGGTCTCAGGTATTTAATTATTCCAATTAAGTAATATCATAATCTAAATAGGTAATATATAAATAGATAAATAAATATGGTTTTTACTTACTTATAGATTTATAAAGATCCCATGTTTTTCCTTCACTTGTTTTTGATTTCTCTAATTAACAATAACCATCAATTATTTCTTATTCTAAAATAAAATCACTTTAGTATAAAGTATATTGATAGAACCTTAAATATATAATTTTTTTGTTCCAACTATATTCCATCATATTTTAATATATTTGATAGATCTAGTATGTATTTATTCAATAATGAAATATATAAGATGTCATGTACTGTTGGTGCAATTGGTGGTATAGAAAATATAGAAAATATAAATACAATTCTACTCAGAATTTAAAAAGGCCTAGTGTACCTAGGTATTAAATTCCTACATTTAATACCTATTATAATTCATTTACATAGTGAAACCTTTAAGAATTCATGACTCACACTGAAAATTCCTTATGTATCCTTTTGTTATCAGCATAGCTCTTTTATTTTCATTGAGAGTCTCTGATATGATCATGGATAGTCCACACATTAAAATAAATCTCTTCCATATGTTATTGGACTACTTACTTCCTTTTTCTGACTTCTTCGCAAAAAAGTTTGAGTATAACATATCTTCCCAAACAATGCATCATACGGTTCTTTTTGGTTTCTAAAATGTAAACTATTATTGTATGAAAATTATACCCAGGGTATAAGTTCTCTTGATTATTTTATGTCAAAATAACATGATATCAACATATTTTATATAATTTGTATAGTCCTTTTAGACTACCCATCAATTTGGGGAGGATAAGTGATGCTGAATTGTTCATTGGTTTCAAGAAAACTGTAAATATTATACCATAATTTCGATGTAAACTGTGGTTCATTATCAAATAAAATTGGTTGAAGTATTCCATACAGTCTCATGATTTTATTGATAAATATTTGGGAATATTTCTCAATGGGCTGGTCTTCCCATGATTCTAATAAATGTGAAGACTTGTTAAGGTGGTCAATGATGAACTATATAAAGACATTTCTCCTTGGTATTTTCGAAAGTTAAATGAAAAATATTATTATAATATTGTACCAAATCTATATAGGTATCAAAAAATGTTTCATTATTCCCTATCAATTTTGTATCTAAGACTTTTCATATTAGAATACTAAGTATCTGGGAACATAGTCTGCAATTTCAATATTCATATAATCTCACCATAAATTTTCTATTTAATCCCTACACCTCTTTTTTCTAATATATTGTATATATTAATTTAATATAGTGATTAATCTAGTGTCTAACTCATCCATTAATGTATAGATATAACACACAATCTCTTTCCAAACATGGAAACTCCATATTTATAGATGAAGTATATCAATTAACACTCACACATTACTCTAAAAATCCTTTGTAAATCCTTATAATCCAACTTGTACATATTTATCTTTTTCAATGAAGATGGATTAGAAATTTATTTCAAAAGGAATGATGGATCCCCTTTGTAAAAAACCACCACACATATCTTTAATAAGTCCCTTAATATAGGATCCTTATGGATCTTAATCTAGTTTATAACACCATGGTACTTAACATGACCTGTCCCAAAGGGTCCCATTGCAAGACTTCAAAATCCAAAATCCAATAGGTCAGGGGGTGGTGACTAGAACTGAGTTAACATAACACTAATATGGGAGGACTTACCATAATTTACATGTACTAATCGAAACATCTCAAATACCAAGCAATGTTGAATTGAAAAAAAAAATTAACAAAACCAAGGATGCATATATCTAATCGCACAACTAGAGTATGAAAACAATTAATGGAAAGTAAATATGTCCAAATAAAAGCCCACTAGAACTAGTCTGAGAACTTGTCCAACCTTAAAGTAAATATAGGGATAAATTGCAAGATTACCTTGGGAACACACATCGGTCGGTCCAGATCACTAATCTCTACTAGTTCTGGTATTTATAGGAAATCATCAAAACATCGATCATTTTCAATAGACATAACATGTGTGTGAGAATCCTGTGAATGGGTGAGTATAATAACACCTAGTAGGAAACCCCGAAACCAAAAAGCAAATAACAAGAGAATAACAAAAAAATATACATAGATATATGTCTAAAACACATATATGAATTATATCCAAATATACTCAAAAAATACAAACTGTCTAAAGGTAAATTCACAACAATAATGCTTTCCCAAGAGTCATGCTCGAAGGTTCCTCATATCACTCATCATGGAGAATATGCTCAATGATTCATATAACACTAATGAAGTCCCTCTAAGAGGTTGTCCCCATCGGGTCTCATCATTGGAAGTCTATAATGGAATTCAGAATAGGTGAAATACATAGATGATGATCACCCCCAAGGACATGGGGTATATCAACAACTTAATATGGAATAACCCACTAAGTAGATTATGGGCACCTGTATAATGTTGGTCATGAAGATACCCAGAACACCTAGGGTAAGAATATGATAGGTGATCACACCTTGGGATCCATGAAAGGATTTCATTAACTCTATTAAAGTGTCCCAGCTGAAAGGATCACTATTCTATGTGTTGGACATGATTCGACACTAACTATTAGTGAATTTATATAGAATGAAACCATAACAAAACATGTACAAGATAAAAATGATAAGCGGTCCATGAATTCTTTGAAGTGGTACATTGTGTGAACATGTAGTACATATTTTTTCCCTTCAGAACCATGTTCTACCCATGTAAATGACCCATTCCCATATCCATGTAAAATTACAAGACATCCAGATGCCATGTACTTATTCCCTTGTCCAAGTACAAGGAAATTCCCATCCATACCTTGCCAAGGTGTGTTCGTATGGGATTACATGGAGTATTTGACCCTATATTCAACTGATTACGTCAGTGATCCTTTTGAGGTACATACCAATCCATAATAAAAGGAATCACATGAAATGTGAGAAGGGTCACATGCATTGGGATCCTTAAAATCACACATAAACCCTATCCAATATATAGGGGTACCACTCGGTGTGTTCCTCTAGAACATCCATCATGTAATTCGGGATTCCAATGATCCCGAGGGTTTGTTCTCCGCAGCATTGTCCCTTTATGTAACCCCTAATCAACCACTAATCTCACTGGAAATTATGGATCTACTCCGTTCAGGCCTCTCTATCAATTCTCGATGTATTCTAGATACCCGATTCACATTTGAATCAGTTTCCTTTTGTCCCACCTTCTTCACATGCACCACTTTGATTTAGATGTCACTAATATAAATTGATTTGTTCCATTCTAACCTTATCACATGATCCCCAAGAAATACCAAGTACAGATCTACTTTATCAAATCATTACACCAGGAAACGAATGTTTAAGATTTTATTCCTTAGTATCTGGGTTAAACCACTAAGAAAAAGAAACCCTGATGATGATTTCATGTAGATTAAAGGGGGAACCAATAAACATTCAAAAATAAGAATGAAACTTATCAATATTTGTTGGATTTGATCCATTTTTGTTATAATTATGAATGATGAAACATAAAAAAATTCCCAAAAGATCCCCACAAATTATGCCATCCCATAATATGACTGATACACTATTCAATCCATTGGTCGATTGATTCGCATTATTAATAAGAATTAATAATGGGGAATAAAATCAATCAAAACATCATCCACTATTGATTATAATCAATAACTGATGAAGAATTAAGCTACTTCATTTTCATTGTTGGGATCCTCTAATTCTGTTTCACACCGATCATGAAACCTAGATCCAGTTGTCGTCTACACATGGAATCTCCAAAAAAACTCTCCAAAAGTCCTCTTGATCTCTCAGTTTTAGTGTGTAAACAAAAGAATATAACATAACCATATACATATATAAGAGGTTAAGGAACTGTTTCAATATATAAAAAAATAAATAATTTAATTAGTTTATTAATTTTATGTCTGTGATAAATTTTTGACAAATTTCCCATGCCAACAAAGATTATGTCATGACTAAGGTAAAAACTAAATTAGGATCTCAATGATTCCATCAGATTTTTTGGGCCTCTATTTTTAATTTATTAAACATTATAAGGAACACTACACGTGAGTAATATTTAATATATTTTATACATTTCCAACATTTATTCATGGAACATTGGGCATCGGAATCACACACCACCTCAGATCCTGGTCTCAAAAAATAATCCATACAATGTCAAAAAATAATACCTGGAAAATATAAGATCTTGAATTTTCCCAACCTTGAGGTTTTATGTTCTAAAAATCCAAAAAAATGTGGTTATACCAAACTATATGGGTAATTAGCAGACATCTGAGCCTCCAACTATTATGTTGTCACCTAATTATTCTAATTCTTCCACCAGAAAAGAAGTAAGGAATCTATCATCAAGGAAGGATCCTCTCCAACCAATCAATGATCATTAATGGGTACACAACAATTTTCATTCGATCCATGATGTCTAGATCAACCTAGATGATAATATGCAATAAGACATGCATATATCTCCTCATCTACGAAACATATAACATGTTGTGTACCTAGTCTAACTATAGGGGTAGAGGAAATCAGTACACCACCTCTCCAACTCTACCAAGTATCTAGAATGGTATAATTAATCTCATATATAACTTTCCACCTCAGCCAAATCTTAGCAATCCACATCAAGGTGAAACCCATAGAAACACATGGTCTCCCTTATCGAACTCCAAGGCCTCTATCATTGGTTAGAATAAGACTTCTTACATCTCTTTAAAATCCTCATATTTTATTGGATGATCTACAACTTCCCAATAGTGGCACACACTAACTCTAGGCCCATGGGTGAAAATTATCCTAGGTCAGTCCAAGAAAGTAGTGAGATGTAGAGTTGCACATACAAGGGCTCTCATAGTGCCATGAAATGGTGGAATGATAGCTTTTTTATGTAATCTCCATAAATGGATGTTGGTCCCCCCAACAATGGCCAAATTCTGACATGAAATCTCACATTATTTCCTCCCGAACCTCAATAGGTGGATCATTCTAGATTTTAGTTTGGGGGTGAAAAGTTGTAATTAAATGCAGTTGTGTTCCAAAATTCTCTTGAAATATATTCTATAACTATGATTTGAAACGAGCATCATGTAAAAGAATTATCATTGATGTAACTCCAAGGAATCAAACTCTCTTATTCACATAGAGGTGTCCCATTCTCTATATTGAACTCTCCAATCATATATCTAGGAAGTGGGCTAACATAGTGAGTCGATATATGATCACCCAAATTTCATCATGACCCTCTATACATATGTGTTATCCCCATCATGAAGTCCATTGATATAAAATACCACTTCCACTCTAGAACCAAAAGGGTTTGAGCTAAAACCAGTAGAAACGGTTTCTCTGTCTTCACTTTCTTACAACAAAGGCATCAAGAGACAAACATTGTAACTCCCTTCTTCATCCATGGCCAACAAAATTGATGTCAGAGGTCCTTGTACATCTTTTTTCCACCTAAATTTACTACCAATGTAGATGTATGATACTCTCTCAGTGCCTCCTCCTACAATATCACTGGTACCATTGTGCTCCCAATGAAAATAATGACATTCTTCTCACCATCATAAAATCTTACGGGTGCATGTTCAGTAGTTATCTGAGTATGTAGGGTCTCACAGTTATTATCCCCAAGAAGTTCCTCCCTAATTCAATGTAAAATATTAGGGATAATTGCCATCAAGTAGAGATAAGCTTCCCATTATCCATCCACAAAAGATATATTTAAAAAGGCAAACTTCTCTAACCGCTCATTCAATAACTGTCAAAAAGATATCCTGATGAGAGAATCTTCTACTGTGTTCACCTCCCTTGGAGTACAGAATATTTCTTTGTCATAATTTGGGAGGAACTATAGATATCACTCTATATCATGTCAATATACTTGTGAGAGGAGATATAACCTATAATTTTTTTGTTAGAAAAGATAATAAACCACTCTACCATCACGTGGTGTGGCCACATATTCACTGAAAAGACTACCAATACTAACTCATGATCATGGAACAAATAGTTTTTCTAATTTGGTCTCAAATAATGTGATCCATAGGCAACCACCATCCACCTCTTCATCCTAACAAAACCATTCCTATTTCTTCATGCATTACAATACAATATGTACTCGACAACCTCCTCTTAAAATATCATGATTAGAGTACTCTTCAGTCTCTGCATCAACTCGTAAAAATCTTGTGGGAATCTATTAGTCTATACGAAAGGCTACCCCTTTCTAGTCAAAGAGATTATGTGGATGATATCCTATATAATTATCTTCTGAAAATCTATTAATATCCTGAAAACCCAAGGAAACTCTACACCTATATCATCCTCTTTGGTGGCTCCCACATTGGAACTACCTCAACCTTCAACAGGTCCATTACCACACCATCTTTTGAGATAAAACATTCCATAAAGTGGAACTCCTAAATCAGAAACTACAACTTTAGGAGACATCAAAAAAGTTGGTTCTCTCAAAGTATGTCCAGAACCATCCCCAAGTTTCTCTCATGCTCCTCCTTGGATATCGAGTACACAAGATTATCAGCAATTAATACATCCATGTACCGGTCTAATAAGGGATAAACTATCCAGTTCAGGAGTCCCATGAACACTGCTGGGGTGTTCTTAAAAACGAAAGTCATCACAAAGTACTCATAGTTACCATAGTAACATCTTAATTCAATATATGATAAATTCTCATCACTTACTAGTAATTGTGGATAGCTTGATTTGGGGTAAACCTTCAAGAACCATCATGACCATATCAATTGATCAAATGGTCTATTGATCCATAGTAAGGATTTCCTATTCGTCAGAATCATCGGGTTCATTCTTTAATAGTTCACACATAACCTCAATATCCTTCCTACAATATTTGAAAAAAATGGGGCTACCTAGGATGAAACATTGGGTCAAATAAAGTCTGTGAATTCAAAACCTCAATTAGAGAATCTCTATGAGATCCATCCAATACGTTGGAACCAATATTGGGGTTGTCCCATTGTGTAGATCAAAGCATAATTGTATATATCATAGGAGAGTTATGTCTAGAACGTTCTTAGGAAATACATCCATATAAACAACTAAAATTATAGGAAAATGGAAACTCATTACATACACTACACCAAGAGTCATGCTAAAAAATTGGTGATTAATCGTCTATACCATCCTATACATGAGTCAATCACGAACTAACTAAATGTTCATTTCACCCACAAAGGAAAACCTTATCCCATCACTTTGGACACACTACATCCTCTTCCTGAAATAGTCTATTTGGCCATGAACTACTGTAAAACTTTCCTTACCTAAGATGACATCATAATGGCTCGTTGCTGCTAAAAATTGATCCTAATGAAACTCTCACCCCCAAGTGTCAGATCACACTTGCAGGAAATGTGTGAGATCACTGAGTTATCCTTAGAAGGAGTCTCCAAGTGCAAGGGTGTATCCAAGAGAAAAACCAAAATCTCTAAGTCATTAAATAGATTTGAGGAAATAAAGGAATGATTAGAACTTGTGTCTATCGATACGACAACTAAGGTATAAAATACACTTATCATATATAAAATCATCTGTAGAGCCTCTAGGTATTATGGATTAACTTCTTCTAGCAAGCCCTTCTCTTGTCCTCAAGTTCCATGAGTCTAGCATGGTCCATCTGGGGGTTCTGGTGGAAACATATTAAAGAAACTACCACCTTTAACTACCATCTCATGTCCTATTCTACATATGATGCCATATGGACTTGAATGAACCTTCCACTACCTATTCCCTGATGGCCCAAACAAGGTATCCCTATCAGTTATACAACATGTTGTACAATCCCACTCAAGATGTCCCCTACTACCATAATAGTATCATCGAATCTCCCTGGGATGTATGGACCTATCTAGTGAGACCTGAAATATTGAACCAATATCCTATTGCCTATTCCAAAAATTCCATGCTCATCAAGGTACTTAATAGTGACATAAAATTCCTACTTTCAAAGTCTATTCTCCGGTATACCCACTACTTACCACCACTGTCTATGTCTTCTCATCCTGGAAACTCTCATCCAAAGAAGATTTCTCTAGAACCCCATCATATGTAAGAATTCACAGAGGTATAAAATTGGATTAGATATCTCTAAAACTCCCTCCTTAGAAATAATAATCCTAGACGAACTAATAAAAAACCATTTTCATCGTGTACCTAGATAGGTTGGTGACCTCAATGAATTCTCAAATACTATCATACAATAGTGTTGGTGTTGCATAATCTCTAGGATGTGTATAGACCTAAGTGTACCTGGAGAGAACTCATCTCTAAAAAGGTTCAAAAACACTAATCTCGATAGAGTCACCTAATCATACGACTAGGTCACTAAACCCCACCATCACCCTACAGAGAAATATAGAAGGCTCACTTCCATTACCAGCTTGTGATATGATGATATCTTGATAGGATAAAAAACTAAAATCACCACCTCAGGACTATCTTCATATTCATATAGGTTAGGATTAACTCAGAACCTGAGTGGTCTTAATCACTAAAACTCATGATGTGTTCTAATATTTTTCACCTCATCTATTGGTACTGAAGGTACCATCTTATACTCAACAGGTGGGGGTAAAGATGTTGAACCACCTAGAGGTATCACCTCTGGAACTGGTCCCTGTATTGATTCCTTATCATTGAGGGTATCATACTCATGATCTTGATGATTTATCATATTTGGAATATGTTACTTATGAATCTGTAAATAAATAAGATGTACCATAGTCAATTTGCATATCTACAGAGGTGAATCAAGATGACAGTGAAACTAGATCTCATTATTATATGATTCAAGTATCGCTGTTTTCCCTGCATCTAGTTCCTTCATGTTCATAGTTTAATGTCAGGTGATCAGAGTCCTGGTGTACATATATATTAGCTGCTGCACCAAAACAAGAGTCCTTGACCTAAAAGAGAAACTCGAAACACTGAACACCATTGGTTCAAACAGATCTCATAGGCATATGTCCTAATGTAGAACCAACTCCTCTAATAGCAATATTTATTTAGCCATCCCAAATGGGCCCATGCCAAAAATCCCCAATCCTACCTTTAATAGGCTAGGGGTTGGTGATTAGCACAGAGTATGAATATCAAAAATATGGGAGGATTTATCCTAAGATACCTATATACATGAACACATACCCAAGACCATACATTGTTGAAATGTAAAACAAATGAAAGAATCCATCCATTTAAACATCTAATCCCACAAATAGAGTACAATAACATATTACACTACTAAAACATAGTGTTTTCCCAATGGTACTATAGAAACGGTTTGAGGAAACCGTTGATATATTGTAAAAGAAGCAACATTTTCCAACAGTTTGAACAAACAGTTAGCAATGTGTATATATTCCTAAGATTTCCCAATTGTTTTCTAAAACCATTGGGAAAAAACAATTTTCTCTATGGTATACCAATGGTTTTGATATACCGTTGGTTAAGGGAAGCTTTCCCAATGGTTTTTAAAAACCGTTGGGAATGTTTTCACCCTAATACCTAGTGCCCCAGCTCTAAATAGGTCCGATTACAGACCAAATCCTGACCTCTTCCTGATGTATTCTCGGCCATTAAACACATTCTAGCTGAAGATCATACTTAAATCAAACAAGTTTTTATTTCTACACTTCAAATTAGTAAGTGTTACCTTAGTTTTAGTGTTATTACTCATTTTATTTTATGTTTGATGTTTTGATTTCGGTTAAATTAGAGTTATTACTATTGGAGCACCGAAGCCTTTGTTTTTTTTATGTTATTTTTGTTCTACACTTCAAATATCGTAAATGGTATGTTTAGTGGGGTTTGTATAGTGAAGGGGGTAAAGGGGTTGTTTTATGTTTTTTGTTTATTGGGGTAAAGGGTTTGTTTTATGTTTGTTTTATGTTTTTTGTTTAGTGGGGTTTTATGTATTATATTTAGTGGGGAATTATGTGTTTTATTTAGTGAAATGTATAATTCAGGATAGTTAGGATTATTTAATAAATAAAATTATATTAAATAAAAATACCATAAGGGGGGATGCAGGAGGGGTAGGGGAAGTCCAGGTGTGTGTGGCAATCCATGTGGGTTGTCTAGGGGCGTAGGGTGGTTGGGGGAATGTGCTATAGGGGTGAGGAGGAGGGGGTATGGGCTGCCCCAATGACGGGTGTGGGATGTCCAGGGGTCAGGGTGGTGTTTTCAGGTCGGGGAGGGGGTGTGGGGTGTCCAGGGAGGGGGGGGGGGGCTCTTCCAGGTGGGTGGATGTCCATGTGGGGGGGGGGGGGGGGCTGTAGGGGAGGGGGTGTCGGCTGTCCAAGGAGGGGGTGGGTTTTATAGGGGTGGTTTTGGGAGGGCTATCTAGGAGGGGGAGGGGGTATGGGCTGTCCAGGGGGGTGTCAGTGGGGGGGGGAATGGGCTGTCCAGAGGGGGAGCTGTCTAGGGGGTTATCGGGGGGGGGGGGGGGGCTGTAGGAGAGGGGGTGGAGTGTCTAGGGAGGGGGTAGGTTGTCCAGGGGTGGTGGTGGGTGGGCTATCCGGATGGGGATGTGGTGGGTTGTCCAAGGGGGTGGGGGTGGGTTGTCTAGGTGGGGGAGGGGGGTGTTGTTTCCTAAGGAGGTGGGGTGGGGGTGTGGGCTATTAAGGGGGGGGGGGTGTGAGCTGTCAAATGGGGAGGGATATCCAATGGGGTGGGGGTGGGTTGTTCAGGTGGGGGAGGGTGTGTTGGTTGTCCAAGGGAAGTGGGGGGTGGGCTGTCCAGGGGGGTGTGAGCTATCCAAGGGGGGTGGGGGTGGGCTGTGGGGTGGGCTGTCCTGGATACCTCGTACCCACTGGATAGCCCCCCACCCCTAGAAAGCCCACAACCCCCATGGACCCCCCTATCCCCCTGGACAACCCCAACACCCCCATTGAAAGCCCGCGCACCCCCTGGATAGCCCGCCCACCACCGTGGATAGCCCGCCCACCCCCCTGGACACCCCATACCCCATGGATATCCCTGCCATCCCTGTGGAATGCCCTCCCACCCCGTTCCCCCCAGATAGCCCCGCCCACCCCTAGACACCGCTCCCCCCGTGGATAGCCCCCACCCCCGTGGACCGCCCACCCACCCCGTTGACACCACGTACCCCTTGGACAACCCTGCCACCCCCGCCACCCCATGGACATCCTCTCCACACCCTAAACACCTCGTACCCTTCTGGACAACCCCCCCCCCCCCCACACACACACACACACCATGGAAATCCCTCTAACCCCCTGGACACCCCGACCCCTTGGACAACCCCACCACCCCCATGGAAAGCCCGCCCACCCACTGGACAGCTTGTACCCCTGGACAGCCCCCACCCTTGTGGACACCCCCCCCCCCCTCGGACACCCGCCCACCACCCTCCCCCCCCCGGACACCCCACCAAACCCCCAGATGCCACCCCCACCCCCTTAACACCTCCCAAACCCACTGGACCACCCTACCACCCCCGTGGACAACCCGACCGATAGCCATGGACAACCCACCCACCCCCTAGAAATCCGGCCCATCCCCAGACACCCTGTACCCCCTAGACCGTCCCGCCACACCCACGGGCAGCCCGCCCACCCCCCATAGACACCCCGTACACCATGGACTACCCCACCACCCCTGGAAACCCCACTCACCCCCTTGAACATCTTTCCCACCTCCTGGACACCCCCTACACCCCTGGACAGCCCGAACATCCCAGTGGACAGCCCGCCCACTTGGACACCTCGACCCCCCCCCTAGACAGCCCCCACCCCCTGGACACCTCCGACCCCCCTGGGCAGCCCCACCACCCCTGGACAACCCGCACCACCTGGACGCTCCCTCCTCCTCAGGGAAATGTATGTGATCAATCAAATTATCTACTAAAATATAAAATTTATTTCATCTAAAATTTAATAAACTCCTGAATAATTCTCCTCCACAAGTGTACATGATCTTGTACACTCATCTGTAGTTATTCAAAGATATTTTGTTTTAAATATAGTATTTTTTTTCTTTTATATTATGATTCACATATAGAGTAGTTTGTTAGTTATGGTTTCATATAATGTGAACAATTCTCATTTACATATATATATTTTCGATGAAAATACAGTCTTATTGAATTGATTTTGATGAAATGACTTATAAAAATTATTTTTTAACTGAATGGATATAATTTTGATGTATGAAACCGATCTGATCTCAAACAATTTTCAAAACAATTTGGAGAGATTTTTAGATTTTTCATTTCGCAATGCTTCGGATAGTGGTCACATACACTGCCCATGTTCCATTTGTGTTGGAAGACCTTGGTTGAGGTGTGAAGAAGTCAGCTACCACATAACCAAATATGGTTTCAAGATAACTACTATGTGTGGTATCACAATGGGGAGAAAATGAAATCTCAAATTGCTGATGATCCAAATGAGTGGACTGGAGTGGAGAATTTTTTATATGACCAGTTTCTATTTATTCATCATCATGAAAAATAAAGGATTCCAACCCAATAAGACTACTATATGAGCACACATGATGCGTCTAATGAAAATGATGATGTCATCAGTGTGAAAAAATTGAATGATGCTTCCACGACTCCAGTATATCGACAATGCAATAAAATGATAATGATGGAATTTTTAATCCGATTGTTTCATGGGAAAACTATATATGGGATTTCAAATATAGAAATCGATTACATTGTTACCTTCTTCAATGATTTACTTCTAGATGATGTTGATGTTCCCTCAAACCACTATGTGGAATGGAAGTTAGTTGAGGAACTTGGATTTTCTTGAAAAAAAATCCATGCTTGCCCAAAAGATTTCAGTTTATTCTGGGAGGAAACTGATGAATGAAATGATTATATAAAATGTGGCACATCCCGCTGGAAGTCAAAATCTAATGGAACACCATCCTGCGTGCCATAGAAAGTAATGTGGCACTTTCCCTTGATCCCCAGACTCCAAAATATTTTTATGTTTGATAAAATATCAATAAAAATGATATGGCATTATACTGAGATAAAGAAGACTAATAAGGAGTTGGTTCACCCTGAAGATGGATTTGAATGGTTGAGATTTGATTCTCGATATCCTGATTTTGCAGCTGATGTAAGTAATGTGAGGCTAGGTCTTTCATGCGACAGTTTTAATCTGTTTGGGAAGATTCTTACTTCGCAAATCACATGGCCTGTTTTTATACACATTTATAATCTTCCCCCATGGTTGTGTATGAAAAAACCTATCACTTTCATGAGTATACTCATATATGGACCTTCTGATCCCAACATTGATATATACGTATACATGCAACCATTAAGAAAATATTTGAATCTTCTTTGGGATGTGGGTGTGCGCACATACGATTCATATTCGAAATACATATTTCAGATACATGTAGGGATTATGTGGACGATAAATGATTTTATGGATTATGTAATGATGTCTGGATGGAGCATGAATGGAAAACTATTGTGTCCTAATTGTATAAAGAATACACGAACCAGAAGACCGAAACATCACTGAAGTTTCAATTTTATGGGACATCAATGATTCTTTCAAATAGACTGTCCATATAGTAATAATCGTCGAAGATTTGATAATAACATTGAGACCGATGATCCACCTAAGTGTATGTCTGGAACTGATGTACTTAATGAATTGAAATATTTCAGTTTGTCCTTCAGGAAGGCTCAAATAAAATCTGGAAAGAGAAAGAATGTTTCCACTACATCCTGTTACAATTAGAGGAAGAGAAGTATCTTTTTTTATTTTCCTTTTTAGTCAACCAATTTGTTATTTCATTTCATAGAAATAATGTACATTGAAAATAATATATGTGAAATGTTGCTTTCAGTACTTATAAATGTTATGGGAAATACAAAAGATGATTTATGGTCTCAGCATGACTTGGTGGATTGTGGAATCAGACCAGAATTGAATCATGTGCATATCAGCGAAAATAAATGGAAAGTTCTATGTGCTTCTTATGTGATGAAACCTACGAAAAAAACAATTTCTGTAAGTATTAGAGACTATTAGTGTTCCTGATTTCTATTCATGGAACATATCTAAATGGGTCAATAGAAGAGAGTTGAAGCAAAAATATGTGAAGACTCATGATTATCACGTTCTTCTGCATGAGTTCATTCCAATAGCAATCTGTCATCTTTTGTACAATAATTCCAGGGTGACTGTTATTCAGTTGTTCCATTTGTTTAGATATCTTTGTGCTAAGAAGTCTCCCAAGAATTTCTTGCAAAAAATGTTGACATATGCCCCATTAATTTTGTGCGAGTTATAGAAAATATTCACTCCATCATTTTTCACATGCATGTTGCATTTAACTGTCTATATTCCAACTAAAATACTTCTTAGAGGAACTATTTTTTTCATTGGACGTATCAAAATGAATGAAATATGTACACATTAAAGTCTTATGTCTGAAACAGGAATCATCTCGAAGGTTCTATCATGAACGGTTACTTGGCTCAAGAATGTATCGATTTATTCTCAATGTATTTTTCGGATCTTACTACAAGATTGAATAGACCAATGATAAATTAAGAAGAAAATTATGAGAAAATTGAACCCAGTTTTCCATCACTTCTTCAAACAGGATTAATTCCTGGATCATATACATTGAAAACATTAATCCTTGAACAACGGGTGATGGCGCATCACACAGTTTTGTCCAACTGTGATTTGTTCGATGACTACATCAGGTAACTAAATTGGATATTTATATCTTACATATATATATGTTAATCTATTCATGTTTTTTATCTACATGAAACATAAAACAATGACATGTAGAAATCATTGTTCGT